>OY292468.1:10000000-12400000 GCA_958496255.1 Camptogramma bilineatum | reverse complement strand
AGTTATGTCGCTCCTACCACATTTGATTAAATTTTTACTAGGAATAAAATGGTTTCAAATATAATCTGAATACAAAAAAAAAACTAACTTTATTCCTTTAAAAGCATAATACATTAAAATTATTTAAATTTCAGACGAATCTCTGATTAATCATATTTAAATAATTTAAAGTTCGATGTCACTCATTTGGTAAAATCGATTGAAGGATACCTTTCAAAGTTTGAAATCTTTGTGTATGAATTTAAGCACTTTTACATGTAGATTTTTTTGGCAAGCTATATGTTGGTGCACATAGACATAAGGTTACATAACAAACAGTGTAAACGTAATGATTATTGTATCAAAATGACATCAAATATAATAAAAAAAAGTATAAATTAGATTTGACGCCAAAATGATACGAAAATTAATAATTATTTAGTTGAACGCTAACTACTTATAATACATGTAAATTTTATGCAAAGTCTCTAAATAAATTAATTATTATAATGTTTTGTTGCATATTTCATTATCTAGCCGTCCGCTAGCGTTTATTTCAAAAACTACTCAAAAATAGTTTAGTATACAGTCGGGCTTGGTTGAGTGCCATTATAGTATCACGTATTAAGTCCAGATAATGGACTAATCAATTTTTCTTTCGTTTACTGCATTCAAATTATAGTTAATGTTAGTTGTGTTATTGTTACATGATCGTTTTTCTCTAAACCTCGGCGTTGAAGAAATATCGATAGTTCCCATTTGTTCTATGGAACATGACGTCATCGGGCAAAATTAGACAGTTTTTTCATTTTGTTCTATAGAACAAACTAGCTTAGAACCGAGCTAACTTCTCTGTGGCATCATGGTACAAAATGGGAATCTATTTGTTTTAAATTATTCCATGCTTCCATTATTCAATTTTTTTACCTGTGTACCCTTATATTGAACACAAAGATCTGATAATTTATGAGTCTTGATATCTTTTGTTCTATAGAACAATTTGCGAATCAAAAGTATTGAATGTTCAATGGAACAAATGAGAGAAGTCTCATTTTGTACGACGTCAAGTTCCATAAAACAAATGGGAACTTTATAAAATATTTTCCCTTTTCTCAAATAGGGTTGATATTTATAAGCTCACAGCTTTGCAAGGCACACGGACACTGGCAAAATCATCACTGTGTTTGTACAATGAACTATTTCAACCCAAATCGCATAGAAACGTGCAAGAAATGAGAAAATTCAACTAAACATGTCCCTATTGTTGTTACAGAATGGTTAGGCTGATTTAAGTCTCACGCTCACCGTCAGCGCTGATAGGCGAGAGATCTTTATTACAATAAAATAAGGATACTGATTGTTTAGCAGATATGGCTACGCTGATTGCTCTTGTCAGTGCTGGACAATCAGTATCCTTATTTCATTGTAATAAAGATCACTCGCCTATCAGCGCTGACGGTGAGCGTGAGACTAAAATCAGCCTTAAACATTTTAACGCATTGTCAGTCCGTGAGCGTGCGATGAGAGATGTATATTCGTCTCCCTCGCACTGCTGCTTGTTGGTATGTCTGTCTCAGTCACCGCTTATTGAGAAATAAGAAGCTCAGCGGCGTTCTCTCATATTGGACGCGATGTTATAAATATACTTTTACTACGCATAATTAAAAACCACATTTACGTTACATTGATAGTTTTTTTGTCATTTTAGGGCTGATTTTTCAATACATAGATAACTTTTATCTGAGGAAATAAATATGCGATTTGACAGATACTGTATTGAAAATATGTCATAACGCCATATTTATTCCTCAGATAAAAGTTATTTATCGATTGAAAAATCAGCCCTAAGTCAATCCATGATTTATTTTTCTAGTAAAGTTAGGTTTTTACTTAATTATGGCTTATTTTCATATACTTGAAAATAATCATGCATAGTAGAAGTAAACAAAATCCAATGATATGTTTCAAGCTATACCATCGACCTTTAATATAAAATTATTAATTATTAAATCACAATAAATAAAAACTTAAATTAACGATACACACAACCTACAGGTCAAAATGTCGACAAATGATAAATTCACTACAAAATATGAATTATTTTATTATTTGATGTCTTTACCTAATTTATTTTGTTAACGTACTAAGGCTGGATTCGACCAAACTGTCATCTTACTCCCAGAGTAGTTATTCCATTAGCCGACAGAATTCGAAATACATTTGTTTAGAAAGCGCAACCGAACATTATTAGGTGCATTCAAATTATCCTGGTTATGTTACGGGCAATGTGATAAATCCGGTCATTATGAATAATGACCGGTCCGTATGCATAATGACCGGGTCAATTGGGCAATGTGATAAAAACTGCATGATTAATCACTTTGCCCGGTCATTATGAATAATGACCACCCTATCTTGGGCAATGTAATAAATTAGATGAATTGCAGTGTTTTAATTGATTTACTACATTTCTGGCGCTTCGGCGGCCGCTACCGCGGCACGCTTCGCTCGCCTCGCGCGTAGTTTTTTTACTAACCTAACATAACCTAACCTACAGATTTTAATCCAATTTATCACATTGCCCGGCTAGAAGTAGGGCACTATTCATACTGCCCGGTCTAAGTGATAAATTCAAACCTTGATTTATTAAATGGACCACGGGCCGTCGGGCATTATGAATATGGACCGGTCAAAGTAATAAATTTATCAAACTGCCCGACGCTCTTGGTCATTATGCATAATGACCGGTCCATATGAATACTGCCCGATTAATCAAGTTGCCCGTAACAGTTATAAGGTGTCAACTTTACAATGTCAAAATATTCAAACAAACAGCAGTTTATCTGTGGTTTAATCTCCAGATAAAACTTATTCCAGTTTGGTAAAATCCAGCCTAACTAGCATAAGTATTGGGCTGGATTATTTATGAAAATATGCTTTTAACATGAGTTTCGAAGCGATTACACGTATAAATCAATCTTTATTTTTAAATACTGTTTTTTTTTAATCTACTGGTTTTTAGAAACATTTCGATCACCTAACTTAGGACTTTTTAGTCAATTTAGTATACAATTTAATTATTATTCAAACAGTATTTAAAAAATAAGAAAATGTACTAAACAGCAAATTACCAAAAGCTATTCGTAAAAAAACATCGAATGACGAAGCTGCGAATAAATGCATTAAGATATAATTTTTTAACGTTACAACAACTAACTAATCCACTCGATAGAGGTCTCGCTCACTCTCTATGAGAATGACAGAGATAGCAATAGAACATTGAACATTCTACTATTGAAGGCAATTTTTTAGCATCCTATACTATTCAGTATTTTTGAGTGTAACGTTGATTCTTGTCTTAACATTTGGGGACATATTCTTCATATTATTATGAAATTGCAATGTCAGTTTTATTTTAAATCATAGATACGCCGTTATGATCCGTGGCCATTTTTTTTACACAAAACACAGACCCCCTTACTTATGAAAGATGTTTAAAGTTGAACACTGGTTAAACAACGTCCTGTCTCTATTCGTCACTACCCACAAATAAAGACAGGACGTTGTTTAACCAGTGTTCAACTTTAAACATCTTTCATAAGTAAGACCCAGAAGGCCTTCCTTTTGAATGTCTCTCAACTTGAACACTGGTTAAACAATGTTCAAAATTCGCCCTGTCACTATTTATCACTATCTAAAGGCGCTAACACATATTGGCCCAGGGTCGCATAGCCTCTCTATCGCTCTCGCCTTGCATCGATTCGCCTTCTCGCTCGCACTCGCCTAAGCCAGCCTAGGCTGGCCCAACATGTGTTTGAGCCTTAACAAAAAAGGATGGCAACAGTTTAAACGGTGTTTCAATTTTGACAGAAGTTGAGTGGAGTTTAAAGTAAAGCGGAGACAGTCAACAAGACACTGTCATTCTATTTTACACCCACGTGCAACATTTCTCCTTCTAATGTGTGATCTCTCTCCTTCACGATGACAACATTTCCACGAGGTAGTTTAGGGGCGTATCTTATGATTTATACCTACAGTTTCTACCTCAAATTGTCAATTTGAAAACTTCACATTATAATCATTGAGTTATAAAGCGTAAATTGAAATTTTATTATCTATTTAGTCAAAAAACTTAATAATAAGTCAAGTTATGCCCCCAGAGCGTATAATACGGCCGTCTTAAAATCAACTTTACTCCCCAATAAAACAGTATACTTTTATTCAACCCATGGTTATAAAATTCAGTGTTTTGACATTAACCATGTTAGATTAGGCAGCAGTCAATTATACAACAGTACATATCGTTTTTTTTATCAACGTTTGATTAATTTGCAACTTGTGTTTAGCTACGGTTGATGCTTTTTATCATTTGATCTTTATTTTAATTTTTTTAGGTCGTATTTTCGTAACATTTGATTGTGTTTTGCAAGTTTAATTCTGCATTATGCATCAATCAATATTGATTTATTTGCAAAGTTTGATTTACTTGCAAAGGTTAATGCTTTTTAGCGATGGTTGATTTAGCAACGGTTGATACCGCTTTTTAGCAACGGTTGACATCGCTATTTAGCAACGGTTGACATCGCTTTTTAGCAACGGTTGACATCGCTTTTTAGCAACGGTTGACACTGCTTTTTAGCAACGGTTGACACTGCTTTTTAGCAACGGTTGACACTGCTTTTTAGCAACGGTTGACATCGCTTTTTAGCAACGGTTGACATCGCTTTTTAGCAATTGATATCGCTTATTTTAGCAACGGTTGACATTGCTCTTTTTGCATTAGATTTATTAGCAACGGTTGACCTATCTCTACCAACGGTTGATTAGCGACGTCTAAATCGCGTTCTGCAACGTAAGCGGATGCGTCCCGTGGCCGTTGTGCGTTGTGAAGTCATCGTCGATCAGTTTGTCGGCTCGCTTGGTCTGCTCGCTTTGTATCTCGTTCTGGATGAAGTCTGCCGTCACGTGGATGTGACGATCGTTGCCGTTCGGCGGACTGTCCGGTTTTGTTGGCTCGACTGTTTTGTCCTCAGTCTAGAAACAATAAATCACAATAATATTATAAATGCGAAAATTTGGATGGATGGATGGATGTTTGGATGTATGTTTGTTCTTCTATAACACGACAACCACTGAACCACCCCTTGATTATGTAAGGCTGGTTTTAGTGTCACGCGTACCGTCGGCGCTGATAGACGAGTGATCTTTATTACATTGAAACAAGGATACTGATTGTTTAGCAAAAATGGCAACGCTGATTGCACTCGACAGTGCTAAACAATCAGTATCCCTATTTCATTGTAATAAAGATCACTCGCCTATCAGCGCCGACGGTACGCGTGACACTAAAACCAGCCTAAGACTTGCAACAGCAATGCGACAGCACTACGCGACCGGTCGAAAAATATCAATTAAAATCGTATTACGGTCAGCCCCACACTTATTGACCATGTCTTTCCTGTGGATATGGCCGGTTAAGCTGAGCGGATGGTTTTCCATCTCAACATTGTCCCAGGCAACTACAGTGTCCCGTTTAGTGTAGGCTAATATTGCTTTTCGACTGTATAAATCATCGATGTTTGACGTACGAATATAGGTCATCTATCGTGGATTATTTTTTTCTTCTTTAAATTATTTTTGGTTATGTGCTACGTAGTTACATATTTTATCATTGTTACTGTGTTACGTACATATTACAATTAAGTAGGTACTATAAGAGGAATGTCTTGCATTAGCGTCTAAGACAAACAAAATACAGTTTTAAACGTGTTTACAATACTATTTCAAAGTTTTTATAAGTATAAATAAATAAAAAAAAAATTAAAATCTAATAAAAGATGTAAAGGCCTAAGTTTTTTTTTTTTACAGTGTGTTAGTACTCACATCGTGTGGTTCGGACAGGCCCAGTAGGTCGTGCGTGTGGTTACCGTTGGCGGGCTCCCCCCCCGCCCCCGCATCCACACCCGCCGCCCCCGCTGACAAAGGGACAGAGGGGATTTCCACCTGCAAAACGTTATACTGATCAAAACAAACAACGAAGTATACATAATCGCTTGGCATAAGCGCATGGTTTGCATAGACTCGCCAAACGTCTGGACGGTAGCACTCGCCTTTAATCAATTTGCTTTCGCTCGCGTTTGCCTGGGCTCGCCAAACACGTAATAAATAGATACAGAAGGCGCACTCCGCACTTTAGGTACGAAGCTACAAATAATAGGCGGGCCCGCCCGGGCGGGCCTTGGCAGGTAGGGTTCACACTAGCTGCTCGGCTCGCACGCTAGCAGCGTCGCGCGTAATACCTATCACGCGACAACTCGACAACCCTTCGCGTCACTCAACGCCAGACAGTGACAGAGTTATGCGTTAGAAAGAGAGAATTTGTGTAGGCACGTGCAGGTGAATATTGCACTAGCTAGGCAATTGAGCTGAATTGAACTTTGTTGCGTTGCAACAGATTCCCTATTTAAATAAACGTTTTCGCGAAATCAGGCTTCTGTACCTACCTATTGTATAGGCGGCATAACCAAATGAAACACCAACCTGACTAGTGTTGAATCCAAGTAGATCATCCGTGGCAACGTTCCCGTTGTCCACGGTCGCGGCGCTGTTGTCCACCGCTGGGCTACCGTTGTCCACTGCTGGGGCACCGTTGTCCACCGCTGGGCTACCGTTGTCCACCGCTGGGGCGGGCGTGGGCGCGGCGCCGTTGTCCACGGCCGGGGCTGTGGCAGCGGGCTGGCCTTGTTTGTTCTCTTGTTGCTTTTTGTCCTCTTCAGCCTGGAGAGGATTTAAGTTATGTGAATATTAAACACTTAAAGGACTTGGGACACTCAGCAACGTGAGCGTGACACAAAAATACATATAGCGAGAAAGAAGAGTACTTTAATTAGTAATTTGGTAATTTAATCGAAAATGATGTCTTATAAATTATTATTATTATTATCAGCCGTAAGTATCCCACTCCCCCCAGAAATCGTTTACAGTTTTGTTCCAGTAGGGCATCCTCTCCCCCTTTAAAAGCTAAACCGCTTGAAAAATCTGTAGAAATTCATGATGATAGCATTTCATGAAGTTTAGGAAAATTATAGCGGTTTGGATAATTTTATTAGTTCAGAAGAAATAGTCGTTGAACTTGGGTGTTGGATAGTAATTTTCGTACCAAAAGAATAAATCCTTTAAACTTAAAGTGACTAAGATGAAGTAGTTGCTTTGTTGTTGACTAATACTACATGACCCTACACTGCGCGTGGCCCGACACGCACTTACTTGGCCAGTTTTTTTTTTTTTTGAACAAAGAGCAAATTCAAATTCATGTATTTTCTCTCTCAAAAACAGTACTTCAATTCTATAGGTCTAAATAGGTCTATCATAATATAGTTGTGGTAGGTTTGCAAGTACTGGTTCTTTGAGAGAGACTGGTGGTGCCTGTTGTAAGTTCTGGAAGAACCTGTATTACAGAGCTAGGTGCTTTTGTTGATAAATGTTTACCAATAATTATGATGAATATTGTATTGAAATACCTTATGTTCGTTGTGTTATGACGAGAGCCTTGAGAAGGCCAAATACGAACACACCCCCTTACTTATGAAAGATGTTTCAAGTTGAACACTGGTTAAACAACGTCCTGTCTCTATTTACTCACTATACATACACTATACACAAATAAAGACAAGACATTGTTTAACCAGTGTTCAGCTTTAAACATCTTTCATAAGTAAGACCCATATTAGTTTACCTTCCGAAGCCTTGTTCTCGCCATGATAGCCTCTACTCTCTGCTTCCTAGCTAGTCGTTCCTTCTCCTCCCTCTCCGCCTCTTCTCTCCGCAGCTTCTCCGCCTCTTCGGCCGCGCGCCTCTTCTCTTCCTCTTCGCGCAGCTTGGCCTGCTTCTCTGATTCTTCGCGGATCTTACGCTCTGCTTCTTCACGCTCTAGTTGCTGCTGAGCCTACAAATTAAGAACATTAAAAATTATTTTCATATTTGATTACATTTTTCGTATCAGCAATTCGCCAAATCTGGTGAGAGTTTTAAAAAATAGATCAACCAGTTCAATTTTCCAATTTCAGCGTTTCCTTTTCATAGCACTAAGTACTTACTTACCTACTTCTTTTTAACATTTCTATAATAAAGACTTGTGAACGCCCGCGCATACATTTTTACCGGAATAAAAATATGTGTATATCAAAATCGGTTTAGTAATTATGGAGATACGTGGTAACACACGAACTTTCGCCCTTATAATATTAGTAGGATATTACCTCGATAGCTTTCCTAAGCTTCTCCTCGTCCATAGATCGCTGTAAACGCGCCAGTTCTCTCGCCTCTTCCTCTTCTCGGCGCTGCCTCTCCTCTTCAATGCGCTGCTTCTCTACCTCCTTTTCGGCTTCGCGCTGCAGTCTGAAACATTACTTTTTATAATTTCTGTTTATTTTTATAACGTGATATCTAAATCTGAAGGCTCAAACACACGCTGGCCCAGGCTCGCTGAGTGAACGGGTTGGCTCTCTCTTGCTCTCGCCTTGCATTGATTCGATATGAGACTTAGCTAGATCGATTTTTCGCCCCCGTAAACCGCCATAATGCAAGTTCCATCGAAATCGTTCCAGCCGTTTTCGAGAACGTGAATACAAACAAATATAGCTCATTTAGTATAGGACGTGACTTTGTAGTTTCACTTTCAAAACTTTCGTGAGTTGTACTAGACATTATTTTAACACACGGGAATTACTCACGTAAAAATATCGGCGATTTAGATACCGACAATGTTTCGATTCATCCGGAGAATCTTGAAAGTGAAATATGTTACCTACGTGAGTAATTCCCGTGTTTTAAAATAATGACTCTGCGGTGTCTGTTTTAATGTGAAACTATAGTAAGTATATTACCTCTGCCGTT
This sequence comes from Camptogramma bilineatum, assembly GCA_958496255.1. Lineage (NCBI taxonomy): Eukaryota > Metazoa > Arthropoda > Insecta > Lepidoptera > Geometridae > Camptogramma > Camptogramma bilineatum. The sequence continues at coordinate 12,391,126 of OY292468.1, read as the reverse complement.
CTAGTTCGGCTTGTCTCTCCAATTCTTCTCTTGCGCGGCGCCGTCTTTCCGCCAGCGCCGCCTTTGCTTCCTCCTCTGTCGTAATCTTACGCCCGATCATTGACGCTGGAATTTATACATTACGTATTCATCATCATTATCATCATCATCATCTCAGCCGTTGGACATAGGTCTCCCTCAAAGATTTCCATGTGTTGCGGTTGTAAGCGGCCTGCATCCACCATCGACCTACAGTTATTACAAGGTCGTCTGTCCATCTTATCGGTGGACACTGCGCTTGCAGTTTAGTATTAATATTTATTTTTTAAAAGTAAATCACGGACCGGCAAGCGCAGCGTTTGACCTCCTCGACAATATGGACAGACGACCTTGTAAAAACTGCAGGTCAGCGTTGGATACAGGCACTTTCAACCGCAATAGGTACATGGAAATCTTTGAGGGAGGCCTATATTCAACAGTGGATGTCCTACTTCTGAGATGATGATAAAAATTAAAACGAAAGAGACTGGTTGGATAGGGATTCGTCTCATACAATCTTTATCCCACCCTCACTTATTACCCACATTTTAATAATAAAAACATTTATTCAGAACAATTTACAAATTAACAATCAGGTTGTTCATTAAATTTTTATTTTTATTGTTTTTGCAAAATTATTCTGATAGCCCCTCCAGACTCTCTGCGAGAAAGAGAAGAACAAACAAGCTATCCACACTCTCAATTTTTCTCAGTCGTGATGTTTGAAATCCTTTGTCTCGGCCAAAAATACCGACACCGATCGGAGAACAGGCGAGCCAAAGAAAGAGAAGGCGAGAAGCTCCTCACACTCACGCTTCTCGGGTGTTCTCGGGGTTCTCGCCGAGAGTCTGGAGGCCCTATAATAGTTACTAACTTTAACTGACAGCTAGCGTATTTGAGAGTTTATTACATGGTGAAATCAGTGGCGGCGTAGCATGGGTTGGCGCCCGGGGCGGTTTTCTATTGAGCACCCCCCCCCCCCCCTCAAAAAAATAAATCTCTATCGCGAGGCCCCGGGTGGCCGATGCGAGGTCCCTGGTGACAGGCGCGGTCCAAGGACCACAACTTTTGGGCTGATAAGCGAGCGAAGCGAGCCGATTTTTTTTCGACAAATGCAACATAACCGCAAAATACTGTTGCTAATAATGCGAGCAGAGCGACCCAGCTTCGAACATTCTCTTGCAAAATAAATACGCGTTCATGAACTTAAAAGTGCGAGCAATGCAAGCCGAATTTTTTAAAGAAAAATGTAACATGTGACACTAGACTTTGCTTACGGTGCTCAAAGATAAGGCGGGCTGCTTGTCAGTTTCTATTCTGCGATCGCATAATTATAAAACTCACTTTATTCGTAAAGTTCGTAAACCTACGCATGAAGCTAAAATGCGAGCGAAGCGAGCCGAATTTTTAAAGACAAATGCAACATAGTAAGATGACACTTGATTTTGCTTACGGTGTTCAAAGAAAAAGCGGGCTGCTTGTCGGTTTCTATTCTGCGGCTAAACATAACTCGCTTTGTTCGTAAAATACCTACACATGAAGCTAAATTCCAGCGAAGCGAGCTGATTTTGTGATTGTCCTGTTTGCCACCCCTAAGGCCACCCCTGTGGACATTACACTCACTTTGGTCGCAAAATACTCAGTAAAGCTAATATGCGAGCAAAGCGAGATTAAAACGAAGCGAGCATCCTACTCTTTGAGCCGATTTTTTTTAAGACAAATGCAACATGTGACAATACTTGACTTTGCTTACGGTGCTCAAAGAAAATGCTGGCTGCTTGTCGGTTCTCATTCTGTGGTTAAACATACCTAACTCATTTTGTTCGCAAAATAGTTATCTACTCACCCTTAGGGGTAATACCAATTTAAACACCCTCTGGCACTCCCTTTAAAAGGTAGATTTTACAAAAAATTTGTAAGTACGGATTTTTTTACCGTGGTCCACGGTGACACCCCCCTGGAGCTTGGCACCCGGGGCGGACCGCCCCGTCCGCCCCCCCTCTACGCCGCCACTGGGTGAAATAAAGGGCTTAGACAACTTTTATGGCTTTTTTTTACTCTTTTTACTGTTACAGGCAAATATTTGACGGTAAATAATTATTTCGACATACCTGTCATTTCTGAATCATCAGTCTTCTCCAGGGATGACTCCTTCTCTCTCTTCTCTTCCTTTTTCTCCACTGGCTTCTCTTCCTTCTTCTCAATAACCTTCTCTTCTTTCTTCTCAACTGGTTTCACTTCCTTCTGGATCTCTGGTTTCTGTTCTTTGATGGTTTCATTCGGTTTTTCGGGTTTTATTTCGGTTTCTTCGGTTGCTTCGATTTTCGCTTCCTTTGTTTCCACGGCTTCTTGTATTTCGATCGTTTGCTGGAAATATAACGGTATTAAGTTCGTATGAGCTAGTGGCCAACTCTGGTGACGGAGTTTTTAGGCCGCCTAAAGGCCTCCGTCATAGCTTAACGAGTTAAAAGCTGGGCAGACAATATAACGTGTCCCCGAAGCTAGAGAGCGCTGAGCTATTAATGCCACTTGCGGTCACCCATCCAAATTGTGACGGATCAGAACGTAGCTTAACTTCAACGATCTATCAAGAACGTCTGAGCAAGGTATGGAGTCATTTTTTTTAAAACCATGTTAGCACCCTTATAAATGCAAAAGTATGGATGGATGTATGTTTGTTCCTCTGTAACTCGACATCCACTGAACCAATTTGGCTGTTTAAAATATAGATAAATCATGACCGGCTAAGGACATGGGCTACTTTTTATCCGGGTACCACGCTAGCGAAGCAGCGGGCGGAAGCTAGTCTATCTCTACTAATATAATAAAGCGGAAGTTTGTATGTTTGCACGCGGTTATCTCAGGAACTACCAGTCCGATTTGAAAAATTATTTCTGCATTTGATAGCTAAACGCTTGAGAAAGGTTATAGCCTCCTAAGCCCTGAATTTTGAAAATAGCACTTGTCATTGAGAACGAATGTCCAATTTTTGGAACAAATTGATTGATGTCACTAAGGCCTGAACCTTAATGTGCTTGTAATAAGCCTTAGATTGTATTTCCTGCATTTTCGCCAGAACAAAGTTGTTTTGGGTATTCATAAGGAACACATAGAGTTCAATTTGAATTACCTACAATTTGTTCGTTTTTTGGGACATTCGTCCTTAATTTTTCGTATTTTTACAAAACGAATGGCATAACAGAATACACAATTTAGGTATTTTAACGCATTTATTTCAATAATAAACATGAACTATTCAAATAAATTTGAGCTTGAACCATATGGATGGCTTTAACCATGGTTATGCATACGATTATGCTAAAAAAAATTTTACATTCTTCTTTGGTAAACTGAAACAGTAAGTTTTTATTGAATTTATATTTTTCAGAGCAAACTCTTTTATTAGGAAACAGAGAGCAGATTCAAATAAGCCCAATAAGCAGTATTTATTTTATTTATTGGCAATTTACTGAGGAGTTCTGTTGTACAGTTCTTGACTCCATAGTCAAATCTCCATTCGGTAGGGAAAATAAAATGGCCCAGCCCTTTTTTATGTATTTTCGTAAGTCGAAATGGTGTAAAAGATTATAAATTTAGCTCTGATTGAGTACAGAGTTAAAGAATATGGAACAATAAATCGATACATAGATTTATAATTGGGTACTGAAGTACCTTTTTCGGAACAAAATTTTACGATCCTTATTTTTGATGCAAAAATCAAATACCGCGTTATAATAATATTTGTGACACCATTTTGACGTTTAAGAGGAAGTCAAACCAACAAAATTTTAACAAATTGGATGCATAATATTGTAAAAATCCAAGATTTTAGTTACCCCTGTCTGTGTGGTTTGCCATCTTGATGGATGAAGGGCGAAACACTGTGCAGCGCTTATAGTCTATGGTAAAAATTGCATTTGCGGGAGAGGGATAGATATTTTTAGTTTCATTTTACACAGAATGTAGCAGTAACAAACGACAATATTTGGAGAAACAAGCAAACAAATATTAAGGTCAGTTTTTGGGACATCCGTCCTTTACGAAAAGTCATGTTTTCTACAAAGCCGTCCTCAGCGACATGTCTTATTTTGTTCCAAAAAATGACCGTAAGGGCTCAGGAGGATAGGCTACTTTTCATCATCATCATCATCACCATATACCATCACTACGGGGGCAACGCCACGAGGGCGCTGCTAGTACTAATATAATAAAAGCGGAAGAGTTTGTTTGAACGCGCTAATCTCAGGAACTACCAGTCAGATTTGAAAAATTCTTTCTGCATTTGATAGCTAAACTCTCGAGGAAGGTTATAGGCTACTTTTGGGCTACATTAGGACGATGCTAGTAATTAATATTTACCTTCTCATTAAGCGGGTGATCGTGTCCATTGTGTATCTGCAATGCTTCTAGCTTGTGCGTAATCTCTGCCGCGATCACTTGGCTCGGCGCCGGCTCCGGCTGGAAATGAAAGTACTTAGAACCGTAACCTCAGGCATGGTAGACAATAGACAACCTCTATGATCCACGTAAGTACTAGATCCTTTGGAGAGGTCCAGTATACCGATTCTATTAAAAAAAAATTTAATCAACAAAAGCAAAACGTCAACGATTTCGTTTTGTTTCTTAATCTTTAATGACCAATGAGGTTAGGTTACTCTGTTGTGATGACGTTTTCAAACAGATTAGAGTATATCGCAGAACTAGGTTAGGTAAAAATGGTTTGAACAATAATAATTAGGCAAGTTTGTACGTTCGCTATTTCTACACACCAGAACAACTGAACGACCGTGACTAAAAGAGCATAATAAAGTAAATAAGTAAAACAATTAGTTCGCGCTTTTGCCGTAGGACTTGAGTGCTGGCGCGGACTCTACCAATGAGGTTTTGCAAATTACTGTCGTTACATTTTACTTATCATACATTTTGGAGAACGAAACAAAGCGCAGTGGCAATGATACTTGAATGGTTGACGTTGTAAAATAGGGAAATTTGGACCCTGGGGTCAGAGGTAAGTTTAAATAGGTACAATGGGCATAATTTAAATAATAAATAAATAATAAAAGACAACGCTGTTAAATTTTATCGCATGCTATATTTATTTTTTAATTTTAATTTTGACTCTTTATAAATTTTCCATTGTATTATTTTTACTGTTATTGTACTTATACTAACTAATTGATTATTATTATTTTTAAATGTATCTAACATAAGTGATTTATTATAACATTTGGACGACTTGGACCTTTCTGTAAGTCCATTTGTGTTTTTGTATAAATAAATAAATAAATAATTATACTATTACTACCTTAAGCGGCACATCTTTGTCGACGCTGGGTTCTTTAGACGCGCGCGGCGAAGGCGAAAGCGCGCGACCAGGCGACGCCGATAGCGACTTGCCGCGACCCGACTGAAAATACTTTATTTTAGAAAGACAAACAAAAAACGGAAAATTATAGAATTAGCAACAACGACATCTCTCGTCATTTGATCCTGAATATAACTTCGGGCAATGAGCTGCGAGTTAACTTAGCAGTTATCCTGTAGATGGCGGTCATCGATACTATAATCGATAGATATATCAGTGCCCAACAGGGTGTATGTATAAAGCCTACTAAGCCTACCTAGACCTAAGCTATACTATGTACCTACATACAAGCAATGAATAAATGAATATGAATGAATGAATGGATATGGTCCTGATTTTCAACTCTGGCGACTAAAGGTTCCGTGGCCGAATTGGTAAAGGCACTCCGGCTAAAGGAGGATCGCTTATATCATTGCGGGTTCGAATCCCGTCGGAATTGAAAATTTTATTAAGATTTTCATTTTCAAAAAAAAAAGGAAGTCCTATCAAAATTTGCAATTCCGACAGGATTCGAACCCGCAATGATACAAGCGATCCTCCTTAAGCCGGAATGCCTTTACCAACTCGGCCACGGAATCCTTATTCGTAGGGTTGAAAATCTTGATAAGCTCATTTATCGATTTAAGCATCGATTAGCATAATATGAAAATATAATACCTAAGTGAGGTTTTAAAAATTAAATTAAATAAAAAAACTTGGGGCTTTACTTCTTTGCTAGATGATTTATACAGTGTAAGGAGGCAATCTTTGCCTACATTTAACGGGACACTATAGTGCCTGGGACATTGTTTAGATGGAGGAGGCTTGCCCAGCACCTAAACTATCCTCTCAGCTTAACCGGACATATCCACAAGAATTACATGATCAAGACGTGCGACGCTGACTAAGCCGCGAGTTTCCTTACGATGTTTTCATTCACCGTTAAGGCTGATTTTAGTCACGCTCACCATCAGCGCTGATAGGCGAGTGATCTTAATTACAATGAAATAAGGATACTGATTGTCCAGCACTGACGAGAGCAATCAGCGTAGCTATTTCTGCTAAACAATCAGTATCTTTATTTTATTGTAATAAAGATTACTCGATCAGCGCTGACGGTGAGCGTGAGACTAAAATCAGCCTTACAGTTACAATTCAAATAAACAAATAAACTCTTACGTTTTATATAATTAGAGGTAGTATAGGTAAATATGATTAGTATAGAAGTATAGATTTTTATAGATATAGATTACCTTATCGTGTTCTTTGGATGGCTTTGGTTTTCTGTGCAAGGGAGGTTTGCCCTCGCCAGGGGCTATCGGCGTCGCTGGAACAAATTAATTGAAGTAAATTTTTCTGGTTTGTCGCGGTCACAATGTTTGTATTTTACTCCGACTGGTTTTTTTCTGTAATTTTTTATCTGTAAATAATAAATAATTACTATGTGCTCGTGGCGTAGTTTGCTTAGACGTTCTTGATTGATCGTTGAAGTTAAGCAACGTTGTGCGCGGTCACAATTTTAATGGGTGACCGCAAGTGGCTGAGAAACGAGATTCCTCGATCGATTAAACTGCTCAAACGTATACTTAATAGTTACTAGTTCGACCGATCGAGGTATCTCTCTCGATGTTGCACATGTTAGGCCGGCAGATAATAGGTTCGAGCGCTCGCTTGACTCGAAGCTCGCTTCTCTCGCATTTTAACTTCGTGAATATTTTGCGAGCAGTGTGATTATATTATATATGTAATGTTACATCGTCCAGCATTATTTATTTATATTGAAACTGAACGTTAGTGTTAGTATTTCGCTTTCAAAACTTTCGTGAGTTGTGTGAGACGCTCGCGCGAGTAACCTTGCCGCAACTCCCTCCTTACCCAGATGAAGATTCTCCGGATGAATCGAAACATTGTCGGTATCTAAATCGACGATAATTTTACGTGAGTAATTTCCCGTGGAAACAGGACCGGAATGAGTGGCGTAAACAAAGGGAGGCCTACACCCAACAGTGGGATACTATTGGCTGCGGATGATGATGATGATGATGAATTTCCCGTCTGTTAAGTAATGTTAGTGTTAGTTACCAGGCTTAGAGTTGGCGTATAGTGACATTGGTCGCGCGCGTCTCGGCGGTGGCGCGGGCGTGCGTCGCGGCGCGTCGATTAGCGCCGTGCTGTCGCGCGACACAGACGGAGTTGTCGCCAAGCTTTGCGACATGAAGTCTGCAAAGAGAAAAATCAAATTAAGGCCTTACTTATCTTATAATATTATAAAATTTTTAATGTTTTATTTCTTAATCTTAAATTCGAATCAAGAGTTCTTTTTATAATTTAGTTTATGTTTTAATCAAGGAAATAAAAAAGGTTTAATTATTGTTGTTATTGTTTTTCGATTCTTATCGACTCGACTCATAAGAGTCGGTTAATTAATGATGAGCACGGGCCTAAGCCAAATGCATATCATGTGGGGTTGATAATATTATTATTATAAAGACAAAGTTTGTTTTTGTATGTAGGTGGTAATCACCTTAAGGATTAGCTTTCAAAAGAAATATCATCGTTGACTCCACCCAAACGCCCCTCTACCCTCTATCTATTCACGATATTTTGACATGTTAAAACTTTTGAAACTATCTTGGAATAATTATAATTTTAACATCTTGTTGAAGTAGCGAACATTGTCATGGAGACTTCATCAATTATTTTTTTTCGATGGAAGTGATACCTAGTTGTTACCTTCATAATTATTATTACTTATTATAGAATATCTGGGCGACCAAGCTCTGCTTGGGTGCAAATCGAGAAAAAAAGAAAAAGAAAAATGAGTTAAGTATGTATTTAAAAAAAGCTAGGTCTCGATCGATCTAGCTAGGTAGAGACCTAGCTAGATCGATTATTCGCCCCCGTAAACCGTAAACCTCTGTACCTACCGCAAATTTCATCGAAATCGTTAGAGCCGTTTTCGAGAACGTGAGTACAAATAAACAAACAAACAAATATTGCTCGTTTAATAGAATAAGATAATATTTCATAAGAAGATCATATAGTTGTCAGGGAGAGGTTCTGGGCGTGAAGTATGGATGGTCCGATATGTTCAAAGACACGAAATAACCAATGTAACGTGTAGTCAGAATGTCTATTTTATAATCACAATTACTTTCACAAGACTTAAACAGAGGATTGATTCGATTTTTGCCGATTAGAATTACTATCACCATTTAAAAAACAAAATGAAAACGCGGTGAGTTCAACAGAAAGAGGCAAAGCGACCCACAGAACATTACTACTCTCGAGGAGCGACCACTCTGCTCCGATACCAGAAGAACCAAAGTGTCATCCTGCTCGCCACCCACCCTCAGGGAAGCGAGCCCTCCAAAACGAAACTGACTTTAGGGCCCTCTGCCCAAGGAAGTTGTATACCTACGTAACTATATAACTTCCTTGCCTCTGCCTTCTTTGCGTCGACCACATCCAAGTGACAATGACGGTTGTCTACTTGACGTTTCCAACTTTGACACTAGCTAACAAACTATATTTGACTAAGAAAAAGGATTTACTAGAAGGCGCAAGAAAAGCAGACCCTGCAAAGTATCTTCATCTTTCACTAGCACTAACAAATTGTCATAGGACAGAAAGAGTCAATAATACGTTACTTTGTGTGTCTTAATTCGTAGAATGTCTCCATCTTGACAACTTAGTACTATTATTTATTCTGTGATATACTATACAAAAAACTAAGACACTATTCATTAATCTGTGAAGACACTATACACCGTTAATTCTGGGTCAGTTTAAAGCCAGCACCCACTGCTTGTATTGCTTAATCGTATTCGTGTCGTTGGTTTAGTTTTTGAATTTGATAAGTATTTCATACGAAACTAAATAGTTGAAAAGATTAACAAAAGTGAGTAAAACACTTGTTATGGTGTCGTAGGTGCGCAGAGCTAATGACCTAGGTATGCATGTATGACTACGACGTAGCATAGACTCTATGCCGTAGCAACAGCTGAGCACAGAGCACGTATCTCCGTGATTTATCCTGCCTATGTTTCGTGATATTATTATTTGCAAAAAAATAGATCTCATATTTATTATTATTTTTGAGTAAGGTTATCGATATAGATTACGTAGGCGCCGGCTTTAAACTGACCAAAAATAAACGGTGTAGAATCTTGTTAATCAGCTGGTTAACAAACAACTAAGACATCCGCTACACGGACGGCGCGCTGATTTTTTAGCCGCACCCAAGTGGCTTTTGACCTCTCTTTTTAACATATATGTTATATTAAGTATTTAATTATATGTATTATATTCTTTATACCTAGATAAGTCTAATCACAAATAATTGCATGCTGTGTTCACTGTGTCACTGAAACTACGCCGACTTTGCTTTCTTAGGACTGTCATAATACGTTAAGTTTAGCGTAAATTACAATTTGTGAACCATAAACTTTCATAATATGATACCCCATTAAATTTATTTGTATAACTTTTATTTTTTTACTTCCTTGAGTACCTAATATCTTTACAACCCCTTCATCGATTAAGCCCATAAGCACTCGGGTCACTCGGCACTGGATATATGCACCAACCGGAGTTTAAAACACTAAATAACACGCTATAGTTACATACGAGTCGATAAAGTACAAAATTACAGTACTAAAATTAACTATGTAAATTAATTTTAGTTTAAAAAATAAACTAAAAACCACGTCTTTATTTATTTATTTATTTAGAATGCGTTGTCATCGAGTTGTGAGCTACCCTGACAGTTTTAGCCAACCAGCTACACGGAAAGTGCTCGAAATTTTAGTCGCGCCATATTTTCCACGGAACGACAGACATACAGACGAACAAGAAAGTGACTATATAGGTATAATAAGAACGTGGTAAAATAATAATGTCTTTGATCCTTGATAAGTGTGCACATTTTGATCCGACGTTTTGAAATGGATTAAAACTACGTTCTAAGATTCTGTTGACATAGATGAATACAAGTGAAGCTAAAAAAAAACGAAATTCGGGGTAATATCCCACTTGGCCAACACAGTCCTTGAACAAAAACCAAATTATATAGTTGAGGATGCGACTCCACTCCATTTTGTTCCGAATGACATTCGATTTCGACTTGTCCTACTATATAACAAATGAGAGAAGTTTGTGTGAATGTTTGTTTTACCACGTATCTCCGTAACTACTAAACTAATTTTGCCGATTTTTTGTTCTACTCGTAATCTATAGTGATCTTCGATCTTCTGTTCTATCTAACAAGAAGGTGAAAAAAGGAGGCAAGTTTCTAAGAAATAAATGTACCTAATTTCTTAAATAAAAATAAAATAATAAGTACTAAGTTATGAATTTTTCAAGGGGTTGCAATAAAGTTCTATTTCAAATAAATATTTTCTGGTTTGATTCACCAGAGTAATTTAATACCTACTTTATTTTTATTTTATTCAAAATTACCCTTAGGGAGGGACTGTGCATTATTACTAAGGTCGTAAAGTTAGTATTGTTTTTCCTAATCGAAAAAAAAACTAAATACTTACTAACTTTATGACTTTTTGGTTTCATTTTCTGTTACCTGTACAAAGCCGGGGCGGGCAAATAGCTTGTCAAATGTCAAAATGTCAAAACGCGCGTGGATCCGACCTTGTGACCGCCCAGAAGCGGAATGAGCTGCGTTCGATTCTGTGTTTATTTATATAGCAACTCGGGACTCAATAAGGTTGATTTTCGGTTGATCCGTTTAACTCTCTGTGCTCAGAAGTAAAGCTCAAAACTAATTTTGCTTATTATGAGAAAAATAAGCAGTCTAGGTAAACGATAACTTAGAAGCAAATAAAAGACTAAATTTCCTTTCTGTGAGTATTTATTTTGTATATGTAGCTGAACTGGTTTTCAAGAAAAATGCAAAAATCTTGAGAAAAGGTGTCATTTTCAAAACGTAAAAGTATCATGTAAATTTCTATTAATCGTGTTTCTGCCTTTAGAACTAAATAGAAAAAAGATTAAAAAATCACATAATTGGAGTTGTAACTTGATGAGATATTCCGTTTAGTTACAATTTGCAGGCAAACAATCATAACCGTTTTGGAGCTTGGCCTTAACTACTCATCCGATTTCAAAAATTCTATCACCAGTATTTAGAATGAACTTTCAGGATGGACACAGGCTATTTGTTATGCAGGTACGCAGGATTTGTTTAATATTTTAAACCAAAAGCATAGTTATTTATAACATAAAAAGCATTTGAGCGCATTGCTTAGGCAACATAAACCTAACAAGCATTATTAGATGATCAAATAGATATCAGAATGTTAATATTGAATAAACCTATAACTAAAATGTTTCTTTTATATTTGATAGATTTGTTTGAATGGAAAAATGAAGATGTGTTATAGTTGTTTATAGGGCCAAATATACAAGATTTCATGTGTTATCTTACCTCTAGGCGTGTTAACACCAGTGCCAGCTATAGAGGCTGGTCTAGGCTTCCTAGGTGCAGAGTTAGGTCGCCTGACTACCCCCGTGGCGTTGGACAATGCACTGCCAGGTCTCGATCCGGGCGTGGTCTCGCCGCTTCTAGTCTCTGTGATATAGCAAGCTTTGTTATAAGCAGTAAGGTTTATTCACCAACATTTAGACATAAAAAGCGCCCCTTGATTGTCTATCTTTGATAGCGAGCAAAGTCGGTCTCAAACTGTCAAATATAACAATTCAGACCCTTTCCTTGTTGTATATTTTTGATAGCGATCAAAATCGATCTCAAACTGTCAAATATGACATTTCAGTGACCACGCAAGTAGCTCTGTAACTCTCATCTTAACGAGACCGAACGCTACAAAAGATATCTATGCGATCGGTTTGACAGTTTGAGACCAATTTGAGGTTTGAGACAAGTTAGACAATCAGCCTGCAGTTAGAGTCGGATTCAGCACTGAAGTCCGATTGATGCAGCGCTGCTATCGCAGAACTAGGTTATGTAAAAAATTACTAATTGTCCAAATAAGGCTTGAACAATAATAATTATGCTAGTTTGTACGTTCGTTAGCTCTACACACCAGAAAAACTGAACGACCTTGACTAAAAGAGTATAATAAAGTAAATAAAACAGTTAGTTTCCGCTTTTTCCGTAAGACTTGAGTGCTGAATCCTACAGACAGAAACACAGAAACTCTGTCACTCAACGAGACCGAACGTGATCGTTTTGACAGTTGAGAGCAATTTGAGGTTTGAGACAAGATAGACAATCAGCCTGCAGATGATCAAAATATAAATGTATGATGTTTGATTTGTATCAAAAATTACATGGTATACCAACAAACATACTTTTAACTTACAAGTCAAACTAAGTTATCTCAATTTGCCTTGTAAGTTGGTTGGTCTTTTAGCATGAAAATTCAACTTTTATAAAGAAAACACCACAGTATTAGTAAAAGTGCGTTACCTTTGTGCGTGTAAAGATCCCGAGTTGTGGCAGACAAGCTCTTACCTTATAAAGAAGAAAGAAGTTTAGTATCCACACCGCAGATCTTGCCAGCCACCAGACAGAGATGAGAGATAATATAGTTTGATTGGAAAGAGTAAGACATAATTTTGTGAACTACTGTTTAGTTAGTAGAGTAATACTTGCTTTACCACAACCTTAGGCCTTACTTACAAAAGCCTCTCAACTTGAACATTGGTTAAACAACGTCCTGTCTCTATTTGTCAGATAGTGACAAACAGAGACAGGACGTTGTTTAACCAGTGTTCAAGTTCAAGCGAGGTTTTTGTAAGTAAGGCCCTGAGCAGGGGCATATATATAGCTTTGTTAAGGGGGGGTCCAAAGGTTCCAATATAAAAAGATCTTTGTTAAGGGGGGGGTCCAAGGGTTCCAAAATACAAAAATTGACTAGGTTTCCTCCAAACTTAATGGGCTAAGGGGGGGGTCCGGACCCCCTAAACCCCCCCCTTATATACGTCCATGGCCCTGAGTGTCTATTATGATGAAATAATGGGGTAATATTATGTAAAAGTTTGCGAGTCTGTATGTATGTTTGTCTGTTTACTTGTTCTTTACGCTGAACAGCTGAACCCATTTGAATGAAATTGGAATGGAAATAACTAATACCCCGGCTTGACACATAGGCTTTTTTACCGTGATTTTGCCTGTGAAGTGACAGAAAGACAGTATAAGTCATTAAAAAATTATTGTTGAAGCTCATTACTTTTAGGTTGTCCTTTTTCCAATCAAACTATAGGTTTACCTTTAACCATTGATGTACCCAATTGATGTATTGCGTTGAGTAGTTTTGTAATACAAACCACCAAATGAAATCTGCTGTCTCAGAAAGCAATGAAAATAACCTTGTTAGTGACCGAAGCAGGCGGTAAGCCTTAGTCAAAAAACACTAAGCAAAAATACCAGACCTAACTTTATAATAACTGTATTACATTCCGATGGTATGATATTAAGAGAGAAGGTCACGACATTGTTGGAATAAATCCATTAAACAATGCAAGAATTTCTGGCTTGCTTTGAAGGTCTTATTAAAACAAAGAAATAGGTAAATGGAACAACAATCTGACAAGAAGAAGATCCTGATACGAACAATCGATACTAAGAAAAACGTAAAAAAAAGTCAAAAAGTCAAATTCATTTATTCAATAGGATCACATGGTGGTACACCACTTTGAAACGTCTTAAGAACTAGGTGACTCCTGTTTCTTTGTGACCAAGACCGTGAAACCAAACAAACAATGACAAAATCTTCAAGAATGATGCAAGTTATGTAAACTGTAAACCACACAGAACACATGGATATTCCAAGGATGGACACTTAGAAGGCAGCATGAAATTCTATAAAACACAATGAATTAGCTAAATAATGGTACAAATTGGGCGGAAACAGAGTCAAAGCCACGACAAAAACAAAACAAGCTGAATAACCAAAGGAAAGTCGTGATGAAACAGCACAAAACATCACACGCGCAAGTCAACAACAATGGTTTTACTGTTCAAGTCGCTGAAAGGGTGATAAAAATCCCTAAACCACTGCAGAGCAGTAAAAGTCCGCAAGAGTTTTATAAAACGACTCAAAAGAAATACAAAATCCGAAGCAACTGCAACAGAAATACAAAATCAAGAGCAATTAATTGGCAAAAAATATAACTCAAAATCCTAATATGCTGCATATGTTTAAGTCTCAAACCGCAGAAAGAATTATTCAATTACCAAGCTACTGCAAGAGGAACACAAATTCCCAAGCTGCTTCAGAGTTATACAAGGTCCTAAGCAACTGCTAGAGTTATTCAAAGGTCCAAGCTGATTTCCTATCAGGAGTTATTCAAAGTCCCAAGCGACTGCAAGAAACACAAAGCCTGAAAGAGTTAGGCAAAGCCTCTGGAAAAGTGACACAAATTCCCAAGCTGCAAGAGTTAAAGACCCAAGCTGGTTTCCTAGCCGCTGCAGGAGTCCCAAGCCGGTTTCAAAGCCGCAGAAGTCTGTATGGAGTATGTTTGGGTAGTCATCTTAAGCCTATGAAAGAGTTAGGCAAAGCCTCTGGATAAGTGACACAAATTCCCAAGCTGCAAGAGTTAAAATCCCAAGCTGGTTTCCTAGCCGCTGCAGTCGTCCCAAGCCGGTTTCAAAGCCGCAGAAGTCTGTATGGAGTATGTTTGGGTAGTCATCTTAAGCCTATGAAAGAGTTAGGCAAAGCCTCTGGATAAGTGACACAAATTCCCAAGCTGCAAGAGTTAAAATCCCAAGCTGGTTTCCTAGCCGCTGCAGTCGTCCCAAGCCGGTTTCAAAGCCGCAGAAGTCTGTATGGAGTATGTTTGGGTAGTCATCTTAAGCCTATGAAAGAGTTAGGCAAAGCCTCTGGATAAGTGACACAAATTCCCAAGCTGCAAGAGTTAAAGACCCAAGCTGGTTTCCTAGCCGCTGCAGAGTCCCAAGCCGGTTTCAAAGCCGCAGAAGCCTGGTTGGAGTATGTTTGGGTAATCTTACGAGTCCGGCTGAGATGTGTAGCTGGTGATAGCAGCAATCGGTCGAGGTCATGGAGTATGCTCTACTTGGCACGATCTCATTACATTGCAAGATGAGCTCTTAGCCATTATGAGAGGAGGATAGAGAACAAAACTGTGGTTTCAAAATACCATAAAGCACCCACAAGAACTAATCAGTCTTGGCAAATAACATTACTCAAATACCTAATATGCTGCATATGTTTAAGTCTCAAAGCGCAGAAAGAATTATTCAATTACCAAGCTACTGCAAGAGGAACACAAATTCCCAAGCTGCTGCAAGAGTTATACAAAATCCCAAGCTGCTGCAGAGTTATTCAAGGTCCTAAGCAACTGCTAGAGTTATTCAAAGGCCCAAGCTGATTTCCGGGCCGCTGCAGGAGTCAGGAGAGGTCAAAGTCCCAAGCGACTACAAGGAACACAAAATCTTAAGCCTTTGAAAGAGTTAGGCAATGGATCAGTGACACAAATTCCCAAGCTGCAAGAGTTAAAGACCCAAGCTGGTTTCCTAGCCGCTGCAGTAGTCCCAAGCCGGTTTGAAAGCCGCAGAAGCCTGTATGGAGTATGTTTGGGTAGTCTTACGAGTCCGGCTGAGGTGTGTGGCTGGCGATGGCGGCAGTCGGTCGAGGCGCGTCATGGAGTATGCTCTACCTGGCGCGCGCGGCGCTGGGACGGTCGGGACCAGGTCGGTGCGACGCCGCGCTACTGACGACCACATCAGCGGGGCTAGCTGACGGTCTGGCTCGTCTGGAATACAGAAATAGAAATAAGAAGCGCTCGTGGTGCAACTTGCTTAAGGCTGTGTCCCCAGTAGGCAAACTGTGAGCGGCCGACTGAGTTTGCGGCGTATCGGTTTAGTACGCTCTTCCATATATTTGAAATGGAGTGTCCACAGTTTGCTAGTTTTGCGCGTAACGCTGCAAACTGCTTACCTATCCGTCCCGCCGATACGACCCTACAACGCATATTGAGAACGGATCGGTTGATCGGATCGCGCGGATGAGATGACAGCTATGTCGGCCGTATTGAATAATACTTTGACTTTCGATCTGAATGTCGTGGGTTTAAATCCAGGTCATGCATCAATGTATTTTCTGTTTCGCAAAAAAAAAAAAATTATGCATAGATGTATAATAGTACTAAATTCACTGACAGCGTGCCGTCGAAAGGGACAAAAATTAAGTGGATCCATTGTTTCGTAGTACACATGTCGTAGTACATTTAGTACAGAATTTTAGAACATAGATGTTCTCTACAAGATATTATGCTCCGTCTCATTTTTTCACAAGAATTTTGTCCTTATCCTTTGGACTTGCAACTTGTCACGTATAGGTAGAATGCTATTTTGTTTGCAATTTGGACAATAACAGTACATAATGGTAAAAAAAAGTAGTTTTCCTAATAAAAGTATGATTTCTCTCTGAAGCGGTATCAAAATCACTGCGGGTTATAAATATTTTTGGTATAAATCCACCACGTGTTTTACTTATTACAACATTTAAAACTAATCCACAAAACAACTTACACAGACTCCGAAACATCATTCCTTGGGCAGCAAAAAAACAAACAAAAAATGACTCCACCATATAATTAACAAGTACCACTAGTAACGAGGTATGAATCAGACTGACTGGCTCCAAAGGATATGGAATAAGTAACAGTATATAGACCAAAGTTTTACTTACAAACTATTTATGAATCTGTGCACGCATTTTGAAATATATTCTTGGACATCACATTCACTATAATTCGCGTCATGTAAAAAGAACGCTGGAAGAAAGTGGAGTGGTATGTTTTGTCTCATGTTTGCGCATGGGTTACCTATTCGCAAACATGAGACAAAACACACCCCTCCACTTTCTTCCAGCGTTCTTTTTACATGACGCGAACTAAACCTTGGTCTCAGTTCTCAATAGAAGAACTTTAAGTGGAACCCTGTAGCTACATTTCCATAGTAGACAATAGTAAAATGCATCTTAAAACCTGGCCTAAAAGCTCACTTTTCATTGACAAGCCATGACGGAGGCCTTCAGGCGGCCTAAAAACTCCGTCACCACATTTAGCCACTACCTAGCTCACAAACATACATTCATACGCATATTATAAATGTTGTTTGTCCTGCTTTCACGTCAAAATAGAGCGACGGATTGACGTGATTTTTTGTGTGGAGATAGTTCGAGGGCTGGAGAGTAACATAGGCTACTTTTTATCCGGGTACCACGCGAGCGAAGCCGCGGGCAGCAGCTAGTAGTTCATACATTGACAAGCGGTAGTTTGCAAGAGCGATGATGTGTCAGAGTTTAAACAAACTTAAAGTGATGAAAACCGATTATAAGTCTGACAAAGCTTTTTTGTATCACACAATCTCATTGTATTCTCCAAAGATGCTTAAATAATTGAATAGCATTAACAGCTTCCGTGCTTTAAGTTATTCCGGCAAAAAGTTGTTAAGCCATGACGAAAGAAGCATTTGAATGATCTTAAAGTCCCGTATTCGTTGTAAACATTTGTTTAAAAACATGGTTCCATAAACATGATGCTGAGTTGCTGTCAACATTTGTGTTGCTGAGTTGATCACGCCTTATTGAAGAGTTGCCGCCCGGCGAGCGAAAGCATCAGTTTAGCAACAAATGTTGACGTTGTGTGGACGTGTTTGTAAATGAAGGGCCTTACTTATGAAAGGTGTTTAAAGTTAATAACTGGTTAAACAACGTCCTGTCTTTATTTTTTGATAGTGACGAACAGAGGCGGGACGTTGTTCAACCAGTGTTCAACTTTAAACATCTTTCATAAGTAAGGGGGGAAGTTGCTAGAATATTTTCAGCTGGCATGTGGACGGGAAGCATGGGCTGTTGCCAGTAAACTTTGATGTCGAGAAACTTTGGTGTTGAGCAACAGTTGCGCAAGAAAGACTATCATGAAGGTTGACCACTATCTTATACGAACTATTAAGCAGACTGTGTTTGACTATCAAGGGATATTAAAACCAACACCTAGTACATTTAAGACTCATTTTACTGTTAAACTGTAATTGCAGTGACTAAATATATCAAGGACAAGGCTACGCCTACATAGCTGACCTCCAAACTTATAAGCATTCGAAGGACTGGTTTGTGCGTTGAATATATTAATTTTAGCACGAATCAACTTTGATTTATTTAGAGCTGATTGCTGGTCTAATGAGCCGCTAGCTGGAACTACTAATTTCAATATAAATCACTAAGTAGGTACCAATTTATTCTGTGTATAATATTTTTGACTCCATTAGATAATTAAAGTGCGTTTTCACTAGAGATAGCGTGGAAGCTGAGCGATGCGCGCCGAAGAAACGTATCAATAGTATCTTTTCATTTTCTTAGCCTTTAGCTAGCTTCTAAAGTAACTAGGATAGGATTTAAAACGTTTGGAACCAAATGACCTAGCGATCTAAGCTGTATAAAAGTGAACGCACATCTACCCGCACCGAACACGTCGAACGAATCGAGAGCAACGAATTTAAGAATTTTAGAAACTTCGCACATCTGACCGCGTCGATTCGTCCGAATCGTATGAATCTGGCAGGTTTTTTTTCATCTAAAGAATTCAAAAATTCGTTTTGGTCGATTCAGTCGGCGCGTTCGGCTCTGATCGGTGTGCATCCACCTTTATTATATTGTTGCTGGGAACCAAATTCTTTCAGAGAATAATAATGTCAACTTTAGGTACATTATATCCGGGTACCATACGATTCGAAAACGGAAGTCAAAAATATGCAAATCAAATACAACATGAAGTCATTATTTGACGACAAAATCTTTTTCAAACAATGGTCTTATTATATGTGTAGTCTGATAGTATTTACATATGGAAATTACTATACAATTTTCCACACAAAAAGTGTATTATAGCACTAGCTCCTATATTATATCCTTCTTTAAATCAAATACTTACTTTCTAAAAATTTTAAGACCCACATTTTGAAACCTAATCTGAATCTACTAATAATCGATCGAGCGAGCGAAGCGAGCGAAGATCTTAGTGGTAAGTTGGGCGATTTTGCTTTGTATGTTTGTATGTTTGTATGTTTGTATGTTTCACGAATTGTTGTTCGAGCATAACTGTCGAACCGTTCATCCAATCTGCATGAAACTTGGTAGGTCAATAGGTTGTGGTAAGGAAATTTACGGTGGAGCATATGAGCTTAATCGATGAAGGGGTTGTGAAGATATTGGGTTCCCAAGGGGGTAAAAAATTATGAAAGTTACACAAATATATTGAGTGGGGTGTCATACGAAAGGGCTTATTTTGTACATTCCAAAATGGTTTTTATTTTTAATCTAGGATGTATAGTTTTTGAAATACGACCAAAGACCAAAAACTACGAAACCAGAGCTGCAAGAGCTCCCGTTTCATAGAGTTTCGATGTCTTCGCAGCTCATTGACTGGTCGGTCTTAAAAAGAGAGTGGCATCGTTGCGGTTTGGTTTGCAATGATTTTAGATGCTACTTGATTTATTTTCATGATAAAAAAATTTTTGATAAAAAATTAAAATAATTGGGGTAAAAAAAGTTAAGTAAACAAATATATTGAGTGCGGTGTCAAATGAAAGGTCTTTATTTGTACATTCTAAAATAGTTATTATTTTTATTCTAGGACGTATACTTTTAAAAATGCGACGAGAATTCATAAATATGAAATAAATGAAAAATTAGACACGACATTATGTATTGCATGCATGCTAGTATTTTTTACCATGAAGAGCTAGCGCAATAGGCATACCCGGCAGTAGTAGCACTTGAAATTATAGGGGTAGTCAGAAGAAAGTCCAAATGTAAGCCATCTACGGTGCGCGAGATCTCAGTTCGGGGCGAACTACTAGTATTATAGTGTGACAATCACAGTATGTTGTTTGTTGCACTGAAGTACAAAATACCGCATAGAATGGCAAATCGCTGACAAAATTTGCCAAGCTAAATAGATTTATATAGCTTTAGAAATATGGTTGCTTGTTTTACCTTGCACTTGTCTGATACTCAAAATTACCGCATAGAATGGCAAATCTTTAACATAATTTGCCAAGTTAAACAGATCTCTATGGTTATACAAATAGGGTTGCTTTACCTTTGTTTTCATTGTCTGACATATCCAGCTGTAGTGCGGAGGCGCGTCTCGTGAGAGGCGCAGACGCGAACATCACATTTGTTGTTGATGCAGCCCTGAAAAGTTACACGCGAAATTTTAGGAAAAAAGACCGTAAATGTTAGATTATAAGGGTTAGTTTCGCATTACCGGTGCAAAGCATTAGGGATGCCTATACGTAGAAAATACTTTAAAAATATAATGCTTCTTATTGTTTCTAAAAAAGTTCGTGAAAATTAAAATTATTAAGTAGGTCTCAACTACAGTACTTTGATCTTATCCATAACCGTTCATAAATGCCTTTCTACCAAAAGTTCATACCATGTTCTCCATTTAATATTATGCAAGCAAAAAAACTACTACCACTAATATAAATTTATAGTTTTACAAACAAATTTTTATCTACCTACATATATAGTTAGCTATTCCCATCAACCATTATATTTAGTAGCTTCTAAAATAAACCGTCTCCACACAAATAAATCTTTGTTTGTTTGAAAAGCACGCGTAGTACTTAAATATGTATTGCAATGAATGGGAAGCACGCACAAAATTTTTACTTAAATATGCATTGCAATGAATGGCGTTGGCCACTCTGTAGATATAAATAAAATTCTCGTGTAGAGTCGGCGTCAGCACTGAAGTCCGCTAGACGCGGGGCGCTGCTATCGCAGAACTAAGTTATGTGAAAAATTACTAATTGTCCAAATAAGGCTTGAAAAATAATATACGAGCAAGTTTGTACGTTTGTTAATACTACACATCAGAACAACACAACGACCGTGACTAAAAGAGCATAATAAAGTAAATAAAACAATTAGTTCCCGCTTTTGCCGTAGGACTTGAGTGCTGACGCCGACTCTATCTAAACAATGCATTCTCTCATACTTCACACAATAGCATGCATTCAAATTGCCAGGCGCCACTTACAGGTAAATTAGCACTTATAAATTTACTTTAATAAGCACTTTCTTATCGCAGCACACTCTTTCTATACGTTATACTTTAATCTTATGTAGGTAAATGTCTCGAAAGAAAATTAAAGTTTAGAGATATTTTAGAGAAAAAAAAAAAACTTTAAGAATTAATTTTTAAGTTCTCATGTAAGTGAATTTGTAATTCTTTTTGAGAATAAAGAATCTACAAACCTAAAATGTAAACAACGTCGCAATAACATAAGGTCCATGTTTTTAGGGTTCCGTACCTTAAAAGGTAAAAAAAGGAACCCTTATAAGATCACTTTCTTGTCCGTCTGTCCGTCTGTCCGTCTGTCCGTCTGTCTGTCCGTGTGTCACCATCGATTATCTCAGGAACGGGTGGAGCTAGCAAGTTGAAATTTATACCATATACTGAGGTCTATAGTCCCTATTGTGACTATAAAAATCAAGGTCCTGAGTCAACACTATAAAAAGATATAGGCAAATTTAGGTTTTCGTGAAAACTTGTAAGTACCAAAACTTACCTTAATTATCAACTTTTTTTATTTTTCGGAATTTTTCCTTTACTTGTGCTGTAAGACCTTGCTTGTAACCAAATTTGACAATTCTAGGTCAACCGGAAGTACCCTAGAGGTTTTGGGTTGAAAACCTAAATGGTAGTTCCCGTTGACCTAGAATCACGAAATTTGGCAAAAAGCAAGGTCTTATAGCACAAATAAAGGAAAAATTCCAAAAAGGTAAAAAAGTTGAAAATTAAAGGGTGTTCCCATACATACATAGTTGACGCCAATTAAGATTGTCCTCTGAGTTGTATGGGCGCTCATACAAATAAGCGGGCTACAATAACATAATGGGTATAATGGGTAGGTACGGAACCCTCGGCGTACGAGTTCTACTCGCACTTGACCGGTTTTTTTTTATATAAACCGAGTTTTTGGTATCGTAAGTGCCTCTCGAATGGATCTCTTTAAATCATCTTATAGTTGTGTTTCATGTAACTGATGTGATGATGATCATGATAAACATAGAAATAATTTGGGGCTACATAGAGCAGGACAAAAGAAACTGTAAAAAGTCAAGCCGACATTACACCAGGCTGAATTCAGTGCACTAACTGCTTGTTCATTCAAATCAGTGCTCTGTCTCGCTCTTTGGCCTAAGAATTGCACATTGTGCATCCTACTTTTACCGATGCTTCCTGACTGAAGTCAGCCACAGTTAGCCTCAGTAATGCCCGGGTTACACGAGGCTAGTTTTTCAAGCTAGGATAGCAAGCTAGTGTTAGTAAGCTAGCAAGCTAGTACTTCTAGCTTCGTGTAGACACAACTAGCTTCATTTCTAAGCTAGTACACGAAGCTAGAAGTACTAGCTTGCTAGCTTACTAACACTAGCTTGCTATCCTAGCTTGAAAAACTAGCCTCGTGTAACCCGGGCATAAAAGTAGGATGCACAATACGCAATTCTTAGGCCAACGAGCGAGACTGAGCGCTAATTTATGAATGAACAAGCAGTTACTTAGCAGACTTAATTCAGCATCGTCTAATGTCAGCTTAAATCTCTCAATTAACTGAATTTCAAACTCAACAGTTCGATTCAACCGCCGCTAATTTATTAATTTTCCGTAACAACCTCACAGCCGTCCCTGTCTGGCATATCCGTTATCCCTATGACGTCATCTTCCTTCCTACAATTGTCTCGTATTCAAACAATAACATTTCCAAAGAGTTTACAATAATTATGCAATTTGGGTCGGTAACCTTAAGATTGTGAAATTGAGCCGGTACTTTGATAACAATAAACAATTAAAAATTACCGTTTTTTTTGTATTCACTTATTTTAATGACTAGAAGAGTGCTTGATATGAAAGTGGATAAAGAAAAGAGGTAGACTAAAGAAAATATGGACTGTGTGGATGATGCTATGAGTAAAAGAAGTGAGCACTAAGATGACGGCTGATAGAGGGAAATGGAAGATACATACATGATGTGCCAACTCAAGTAATGTGGGACAAGGACAGGAAGATGATGACGCTTATATTGACGAGATCTTTCAATGCATACTCAAATACTTTGAAGGAAAACATCGCTAGGAAATAATTAGTTTAGTCATCTCCATACATAAAGACCGGGTCTTTCCTGTTGATATGTCTGATTGAGACACTTTGTATCATTATGCCTATGACAATTTGTTTAGGTAATTGTGACGCAGAATATAGTAAACCAAAACAGACCTTGAAAAGGTCAAACAAAGCCATTAGGTACATCTAATTTATAATTACTCTGACTCATGCTAAGCAACCCTAAATGTGCACGTGTGATTTTAAACCATACCACCAAGGTTATAAGAACTATGAAGGTGAACCATTTAGATAGTTATCGTACTTTCAGTTAAATTAACAATTAATTTGATGGTGAATAAGTGATTACTCGAAGTGAAACTAGTCACAATTTTATAAATAGACTAAGGCATGATACATACGTGAGCGTATAACACTAATGAATCATTATAAAATCATACATAATATAAAGTTGCTGATGCATTCAGAGACAAGTCCAAATATTGCACTTGGCACTTGCCCATTTTTTTTTGTAAATTGAACCATTATCAGTTACTAAATATTGAGCGGGCAGACGACGCTACTGTGACCTAAATATTTCAGTCTAGGCTAGTGTATTGGAATGTCAGAGTTGAAATACCAAAATAAACTGAAGGAACAGTGAAATTACATACTCCATTTTAATAATTTAGTACGAGATTTCAGGCCGCGATGGTTTTTTATCAGCGACCGACAACTATGATTGCAAGTGCTCATTTGTTAATGGGCCTAGAAGACAGCCATACATCTCACGCAGTTCGTCATAGATCGAATATAGTTTATCATCCATCAATGATAGTTCGTCATCCATTGAAGATAGTTCGTCATCCATCGAAGATGGTTCGTCATCTATCGAAGATAGAACTGCCTGACGATAACCTAACTGCTTTTGGACATATCGATAGCGATACCAGCCATATAAAAAGATCGCAAAAACGAACAAATTTTCGAACATCCGAAACAAAGGATGATGTAATGAAAGGTGGAACTAAAAATTTTACAACATAGTAACGAATACATGAAAACGAGCATAATTCAGATCAGCCAAGCGTCTCCGCAGATACTATCTCCTGTTCAGTTACCTTATGCTTCCGTGGTTGGGTGTGGTGTATACCAAAGATCTATCACATTTTGTTTGTTTTTATACTTGCTTATCGAATATTTATAAGTTACATAGTTACATAAATTCGCGTATTTTGCGTGAAGGGGTAAGCAGATGTCACAGATTTTCATTTACTCAGATCCTGACACACATATACAAGTGCTTCGATGGTTTAGCATACATAAGGTAGGCAATAGGTTGGCTTGGTATAATCATGTTATATGGAGGGATATAAAAGTGGATATAAGTGTAGCGGTAGACCAAATAAAAAAAAATGGATGGCGCGTTTGGCTCCGAAAGGTACCTTACCTATGCGTTTAGGTACCTAAAGCATAATCATAATCTGAATTGCACCATATGCCGTCTCTTTTTATAGACATGAGACTTGAGAGTGACAAGAACAAAACATAATCACAATTTTTCTGCGAAGCATTTCGATCTTTTCGAAGATCTTTTAATCCGAATCCGAATCTTTGAATCTGTTCATCCCGAAATTTCAGTCAATAGATTTTACAATTCATATTTTATCCTTAATATGTGATATCCAGTTTTCTCAGCGCCTTGTTTTATGAGCTATAATAGTAATAACACGAAAAAGGTGAAACAAGCTATTATTTTTTCATAGATGTTCGTATACGCAACGAAAGTAATTATACTTTTTTGCAATTATCTCTGTTTCTGGTCATTGATATAGTATCTAATCTTTATTCATTGTCAGATAATTACAGCGGAAAGTTTATTTGGGTTACGTGCAGCTACTTTTTAGATCAATTATGACCAAACGTCAATACAGTTTTCGAAATATCTGTTTTTTTTACATATAAATGACATAACAAAAACAATATCAATAACTAGCAGCGCCCTCGCGGCGTTGCCCTCGCAGTGATGGTATTATTGTGATGATGATGAAAAGTAGCATACAACCTTCCTCAAGAGTTTAGCTATATGCAGAAAGAATTTTTCAAATTCGACTGGCGCCTGAGATTAGCGCGTTCAAAAAAACAAATTCTTCGGCTTTCTTATATTAGTTTACATAAAGATAGTATAGATAAAATACACAGCGCTAATCCGTACCCATATTATTGAAAGTGTGTTTATTTGTCCTGCTTTCACGTCAAAACAGAGCGACGGATTGACGTGATTTTTTGAGTGGAGTTAGTTGGAGGGCTGGAGAGTAACATAGGCTAATTTCTTTAGGGGTACCACGCGAGCGAATCCGTGGGCAGCAGCTAGTATTGTATATTCTGTAAACAATGTACGCATTGCTCCATAGCAAAAATGTGTGATCAGAAAGTGGACTTATCTACCATCTTAATACCAACTGCATGTATGAATTATCTTTATATAGTTTCAGTATAAAGGCAATCATACCAATGAATGTGATGTCATAACGAAGCAGCTATTGTACGTGGTCATACCCGTTATCTGCAACTGCATTACGCTATCTATCGGCACGTTGCCTTTTACATAAATTGTTATTATCATATGGATAGGATTACTCGAAGCATATAGCCATATAAAAACTCTGTCGACGTACACACAGTCATGACTTGAGCCCGTTTTTTTGATTTAGTTGATCAGCGGGGCTCATATGGCCGCTATAGCAGAATCATAATAGGAATTGCAATATATGCCGTTCTTGTTACTCTGTCTATGAAAAAAGACGGCATATATTTCAAATCCTATTTTGATTCTGCTATGACGGCCTTTTTAAGACCGCTGATAGTTGAGTCTGAATTCCATTCGTGAAATAAACGAAAGCACAGATGTAACACCAGCTCTTAAAATGGTGAAGGAAAACATGGTTAAGGAACCAGTTGGTATCCTAATAAGGGGTGGGCTTGCGACCTGTGACTACTGCCCTAGGTATTATCAATGAATTGTACCTAAGTGCTTGAAGAGCTTAATGTTATCTACCATATTTGAAGATAAAGCAGTTTACTTATATATAAACAAAGTAGGTAGGTACCTACTTAAATATAGAAAGTATTTTTTATATTATAATAATACAAAATTTACTGTCAGATTTACGAAATTAAGTGGAATGATATGGCTTGCCATCTTAATATATTGTCATTTTACCGTACTCAACAATTAGGAATAACTGTTTCTGTATTCATCCATGGTATAAGTTGATTATGCACATCTGTTAAAATAATGAACGGTAGGTAGTTGAACAAAGCAGGTGTTCAATAACACCAGTCAATCAGCTGCCGAAAGCAGTATTTTGTTTTTGCTGTATTAACAGTTACTCAAATAGGACTTATTGATTTGGCTTTTAGCGTGTCATGATGACTCTTGCAATACATTTATCTTTAAACATCTATTTGATCCTATCTAAACCGGTCGGATTCCAATAGATAAAGACCTCTCTTCCATTGTTATTAAAACATTTATTAAACTCAATATTTCTTTATCCAACAAAAGCGTCTGCAGTGCAAGAACCGTTCTTATCGATCGCTAAATTTGATATTTAGAATCGACAAAATTCGATCCATATAATTTTGTCAACTTGCACTGCTGGCCCGACATCGCATTGTCCAGTGTCAATTTAGAAAAATATACGTTTAAAATGATAACATAATTATCTAAATAGGTGCAGTGGGTTTGCAGATTACTCTCCATTTATACAAAAACTCACGAAATTCGCACTCTCTCGCTTTCTCTTGTATAATATAAGTATAGCTAGGTGTATCATAGTGTTTACAACTAGCCTTTGTTCACGTACATGATGTTATCTAATTCATTTTATAATTGGCCATTATGAGTTGGTGTTAGTACGTTTACCTAGGCATCTAGTCAAGTACGTACGAAGACTCGTATCCTAGATCTCCCTAGTTCTGAAGCTGACCTGAATTTGCACCGAGATCTAAAGAATCCCTAATTACTTACCCCGGGGCCGTGGCTACATTTACAAACATGAATCCATTCACAAAACCATCCATACCACTAGTATTAGCTATTTTATAATACACAAAATTATAGGCTACGTAGAAAGCTGACTGTGTTTTATTCATATCATAAACTAAAACTACGAGAGGAAAATAAACCAAAGCAAGCATGCAACCAAAAGTTATATCTAATGAATTCTAAAGTTATAAAGTAAATGGCATCAAACGTCAAAAATCATGTTATGATAGAACTAATATCAAACTACATACTAGCAAACCAAGCAACATCCAAAACTACTAGATACTAACCCCCGTATTTATAGACTAGCAATTACTTGCTGCCAAGTAATTTCTCAAGAAAGTCATTACTTGAGGATAGGATTCTTCAATATAAAATCTTATTCTATAGCCGAGTATTGTAATGTCAAAATCAAACGCAAAATGGTCGAATTCTCAATGCCCAAGTAAAGAAAATGGTGACTATTACTTGGCGAAGCATTCTAACTTTTGACAGTACTAACTTCATGCAATTTCTTAACTATAGGATAAAAATCATTGCTAGAGTAATTACTTTTACTAAAGTAATCACTTTTACTTGTCTATAAATACGGGTGTAAATCATCATGCCATAGAAATGAGGATTAATTTTGAAAACAGATAACAAGAAGGACAACAGAACATTACAAAATTAGTAACAAAACAACAAAAAAGTAGGAAAAATTCTTACAGTGATTCAAAAAAGTTCATCTGATCTATGGGGTTGGTACTGGTGGTGGAAAAAAACAAAATAAATATTAACACAAAAATAAAAAATAAAAATCATTGGGTGTCTAAAATGCGGGATAACCTTCACCAAAATAATAAAAATTTAATCAAAAGCAAAGCATCTTATATTTGAACAAAATAAAGTTGCTTTTAACAGCATTTAAGAAAGTGCTGGAAAAAAGCAACATGTGAACAAAAAATAAAGTAACCCATAAAACAAGATTAGGTCTACAAAACGTTTGACCAGTGGACCGAGTGCAGTTCGAATGTACTGGTAGACTAGCAAACGTTTATAGGTTTCCTCCCAGATGCAATGCAATATCTAGTAGCACTTCTTTCAATTGTTTCGATAGATACATCAGGTCTTAAGGGCCTAGGAAAGGTCACATTCGTTAGTGAGTTACCAACCCTTCATTTGTAGAATAGGTTAGTGTTGCCTTGGAAAGCTGCCCAAACAGTTTTCAAGACCTGGCTCTGTTGTCTGGTTTTCGATAGGATTTTTGTATGTTCAGCAGTATTTTGTAATAGTTTGATAAGGGACCTGTTCATTTATTACGTAAGACAAATGTAACTTTTTGACACCACCATCATTATCCTTATGCCTCTTACAGAAAAATTGCAAGAGTTCTTTTAAATTATTTGAGGAGAAAAGGGAATTTGTTCAGACCCCTTCGTTCAAGGCTTACGTGATAAATAAACAACCCTTTGCAAGAAACTTTGATTCCTAAAAGCCCTATCACACAAGCAATTTTGGGCGATGTAGCTGCGATATCGCCTTTTGATCGATCGTTGACCGAGAACGAGAACCCGCGGCTGCGACAGAAACGTTGCGATTTGGTCGAGTTATCAGCTATTGCTATCAGATCGCCACAGCGACATCGATCGCTCAACGTGTACAAAAAAATCGCTTGTGTGATAGGTGTCTATGTGTAATAGGTAGACAAACGTGTGGTTTCATGTATATGTTACGGGCAATGTGATAAATCCGGTCATTATGAATAATGACCGGTCCGTATGCATAATGACCGGGTCAATTGGGCAATGTGATAAAAACTGCATGATTAATCACTTTGCCCGGTCATTATGAATAATGACCACCCTATCTTGGGCAATGTAATAAATTAGATGAATTGCGGTGTTTTAATTGATTTACTACATTTCTGGCGCTTCGGCGGCCGCTACCGCGGCACGCTTCGCTCGCCTCGCGCGTAGTTTTTTTACTAACCTAACATAACCTAACCTACAGATTTTAATCCAATTTATCACATTGCCCGGCTAGAAGTAGGGCACTATTCATACTGCCCGGTCTAAGTGATAAATTCAAGCCTTGATTTATTAAATGGACCACGGGCCGTCGGGCATTATGAATATGGACCGGTCAAAGTAATAAATTTATCAAACTGCCCGACGCTCTTGGTCATTATGCATAATGACCGGTCCATATGAATACTGCCCGATTAATCAAGTTGCCCGTAACATATATATGAGCTATGATCGTGAAAGTTTGACGATGAGAAATTACCATTGAATAGGAATATACTGAACTTAAATCTAAACATAAGTTTGCAAGAGTAAGGTGCTTAAGTAGAGAAGCTTGACTCTAAGAGAATATTGCATCACCGATCTTCCACGGAGGCATACCCATTATATTGCAACGGAATCCCAGAGTGGACTCTATGTGACTTAATGGTTCTTATGAAGCTAGAGTATTATACAGACCTGCGCGCTGCCCAGAAGAATCCTGCAGAGTCCAGCGGCTCGAGCAGCCTCGGTGTGGAGGAACCGAAGGCGAAGGCTGGCCGGGGCGAAGAGCGCGCCGCGCGCTGCCGCTCGAGCCGCTCCGAGCGATCGCGTTCCCGCTGCAACAACGCCTCGCGTCGCGATATAGACGCTTCCCATATCGCGCGCTTGCGTTCTTCTACCTGTGGAACGAGATACAACATATTTTAATCATCATTCTCCTGCCTTTATACCACGCTAAGTGGGGTCGGCACAACATGTTTTCCTCTTCCACTCACCTCTATCATTCATCAACTCAGAATCCACTCCTCTCACATTCATATCCTCTTTCACACAATCCAACCACTTCTTCTTCGGCCTTCCTCTACTTATTACAACATTATTTTAATCTTTGAAAGAAAGAACAGGAGTAGAATCACCTAGCTCTTAAGACGTTTCAAAGTGGTAATAGCGGTCCTACTGAATAAATGATAATTTAATTTTGAATTTCGCTTCCCGTACCGTGGCGCTTGCGTTTAATAACGATCGCATCGTCTGTATGTATGTTCGTATGAGCTAGTAGCTAACTCTGGTAACGGAGTTTTTAGTTTTTATGTAAAAGTTACAGTCAAATACCATCACTACTGTTCACGAAGGTTTGTTAGATTGTTTTTGTTCATTGAATCCATAATTTTAATTTAATTTTTTTTTTTTTTTTTTTTTTAATTTATTTACCATATAAAATTTTACAAATGAAACTTAGGTAACTATAGCACAGAAAAAACCACTAAGGTTCGCAAAAAGTATGCTATAAATTTAGTCTGCTTAAATTAACAGGTAGGTACTTATAACAAAATAACATTAACATTTGTTATTGTAAGCTATCTAAAAAGTAACTTTTTAATTTTGCTTTGATATTAGAATGAGTAATACTGTCGCGTAAGTCAGCGGGTAGGTCATTAATCAAACGGGGAACAATATGCCTACCAGTGCGCTCACCGTAAGCATTGTTGACGCGCGGTACACATAACCGGTTTTGGGTTGGTCTAATAATCCCCTTAAAGATTCCCCTGCGAAGGGGATTATTAGACTTTTTGTCTACAAATCCCCTTACAATCAGATTTAGCTGAGGCAGGGGATTATTAGACAAAAAAGTATAGAAATCCCCTTAACCGTAATTTATGTTGGTGGAAGGGGGTTATTAGTGAAGAATAAATAAATACCCTTAAACCTTTATTTTATTAAATGAAATAGAGTTAATTCGTATAGGCCGGGTGAATTAGCCATAACTAGCCTACAATTTATTTAACGTGACATCTGACCCACCGTGGCTCACTTGTGAAATGCCCACCCTCAGTCACCTATCCAAGGCCTGGCCGGGCCTGGGGGGTAAGAAACACCTAAGCCAGCAGCGCTATGAGTGCTACCAATAAAATAAAAACAACGAATTAAGGCTGCGTTTCCACCAGAGATGTGCGATGGAAATGTGTCGTGCGAGGATGTCTAGCTGTGCTGTGAAAATGTGTGGGTGTTTCCACCAGAGATGTGCGATGGAAATGTGTCGTGCGAGGATGTGTAGCGGAGCTGTGAAAATGCGCATTAATGTGTGGTGCGAGGATGTGTTGCGAAGCTGTGAAATGTGTCGACATAAATGAGTAGTCTGACCATGTCATTCAACAACACATTCCTCTTAACACATCCCTCGTACACATTCCTCGCAACACATTCCTCTTAACATATTCCTCGCAACACATCCCTCGCTTGTTTTGTATGCGCAAAAACCTAGCTCCGCTGAGCCGTTTCCAGCAGAGCTGTGCTGACCGAGGCGAGGTAAATGAAGCGATTCTATTGGTTATTTACAAACACATTCCTCGCTACGCATTTTCGCACATCTCTGGTGGAAACGCAGCTAAATCACAAAATCTTTATTTTTTTTACATAATTTAGTGGTAGGTATAACAACAAAAATCAACAAAATATATACAAAAAAATTGTGTACCTACCTACCCTCTTACAGCTAGCTTTAAATTAATACGAATGATATAGGAGAATTTCGTAAACATGCCAAATAATTCGTGGTTTTTATAATAATGTAAAAAAACTGGTTATTGTCACAATAGTATTGAACAGTTATAAGCTAAGTAATCAAAATATCACAGAAAATCTTGATTTTCAGAATAAGTTCTCGTCACAGATAACCAAGTTTTTGAGTAACTATACCTAAGTTATCAAAATTTCACAGAAAATCAAGATTTTCAGAATAAGTTCTCGTCACAGATAATCAAGTTTTTGAGTAATTATACCTAAGTAATCAAAACATCACAGAAAATCAAGATTTTTACAGTAATGTGCTTTAGGCACATGTAAAAATCGTGGGTAGGTAGGTACACAATTTTTTTGTATATATTTTGTTGATTTTTGTTGTTATACCTACCATTAAATTATGTAAAAAAAATAAAGATTTTGTGATTATTTAATTCGTTGTTTTTATTTGATTGGTAGCACTCAAAGCGCTGCTGGCTTAGGTGTTTCTTACCCCCCAGGCCCGGCCAGGCCTTGGATAGGTGACTGAGGGTGGGCATTTCACAAGTGAGCCACGGTGGGTCAGATGTCACGTTAAATAAATTGTAGGCTAGTTATGGCTAATTCACCCGGACTATACTAATTAACTCTATTTCATTTAATAAAATAAAGGTTTAAGGGTATTTATTTATTCTTGACTAATAACCCCCTTCCACCAACATAAATTACGGTTAAGGGGATTTCTATACTTTTTTGTCTAATAATCCCCTGCCTCAGCTAAATCTGATTGTAAGGGGATTTGTAGACAAAAAGTCTAATAATCCCCTTCGCAGGGGAATCTTTAAGGGGATTATTAGACCAACCCCCGGTTTTGAGCAACTGCCCGTGTGTATACAGGGTGGTTAACTTTTTGTCGAAGTGATTCAGTAAAAAATAGTTCTTTAAGTAGATTATATTTAACAAGTGTATGAACTGGTAAGGTTTTGCAATGCATAAAAAGGCCAAGGTCATTACCATAAAAGAACGTTTTCATTTTATTAGAGACAATATTTTTTAAAATTTTCAATTGAAGTTTATAGATCTGATTTAAATGTGTTGTATGTACGACCATAACTACTGATTCCATATTGAATGTAGGATTCAGCCAACGAGTTGTATAACATTAACTTGACCTTGAACGGGATACGATCTTTAAGTATTGTAATATTCGCTAGAAATTGCCTTAATTTATTGCAAACATGTTCAATATGATTCGACCAGTTAAAATTATTGTCAATAGTTAAACCAAGATACTTAATTTTATTTACTACTTCTATAAGGGGACAGTTACAATTATTATTATTATTTAGGGCATGAAGGCAGCCATGGTTGTGAGAAATTATAGTTATTTGGGAATCACATTTAATGAAGGGAGATTTTATGACAAGTAGTTTTGTTTTAAGAGTATTAATGACTAGGCCAGCATCATGGCACCATTTTGATAGATCATTGAAATCTTTTTCCAAGAGAGCACCAGCCTTTACCGGGTCTTTATCTGCCGCTACAAGGCAGGTGTCATCGGCAAACTGATAACAAGAACAGAAATTAATACAGTTACTCATTTCATTTACGTATGATAGAAAATGAAGTGGGCCCAATACAGATCCTTGGGCTGTGCCCTCAGTTGCTATAGTAGGCTCACTGTAAGTGTTATCTATTTTAACTAATGATTTTCGATTACTTAGGTAGTTTTCACACCAATTGAGTAACGGTCCACGTACTCCACAACTATCTAACTTGTTTACCAATTGTTTGTGCTCCAGAGTGTCGAACGCACGTGAGAAATCTATGAATAAAGCCAGCACTAGTTTTCTATCATTTAACTGCTCGTTAACTTCATCTGTAAATTTCAATAACAAATACTGGGTAGGTATTTGGATAATCAAGTGTAGATAAATGCTTTCTAATCAGTAAACGTATCACAACATGCGCAAACAAAACTAAAAATAAAGTTGGAGCAAAATACTGAGGTACAGAACATAGTGATATAGTTATTGAATCAGAAGTAAATCAATCCATAGATAAGGGAGACCCAAGAAGCCAGACGCACAGATAAGGAAGTCAGTAAGTCGATATCTCAGTTCGGCTTGACCGGGCAGGCACATCTGTCGATACCTCACGTACTAGAGAATTCCGATACTGAGAATAGAATACAAATGCTGCTGAAATTATTTATATAAGAGAAAGAGCAGAGATATAGAGCAAATCTTTTGTAAAAACCAGCAAGAAATATGACAGATCATGCACAAAATGTCGTTTGCCTGTATATTCAAAGGATAGCAAATCAAAAGTAAATTTCAGATTCGATAAAGTTACAATGTGAAGTAAGGAAATGTCACAAAAAGACACAAAAATGAGATTAACAAAACATTTGTCTATCAAGGTCAAATGAACAGCATTGCTAAAGTTACATAAACGAAATCAGATCACTCACAGGAAGGAAATAATATTCACACGTCAAAATACAGTGTTATATGCAGTTATATGTATACGGGTTCATTATTTCGTCAAATTAGCACGTCTCGGTCAATGTCATGGCGTGGCCAATATGTCAGTTCACCAGTTAACCAATTATCATCGTCTGGACGCAGTATAGTCACGCTTATTTTGAGAAAGTCCTCTTTATATATCTACTGTTTTTTTGTCATTTCAAGAGATTAAAAAGATAAAAAGCAATTAACATCCGTGTTTCAGTGCATCAGCATAGTGTGATTGAACAAAATATTAAACATTTTTAATAACATTTAGTTTCCGTCATAATGTTGATAAAGAAAAATCTAATTCAAACAGTGAAATTTCCACTTTGTGTTGAGAATGAATATTGATCGCATGTTGTCTATCTTAAAACTGTTTTATAGCGAGTAGACGTATTATGGCAGCGTTACATTCGCCGTCACATAAAATCGGCCAAGTGTGTCAGTGTCATGCTTCCTCGTCGTATCACCGCTACTTTTCATGTGCCGGTGCCATAATAAGGCTATTACTGACTAGGGTATGAAAGAATTCGCTTTAGTGTTCGTAAACCTGGTTTGCGAAATGTATGCCAAAAGTATATTTGGCCGTGCTCTAACCCTCTTGACATCAAAAAATTTTAAACTCTTAAATATAGCGAAAGTACCGTGGCTGAAGAAGTTGTGAGCCTATTTACGATTAAGCTTGGAATTTTAAGTTACATCAAAATGGTCGTCTATGAAATTTAAACTGCAACTACTTCAAGGTCAGACAAAAACGTTTGAGACTGTATAACGGGTGATATCAAACGGTATAGAGCTTTATATGAAATCTAGCTAGGTCGTCTCTAACTATAGCGTATAAAAGAATTACGAAAGCACTAAACACTTTAAAATAAAGAGAATTAGTCCACCATAAAAAACCAATACTTAGTTATTCTAAGAACCCGAATAAGATCGAAAGAGCTCAGAGTATGTGTTGAAGATTAAACTTCCCAACATCTGATGAGTATAGGTCGCGTCACGGTTTAATAGCACTGGCCGAAAATGGAGGGGGTATGTTGTCTCTTGTGTGAGCAAGGGTTACCTATTCGCAAACATGAGACAAAACACACCCCTCCACTTTCTTCAGCGCTATTAAACCGTGACGCGACTTGTAACTAAACTGAAAACAGACCTGCGACACCATTACACGTTATTGTTTTAAGTCAGAAATCATCTTCATTCGCGTTCAGTGCTTCTCTACCCACTATTTACGAAACGGCTTCAATGAATGAACTGTGAGTGTTGAATGTGAATAGGAAGCTACTGCGTCTATTAAAAATCCAGTTATGATTTATTTTTAAAAACATCTATTTTACAAAGTTTTTAGATGAAGCCGATCGATGCTGAATAGATGAAGTATAGATAGCGATAATTTTAATTAATGAATCTAATAAAAGAACTGAGATGATACAAGAAAATATTCGAGTGTTCGATGAGCAACTTAGAACGCTCTTAGAGCATATTTAGAAAGTATGACGTAGCCATGAACACAATCATGTTACTTAGAAACAATTAATCATATTACATAGGTATACAATATTAATAAGAATTGTTTCATTTTACTAACTAAAGGATGACTTTGTATTACGTCCTACTTTTCCAAGAAAATAGTGTTTCCTTACACACTTGCTTGTCTGTGTCAAACAATAATGCTAACCAACCTATCACTATAACATTGAGATGAAACTAAACAGGAAGATTGAGGGAATCACTTGAATTGTGCAGCCGCCCACCTGGACGGGTGAATGACTTGAGGTCGAGACTATGTAGCGGATAATCTAAGCTATTCTGATCCTAAAGATGCCTATTGATCTGCAAATATTATCTGGAACCCAAAGGGAATAATTGTGGTTTATGAGAATTTGAAAGATATGAATCAAGTAAATATACTTTAGAGATTATGACTAATACTTCAATGAAATATGGTTGATTTATCTACGATAAGTTATAATGATTGTTGTGACTTTCATTCAAGAGTTTAATATTATCGATGGAATATGAACTGTTGATACAACACATCTAACATTAGGTACTTTCCAGAACAATAATTGTGTGCAGGTGCTGAAAATGTGTCTTTTTGAGACAAATTAAAATAGCCTTGAAATACTTTCTTCTTTATCGCTGTCTACGAGTATATTAGTACTATCTTGTTTGTACTGATATCGAAAGAAAGTCAATAAGACGTAAAACATTTCAAATATTTGATCACAAACTGATGATGCACTTACCGTGTTTAAGGTACGGTTTACCTTCATATCTCCAATTATTTCGACGCCAAATTCTTCACTTTTTACAACGATATAGTTCATTTCCATTTATAGCGACATCACTTCACCTTTTTGAAAGATATCACTTTCCTTGAAATACAATTTAACTTTATAAACGTCTCTATCTCTATTATCCTTTTTTCACGTCAACTTCCATAGATCAATAGTTAATTTTGCTTCACTCTACCAATACTTTCATCAGTATCAAAGTCCTGAAGGAAGTGAGACTATTTTTGTCGCGCCTCCTGACTTGGCGTGGGATAATTTTAAACATTTTTGATGCACTACTCGACCATCCGAAAGGAATTTGTGTATTTCACAATTCTTTGAATGCCTCAACGCTCACGATCGGTGTTGTCCTTATTTGGATGTGTACTTATTCAAAATCGATTGCATTTTTAACAAATCCAGCATTAGAGCTATACAGTGTTATGTATTTCGAAACTTGTTTGTTATTTCTAAAAAATATTTATAAACAACAAAATACGCTTTTTGAAAATTGACCACAATCATGACAATGTTATGGATATCGAGCATCAATGGTAGATAACAATGCTATTGTGTGAATTCTTTCATACAATGAAAATCAAGACAATAATCAAGTATCTATTATATCCATTCATAGTTCGTTTGTTAGATACATGACACAAAGTATTTTAGATACCATAAAGCAAATCAGAAACCGGCACCAGTAAAGCAAAGATTCTTCAAACTGTTCGATTATGTAGAAAAAAATACAAGATTCAACAACTTCGCATGATAAAACGGAAAACGACTTAACTAAACCAGATATTTGCACATTACGAATACATCAGCGTATTTCCATTTAAATAGGTGCATTCTTTTATTATTGGAGCTAATACAAAGACACGTAGAATATTGCAGATTGTTGTGCTCGCAAATGGCCAGAAGTGTAATTACACGAATTCCGAAATTCCGCACTCGACGCAGAGCTCTAACGTCACAACAACATTGAATATAAATCTGAAACTATCTCACTATCGTACTGTGATCGTACTGATACTGTAAAGTAGGTGTTTGTTTGTAGATGACATTCACGCTGACAAAGCAAGCTACATTCCAGGTAGTTTTCTCATGCTTACACGTAAATTTTTATTATAACTTTTGATAGTTGACAGTACCTGGCCAGAAAGTCATCCACCTTAATTTTACTGCACAGGGCGCGCTAAGGGTGTGGACGGTGTGTCATTGAAACGGTGGATTGCAGTTCAGACACCCTGTTTTTAGTCAAGCCTATTGACTTTATAACACTAGTAGTTCGCCCCGAACTGAGATCTCGCGCACCGTAGATGGCCAACATTTGGACTTTCTTCTGACTACCCCTATAATTTCAAGTGCTACTACTGCCGGGTATGCCTATTGCGCTAGCTCTTCATGGTAAAAAATACTAGCATGCATGCAATACATAATGTCGTGTCTAATTTTTCGTTTATTTCATATTTATGAATTCTCGTCGTATTTTTAAAAGTATACGTCCTAGAATAAAAATAATAACTATTTTAGAATGTACAAATAAAGACCTTTCATTTGACACCGCACTCAATATATTTGTTTACTTAACTTTTTTTACCCCAATTATTTTCATTTTTTATCAAAAAATTTTTTATCATGAAAATAAATCAAGTAGCATCTAAAATCATTGCAAACCAAACCGCAACGATGCCACTCTCTTTTTAAGACCGACCAGTCAATGAGCTACGAAGACATCGAAACTCTATGAAACGGGAGCTCTTGCAGCTCTGGTTTCGTAGTTTTTGGTCTTTGGTCGTATTTCAAAAACTATACATCCTAGATTAAAAATAAAAACCATTTTGGAATGTACAAAATAAGCCCTTTCGTATGACACCCCACTCAATATATTTGTGTAACTTTCATAATTTTTTACCCCCTTGGGAACCCAATATCTTCACAACCCCTTCATCGATTAAGCTCATATGCTCCACCGTAAATTTCCTTACCACAACCTATTGACCTACCAAGTTTCATGCAGATTGGATGAACGGTTCGACAGTTATGCTCGAACAACAATTCGTGAAACATACAAACATACAAACATACAAACATACAAACATACAAAGCAAAATCGCCCAACTTACCACTAAGATCTTCGCTCGCTTCGCTCGGTCGATCGATTAGTTATCTGGGCGGCTGAGCTCTGTTCGGGTGTAAATAGAGAAAACAAATTTTTCCAGAAATAATAATGTCTGATTTCTGGGAAAATTATTTTTCTCTATTTTCACCCTGTCACGCTGTCTAATCGATAGTGGTTGTGACGAAATTACGAAGCATATAGCGCAGGGAAACCTTTTTGCGCGAAAATACGAAGAAAACGATTT
Organism: Camptogramma bilineatum; assembly: GCA_958496255.1. NCBI lineage: Eukaryota > Metazoa > Arthropoda > Insecta > Lepidoptera > Geometridae > Camptogramma > Camptogramma bilineatum. The sequence goes on along the minus strand of OY292468.1, from coordinate 12,351,951 downwards.
TTCCCAGAAATGAGACCTGGCTAGATCGATTTTTCACCCCCGTAAACCCGCACATTGTATATTTCATCAAAATCTTTAGAGCCGTCTTCGGGAACGCGAATTCAAATATCAATACAAGTACTTTTACAAAATATTGCTCGGTTAATAGTAAGGTTTTCGTAATCTTGACTAATGAACACCTTTCGAATGGAATATTACAGTTCATAGAAATCGTAATCTAGGATCATCTATATCGATAGTTCACGTTCTCGTTACGTATCTATTTGAAGGTATTTGTCAACACAGTAATCTAATCTACCCACGCTTCGGAGAGCAGGTTGATCCGTCTGTCATATTATCTATCTCATTTTTGTTCGTGTTCTAGCCCAAAGGTTTTATATTATGCGTAATTACAAATGCCTATGCTTCGCAGTGTTTTCACCTCTTATTACCTTTCCTCTGGGAGCCCACACTTCAGGAAGTTTATCTCCGTTCTTGGTTGGTTACGAAGAAGCCTTTTTTGCCAGAATTATCGAGGTAAGTTATTGCAGAGATGCTTACGATTATTGCTGTAATGTTTGTGGTAGTGACGCAAGGTTCATACGGCAAAGTTCATGTTACCTTTGACCTTGAATAGAGAAATGTCAAACCGTGAATTTGGACATCGCATTGCACTTTTTCGGCATTTTGATGTTGTAAAAGAACCATTCTGGTAAGAGCATCAAGGGCGCCGGCATTTGGCAGCAAATTTAAATTTTACTAAACATCTAAAAATAAGCGTAATTGTAAACTAAGGAGGCAAAGTCAATGTATGATTCTTCCTATGATGTATGATAGTTCTTACAATCTGACGTAGGCGCTTGCGCATGTAAACCAACCTACCGAAGTTAGGTAGTATCACACAGCATGACCTCATAATCGACAATAGGATGGTGTTATGTAACCCGTGACCCGCTAACCTGGCCATTGTGATGATTCGGAATCTGGCGTGACCATTGTCAGGAGATTTGAGTGATATGAACAATACCGGCAGAGTAATTGAGAGCAAGGTGATTAGAGGCGAAAATATTCATGGTGGAAATAAAAGAACATGATGGAGTTAAAATAAAACATTTAAAAATGACGAACTTCAATATCTTATGTCGAAAATAATTTGCAGGTAAGATTAGGTTAAAGTGACAGTTTTAGTATGAGAAAACTTTTCCCATCTGAGTATGTTTGGGTCAAGATTTTGGACTAAATTGACTTTAATTTTACCACCTAGTGCCAGGCGGTAAATATTTGCACAGATCCGCAGAATTCCAAGATTATTTGAAGATGTGCGCATTTATATGCATGCTTTTCCCAAATTGTTAGCATTCTTTTTTTAAACTCTTACACAGTAAAAGTCCCATAGTCAAATCTTATCTAAATAAATTATTTGAAGTAAAAGCTAGTGTAAGCTGGAAGTTTTAAGCGCTAATCTTTAGAATCACAGATGTTGTTTAAGCATTATAAATCGGAATGTAACTGCATGACATCACCTAAGCAAGGCCGGTGACGGTGACGGAGTCATTTACATAAGAATTGAAAATATTTTGTAGTTGAGAAATTAGTCTCACTTCTATATGTTTTAAATAACAAGCTAAGTAATGATAGATATTTTTCTTTCAAAAGAGATTAGTAATTAAGATTTTGGAGTTCACCCTATACTTTTATCGGAACATGTACCCATATAAAACGAAATTTCATAGTCCCCATACCCATCCTCTCTGGATAGTAAAGATATACGATCTTCTTCTTCTTCTCTCGTTTCAATGTTTTAAGGTCAGAATTAAATTGTTTTTTCCCAATAAGAGGCCACCTTAACTCTGTTTTCGGTGGCATGTAGTAGATCCTCTTGGATGCAGCTGGTAGGGCACAAAGGGCATTAGAGTAAATGCGTCATACGTACGATATTAGCCATAATCAAAACTTGTATATAGAACAGGAAGTAACTAGATGCTACTGCCTGAGAATAAACGTAGATTAGGTTTCTAATAGAACTGTTATCAGCAAATATATGGCTGCGAAAGTTACTTCATTAAATAAGGAATGCAAAACTACGCCTTTCCTGGCGAGCAATAATCCAGTCGCGAGCAAGAATCAGTAAGTCTAGATAATCTACGCATAGACGGTTCTCGAATAGAAGCGGATCGCGATGGCGTTCGAGGTGCTAAACAATTGCAGTGCAGTGTCGATGCTAATTGGTGTGCGTAAGAGGTCCTAATTACTTCTGAATGCAAGCGATTGAATGGAAATTGTAGTGGAATTGGACTTTGCTTTAGACCGATTGAAGAACTCTAGGAGTGAGGTAAACACAACCCATAAAACATAAGAAAAGAGAGAATTAAAACTGACGGAGGCCTTTCGGCGGCCTAAAAACTCCGTCACTAGAGTTGGCCACGAGCTCTTACGAACTAACTTATTTAAAAATGTACAACTCATTGCATCGCTGAATTAACAATCGATAGAAAACTGCGTTGTTTCTTGAACCGGATCAAGACTTTCATGTTTCTTTCTATTGAAGAGTATAAAAAGCAAACAAAACTTTCAAAAATAAAACGTTGCCAAATCTTCAAAAGATAAAGGCAATAGAATTATATTATTCATATCACAAGATGCAATACGGAACTGTATTGACGGAACAACTTACAAGATTGCGGATGTAAGAAACAAGGCAATCAATAGTTTCCAACGTGAATGCGCAAATATTGCGCGAACCAATAGGCACTTGATCTATGCAAGCATATACCTTTATGTATAAAACTTAGATGTACGCAGAACCTTGGACTCATTTGCACTTTGTACGTTCAGATTATCTCAATCGTTTTCCATTAGCCGTAGAGTTTTGTTTCGCGTCGGTAATTTCTAATTTTCACCGTCCGTATTACGGTAACTATTATTTTACTCTGGAGAAAGTGAAGTCGGCCGGACTGGTCGGCCTGATGCGACGGACATCGTGCCAAACGATACCAAGACTAGAGGCCATAGAACGCGGTAGCGGATTTCAGACAAACAGAAACATGACGTGGGTCTCTCCAATCCCACAATATTGTAATGGTCATCGTTTGATGTGCTCGTGAATTCAGTTGGAGCATTGGATTTCTTGGGACAGTGAATCAGTAACAGGTTGACGTTTGGCATCCAAGCAGTATCATTAATATGCATTCTCTTATTTTCAAAGACCGAATTTTGACCCAAAAAAACTGTAAAGTGAGATTTGATGAACCCTCGATCTGTCTCTTTCTTCAGAGATTCGTTTATTTAGCGCTGCGCTTTATTTTTGGATCGTCTAACTGGCTGTTGTGCCCATTGAGGATGGGTAATGGTTGAGTATGAAAAATGTTTATCGAAGTCCATATTCAAAGCCATTATAAATAAATAGGGTGGACTAGTTAGGCCCTACTGCGAGAAAGATCGCGTGCGCACCACACTGTGACCGAGCCCGAACGGTCGACGGTCGAGAACAATTACTCCCAGAGTGATTTGCAATAGTAAGTCTTGTAATGTCTTGTGGAAATTGTGAATGTTTTGACGCGAGCCAACATCACGAAAGCAAGCGGATGGGGTGATGCTGATGTGAATTTTAATTCAAAGAATGATATCAGCATAGGATATCGATTTGCACACCTACGCCATATCTACGGTATTAGGATGATCAAATCGGGTTTTAATTTTTATAGTCTTAATAGTCTTAGATGTGGCGCCTAGCTAAAAATACTGTGTAACTTTTATTTTTATTATTCGTCCAATGCAAAACTAAAATTGAAAAGGCGAATGTGCCATATTAGAAGTTTCTTCAGTACTTGCGTTATACGGAAACAAACGATCGAGCAACAAATGACAAAGATCGGCTGAGTTGAAGCAGAACGGTTCATAACATAAGATAAGCAAGATAGGCTTGATCTCAACCTGCGAAGAAATGGAACCATAATAGTGTGGAACGTAACCGTGCTGTCATCCAATTATCCTCACTGAGGGCGTTTGATATCTCTTGCTCACAAGGGATTAGCTACTTTATAAAGTAGATTGTGGCAAGGTCGAATAATCTTATTGCGAGCGAGTGTTCCGTTCGTCTACGCCTACAGACAGCTACGCACACATCATACTCATGGACAATATTTACGTTTGCCAGACAAACATATGACTGAGTTCAAGGAATCAATACAACCCCCCGGTGCCATTAACATAACGCAGAACACATATCAAATCATGCAAACATTTATCTCACAGCGGTCTTCAGACAGTGGAAATCTATCAATATATAAATTATCATCTGTAGTTCAAGCACTTATGAATCACATCATTCACACGAAGATGAAATGAGTAAAATTATGACCAAATCCTATGGTTTACATTGTACATTTTTATTTTCAGCATTTTTTTTTTTCAGACAATGGACCTGACGAAGCCCTTCGGCAAAGAGTTAGAACTACAGGCGCTGAGTATACATAACCCTAGATTTATTGAATATGAAGTGTGGATGATTTTAATACATCTGAAAGCCTCCGTCATATCTTAACGATTTAAAAGCAAGGACCGACAATGTAACGTTACAAAGTGCTCTCCGAAACACGGAACGACGCTCAGCTGTTAATATCATTGCGGTCTCCCATCCAAATTGTGACCGTATGACCGTAGTCCAATATGAATGACAAGCGCCTGTAGCCAAGTTATTTTTATCAACAATCGCTAACGCTATAGATAACAGAGAAAATGTATGGGGATTGTAATTCAATGACATAACAACAGGTGAAGGTACAGGTTCGTAGCCGACTGCAGACAGCAGCAGCAGACGACGTGTCCGTCAGAAGGTCAGGTCAAAAGTGTCAGAACAAAGGATTGGATACGAAGCGCTTGTAGGTAAATGGTTAGGAAAGTTTAGTTAAAAGTATTTACCTGAACCCGTCTGTCGTCGTCTCTCGCCCGCTGCTCCGCCTGCCGCCGCCTTCTGTCCTCATCCCTCTTCTCCCGCTGAGCCTGGGCGGCGGCAGCATGTGCTCGCAACTCATCAAGTCGCTTCCTTTGCTCGGCCTCGCGTCTTTCCCGTGCTAGTCTTGCTCTGTCTAGTACTTCTTGCGACGCTGTGGAAAACAACTGGTTATTTTTCATATACTAACGGTCAGTTTCAACATCTATCTGCGGTTTTGCTTACTGTGGTTAGATATTGGACATTACTTTCATACTAAAACTGTCAAATATCTTACCGACAGTAAGCAAAACCACGGATAAATATTGAAAGTGGCAGTACAACATTTAACACTAGACATAGGCACGTTCAGTGGCACCGAAGCACATAGAGTACTTGCCAGAGGCTTTGCTGCAGCCTCTTTCTTCGGAGGGCACCGCTAAACATGGTAGTGAACGCATACGCATTAAACATTCGCGGGAGTCCGTGAGGAGTGGCCCTGGCCGTACCAAGCCCTACTTCGGACAGTTAAAGATTCTCCGGATGAATCGAAACGCTGTCGCTGTTTATTGATACTTTTATGAGTAATTCTGAGTTATTATAATAACTACTGGACTATCAACAGGAAATGCATTGGTGATATAAACTAGGTCGATATAATTAGGTTTTTAGAACCGCTTTCCATGAGAGGATCTAAGATTGGTTTAAGCCTAACGTATTTTAGATATTTTTATCTAAGTATATACCTATTTCAATAAGCAGTGCTATTAAATATTTCTATAGATAAATCTTTATCTTGTGCGATAAGAATCTCTTTTTAAATGAAATGTACACATAACCTGACCCCACGTGAGGATTCTTCTGCGATGTCAAGAGAGATAAAGTTTCCCTGAATTACCCGAAGCGGCAAAACAATTATCAAGCGAGACGATTCTCGAATAATATTTTTTCTATGAGATTACCAATTTTACAAACATAACTGAAAATAAATTTTAGATGATGCTTTTTTTTCATTTAATTTTTTATCAGATACAAACGAAAACAGCAATCTCTATAAAAACAAAAACGTGGTAAACAATAATCTCCAGCACCGTTTCAAAAAGATATTTACGCACATTACATCCGATTCGATCCGGATTCCGATCGATCGAACTATATAAAATCATTAAATAATTGATGTGACATGCTAGCTAACATCTGAAAACTTATAAGAAATATAATAGTCTCAGATAATTATGAGAAAGATTCATTAGCCGATCGAATTATCTCCATTCAACGTAATAATGTTATCAACTTAAAATCGCGATCACATGGTATAAATGTAAAGAGTTGAATCTATCGTGTCCCACCACGTGATGCGTGCAATTCACCTGTTATTGAAGTTAATTAACTCTTGATCTCGATATTATGATCCCAAGACTCAATTAATGATGCTATAGAATAGAATATAAGTAGGTATGTAGATAAGTTTAGTATAGAGACCAGAAAATTACCAAAACCCCAGCATTCTGCCTAATGACACAGGTATAGATATATGAAGCCAAGATGACAAAGAGAAGATAAGGAACATGAAGAAAAACAAGTCGATCAAACTGTGGACAATGTAGTTCTGCTAAGATTCATCACGACAATTACACGCAAACTTGAACTTGACCCCAAAGCAGAGCTAGATGAAACACAATAGGTCAATCAGATCTATTGGAAAATTATTCGGGCAAATTACAGGGTAATCAGTGTCGAAAATCATGTTATTTGTCCGAGTGTGAATCAAGACTTGATCACAGGTTTTGTCATCTATTGTCTTAACGTGCATTGTGTCTTCCAAAACGAAATTTCCATTTCAAGATACAAGAATTTATCTATGAACAGAGACGTTGGACCTTATACGAGTAGCAAAGACTGTTGAAAGGACCCTTTCTCCGTGGTCGTGCATTTAATAACTGCATTGTGCGGGTCGATTATCTACGCTCCATTTCTAAAGATCCGATTTACTGCCCAATGCTCAAACTAATGAATGAAACAGTTTTATCGGCGCCAGACATGTGAGTGAAAGTTGATGATGGTTTCAAATTTATTGTAGTTTTTATTGTCGGTTCAACTTTAGTTGTTTTATTTGCAGGAAAGACTGATACCATCATGTTAACTGCAAATGCTTTGGATAGTGTAGTTAGTTTTACAATAAAGAAACTGTATGGCGAAGAACAGTAAGTAACAGGTATTTAGACATAGGTTAAAATAACCTATGAAAGTTTAAACAAAAAAATCAAAATACTTTATTCAGAACAATCAAGTAGGAATATAGTTTGTTAAAAATAAAGTCAAACTTGACAAAGCAAACATCAAAGCCCGCTTTAACAAATAAAATCTAGGCTCGCTTTCAATCCCTAAAACTCTATACACCAAGGCGCTCCCATAAAACTTTGACCCAATTAATTCTAAACACGTAGGTAGGAACCACCACGTGGATCGTCACGCAACATACTTTGATCAATAATCACAGAATGGCTATGCCCATTTCAATGAACATAAAGATCAATAGGCGTAGTTGGTAAATATTGCAACGTCACACGGCAGGAATGTCGCTACACCACTTGCTCGACTAGGTTACGTTATTTAAAAGTATTTTTTACGCTGCTGAAACGAGTCTTAAACTTGAATTTCGTCATATGCGACTAGAATCGATGACTCAGACTATGTTTCTGATCACTAAGCCTGTTCTGAAGCCAAGGACCTGCGTTGCTTTCAACTGGTGTGTTAGCGTCTTGACTCTCCAGGCTTTAAATAGACCACTGCTGTGAAGATCGAGGGTCTATACCAATTAGGGTCACGCGAAGTTCGAGAATGAAAATTAGGTAGTTTGATTTCATTGAAGAATGGATAGAGACAAGAGAAAAGTATGAGTTACGAATATTAATTCGGGTTTTTCTCTAGAATCAAAACAATTTCTTATCAGATTATCTTATGTTTGATACCAGATTCTAAACTCAAGGTCATTTAATGAACTAATGTGGTCAAGATAGCCTGTGACTTATATTTATTTTCAAAAACACCAATACTTCAATCATCAAAGCACAAGGTTTCTCCAGCCAATTCGATCTACTTTTCCTGCGTCACAATAACTTTTTTTTGCCACCACAACACCGCCCAGATCACCGAGGTTACAAAAAAAACTATTCTATTGAAGATGATAAAAACTCGAACCACAGCAACGATGACAAACTACCAAACAAGGTGTTTGAATATTTTCATTTCAATTAGACTGAATCACCTTAGTGGGATGTTTTGTGTGAGGTTATTTACCCCATATTCCAGACGGTTTCCGAATCGATTTTTATGCAAGGTCGTGAAATATGACCTTAGGGGAGCCAGACTTTCAGAATTGAATTATTGTCCCGCTAGGCTGTTCCAGACATGAGAATGGTTTTACCTCACTTGTGTGCCATTTTCTAAAAGAGTTTCATTATCATAAGGTTGTATATTTTTACATGTGAAAAGAGATGGCCGATTCCTTGAATAAATTTGCCCCACAGATGCCAACAGGAAAGAATGCTTGCGTCATGACCAAATTGGGATTTTTGGGTTTGTTTTTTTATTTTATAATGAGAGTCCATTCATCTTCTTCCTCTAAAAAGTGGGATTTAAAAGTTATTCTAATATAAAGCAGCAGGCTATGACGCCCAGCATGAACGGAGAACCTAGGAAACTATATTTTTAAGGTTCCTATAGTAAAAGCTTTGGTTACGTTGGGGATAGATGGCGCTGTGTGAACATTTACTTTTTCATTATTATTAGGACTAGCAGAATTTTTTAAGTGAAGTAGGTATAGAAAATAAATGACGCACACAGGTGCTCCCAGTACCTACAATTTCAAGTATTAGGAAAAATTGGGAATTTCATCAATAAAATTATCTACACTCGTGTGCAGTGATTCTGTACTAACCGCCTAAAATAAAATATGATATCTATAAATAAATAAAACAAAAAGCCTTTTATTTCTCTATAATTAACATTTTTTTCTTATCACTATTGCTTATAATCTAATTAGGTACTAGAGAACCCCTAAGGTGAAGGCCTCCTCCAGAGCCAGCCATCTGTCCCTGTCTTGTGCTACTCGGAGCCAGTTTGATCCAGCAGTTTTCTTGATGTCGTCGTCCCAGCGAGCGTATGGTCTTCCTATGCAGCGTCGACCTCTTGGACCCTCCCAATTTGTCACTCTCCTAGTCCATCTTCCATCTTGTAGATGGGCTACATGTCCAGCCCACTTCCATTTTAGTCTGTATGCATATCCCAAGGCGTCAGTACTTTTTGTAATTTTAAATAAAATATGATAAATCCTCATAAATCACTCATCACAACACAATCACACAACTGAAACTCAACGAAATTCCTTTTACATCTGTCAAATTCTTGTCCGTCTGTTTTGTTTACTATTTGAGTGTCATGTCAACCGCGAAAAAGAAGGTAGGTCTATCTGATAAAAATATTCTCTGTGATACCTAATAGCCCCTCCAGACTCTCGGCAAGAAACCCCGACAACACCCGAGAAGCGTGAATGTGAGGAGTTTCACGCCTTCTTGTTCTCGCGCTTCGGTGTCGGTACCTATTTTTGGCCGAGACAAAGGATTTCAAACAGATCACGAGTGAGAAAATTGAGAGTGTGGATAATTTGTTTGTTCTTCGAGAAGTCTCGGTGAAACTTCTCGCCGTGAGTCTGGAGAGGCATTACGGACTGTAGTACCGGAAGTGACTAAAGTTACTAATAAAATAACATAATTATATTCCCACAGGGCACGAGATATCTAAGTATTCTGTATGTACCAGTTAATTTTGTGATATTTTATTTAAATAATATTATTCAGACGCATAGTCTAATTCGATATTCGGCTCTGGGGCAGGATCCGGCCAGATTCTTTTGGAGTTCGTAATTCTTCTGCTCATAAACGGCTATTAGACCGATTTTAATCATTTTTTTGTAAATTATGGGGTCACTTAGATGGGTTTTAGCTATATTTGAGTGGATGAACCCTACCGGGCTAGAAAGGTGTAGCTTCAAAGATAATTTATTAAAAACATATTAAATAAACATTGTTTCATCGGAGAGAGACCACCAAGTCAGAGTCAACTTGCTTCATTGAACTAATAAACAGCTGTACGCAACAGATGTTACGCTCAGCGAGATATTGAAGAAAGCCGAACACGAACTTCGAGGAACATAAGAAGTATTCAAAAACTTTTGTTCTAACTAGAGTTTTGGTGACGTGACTTTAGAGTTACTAGTTCAGTCTTGGATACTTACTGAAACTAAAAAGAACTTTGCGATGTGTCTTTCGTGCACATGATTTTGACTTTTTTTATCTAGGGTGCAGGATTATAATATAACATGACCTGGTTGAGTAGCTCAAAAACGAACAGCTTGAATTGCTAATTATGGAAAAAACTATTTTCGACGTTTTGATTGACACAAAGCTGTAGAGAAAACAAGTAAGATGATGGATCTTAAAATAAACATTTTACAACTTGAGTTCAAATACATCGCATTCGAACCGACCTTTGAACTTATAGCATACGGTAAATGGATTATGACTAACTTGAGATTTGTATAAGCACATCAGAAACATTATGTTTCTGTGTAGGAGTTGGTATCTCAGGAATGTGCTGATACAAGGTATACTTGGGAATCCTGACTCAGTGTCTGTCACAGTGCATCTGAAGTAGACATAGATCTATAGTTGTCTATAGATCTGGTTCTAGATCGTTATTAGATACCTGTGATTGGTATGCGTAAAGGACTTTCAAGGTTACCGTATTCAATAATGCATTGCATTTGAAGAGTTGTAGCTATGTTACGATCAGAATTAGAAGAAAAAACTTCTGAAAACAGCATCGAAATTAACTGAAATAATCTACCTAAGTAATTGATAATTGTGTATCGCTTCGACACCTTGCACGATTGTTATTGAAATATTGTCATTGTGTACAGCGTGAATGGGTATAAAGACAGGTTAGGTACTATCCCAATGTGAATTCTACACGAGAGCGATATGGGAAATCCCAGGCAAGTACAATGTTATCTAACGAATCGATAGACGGAGTAAGATCAGAGAGCTGCGTGTTAGATTGAATAAATGGTGAAAGGCGAGAAAAGTGCAAGGAAAAACTAGGAAAAGCTAATTGGGAGACTATTGGACATTTTGATGGGTGTTTTGCAGTGAGCACGATGGAATGAATGAATCGTTTGAGGTCTCTATTGTCAACGCCTCATTAGTCATTGTGGGGAAAGTAGAGTGGAAACTCGCCAAGCTACGGTCAAATAGAGAAAACGAATTTTTCCATGAGACCTAGCTAGACCGATTCTTCGATTAAACCCCCGCACCGCAAATTTTATCGAAATCGTTAGAGCCAAACAAATATTGCTGACAAACAAACAAATGGGTGTTTCGCAGGACTCGTGTTTTTGGCATGTCCGGCCTTGCGAACCTATTAAAATGACCAGTTTCAGTATTGTTGTATTTTTATTTGGAAATAGTATACGAGTACCTACGCTATTATGGCACTAGTAATATCCTCAATTATATACATAGGAAAGCTGTAATTAATTTCTAAAGTCGTGAAATCTAAGTTCTCTGGTGTGTCCGCGACACCCCTATCTGCATTCAATCGCTTATTACGCAATAATGAAATATAAATTGACACTTTTTATAACGTTAACGTTAATATAGATACTATTAGGTAGTGGTGAATCAAATTTCATGTTATTTTAACTCCACGTTACTGTTTTACAAAGCAAACAAATGTGTCCGCGATAAAAAACTAATTTCTCTGTCGCTAATTTCTCTGGCATTTTCCTAATTTCTCTGGCATTTTGCTAATTTCTTTGGCATTTTGCTAATTTCTCTGGCATTTTTCTAATTTCTCTGGACCAAACCTAATTTCAATGGGCACGAATATATTTAAACCACTAAAACTTCAAAACGGCTTTATCAAATTGAGGGCCGCTAACATTAAAATGCATGTCTTTGAGTGCTTAATTAGGTATGTTATTTTTTTTTTTATATAACCAAAAAAAAAATTGCGAAAATGGGGTACCGTTTTTCGGACCGCTTCTTGCGAATCATCCTTTCATGTTATTTTAACTCCACGTTACTGTTTTACAAAGCAAACAAATGTGTCCGCGATAAAAAACTAATTTCTCTGTCGCTAATTTCTTTGGCATTTTCCTAATTTCTCTGGCATTTTGCTAATTTCTTTGGCATTTTGCTAATTTCTCTGGCATTTTTCTAATTTCTCTGGACCAAACCTAATTTCAATGGGCACGAATATATTTAAACCACTAAAACTTCAAAACGGCTTTATCAAATTGAGGGCCGCTAACATTAAAATGCATGTCTTTGAGTGCTTAATTAGGTATGTTATTTTTTTTTTTTAAATAACCAAAAAAAAAATTGCGAAAATGGGGTACCGTTTTTCGGACCGCTTCTTGCGAATCATCCAAATATTGCTCGTTTAATAGATAGGGTATAATTATTGAAGGCGTAGGTTGCCTCATGAAGCTGTACTATTAATAGAGAGAGAAAATAGAGAATAGAGCAAGAACATTAGCTCATGAAACTTTCTATTTACAAGTACTTTCTCAGAACTTTGACTTCTAATATAATTTGGATGCGCTTCGCATTCAGTAGCGCTTAGTAACTGCGATCTACATTGTCACTGCCAATGAAAGTGATGGCTATTAGCATGCCAATAAATTAGTTATTGGCAGTGAAATTGGCAAGCATAGTATCGGATATCACTGAAATTATAGCCAGAGATCACCGCACCCCAATGTACAATTATCGTAGTAGGTAGATCTATATCAAATACCTATATGGGCGACCGAGTCTGCTCGGGTGCAAATAGAAAAAGATTAAAAAAGAAAAATGAACAAAAAAAAACTTTAATTAGCAGAGATTCGAACTCGCAACCTTCGGCTGGAAGGCGGACACCAAAGTCTCAAATCGCTGACCCCATTTCATTGAATTTGAACTAGGTAGTACCTACAATACTCCTGCAGGAAAATTTTCAATTCCGATAGAAATCTCTGGAACTATCCGTTTCTGAAAATTCTTTCATTACTAGGAAGGTACATTATCTAGGCGTAAGTTCTGTTAGCTACGTTTTTGGCTACATTCCGTCTACGTACAATGCCGCGGGCAGCAGTCTTCAATAATCCTACAATGGGAAACCAGTGATAAAATACAGGCATGACGAAAGTAAATCGATACCATCGTTATTGCAGCAACACGATCTTTACAGATAAGATGCAGAGTGCTTACGTAAGATTCGGACGATTTGTGTAGGTAAACAATATGACTGCTGCTTATCGGTGATTATTGGCGTATGCAGGATACATCACGCAAGCATTTTCATTCACAGAAAACCATAATTCTCCAAGAAACTAAACTGGATCACGACTATATAGCAAAGCGCGATAGACACTACTGTTTCCACAGATAAATTATTAGGATTATTACTTAGGTAATGTTTGTCGGTCTGTCATAAACGTGTCAACTAAGCAAGGTATTAGAAAATGTTCATTCCAATAAAAGGAATGGCAAGAGAAAGAAAAACCATTATTGGATTGTGTGAGTTTTTGTGTGGGAGGTAATCTATGAAACTGCTGAGCCTATAGATATCAAAATATTCTTCCTCCGGTGAAGTGTTATTATATCCTGGAGTTTTAAGGCGTTGTAAGTACTTCGCGAGTAAAGCAGCGGGTGGAATCTATTTATTTATTATGCTATTCACGATATCAAACACCCAATTCGCCATGTGTTTGCGTAGACTGCACGCGGATCTGTCAAACTAATCATTATTAGAATTGGGACAAAATTATTGGGATTGTTTCGGTACGAGGCGATAAGATATTGAGGAGAGTAGGTACTTTTTCAGGTACTTTGGCAGATGGACCAAATTCATCGTGGAGTGGAGACCGCGGCTTGGAAAGAGGAGCGTTGGCAGACCATCCACCCGATGGACCGACGACATAAAAGCACAGGCTGGACCAGGAAGACCAGTGATAGAGCAGTGTGTAAGAATATTGGAGAGGCATATGCCCTGCAGTGGGCGAATATTATGCTGAAGACAAAGAAGTACTTCTTCAGGCTGCTTAAAAACTCCGTCACCAGATAAATCTACTAGCTCTACGAGCTTAGGAAGAAGTGTCTAAGTACCTACATACTTAGTTTCGGAATTTCATCAAGGAATTATCGATGGATCGGAATTTGAGTTTACATCATAGACTGGCGAAACAAGTCAACGATCTGCAATTGGCTCAGCAGTTCTATTCCGGGCGAGTGGAAACCTATGAGCGGATATCAGGTCAAGGTCTACCAAGGTTACGGGAAGCTCTTTACTCTGAAATATCTTCATAATGCTGTAAGTGATAGTACCATCAACTTTGTAGCATTTTCATTATGATTTAGGGAAACTTGAATGACTTACACTCGTCGTCTCAGTATCACTCTTTTCACACGCATGTCCTCTGTCACACAATATATCCATCTTTTCTTTGGCAGTCCTCTACCTACGTATCCTTCCACATTCATATACTACACTTTCCTTGTAATATGACTTTCTTCCCTCCGCATAACATACCTATACCACGCTAACCTATTAGGTACTCCTCATTTTTTCTGTCACTGGCGCTACTTTCTAACTTCCTCTGATGTAGGTCCTACTCATTCCTAATCTTATCAATTCTTGTAACTCCACACATCCACCTCAACATTCGCATCTCCGTCGCATGCACTCTTTTCATCCACAGCTTTGGTTGACCAACACTCAGATCCAGTACGATAGGCCTGATGATCGTTTTGTAAATTTTCCCCTTAAGTTAAGGGGCATCCGCTGATCACAAGTTGTTCTTAAGACCTGCCACCATTTCATCCATCCCGTATTCATTCTGTGAATGACGTGCTTCTGCAAGGTTTGTAAATTACAACGAAACCATTGAACCTAACCAATCCTCGAAGGAAGCGCTCGTGGCGTAGCTTGCTAGACGTTCTTGATTGATCGTAGAAGTTAAGCTGCGTTGTGCGCGGTCACAATTTCGATGGGTAACCGTAAGTGGCACTACGAGCTGAGCGCTTGAGTGCATTGGTGCACGTTAAAATGTTGGTCCCGGCTTTTAAGTCGTTAAGCCATGACGGAGGCCTTTAGGCGGCAAAGTGACAAGATCAATAATATTACGAAGGAAGATACATACCCACTTAATAATAACGTAAGTAGGTAAGTAGCTTTTAAGAATAAAGCTCTATAGATGTTGGAATCTAAATTAATACATCTGTTTAGTTGGTGGGCGATAACTTAATATTGACAGGTATTGTTGCAACTGTATCAGGTGGGCGACATTATTCAAAGCATTTTCCCTTGAAGAAATATTTCCGAATCTAAAATTAATCAACACCCACGCTTATTGCAACAGCATAAGGTTCAGTTTCGTCTTAAAAATGTCCAAATATTTAACATTTAAAAACTTAACACCTACAATTTCTTGCAATAAGTCTTTGAATGAGCCTTTTAGTGTGCTATACTATACTAAAAGAGTAAATTATCATAGACTTAGTATTTCTTTATACTAGTAGTTCGCCCCGAACTGAGATCTCGCGCACCGTTGTATTGATAGCCTAGATTTGGACTTGTTTCTGACTACCCCTATACCTACGTTAAGTGCTCCTTCTAGTGTTTACCACAGAATGATATCTAATGCGCTACCTCAGTATGGTAAAGATTATAGGCATGCATGCAATACATTAAGTCGTGTCGTGTTTATATTCAATAGTTGACCCCGCGAACTTCGTACCGCGCCTCAGGGAAGGCCTCTTAGTTCGAGAAATTATTAAAATAGCAGTTCAATACGAAATGTATGAGAAAATCAATTCCCTCCCCCTCCCCCCAGCCCTCTCCGTCCCCTCCCATCCCCCTCCCCTCCCCTCCCATCCACCTCCCCTCCCCTCCCCCTCCCCCTCCTACCCCTCCCCCCCTTCCCCTTCCCTCCCCCTCCCCTCCTCCTACCCGTCCCCTCCCCTCCCCTCCGCTCCTCTCCCCTCCCCCCTCCCCTTCCCCTTCCCCTCCCCTCCCCCTCCCCCTACCCTCCCCCTCCCTCTATAATTTTGGTACATGCCCAGCCCACTATTTGCAGGAGTTAGCATTTGCATACGTGACAGGTTGCAAGCCCATCGCCGCTATTAGAACGTTAACGGGTTTCCTCACGATGTTTTCTTTCACCGTTTAGAGCTCGTGTTAATGCGCATTTAAATTTTTCTAATCGAAAAATCCATTGATGAGCACGGCCAGGGTTCGAACTTACGACCTATGAATCGAAAGTCGAGCACTCTTCCAATCGGCCAACACGGCTTTTATTTTCAATCTCAAGAAAAAATTTCAAGTAGCAACTAAAATCATTGCAAACCAAACCACAACGATGCCACACTCCTTGTCTGTTAACCAGACCTACGAATACATCGAAACTCTATGAAACGGGAGCTCTCTCCATACTTCCGTTAATTGGTTTTCATAATTTTTCTTTTTGACTGTATTTCAAAAACTATAGAACCTAGAAGAAAACTAAAAACCATTTTGGAATGTATAAGTTGAGTACTTTCATATGACACCCCACTCAATATATTTGGGTAACTTTGAAAAAAATTTACCCCCTTGGGAACCCCATATCTTTACAACCCCTTTATTGATTACGCTCATACGCTCCACAGCAAATTTCCATAGCACAACCTATTGACCTATCAAGTTTCATACAGATTGGATAAGCGGTTCGATAGTTATGAGAGAACATAAAAATGAAACATACAAACATACAAACATACAAAGCAAAATCGCCTAACTTGCCACTAAGATCTTCGCTCGCTTCGCTCGCTCGATCGATAAAAAGGAAACAGAAAAGGATTACATCTGTATCCCCAAGGCATGGTAGACATTTTTTCTGATCTTTAGGGATTTAAGATTCCTTAAAAGCTATCAGAGACACATTAAGAATATTTTTTTTCTTTTATGGGGTCAGTAAGGTGTGACTTTTTTTTAACATCTGTGCAATGAAAAAAATTTTACACATAAATAATCAGAATACCTACCTCATTTTTCCAAATGCTTAGGGACTAATTTACTGTAGCATGTCCAACATCCAACAGTAGGTATACTGTAAGATAATTTGAGGCTAAGTTCTAGCACAGTAGCAAGGCCAATTTTCTTATTGTTAATGGCTTGTGGAAGCACCTAATGTCAAAGTACCTACATCCAGGTAATTACGGAAAATTGTTATCAACATTACTATGTTTTGGTCAGGGTCGCCTATCAAAATAAGAAGTAAAAGAAAATATCTAAATATTGGTGATATTAGCATCCTTTTTGTTAGATAGTGACAAATAGTGACAAGGTGATTCTTAACTTTGAATTGCTTTGAATGAATCTATGAATGCATGTTGGGCTATTTAGTGAGAGAAAATATTTAAAATGTCATGACTATGAGTGAAACCGCAGGCACAAGTAATAGTTCATGTTTATGATAGATATCACAAAAGATTAAAACTACGTGTCAGTGACATTGATGCCAATTTGGCCATATTATTCTAACTCCTACATGATATTTTAATGAGATGAAGTCATTTTCCTATGCTTTATAGTTGTGTTGTGTGACTTTGAATGTGAACAACATTTGATACCTATTTTTATAGCCGGGTTTCTACTGCGAGCAGAGCGAACCCATTAAGGACTCCGTTTAAAGGGCTTCACACACAGGGCAGGTAATGTAAAGATGTACATTTTAGCATGATACATTTCAATACATCTTCATACATCTTTCCATAGAAATCGTCAGGAGGCCACACACAGCAGCTATAATGTATATTTTTACATCTTACAATTTCTATGGAAAGACCCGGGATGTAAATGTACATTATTGTACATTACTTGAACTACGTGTGAAGCCCTTAACTTGTATTTCCACCAACAAATAGTCGAGCAGAAAGGACTGAGTGAGCAGGAATAGTAAAAATGAACTTGGTCAAGTCTAGATTTTACTGTCAACTGTCAAACTCTTTGCTGGTGGAAACGTAAAACTATTTTCATTTAAAAGAATCTGTTCTGCAGACTTAAAATGGCTGTTTTAGTAGAATCTCAAATAGGAATTGAACTATATGCCGTTTCTTTTCATAAACTGAGAGTGACAAGAACGGCATATATTGCAATTCCTTTTTTGATTCTGCTATAGCAGCCTTTTTGCTCAGCCAATTCTAGCTCAGTCCCTTTGTGGTGGAAACCTATTGTACATTATATTTCAAAAGTTTGTTTAAAGCGATCGATTCCGGTAACGGTAATTTTCAAGCCATTTCAAGATGCCATTACGGAGACACAAATTATAATTTAAAGATTACAACAAGAGTTTGACTTCAAAATAATTGAAGACTAGAACTTTCTCGATTAGTAACATATTTAGTATCAAAATATACAATTAATTTAATAAAATAAATAAATAAATAATGCTGGAAACTTCACACAGCATCATGTAGCCCCAAGCTAAGCAGAGCTTGTGTTATGGGAACCACATGACTGATATACTACTTTTATATTTTTTTGTAAATACATACATATTACACTTAGAACACAGGTATAGGTATAAATACTGGGATTATCAGCTACACTTTCCTGATGAAATTTTCGCAGAACTTATTGCATTTTGTATAACACTGATAGAGCTCTGATAAGATACCATGCTATAAAGCATAATGAGCAAAATATGTAGGTACATAGTGTACACACACCGTCACAAAAGTTGCTAATCATTCTCCAAGTCAATAGTAGCAAACATATGGTCAACATTATCAAGACAAATACGTCACGTAAATGTTAATACGAATAATTTCTCCTAAAAATACCATTTGCAACGAAATATCACGAAGACACGCAATTCGGCGAAAATTGAAGTGTAATCTGTCAAATGACATTACTCAGTGCATCACATCCTAACATTTTTCAATACATTCTCAGGCACATTCTGCCGTCTGGCAGGCGTTTAGCTATAAATAGAACATACCACGACGCGAAAAGACCTCCCTTTATAGGTAAAAAACAAAACACAGGGTTCCGACAGCGGTATCACTGCGGACATTCTCGAATGCAGTGCACGAATACTCGACGTGGGGGCCACGACACGGTTTAGGGTTAGACAATTTTTCAATCACATTTTTACACTAGAACAACACATTTCCAAATATAATTGCACTTATACCTTTACTTTCAGCGGTTTCAATAATATCTTTCACGTCATCAACCATCTTGCTAGATGACAGTCACTCACTTTTGCACTTTTTATTCGAACATTATTTTGAAACTCTTTTTGATTCACTATTTTCAGCCAGCCAGCGAGCGAGCGATCTATACGACGACACTTCGTTCCGTTCACTGCCAACGGCGACGTAGAAACTGACGTATGACAGACGAAAACCGTTCAAAACGTCTCGTCATCTGCAGAGTTTTATCGATGGTGTCATCACTTCAACCAATAATAATGTTCAGGTAATGTTTATGTATTATTTATAATTCTACTTTATAAAAAAATAATGGGATTCTCAAATAATCTTTCTTCCTTCAACAAATAAATAAATTGGTTGGTAGAATGCAACTGTGGGTCTTGTTCATTGATTTAAAAAAACTTTAATAAAATTGAAGTTTGACAATGACATTCTGAATTCTGAGTCATTGCTTTTTTTTTTGATTTTTTTAGATGTGTCTCTTCTATTAAATTATTTTATTTGAAATGAAGCAGATAGTAATAAAAAAAAAAATAATAGCAGTAACAGTTACTGTTTCACAATTTGCGCCATCTGTTATTTGATCGCGTCTCTACAGAATGATGGTACGCCATCTATAATAAAACTTAGAACTGACAGTGTGGAAATCTTCTGTGGTTAAAATCATCGCCTGCTTTTTAGTACACTTTATTTAGTATAGATGGCACTGAGATGAACTAAAACGCTTTGTTATTTTTTCTAACCTACACTACTTAATGAGAGGGGTGGTTTATTATACAGGGTGGGTGGGACAAATTTTTGGGCACATAACTAATGGTTTTTGTAGTTAGGATGCTATAAAAGTAGGTAGGTAGGTACCTAATCCATGTAGACCTAGCTTCGGTTTTAGAGTCATTTTCAGATCCCAAAGGCAGTAGGTACCTACTTAAATAACTATGCGAAACTCATAATCTAATTGACTTTGCTAATTAATTTACCTACCTACTCTTCAATTTGCCAGTTCGCAATGCTTCGCTTTATCTTCACTATTTCCCACCTGTCTGTCTGACTGGCCGGTGCGCGCAGTGCTGTTTGACTTTCGAACGTGTACGCTTGCCGCACGCGAATAAAAAAAAAAACTCAAAATTTGGCGCCGATTTGAAAACAAGAGAGGAAAACAAAATGTTCTTGTGAAATGTAAAATGAGTGTTCAGTGAATTTTTACTTAATTTTATAAAAGGAATGTGAAACGGTGTTAATTTTTTAGTGAAAGTGTAAGGATTTGGATTTTAAAATGATGCAAGCACGTTACTTGGGGTGCATTTTATTGCTGACCGTTTATATTGGTAAGTAGCAATTTTATGAAAGCTAAAATATTTTTTTTGGTAAGTACTTTCTTCCTGTAAAATTCCGCCGTGCTCTTCATTAATTGGGCAGGTAGGTACCTAGGTAATATTATGATTAGTTTTCATCTAACTTGAAGTTTGATTATATTCTAGGTCACGCAGGTACCTACCTACCAATTAAAAATTAATTAAAATAGATTGTGTGGCCTACCTCTGGTAGGTCATTGCTAGTGGTCTAACGTGGTGTAGGTAAATTATTTTTCATTTTTAAATTGATAAATCTCACACTATGGGACCTGATGAACTTTTAATTAGCGTTACAAAAACAAATATTTAATTCCCGCTACTTAGGTAGGTAAGTAATTAATTTTTCAAAGGTGCGCTATTTTTTTTATTCGTAGAAAGGTTAGCGCTTGACCGCCACGCACTTGGTATCATGTTCTGAAACCAACCAACCAGTATTTTATCAACCCAAGGAGTTTGTAAATTAAACTAAAACCTAGGCCTTTACATCTTTACTAGATTATTTATACAGTGTCAGGAGGTAGGTAATCTTTGCCTACACTTAACGGGACACTGTAGTGCCTGGGACATTGTTTGAGACGGAGTAGGCTTGCCCAGCACCGAAACCATCCTCTTAGCTTAACCGGCCATATCCACAGGAAAGACATGGCCAATACGTGTGGGGCTGACTAAGCCGGGGTTTTCTCACGATGTTTTCCTTCACCTCGACCTCGTGTATGCGCACATACCTACGTTTTTCGAAAATTCTATTGATCAGGATTCGCACCCACGGATCGAAAGTCGAGGTACTAACCCAACTCTGCCAACACGGCTCATATATTGTAAATTAAGATATAGGTACCTACAGAAAGCGTCATTAATTGGTATCCCCCTAGTAAGAGGTCGGTTTGCAAGCCGTTGATCTCAACTTTTGTAAAAACTTCCTTGCTTACTTATGGATATCTAATTTCGCTCGAGTTCCTAAACGAGCCGATGCAATAGCTGTTATAATACCCGACTGAAATCCAAGGTTGAAATGAAAAGGGTCTTTGTTCAAATCAATAGGGGGATACCGATTGATGACGCTGACTGTACCTACCTACAGATATTGCTGTTTTTGGCCATAACCGACCTTCACCTTCAATCTAGAGCAGACATTTTGTTTCCTTTAGTAAATGCACTCTGGCCGCTGCTTTCGCAAGTGAAAGTGGTCCCGTTGAACGACCAATAAATTAATCACCAAACCTTGTCTGGTTTCTCGTAACGACCACGAATTAGTATTCGGACTCCTAAACAGGATGTCGTGATAGAAATTTCAATTTTTGAATTGAGACAGTCATCATCTAGTAATTTAATTAATTGATAACAGAGACCACGGATTTCCACTTGCTTCGATCCTGACACACCTCTTTCGCCTCATTCACTCTCATCACATTTTTCATACAAGCTCGCCAGTTTAGGGTACTTTTGACCTAGCCTTTCTCCAAAACATCACCAATCTGATCCAGGTATGTTCGCCTAGGTGGTCTCTGCCTACCCTTGTGGGAAAGAGGCGTGATTTTATGTATGTACCTATGTATGATAACATCCATCATCTTGATAACCATTAATTTGATTCATTGATGTTATTATAACTATCACCCACTGCTGGACATAAGCTTTTGTTTGCGAAACTTAATTTTATACTTAGTTTGCTGACACTTTTTCGCTCGCTTGGTATTATCATTTTTAATAGGAAAATAGGCACCTAGCTTATTGTTATTCCAGGGCATGTTTTGCAACTATTCCGAATTTTATCCAAATCCAAACTGCGCGCATGTCCTCAAAATACCTTTTGAAAGTTCTCTATCGTATGACAAAGCGAGCGAAGCTTCTTTGCATCAAGAACGGAATAGCTCCTCAAAATGAAAATTGCTCACTTTTCTACCAGTAAGTAAGTTCGTATGAGTAAGTGGCCAACTCTGGTGACGGAGTTTTTAGGCCGCCTAAAGGCCTCCGTCATGGCTTAACGACTTAAAAGCCGGGACCGACATTTTACCGTGCCTTCCGAAGCTACCAGTGGATTTTTAGTACCTACCTTAAATTTATTGAAAATTCTCCCTTCGGCACAGAACAGATAATAATACTACCCTTCGGTTCAGGTCTTCAGGATAGCATAGGCACCCCGTTTTGCAAAGAGTTGACTTTCCTCAAAAGATTGCAAGCCCATCGCCCATTACCATATTGCCCAGCCTAAGGGAAAGAGGCACAGTCTGTGCGACCTTATATTTTGTAAAGTTACGCAACGGTAGCAAAAAACAACATTTACACTGGCGAGTCACGGTCATTGCATGCAGCCAGAATCGCTATCACACCTGTCTATGCTACTGGAAAAGAGCGAATTTTACTCAATACTTTATTAAAAAATATCAAAATCACGCTATTTTTAACCGACTTCAAAAAAAAGGAGGTTCTTAATTCGTCGAACTCTTTTTTGTGCTTTTTTTTATGGAACCACCGATTACTCGAAGAGGAAATTCACGAGCACTTTTGAGTAGGTGCCCACTGTAAATAGGCATGATGACAGTAATCAAGTATCGCCAAAATATTTATCTGATCTAATGAAATAGGATTCAAAGATTTTGAAAAATGTATTTATTCTCTTATTAATGTCGAGATTACTAATTTATTTGCTAAAATAAATCTATAAAATACAACAATCCGCCATGATAGCCAAAACGCTCGCCGGTGTCATGGCGTCTGTCATTGCGTCTCGTCTCGGTAAACAAACATCCTTTTGTTTCTATAGTAACTATGTAGGCATCACTGGTTGATATACCGATCCGTGACGTAAAAACAGACGCCATGACACCGGCGAGCGTTTTGGCGTGAATTTGAAAATTTAAATTTAAATGTACTTTTATTGCACAAAAACCTTAATTTTCTACAGAAATATGATATATTTTGGACATAATAGATACTTCTGAATATCATAGAAGAGATTTTGAAAATTAGGATTCATGCCTATTATCTTCTTACCGCGTAGAAAGGGAAGAAGACTTTTTAATAAATAGCGACAGATCATTCCAGAGATGTACAGCTTAGACAGAAAAGGAGTCAGCATAAAACAGCCTCTACAAAAAAAAGATAATTTTCCATACAAAAGATTTCAACGCGCTCAGTGTAGTAAACTCGTAGCCCGTCCTTACACTTCGAACTTCATAGAACATTACCAAGATATAATTTTAAATTGAGCTACAGGCTATGATTTGATATACAAAGTCTCGACCATTTCGATCATAGTCTGATGCTGACACACAGGCGAGTAAGCTGCAGGGTTATTGCTGAAAATCATGTTAGATATACATTTCTCTTACTGTAAATGGTTTGTTTTACATCCGTTTTTTTTAAACCTCTTTTAAGTATTTTAAGAGTTTGACCCTTGTTGGCACAAGTAATGCATCTTTCTCCATAGAATTCTCTCGGTGGGCCTAACGCAACATCGAGAGAGATATCTCTATCGGTCAAACTGCTATAAGCATAGGTGTATACGTTAGTTATAGCATTGTAATTAACCGATCGAGATTATCTAGTTTCTTGACTCTCGATGTTGCACTGTTAGGCCTACAGGACATCCTTCTCGACATCTTTTATTTTATACCTTCTTAGGTTAAAATGTGCCATGTGTCTTCGATTCTACGGTATGCATCTTGGCACCTTTGTCTGAAATGAATGTCTACTTTGTCTAGGGGGCCGTGAGTCTGTTCATTTTACCTAACAAGTTAACTCGGAGATTGACGAGATTTCATCAGTGCACCCACTTTCGTTAGTGTCACTCAACAGCACCTAGCTTTGTTTACAATAAAAGTACACAGTATCTTATCATATCTGCGATCAACGCAGCATGAAATCAACTTTTCGGGCTTGGTGACAAATTAAAAGTCTTTCACGCAAGCCATTGTTTTCTGTATTGAGTATTTTTATACTTGACAAAAGTCTGATGTTGTGCCAATTCGTAATCCGCGAAGGAATAATGAAGATGGTCGTAGTTTTGCTCGTGCATAATATCCAAAGATAGGAGAGTCATGTGATTAGGAAGGTTTAAATCTGAAACCCTTTGTTTTCTATACGAATGATACCCCCTCCCCTATCTGGGTTTATTTACAGCAACTAATCTAAGGTACTTACCACAATATTTGCAAAATACACTACAACCAGTTTAACTATCTAGGGATCGTTGAAACTATCTATAAATAGCTAAACTGATTCCGGTAACTGACACAGCCGTGGAAAGCGTGACCAAGACTAATACTCGAAATTAAAATCATCAATGCAAATTATGACGGCGAACGTCTTCTCAGTGGGTCGATGTAAATGATGATGATGGATGTGGCCTACTGGTCGTTGACCTCTCACTCCCTGCAACCAATTGTCTTCAATCATAACGGGACTACCACCTGTGACATGGTTACTGTACACACAGTTGTCACAATGGATCTAGGCATTCGTGAAGTTAGGCTTTTCTCGCAGTAGAAAATTTTGTATGAAAAAGTTGCACTGTGCATCGAAACGGCTAACTTCACTAATGCCAAGATCCATTGGAAGAAGTGTACTCACCTATACCTATAAGCTTTTGAGATTTAATAGGGGTCTCTTTACCTTCAGATCAAGTAGGTACTTAACTATAAAATTCTTTATATACGAAAGAGACACCTCTTTGAAGGTCTAGCTAGAACGTTATTGAAAATCACATTCATAGATAGAAAGAAATGGATAGAATCTAAAGAAAGGATGACAGAAATATACACAGTCTTTATCTATAAAGTCCAAAACACGTCAAATAAGGTATCCGTTCATAATTTTCAAGAAGCTAGCAGTTTCTTGACTAGATTTTATACTTTTATGCCAACGGGTATCATAAAAGCGGTAGGTAACAAGTTGTACCTGTGACACCGTTGCAACCGGATCGGCATCGGTTTAAGGGATAACCTATACCGTTATCTGACGCTCTCAAATACGTAGTATGTCAATCGATTTCTTAAGCAATTCTCTACATTTCTTCGAAGTAGAGCTAGGTGCCTTAAACTTAGGATTTTCGTTAGGTAATCAAACTCATACTAAAAAGTGTTGGATATGAATGTGGAAGGATACATAGGTAGAGGACGGCCAAAGAAAAGATGGATGGATTGTGTGAGAGAGGACATGCGTGTGAAGGGAGTGACTACTGAGATGACGAGTAATAGGAGGGAATGGAAGAGGAGAACATGTTGTGCCGACCCCACCTAGTGGGATAAGGGCAAGGAGATGATGATGAATCAAACTCATACTAACTAGACGTGGTTCCTACAATGTTTTGATAGAGGACATTCATCTTCTGAGCTAAGATAAGTCTACCTAATCAACAGGAGACCTGGTCACTGCAGACAAAAAATCACACAACAACAACTCGGTACATAATATTACTTCTAAAAGTAACTGATTAGGTAATAAAAGTGATTAACCGTCCGGTTTATGTTCTTTGACTAACGAACTTGAACTTAAGTAAGTAATCATCATCAGGTAATCCAACGTAGGGTAGTTTCAACATTCAAATTCCATTTTACTAAATTCTGAGATTTTTAATGTATTTTTTTTTCAACTTAATTAAATAAATAAATAAATCTTTATTCATTAACTTAGTGCTATGTGTTACAATAGGTATGTAAAATAATATTTATAATAATACTATAATACTAATTAAATACTTATACATAGGTAGTGGTTTACAATGTGCCTGAACTAGGCGAACCTGTGTCTCAGGCGGAGAAGGCAAAATTAATCTAAAGGTAGGTTAATAAATAAATTGATCTCCAAACTTAGGTAAGCAAATTTAACAAGCAAGATGACAATAAAATAACTATTTATACAAAATACTTTTAACATTTTAAGATACTTTGAGATTTTATCTACTTTACTACTATTAATAATTCCTCAGTTGAAGTCATGAAGTCACTAAGTAATATTTATATTGCTAATGAATATTTAACGAGACTGGAATATTATACTATTACAAGCTGCTGCCCGCGGCTTCGCTCGCGTGGTACCCGGATAAAAAGTAGCCCATGTTACTCTCCAGCCCTCCAACTATCTCCACACAAAAAATCACGTCAATACGTCGCTCCGTTTTGACGTGATTCCACGACAAATAAACAAACAAACAAACACACTTTCACATTATAATAGGGGTACGGATTAAATCTATGCTATGCAGTCTCAGACAGGAAAAAGATTCTACAAAAGGTCTTCCACTGTAGCGTAAAAGCAATTTCGAAATTCTAAAGAGGTTCTATATAATTTTAAACTCCATACATAAAAACTCAAGTTCAGTCAACAAATTCTTGCCACAATTATACAACAACCAAAGATCAAGTATCGTCGACTACTACCGTATTCAACTGCTACAACTTCATAGAAAACCAAAACATTTTGCAGTCCTTGTTTTGATCAACGTAAACAACTGATAGTCTAGTTTAAGTTTCCATATAACGTCTATCAGAGAGCGTAACCTTGTCCGAACGTTGGTCGGTCGGCTAGCTGAACCAAACGGTTACAAATTTAAGGCTAGGTGTCCATATTAGTAGGTTACGTAAACTATTGAGCTGCTGTGTAAATTACAGGCAAAAACTGTCTAGGTGCTACGAAAATACAGGCAAAAACATTATTTGGGTGACGAACTATGACGAGTTATTCTTGGCTTTCTTGTCGTTTTGTCTCACGCAATAGTTGTTTGTTTTTATTCAAAGTGGTAGGTATTAGTCAGTAATAACAACGGTTACATTTCAACTATGTAATGAGCGAAAAAATCATGGTGTTATTTCAGATTTTCTTTATTTGCTTCACCTGCTTCGAGTAGCTTCGGAAAATCGTTTTTCATGTATAACAAAAGTGGATCTGTATTATAATTCTAGACAAAATAATTTACACAGTGTCAAGAGGCAATTTCGCATTGCTTTAAAATAAATATATGTAACCTACCTACCGTTAAAGTTTGTTCACAGATAGGTTACTACATTATTATTGCACTCGCTGCAATTATTGCAAAATAAACTAGAATCAGTTAAACCAGTAAGGATCGCGTTGCAAACGATCGTATTCACTGCCAGTTGGAAACTTACCCTTGAAACTGGCAGCATTAAAATACTATCAGTTCTTCTCTTACCTTATTTTTATTCTATTATTGTAGAGTAAGTTTTATAAATCGAATGTAGCAAAGTTGATTTCATGGTTAAACAACTTGAACACCGAGCTTAGAATGCATTTAAAATTCCATTAAACTTACGTAAGTGCTTTAAAACTGTTTTAAAATTGTTAATGGGCTCTACATTTAGGCAAGATAACTCTGATTTATTGTTATGTTAAGATATCCGTTGAGGAAATCATTGCCGTAGTAGATGACCATCGTTTGAAGGTTTGTTCCGAACTATTTAGTGGGTTTTTGCAATAGGCGGTTTAATGAGATCACATCCGATTCTAATAAAAATAAATTCACCCCATTAATAATAATAATTTGTCAGCTTAGCAAGGCTTTAGAGAATGTATTTTACTTGTCACTCTCATGTCAATGAATAGAGGCGGCAACAGATTAAGCAGTCATCTGAGCTCTAAGAAGCCTCTAATTCCATTATGATTCTATGATTCTCGCTTGATATCTGTCCATTTATCCTACCAGTTTTATTGCAAAGTTTAATCTTATCAGATTATATTAAAATACCGCCGGTGAAATTCTAGAGACACAGGAAACTAGTTTCAAATCAAGAACTTATTGGATTGAGAGCCGATAGTTTATATATTAAATTCCTTAGTTAGGTATTCATCGAAAGACATACTTTAATTTGTATATCTTTCTTCTTTTGAATAACTATAAGAATTCATTATAATTTAAGGCCTTGTTAAACATAAAGCGAAGTGAATCGAACCGAAAACGTAGAGAATGTAATGTATGTAATGTATGTAATGCATCGGTTAGCTTTCGCTTTTCTATGTGACTAGATTCAAAGGATACCATACATTACAAAATGAAAACGCTTCGCCACTCTATCGGTTCGCTGTCTATTTATAATGAATTCATTTTAACTTAAAATATAAGTTATAACGAATTCTTCTAATACGCGATTAGATTGCAGCTTGTCATGTGGGCATGATTGTGCCAATGTTAATTTACTGTCCTCTTAGCTCAGTTGGTAGTAGCTCTGCTTTCTGCGCTCGTGGGTTTGATCCCCACCCAGGACAAACATTTATGTGATGAACATAGATGTTTGTTGTGTCTGGGTTTAATAAAGTAGTACCTATTCTATGTACGTATTTACAAAATTTATATAAGTATTCTATCAGTTATCCGGTTACCATAGTACAAGCTTTGCTTAGTTTGGGACTAGATGGCGCTGTATGAAATGTCCAGCAATATTTATATTTCTTATTTATATTTAGTTTTATTTTTGTGTGAATAAGCTATGTTAAAGCTCCTTAAATTAGTATTTGTGGGCTGAGAGGATGGTGTTAGGTGCTGGGTAAGCCTACTCCATCTCAACATTGTCCCAGGCACCACAGTGTCTTGATAAGTGTAAGCAAAGATTGCCTCCTTACACTGTATTAATAATCTTGTAAAATATATAATGGCCTGAGTGTTTTCTTATTCACAATCATGTAAATATCCTTCTTATTTGTCCGTTAGTTACAGTACCTAATTAAGAATCAGCAAAAATCTAGATTCCTTTGTTTGATTTGACTTCGCGATCTCGTGAAAAAATCTCCCGGAAATTAGGAATAATTTGGTATGGGATAAAACGAGTAGATCCTTAAATAAAAAGTTTTGGTCGAATGGAGAAAAATACCTATTGGGCTGAAAAATCTTGGGTCGAAAGGAGAAGCACTCTCGCGAGGTGAATTTGTTATCAAAATAATCACCTAGTTCCTAAGATGATTGATGGGACAAAGTAGAGAACAAATTAAGCAAAAACGCTATGAAAGTAAGAAGTAGAAAACAGCCGCTGGATATACACGCGACCGTTGCGTCTGGTTTAGTAATTATAGATGGAAACGCTGCTCAGGCGTGCAATAACACGATCTGTGTGACCCTGCAATCCTTGCATATATATCTTGGACCAATGAAATTGCTCCGAACTCTTCTGCAACAAGTTCGTAATTATGTTAATACATTTCTAGTATTTCTTCATTTCAATCTCTCCTAAGCTTTATTGATCGCTTCTATGCAAACACCATTTCCTCACAACACAAAATCTAGTGAGTTTGTTTCATTCAATTCGCAGCCGTTGAAGTCTCTCTATCAATAATACTGAAGATTTATGGGTTTGGGTATTCCATTATTTAAAATTATCGATCGAGCGAGCGAAGCGAGCGAAGATCTTAGTGGCAAGTTAGGCGATTTTGCTTTGTATGTTTGTATGTTTGTATATTTGTATGTTTGTATGTTTGTATGTTTCATTTTTATGTTCTCGCATAACTATCGAACCGCTTATCCAATCTGTATGAAACTTGATAGGTCAATAGGTTGTGCTATGGAAATTTGCTGTGGAGCGTATGAGCGTAATCGATGAAGGGGTTGTAAAGATATGGGGTTCCCAAGGGGTTAAATTTTTTTCAAAGTTACCCAAATATATTGAGTGGGGTGTCATATGAAAGTACTCAATTTATACATTCCAAAATGGTTTTTAGTTTTCTTCTAGGTTCTATAGTTTTTGAAATACAGTGAAAAAGAAAACTGATGAAAACCAATTAACGGAAGTATGGAGAGAGCTCCCGTTTCATAGAGTTTCGATGTATTCGTAGGTCTGGTTAACAGAGAACGAGTGTGGCATCGTTGTGGTTTGGTTTGCAATGATTTTAGTTGCTACTTGATATTTTTTCTTGAGATTGAAAATAAAAGCCGTGTTGGCCGAGTGGAAGAGTGCTCGACTTTCGATTCATAGGTCGTAAGTTCGAACCCTGGCCGTGCTCATCAATGGATTTTTCGATTAGAAAAATTTAAATGCGCATTAACACGAGCTCTAAGGGAGTGTCCACATTGCGTTTTCTGCAGCGCGTTTTTGAGCTGCGCGTTTGTATCGATACAAACGCGCGTTCGCAACGCGTATTTTTCCATACAAAAGCGAACCGGGAGGGGCTGCGCGGGGGGCTGCGCGTTCGCATCGCGTTCGAATCGCGTTTGTATCGATACAAACGCGCTGCAAAAAACGCAATGTGGACACTCCCTAAACGGTGAAAGAAAACATCGTGAGGAAACCAGTTAACGTTCTAATGGCGATGGGCTTGCAACAATAGTGGGCTGGGCATGTACCAAAATTATAGAGGGAGAAGGAGAGGGAGAGGGAGGGGCAAGGGGGGAGGAGGAGAGGGAGGGGGAGGGGGTAAGGAGGGGGGGAAGGGAGGGGGAGAGGGGTAGGGAGGGGGGGTAGGGAGGGGGGGGTAGGGAGGGGGTAGGGAGGGGGAGGGGGTAAGCAGGGGGAGGGGGGGTAGGGAGGAGGGGGTAGGGAGGGGTAGGGGGTAGGGAGGGGGAGGGGGGTAGGGGGGTAGGGAGGGGGAGGGGGGATGGAGGGGGGAGGAGGAGGGGAGGGGAGGGGAAATTGATTTTCTAATACATTTTGTATTGAACTGCTATTTTAATAATTTCTCGAACTAAGAGGCCTTTCCTGAGGCGCGGTACGAAGTTCGCGGGGTCAACTATTGAATATAAACACGACACGACTTAATGTATTGCATGTATGCCTATAATCTTTATCATACTGAGGTAGCGCATTAGATATCATTGTGTGGTAAACACTAGAAAGAGCACTTAACGTAGGTATAGGGGTAGTCAGAAACAAGTCCAAATCTAGGCTATCAACACAACGGTGCGCGAGATCTCAGTTCGGGGCGAACTACTAGTGTACATGATAAGTAAACGGTATATTATGTAGACCTTCCAGATGGATGGATGACATAGTTGCCGTACAGGGTAAGACCTAGGCTGATTTTAGTCTCACGCTCACCGTCAGCGCTGATAGGCGAGTGATCTTTATTACAATGAAATAAGGTACTGATTGTTTAGCAGAAATGGCTGCGCTGATTGCTTTCGTCAGTGCTGGACAATCAGTATCCTTATTTTCATTGTAATAAAGATCACTCGCCTATCAGCGCTGACGGTGAGCGTAAGACTAAAATCAGCCTTAGATGCAAAATGTCTAGAATAGAACGTTTTGGCGGGTAGAAAAGGAGGCTTATGCCCAGCAGTGGGTTACTAAAAGATGACGATGAAGTAACGGGAACTTGAATATTATTTTAAGTGTTCAGTTTAATGGACTACCAACAAGATCAACTTACTGTAGACTAAGTTGAACGTTGCCCTACACCTGCCACAGACGTCCATTTAAACAACTATATAATTATTAAAATAATCATTGCTTAACCTTTGTAAACATGATCTAACTGCTCAAATTATCATGCGTACATTATAGTAAATCGGTCATTCTCAGGCGCAGCATTTTTTCGGTGGCACAATTTTTTTTTAGAATTTGGATGTTTTGACATGAAATATCACATCTAGATTTAATTTAGTAATTATTAGTACAAGAGGGAACTCTTAAAGCCTAAAGGTTAAAAAGTTATTTGACTTTGAAAAATTGGTGTCCACCGAAGTCAATATTCTAATCACCGAAATCAAATACATTAAAATTTGGTTAAAAAGTAAACAGTTTTTAGTTCGATCTATAATTATTACATAAAAATTTAGGTATTTGTTGATAAAAAATCATTTCAAAAAGGGGTTACATCATTGAACCCCTTGAAGGAGTTAAATTATGTTTCAAAGTTTGTATGGCGATAGAATACCTACTAGTAGTTCGCCCTGAACTGAGATCTCGCGCACCGTAGATGGCTTACATTTAGACTTTCTTCTGACTACCCCTATACTTTCAAGTGCTACTTCTGCCGAGTATGCCTATTGCGCTAGCACATCATGGTAAAAAATACTGGCATGCATGCAATACATAATGTCATGTCTAATTTTTCATTCATTTCATATTTATGAATTCTCGTCTTATTTCAAAATATATACATCCTAGAATAAAAATAATAACTATTTTGGAATTTACAAATACCTTTCATTTGACACCCAACTCAATATATATAATTTTTGTTTAACTTTTTTACCCCATTGGGAACCCAATATCCTCACAAGCTCACAACCCCTTTATTGATTAAGCTCATATGATCCACTGTAAATTTCCATACAACAAACTATTGACCTACCAAGTTTCATGCAGATTGGATGAATGGTTCGACAGTTATGCGAGAACAAAAATTCGTGAAACATACAAAATACAAAGCAAAATCGCCAAACTTGCCACCAAGATCTTTGCACGCTTCATTCGCTCGATCGATTAGGTAGACATTTTGATTGGACGGTAAACGATTCCGGCTGTCCAAAAGTCAAGAGCTAGAAACACGTCCTGGCTGACATCCACCCGAGCACATACTACTTAAAGTTAGTCTCCCTTGTAGAATCCAGCCGCTTCAAACCTTGTACTAGGTACGACTACAGGTGGCTGCCTGATTCAGCATCAGCTTCTCTCATTCACATACTGACGGTTGCTTTCCTCACTAGTTGTCGGGTCTAGTTGGGATATATTATAAGCCGATGGTCGTTTCAACAGCCTGCAGGGCGAACCTGGCAGAGCGGAGGGCTATCCCACGTCAGTTGGGGGAAGGCTTCGGCCGATGCTTCTTATCTACGAGAAAAAATCCATCCGCGTCAGTCCTCATAACATTACAAATGGGTATTTCCTGTTGTGTCAGAATTTTTTGTCGCTTTCACCGCGTCAGGTGCCGCTTTAACGCTTGGCACCTGACGCGGTAGCAGAGTCTGGCGGAACAATCAGTGGACTCCCGTTTCCACATTTGGACTCGATGGTGGTCCTCTATGCGTGGGGATAACCTGGCTCGTTAGGTACGTAGCCAACCTAGCTCCCTTCAGAAGCACAACAGCTTCCTGGGGTCTTCAGCGGCTTTGAGGAGCAACCTCGGGATACTGAAGATTTGTTGCCTTTGTGTTGCTACACCCGCACATTCCAGGACTACGTGAGCAGCTGATTCTTCTTCGCTTAGACACCCCCTGCAGAGTGGACTGTCCTTGGCACCGATGTTGTACAGGTGTTGAGGGTACAGTGTCCTGTCAATGTCCCTAAAATTATTCCGCGGTCTTTTGTTTGTAGGTTCATCAGACGACGCTCTGAAGTGTAGGATTGTCTGTCTCCAGCGATAGCTGTGTAGGTTTTGGGTATGTTGCCGCATCCAGATGCGTAGTTGATAAAAGGGCATAGTCAAGAATGAGGTTGGGCTCTAACTAATCAGATTGAAAGCTGCAATTCAGCTGTTCTTTTATTTTTATAGATGTCGACACTAATCTGGGGCACTTTTTTATGCCAGCTTTCTCTATGATTCAATAAAATTATAGTAAATCAGGAAACAGCACAATAAGTGCTATGAAACTGTCTTCAGCCTTCATATATTTCCACGGAAAACACTGAAATCAATACCACCGGAATCAAAATTATGAGCAAAATCCTAGATATTTTTAAAAGTAACCATAATTTTGAATATTAGTCTGCATAATGGAAATCTAGTACCGCTAAGATACACTTTTGTTATAATTCGAAAATAATTGCTTGAATGGATTTGAAAAAAAAACATTACACCGAACTCATCTTGGAGGGTATACCAAGCCACCGAAAACGATTTTGTTCCTCAGTAAAAGAGACACACAGAGACCCACAGACCTGGTTGTCCTCTCCATCAATGTGGAGGGGCTGATAGTTATTCTTACTCTAACAACTGTTCTTGCAACTATTAGAGAACAGGGTATATGCGTAGATCGGTGCGCGCCACCGATATCAATTCAAAACCTCGGACGCGACTAAAACTACTTGTAACATATCAACGAAAGCCTAATATTTATTGGGAATATTATAAAATAAGCTAGTAATTATCTGGTGTTTTGTGAATACATTCAAAGTAGCGCCACGTTTTATAGAGAAAAAGATAAAAAATAATTTACATCGCAAAATGTGTCTGGGACATGCCACCGAGGCTCAAATTTCAGCGGTTTTTATTTTTTTAACTATTTAAAATTTATTTTATCTAAAAGAAAACATAGACTTCTTCTAGTATTTGATCATAACTATCATACAAAAAAGAATCAAGCTGTTAGAAATCTATTTAATAGAGGTTTTTGGCCCGGACGATTTTTTTGAGCCGTTTGCGAATGGCCCAAATACCTAAGTGAATTCGTTTCGCCTTGTTGGCAGGCCATGGTTACTTGACGAAATGTAATGAGTCTAATGCGAGACAAAAGCGTTTCATCATAACCAAGTAGGTACCTACACAAACTGACTGAACATTTTCATGGAAGATGACACCGAAATTTTTACTGCATTATAATAGGGTAAGTAAATACATATTATAGATTTTTATGGTACACTTTTTTGTGTAATCGTCATCATTTAACAGCAAAACAAAGTAACAAAATATGCATTTTAATTTTTTTCTTATTTTAAATAAATTAATTTGATTAACAATAATGATACGTCAGTTTAGCACTTCGGTTGCTATTAGTAAGTGTTTCTGTCTACTTTCCAGCTATTTTTGGAAAGTACACAAATTGTGGTTCACCAACTTTTGGACAATTCATTCGAAAACAAAAGTGGCATCACTTTCACTGCACGTGTGTAGATAATTATCGGTTTGTTTGCAATTTCACTATTTTTTTCGTGATATTTCCAAAGTGCACTAAACAACTTTCCGTTGAAAGTGGCACAAGTGGATTTTGATGGAAATCCATGTAAAGATGGTGATTTATAATTAAGTGGGTAATCATTATTTAAATTTTGATATGAAATGGTCAGGTTATGGTTTGTTACGTTCTTCTAAATCCGGACCTACACTACACGTAGGTATACCTATACAAAATCCGCAATATCCGTGTAGTACCTACGGCATTCGCGAAATCTTACGTGGTTATTCATACAGAATGAAAAATATTTTATAGATCGAATAAGTTGAATAAGTTAAGCGACGTGGTCAACAAATGGATGAGTGACCAGTGGCACCAACTGACTGTGCACTAGGTAGGTATAGTCCAGCAAAAACGGGTAGACAAGACACGGCAACTAAAATTTCAGTACTTTGGAAACCCTTTCTCTGCTAATCTATGGTAAAGTAGGTACAGGTTTCTTGTCTATGGTACAGGTGCCGAAGACGTCAGTCAGAAGTAATAATTTACTTCTAAAAGAGAATTTATCTGTTTCGCGTATTTAGCTTGCACAGTGGCGCCCCCATTTATTTCTATTATTTTGTGTCGGACTATACTGTCATGCTATGGAGGGAACATTAAATTATCGATATTGGCTGCCGGGGCGGTCTAGAGGAAAGCCTTATCATATTTGTGGCCGACATCACAGGATTCCGTGGCTGAGTTGGTAACATTCGGCACAAGGAGGATCACTCGATCAAAGCAAGTTCAAATCCCGTTGGAATAGAAAAACGAAGAATTTTTATTTTTGATGAGTAGGTACTTAATCATAATTATTTCGTCAACAGCTCAACATGCACCTAATTTTGTCATCGTAGCAGTGCGAGAATTAAAAAAAAAGTGCGTAAAATGCCAGAACGATGACATAGGTTTTAATACAAATTAATACAAAAAAAAAATCGTTCGTACGTTGCAACGCACCTGCAATAAAGCTTTAGAATTATTATTCGTAGAGATGTAGCGTTGTCGCTTAGGCTTCGCAATACTCGCAACGGTGCTCACTGTGTGGCACGGCCATTAGATTGTACCTATATCTACTGGGTACTTTGAATATTGTTTTGAGAGAAATTGTATAAGTAAGTTGAGTGTTTGAGAGTAATAATAATGCAAATGGAACGAATAACAACATCAATAGAAAATGATATTGCTATCTTTTATTTTATACACCCGGATTTATAAAGCAACGTAAATTCTTATTATTACGAGATTTTTATCATAAAAATCACACGCAAAGGGAGGCCTGAACCCGAAAAAATATATGAAATATCGTAAAATAACTACAAAATTTTCACTTTGTATTTATTTTGGTAAGTATTGTGTTATATTTTGTTAATGTTCATACGTGATCCTTTTTTTTTTACTTTTTCTTTGTATTAATAAACAATTTCTCGAATTCAAACCCATTATAAATAGCTCTAGCTAAGATACACCGCTTTATAGTTTCAACAGCTGACTTCTCTCCATAATTCTATTAAAGCTACAATTATGGCAATTCGAGAACCACTGGGTTGCATAGGCCAATGCTATTATTGCAGTTTAACTTACAGAGGTGGTTTTAATAGTTGCTTTTGACAGATGAAGGAAAACAAGTATCTCATGGTTGAAATATGTTTTATTAGTTACTAGCAGCACCCTCACGGCATTGTCCCCGTAGTGGTTCAAGGTCAAATGATCAAATGCGGAAATAATTTTTCAATTCCGACTGGTACCCAGTTCCTGAGAATACCGCGTTTAAACAAACAAACTTTCCAGCTTTATATATTGGTAAGTAGATGACCCGCGAACTTTGTACCTCCTCAGTCTTGTCTTCATAGATTTTTTGGGCCAGCAACCTTCGCAGGCGTCCTTGGAAGGCCCTACCAAAGCTTTGGGATTATACAAGGATGTAGTACATGCCTAATAGTAGAAATTATAAAAATCTTCTGTACTACTAGTACTGGGCCCTCAGTTTTTTATACCCGCCCGCAGTCGGATTAATAATTTTTCCTTCTTTTTTTACACTTATTTTATGGGTAAAAACTCGAGCCACAACAAATACGGGTTACAACGCCCAGTTGTTGAATAAATGTATATCTGTCAGAAGATACTTAGATGCTGAATATTTTAGTGACTTAATTTTAGCTCTTAATGCGTATTAGGCCAGGTGGTAGGTGCTACTAACTCTTAAACTGTTTTGTAAGACTTTGAATTGGTTATTTGTTTTTGTGCTAACAGTTGCGTACAACAGAGTTTTAAAAAGCAATCCTGACCTTTTACACTTTCTTTATAAATCCTTATTTTCTTTATAAATATAAAGAAATTTAAGGGTGGAAAGTGGAATAACCCACTTTTTTGCAATGTTGAACACTTCATATCTTTACCTAGTTTGAATTTTGTTGGCTTTAATCTTATAAACATTGAAATATTTTACTACATCATAAAAATAAATAATTGCTTTACACATAACGTTTTGATTTAGAGAAAGTTGTGTAGGTTAGATTTCTAGATAACTATATATTTTATTATCTGCTTCCTATTCAATTATTATTCTTTGATGAGTAACCATGATGGCCTCTGTGTGTATCCCCAAGGTGCGGTAGACATTCTCTCAGATCCTTAGACATTTAAGATCCGTTAAAGATGTCTAAGGGGGCAGTCAGAGGAATATCCAAATACTATCATGGTACCTACATGCCCACATTCTGCTGAATTAAGCATTCCCATTCAAAATTCAAATATAATTTATTCAGTAGGACCGCTATGACCACTTTGAAACGTCATAGGAGCTATGTGATTCTACTCCTGTTCTTTCGCGACTAACACCATGAAAAATCAGGGCAACAAACACGGTATGGGGGTGACAAGTTGCAAGCCCATCGACACTATTAGAAAACTAATAACTGGTTTCCTACGAGGTTTCCCTTCACCGCTTACAGCTGAACAATCCATTGATGCACAGCCGGGTTCGAACCCACGACATGATAGAAAGTAGAGGACCCAGAACTATAATCTAGACGTCTTCAAGGTTAGAGTGAATAGATCTTTTAGAATCTAGATTGACGAATAATAAATTAACATAAATATAAAAATTTAAATAACATAATAAAAAAATTAATAATATTATACTATTAACTAGGCACTTGCGCAGCAGTGGGACATTGGTGGCTGATAATCATCATCATCATCATTTTCATCATCAGCCATTCTCATCCCACTGCTGGGTATAGGCCTCTCTTCGTTTCTGCCATTCGCCCCTGTCTCGCGCCAATCTAGCCCATGTACGACCTACGGTTTGGTTTTAACTATGTCGTCGACCCATCTTGCCGGTGGACGACCTACACTCCTATACTCCTCTCTAGGCCACCACTTGGTAAGCACTCTACTCCACCGGTCATCATCACGCCTGTAGGCCTAACATGTGAAACGTCGAGAGTCGAGAAAAGAGACTTCTCGATCGGTTAAACTGCTCTTACGTATGCGTTAGAGCAGTTCGACCGATCGAGATATCTCTCTCGATGTTGCACATGTTAGGCCGGCTGGTCACGTGTCCTGCCCAAGTCCACTTGAGCCCCAATATTCGCTTGCTAACTTGCTAACTAATAATTCGCTTGCTAAATATGGATGAAAGTCTGAAATAAAGATTTTTTTTAGTCTGCTTGCGAATTTCAGTATTGGGGGCTGATAAAAGTAATAATTTAAGAAAAAAATTAGTAAGTAGGTACTTATCACTATTAAGCTTTATAACGATCTTCGTTTGAATTACCTAGGATATAAATTAATACTTACTAGTAATAACTTCGATCATCATTCATAATGTTTCAACACACAGTAGTTCTAAACGAAAACACAATTTACGATATTCTGTGCGAAATCACAAATCCCATCTTTCATCATTCTAATAGTTACAAAAAACCTTTCATTTACATTAATATCTAATATAGGATCTTACGAAACTGACCTCCGTGTGGTGACATATCAGATGCTAAACTATTGATCATATTAAGAAACGATCTTACAAAATGATGACGACAGTTTTTGTTGCTAGATGCTTAGACGGATTTAGAATTGCCTACCTTTTATTTGTGGGTATCATAAAAGCGGCACCTATGTATGACCTTAACTATCAGTTACCTTTTGTTCGCGGGTATCATAAAAGCGGCACCTATGTGACCTTAACTATTTACTCATAGAAAGGATGCGTGCTTGTAATATCAAGTTTTTTCTCAAACAAACTTTTAAGTTCTGTTTTTTCTGAATGTTTTCAACTGGCTGAATGAATCTCATCTAGATGTTGACTTCTCGAAAGCACGGAAACTCATAAAAGTATTTAAAGAAAATATAATATATGCTATTTTTTTTTAGTTACCATTGCACAGGGTAGATTTTTTAGAAGGGACAGTAAGGGCAGGTATCTTAACCGAAATAGTTACAGGACATTTTTCCCAGTAGACCATCTATATACCAATACGTAATTGGTAGGTATATGCGACACTTTCTCTCAAAATAAATTAAACTAAAATCTTTTTGAAACTTAGCAGGTTAACGGCGTTATGTTCATGACGCATTATGTGCTCCGGGTGGTAGAAGACGTTTAGAGAGCCGGGGCAGGGAATGCGTTAAGAATTATGTTTCTTTCTGTAGTTCTTCTGCGAATTTCCTAAATTTCCTAAAGATCTACGAAGACTCCTATTCTTAAGGCTAAGTTCAGATAAACACGCGGTGACGCGCGGTTGGCTCGGCGCGCAGTGCATGGCGGTGTGCGCGGGCACGCGCAGTGACGCGCGGTCATGTACACAACAACATTGATTTGTTACTATCTAAAACCGCGCGCCGAGCCAACCGCGCGGTGCCGCGCGTTCATCTGAACTTAGCCTAACAGTACTAAAAGATATCATAAAGTAAATATTATTCCTATTCACTGAAAATTATTTATATTATTGTAAGTTTCGAAACATTTAGCTATGCAGAAGTTTCGTTGTTTGCATTCAGGCTTCACTTATTTAACAAGTAGGTACGTTAAACAAGCGAAAGTCAATGTCAAAAGTGTTTACACCGTGCATCGACATTCTCTCGTATTAGCTTAGCCCAATATCGCCACAGTGTATAAACACGCAGAAGCATGAGAAAATTAGCAAGATGGCTATGATTTAGAAGATTTTGTAAATATATTTGCCACTTTTCTTATCCATCACTTTATTTACCTAATAATAGTGAGGTAAAATTACGAAGGACGTAGTAAATCATACTAAAAGTGACTCTATTGAATAGAGTCTATTATTAAATGAGAGTCTATAATTAAATGAAAAATACAAAGAGTCTATTTGTTTAAGTAGGTACCTAGGTATAGATATTTGTTACTTATAACTTATTTGAACATTATTTTTTGTTTCAGGTATGTACGAATGAGGATAACTGCTGGGTAATTTTTATATCATTATTTTTATTGATTTTTAGATAGAAAAAGCTTGAATAAAATATTTATCTTTGCTGTCACTGTCCGAGTAAAGTGAGCTTATGTTAGCTTATAGCGAGACGTCCGTTGGTCGCCTCTGTCGGTTTATTCGATAGTAACTTTTTCTAAGTAAAAGTTTAACACTAGTTATTTTAAACTTCCGCAAAAATAAACTAAACAACAAATAACACTAAACTTTTTAAGGTTTAACTTTATTAAACATTTATGTTATAGTTTATGTAAGAAATCCTACTTTATTTTTTACACTATGGCATATTGTGAAAGTACAAAATTTCGCACCTTGGGTAAGTCGTGTATAGTGTCTACAGGTACAGTTAGAACGTCTTGTTTTTAGTTAAAAAAAAACTTGTTTTTATGTAATAAAGAACTCATTTGCAAACGTGTTTGTGTATAAATACGCGTAGAAAAATCGTCTAATCTGTATGTTTTATGTAAGTACTCGTATACTTTTGAAGTTTGTAGTCTTACCAAACCTTCATTTTAAGTAATTCTCAGACGATAGCGATCGCGTTCATTCGTGACGGGTTGCACTCCCATCGCCGCTTCCAGAAAGCAATCTAGTTATCTTTTGATGTTTTCCATCACCATTTAGAGTTCTGTGCATATTTTCGAATAATCCATTGATGCACGGTCGGGATTCGCACCCACGACCTTCGCATCGAAAGTCAAGTCACTATCCCGCTCGGATGACTCGATTCAGACTTCCGAAAATGCATCCAATTCGATGATTTTCTTCGGAAAGTTGACGTGTTTTCAGCGAAGAAGCGTCACTTTCCGAAATCGGAATACATTCCGAGAAGGTCTGAATCGCACTGCAGCAGAATCATTCTGTAGACTCACTTCGAATTCACTCAAGTGACCGAGCTCACTAAATACACAAGAATGTATTGTGAGATTCTCGACTACGAAATTTGAAATCTCACAGCAGATTCAGCTCTTCGACGTTCGAAGTGAGTTTACAGAATGACTCTGCAGGGCTCTACAAATACTGCATTTCCCGGAAAAGTAAAGAGCCTTGCTACTGACCCGGTGGTCACGGCCACGATCGATGAAATGTCAGTGCTCGATAAACTGTCATTTTTCGCGCAATTAAACCCACCGCTCCAATAACCCGAACACTCGTTTCCCTCTAATTACACATGTAGCTACTGGGAAATACTTTCGTGTGGATAAGGTCGACTAAGTTAAGAAGATTTCATATAAAACTGTCTGTAGAGTCCGTATGCAGTGTTTTTGAGAGAGTCCCTTCGATGACGGTAAGGCCAATTTAATAGATCACATTTGACACTTCATCGAAATTCAACAACGTAACGTAACTAAACTCTGTGGAGCTATAGTTTCCTTATTATTGTAAATATCTGGGCGACCGAGCTCTGCTCGGGTGAAAATAGAGGAAAATTAAAAAAGAAAACAGAACAAAAAAAAAATACAAAAATATACATTCACTGGCCGAGATTCGCGGCCTTCAACTGGAAGGCGGACACCCTAATACTTAGCCAGCGCGGTCTCAACAAATTTCGTGAAATTACGAACCACATTGCACTGGTAACTCTTTTTGCGTGAAAATGCCAAGAAAACGAGTTTTCCCAGATATGAGATCTAGCTAAATCGATTTTTCGCCCCCATAAACCGTACCGCAAATTTCATCGAAATCGTCAGAGTCGTTTTCGAGAACGTGAGTACAAATAAACAAACAAACAAACAAATATTGCTTGTTTAATAGAATAGGATATGAGTACTGAAAAATCTAATCTTTTTTTGGTAAAGCCTTCCTCTCCTATTAGTTTTTTAAATACGTGACTGAATGAAAACAAAGATGCCATCTATGTTTACAAGAAAATAAAATAAAGTGGAGGTAATGAGAGAAGATTTACGATTGTCTGAACGGTTTTGCTTTACTGTTCCTGCTTTCATCACATAATTATCACTTGTTTTGTGAAAATGCTTTGTTAGTCAATTGCATTGAGAATGTCCATACATAAAATAATTTTCATTTATATTTTTAGTGACTGTTCATGCAACAAGGAACTTATAAAAAAACTTAGAATACCATATTTTAAAAGAGTTGTCTTAGATGGTGATGAGTAAAGTAATTCAGTGAAAGTCAGCTAATATATTCATAAGAAAGTGAGTAAAACTGATAATTTATGAGACAATAAAGCTCTGTCTATTCATAAAACACCGCTGGGAAGAGATATCTTTAGAAGAATAGCAATATCCGATGTAACAGAACCTCCGGCTATAGCTGTGCTCAATCAATTTCACTGATAGATATTGCGCAGTCGGTGAAGAAGGCCCACCGACGCATGAGGTTGCGGGTTTGATCCTCGCCGCGGGGCAAATGTTTGTATGATCTGCAAATATTTGTCTCTGTTATGGGAAAATATGTATGTGTTTGAAAAAAAAAAGTAATTTTACACGCTCTGCTTACTTTGGGGCTGGATATAATGCTGGACATTTCACGCAGCGTCATACATGATTCTGTGTGAAATTATTATTTTTTATTAAAAATTATTGATAAAAAAAAATTTGTCATTATCAAACCTCAATAATTTGTCTAGTATCACCTTATGGAAATTTTACCTTATGGAATTCCACATCTCGTCACCCACTCCTAGTCAGAATACAATCGTGTGAATTTATTGACCGTGAGGTATTTACCGTGTTAGTGAGAGTCACGTCTCAGTGCCAAATGTGTCAAGATGGAGGAGGATAAAATATAATAAAATAAAATAAAATTTAAATATAAAATAAGATAAAATAAACGTCTACTAACTTTCAGCAGTTCGTCCATAAAATACAAGTTGCTCTAAACAAGCTCTAAACGTTGAAAGAAGAAACTCACAGTCTTATGTAAAAGGCTGGATTCGACCAATCTGGATTAAGTTTTTACTCGAGAGTAAACTAAAACTACTGTTTGTTTGAATATTTTGACATTGTAAAGTTGACACCTTATAACCAGGGGCCCTAGCCATATTACACGATCTATCGTCGCTGTAGAACGATCTATCGTCGCTGTAGAATAGAACACTTCAAAATGTATAGGAATTGACGTTCTGACCACGTGACTCATCTACTTGAAACGTCAAATCCTATACATTTTGAAGTGTTTCTATTCTACAGCGACGATAGATAGTGTAATATGGCTAGGGGGGCAGGAGTCCAGGATAATTTGTATGCACATACTAATGTGCGGTTGGGCTTTCTAAACAATTGTATTGTATTTCGAATTATGTCGGCTAGTTACTCCGGAGTAAGATGACTTTGGTCGAATCCAACCATAATGGGCCAACTGCCCGCACTTCCTCTATTTTACAACGTCAACCATTCACGTATCATTGCCGCTGCGTTTTGTTTCGTTCTCCAATATGACAGTAATTTGCAAAACCTCATTGGTAATTTGTTTGAAAACGTCATCACAACAGATACCTAACCTCATTGGTCAAAGTCAAAGTCAAAGTCAAAGTATCATTTATTGCTCTGAATACATGTAGAGAAGGTGTAAAATGTGTGGTTAGGAT
Source organism: Camptogramma bilineatum (assembly GCA_958496255.1). NCBI lineage: Eukaryota > Metazoa > Arthropoda > Insecta > Lepidoptera > Geometridae > Camptogramma > Camptogramma bilineatum. Next base: position 12,307,623 of record OY292468.1, on the reverse strand, counting down.
CAATGTATTCTACCTTAATTCTAGGCATGCAATATTTAAATTTACATTCATTCAATAATAATTATAAAATAAGTAGGTAGATAAAATTGCTTAGAGAAAAATAATAATAATGTCAGCTTACTAGTATGTCATGTAGGTACATATAATAATATAAACACATCAAAGCAAAATAAAATGAAAATGAAAATGAAAATGAAAATTCATTAGTAGATTAAGAAACAAAACGAAATAGTTGAAGTTTTGCTTTGGTTGATAAAAGTTTTTATTAGAATCAAGGGGCAGGCTCGCTAGAGCGTTCTTTTGTTTATGGAAACAACGCTCTAGTGAGCTTGGTGCCCTAAGTGTCAATTCACACGTACCACTACCACACCACGTCGCAGCGACAAAATGTGGTCCAGCTGTGGTTACGTGTGAATAGTGTCGCAGCGACTTTTTGCAGTTGCGTTGTGGTACCGACAAAATGTCGATGTGGCAGGCGCCAGCTAGGCGCGCGCTGTTGTTGACGTCATGTCGTCGCGATGTGGTTGCGATGTGGTCGTATTACACAGGTGGTCAATAACAACGGCAAAATGTGGTACGTGTGAATTGTAAATTCATTTTCAATACAAATATACGCCCGACCACGTCGCGTCGTTGTGGTGTGGTTATCGGTGTCGTGTGGTTGTGGTACGTGTGAATTGACACTAAGTTTTAGCACTCGTGGCGTAGCTTGCTGAGTCGTTCTTGATTGATCGCTGAAGTTAAGCAACGTTGTGCGCGGTCATAATTTAGATGGGTGACCGCAAGTGGCATTACGAGCTGAGTGCTTCCGTGCTTCGGAGGGCACGTTAAATTGTCGGCCCCGGCTTTTAAGTCGTTAAGCCATGACGGAGGCCTTTAGGCGGCCAAAAAACTCCGTCACCAGAGTTGGCCACTTGCTCATACAAAATTACTACTTACTAAGTTTTATGCATAAAACACTCATTGTCATTCGAGTAGAATGCTCAACAAAGTGTTTTTCACAGTTCTTAAAAAATGCGTAGCCTTAATGTTGAAACTGGTTTTACTTATGAGCGGTTGCATCCTTTGTTGTTAAGACATTTATTTTTCAGACTATCTCCAAACGCATCTATACTTCTTGAGTTAGCGACTAAACAAGTGTAATAGAAACATGTACTATGTATTTTGCATATGATATGTATTTGGATGTTCCCCTGACTACCTCTTTGTCAGATCCGATCCCAACTTTCACATAGCATTCGTAATTAAAACGTGTGGAAGCGAGGCAGTTTGTGGCTCTTCCTGCGATTCATCTGATACATTTATGATTAAATAACTAAACTGTGCTGTGTAAAATGTCCATCATTTTTTTTATTACTTTATTTTATATTTTTTATCAACGTGTATTCGTTATTTTTATAATGTATAGTTATTAGTTATGATGGAGGCCTACAAGTGGCCTAAGACCTTAATCACTAAAGCAAAACCAAAACACCTTCAATGTTTGCCTGAAGCTTAATAGAGATATTTTAAACTCGCAGCTACGATTTGTTTAAATTAAACCGTGCGAAGATCTGAATTGAGATAGTATTCCGTTAAGAAATAGAAAAATGCTCAAATTAAGAATTCTGAAAACTTTTGTACAAGGTTTTTGTCTTCATATTTCTACGGTTTAAATGATAGCATCTTGATAGCACTAGAAATAGTACCATCAAAATAAAACAAAATTCAACCGAAAAAGGCTCTTTGCCTTGTATTTTTAACAGTAGGTACTCGTACCTAGATATTTACTCAGGTCTTCGAGCTTCACCTGCAAATGCTCAAGGACTTCCATATAGGTACTACAGCATATGCCTAGATTTTTCAAGTGGGTAGGTACTCAAAGATTATTCTAGGTCAAGCTCCAAAATTAGCTACGAGTACATATTTATTTTGAATCGCTACATCAACTTTCGAATTTACTAACACATTATAAGTTCCGATAAACACTTTTTAAATTAGTTTAAAAACTACTTACATTTTATGATACAAAATTATCTTTCTGCATTTAATTTACCGCATACTTTCACCAAACTGCAAAAGAGTGAAAGGCGAGCCTTAATAGGTCACTGGACTTTCCTTGCTATTGTAAATATGGCATTTGTATGAATGGACTCAACAGTCTAAAGTGCTGATACATACATTCACTCTATGAGTATTCTACCGAATTTCAACTTTAAGGGCTGATTTTTCAATCGACAAATAACTTTTATCTGAGGAATAAATATGTCGTTATGACATATTTTCAATACAATATCTGTCAAATCGCATATTTATTTCCTCAGATAAAAGTTATCTACTAGGTATTGAAAAATCAGCCCTAAAACGGTTAAAAAAAGCATGCTTATCTCTAGATGTCCACTACATGCTTCCAACGCATACTCAGCTACTTCGGACACGTTGCTCGCAAAGACCCTGACAACTTGGAAAAGCTGATGGTAGTGGGTAAGGTCGACGGGAAAAGACCTCGTGGTCGCTCACCTACCCGTTGGTCAGACCAAGTAAAATCACTCACCGGCCTGCCCATACCTGAAGCTTTGAAGACCGCCGAAAACAGGAAAACGTGGAGAAGCATAGTGCAACGAGTGATGAACTCAAATTCAGAGTAGACACGACCTTCAGTAATGAAGATGCCGACTGAGAAGAAGAAGAAGATCTCTAGATAAATCCAGGGCTATAGCCAATTAGCGAAATCAATTAGCTCTAAGTCTAAGGAAGCGCTCGTATAGTGCGCCGCAAACTTTATGGCGGCTGAAGTGCGCTGTAGATTTGACGTTGCACAGGTACAGTCAACGCAAAATAACTTAACTTAACTTAATTAATACTAACACATTTCTGCTAATTTTATTGTATGTTACTAACAAAATGGATTATTATGTCTGAATAAATATATTTTCAATTTCAATTTCAATTCAATTGCGGGGAAGGCGGTAAGGGGCGGGGCTAGGCGGGCTATGTAGGTAAAGTTTACTCTATTCTATTGAGACTGTACCTGCGCAAAGTCCAATTCGCCGCGCACTTCAGCCGCCATAAAGTTTGCGGCGCACTCTAGTGTAGCTTGCTTAGCCCATACCCTGTCCCGAGCACAGCATAAAGCTGTATCTGGAGCATAAGTTCGCATGGACCCAGAAATTGACTTAAAAGGAGTAGGAATGACAGGAACGAATGGATGTGGGACTACTAGCGGGATTTAGGACTGAGCACTTCAACAGTATAAGTTTGATATTTGGCTTTTTAAGTGAATAACGTCACTTAGCATATTCTTGTAAAATTTCAAACATTGGCAGTCACGTGATTTCGAGATGCACGAAAACACGGCCTCTATTAATAAACTCCGCTCAACTTCTGTCAAAGTTAAAAAAGGATGGCAATAGTTAAATCCGTGGTGCAACTTTGACAGAAGTTGAGCAGAGTTTATTAATAGAGGCCTAGTAGTTTGTAGCTTAGCTGCTCTTTAGACTTTAGTAAATTCAAAAATGCTTGTCAGAAATATACCACAAGTAGACAGAATAAATTACTCATAGGCTATTCTTGAATGGTCAAAAACGATTACTTATCAAGTTAAGAATACTATTAACTATCCTTTACATAATACCCACTTAAGGTTACTGCTTAATTGTCTTTGACGATAATTATTTAAGTTCTATGGATCTCGTTAGCATTTTTTATCTATTGTAATAAATTATATAATGAAAGTAAAGTTCGCATAATATCACGCAGCCCATCTGTCATTGTATCATGTCAGCTTTAGAGGTTCTTTTCATAAAAGTAGTGTGTATTGTGTATTTTTAGGATTCCGTACCTTAAAAGGTAAAAAAAGGAACCCTTATAAGATCACTTTCTTGTCCGTCTGTCTGTCTGTTTTTTATTCAACCTATCTCGTCCCAGTGCTGGGCAAAGGTCACCCCCAACTACCTCCATCTATCTCTATCTCTCGCCGTCTCCCACCAGTTACTCTCAGTGTATTGTTTATATGATAGTCTTATTCATAATTGGCTTCTAAACTTGTTTTAGTTAAAACTGCCCTAAATCTGTTGTCATTTCTTTTCAATGACTCGTGAGTGACAAGAACAAAACATTTTCTAAAGGCGTACTTATTTGACAATTGAATACGATAGCGTCGTGAGCCATGGATTTTTCATGAAGGAATTCTTTAGTTTATTTACAAGTACTATAAAGTTTAAAAATAACTGATGATGTTAACTTATTTTTACTAAATATAGCTTTTCAAATAGCGAGAAACAAGTTTATTTAATTAAATTATTGCATAGTTCTAACAATTATTTGTTGGTTAAAACTATCGCGTGACGATAAGTACTACAGACAGACATATTATTATACTAGTGAAACCGCGCAGTGTCACTTAGGAAGAATCCATACCCATATTATAAATGTGAAAGTGTTTGTTTGTTTGTTTGTCCTGCTTTCACGTCAAAATACAGAGACGGATTGACATGAGGGCTGGATAGTGACATAGGCTACTTTTTATCCCGAAAAATGCATGTTTCCCGTGGGATAAAAAAGTAGTAGTCCACGTGGGCGAAGCCGCGGGCGCCCGCTAGCCTTTTTATATAGATAAGATCATTTACTTCTTTTTTGTGTATTTAATACAAACTATTTGCAAAAGGCAGACCTCTGACTATACCTTCTAGCCATTAAAACAATTTTAAATCAAATAGAAAGTAGTATATCGCAAAAAATATGTGCAAAGTTGTAAAGAAGTGTTCCAGTGAAAAAAAATTCGGAATGGGATCTGTAATTCCAGACATTGCCGCATACAGACAAACAATCTACAGATTTTGTGTCTTTAATAATAATTATGATTCGGTGGGCTTAAGTTGACATTCTTTTTAGCCATGACACAAGCTGGAGATTAACACAGTTTCCTTTCTGTGAAGCAACAAAGTTGTATTTTGTTTTTTGTTTTTGTCCTTAACGTGCGTTGTACGAGATATTAAATACTAGCATTGCCCTCGCGGGTATATGATGATGATGATGATGATGATGTTGAAAAGTAACCTATAACCTCCCCAAGGAGTTTATTATCAAATGCAGAAATATTTTTTCCGACGACGCTAACGAGAAATAAAAATCCAACTGCTAGTTCCTGAGATTAACGCGTTCCAACAAACAAACAAACTCTTCCAAATATATTGGTATAGATTCATTAAGTTCTCAAGCTTGGTGACTTGAAGAAATCAAATCTTAAACTTTTTCAAATTTTGGGATCTTAGGTCGTCTCGGTGGAGTGCCATGCTTTTGATCGGCTGAGACACAAACGGTGCAAGTATGATTCTAACAGCGGGACAAATGTTTGCATGTTCTGCATGTACTACAGTTAGCCTTACAGGGCTTTACAAGTTAGGCTTTTCGCTGAACAATAGAAAATGTATGAAAAAGTTGAACTGCGTATCGAAACGGCTAACTTCTTGAATGCCAAGATCCGTTGGAAGAAGTGTTCTTCAGATGTTCATACCCATACTTATTCACTCTATTGTGGGGTCAGGACGTGAGTTCAGATCTTGATTTACTACCGATAATTATTTTAGCTTTGGAATTACCGCAATAAAGTTGAGTTTAAACCATCAGTTGCTACTCTAATATCAAGATCGAAGTGTATGCCATTCAAAATGTCAGATTACTATTATCCTATGTCCAAATCGGTTTAGCCGTGTGAATGAGGCGCAATAAAACCAGTAAATCTTAATATTCTTATAAGCTTTCGCATGTAAAGATGTAAGAATGCATAAATTATTGCTCTATGACCTAACGCGGTCCTATTACACTGTGCTTAAACTGGTTGCGCGGGTTTCTGCTTGCATTACTTACACTTTCTTCAATTGTGATAATATTTATGTAAGAAAGACGTTTATGGTGACATTGGTATACTACTATACTCCCTAAAGTCTTATGTAGGTATATGTATTTGAATCTATTCATGAACAGTCAACCAGAAAACTCATTTATCAAACCACTACTTTTGAAACCAGCAACAAACTGGGTTAAATACTGCCATGATACACATAATTTTCACATAAAACTATGTTTGGCATACAAAGTAACTTTGAATGTAAATCTGAAATTGTGTAAATACCTGTATGGCTCTTATCGCTAAAATGATGAATTGCATTTTGCAAAAATGCACTCTGATGTAATTTTTGTAAAATTTATGTCTACTTGAGAGGAGAGTACTCGTACAAGTGTTAAGCAAATATACTCCAGCTTCAAAATTACGGGTACTCTAAACAATTGTTATAAAATAAACGTAAAAGTTGGAAACTATAAAATGGAATGTTAAAGCAATAAATACTATTTAAATAAATAAATAATGCTGTACATTTCGCACAGCATCATCTAGCCCCAAAGTAAGCAGAGCTTGTATTTACTTATTTACTATTTTTTATTGATATATTACTTATTTTTGGTAAATACCATGTATTTTAGTTAGAAAAACACCCAAGACCCGAGACTAATATTTGCAGATTATACAAACATTTGCCTCGCGGCGAGAATCGAACCCGCAACCTCCTGTGTTTCAGGCGGGCTTTTGCCCATTGTTGAACTAATTCGAATTGTTATCACAAATTATTAGAATTTTACACTGGAAGTTTTTAAGTTTAAGTCAAATTTTTAACTTTCAAATCAAAACATTTTGCGAAATCATAACTTATTATTAAGTAACAAATATCCTCGTTCTTTTTCTCATAACAATTTTAACCTGGCTATGACTTTAAGCTATTATTTATCATCACAGTACTATGTTTCAGATGGTTATCTGTTATTCCATTGTCTAAAAAATATGTTAAAACTTCTACTTCATTCTCAGGGGGCTGTTAATTAAATACTAACAAATTATACGCTAGATTTTTGCTAGTTTCATAAATTGTTATTAAATCCTTAGCTTTTGTGAATGTTGGCATTCGTTTGGTAAGTTTTTGATCTTTTTAAATATCGAAATAAATAAACTAAAATATTAATTGATATGAGTAAGAAAGGAGTGCATGATGAGACGATGGCTGATGAGAAATCGAATAAGAATACATGTTGTGCCAACCCCACGAAATGTGGGACAAGGACAGGAAGATGATGATGAATTAATGCGACCTGATCAGAAAGTCTAATTTTCAAGTTGCCTAAGACTCTATATCTCAAGAAAATACTAACAAAGTTCACCAAATTATTATTCTATAGGTATCTTTATCTGAGCCAAATCAATGTCAGTCATAATAGCTAAATATAAACCACTTTCAGGTCAAAGCGGTACAAGACACAAAACCTTCCTCGCTTCAACCAGAAAATGGGTATTATTACTAGAGGAAAATGTTTACCTTTCCATTAGCTCGTCAATTAAATTATCAAACATTGTCAGCCATTTTCTCCTCTATTCATTGTTTTCGCACAATCGGCACACAGTTTCCCTGTTCAACAATAGCCAATATTTGCCGGTAGAGAGTAGCAGTGAGAGTGTTGCATGCATGCGTCGGATATGCATGCCTGCGTCGCTAGTTTTGAGAAGTCTTACTTTTGTATTTATTGTTTTTGTACACATTTTCTACTTTATAGCTCCTGAAGTACTGTACAAAAGATCTGTTGGTAAGAGAAAACTATCCTGGCTGCGAAATATAAGGCAGTGGACAGGCATAAAAAGGCTGAAGACCTATTTCGAATAGCCCGAAACAAGGAAGAGTTTCAGAGGATGACCGCCAACCTTCAATAACTGGAGAGGCACTATAAGAAGAAGAAGTACTGTAGTTCTTGGGAAGACTTTGGATTTGAGCCTTCTATACATGTTTGCGTATAGGTAGGTAGATAGATACATGTTTGAATGCTTTCGATTTGTCGTTAACGGTATTTTGCACACAGTTTTGCTCAAGAGTAATTTTATAAAGATACTTGTTTCAGTTGAATTAACATGGACTTCAAATAATAAAGTCTGTTACGTGTCGCTTTAAAATACATGGATTAGTTGAATAAAATGGCGTCTGGTACGAATAGGGCCTTCCGAAATTATTTTGACAGACTTTTTATATCAGTTCTTATTATTAAATTCCATTTTTAAACAATTACTTTTAAACAATTATACCGCCTTCACTCTCAGAGAAGATTACTATGTAGTACGTCAGTACTCGCGTGGACAATGTCGCACAGTGTTCAGAGGTAGAAAGAAAGAAAACCGTAGTGCCCTCTCTTTCTATCCTCACGCCGCTCAACTCATTCTGTTTCGTGCGCGCACGGCGTTCGCACAGTTATAAAAATATTTACAAACGTCGTCATGAAGAATCCAAGGAGGATGGAAGCGGAGGATGGAATCGGAGGATGGAAGCGAAGGAAGAAGCGGAAGAAGAAGAAAGAAATATGTGAAAAAGTTGTCAGAAAGCGATGTGCAAACTCAAGGTACATTTTATTTTATTATCCGTTGAATTCTTCGGATACCCTCGTTGCTTTCATCGAGGTTGGTTCAAACCATAGTACCTAATACCTACCTAATTTAATGACTCATATTTGTGAGTGCGGGTTTGATTGTGCACAGGCTATTTTTTCGTTGTATTCAACGATAAAATTTATTTTTTTTTCCCTTGAATTCTTGGGATGTGCCTGGAGATGACTATGAAAGATAAATTTCCATATTCGTTGTATTCTTCGAATTATGAGAATTATGGCGAAAAATATCGTGATTTTTTGAATTTATTTTTTCCCTTGAATTCTTGGGAGGTGCCTGGCGATAACAATGAAAGCTAATTTTCTTATTCGTTGCATTCTTCGAATAATTAGAGTTATGGCGGTTTCTGTTTATTAAAATGCGTTTTTTTCTCTTCGAAAAAACATCGTGATTTTTTGAACGTCTGCTTTAATTACCTATATTTTGTTCTACCGTCAAAACATTAATATTCTCATACGGGTTTTTTCGCCTAAATTAGATAATACCTACTTACAAATCTATCAGTCACCCTGGTTCACTTTTTATCCAGGGTAATATTGAGGTAAGTACTTACTTACCTACTTACCCACACTATAGGCCCGAAGTTGTCTCAAGCCCCAATATCGATATTATTACGAATAGGATATTTTAGATCCTGATTTGCTGCAAGCACTCGGCGATTCAAGGTCGGACGTAATGGAGATATTATAAGCAGCGAATTAACCTTCAAGGTCCACCTAAAATATAAGCGGTCTTCCGAAGGATAATTTGTTTAATTTTTTTCCAAAAAATTTCCTCTGATTAAGGGTTCTACTCTAAACGGTGGAGTTTGGTGCCATGCCGGTCGAGACATGTAAACTGAGGGTTAAGCGCTTGTTTACCAAGCAAGATCAAATCGGTACCTAAATCGCTTTTCGCTGAAAACAGTTCGGCATTAGAATACTTTTATCAAAGACACTCAATGCGTCAAGAAAAAGGAACAAATTAACCGATTCAAGCTTAGATTTCGTCTAACAAAATTAAACGGAAGAGGCTCATCGTTCCGCGGAGTGAAGAACCAGCACGGGGAGTCGGCAAGCTGACGTACTTCAACGTCAACTAATCGTATAACAAGCCAGTGGCAGGCCAAGGCTGACGACCGTCCCGAAGCCGCGCCGCGCTCCGTGCACCGCTCGTTGCACCGCGCCCGCGCCGCAACCGTCAGCTGGCGAGCAGCGATGAGTGCACCGCTACCCGCCACTGTCTCGCAGGTACGCGCAGGACGTTTGAATTAATTTTTTAAACTAATGGAAATCTATTCTATTTATTACGAGTGATAATTTTATACTCGATGTGGGTCTGCTTATCAAAAATCTTTTACAGGATTTCATAACTAAACTCCTGAAATGTACCCGCGCTGTAAGTACTTATTCTAAAACTGAAACCGCAACTATGCCTAAGTTAAAATGCGAACTGACTGCTGGACAATTTATTTCGGAAATTCTCTTTATTGCCAAAGCTGATGGAAGCAGTCAGTTCATCCTGAATTTAATGAAATTAAATTAATGAAGTGATTAATGAACAATTTAATGGAACATACTCCATCTTGAAATATTCTGCATGAATATATCATACGGTCCATTTAGATCAACTTTTGTTCACGAATAAGTACCTACCATAAACTATATTTTTTACGGTTTTATTTTCAATACAAACATGCATGAAGCATGTATGAATTTACAACGCCTAGCATTTGCTTTGTGTTTTTTAGTTTTTAAATTTTTACGGAAATAGTAATCCCTTCATTTTTTACATGAATCTTTATGTACTTATTGATTAAGAATCAGCAAGTGGTTGCCTAGCAAATGCAATAATAAACTATATCTACTTAATAGCAATATATACAATTAGAACTAATTGTAAAAAAAAAAAAAAAAAAAAATACCAAACAAAGACTTCTTGCTAGATTCTGATGGGTCATTATAATTATTCAATGTCCATGACTACTTATACAGTTTCCAGACTTAGAGATACAAAAAATCTTGGAAGATACGAATAAGTAGATTCTCTTTAAACATATTTAAACACTGTTTGGTATTTAAATGTAAAAAGAGTTTGAAATTTAAATAAGTAATGCATATTAGAACTTTTGTTTATTGCAGTATTAGAACGATAACAAGGATCTATTATTATATCTATTATCTAGTTATCTATAGTTACCTATCGTGGCATGTCCATTTCATACAGCTGGTTTTTTTTGCAAGAATTCTATGGAAAATTCTACAATAATTTTTCTTTGTCTAAAAGTAACGATAACTTAGACGTAGTTCAGATGGAACTACTTTGATGGAGAAATAATACTTTGTTAGCTGTCCATCCTATTCGCAAAAATATGATTAGGTACAATATTTTTACGGATGCTTCATCTACAGCTTTTGTAATTCTGGAATGAATTAAGTACATGGTTTTACCACAGAGGTTGACAATTTTTTTTAACTACTTAAGTACCTGGAATTTGATGGCAATTTTTTAGTCTCAAATCAGTTGCAGAAGACAATAAACTGGGTAAACATACTTTAAATGTATGTAAGTCTCTAGTGTAGACAATACCACTACTTATTGTCATATATTTTAATAGGATGGTCGAAGTGCATCCATATTTTAAAAAGTTAGCTAACATGATTTGGATTTGGAACGAAAAAAGAAACAATGTTCATTTTCGCGTCATAGGTGTAATTATTATTCTTATTTTTTATTTTTTGTCTCCCTGAATGTGGAAGCAGATAAAAACTAAACCTTTCATCAGGCTAAATGTAGATAGATACGGAGTGAAAATTAGATTCTCAAGAAGTCAGGGAGATTGTCTGTCTGTTTAATAAAACACATAATAGATTTATTTGCGTCTTGTATAAACCCGAAGTGCTTATTAAAATTATTTATATGCCTTTATAAATGTACTTAAATATTATGGTCTCAGTTCTACTTCTACTGTTTTATTTAGTTGAAAAACACTAAAAAAGGTTTATATCTGATGTGGTAGGTAACTGGTATGTAGTCAGGGTACCATTACTATGGTGGTCGTGTCAACCGTGGTACCCTCTATGCAGATCACTCTGTGTTACATAGATGATGTTATTTTCCCCTAGTAAATCTACTTCTTTCCTCTTTCAAGTCCATTAACCCGCTGTACTAAAGCAATGGTGTAGGTGTACATATTTTTTTTTAGGAACTAACTACCAGATTTTCTCACAACTTTTCTCGAAAAGACTCATGCTATTATGCCTTCAATAATTTGCTATTTTTTTTTTAAGTATTAAAACAAAATAGATGATGGTCTAGTCTAGAGGCTAACCACATTATTCATAATTCGACTGTCAAATTAGTAGGTACCTACCTACGGCTATATTTTTATTTTATTTGTTTTAGTGTTAAACCACACTTAGAACACACTGCCTACGGCTTTAGAGAATGTGATTTTTTCTTGTTACTCTCATGTAATTGAAAAGAAATGACTGCAGATTTAGGGGCCGTTTTAACTTAAACAAGCTTATATGTAAGTCTATTATAAATTATGACTATAGAACGTTTTAAGCGGTATTTTTAGAATTAAAACCGAGTTTTCTCTCACCACAATGTTACTTGGGATCCAAGTAGGTATTGTGATTATTAAGATAAATAATCAAAGGCCTTCATTATTTCGGAAAATCCAAAAATAATTAAATAAGTAAATAGGTAATAATAAAAACTAATAATAATAATATTTTTTTTACTACTATTATTATCAACTAGCCAGAGAATCCAAGCTCATTGATTCTAAATTACTAATGATCTTAAATAAATGGTTACCTATGGTAATTTCGTTATCTACGTAATTAAATTAAAAGTTCAAGTAGTGGCAGAATGCAACTTTCTTTTAATTTTCCTAATTTGATCAAAAGCTTGGTCGAGCATCTGTCCAGTTTCTATTTAAAAATAATAAATTAGAAAAGTTTTATTATCAATAACAATAATAATAAAAAATTTAAGTAATTACGCGATGAAGACCCGTTAGTTCGCTTAAATTAGTTTTATTATCCTTTAGACAAAATTTAAAAAAAAAAAAAAAAAACTTTAAAATAATAGCTATGCTATAGTGTGCATGAGCCTGCCTGTCGGTGTCGGTGAAAACCTCCTCTAGTTGATACATTAGAGAAATGTAAATTAATTAGGTACATCGGTAAACAGATTAAATTTAGAATATTGGGTTATGTTAACCCACTTTAAGCACCTTATCAGACCCTCGGATGCTGGCTGAAGCAGTTGCTAGCTGATAGTGGTATCGATACTACGATTTTAGAGCTGGCAGCACGAGGCATGCCTCTATTTCTGATAGCAGGAGTTTGTATCGATGTTTTCAGGACAGCAGGCTGATCCATACAATCAGCAGTATTTACCAACTTTTACAATGGATCTGTGGTTGAATCAAATACCTAGTAGTTTATTACAGGTTTTATCCATTTAAACTGAGTACCTATGTAATATTTCCATTTAAATCTTAGCTTTTCTGTTGTTATTTGTAAAAATCAATATAGCTACCTACTTACTCGTAAGCAGGCTTCTCACACTAACCATTTATGCTCGTCAAAAATTTATTGCAACATCGATCTTATATATTCTCTGAACATCTACATAGTAATCTTCTCTGAGAGTGAAGGCGGTATAATTGAATGATCAAGCGAGCTTACCTGAAGCGAAGCTCGATCTTGATTATACCGCCTTCACCGAAGAGAACCAAGGTCCCTCCCTACCCTAACGAGTTGCCCTTGCAGATCTATGTTGCTGTATGTATCTAGGTCTACTCTAAAAAGAATGAGTTGAGCGGCGTGAGGATAGAAAGAGAGGGCACTACGGTTTTCTTTCTTTCTACCTCTGAACACTGTGCGACATTGTCCACGCGAGTACTGACGTACTACATAGTAATCTTCTCTTCGGTGAAGGCGGTATAATCAAGATCGAGCTTCGCTTCAGGTAAGCTCGCTTGATCATTCAAGTATGTCCAATACAATACTATAGTTTATCTCCAGCTTCGCTTACCAAACCCATCTACTGCCATGAATCACCATGCAGAACTCAAATAACGGGAACCCGTTAAAATTGACCCGCACGATCATACTCACATACGATACAAGGCAACTGTTTATTACACAAAAACAACTAGTTAAACTACACATCGAATTGGTTGTGGTGATAGCTTTTTTTTTTTAGATTCTCCGGATGAATCGAAACATTGTCGGTATCTAAATCGACGATAATTTTACGTGTGTTAAATAATGATAGCTTTTAGTTCAAGAAAACATTGATATTTAAATGGCGTGATAGAGGATAATGAAAAATCTCGATTTGGGAGATTATTTGGAGATAGCTTTGTTTATGCTTTTGAATCAAAATATCTTCTGACGTACCTCCATTAAATTGATTAGGATAGAGCACCATGCCAAAGCTTATTTTATTTAGTTTGAAGGCATTTATATTAAAGGATTCTTTGCCAACGTCATTTTACGGTGAATAGGCGGGTCCACACAGACCGTATAGACACAGACCGTAAGTATGTAAAATCTAAATTTTTACAGGCTTAAAACAAAAATTTATAGAAATCGTTGTAAAAAAAAAGTCACAAATTGTTTTTAGCATATTTAGAGTTTCTAACCACTTAATAACGAAACAAATATAAAAAATCATAGCGTTAGGTTAGATAAAAAAGCGTTTGACCATGACATGATCAGACTTTGACTCATCGTGTGAATGCAATGCAGTGAACGCAATTTTTGCGTTTACTTTGTATATTATAATGTATTTTTCGACAATTTTCACAGTCAATCATCTATTAAAATGTCATTGATCATTGCTCGTATACCTTATAAAGTTTATAAGTTGTAGCAATATTACCTGTCGATGTCTTTATACCACAATAATGAGGCTTAGTAAAACCGTTGCCAGTTATAAATAAAATATTCTTGCAACATGTGTGACTTATTACATGAAAGTGAGAGGTAACGATTATTTAGCCTCTATTGTGCGAATGACCACAGGACCGTGATAAATTCAGAACATCTAATTCAAATTTAATTGTGATTGTAAAATAATTATTCAATTACTTATTTATTGTATGCGCTTTAACACGAGCCCTAAACGGTGAAGGAAAACATCGTGAGGAAACCCGCGGCTTACTCAGCCCCACATGTATTGACCATGTCTTTCCTGTGGATCTGGCCGGTTAAGCTGCGAGGATTGTTTAGGTGCGGGGTAAGCCTATTCCATCTCAAACTATGTCCCAGGTACTACAGTGTCCCGTAAAGTGTAGGCAAAGATTGCCTCCTGACACTGTAAAAGTCATCTAGTAAAGATGTGAAGGCCTAAGTTTATTCATTGTAAATTAATAAAACGATAATTATGACTGTATTACCAAGGACATTCATCTTTTTTTGAAAGGATATTTTAGGCATTCAACAACAAGTTTTTTGAAGATGTCTAAAGGGATAGTCAGGAGCAGTTCGAGATACTTTTGTTGCATAATGGTCAAATTAAAAGAAAAAAGAACCATAAGCTTCTTTTTCTCGTCGTCATTCAAAATAGGTAGGTAGGTACTTAAAAAATGTTTGATTACGTTATGTCCTGTCATTTTTTTATTTTTAACTCAATGAATTCAATAAATAAAACATTTTAAGGGCTAGCTTATAAATACATTTGACATAATCCGGTGGAGCTTACCACATGAGTTGAACAATAAGGTTGGTATTTAATGTCACGTCATCGGCCGGACATTCGCGTGATTTAGTAGATGATTAGCCTAGCGTGTGGTGAAACTATCGACAGTTGGGTAATACTAGACGCAAGGTTAAGATGCGCAGGCGCATCCGATCTTTTATGAGCTACTTTCAGATTGAAGGATTAGTGTTGTTTGTAACGCAGTTTGTTCCTTTTTGTGGGTTTCAAAAACAACGGTTAATAATTGGTACTGCAATTTTTTAATACCGTAACTAGATGGAAACTATTTTATGATTTTGGTCTTAGTTTAGGTTTAAGTGTTGGCATGATAATTAACTTATTTGTTAAGTTGTGGTAGAATCCGTTGATTGTAATCGTTTTACATTCTGTTTTTCCATTAAGCCTAACAGGCCTAAGTAATTTGAATGATTGTGTAACAATATTTCGCATTGATCTTTACTTTAATAGGTGTTAGTAATAAAATTTCGAGGTAGTAACTATTAGAATAATTGAAATGACAAACTAAAAAATGATCATTTAAAAATGATGTAGGTACTTAGGTACTACAGTACAATTATCAAAAACTGACATAAAAAAAATCGTACCATTTTGTGGAAAATTATTGAGCACAAATCTAAGACAAACAGTAACAAAACAAAAAGTTTTTCGGTATAAACATTTCGAATGAAAACATGTGATCAGTGTAGTGTGTCATAATGTGAACGAGGACTTTTATGATTCTAGTCTTTTTTAAACTTTCGCGATCACTATTCATATTGAAAAGTTTTATAGACACGGGATTTTATCGCGTAATTTACCTTATTTTTCCCGACGTTTCGGCTATGTTGCAATAGCCGTGGTCGCGGGCAGACTGTCTATTTTAGTCTGCCCGCGACCACGGCTATTGCAACATAGCCGAAACGTCGGGAAAAATAAGGAAAATTACGCGATAAAATCCCGTGTCTATAAAACTTTTTATGATTCTGAAGACGAATTGGGGGTAGACGTGGATCCTACCCTCAATTCTCGGCGGTAGCTCCAGTATTTCAGTCATCACGTGACCACGAACGCTGCAACGTGTTCGAAACGTCGGGAAAGAAAATAAATAAAGAGTACGCCATAAAATCCCGTAATAATAATTATCATGTGATCGGTAGCTTGAAATTCGAAATTATTATCAAAAATGCTGCATTGCCCTCAAACTAGGTACATATAGGTATGTATGTGGAAACCTTGACCGGAATGGTCAATGTCTTACACGAGTGCTCCATGCAAATGATTGAATTCAACAACATTAACATAGTTATGTGCACGAAATAACAACATTTATTTAGAAAGTTTTCAGTGTGCTACTTTACAGAATAGTTCCAAATTATATTTTGATTAATCAGAGAGACTTGAATTTTTTGAGTCTGGAATGTTTATTTCACTCTTTTTTTTAATTTCACTTGTCACTTTGTAAGAAACTTATAGATTTTGTTTTATGTAGGTAAGTAGTCAGTACTAGGTACATAAAACATATCTACATCTGAGACTTAAAGTAAATATTTGTCATCATAGATTCTAAGCTATACTAATTAATATCACCTAGTATGTAACCTTTTGTTAAAAATTAACACTAATAAAAGTAATCTATGCACCTATTTACAATTTTGAGTAAGTTATAACAATGACAAACGTGCGAAAAGTGCGTTAAAATGATAACTTCCGTGAGTTTTACGCATTAATTACGCGTTTTTGTAGAATCAAATTAACATTATGCGTAACTCATACCAATTTAGAAAGTTACACAATCCACTTGCGCATATTTATGCAATTATATCACTGTAAAAAGACAAACATGAGCGCTTAAAACGAAACATTGAGGTAAGTATAAGTATTATTTTCATTCTATTTGATTGAAAGACGAACTTACGATGTGGGCGGATTTTTTAAAATTTGTACCATTCTGAAAATGTTGTAAAAATTTTTTTTCTTCAAATATCTATTTCTGGGTATAATGATCTTATAGCAAGATATGTAAAGTTTCATGAAAACCCAAAAGTCATGTAATTTACTGAAGAAAACTTGATTTATTGGTATTTTAATACTGATACTGTGGTCAAAATTGTCCAATGAGTAACGAAATTGTTTTCTGGATAAATGAAAAAATAAAACACGTATAATCGTAAAAAGCCTTTTATTTGAATCCAATTTAAAATCACAATAGAATAATCAGTGCATATTCTTTGAATATTAACTAGAAATATTAAATATTTCAACTTTTATGTCAGGTGACTAACTTTTGGTCAAATTTGTCTCAATCTTTTTAGTGTTTCTTAGAATTTAGAACCCGTACAAAATCAAGTAAATTACACATAATACTATTTAATATTATCTCACCAAGGAACACAAAAGTTTGTTAAAAAACAGTGTGCTTAATATCTAAAATACGATTTCAAAAAACTTTTTCGAGAGGACAGTTAGTCAGTGGACCGTCGATGTTAGTCAGAGGACAAGTAAGGCTTGTGTTTACAATGGCAAGATATTCTGACTTTTACAACTATAGAGTGAGCGTTTTATTAATAAAATACGTCTATTTTGCATAGTGCTTTGAACTACCTCTCAACCGTGAAGTCACTGATGATGCCCGGGACTGCCCCACGGTACCACATTTATTTAACAATTATGACACATTTTTACTTAAATTTAAGATTTATTCTATCTTATTTATGGGATCCGGTAACTTTTATAACAAAAACTTGAAAAAAAATAACTTAAATACCACTTAATCGGTACTTATTAGATAATACAAGTGGCTAAATTAAATTTTTTTTAAAACCGACTTCATTACAAACTGTTATTGGGTAAGGCTAAGGGTGAGCTGATTAAAATGAGCCCAAACATGGATATTCCACTGTTATTCACTGAGAAGTTCCATTGAACAGGTCCTGACTCCATCATCAGATCAGCTAGCTGTCACCATATTATTACATTGTAGTTGGGACTTGACCGACATGCTGAGTTCCAAGTTTCAACTCAATCAGACTATTTATTGAGGAGTTCTGTTGAACAGCTCCTGACTCCATCCTGAGATCAGCTTGTTGTGTGTGACCATATTATTACATTGTAGTTGGAACTTGACAGACGTGCCGAGTTTCAACTCAATCGGCCTATTTATTGAGGAGTTCTGTTGAACAGCTCCTGACTCCATCATCAGATCAGCTCAATGTTACCATAATATTGCATTGTCACCGATAACCTATAAAGCTTTTAAAAAATATCCTAATCGCTTCAAGTGTGCCCATAAAATTTGAAGAGTTACCTCGATTTCTCCAAGATCCCATCATCAGATCCTGACCTGATGAGCAAAAGGACCAATTGGAAAGTGTACCCTTTCAAACAAAAAAAGAATTTTTGAAATCGGTCAAGGCGTCTTCGAGTAATCGGTGAACATACATAAAAAAAAAAAAAAGCACAAAAAAAAAAAGATTCCGACGAACTGAGAACCTCCTCCTTTTTTCGAAGTCGGTTAAAAATAGAATAGAAAAGAGTTTTATTTTCGCCACTATACGGTACATGCACACAAATCAAAAATGTTATAGTAGGTACAGTGACAAGAAAATAAGGCTACCCCTCAGCATTTGATCCAGCAGGTACATTTAGGTACATACATTGCAAGTTAAATAAAAGCTTTTAATTTTAAAAAAACAGTCAACTTGAGAACCTCCTCCTTTTTTAAGTCGGTTAAAAATACAAAAATTCCGCAATATGCACTTGACTTTACAGGTCAGATGACTAACAATTTGTTCGGATGACTAACGTTTTTGCAAATGTTCCTCAGCTGACAGTAACGAAACCGTGGCAAGGAAAATGTTTTTAATTTTTCTGCCGAATGTAATAACATAATCCTGTGGAACTGCTATTATTTCATGCAACCGGAAGTTAAACTATTCATTACGAACTAGTAATATGCCAAAAAGTTGTTTCTTACCTTCAAAAAACAGCAGTTCATCAGCGGACCTCGGACAGGACTTCACCTACCTACACACTTCACTGACTCATAAAACAGTCTGATTACATCAATACATCAGAGTGGCAGTCGGAATGCCAGCAAGAGTACCAGTTTATTCAAAAAAATACCACATTAGTAGGATTGCAATAATCCAAGTAGCAATAACCCGTTAGTCAGCCGAACATGTCCAAAAATGCCAAAAATCTGGACTGAGGTTTAAAGCTAAATATCTAATAATTTAATTAACTTACATGGTTTTGCTGTCCATTATTCGAAAAACAGTGAATTTATCATGATAATAGACTAGAAAATGTGTCTCAAAACTCGATCTATTGAGTTGTAATGACACGATGAAAGTTGCAAACTGACGAGGGGACATGGTAAAAATGCAGTAAAGTATTACTTATTTTGCTTTATTTTAATTAAAATTATATGGTACCCTATATATGTTTACGTTGAAAATGGATAAAAGATTGTTAATCTATCCGAAAAACACCATACCCGTACCACAAATCTATTAGAAGTATTAAAATAATGCACTGGAAGTCGATGGACACGCTGAAAATGCAATGTACAAATTTAAAAAAATCCGCCCATGTGTAGTAGATTGTACACTACAAAATCATGCCAATTTTTCATGGGAGTAGGCAAAGACCAGTCTAATAAACTTAGGCCTTTACATCTTTACTAGATAATTTATACAGTGTCAGGAGGCAATCTTTGCCTACACTTAACGGGACACTGTAGTGCCTGGGACATTGTTTGAGATGGAGTATGCTTGCCCAGCATCTAAACCATCCTCTCAGCTTAACCGGCCGAATCCACAGGAAAGACATGGTCAAGTGTGGGGCTGACTAAGCCGCGGGTTTCCTCACGATGTTTTCCTTCACCGTTTCGAGCTCATGCTAATGCGCATAAACATTTTTTGAACATAATATCCATTTGATGCACGGCCAGGATTCGATCCCATGACCTTCGGATCGAAAGTCGAGATACTAACCACCTCGGCCGACACGGCTTGTACTTAAATAAATACTACGGGTTTTTTTTTCAGTGTACCACCATTGACAGGATTTTCCTAATGACACTAATGTGCACCATCCAATATACTTAATTCAATATTTTACCTTACAACTCGAGACAAAAAACATTTGGCGCAAGATGTCATCATTAGAATGTGCCTTAGTAAATAATCAATTTAGTAACAGTAAGAGGCATGTCTCATTATAGCCTTTTATTGCCTAACTAAATAATCTGAACATTGAATAGATGACCTTTGATTAGTAAGTGTTATGACTTGTTACTACAATATCTATTCTAAAAGGAGTATTGCATTTTAACCTTTTCAATAATTGTGCATTATTTCTGTGGATATCAAAGTACTTGGTACTCAATCACACCATAAATGAATTTCATCGGCTAAATTCTAAAACCTCGTAACTCCGTCTTTTTGACGAAAATGATTTTTTTACGCAGTTTGGTAGAAAACTAGATTTTGTACCGAACTGCATCAAAAAATCAGTGTCGTCAAAAAGATGGAACGAGGTTTTCGAATTCAGTTGACGATTTGAAGAAAATTGATACTTGTACAGATGGAGTTGACTGATAACCTAATGGTGCCTCTCGGAGCCTGTCTTCTCTGTTACAAATAGAAACTACTTATCACTGCACCTTTCAGGCAGGGGTACTTATGTAGGATTCTGCATCGCCACCTTTGTTCGTTTCCACCCCGTATGTTTCAATCGTCCTTAAAAAACCTTCCCTGGTAACTAGGTCCGTACTTAAGCGGTGCCCTTACACACGTTGCCCCAACCTAAACTAGCACCTTCTACTTTCCTCATATGGTGAAGCTGGAGCGGTCACTGAACTACAGCAATTATCGAAAAAAAAAACCACATCGACCCGAGCGCAATGCATGACACAGCCATAATGTTTTTGTAATTTCATTCATACCAAAGCCGTAGCCAGTTGGTACAAAAATATTCATGGCACTTTAAAATGCATTACAATAAAACCTCAATCAAAATAAAACAAAACGCTAATGTAGGTCGCAACAAAAACTCCATTACGACTAATCATCAACTCATTCATGTCAGTGGCACAAGCTATGCACATACAAAAACACTTTCCGTCTGAGAGTAAGTCACTAGGTAAACGGACATAGCTTGTCCTTCAAGTTATATATTTTATCTCGCTAGGACATCATTTTTGCGCCACCACAAAAAAAATGTACGAAAATGACACCTGCAGGCTGATTGTCTAACTTGTCTCAAACCTCAAATAGGTCTCTAACTGTCAAAACGATCGCGTAAGTATCTTTGTCGTGTTCAAGTTCAGATGAGAGTGACAGAGCTACTTGCGTGGTCACTGAACTGTCATATTTGTCAGTTTGTGACCGATTTTTGTCGCTATCAAAGATAGGCAATCAGGGGGCATTCATTTACGTACTTTTTGTTGGTGGCGCAATTGTGGTAGCGTCACCACGGTATCATAGTGAGATAGAGCCCTAATTGTAAACCTTTGTTTAATTATTGAACAGCATCATTGAATAGAATCGTAACTTGTATTATAATAACATAATAATTAATTTAGTTTTCAACTGCGGCAATTATTTATTCCTAGAATTTGAGAGGTCAATTAAGTAATGAATACGTGTAATGATATTATAGGTACATTTTAAGTTAATTACTATGATAAATGCAATTTAATACAATAAATTGTCAAATGATTTCAAATTGTCGCTAATTTAAGCTAGGCGAGCGCGTTGAAGTCTTTTTCATTGAATTTTTAAGTGGGTATTAATTTACTTACTTACTTTATTGAATATTGTCCTTTCAATACCTAAGCGCTGTTGTGTAGCTTGCTTATTCGTTCTTGATAGATCGCAGTTATGTGCAGTCACAAAATGGATAAGTGACCGCTATTGAAATTAACAACCGAGTGCTTCCGTGCTTCGGAGAAGAGGTTAAATTATCGGTCCCGGCTATTTATTCATAAAGACGAATGTTTTAGAGCCTTTTCATCAGTACTGGCAAGGAACTAATACAAACTTACTCCCACTACTCATATTGAGTCTTAAACTCTGGAATATTTTTTTATTGTTTTGGAGAATTGGTATGCGCCTAACAAGCTCTTAAAGGTGAAGGAAAACATCGTGATCTAATCAATTACATAGTATTATTAAAGCGGCGAGGGAGTTGCAAAGTTTTAAATGGTTAGAATTCTAACTAATTGCAAATTTATATACTTGAATATCTATACACGTCTACAAATCATCTTGAACACCTAAAGATCTGAACGAAAATACATAAAAAATGGTTGTTTGTAAAGTCGGTTTACGGACGATAATTTTACGTGATAACGTCATAAGAAAACATTGATGAACGATCGTGCCTCTCTATCGCTTGTTCCGCGCTCTCGCTTGCACGCTCGGCTCAGGCGGAACGTGACATTTTTTCGTGCGTGCAGCCGACGTTCATCGATTTATTTAACGTTAACACGTCAAAAACTGAGGATACAGTCGTGTACATATTTTTATGTATTTATTTACCTTGCTTCGTTCAATCTATGATGTGCTCGCCTACAATGTTAAACTATTTCCTCTGTAACTATTCATGGCGAGTTATTGTAGGAAGTGAAAACGAAATTAAATTGAATGGACGTGCAAGGCTGGTCTGTAGCCTTGTTCGTTGCGAAATACGCACCTACGTACCTACTATTCATTAGTTTACTATTAATAAACTTTATTTTGTTATGTAAGTGGAAATCACTCGACTTTGTGCTCTCACCATTTTGTAATAAGTGTTTTACAATATTAAAGATCATCTATAATTCTAACTTTATAGTAATATCCACACTTAGGTAATATTTCATTGAGAATGAAAAGTCTTCTCAAAATTTACGATTCCGATGGGATTCGAACCTGCATTGATACAAGCGATCCCCCCATTAGAGAGTACCTACATACTTGTTTTCTTAAACAAAAGTATTTGTCTATAAAAGAAACCTATAATTTGGCACTTGGGTAAGATTTTGGCTCGATGTTTTTGAAGTTCACTGTACTTATCTTAATTACAAAGTCACATGTAATAAGTATGTAATGCTAAACGGTATCAAGTGTTTTTTGACATTGATCGCATAAAACTAGTAATAAAGTAAGTAGTGTGAGAAATCAGATAGGTACATAGTAGTCATAACTTTGATACATAAAAAACTTGATTTTATTTCATTCATCAATTAGTGTTTTTACACGTTTGACGACCTCTGTGACGCAGTTGGCGAAGGCCCGCCTGAAACACAGAAGGTTGCAGGTTTGATTCTCGCCTGAGGCAAATGTTTGTATAAATCTGCAAATATAATAATGTATAATATCTTCTTCTCTCAGTGCCTCTCCATTAAGGAAGGTCGACAGTCAGCTTCTTAAAATTCTCCTTGTCCAGCGCAAGTCTGAACAGTTGTTCCACCGTCTTTATCCCTGTCCACTCCCTGATGTTACGGAGCCATGACATCTTACGTCTTCCAACCTTACGCTTCCCCGGTATTTTGCCCATCATGATGGCAAGAGATGATACCGGCCATGTCGCAGTACATGTCCGAGGAGCGAGTATAATAATAATGTTTACCTAATCTATAATTGTTATTACTGTTTTCTATGTATATTATGTATGTATTTACAAAAAAAAATGTATTTAAGTAGTATATCAGTCATGCGGTTCCCATAACACAAGCTCTGCTTAGCTTGGGGCTACATGATGCTGTGTGAAATGTCCAGCATTATTTATTTATTTATTTATATTTGGCAAGTAATTATTTATTTATTTATTTATATTTGGCAAGTAAACCGAAGGAACAATGGGCGCAGTTAGTAATGAAAAATATATTTTTGCATTATTCTAATATTTTGTAAACTTTTGGTTTTACATTATTTCTTAAAATACGTGTGTTTAAGCGCAAATGGCCTTGTGTTTAGAATCATGTGATAAAGATAATTAAGTAATAGCAACTGTAATTGGTAAACGTAAATGAGTCTCTTTTCATGGACAAATGTAACGTAATCTAAGAGGATTGAGTAATAAATATTATTTTAGAGTTATTATTATGTATCTGTCCAATTAATTTTACAATATTACTTTAGTTCAGGGCTAGATAACGCTATATTAAAATGTCAATCATTTAAACTTATTTTATTTATATATAACTAGCGAACGCCCGCGGCTTCGCCCGCGTGGAATACTACTTTTTATACCACGGGAAACATACATTTTTTCGGGATAAAAAGTAGCCTACGTCACTCTCCAGCCCTCCAACTATCTCCACACAAAAAATCACGTCAATCCATCTCTCTGTTTTGACGTGAAAGCAGGACAAACAAACAAACTCACTTTTACATTTATAATACGGGTATGGATGTTGTACTTACCACTAAGTATTTAAAATTTATCATAGGATAAGCCTGACTTGACTTAGTCCCAGTAAACGCAACAATAAAATTGTTTATTTAGTACTAGCCGCCCTCGTGTTCGTGCTTCGCCCGCGTGGACTACCATTTCTCTTATCCCACGGGAACCCTGCAATTTTTCGGGATAAAATTAGCCTATGTCCTATTCCCAGTTATTATCTAACTACATTCCAAATTTCATCAAAATTGGTTCAGTAGTTATGGAGATACGTGGCAACAAACATTCACACACACACACACGGACTTTCGCCTTTATAATATTAGTAGGATTAAAGTTTAAAAAATCTACTTAGCTCTTAGTATTCTATATCTAATCTCCAAAACGTTAAGTTAAGTTTTGTTAAGTAATTGTTCATTTGATTTATTTTGGCGCTTGTTGACGATGTTACTTTGGTTAACAAATACATAGTCACAAATTCTTAGGAAACCACAAATTTTACTACTGTGTCAAAATTAACATTGCCTATGCATGTGTGTGATTTACGACCAATAAACTTACAAAAGCCATAGTGAACACCGTATTCAGATGTTTGGAAACGGATGCTTACTTTAACCAAGAACCACTATAAGATAATCGTTCTTTAGAAATACTTGCTAAGGTGTTATGGACTCATGAATACGATTCAAGCTTATAACATTTTATCACTCTAGCGGGCATTGTTTAACACACGGGAATTACTCACGTAAAAATATCGTCAATTTAGATACCGACAATGTTTCGATTTATCCGGAGAATCTTCGTCTGGGTAAGTTTTGAAAGTGCAACACTCTAGCGGGCTTAAAAAGGCCGTTATATCGTTAATCAGAATAGGAATTCAACTATAATGCCGTCTCTATTTATAGAATGAGAGTGACAAGATCTGCATTAATTGCAATTCAATTGTGATTCAGCTATAGCGGCCATTTAAACCTCGCTGTACTCTCTACCCTGTTTCTGACTAAACTATTACTAAACATTATGGGAAATAATTTTTATTTGTTATAGTGTTAATCCACACTTGGGTATTTACATTTGAAAATGAAAAATCTTATAAATCGATAGATAATCTTATCATTATTTTCAACTCTGGCGTCAGAGGTTCCGTGGCCGAAATGGTAAAGGCACTCCGGCTAAAGGCTTCGCTTGCATCATTGCGGGTTCGAATCCCGTCGGAATTGAAAATTTTGATAAGATTTTTCATTTTCAAATTATGGGAAATAAATTATCAGTTCAGGGCCCCAATTCTTCTAACACACTTTTTATCAATAAAAGCAAAACGTCGACATAAGATTTAGTTTTTTTTCCAACAGCGTTTACAAGTCAGCTCTATGTAAAAGATTTCAACGCGTTATTCTCGTTTGTTTATCCTATACTACTAATATTATAAAGGCGAAAGTCCGTGTGTGTGTGTGTGTGTGAATGTTTGTTGCCACGTATCTCCATAACTACTTAACCGATTTTGATGAAATTTGGAATGTAGATAGATAATAACCGGGAATAGGACATAGGCTACTTTTTATCCCGAAAAATTGCAGGGTTCCCGTGGGAAAAGAAAAATAGTAGTCCACGCGGGCGATGCCGCGGGCGTCCGCTAGTTCTTCATAAAAAGGGTACGAACATTTTTGTATGGAGCCTGGCATACCTACTGTCGGCCATTTTGAAAAAACCTCGATATTGCAGCAGGTGATGAAACATGTGTCAATCGATAGGAGAAGTGATTACAAACAAAATATATTCAGTAATAAAATCTCGTAATCTTTATACTTTCCGAGATATTTGAGTTTGAAAATGTAAAAATTAAAACTTGAAAATGTTAATTATGCTGCCAATAATAAATAACCGGTAGGTATTTGAATATGTCTACTGTGACCGGGGATAAAATCGTGAGCCAATTTCGTTTAATTTTTAGGTAAGTGGGTATTTCAAGTAATAAAATATATTTTTTGAACAGTTTACCATTTTGTGGTAAATATTAGGTATAGGTACTTATTACTATTTTTATAATAGGTAACTAAAGGTAGGTAATTCTATTAGGTAATATGCATAGCCTGCATGTATGAAGCGAATAATGATTGGAAAACCAAAAATTAAAATGCTGCTGGTGACAAAGGCAATATTTCTGGGGTGTCGAGTCGAGCCCATGCCAAGAACCATTTATGACACACATTATGTGGGAACAATAGCCCAAGGTTCTTTTTCCCTCTAGGTAATTAAAAAAAAGTAATCGGACATATTTTGTATATTTTAATAAATAACCGTATGGAGGGTAGGGATACAATCACGGAGTGGTACTGCTCATGCGTAGTGGGAAAAAGAAGCCTGGCTGTTGTTCCCACATAATGTGTGTCTTAAATTCTTGGCATGGGCTCAACACCCCGGAAACATTGCCTTTATCACCAGCGGCATTTATAGATTCAGGTGATTGTCAGACATGATGTTGAAAACGAAGTGAATAATGAATTTTAACTTTTGGTTTTCCTATCATTATTCGCTTAGA
The DNA here is from genome assembly GCA_958496255.1 of Camptogramma bilineatum. NCBI lineage: Eukaryota > Metazoa > Arthropoda > Insecta > Lepidoptera > Geometridae > Camptogramma > Camptogramma bilineatum. The sequence goes on along the minus strand of OY292468.1, from coordinate 12,280,534 downwards.
ACATGCAGGCTATGTACCTACCAGGGTTGAAAAAAAACAGTTTTTTTAAATCTCATAAAACAAACAGTTCAAAATGTTTTAAACAACTGTTTTTTTTTTGTTTTTTATGTTTTTTTTTACTTTTGCAATTAACTTAAATTGTATTGGACCTAATCAATTGTTACTTACTAGATACATTGATTTTTTGTAACATATCTTTAAAGAAAATGAGGATCAATACACGTATTGAACGCTTTACATACATGGTATGGTAGGTATGTTTTGATGTTTATTCTTAATAGGGGGAACCCGCTAAAGTAAACAATATTAAAATTAGGGGAATACCCATGACATGAATCCAGTGAATTACTTTCTTTCGACGGTCGACATAGGGACTTCTGTCCTAATTCTGTAGCGGGATTTTACTGGGTGAAATTACCGATGTATGACTTGTTTATATACGAGAGCCTTTCTTTATAATATTTCATTTGATAATCGATTCTAGTAGTTTTAAACCGTGTTTTTAATCAATGTTTTCAACATTGTTTAAAACTTGTTTTAAACTGTGTTTTTAAACAATGAATAAAAAACAAAGTTTTATTTCAGACTGTTTTAAAACTTGTTTTAAACAGATGTTTTAAAACTACTTGTTTTAATCATGCCAACCCTGATACCTACCTACCTAGTAGAATCACCGACCTTTAATTACCTATTATAAAAATAGTAATAAGTAGGTACCTACCTACTATTCAGCACAAAATGATGAAATAAACTGTGTTCAAAAAATATAATTTCAAAAAAAAAAAATGTTACCTAAAAATTAAACGAAATTGGCTCACTATTTTATCCCCAGTCACAGTAGACATATTCAAATACCTACCTACCGGTTATTATTGGCAGCATAATTAGAATTTTCAAGTTTTAATTTTTACATTTTCAAACTCAAATATCTCGGAAAGTATAAAGATTACGAGATTTTATTACTGAATATATTTTGTTTGTAATCACTTCCCCTATCGATTGACACATGTTTCATCACCTGCTGCAAGATCGAGGTTTTTTCAAAATGGCGGAAGAGTAAGTATGCCAAAATGTTCGTTCTTCTTTACTAATTCAATTCAATTCTTAATTAATAGCGGCATTTACACGATAGAGATTATCCCACGGATCCGGACTGTAAAGATATCTGTAAAGATATCTGTAAAGATATCTTTAAAGATAACTGCGGATAAAACTAGCGGCCTTTAAACGCTAAAGATTTTCCCACGGATCCGGACTGTAAAGATATCTGTAAAGATATCTGTAAAGATATCTTTAAAGATATCTGTACAGATAACCGCAGATTTTGGACTGGCGCGTGGAACGGTATAAATTTACAAAGATTTTTTCTTGATTCTTGAATTTTGAACCTTGAATCTGATAGCCCCTCCAGACTCTCGAGAGAAAGCTCGGCGAGAAGTCTCGCCGAGACTTCTCGAAGAACAAACAAGCTATCCACACTCTCAATTTTTCTCCGTCGTGATGTTTGAAATCCTTTGTCTCGGCCAAAAATACCGACACCGATCGGAGAACAGGCGAGCCAGAGAACGAGAAGGCGAGAAGCTCCTCACACTCACGCTTTTCGGGTGTTCTCGGGGGTTCTCGCAGAGAGTCTGGAGGCCCTATCAAATTTTGAATCTTGAATCTTTGAAGTGACAGCTGACCAAGATCTTCATTTGAAGTGACAGCTGTCAAACTTCAAATGGCCATATCGCGGGAACTACTCGTCCTAGACTCCCCGTTCTCAGTTCAAATGAAAGCTATGACCAAGATCTTCATTTGAAGTGACAGCTGTCAAAATGACATCTGTCATCTGAAATGTAGATCTTGGTCATAGATTTCATTTGAACTGAGAACGGGGAGTCTAGGACGAGTAGTTCCCGAGATATGGCCATTTGAAGTTTGACAGCTGTCACTTCAAATTAAGATCTTGGTCATAGCTTTCATTTGAACTGGGAACTGGGAGTCTAGGACGAGTAGTTCCCGAGATATGGCCATTTGAAGTTTGACAGCTGTCACTTCAAATGAAGATCTTGGTCATAGCTTTCATTTGAACTGAGAACGGGGAGTCTAGGACGAGTAGTTCCCGCGATATGGCCATTTGAAGTTTGACAGCTGTCACTTCAAATGAAGATCTTGGTCATAGCTTTCATTTGAACTGAGAACGGGGAGTCTAGGACGAGTAGTTCCCGCGATATGGCCATTTGAAGTTTGACAGCTGTCACTTCAAATGAAGATCTTGGTCATAGCTTTCATTTGAACTGAGAACGGGGAGTCTAGGACGAGTAGTTCCCGAGATATGGCCATTTGAAGTTTGACAGCTGTCACTTCAAATGAAGATCTTGGTCATAGCTTTCATTTGAACTGAGAACGGGGAGTCTAGGACGAGTAGTTCCCGAGATATGGTCATTTGAAGTTTGACAGCTGTCACTTCAAAGATTCAAGATTCAAAATTTCAGATTCAAGGTTCAAAATTCAAGAATCAAGGATCGAAATCCAAGATCGAAACCAAGGATCGAAATCAAGGATCGAAATCAAAATCAAGGATCAAAATCAAGGATCGAATTCAAGGATCGAAACCATGGATCGAAATCAAGCGCTGATTTTGTCGAGCGCGATAAAGTAAAAATATCCTGAAATTTAAATGACATGGGCACACTACTAATCCAACAACGAGTGTGAAAGAGACAAAGCTACCAAGAAAGCCTCTCAACAAGACCAACAATCCTTATAACCAAGATTAAATGATAATAGATCGTTGTGTGGACTGTACAGATATCTGTAAAGATATCCGCGGATAAAACTAGCGGCCTTTAAACGGTAGAGTTTTTAGCACGGATCTGGACTGTACAGATATCTGTAAAGATATCTTTACGGATATCCGCGGATAAAACTGTCAAAGGTTGGAATGGCAGAGATCGATCCGCGGGAAAATCCGCAGGCCGATCTCTGCGTGTAAATGCTGCTAATAAATGTTATAGTCACTTAAATATGTGTCAAAATTAGTAAACAATGTGGAAACGTAACGTGTTGAAGTGTTCTCAAAACTACTTAACATGTGTTTGAGAAGGTTTAAGTAATAAATACCTACTTGTACTCATTTGTAAGTTTGTAAGTTGTAACAAATCCGTGTCATGGACTTTAAATACATAGGTCTTATTACTAATACCATGAAAACAATGGGTAGGTTTGTCTGAACTTTTAATGTATTTTAAAGTTTCAACATACTTATCACTAATGTGGTTTCAGTTTGACTTGTACAGTCAACAATATTTTGATGTTTAAAAGTTCAAACAATTGGGATTTTTTTATTTTATCATTTTTTTTCACGTCGGTGACAAGCCAGTATTGCAAAGTTAAAATATTTTAAGTTCGACATAAATTGCTTGGCACGACTAGTTAACGACCTTGCATGAAGAATGTGATGAGAGTGAATGAAGCGAAAGAAGTGTGTCAGGATCGTAGCAAGTGGAGATCTGTGGTCTCTGCCTACCCCTGAGATGGGAAACAGGCGTGATTTTTTGTAAGTATGTATGTATGACAAAAATAAAGTTCACCAAAAGTGGCGTAACAATATATCACTCCCGGAAAGGCAGACCTTGTCTTTTTGTATAATAATTATAATCTTTAAAGCTTGGCTGATTGCAAAATCAAATTCACAATAACCTCTAACAAATTATTTTATCAGTTCATTTAATAGTGTCGGTAAAACATGTTTTTTTTTTCTATAATTTACGATTTTAACACAAATTTCTTTGGTATAGTATATTTAGGCTGATTTTAGTCTCATGCTCACCGTCAGCGACTGATTGTCCAGCACTGACGAGAGCAACCAGCGTAGCCATTTCTGCTAATCAATCAGTATCCTTATTTCATTATAATAAAGATCACTCGCCTATCAGCGCTGATGGTGAGCGTGAGACTAAAACCAGTCTGAAATCAGCCTTAGTGTCTATGATAATGAAAAACTAAATATTTCTACGTTCTATTTTGGTGAGTGTACCAAGAACAATCTTTGAGTTAGTACTGTGCAAGTTAGTATTAACAAGTATTAGTATACCTATACTTATAAGCGCTGACCTCTGATCTGTGACCTTTGATCTTGTCTTGCTCTCGCGTTTGTTCTTTAGTGAAGTTTAAAAGTGTAAATTATAATTTTGGAAGTAATGTCATATTTTTCTACTGTCTTATGCATAAAACCAAGCTCACTAGAGCGTTGTTTCCGAAAACAAAAGAGCGCTCTACCGAGTCTGGTCTACACTAAGTTTTTATGCATAAGACTGCTAGTGTTTAAGACTGTATTTTTGGACATGCTAAAAAAAATCAATAGGTTTATTTACAGTTTACAGATATTAATAAAAATGTATTACTGCATGTAAAGCTATGACTGAATCTAGGCACAGGTTGCCTTCTGTCGTTGTCTAGATTTAATGCAACAAACAAATCTAATTCATCTCAGAAAATTGATAGATTCTGTGGGAATACCCATTTAGAACAGACGTTGAGCGGCTGACTAACTATTTAATTCCATTTTCAAGAACATTATACCTCTTCAATGACTGCCATTAGATCAGGAGGGCAACAGTCTGCAATGATAGCTAATGTTCTAGTAATGACGCGTTGCGCAACACACTGGGTCAAGTGCGAAGAAATTGTCGGTGAGATTCCGTGATCGTTCTGCGAAGGAAACGATGACCTGCTCCATTTCAAGATCATGGGCTTTTGATTCTCAATTTCTACGTCTAAGAGAGTATTTACTAACATAGAAGTTTTTTTTTCTAACAGCATACTTCGGCTCGTATTATAGTTTTGATAGAGCAGGCTTGTCTAACACCTCACCCTACTCTTACATAAATTCTAATTATTCAGTGAAAATTTATCAAACAAGTGCTGTCAGTGGTAATTGTTATTTTTAGTTACTTATCTACCTTTGGAAAAGGGTAGGTTTAGGGTGCGTTTCTACTGAGGCGGAGCTGAGCGGAGCGGAGTTTAGCGGCGCATGAATTGACCAATCGGTGCATTTTGCCGCGTTCCGATTTCTTCGTTTGACATTGTGATTGGTCAATTCATGAACCGCTAAGCACCGCTCCGCCCAACTCCACGTCAATGGAAACGCAGCCGGGTTGAAAAACTATCAGGGGGTCTAAAGTGGCCACTTTTGATGAAAAATCAAATGTCTCATCATAATATGAAACATTTCAGTCAGTAAAAATGACAAAAAATGAAAAGATACAATAAAATTTAAAGCTTTTTACAAAAGGTTAGTCCACATAGATTCTTTATTTTCCACTTTATCAGATTCTATTCATCATTCAATTATTTTGACTCGTAGAACTGACTAATCGATGGGTTTCTATTCATATTGAAAAGTTTTATAGACACGGGATTTTATCGTTTTTGCCAACGAACGCCAGTATTACAAGCGAATAATTCGTGAGGCAATTGAAATCAAGAAATATCCGAATTTCAATCGCGAGGATGGATTCAGGCTCCCGTCATCATGGAATCCTGTTATTAGTAATGCAGTGCACGTCGTAATGTGACTTTCCGGTGTCAAGATACGGTTAGTGTAGTGTGTTGCGGTGTAAATGCAGCCGATCCGGAATCTGAAGATCAGTGAGGGTAGTTTTGGATAATACCGCCGATTCACAATGGACCTTGAAAACATACTCCAGTCTGCCCGCGACCACGGCTATTGCAACATAGCCGAAACGTCGGGAAAAATAAGGTAAATTACGCGATAAAATCCCGTGTCTATAAAACTTTTCTATTCATAATTTTTTACTATTATGAACACACACATTTCTTTTTAATTTGCTGATGACTGGCCGTTTGAATGCACTTTCGAATTGAAAGTCAAAGTACACATAATATGGCCCATATCACAAAATGACATGAAATTACTTTCTTATGTGATAATAACCTTATCTTTTAAGAGGTCTACTCAAATTCAAACAACTTTTACTTTGGGATCAAGTTCGAAATCACACTCGTATTCAAAGGTTTGTGAGTCTGTATTTTCACGCGGAAATGAGCTAATTATGTCTCAAGATTTTGATCGTTGATTGGCAAGGCACTAAAAGCTATGTATTACGTTTTTTTTAAATAACCGTTAACCATGGTTAACAACTAGACCCTGATGCGTTATGTCTCAATGCTGTTTTGTCTTTTGTAGTACATAATCACTTGCACGTTAAAATACATAAAGACTTTTGTACATTTTGACACTGATACAATTATGGTAGGTACAAATATAATGTTACCCATTGACATCTTGACCTCGAAACATTTATAATTCCACGCCAGCGCGAGGTAGCTAGTAAAAGATGAAACCAGCCCTTCAATTTTGACGGTCGGGCATTGAGCTTTTGGAGCAGCATATATTTTTAGTAGGTTCCAAAGTAAAAGTTGTTTTATGACAACTTTTGTAGGGTGGCCTGCGAGTACGCGGCTGAGACACTTGCAAGTTTGATTCTCGTGTAGGTAAATGTTTCCATGGCATAATACGGGGAATGTGGTGTTCGAGTAGGCAAATTGGAAAATAACAAACTAGTTTTCGCAGTTTTTTTTTATTAGACTAAAAAGCGGTTTATAATGACGCATAAATTGAATGCGCCATAATAGAGGTTACTGATAATATTGGTACTCCTCGGTGTGAGCCGTGTTGATAGAGGGGTATAGTAACTCGACTTTCGATCCGAAGATTGTGGGCTCGAATACTTGACGTGCAACACTAGATTTTTCGTTTCGAAAACGGTAAAGGAAAACATCGTGAGGAAACACGCGGCTTTTCACACACGTATTGACCATGACCATGTCTTTCCTGTTGATATGGCCGGTTAAGCTGAGAGGATGGTTTAGATGCTCGGCAAACCTACTCCATCTCAAAGAATGTCCCAGGTACTACAGTGTCCTGTTAAGTGTACGCAAAGATTGGCTCCTGGCACTGCATAAATCATCTAGTAAATATGTAAAGGTCTAAGTTTTGGTACTCATGGCTCAGATCATCATCTCCTTGCCCTTATCCCACTAGGTGGGGTCGGCACAACATGTTCTCCTCCTCCATTCCCTCCTATCACTCGTCATCTCAGTATTCACTCCTTTCACACGCATGTCCTCTCTCACACAATCCATCCATCTTTTCTTTGGCCGTCCTCTACCTATGTATCCTTCCACATTCATATCCAAAACTTTCCTTGTAATATGACTTTCTTCCCTCCGCATAACATGCCCATACCACGCTAACCTATTACTCCTAATTTTTTCTGTCACTGGCGCTACTTTCAAACTTCCTCTGATGTACTCATTCTTAATCTTATCCATTCTTGTAACTCCACACATCCACCTCAACATTCGCATCTCCGTCGCATGCACTCTCTTTTCATCCACAACTTTGGTTGACCAACATTCAGATCCATACATTACGACAGGCCTTATGATCGTTTTGTAAATTTTCCCCTTAAGTTTAAGGGGCATCCGCCGATCACAAGTTGTTCCTGAGACCTGCCGCCATTTCATCCATCCCGCATTCATTCTGTTTTTAACGTCTCGGTCTATTTCGCCGTCGTTTTGGAATAATGAGCCGAGGTACCGGAAATCGGAGCAGACTGGAAGGGATACACCGTCTAAGGCAATTGGGATGAAACTGGATGGACCACCGAAGTCGCAGAACAAGTGTTCGGTTTTGGTTCTGCTGATCTTCAGTCCGACACTCTCCAGTTTATCCTGCCATTTTCCCAGCCTGTTCTGGACCTCAAGCGCATCTTCTCCGACAAGGACAATGTCGTCGGCGAACAGCATGCACCAGGGTGCTTCCTCCTGTATGTCCGATGTCAGCGCATCCATAACCAGGAGGAACAAATAAGGGCTTAAAGCCGACCCCTGGTGCAAGCCTACAGCCACATTGAACGTGTCGGTAACTCCAGCTTCGGACCGGACGGACTCATGGCTCAGATGCTCACAAAGAATTAAACGCCTCAACAAAAGTTCGACCACAAACAATGTCACAATCTATTGCATTATGAGCTTTGTAGGATAGGGGCAGGCCATCGTTTTCTTAAAACAATTGCTTAAACTAAACGTGCCTATGTCGTAAAGTTTTGACCCTAATGACTCTATCACAGTGTTCGGTTCCTATGGGTTTGAAATTTTCGCAACATTGAATATTAATCGTTTGCGAAAGTCATTTGAATTTACCATGGATCTCTGTCTAGGAATATACATAAAATAGCTAGTTTATAGTAGGTAATGAAAGAATATTGGGTAATTTTGTGTCAGTAATGGTGCTTCCACACTACTGTTAAAAAATGTTTATTAACGTTTTCTAACTCTACATTTACTAACATTATGTTAGGAATTGTTACATTCTGCAAGGAATTGTTAAATGTTTTGAGGGCTCCTAGAAAGCTCCTTTAGAAGTGTTTAATGAACATAATCTAACATAAATGATAATGTTTGTAAACATTTTTACCACCAGAGAGTGGGAGCATGTTTAGTGACCAAATCGGATGACTTGGAGTTTTCATGCCACTAGCGGTCACCCATACATTTTATGACACAAACACACACACATACACACACACAAACATACACACACACACACACACACACACACACACACACACACACAAACACATACAGACACAATTTTATTAATTAGACAAATCGCACCTCACAAGTAATATAGTTGCAACTCAAAATTTTGCAATATTGAGCTAAGTATGCCATTAAATACAATTTTTTTTTCTCTATCGACTGGTGAGACCCTTACATTTCTACCTCTTTTTATCGCTAAATGATAGCACTAAAACTCTTTATTGACTATCCATCTCGTTCATTAATTTGTCAAGTAGCATAGTTACATCTAAAGTTGAATCCCTGTTGAATAAGTCACCACTCGTGCCAGACGTGTTTTGCCTGTCACATCTCAAAATAAAACATTGGAGTGTTAGCTTGGATACAAAAACATAGTTTAAAAGTAATCAATATAGTTGTATTATCTAGTTGTAACTGTATTGCCTGTCAATAAAAATAAGCCATGAGGTTCACATTAAGAGTTGTAACTGTATTGCTTGTTAGTAATTTCCTTTAAATAGACTTTTACGAAAAACATTTCAACTTACAACTATATTGCCGCAATTTTGTTTGAGTTAACACTATATGACCTGTTAAGATTATCGCATAAATTCTTCGAGGTATTGCTTATTTCTAAATGTAACTCTATTGCCTGTGCATATTTTTACAAGTTTTTATTTAGCTTCACCTGTTTCAGTGTCTGTCTGTCATTTTCTTGTGTCCGATTGAGCTGAAATTCAGCATACATTACCGATGCAATAAAACAGTGACAGCTAATTGTTTTTTTTCAAAATAAATTAGGTATATACATACATAAACTCACGCCTGTTTCCCATCATAGGGGTAGGCAGAGACCACAGATCTCCACTTGCTACGATCCTGACACACTTCTTTGGCTTCATTCACTCTCATCACATTCTTCATGCAAGCTCGTCGGTTTATGGTACTCTTGACCTGGCCTTTTTCCAATAAACTTGATACCCGTATAAGATCAGGGTGGCCCTGAAGCAGCTTAAGAACTGTTGTTCTCAACAAGGCGCCGGGCGAAGACGGAATAACTTCAAGAGCTTTTGAAAGCGAGTGTATCACTGGTAATTAAAGTCCTTCAAAAGCTCGTCTTGCTCGAAGGTATTACGGCAGAAGCATGGAACAAGAGCGTGGTGTTGCTGTTCTTGCTGTTGAACCATGTTTATTAAACATGGCTCAACAGCAAGAACAGCTAATAAACATTGTTTATAAGCAGTTTTCAAGAATTATCACGAATTGTCTCGATCGCAGGTTTGCAGGATGACTTTCAGCCTCCCAAACACACACACGTTGCGGCAAGTCATACAGAAGACCGAAGAATATAACTTGACGCTTTGTTTCGCGTTTGTGGACTATGAGAAAGCCTTCGATTCAATTGAAACATGGGAGGAGCTCGAGTCTCTCCAGCGATGCCGAATTGACTATTGGTACATCGAAGTTTTGAAGTGTTTGTTTAAAAACGCCACTTAGCTTTTCATCCAAAATACGTCAATTCATTAAGACAAAAGTCTTCAATCAATACGTGGTTCTTCACTATTGGCCTCAGAGTAGCTCAACGAGCAATGGAGAGGGCTGTGCTTGGGGTTTCACTGCGGAATTGAATCAGAAATGAGGAGATACGTAGAACTCGGGTTACAGCCAAACGGATTGGCACGTTGAAGCGACAATTGGCAGGCCATATAGCACGCAGAACAGATGGCTGATGGAGCCAAAAAGTTCTCAGGAGGAGGCCACGGACCGGCAAGCGCAGCGTTGGACGTCCACCGACAATATACATACGACCTTGTAAAAACTGCAGATCTGCAGAACTGCAGGTAGTAGTAGATGCAGGCCGCCTCCAACCACAACACATGGAAATCTTTGAAGGAGGCCTATGTCCGACAGTGGACGTCTAACGCCAGAGATGATGATGCTAGTTTAGTAGTTGTATTTTGCTCTTCTACATTTTTGATAATTAGGTACCTAAACTGTGGTAAAGTACTTACTATTTCTCTTCGGTTTCTTATTTTTTGTTTAGCTACTGTTGATTTTTGAATATACATAGTATTTTGTTATAACATTTTTTGAATTTAATTTACGAGAAATACAAGTTACCTTCATAAAACGCATTATAACTTCTGAAACACTAGGAAAATGTACATTAAAACGTTAATTATAACCGTCGAAACGCACAAAAGTTAGTTTTTAAAACAGGCAATATAGTTATATTTCAAAAAAGTACCTGAATAGATAAGCAATACAGTTGTAACTCTGAGTGTTATTAAAATAATATTCATTTTAAGAAAGCTATTTACTATAAACTAACTAGAATAGGAAATATTCATAGCCAAGCGATATACCTATATATTTGCATTTAAGTTAAGACATTACTGTCAATATTTTAGACGGTACGATTTTTTAAAACTTCAAAACGCGATATCTCAAAATCATTGTTTTTGAGTTGCAACTATATTACTTGTGAGGTGCGAAATACACCTCAGGCGCTTCAGAAATAACTCTGAGCGCGTATCAAACCTGTGGATGACCTTTAAGTTCAATAATAATCCGTTTGAAAAATCTGTGCTTACTTTTGTGAGCCTTTGAATGATGAATGAAAGTTGACAAAGTGGAAAATTAAGCGGCATTGTTTATTAACCTTTTTTGAAAAGGTTAATTTAGATACTTCATGGTTTATTTTTATCATTTATCATTTTGCAATAGCATCAATAATAAATGTTATTCAAACGTATTTGAACACCATGTTTATCAATGAAAAACAATAGAAATCTATGTTATAGCTTTTTATATCATGTACTTATGAAGAATTAATGATGTTGTAGTTGTCGATTTTTTCTCCGCCTTTTGATTTTTGATTTTTAAGCTTTTACTTGTCAAGAATAACAAACTTCAATGGATAGAAGTTTGTTAATATTCTATGATAAGTAAAAGTGTTGAGAAAAATATAGTTTCTTATCAATTTATCAATTCTATCAATGATTCTTGAAATATATAATTTATGTTTTCACTCACTTAGCATTGATATTTTTATTCCACATTTTGATTGATTCCTGAAATTGATTTTTAATTACTAAAATTTCTGTCTTGTATGTTGTATGTGATATGCAGAGTTTATTTAGGTACCTACCTACCGTAATTGAGGGGCTACTCCTGATCACTCATCCTGGTATAGATAGACTCATAGTAACAAAAGGCGTGGTTGGTCACGGATCTCAGGTAATAAGCAAACTCGCTTTCACGCTTATGTATGTAAAGTTGAATTTGCTTCGACTTTCTTCTAATCTTCGTTATCTCAATCACCTATTACTAGATAATGGTCAAACGTTTTCCTTTTCCACATCTCACTAGGGAATTGGTTCATTCTATCAATGTTATTTGTACGTAAAAATTGTATGAAAAAGGTAATATGTATTGCAAATTACCGATTTACAGCTGATTTTAAAAGTAAAAATAAATTTAGTGACCGCTAGGGAAAATTTGATTCTTTTTGGTGAACCAATAAGGAAATCAAAAAATGGGAAGGACTATGTGAACGCAAAACCATAAAACCATCAAATTTCAAGACCAAAATCACCGGATATACCACATTCTTGTTTTAAAGCATTATCTATACTAATAAATATAAAGCGGAAGACTTTGTTAGTTTGAACGCGCTAATCTCAGGAACTACCGGTTGGATTTAAAAAAATATTTCTGCATTTGATAGCTAAACTCTTGAGAAAGGTTATAGGCTACTTTTCATCATCATCATAAACCATCAATACGGGGGCAACGCCGCGAGGGCGCTGCTAGTCTGTATAATAAGCGTGGTAATCGGTCACGGGTCGCTTTGTGACACCCGACCGGACTTACTTTCACGGCGAAATGGAAAGTGACCTGTTCGTTCATAGGGCTTGGAGGTTGGAGGCCTAGTTACCATGTAAAGGCCTCACTTTATGGGAGACGCATATATTCAGAATTTTTTCTGAAGCTCATCTTTTGTGCATTCAAAATATGATGGTGTGATCTACCGTGACAGATTGTCTACCATGGTAGAAAGGTATGCCTTTTATTTGGAACATGCCCACATTTTCCTAAGTCGTATTGCTCATTATACGGACTAAAATTGACGGAAAAAATGTCATTTTTCCTTCAATTTTGATTAGTTTTGATACGTTTTATGTCAAAATTGAAGGAAAAATGACATTTTTTCCTTCACTTTTAGTCCGTATAATGAGCAATACGACTTATATATATTTTGCATTCCAAGCTTTCATTCGAAAGAAGAAATTAACTAAGTACTATTTTTCAACCGATATTATACGGGAATTCCTCAAGTGAAAATATAGTCGATTTAGATACCGACAATGTTTCGATTCATCCGGAGAATCTTCATCGGTCAAATGTCTAGTACAACTCACGAAAGTTTTAAAAGTGAGATATTATAGTAAGTACTTATGTTTAATTTTTAGCTTACTTTTTATAGCTCCGTGAGAATGTTTCGAAATATTTTCAAAGTGCATCTCCCATTTCAATAAACACGTAGTCTGTTGTCTTTAAGGCTTAAAAAGTATATAAAATAAGCCATCTTGAAATTCCGTCAGGTTATTTACCCTTAGATCCAGGCCTGACCAGGCACAACTGGTCTTGACCTTCGCATAAGAGAATGCAACAGTTTCTCCAACCAGCCACCTGATCTGCGTAATGCTATGTGGTAAGGGAAAAGCCGCGTGGGCACTTCGCTTGCATGCTCCAATGAGCAACACTTTAGCTTAACCATGGTTATTTTATACATTAGTGTAACCAGGAAATGATTTATGTTTTCAAGTCACATTAGGCAATCGGAGAACTTGGTTTTTGGTTTCCATTTCCGGTAGTAAACGTATGCTCTGCTACTCAGGATCGAATGATATAAACTACATTGGATATAACTTAATTTGAATACAGTATGTCTTATTAATCAATGCACTAACGTCCTGAAAAAATACCTTGTCGTATTATACATTGTCGTAATATACACATTAAAAAAACAGAAAAAAAGGAAAAAAGTAAAAAGTTGCAAATCAGAATTGCGTTTGTTAAATGCAGTAGGTAGGTATTTTTTTATTCCGAAATTATTTTTTTTAAATAAGTTTTACTTTCAACCATAATAATAAAAACGTTAGTATCTTATTATCAATGCTTATAATAATTTTATCTATAATCACGTCCATGCTTGGATTTCTGCGGTCTACACCTCTCATTGTAGAAAACGAGAGTCACTCAAATGAGGTATAAGTTATGGTGGTGTAACGGCTATTGCTGCAATTACTGTCAGGATTTCCTTCTGAACTGTGAAAGTTATAATTTAACTTGCATCTTGTTGTGACTAGTTGAGGTATTTTTGTACTTCCTTCAATCATAATAATGTATTCTGAATTATTGGGAGACTTGGTTAGAACTCTTGCCATACATTACAATGTTTTTAAAAAAAGTCTATAATCCTAGGTCCTTGAATTCAGAATTACTCATGAAATATTATCCTCTTTTTAATCTATCTTATTTAAACGAACTAACGGGACTTTATCGCGTTATTACCTTTAATTATTATTTAATCTATCTTCTTTTTATTTTAGGCATTAGAAAGATAAAGCATTTTGCGTGACCTTGAACACAATGTAAAAATATATTCGATTCAATAATGCTTGTAAAATATGCACATCTACATTTTTGTGATCACCCAGAGATTCCCTAGCAAATTGGCTACTTTATTCACTTTCTAATAACATAATCATATCACAAGTAAATTGACCATAGCCTGCACCATCAATAATAATGTCTTGTCTCTGTCTCGCACATCGTAATGATGCGATGTCTCCACTGTCTACTGTCGTAGAAATATGCGTGCGATTGTGATTTTCCGCCGATTTGAACGCGATCATTCGATTGTTCATACTCGTTATGTTTAGCACATATACTGAGAACTTGGTACAACTGTTTGTTTAGCTGACATCAACAATTTTTTTTATTAATTATTTAGGCTCAAAAAGAAGAGTTGAGAGTATTTTTTTCTGGGTTTATCTATTGTTGTAGTTTTAAAAAACTTCTGTTATACTATCCAGCCGCCCATTGACAATCAAGCAGTGATTGTCATCAGTTCTTTACAGAATTTATAAAGCTTGGTCATAAAGAATATTTTTTTGATCTTTGACCATGTCAGAAAATATGAAAGAAACCTCTGCTTTTTCCTCAGCAGTTCAGTTTTTTTGGTTTAGTACTTAGTGCATTCCCCCCATTGTACCTACTTACGACTTTATTCAGTTGTTATATTTAACTTTTCTTTATGTACAATAAATAGTTTATTCATTCATTCATTCATTCTCCATTCAAAAATATCTGGTAACAAAACTGTGTTTCATTTCTCCGAAATCAATATAAATATTGCAAAATCATTTTATAGCGAAAATGTCGTCAAACAATATGAGTACTTAGACCAAGTCCACACTTTCTAGATCCACATATTTCACGGCAAACATCTGTTTTCCGTCCACGCTTCGTTAGTCGTGGATAATGGCTCTTTTCACTTTTCTATCAATAACATTATGATAATTTAATAGACAGGCCGAGATTATCGCTTAGTTAGACAGTCGTTAGTTATCCTGCGATCTGATTTATTTCTGATTTCTTTTACTAGCTGACGGCCACGGCTTCGCCCGCGGGGACTACTACTTTTTTGTCCCACAGGAAACATGCATTTTTCGGGATAAAAAGCCTATGTCACTCTTCAGCTCTCCAACTGTCTCCACACAAAAAATCACGTCAATCCGTCTCTCTGTTTTGACGTGAAAGCTGGACAAACAAACAAACAAACATATTTTTTTTTGTTTTAATGTTACTTTTCTTTTCATTGTGTTTATTTTATTTTTATTTTTGTGAAGTATGTACCTAACTTTTTATTACCTATATGGTGGTGAATGAATGCGTTCTATCTCTATCTCTATACTTTCACGTTTGTAATATGGGTAGGTATGGATAACATTACAGTGTAACTAGATCGTTATATTTATTGAAATGAAAATAATGAAATAGTGGTTTCAATGTGATCACAGAGGTCCTACTGAATAAATGATTTTTGAGGTTGACTTGATTCACAAAGTTTTATATGCTTCGATCGAACTAAGTGTGTTTTCCGCCACAAGTATTATTAATAATAACAAGAATTCATAGAGTTTTATAACTGATTATTAAGCATAATTGACAGCATTCTATCAAGCTAGATTGTAAACACATTAACTATCACCCACTGTTCCTAAAAGGCGCAAGTAGCGCAGCCTTTCTCCAAAACATCCGCCTCGGACGATGAACCAGTCATCTGATTCCTGACGTCACTCTGATGTCACACCGGTAAGCGGGGAAAGTTATGAAATGCAAGGACTTGTTTTAGATGATGAGTCTAGTTACGTAACAATTGAGTCATTATTTTTCAAGAAAGGACCATGGGCATAATTGCTTGAACACTGGACCCACTTTTTCGCGCTGGATTTGAACTTAGCTGTAATAGCATGAAATAAAGTACACTCTAAGAGTTTTCGTTTGACATAATATTATGTTTCATCACTGTTGGACAGGTGGGCCCAAAATGTCGCTTTTAAATACTTTCAGATAGAGTCGATGACCCTAGGGATAAGGCCGTGAGCCTGATGTCTTAGTTTTAAGCAACAATAACCCAAAAAAAGCCCTTTCACGTCATCGACTCTTAAAAATATGAAACGCTCTTGGAAAATATTGCTTAAATGTATCTAGTCTAAGCCTTGGCACTAAAACAATTTCACAAACATTGATATACATATTTTATATATTATAATAAACATTTATGTTTACTGAATACATAATTACAGATAGGTACACTAGTTTTAAATTATCAGCTGCTTGCTAGAGTCTAAACAAAATAAAGGTGTGGTTACTTAAGCCTGTTCTATTTAGGTTACTTTGTCTGCTTATAAAATCTGTGGTTATATTGCCCTAATAAAGCTACAGAAACGTTTCTGATTCTGACTCATTCTATGTAAAGTAGTTTGATTGCAGATCAATATAGTATTATTTTAGTGCTAAGAGCGTTTGTCCACCGCCGCCGTCACCGAACCGTCACCGTCAACGAGATTATTTCTGTATGAGATCAAGATGACGTGACGGTCTTCTGGTGGACAAGCGGCTATAGTAAATGCATGGTCGCTACCTCGGCGCCGTCATCTCGTTCTCGTTGACGTGACGGTGACGGCGGCGGTGGACAAACGCTCGGCTGGTTTTAGTGTCACGCGTACCGTTGGCGCTGATAGGAGAGTGATCTTTATTACAATGAAATAGGGATACTGATTGTTCAGCACTGACGAGTGCAATCAGCGTTGCCATTTTTGCTAAACAATCAGTATCCTTGTTTCATTGTAATAAAGATCACTCGTCTATCAGCGCCGACGGTACGCGTGACACTAAAACCCGCCTAATATTTTCAAAAACAATTACCAATAGAGTTTATTTCAAATCAAAATCAAGGTAGGTACCTAATTAAATTGTTATCATGCTTCCGAATTTTTCGCAAGTAGGTACATCCTGAAAAACACGATAAATTCCCGTGTCAATCACACTAAATTATAAATGCAAAAGTTTGGATGTTTGGATGTACCTATGTTTGTTCCTCTATAACTCGACAACCACTGAACCGATTTGGCTGAAATGGAAGCTAGTCACACTAATCACACTATCACACTAATAATATTATAAATACGAAAGTTTGGATGTTTGGTTGTATGTTTGTTCCTCTATGACTCGACAACCACTGAACTGATTTGCCTGAAATAAAAAAAAATAGATAGATAATGACCGGAAATATGACATAGGCTACTTTTTATCCCGGAAAATTACACGGTTCCCATGGGATAAAAATAGTAGTCCACGCGGGCGAAGCCGCGGGCGTCCGCTACTGCTACATAAAAAAACTTAAAGGTAGCTCCTATGGTCTTTTGCAAGATTCTATTTATTCACTCAGTACAAGTACAAAGGCATAACCTACATAGTCCGTTAATTGAATACAGATAATTGCTAATTTACACCGTGACTAACCGTCACGTCTGTATCATTTTCCCCAGTGGATCTCGCCTTGCTTTGCGTAGGACTGAGAGAAATCTAGGTCAAATCCGGTTTTATCCTTGTAAGTCACACATTACTCTATAATACTGGAAAATAAGTATAATAAAAGTAAGTAAGCAATTTCGTAAGAGCTAGTGGCCAACTCTGGTGACGGAGTTTTTAGGCCGCCCAAAAGCCTTGGTCATGGCTTAACGACCGACAGTTTAACGTGCCCTCCGAAGCACGGAAGCGCATAGCTCGTAATACCACTTGCGGTCACCTATACAAATTGTGACCGCGCACAACGCTGCTTCACTTCAACGATCAATCAAGAACGTCTCAGCAAGCTACGCCACGAGCGCTTGCATAATACAAATAATAATACGATGAAATATTATTGTATTTAATTTATTAGGTAACGTAACCCTTATTTAGGTAACGTAGGAGATTAAAATATAGTAGAAAATTGTCTATTTGACATCACTATCTATTATAAGAAAACATTATGAAATCAGCCATCACCTATTGCAACTAGGGGTCAAAAAGGGGCAATCTTTTGTTAGTTGTATAAATCAAATCTATGATGTCCAGCCAAGGTGAACATTCTTGATTCTCAGTTGGTCTGCATAATGAACATAGTCTTTGGTTTACTTGTTATTTTGTTGTAGACACCAAAGAAAGATCATAGGCTGGTTTTAGTGTCACGCGTACCGTCGGCGCTGATAGGCGAGTGATCTTTATTACAATGAAATAGGGATACTGATTGTTCAGCACTGACGAGTGCAATCAGCGTTGCCGTTTTTGCTAATCAATCAGTATCCTTGTTTCATTGTAATAAAGATCACTCGCCTATCAGCGCCGACGGTACGCGTGACACTAAAACCAGCCTTAGTCGACAGTTTCTAAATAATTCATTCAGCCGTAAGCCTGTTTTTAATTTAATTTATTTATATTACTTTTGACGTGATAATGTCTTATAAATCGATGAACGCCGACTGCACGCACGAAAAGTGTCACATTCCATCTGAGCCGAACGTGCAAACGAGAGCGCGGAACAAGCGATAGTGAGCCACGATCGTTCATCAATGTTTTCTTGTGACGTTATCACGTAAAATTATCGTCCGTAAACCGACTTTACAGACAACCATTTTTTTCTCTCTTTATTATGGTGTTAAACCTAAATGCGTTTTTTTCATAGATGAGTTTGAGGATACCGAGTGAAATCTAGGTCAAAGTAGATTCCTGCTATGCAAGTCGTTGTATTGGCGAAAAAAACGTGTTAAGTAATAGGATCCGGATTGTTATGAATTAGGCATGACGCATCAACCAGTTGCTAATGTATTGGGCATTGCGAGCGTGCTTTCTAGCTGGCTATCTATTGTTATGACGGCCATTTGGTCTGGGCGATTGGGAACTCTACGATACTCCGTGTAAATCAATAAGTTTGATGAGTAGGCGTTTGTAGTTTACACTCGACGAAATCTCTATGCAAATATGGCGTCTAACTATCTATAAGTATTACCTATACACACCAACACAATGTCAGTTTTGTACACAGTAAGGTTGTCACCGTATGAATAATGTACACTGTGGTCTCGGTCTCGTCGTCGCGTCTGCGCGTGTGGCGCGCTCAGTGCTCAAAGTCAGCTCCTCGACAGCTCAAACTCACAGTGTCCATTCTATATGTAGTATTATTATCTGTTCTGTGATTTAACTATGTAAACAATTATTAGTATTAATCAATATTTTTAAGAACTTAAAAGAAATGTATCAAAAATGCAAAATTTACATAAAACAAGCAGCAATGATCGACCCTATGAAATATGATGTAATAGTAATGCTATCATAATATTCACTTTAAATTCCTTGACTCTAGTTCTCACGGTTAATAGAGTTCGGACGTCCGCAGATTTTGTGACATTCATAGAACTTCAGGAAACGAGAGAACATTGAACTTCCAAAAGAGAATGGTACCTTATTACCTTGAGGTGAGCCTCGATTTGATGTAATTAACTGTATTACACAGTGGTTGAGTTATCGTGTGCCTAATTTACACGAATTATCAGATTTGTTAGCTATAATGGAAAATGTGCGGTAAAAAACGTAATAGCGGATTTACGTTGAGAAAATTACCGTCATGTTTATATTAGTGTAATATAATATAATACCATCGTTCCTTTTATATGCAACCCTGCTGATACAGAAACTGGTTTAAATATGAGTGTTTGATTTCTACGATTAGACAAATATTTTTATGATCAGCAAACATTATTTTGTACCGAGTCTGAGCTTTGTGATACCTTAATTTTAGGTTTCAGTATCCCGGCATAAGAACGTGTTGCCCGATATAAAACTACTGACAATTACAACACTAGAGACATCGCACGCTGTTGATGTAATCAACAAAATAATTTCTCATTCAACCTCGAAATAACACAATTTTGAGGCAGAGGTTTCTTCAGTAAGAATGCTCCTTTGAACAAATCTAATATCCAAGTGCCACCCTGCTCAATAATGCAAGCAATAAAAAACCTTAAAATGAAACCTTGTGAAGTATTACTTCTGGTTTATAGACAGTTCATTGGCAAAAAGTAACTCAAAAGTAAACACATCGAATGTAAAATGATTAAAATAAACTAAATAATTGGTTCAAAAGGCATACATCCTGGTTTTATTGCAATCTATAAATGCCAAGAAACCAAGGTTCTATAAGTGTAGAGACGGAGACAAATGATTACTTAGTTGATACTTTTAAGTATTTATGGGCTAAAACTGTCGCAACTTCAATTTAAATCACATCTAATAAAACAAGCACTATTATGATTCAGCTTTGATCACTCATCTACTTTATCAATTAAAGTTTCTATTGAAAGCTTTAGAAAAAACTTAGGCATTTACATCTTTACTAGATGATTTATACAGTGTCAGGAGGCAATCTTTGCCTACACTTAACGGGACACTGTAGTGCCTGGGACAATGTTGAGATGGAGTAGGCTTGCCCAGCACCTACACCATCCTCTCAGCTTAACCGGCCATATCCACAGGAAAGACACTGGTCAATACGTGTGGGGCTGACTAAGCCGCGGGTTTCCTCACGATGTTTTCCTTCACCGTTTAGAGCTCGTGTTAATGCGCATATAAATTTTTCGAAACGAAAAATCCATTGATGCATGGCCAGGATTCGAACCCACGACCTTCGGATCGAAAGTCGATGTACTAATCCCCTCGGCCAACACGGCTTTCGAAGTAACTCCTATGTATTCTGTGTATAATAAATACAGGTTTTTTTTATTTTCAGAAATTGTGTCGCCATTATGCGTGCTGGAATCAGACTTCGGATTCAAGATAAACTGCGCCTTCAAAAAATCTGGACTATTCAGAGTACGGAACCTCGGCGGGTTGAAAGCTCACGCGAGTATAGGTAAGTTACAAAGAAGTGGCTTAAAAATTAAAAATAAAACTGTTTTCAATGTTATTTAAGCTGAGCAATTTTCTACACGAGATGCATTTCTGTTCTTAACTCCAAAGATCCCGGACAGATCCTTATTTAGGATTTTCATGGCATTAATCTGAAAAACCTTTGAAACAAAAAGTGAATTTTCCAAATCGGTCTAGCCGTCTTTAAGTAATCGGTGAACAAAAAAAAAAGCGTAAAAAAAGAAGATTCCGATGAATGGAGAACCTTTTTTTGAAGTCGGTTAAAAACAAAAAACCATAAATATGTGTTTCACTTTCAAAACTTTCGTGAGTTGTACTAGACATTATTTAACACACGACATTATTTAAATCGACGATAATTTTACGTGAGTAATTCCCGTGTGTTAAATAATGTCATAAATATGTGGCCTAAACATTCTGATTAAAGTCGCGCTATTTCAATTACTACGACTACGCTCACATTTTTTGTGTAAAATAAAGTTTACATTCAGAAGACGATCCAATGGGCGCCTGATCTGTTAGAACTGCTCTAATCAACTAAGCGATAAAAAACATAGAAATGAAATTTCCTTTGGTACAACGGCTAACGTTAGTTAAACAAATAGGTAAGTAGGTAATACTAGTGCTTTAGATGTATCAAGAATGAATAATATAGAATCTGTATGTATGAAACTGTGGATGAAAAGACCAGCTGAGCTAAAAAGGTCGCTATTGCAGAATCGCATCAAAGGAACCGATCTATTGCCATCTCTTTTCACTCTCAGTCAATGAAAAAAGCTGGCAATAGTTCAATTCCTTCACCGCGACTCTGCAATAGCGACCTTTTTAGCTCCGCTGTAAGTAAGTTCGTATGAGCAAGTGGCCAACTCTAAAAGACCTAAAAGACCAGTGTGACCAATGGATTCAGTGAACTCAAGTTTATTTATACTCAATCTGATGCTCTACCAAAACTAAGAAACAATAAAAAAAGTAAAGTAAGTTCGTATGAGCAAGTGGCCAACTCTGGTGACGGAGTTTTTAGGCCGCCTAAAGTGGTTCATGGCTTAATGACTTAAAAGCCGTGACAAGACAATTTAACGAAGCACGGAAGCGTTCAGCTCGTAATACCACTTGCGGTCACCCATCGAATTGTGACAGCGCACAACGCTGCTCAGAAACAATAATAATGTGAAAAAGTCGATAACAGATCAAAAACCGTTTGACTCCGACAGCCAAAGTAGTAAAGACTCTTCACAATTCATGCTTTCTACTTTATCAGTAATACAGGGTTACAAGAATAGAAAATATTTAATGTAGTGCATCTTCCCATTCAATATCAACATTACTTTCACCTGTCACACCTAGTTGGCTGATATTATGATGAAAGAAACCGAATATTTTGATCTGTTTTTAACTCGGACGAAAGGTTTTTAAGTAACTGTTTATTAGTGGAGTATAAAAACTGACAAGTAGAGTAAATTGAAAATGTTGGTCGTATCGTAGTCGTTTTTTAGAGCGTTTTCATACTTGTGGTTCAACGGTTTCAAAGCCGAGCGGGTGCACAGCGAAAATGTGGCGAACGCGCAGCGAATATGCAACCTTTTCGTCCCTTGTGCGATGGGTGAGAGGTGGAGGGGGCGGGGCGGGTTGACTTTTTACGAAGAGTGTAAAAAATGGTGTCCACTGCGCTATCCGATCCGCTGCGAGTTTGTTGCTCGTCGGCAACGTCTTTACTTGTAACAGAAGGACATTCCTTCTGTTTTGGTTTTGAAATTTTTATTATTATGATTCATCATCTCCTTGCCCTTATCCCACTAGGTGGGGTCGGCACAACATGTTCTCCTCCTCCATTCCCTCCTATCACTCGTCATCTCAGTATTCACTCCTTTCACACGCATGTCCTCTCTCACACAATGTATTATGATTATCGGGGCTAAAAAGCCCAATAGAGTATCTGAATTGCACTACACAAACATATTAGGTACGAATCGTATTATGATTCTACTTTAACGGCCTTAGCCTCGCTGGCTGGTAGCATGGACTAAAAGAGCCGTTTTTTTTGGAAGTAGTCTTATTTTTTGAATTCTTATTACACACAGTAGAGAAAACTATCTGATCATAGTCCTCTCAAATTCCAGGGTTCAGCCTCGGAGATGAGTTGGGCTTCGAGCAGTCCCTCACTAACCTGGACCCTAGCAGGAGAAGATCCGTCAACGTGAAGAATGGAGCGCCACCGAACTTGGTGAATCCATCGAGAACTAACATTAAGCAAGAGGTGAGTTTGTTGTCGCAGTGTTATCTTTTAATTTTATGGAAATACTAGCGGACGCCCGCGGCTTCGCCCGCGTGGACTATTATTTTTTTTATCCCACGGGAACCGTCCAATTTTTCGGGATAAAAAGTAGTCTATGTCCTGTTCCCGGTTATTATCTATCTACATTCCAAATTTCATCAAAATCGGTTTAGTAGTTATGGAGATACGTGGTAACAAACATTCACACACACACACACGGACTTTCGCCTTTATAATATTAGTAGGATGGAATGAAAACACTGAACCGATTTAGCTGAAATTTAAAATTTAAAAAGATAATGACCGGTAATACATAGGCAATTTTTTTTCCGGGTACCACGCGAGCGAAGTCACGTGCCGAAGATAGTGTTAAATAAAAAGAGGGACCAAAGACCATGGTAACTCCATGGCTGTGAGAAAAGGTCATGTTTTGTCATAATATTATTAATAAAACTAATGAAATATCGGAAATATATAATATAATTTTATCGTCGGCCGATAAAAGTTAAGCTAAATTAAATGACTAGTTTTAGATTTGATGTCTGTTTCAAGGTTTCTTGGGAAATCATATTCATCATAATTGCATCACAACTTTTACACTGCGGTTTACGTTACTGTACATTTATTTTGAAAAGGCTATGTCCTCGAAACAATAAATACAACTACATCACCCATCTGAAGATAAGCTTGTATGAAGAGAGAGGCAAAATAAGTTATGTTGGTCAGTACTGGCATGGCACCCACTTTTAAATCACGCCATTGGTCAGTAGTGGGTGCCATGGGTCAATTAACACTAAATTGATTTAACTAATGATGATTGATTTTATATCAATCTTATATTTTTCCTTTATAAGACTGGCTCTAGTCAAGCTATAGTTTTTTCACAACAAAATAAAAAAAAAACAAAAGTCCAAATCATTGACAAGAAGATGAGGTGCTCAGTATTTGATCATTTACTTAATTTGATAATTAGGATCAAAGACTTACGAAATCAATGAATAGGATTTAAATTCTGAACATGAATAGTACTAGAAGTTTGCATAAAATAAAATGAATCCATATTTACTTGTTAAAATGATTGTAAGCGTTGTTTAAATAATTCTATTTCAACTCTAACAAAGAACAATAAATAAACACAAGACCTTGGTATGCTTTTGTAATAAATCTATAATTTATTATCATTAGTATAGAGTCAGTCAGTAAAGCCATTAAAACTAAATGGATCATAAGTTGCACCCTCGAGTTCAACAAAGCACAATGTACAAATACAAAAATAAGTGGATATCATCGAAAGCCTACATCGTCACCCAATCAAGGCTAAAGCTCTAATAAATTGCAATATTAATACAAATTAGGACCAAACCGCATAATAAGATGTAGTTTTCGTAATGTGGGTTTTCTCAATGCCTCTCAGAAGTACCTCATAACAGAAAAGGTAAACGGATAGAAAAATTCAAATTGTGCGTAGTTTTAGATCCAAATGGACATCTGCGGTGAATGTTTGACATTCAAAAGCCATATCCGGCGGTTTATTGGGCGCATAACCTTACAAACTAGCATTCATTTCTCTACTGCGTGATTTAATTTTGAAGATATCACGGTTTTTTAGTTTGAGATGATAAACTTTTAGGTGAAACCACAGAACATATAATACTACTGAGAAACAGTCACTAGTATGCATTTAGATAGATTACATAAAGGAACAAAGTAGAAATTAGCTAGCATAGTTCACCCTTACGCACTCTTTTGTGTATTTGGTATTTTTTACAGAATTTATTAACATATAGCGTATTTATATTCAAATTATTTTAAAGCAATCACGATTTTATTTTGATCAAGATTTGAAGAATTGTTTTGATCTTATGAGAATATTAATCGCTTTTGAGTTACTTGTAGAAAATTATTTTCTTATCTAAATCAATGTTAGTAGGTACCGAGTTTTTAAATGTCGAAAACAGATTTTTGTTATAAGGGAAAATACTAGAAATCTATCCATACCACAATGTTAACTTTTGTTTTTTCTCTTTTCAGAAACGAGGCAAACAAAACCGCATTATGATGCATCCCGTAGCCCCACCCGCCAGCCGGCCCAACCAAGCAGCCATGGACAAGCTCACCAGCCTACACAGGAAGATGTCTAGCACAATGCAGCCCATTATCGTCGGACCCACCGTCGAAGCACCTTCCACCAACTCAAGATCTTCTACCATAAACCAACTAAGAGCCACGCCGACAGCCACTCTCGCCAAACCAATGAGAATGGGCATCCCAGCCTTCAAGCCTTTACCACCCAAAGAAGACACTCTTAAAGTCGTTCCCATCACAAAACACTCCCCTCTACAGATCCCCCAGTCAAAAGGACCAGGACTCGCCTACCAAAGTGAGATATACCCACATTCACACAACCAGATCTCCAAAATGGTGTCGCAGATGACCGCAGTTCAGTACGGTCAACCCATCAGAATCACGCCTAATCCCATCATTATCGAACCGCTTTACGTAACCAAACAGCCTTTTCAACCCATCAACCAGTTCATGCCTATGCCGACTCCACTTGCACCTCCACCGACCATAAATCCACAATTCACTCCACAGTTCTCAGGTATTTCTATCATACCCGCGCCCGCTTTCAAGCAGATAACCCGACCCAACCCTGTTTTAGATCCCGTACCCCACCAAGTCCACAACCTAGCGAGCTACGCGTATAACACCAAGAAAGTGGACGATTACAACTCCATATCGGGCTACAGCGACGATACCGCTCTCAAGTTCAACAAAGAGGATATAAACTCGAAGATAGCTGAGATAGCGAAGGCAGGGAACATTTCTATGGAGGCGGTGGAAGCAGCGATTGCGCTGAGGCAACAACAGTTGCTGAGCAAGTATGCCAACTTGCCAGTTCCGACGACCACAACTACGACCACGACTGCCAAGCCAGTGGTCGTTTTCGAGCCGGAGCCAGAACCTGAAATTATATTGCCGACGCAGAAGCCAAGAAGGTAACATTACAAACAGAAATTACAAACATTTTAAAATAGGTACTTCTCGATTGATCCTAGATAGTGACATACGAAATCCATACCATTTGGTCTATGTAGGTAAAGGAACTGGTCTAGAGAATCGTTCTCAGTGACGTGAAATTGAAGAGGTCTATGCCTATGGTTTTCTACAGGCAGATGATGATAAATATGTTCTCTTCATAAAGTCCTTAACAGTAAACTAGTCCTAACGAACCTTGGGTTTTATCTATATCTTTAGAACAGTTCGGAGTCTATCACAGATTCGTTCATGTATTTAGAAAGGCTTTATAGAATGTTTTTTTCTTGTCACTCCTATTTATGAGATTTTAACAGCCATACAGACTCTTGGAAGCCTATTAGTCCATCATGAAAATGTTTGTTTTATAGTACCTTACTTACTGATAAGTTCATCATATTTTTCCTATCAAAAAGTTTTAATGTATTTCACAACAACCTAGTTTTTAAAGGAGTTTAATACTGTGTTCAAAATCTAACCCAATTCTTTCAGAGCCCCAACAACTGGCAAAGTAATGAACGCCCCTCGTGAATACTACCCCGTCGGCTATGAAAAGAACTTCGATGATCAATTCCAATCTAAAGTGGAGCTACCAGACACGAACTTCCACTGTGGTGACCAGAAATACTTCCCTGGCTTGTATGGAGATGAGAGCTTAGGGTGTATGGTAAGGTTCTTTATTTTTTTAGTTTCTGTAAAAAAAAGTCAGTCAATGTAGAACTTACAAGACCATCTTGTTATGTAAAGTGCGATTGATCAAGTTGTACAGAAATCAACAAACTTTTTTAATGACGAAAAAAACAAAAATAATATGGACTCGACTGTATTCCCAAGGTGCGGTAGACATATTCTTTCAGATCTTTAGGCATTTTTAGATCCTTTGAAGATGTCTAAGAGGGTAGTCAGAGGTGTGCCCATACATAAATTTTGGTACCTAATTATGCCCACATTTTAGAGAAGTTAGCATTCCATACGTGACAGGTTGCTATCCCAAAATCTAAATATTGATTTACTATCAATGTTCTCATCTTCCGAACCATGTTGGCCGAGTTGGTTAGTCCCTACCTTGACTTTCGATCCGTGGGTTCAAATCCAAGCCAAGGTATGCGCATTAACACGAGCTCTAAACGGTGAAGGAAAACATCGTGAGGAAACCCGACCAAGTCTTTCCTATGGGTATGGGCGGTTAAACTGAGAGAATGGTTTAGGTGCTGGGCAAGCCTACTCCATCTCAAACAATGTCCCAGGCACTACAGTGTCCCGTTAAGTGTAAGCAAAGGTTGCCTCCTGACACTGTATAAATCATCTAGTAAAGATGTAAAGGCCTAAGTTTTTCTTCCCATCTTCCAGGTGTTCCACGTCTGCGCCCTTACTGACGATGGTCTCGTTATGAAGTCCTTCCTCTGCCCGGAATCCACACTCTTCGACCAAACCATCCTCAAATGCAACTGGTGGTTCTATGTCGACTGTAAGAACACCCGCAAACTTTATGACACTAATATACCTGTTTCAAAGAGCTACCAACTCATGAAGGCGTTGACTTTCTTCTCTTCGTATAAGAAGGAGATGGCTGATGGTGAGTTTTGTCTCTTGATTATACTAGTCCTTAATCTTATGTAATCTTATTGGTGGTCTTGGGCGCAGGCCAGATAGAAGAGACGGGGCGTAGACATTTGTCTCTTCCGCATCCCTTTCATATAAATGTGACGGCGCTCCGTCTCTTCTGTATGTTTTGCGGCGCGACGCTTCTATACATTTTCTTTGAAAGGGACGCGGAAGAGACATATGTCTGCGACGTATCCTCGTCTTATGTCTTTTTTGTATGTCCCGCGCCTTATAATCAAAACCTGACTAGTGAGTGACCCCTAAGCTAGAAGATTTTTTTAAATTGTAACACGTAGAGTCTGATTTTGGTTAAGATGGAGATATCATGTACCAATTGATAGAGGAAAATTGTAATAAGTTTGAATTCTTTAGTTTACCAATACATTAATCAGCCAAAATGTCATTCTACAAGGTCCAACACTTGTTCCACAACTGATCCTTCTCTATCATCCCAAATTCAAATTATTTTTGCTTATTTTTGTGTTCATTATTTCAGGACAACAAGCAAACCCTGAAGATGTCCACGGCATCAATGAAGCAATCACAATACTAGAAAACCAGGACAACTCCAAACAGGAGTCCAGTCAAAGCAATGTTCAAATAATCACTCCTCAACCTGTAATTGTAGATGAGAGAAATAATCAGAAAATTGAATACACTACTGACCTCACTCCAGTTTACAGAGAAAATAGAAACATAAACAATACCAAAACTAGGAACAATACGCTAAGGAATTTAAATACTAGTTCTAAGGACCTTTCTACCTCTCAAGAAACTTCTTCAGAATATAAACTCATAACCGTCAAGGCTGATCTTAGCTATAACAAAACTAATTCAAATGCTTCCTCTTCTGAACTAAGGGATAAGATTCACAGAAGACGAATGACATTGAGACATAGCAATTCCACAACTACTAGTACTACTAGAAAACCTATTATTACTACTAATAAACCTATTGAAATAACTACAAAACCTGTAGTCTCATCTCCTCTTGCGGAACTAATGAAACAAGAAATACAGCCTATTCAAAGTACACAAACTACAGAAGAACAAGTTAAACTAACTGATCAACTAGAGGCCTCATACAGCATAGATCCAGCAAGCCTTACGGATGTAGAACTACCAGAAGTTAAAAGATTTTACAGATCAAGTGCTGAGAAAGTAGAAAAAGAAATGACTATGATCAACAATGAGAAAGTTCAAATAGTAAGACCCACACCTATGGGGAGATTAGTAGGACAATATGCAACACCTTTAGCTACTATAGCGAAACTTGACGAAGCTATTCTAGGAAAAAAGAACGATGAGAGATCACAAAGAACGGAAGATCAAGTTATATCAAGACCACATATTATCAGAAGAAAGAAAGAAGTAGTAACAATTGTAACGCCACAGAGACACACAAATCCAATAGAGAAAACGTAGTCAAAATTAATCTATTAGTCAATAATTTAGTGTCATAATTCCTCAGTTATTTATTTTTTCAAGTACGATAGTGTATTTGCTCAATGGTTAGTCTAGTTGTTCAGTCAAGTGATATTACGGTGTATGTTTAGTTTAGAATAAATGAACTTCCTAATTTCTTATCGTTGTTGTTTTACTTGTTACCGAAAAAAAGCAAGTAAAGAGATATTATTTTCTCGTATCCAAATGAAGATAAACCTGGATTAAAACGAAACAATAAAGCAATACCTACCGGTATTATAATCGTAAAAAAATTAACGTTAGTGCCTAATTCCCGTCTTATTGTTTAAAAACATGGCAAGTTTAAAGATGCTAAAAATTATGCAATTTTAGCATTATCATTAGCTATTTTGTACCCACTGCTGGATATAAGTTCCTCGTGTCTGCCATTCGCCTCGGTCCTAAGCTAGTCTAAGCTAAATTTAACATCATAGCAAGCAGTTTCAAAAAAAATATAAAACATTAATGCGATTTTTTTATTGTTTAGTTTTTTTTAATTTAAAACAACGCAGCAATTTACTGCACAGCAAAGGACCGGTCACAATAAGACCGGCCGCGGTCAGCGCGGTGCAAAGTCCCATGCATATCATACTTCCAATACAATTTACCGACAAAAGGTAAGAAAATACAGATAATCTCAATCAAATATATAAAAATACAGGTTACCTCAATAAAAAGTAAGAAGTTGCAGGTGTTTTTGATTATGCTACTGCCAAATAAAATGTTACTAACATTCATAAACGTCGGAACAAATGATAGCTTTCTGTACTGAAAAATAAAGTTAAATTAAGAAATATAATGCTTGGAAAGCTAACAATTAGGTTGAAGTTACGATAAACACTTTTTAATAAATGGCTTCTGATATTTCAAAATCAGTTAGGTACTTACTAGAAAACTTTGCAGCAAAATATACGTAGTTGAATCTTGCAAACTAGAAACTAAAAATTCTGATGACACAAGTAAGTAATTTCAAAGTTGAGTTGAGTTGAAATAGGTCAGGTCTAATACGGCTGACCGCAGTCTGGGCAAATGGGCACGGCTGGGCAGGCGCACTTCCTTTCTAAAAGGCTCTTGGCACAGACTGGTAAGCAGATCACGAAAGAAGCCGCAGTCAGCACGCTAAGAACGGATATGCAAATCATGCATCTAATCTTCCCTGGGAGTCTGAAACAAGATTAAAATAATAAATTCAATTAGGTGATAGCTCAAACCAATAATTAATTACGTGAAAAGTGAAAATTAAGTAAAATTAAAGAAAAATGTAGTAACCCAGATTTGGAACAAAATCATTTAAGTAGGTAATTTAAAAATGTAATGTACCTGCCGTTTCATCGTCAATGATATTCTACTTAATAGGTATACTCGCTGAAAATAACCAGTTTCATTTATTTATATAAGTATTAGAAAATATAAAAAAAAAGATAGGCACGACCTAAACAGATTAAGAATTTATAAGATATAAACCATTTACCAATCTAAAATTAAACCCTAAGGAAACAAAATTGAAAAGAAACTTGTACTATAATTTGTCATATTTATTACATAACAAAAATAACAATAAAAACGCTACTTCTTCTTACTTTTCAATAAACATCTCAACAGTTTCCCACAAAGCAAAGGACCACAAGAAATACAACCAGCTGCCATTATAGCAGTCATCACACTCATACAAATCATTTTGAAAAAATGTGTTGAAGTCAATTAATCACACGACTTCGCACCTTGTGAGCATACACAATTCGGTTTCATCAATTTCTTTGCGCAATAAGGAATGGTAATCAGTAAAGCTGAAGCTGTCAAGATGGACACTAGTGATATGCACACCATAGCCCTGGTTGAACCTGAAACAATCCAAACGAATGATGAAATCACAAAGCTCTACATTAGAATATTTAACTAAGCTAAGTTCATGACTTTTGATAACTGCATCGATGTATTAGGTATTATTATTTATATAGACTAATATTTTAAAAGTGTTTGCCTGTAATAATATCAATAATGAAAATAAAATGAAACGATAGTTATTTAAGCAAATATACATTTAATTCAAAAGATGTAAACTTATTTTTTATTACGTTCCTTTTTGACGCAGCAGATTATTTTCTCGATAACGACTGGAGCCATAAATAAAAGAGCTAACACAGTTAAGATAGTACAACAGCTAGAATAGCAACAAATCATTTTTGTTTAAGTTCCAAAACCGATTATAATATTCAAGATGGAAGAATTAAAGCAAAATGATTTGCTTGTGAAGTCTAAGGGTTCACTCAAGTCGCAGACTGATGGGTAGTGCAGTACAGACACACTTAGGCTTCAGTAGTCTGTTGATACATACAGATACACAGACGAACAAACTAGCAGTGAAGATGATTCCAACAAAACAACCACACACCATGGAAACTGAAACAAAGGATGAAGTACATTGGGAAATAGAAGGTAATTATAGAGATAGAGATCTCCCTAACGCTAAATATGCTTACATAATGCAGGTATTAGATCACAAGGCCAAATACTAAGTAGGTACCCAATGGGGTACGTAGAATGGTAAAGAAAATCATGTTTACCTTATACTTGAAGTAAATGAGTTCTTTGAAATTAAAAAGTTTATTATTTCACTAATTGATTTAAACGATTTGATAATTTGTTCCAAATCTGGGTAAAAACAGTAATAACTTTGTCAGCTGATAACTCATCAATCTATCTGACTAGTAAAACCTTAGTCAAACGAATGTGTCTGGTTGCTACAATATTCTAATCCTAGCTACATCCATACAGTAAAATTCAACAGTAAGTAATCACATTTTTATGATTACGTGACAACTTGAAGATTTGTCATGTAGTAAACTTTCGCGACTTGAACACATTTTTAAAATTATTATTATCGGGACTTAATCGCGTAATGAAATTGTTTTATTTACCTCGACGTTTCGGCGACATTACAGTCGCCGTGGTCACGAGTAGACCACGGCGACTGTAATGTCGCCGAAACGTCGAGGTAAATAAAACAATTTCATTACGCGATTAAGTCCCGATAATAATAATTTTAAAAATTGTCATGTAAATATGCAACTGCTTAATTGTTGGGAATTTATTTTGCGTAAGCCTTGGTTTGGATGAAGATGAACCAGGTATAAGATTCAGTATTGTTTGAGATAGGTCCTTACGTAGCGTCTCCTCCACTGGTCCAGGTCACTCAATGAGAACCACCATCTATCTTATACGCCAAAAGATAATCCAGATAGCAAGATTATCCTCGCAACATTCCACAGCAATTTCACGCTCATATTTAGTTTAAAAAGATCACATAAAATTTTACAAATGTCACAGCTAAAAGCTAAAATAACTGTTTTTTTTTTTTCAAAATTAGAAATGTTTTTCATTTGACGTTGAGTTTATGGAAGAAGAGGAATGAGTTTGGAGCAACATAATCGTAAGTTTTTATTTTAGTTCCAGTTTTGAAGAGTAAAACTATACATCCCAGAATAAATATAAAAATAGATAGATATAACTTTTTTTTACCCCCTTAAGAACTCAATATCTTTACAACCCCTTCATTGATTACGCTTGAATATATTCCACCATAAATTTCCATAGCACAACCTATTTACTTACCAACCAACCACCAAGAACCACCAAGTTTCATGCAGATTGGATGAACGGTTCGTTAGTTATGTGAGAACAGTGAAACATACAACATACTCGTACAAAGCACGCCCAACTAGCCACTAAGATCTTCGCTCGCTCGATCGATTATTCAGCAACTTCTATCCGTGTTCATCGATGCGAGCACCTAGCTCACTAAACCTCCTTTGAATTGGATCACATAGGTAAA
This sequence comes from Camptogramma bilineatum, assembly GCA_958496255.1. Taxonomy (NCBI): domain Eukaryota; kingdom Metazoa; phylum Arthropoda; class Insecta; order Lepidoptera; family Geometridae; genus Camptogramma; species Camptogramma bilineatum. Next base: position 12,247,190 of record OY292468.1, on the reverse strand, counting down.
ATAGCAAACAATATTTCTTAATAAATGTTATGTTATTGATTTATTCCACATACCAACATAGAGATAATAAAATAAGATATAGACCAATGATCTTAGTTCATCTAAGATTTAGACCGTTTTGGACAACATGGACTTTTGCAAGGCGGTGGATCAGTCTTCTTACTCGTAGTACTTTTGTTGAAAGGCCAGTACTTCTCGAGCAGAATCGGCCCACAAGAGATACAGCCAGCGGCAATTATCGCCGTCACACATGTCATACAAATTAGCGCCATTATTTCTTTATGCACTTGAGGATTTTTTGTATTTCTAACTGTCGGTAGCAAACGGGTACGCAGGCGAGGATCGTTGCTGAGGCGATCAGGGCGTACAAGGAGAGGCAAATCATGTTTTGAGGGTTCGATGGCGAAGTGTGCCACTTTGTGCCAGAGAGGTGGCAGCGGTGCTGCAGGCTAATGATGCTGAAACAAAGCAGGTTGAATTTAAAACAAATTCAGTTCTAGTTACTCCTGTTTCATTTATGAAGGTAAGCTTATAAACTTAGCGCGTACTAGGTACCTAATGGTATCTACGTAATGTAGTCCTTGGAATGAACTTTTTGTCTTTCGAAGAGCACATTTAATTTTGATCTCTACTAGAAATATGTAGAGGGTTTCATTGGAATTAATACTTCGTAATCATAGATGACTTTCCATAATTATTTTAAATTCAATAAGATAACTTAATTTAATTAGTCATGAAAGGACTGAACTGTACTAAGAAAAATGTGTAGCCCTTTACTCTCAGGACTAACTACGAGGTAATTTATATAAGAACTTTCGATCATAGTCAGGTATCTAGGTATATAATCGAAAGTATGAACCAATAATATTGGTTCATACTTTCGATAAAAAAAAGTAGGTTAAAAAACGTATCAACCTACTTTTTTTTTAATATAGAGCGTTCTCACCGTCGAAACTAAAGATATTCCCTGAAATGTGAGTTTTGATTCACTAACCACAAGGAGTACTACAAGTATCTCGAAGACATCACGACATCTATAGCAAAACACATAAATTTGAGGAAAAAGATTTCTAAATTCGTTTACACAAAATTTCAATCCATGACGATGACAAGTGTTTGTGACATTAGATTTTCTTCTGAATAGTATGAATCTTCGTGGCAACCAAAAAGTTCTGACGAAAGAAGGTAAGTATTTTAAGAAAAATGCCTCCTTCGGCCTCGCTCGGGTACCTTCCGGGAGGTACACAGAGCTCCGAAGCCGCGGAAACCTTCCGGAAGGTACCCTCTACTCAAAGCTCCGAAGCCGCGGAAGCTTCTGCGGCTTCGGAGTTCTGAGTAGGGGTGCGTTTCCACTGAATTGGTGCTTTAGGAAAATACCACCAGAGCAAAACTTAATAAACTGTTATTATTATTATTGTTATTTTCAGCCGTTTCTTCCCCCTGCTGGGAAAAAGCTTCCCCCCATTGCTTCCAGACAAGAACCTTGCTTCCAGACGTCGCGATCCCGTGCTAGGATTTCCAACCTCATTTAAACTTTTTCAATGCAGTTATGAACTATTTCTAGACTAAGAACGGTGACAAGTACATGATTCTTTCTTCTGCAATGACAAAGTCATTCTGTCAAACCGATCGTGAATTGTTTCTCAAAATCGCAACAAAATTATTTTCATCCACCAATTCTGTAACGTAAATAATAAATGTAGTGCCGTAAGGCATTATTGGCAATAATATTTGCCGTTACTCATGCACAGGTAACAAAAGTGTTCAATAGATGAGACTCTTGGTGTTGTTACTTCTGACGGTGCCGGTCTGGGGGTTTCCGGAGCACCGGGAGAGGGTGGAAAGTAAAAAACAGGTGCAAAGAAACCTGCCCAAGTTAACACAGCTGCAGGACAAGAAGGATAACAAGATAAGGGAAACGCAGAGAGACTGTAAGGGGAAATGCGCGACGAGTATAGCGCAGAAGGCAGCTGCTGAAGCAAAAGCTGCACAGGCGGCGCAGAACGCAGCAGGCGCGCAGGCTGCGCATATGGTAAGCTACTGCAATAAATAACCGTCAATTATCATTATTTTGTAGGTAGGTACTAGATAATGATACATCGATGACTCAATTACCTACTAAGATAAATATGGTGGATGGAGAAATAAACTGGCTCCTGATATAAAATATAGCAAAACTGTCCCTACGAAATTTTGCGATAGATTATATTTTCAAATTATTATTGAAAGATACTAACTTTTGCAACATTTTGCAGTGCAGCTTTTGTCATAAAATAGCACACAAAATCACTTAGTAAAATCGTGGTAGTCAGATGCATTTTCTGAACTCCTGGGTACTTTAGCAAAAGATTTGTCGTTTATTGCCTATTATTCGTCAAGACCAACACAACTTTACTGACATTAACAAAGGCATTAGCCCAGCAATGTGAAATTGGGCTGTAGATAATAACGTCAATCCTATAACCTCTATCATTAAATTTCCCAGGTAAAAACTCAACTAGCCGAGAAAGCGCTTCAAGCCGCGAAAGCAGCCGAGGCAGCGCTCGCTGGCAAGCAAGCCGTGGTGGAACAGCTTCAACAAGAAGTGAAGGAAGCTGAGGCGGTGGTGGCTGAAAACACAGCGGCGGTGCATCAGCAACAGAGTACTGTCAACTCGGCTGTACAAGCTGCTCAGCAGGCAACGGCACAGGTAAGACACAGACTCGTATGTGTAAACATACGAGTAACAACTGCATGTAAGCAACTGCAGAGATCTTATTCAAAATAGTTTCAACATTTTCTGTTATAAACTTATCATTTGTTTTATAGTTTTTAAACTGTCCTTTAAGTACTATTTTCTAACGGCAATTTTAGGGTCGCTTCTATCCAAATACGATTTTACTTCAGATTTGTGTTACAAAAGCAGGCTATCAACAAAATACTGTTAGCAAAACCTATTCCTTCACTCCTAAAAATCTTCAACAATTCCTACCCGATAAGAGGATCAAAGTTATACGAAATTAATTGGTGAATTCAACCACTACTACCAGAATAATTAAAAAATCTTCCGTATTTCCTTTTCCAAATAACTTTATAATTCTTGTTCACAATCTTTCCGGTAGTAATTGTTGAAGAGCCTTTTAAATTTGTCACCAACGTTTCGTAAAACTTTGCTCTCTCTTTTGTTAAGGGTCCGAAGATTTGAAGATTGAAGTCATTAGGAAGATTCCAGAATGATTTGCATGTCGCTATGCAGTTTCATTGCAGCAGCTACAATTTTAGCATGCGTGCCTGTGTGTTACGATACATTTTCAGCAGAAAAATTTTATACGTGCATGTTCAAAAAACAAAAAAAATAATTTCAATTACAATGGTGGATTATTAATAAAATTTGTTGTCTATTTATACAATTTTTAATAAAAACCGCTACAAAACTCGACTTCATTATTTGATAGTTTTATTGGATACTTAAGAACATAAAATTTACACACCTTACAAGTGATCCACATCGTGTCATCCACTTCTAAATCCCACAGCACAAGTTGATGATGCAAGCGACGCAACTATCAGCGCAGCTCGAGAAGACAGCTCACTGCGTACTAGAGAAGACTAAATTTGGACTACAGGAGAAGTGCCATAACCTATCAGAAGCCAGAGCTAGGCTAGCTCATCTGCAACATAAGCTGCAATGTGCTTGTGCCGAATGCTCGGCAACTAAGCAAGCAGCTCATTGTGCTTGCGAAGCAGCCAGAGCTGCTTGTGGAAACGCAAGGAGAAAGAAACATGTGACGTGGAAAAATGCCATGGTACAGAAGACGAAACGTGGGCGACGAAGGTAGGAGTCAGTTCTTAATTGTAGTCGATAGCAATGATCATGACGTTACAGCCATTGTGTATCCGTTTAATTTTTACTTTGGCAGAACTCTTTGTTTTTGTATGTTTCCAAAACGTTCTATTTAAGTTTTTGGGATTAAAAACTTCATAGATTATCTAGATACATTTAAAAATAGACTTAAAATCATGTACATCATTTGTGTTTTATTATCGGCTTCGTTTAGCTAAATTGTTCTTTGTCTCTATGTTCAAGTTTACCTGTTTCACAGTGTTTACAAACAAATCCGTATCTATAATACCTGACCAGACAGCATTCTTTGCATCTAATTTACCTTTAGCATATTTCTAATCTTCTAACATGAACGTAAAAGCTGTTATTTCAAAAACATCTTTATCCGGTGCGCTACCTTTATGAATAAAATATTTATTCCTTTACTTTCTTTGACCTTCATTCTCATCTGTTTTCTTGCACACTGAGATGTTGTTGGGATGTTGTTACATTACTATATACCTACCTACATATTTAAGAGCTCAGATGTTTTATAGACGATAAAAATATTCTGAACGTACCTATTTGTTCACTAGAACCTTTCAGTTTTATTCGATTCTAAGAAACAAATATTGCATTTGTATGATAATGTAAATCATTTACATTATTTTAAACTCAATTTACGATTGTGTCATTTATTAGCCAAGATGTTAAAAAAACTACTACTTTACATCTAAAGTGTGGATAGCATTAATTGGTAGGACTTTTAGATTAACTTAATTTACTTTAGTTTTGTAAAGGGCTTGTGTTAAGATTCGTTTAAGCTTTTGATAAAATAACTGTATAAGCTTCTTTTAATATAGTTTTTGAATAAGTATTTAATGCGTTTGATTTATGAAAACACAATACTTTTACTTACTATTTTAATACCAAATCTTCCAATTAGGATAGTGACTAAAATACACAGGAGTTAGTTTTTAAATGGACACATTTTAAGAATCAAGCATTGATAACAACAACATACTCTTATCTCAATAATTTGTGATCCGAATCGAAATAAAACGAGAACATTAAATTTAAATACTTAATAATACTTTCACTACAAAGAAACTATTTATCTACTATACTAAATGCATCGTTCAGATTTTGTGGGCTAAAGGCCATGTTACTGTTTTTATAATTGACATACGGTGAGTTTGTAGCTGACACGACTAGCTCAGGGTCTGATAAATCACCAGGTGGACCAAAGTCTGAATTATCCGTGAATATTGGAGAATTGAACTTCGGCATGTATCTTGCTGGAGGTTCTGCATACTGTCCGCCAACTATAACCTCATCTTCCTCTGGCTTCATACCCATCCAAGGTTTCCTTATAATTTTTAAATTCTGATACGGCTTCTTCCTAATCCTGTTTTTCATTTGCCTGAAGTTGTAGATATCCGAGTAAGAGTTTAGTCCTAATTCTTCCTCTGCATTTTCTGGTACGGGGGTGATGAAAACGTCGTCCTGTTTAACAAATGCTGGGTTTTTCTTTGAAAATGCGTATTTGCTATCTACGTTTTGATCTTGTTGGTAGCTCTTCCAAGATTGCAAAGTGGAGCTGAAAGTGTCCTGGTCAAAATGGCTTGATGTGTCTGGGAAGCTCTGAGCTGTAGGGTAGGTCAGGTCATGTAGGTTCGGCTTGATCGGTGCACCATAAGAATCAACTGGAGGTTCTCCGTAGCCTTGATTCGGTGGAAAGTCGTTAAAGCCTGGATTATTTGGCTTCTTGAAATCATTGAAAGAAGGTTTGTAAAAGTCATTCGAACTGGGGTTGAAGAAATCGTTGGCGGGCTTTCGGAAGTCACTGAAACTTGGCTTCTGGTAGTCATCGAAGCCTGGTTTTTGGTAATCGTCGTAGTCAGGTTTTGTAGATTGGTGGTCATTGAAACTTGGTGGTTCTCCGAATCCCATAGGTTCAGGGCGGTAAGAGTTATCATACGAGTTGGCTATGAATGAGGGCTTCTTCTTTTTGGGAGGGCCATAAATGGGCTTTGACACTGGTCGTTTTGTGTGTGCGTATCTCTGTTTCGGCGCACGTTTCTTGTGACCTGGCGGTCCGTATTTAGGACTAATTTTGCCTCTATACTTCTTGTTTGGCTTTCTGTTTGGTTTCGGAGGTCCATACTTTGGTCGTGGTGGTCCATATTTTGGTTTGGGTGCGTACTTTTGTTTGGAGATTCTTCTGTATATAACCTTGGGTTTGTGGATGGCCCTGTCTAGATCTGGCAGGCTGTCTATTAGCACGGTGGAATCTCGTCTACTCAATCTTCTATCGGGTTTTCGAAATTCCAGTTCATGTCTTTTTCCTTCTGCTTCTATGCAAGTTGTAGTCATTGTTATCTGAAAAATAAAATGTAGATAATTTAATTGTTTTATTATTCCTTTTAGGTATGTGAACCTTTTATTGTCTGTTTTTATGTTTATAACTTTCTCAGTGTATCTTTTCTGTTCTGTATCCTCTGTGCGTGTGTCAAATAAATGTTTATCTTATATTATCTTATTATTTATTGTGTGATCGATTAATGATTTTTGGTCTACTGTGGTCTACAAGGAAACATTTCTTAATTATTTTTATATACATTTTTTTAATTTTTTTATTATTCTAAAAATGTTTAGGTATGTTGTCTTTTCTATTTCGAACATACCTACTCGTAATTGAAGTTTTTAATATCAGAATGATAAAAAATCACTGATACTAAATGAATCCATAAAATTAATCCATATGTGTTATTAATTCAATTGGCAGTTTGTATGTCTTTTTTCTGAATGTTTTTCTGAAGTGTTAGCTCGTTAATTCATGTTAGTTATCGTTCGTTTAGATTTCTCTACATGCATCCAATGTCTCGAAAGTGTAAGTTAAATTCTCAGTAATCTTGATTGCGAGAGCTGTTGTGATTTATTTAAAACTGCGCCCTCGCGGCGTTACCCGCGTAGTGATGGTTTATGGTGATGATGATAAATAACTTAAACCCTCAAGAACTAAGCTATCAAATTGCAGAACTTTAGAAAGATTTTTCAATTCGTCTGCTATTTTCTGAGATTAGCCCGTTTAAACAAACTTTCCGCTTTATTATAATGCAAGTATATCTAGATTTGAATATAAAACTGCTGGGAAGGATTTTTTTTTAATAATTGCAGGCTAATCAAATTGATTCGATTGTTAGGTAGTATAATTATTTAAAAAAAAAAACATAAATCTGAATCATAATTAGGCTGGATTCGACCAAAAGCCATCTTACTCCCAGAGTTCTTCAGAATTCTAGGTTACCACTAGAGGCACTGCACTGAATTCCATACTTACTATAGTCACGGATAAAATAGTAAACCCTTGTATACTGGCGATCGAGGCACTGAGAAAGACTTCCGTGCCTTTCGGGAGACAGCTTTGATCTTGTTTCGTTTGATTGTAATCTCCCTCATAATAATCTTACAAAACGAGAGACAAAAGACAACAAAATTTACGAGAATTGTGAAAATTAACTGTACGTTCCGGAGCGTAAAACGAGAAAGTGACCAAACAAGATGTTAGGAAAAAGAGATTATGTCCAAAATGTACAGGATTTCAAAATTTCTATCGATTACCATACAATTAAAACGGTCTCATGTTATACTCATTGCTAAACCAAACACGTGAATGCTTTCGTTTATGCTAAATTTGATCTCTAGGGGTCGTTTTGTACTTATTGTGTGGAATACGAAAATGTTATGAAAGTCTTTTGTCTGTTAGATGGTAGTATGTTAATTTTGGTTTCATTTAGGGTTTTATATAATTATCTGATCCTTAAGAACAAAGCTATTACGACATCCTCATCATTTTAAAATTGTTGTGCAGTTTAGTTCATGATGTTTCGTGCGCGCTATATTCATTCTTTTAATTTATTTCGATAAGTTTTTTAGTACTTGAGTGGTTATCTAAAATTACATACAAAAAGTGTGTCACCGAAAAGAGTGTTAGGCCCCAAACCGTGTTTGTTGCCCTGGTTCTTCACGGTCTTGGTCGCGAAGGAACAGAAGTAGAATCATCTAGCTCTTAAGACGATTCAAAGTGGTACACTAGTGATCTTATTGAATAAATGAATGTGACTTTTGATCTAGATGGTTCTTAGCTATAGTTGGACCCAGAAGATGAATTGTTAATGAAAACTGGAATTTATTTTAACATTTTTGACAAAGAAATGTTTTTGGTAGGACAGCAGCCTAGCGTCCGTTAGTTTTTAAATAAAACTGGTAGTAGGTAATAGCATACATGCTAAGCAAAGCGTGGAAGCTATTGTGAAATTATTTACCTACTAATAACAGTGAACAAACAAAAGTACCGTAAATTGTTTTACATTTTTGAAGTTTTACACGAGCTCTAAACAATGAAGGAAAACATCGTGAGGTAACCCGCGGCTTAGTCAGCCCCATACGTATTGACCATGTCTTTCCTGTGGATATGGCTGGTTAAAGTGAGAGGATGGTTTAGGTGCTGGGCAAACCTACTCCACCTCAAACAATGTCCCAGGCATTACAGTGTTCCGTTAAGCGTAGGCAAAAGATTACCTCCTGACACTATAAAATCATCTAGTAAAGTTATAAAGGCCTAAGATTTTTATTGAGATCCATTAATTTTTTATCTTAGTTTCTTAGTATCATCATCTACGAGTTCTCTATGATCTAGAAAAATGTACAAATGAGTTGGAACATTAGAATGGATTGTAGGAAGTCGGTACAGCCTCGGTATGCGGGGTTCAATGACCCCATCTTTTAACCGCACAGCAAAGAACATCTGTCGACACTTTCAAGATAAACAATTTATGATCACAATGGTGATCGTATTCTTGAACTGTGCTTAAAATGCTGTAGACTCCAATTTGTAGCTTACGGTCTTATGGATGACCTTCGCTCTACCATATAAATGTTTATTCGGCATAAAGAATGTGATTTTCTTTTTGGTTTAAGTCTCAAAAAAAGATCATTTTTTTTAACGAAAATAGATTCGCGTTTGACCACACCCTGCCTGATGTAAAGCAACAGTGTGGTCTAAGATGGAGCACGCTTACCTAGAAGGAACCTATTGACTCTCGATTTGAAGACACCCAAATTATACTTTTCTGGAAATACAGACCCCGGCAAGGAGTTCCACATTTTCGCCGTGCGTATGAAAAATTTAGACTCAAAGCGCTAAGATCTTTTAGAAACTTTCGCGATTACAATAATAATTCATATTTACTCGTAGTTGTTACATACTGATACGAGAAGTCAAAGCGTAACTAACTTTTCTTATGTCTCAACGATTAGCTTAATAATGTAAGCCGTGACACAACAACAGCAGTGTTTAAAATAAGGTAGGTAAGTACTTAAATTACGTGATGAATTTCCGTGTAATATGTAACTAAATTCATTGTACGGCCCGGACAGTATCGCGAGTACCCCGTGCCTCGAAATGATAGTTGAGTCATCCCACTAGTACAAAAATTGGGTCCTGAAGTGAAGCTTTATATCAATTATGTTCGCGTAGCTACTGCACTTCGCTCCTACTTCAGCTTGTTTATCCGCTTGACCATTGTCAACCATTCTCTCAGAATAGTTGGCATTTACTCATTTACCCACAAGAATATGTTCAACACGTGTGAAGCCAGTATTATAACATGGCTTAGGACTTTTATATAGTACCTCGACTTTTTCGGATCAAAAGTCGAGGTACTATGCCCCTCGGCCAACACGGCATAGCTGTGGGCATAGCTAGTAATTTATTTATTTATTTCTTAAACAAAATCCACAGCTCTTAGAAAATGAGTGCACAAAAACTTAAATGTATTACTGACAGCCAATATGCCAATAATGGTACACTTTTACATGTAGGTAGCCATGCATGTGGTGTAATGGTGTATAGCTTTTCACACTTTCGGTAAGTGAAATTGTCCACAGTTCACTTAAGCTGCGTAGCGTCTAATTGGTTTCGGTAATTATCTGGGTTATTCAAAGGTTCTGAGATTCAAGGCCTATATCTATCTATATCTAATTTTAAAAAGACATAAAAGTTAGTTTGAATTTTGGAGGTAATCTCCGAAACTACGCATCTATTTTTTTATTTTATTTATAAGCCCGACGTTTCCCACTGCAGGGTAAAGACCTCTCCTCTCCACCGATCTCTATCCTGCGCCTGCTGCAGCCAGTCCTCGCTATAGGAGTCAAGCTCATCTCCCCATCGCCGCCTGGGTCTACCACGTGGCCGACGTTGTCGTGGAGCCCAATCGCTGATTATTTTTGCCCATCATTCTTACATCATTTATACTCGTCTGATTTAAAAAAATCTTTCAGGGCTTAAAGCTACAGTATACTTGAGTTGTGATAGGTTATATTAGTACTAAGGAGAACGATGACGAATTATGGATGAAGCCGGTAGAAGGAGGATGGGGTGAAATGGCACACATTGGGGGACAGGGCATGCAAATACCCAGTGGACTGCTACAGGGTGAGGATGATAATAACGAAGAAAATGATGATAATGATTCTGATAATGGTAATGATGACATTGAATATTAATTTAGCCTCTTATCCATTGAACATCAGCTTCATTTTTAACCATTAAGTAAGAAATTGAATTCACACCTAACAAGGTGGTCACTAATCTTCGCAAATGGACTATCACCGCGCACCGTAACAAAACAGTCATTACGGTAAAAAGCGAAAGTAGATGTCACACGGTATGTAACGGCGTGACATTGTTAAAGTAATAAAATGGTGTGACATGTTTTGGTAAACATGTTATTGATGCAAAACCTTGGCATTTCCCATTGATGTCCTTTAAAATAATGAAACTGGATCAATTTCCAAGACGCAGTTTTCTTCAAAGGACGCAGTAAAAATGTAGAGATAATCTCAGCCAGCATTAATCTTTTGAAGAAAGAATAACTAATAAGGTAATAGTTATCCGATAGTGATTTATGACTGCAATTACAATGGAGCTTAACGAGCTTAGCTTAGCTGATCAAAATATTGATAACTATCTTCCGACCGCGACTACGCTCGCGTGGTGCAACCAAAGCTTTGGATCAGACTTTTGTTACGACCGACAGCTTGATCTATTCTTCGATATTGCCAAACCAACAAAATAAGAACAGTTTTTTTTTCGGTTTGTTGTTAAAATAATAGTTTCTAACAGTTTCTACTAGCTCAATGCTGGAGGTAAATTATTAAGCTTCGGCTGACTATTCGCTTTGTGTGAAAAGTGCAACCATACCTATTCTTTATTGTAAGACAGATAGAGGCACACGATCCTTCATCGTAACAGCATACTAAATGAATTTTAAAAGAAACTTAATTCTTCTAGATCAATTTCCTCTAAAACCCGGAACATTTACGCAAATTCCTGTTAGTAATAATCGTCCTATAGCGGATACAGTAGGTACAAATTACAGAATGCAAGTATCTTGATAATTGATGGTAATTGATAACCACTTTCTCAGGTATAACCTAGGCCTTCTATTCTAGAGCTGTATTGGCCGAGTGGGGCCTTTACTTTCGATCTAAAAGTCAGGGATTCAAATCCCGTCCGTTAGAATGATTTGTTTAAAAATTAATGTAATACGCTTTCAGCAGTGTTATTCAGACTTCTGAAAATGCATCCAATTCGATGATTTTCTTCGGAAAGTTTTTTTCAGCGAAGAAATATAATTCCCGAATTCGGAATACATTCTGAGAAGGTCTGAATTGCACTGCAGGAATAACGCCGCCCAATAAGTACCCAAGCTGTTTATTGTTTTACTAACTTTTTATTTATCCTATGGCTATATTTAACCGAACTTCAAAAAAACGAAGGATTCTCAATTCGTCAGAATTTCTTTTTTGTACTTTTTTCTTTTTATGTATCTTCTAGTTCTTCAATTGTTGCAACCTGTTAAGTAAATCCACTTTCCTCGACTTACCGTTCTTGAAAGCATTCAAACAATCAATGCATTCTCATAGTTTTACCGTTTTCATTTACCGTTTAGCAACTCTTCCGGTACTGAAAGTTATATAATTACGTGAGAACCGAATTACAATAACGCATGGCTTTTTTAGCTCTTGCATTTTGCTGCGATTGATTTTAATGAAGTAATATTGAAGGCAGCATGCTTTTTATAGAACCTATAAACAATCTTACTATTATTTTAGAGTAGGTACGAAGCTATTAGATAACGTTGCAGAAATTATAAACATACATACAGAATTCACTAGAGACTTTGTTTCGCTCGGTCACCTTGAACTTTGGCTTTATTTCAAGTAAAAACCAAAAATGGATTCAACAAAACTGGTTTAAGATTTAACTTCACACCTGCTTCACACAGATTACTATCTTTCCAAAATATACTAGTTTTATGGAGAAATTTTCAATCTCTATGGTGCATGCAAATATTAGAAACAAATTGTACGAAAGTATTTTGGGGAAGCCAATGTTCTGGGCTTCCATCAGCTAATAATGATATTATTTCATCCTACCTACTAATTATTTATTCCATGTGTGTGAATGTTTGTTACCACGTATCCCTATAACTACTAAAACAATTTTGATGAAATTTGGAATATAGATAGTTTAAGTTCTGGAATACAAACATAGGCTACTTTTATCCCGGAAAAAATTATGGTTCCCGTGGGACAAAAAATTACACTAATTTAAACTAATTTAATTAAACGCGTCCAACAGTGAGAATTAGAATTCCGAAAATGCATCCGAATCGATAATTTTGTTCGGAAGGTTGACGTTTTTTCAGCGAAGAAACGTTACTTTCCGATTCGGAATGCATTCTGAGGTCTGAATCGCGCCTCTGAAAGTCTAATTTTAAAGCTGTCTAAGAAGTAAAATGCCTAAATGCCATGTCTAAAAAGCAAAAGGCCTAAAATTCAGAACACTTAAACGGAAGCCTGTGTTTCTGGCCACTTCATCATCTTAAAAAGTTGTCTAAAGAACTGAACAAATTGTTTGAGAATACAGTTACTTACTAATCCAGTTTTTCATGGATGTTTACAAAGTCATTAGTATATTATAACCTGATGTAAAAATTGTGCGCGAAACCTAATGGCTGCTTTTCTTCCGTTGTCTTCTTCAAGAGGACCTTAATAAAGCATACGGGTTTTTCAAAGTCCAGTATCATCATTAGGTGGCCTAAATACCATCTTCAGAGCGCGTTCTAACTTATCCATCCAAGAAAATTCAGCGCTGTGTTAACTTCCTCGATTTCCATCTATCACAATAAATCATGGAAGTTTCTTTACTAGAAAATTACCCAGACACACTGATCCGCGATCAACAGACAGAGCTAAGACGAAGTAATACAGACCAATGGATGTATAAGGGGAGTTAGGGGGTCCGAGGGTCCCCCCTTAGCAAGTTGTCGAAGTAATTTTTTTAAGTTCGAGGGAAAACTAGTCAATCTTTGTATTTTGGAACCCTTGGACCCTCCCCTTAGCAAAGGTTAAGGTATAGCTCCCAAGTCTGCCAGACCTATTGTGTTATGTGACTACTCTCTATAAAATAATAGTTCATTTTTCTTAGTCCTACCTGCTGATGTTTCCATACAAATTAATTCGGGCTGATATTTTGTTCAACCACATGACCAAAGCTCATGTCGTGACCTTCATAACTTGCTCTCATATCGAATGTCGCAATATTATAGCCACGCGAGTGTCAAGTGTCACGGACGCGACCGACGGTCAACTTTCAGATGTCGTGAGAACTATGCAAAAAAATAAATACAAGTGACTAAATAAAAATTAAATAAAAAAAAACCGATTTCAATGTGAGGCTTTGCACTTTGCTGCACTCTCCAGATGCATTTCTGTTCATAACTCCGAAGATCCTCCACAGATCCTCATCCAATTTTTGTGGCACCAATCGGAAAGTATTACCCTTTTAAACAAAAAAAAAAAATTCAAATAAGTCCAGGCGTCTTCGAGTAATCGGTGAACATACCTACCTACATAAAAAAATTCCGACGAATTGAGAACCTTCTTTTTTTGAAGTTCGGTTAAAAATAAATAATGCTTGACATTTCACCCAGCATCATTTAGCCCTAATAGCGGGTTCGACGATCGAACTACTAGTAGGACAGGATGGAATAAGCGATGTAAGCATAGCTTGTGTTACAGAAACTACATGACTGATTACTACTTATCGATAGTTTTTGTAATTACAAACATATTTAGGTATGCATAGAAAAACACCCAGACCCGAGAAAAATACTTCTTGTAGATCGTACAAACATTTGCCTGGGCGGCGGAAATCGAACCCGCTACCTTCTGTGTTTTAGGCGGACCTTCACCCACTGCACCTCAGAGGTCGTCAGAAATAAAAATTATACAGCTTTTTACCCGACTGCGGCGAAGCCCAAAAGGTGGGTTATGTGTTTGACCTGTAGGTATGTATGTACTCGTATGTTTTATTTTGATTTATGTTCATTATTGTCCTAGAGCTTTTGCTCGTGGCAAGAAAAGCAGTTACTTTTGACATATTTATTATTTATTTATATTGCTATTTTGCCCAAGCATATTTTTTGCTTCGTCTATTTTTGTTACTATAATGATGATCTCATGTTATTCGCGTTTAGGCAACCATAAAGGTCAAATAAATGTTTATGATTATTTATAGGTAAGTATTGTACACCTATTATTATTGGCAACCTATTTTACTTACCGATTTTAGTAACAAAAACAAAAAAATCCAACGCCTTTTTTCGTAAACAAAATGCCTTTTTTAATTTGTCTCTAACACAACAACAAAAGGACATGTAGTACAGAAAAAATAAGAAAAAAGTAGTACCTACGTACTTATACTTAGTTAAAAAAAAATGTAGTATGGACGGACACTAATAAGGTTTTGTACATTTGTTTTAGAGTACTGTCAAAAGAAGCTTTTTTGCTAGCTGTAGTGTAGATTAATATAAATACCTACCTAGGTATTATAAAACTTTATTTTTACAAAATGGTAAAACGATTAAGGTTTTTTACAGCACCTATTGTCTATTTTTTCCAAGAATAGAGCATTAACAAAATACTAATGTCTATTGTTGTTATCTACTGTCAGCTTCAATAAAATCTAACTAATCAATAACAGGTACAGTAAAACCAGAAAAATAATGCGTTTACAAAAACCATTGACGAAAAGTAATTTGGAAATGAAAATTACTCATAATTTAAACTTTATCGCAAACAAATAAATATTTGCTATTTAGGTACGTTTGTTTAGTTTAGATGAATCGGGTGGAACCTTGCAACTGAATTTTATAGCAGTTTCCTCAACCTATTAAGCTGAAATTTATAGATTTTCAGTGACAATTGACGGCGCGCTGATCTGATGATGAAGCCAGGAGCTGTACAGCGGTGAATAACTGGATAAAATCTGGGTTTAGGCTCATTTGATTTGCTCGCGATTACTTTTTAGAAGATTGTGAATTGTAAAATAATTTTTCAATGAAAAACTTTGTTTAGTCCTACTTATAAAATATTTAGGTTCTGGAATAACACATAGGTTAATTTATATCCAGGACAAATATAGGTATGGTTCCCGTGGGATAAAAAAATAGTACCTACCTATCTAGTTTCCCATAAAAAAGTTAGGTCATTTTGGAGCTGACTGTACCTACTGTTCTACATAAACTTGATTTTTGTAAATAAAAATAATATAGTTTTTTGGGCGAGTCATTGGTTCACTCTTGGTGACCTTTAGAATCATTCATGTTTTAGATTACCTACTCTTGTCTTTCTATTTCGTCTGCTTTTATTCGAAGTTCAGACGAATTACTAATTCATTTTATTATTTTTTATTTTTGTGAATAAAATAATTGAATTGTTTGGAGGGCGAGTCACTCTTGGTGACCTTGTGAATTATTCATGTTTTTGATTACTCTTGTATTGTCCTTTGTCTTGCTTTTATTCAAGGTTCAGACGAATATTACTAATTTATTTTATTTAGGAAATTATTTTTTTATCTTAAGTAGGTAGGTACTTAATATTTTTAATTTTATAATTAACTTTTCCCAAGTCTACCCCAACTTACCCAATACTTGTACAAAATATTTGAAAATGAAAAATTTTAAGAGTCAAAATTTTTAGCAAAATTTAAATTTTATAATATTTATATTTTAAATTTAAAATACCTAAGTGTGGTTTAACACTATAAAAAATAAAAAAAAATGTACAAAATATGTATTGAACTAGGACAAAAGAACCAGTAACCTTTTCATTAGGTACCTACCTTTTTTGATCACGAAGTGTAAATAATTGGCTAATCAGTTGTGTTGGTCCTATTTATATTTTTATTTCGATAGATCGTATAAGGGATAGGGTTGAACTTTGGGAGAGTTCCAGGGCTATTTTAATTCAATCTCTGGCTCTCTTATTTTGTTTTATTATTTTTATATTTTATCATCTTTATTAAAGTAGAGTTACAGTTACGACTTGATACTTATTTGCCTACTCAAAAATAAAATAATTTACTATCCAAATTATCTTTTATAATTATTTACCTTAAACTGGGTTAATGTTCATTTTAAATGTGGTTAAGGTATTGTAAAATATAAAATTAATTATTTATTTGCATTATGATAATTGTCAAATAATGTAATTACCTATACAACACTATAATATGGAAATTTACATAATGATGTGTTAAAATAATGAGCGAACCTTAAAATATTTTAGTGCCTAATATATTTAATACATTCAAGAATGCAGAGAAAAAATAATAAAAATTGTTGAAGTCAATTAACCATAACATAACAAAATAACCAGGTATATTGTCTACAAAGATCCCCAGAATGGATTTAAAAGTTATAGTGTATTTTGTAAAGATATTATGTTAAGTAGTTTCTGTTATTAATTATTTGTTCAAACACAAATGATACAAAAACAGTTAAGTGCACTTACCGTCAAAAGTGTATAAATAAAGGCGTCAGTCAACTGCATTTTCCACACTTGAAAAAACTTTTTTTTTCAAATAACGTGTTATCTACTCGAAAGCTGGACGGCTTGTGCGTGCGCTCCGTCAGATTACTGATGTTTGGCCGACTGTGAAGGAATTATTATTATGGAGCTGATGATACCTCTTTGTATTTTAAAGTTGGTTTAGAGAGTATGGTGACTTAATAATGACCAGAAAGGCTCTAACCCTGGATCCATTTTGTATTTAAAGTTGGTTTAGACTTAGAGTAGGTGTGGCGAATTTAGATCAGTGTATTTTAAAGTTGTATGGTGACTTAAGATCAGAAGGGCTCGAATCCTGGATCTTCTTTGTATTTAAAGTTGATTTGGATTTAGAGTAGGTATGGCAAATTTAGATCAGGTGGTGGGCTCAAAACCTAGTGTGTTTCTATTGATTTTAAATTAACTCGAGCGTGAATTTTATTTTTTAATAAATTAATTTATAAAGACAGTGGTATACTTGTATCATGTCTCATTCATAATTCATAAAGAATGGAAACTATTGCATTTTAAGACGTGTATAATATTTAATGACAGCAGTAATCTATGTAAGTATATTTAGCTTATTTTTTCTAAACAATTGTAAAACATTTTACTGTGCAAATTTAAAAATAAATAAATTAATAATCAATAGAAGTTAAACTTATTCGAATTATTTTTTATTTTTCTTTTCCATAATTTTTTTAAATTTTTTGTTGAAATAAGTAGATACCTACATACATATAAAGTTAATATAATGTGACAAAATGTTAAAATAAATATCGTATCATATTATTTGAAGACCAATTCTATATATTTCTCAGGTAGAGGCCCTTTTGAAATTGAGGGTAAGATTCCCGTTAAATTTTTTGTGTCTTGTGAGGAATGTTGTTCTGGGAATTCAATTAAGGTTGCTTTGGGAATCACTTGGAGTAGAATCAACGTACAGGCTTCACATTATACATTCACAGCCATTTATTGAATACCTAGATTTTACTTTTGAAACGAAACTTCACGAAACAAAATTACGACTGTATAAAGAGTGGTAGAAATTTACTGTAGTGTGATCTTAGATCCTTTGAAGAGAATCTATTGAGGTAGGCAGAGGCACGTCCAAATACACACATTTGGCACATCCTTATCACTTTAGAGAAGTAATTAAAATGACAGGGTTGCAACCTTTAATATAATCTGCATGTATATTAAGTATAAATAAGATGTGTCTCTCACTAACCTACTAGCTAGATGATGATTAAAAGTATCTTGAATGTCTTCAGTCACTAAGCATACGATGGTATGCTTAGTGACTGAAGACATTCAAGATTTGATTTTATATTTGATTTTATATTTTACAAAAAAAAATTACAGCTCTATATATTGCCCTATCTAATCGCAGCACGCGTCACTCGCTCTCACATCACTTTGTTTATTTACAGCTCCCAAAACAATAACATCGCAAAAATGCTCCATTGTAATATTTTAATAATAAATTATATGAATTAGACAAAATTTAAACATTTTGTTTAAGCTTTTGTGTTTTGTTTTGCTTGCTATCATCGAATAATTACTCTACCTCACAAATTAAATCGAGAGTAGGTACCTATTTCAAACAAAACATTGAAACATACAAACATTCAGATTAATATTGTAATAGTATCTACTTAGTAGTAGTAAAAAGGAATGCATAAAAGTGAAAATTGTGAAGATACATGTTAGCAAAAGGAAGATCTTGGTATTTCAGTCTTTTATACCTACTCATCCTATGCTTAAAAGACTGAAAGATGATGATGATGATGAAATAACTTTAACGATCGTTTTGGTTTCTTATTAGATACTTTTGGATCGGTGATTTTATAACTTTCAGATTAAGTTTAGGTTATTGTATAGTTCGCGTCATGTAAAAAGAACGCTGGAAGAAAGTGGGGGGGGTGTGTTTTGTCTCATATTTGCGAATATGTAATCCATGCGCGAACATGAGACAAAACACACACCCCTTCACTTTTTTCCAGCGTTCTTTTTTTTTTACATGAACCTCTACCTTCTATGAATATGAGAGATATTTTTTTTGTTAGTCCTGTTGTATTGTATCCAATGCTGGGCAACGATCTCCTCCAAAAATAATTTGACCATATAAAAATATTTAGACCCCTGTCTTAAGCGGTTTCCTATCTCTCCTTATGTAATCACATACCTATTTAAAAATCATTGAATAACTACAACCACCTTAAGCGTTACATCATTCTATACCTTAATTGAGCCTTTGTTTGCAACATTTCGTCATCTTGGGAATTAAAGTTTGAAATTATCGTTTAATTGAAATCCTCGATGGTGTTATACAATAATTAGAAAATGATTAGGAAACTATTAGTCGGCTATTGGTCGTCAAGGAAGAGGGGGAATATCTAGGATATTTGTCAAATTATCGTAGTAAAATCAGTCAAAATATTAAAACCCTATATTTTTAACTAGCGAACGCCCGCGGCTTCGCCCGCGTGGACTACTATTTTTTGTATCCCACGGGAACCGTGAAATTTTTCGGGATAAAAAGTAGCCTATGTCCTATTCCCGGTTATTATCTATCTTCATTCCAAATATCAAAATTGGTTTAGTAGTTATGGAGATACGTGGCAACAAACATTCACACACACACACACACACACACGGACTTTCGCCTTTATAATATTAGTAGGATAGGATATTAGTAGGATTATAAACAAAGTCACTATTTATGTAGATACTAACGACCCGCTCCGGTTTGCACGGGTCACATCTCCGTTGCGTTGTTTTAAAGATCTAAGCATACATAGGGACAGACAGCGGCTAGTGACTTTGTTTTATACTATGTAGTGAAGTCACTATATTATATGTTTATACGAGTTTACCTACGATCATTTCTGTAAGTTGATTAAGAAACCACTAGGTATTATAACGGAGCATTTTTCTTTTACTAGTGACATCTATGTTTTATGAAGTGAAGTATTTACTGCATAACATTGAATATATAGTTTTTACCAACAATTCAAAAGCTCTTGGTTCGTAAGTTGGTGGTTCAAAGCATAATAGTGATACTTGATGAAAACAAAAGAGGGCGCTTTCTTCAATTTTAATATTTTACTAGCTTCTGCCCGCGGCTTCGCTCGCGTGGTACCCGGATAAAAAGTAGGCATGTCTTATTCCCGATCATTATCTATCTATAAGTAGGTATTTTAAATTTCAGCCAAATCGGTTCAATTGTTATCGAGTTATAGATAAACAAACAATACGTCCAAACATCCAAACTTTCGCATTTATAATATTAGTGTGATCAACACACTTATAAACCGAACCTGTTAGTACCTAGTTAGAACCTGTAGTTCATCCTAAGGTTGTCTGGAAGAAATTGCTCATAGCGATAAGACCGCCCATTGTACTTCGCTCCTTAAGTTCTGTGTGTCTGTAATTTGTTTTAATGTTTATGTGGTGTACAATAAAATGTTAATCTATCTATCTATCTATCTGTTTTGTTTGTGTCTTGTAAATATTAATTTACAATTACAATAATAAAATATAATTGAAGTATAAATAAATAAGCAGATCAGTGGCATGAAAAATTTATTTAATTTTCTTTTTAATTACATAATAATTATGTTATGCTAAAATAAATACAGTAAATTGTTGGAATAATTATTAACTTACCTTAATTATTATGTTCAATATAAATAATTATAAATCAATAATACAGTAAAGCGACTAACCTTATTTATTTATTTACAATTACCTACTGAATAAATTAGAGCAAATTCATTATGAAATTATGTGATATATTTTATTTATAAAAACTGAACACACTGCACTCTGATTTAAAACAACTAACATAGCATTATAACTACGTGGTTTAATTATATGACTGATATGTATTTCCGTGGAAAAGATAATTTCATTAAATTATTAATTAAACCTGTGCCATACATTTTGTCATCTCACTTCAGAACCAACGTCTAATATAAAATGTTTGCGAATTTTTTTTGAGACATTTGTAAAAATAACGTGAAAACTTTATTGCTCACACAAGTTATAAATTCTTAATAATTAATAACATCGGAAGAATTTCTTTAGCCACTCGGTGATGCCTTGCCAACGTTGATCACTGTACCAACGAAAAAAAATTATTAAACAATATTATTTATAATTATTAAATGATTTATAAATGGAAGTGTATGATATGTTGAAAGGCACATTGATTTAGTGTATTTACATTGTGACTGGCGTCGGCAAGGCTGTGCTTATAATGTCTCTATAAAAATATGTTGAGCCTTTATATTCCTGACTTTAAGTAAAATAGGCCTTGTATCACCATTTCCGATTAAGCGATCGTTTTTTCTCCAATGGTAGCAATAAACAACAAATATTTCTATCAGCTACTGATTTCTTTTAGATGGAGATGGTGAAATAAGGTATTTTCTATTATATGTCCAAATTTTGCTAAGTATAAACATGTTTTTGGATTACCCCTTTGTCCAAAAAGGGGAAATAGAAAAGGGGTATAAGTAGATATTTTCAACATTTTAAATATCAAGGAAGGTTTTCGGATACATATTGAATGCACTTAATTATAAATTATACAATATTTTGCTATTTTTATAAAGACAACTAGAATAACGACTTCATAGTGCGTGCTTATTTACGTAAAAAATATTTTTAAACATTTGGATAGGTACTTTTTTTGCAACTAAGTGTAATGCTTTGGAAAAATCCGATAGAAAAGTATTTTTTAAATTAGATAAAAGAAATAGTAATATTGCTTAGAAAACATTTTTTCTGTTAAATTCGGTTATGCGTTCGGTCTAAGCATCCAAACTTCTACAAGCAAAAGCTGCATTCAACTGAGTTTGGACGATATTTCTATCACAATAGAGACCATTTTTAATTTGAATTAAATACTTATAGCGTTGCCCAGTAATGGGAAAATATTATAAGTTAAATTAAAATTGCGTCTTAGATGATTTAGATAGGTATTTGATTAGGTTTACTTTATTTTTTAATTTTTAGTGTTAAAAACCACGCTTTTAGGCAAGTATAAATTCATCGATATTAAACTATAGAACCGGTCCCGGCTTTTAAGTCGTTAAAGTCGTTATGCCACGACGGAGGCCTTTTAGGCAGCCTAAAAACTCTGTCACCAGACTTGGCCATTTGCTCATACGAACTTACATAACGAGATTTGTTTTATGTTTCAAAATCTATTCTGCTGAATAATAATTGACGCTGATAAATTGGTCAAATTGGTAGGACGAAAATAAAGCGCTTAGACTGCGTAATTACTACCGTTTAATTATAATAAATATTTTTTTTAGAATATAATCATCCAAACTCAGTTTGTTTCAAATAAAAATATTTACACAACTGTAATTCGCATTGCGTGTCTAACTTACGTGATAATTAGCTACAAAAATCGACTATCATTAATAATATTTGGATAAATTTCTCGAATAATTTACATATTTATCTACAGACAAATGGAAGGACCCTGATAAGTCTGACGAGACCTAAAATACCAAAAAGACCATCCACCATAGCACGAACATTAAATTGCTATAGTCGATAAGGTCCTTGGTCTTACCACTGAGCGAGGTATCAGTGAATTGGTAACAAAATAAATTGAAATCACTAACCTAAATAATAGTAATTTCGATTATAATCGAATGCCATACGGCAAAGAAATTCGAATAAAACAAAAATGCAGATAGACTTGAGCATTTACTTGTAATAGAACATCGAGTCTTCGCCGTTTTAAAAAATTGTTAAACTGAACAACGAACAGAGCCAAGCGTAGAGCCAAACATCGCTTCGAACATTTTCACGATCATTCTAGCGAACGCTATACCTAGTCAATGCTCGTAAACAAAATAATCTTCACGAAGATGACAGAGTTGCTTGGCTTGAAGGACCACACATAAGGTGGAAAATATAAGTGTGGTCGGACTCGGAGGACAGTAAATTTGCTTCGAGCTTTTCGAAACAAAATTATCCTTTTCTCGCTAGAACGTTCGCTAGAATGCTCGCTAAAACGCTCCTGGCTTTTTCTGTAA
Source organism: Camptogramma bilineatum (assembly GCA_958496255.1). Lineage (NCBI taxonomy): Eukaryota > Metazoa > Arthropoda > Insecta > Lepidoptera > Geometridae > Camptogramma > Camptogramma bilineatum. The sequence continues at coordinate 12,224,360 of OY292468.1, read as the reverse complement.
TGTAACATTCACTAGTATGCTCAATTCAAGTGAATGCTCAAGTCTATCTGCACTTTAAGATTTTTATCTGCGTCACTATTGGGTAACTTTACTATTAATATTGGTCTTCATTTGTCCATTTCCCATTCAACTGTCAATATTGAATAGGAAATTGACTGGGGAAACTGATTATGATGAAATTTACCCAATAATGATGCTAGTTATGTTTAAATTCCTACATGACAGACCGTATTGACGCGGATTTTGAGGGCTTCTATCACCCTGAGTAAGGTCTCAAGTAAGAAAACTGTTAGTTAAAGTTAGAAGTACCTATTCCTCACACGGCTTTTGCTAATACCGAGTAACATCAGCAGATATCTGAAGCTGTTGTAGTTGCTTTAGTTAGGAAGTAGGTAGGTAACAAAAACTTTATTTAGACACTGTGAAAACAGCCAGGAAACTAAACAAAAACCTAATGTATGTATCGTATTGTAATACATTATCGTGATTGTAAATACATTAGTTTATATTTAAATGCAGAAAGAATAAGATTTGTCTTTTATTCCTTACCCGCCCGCTCATTTCACAAATCCGCTCCAATACACTCCGTCATACAAATTTCGAAAAAAAAGCTAGAACGATTGCACAAAAAGCTACTGAGTCGCTTCAGCAGTATGGTAGTGGGATGGATGGTATCGCCAAACCTGAGGAGGAGAGTACTCCACGGGGACCTCCTGGGCCGCCCCCCCAGCTCCCCACATCAGCACCGTCTGTCTCGGAACCTCCTGCGACTGCATCCTCTCCTGCTCCGTGGAACCATTCGACCCAGCCGGACTCGGCCCCGGAACCACACTCGGGGACCTCCTCTCCCCTGTTATAGGACTCATGTATCTACCGCTACTGTCCACGTACGTATACTCTCTTGACGGTGGTCTGTGATACGTTGGAGCCACTTCGTACCCTGGAGGAGCCGGTTCGAGGAAGCCGTTCGGAGCGTACGGAGTGTAATGGTAAGATAGGGGTTTGTATTGGTGGAAGAGGTTGTCTGTTGTAAGAAATCTGTCGTCTAAAGGCGGAGGGGGGTAGTGGAGGGTTGGGGCGGGAGGGTACTCTCCGTACGGAGCTGTGTATGCTCCGTTTAGGTTCGTATAAGCCGCGGCTACCGCATCGGCTGCTAGGTAATCGACTGGCGGTGGAGCAGGCGTGGTCGGAGCTCTTCGTTTATTTCTGCAAGTGGACAAAAAGTCCCGCAGTTGGGTCTTATACCGTCTTGCGGCTCTGGGAGGAGTGGTTACGTTGGTCTCGCAGCCAGATAACTGTTCTGTTTCAGAGAAGTATAAGCTGGTGAGGCCGGTGTCGAGGTAGCTCACTTTGAAGTCCATAGTGCGTTTGCCGAGGAGATCCCGGCCCTCTTCCTCCCTGGAAGAAAATTAAGAGTAAGTGTTGATGTGTATTTGCTAATGGTTTTTTAAAAGGATTTCGTATAAAAGTTTAAAGTTCTATTTTTATAATCAGGGCTTTAAAAAGTTAACAAAATATGTCTTTCGGTTACGTTAAGTTAGTCTAAAGATAGATACGTAATAAATGTAATAATAAACGTAACAGTTGATTAAAATGCCGGTGGCAATTTTTAATATTCATATTCATGCACCAGCCCTAAACAATGAATATGGAGTTTGCCAGTAAAAATACGCGAAGAATCGGCTAAAACTTCATATCTTAAAACCATTCCTTTAAGAGAAACCTTGGATTCCATGATAATCTTCTGTAAGTTCGTATGAGCAAGTGGCAACGTCTAGTGGCGGGGTCTTTAGGCCGCGATCGACAATTTAACGTGCCCTCCGAAGCACGGAAGCGCTCAGCTCTTAATACTACTTGCAGTCACCCATCCAAATTGTGACCGCACATAACGGTGCTTTACTTCAACGATCATTGACGTCTAAGCAAGCTACGCCCCGAGCGCTTTTATGAAAAAGCCTGCCCCCCTAGCCATATTACACTATCTATCGTCGCGATCGCTGTAGAACACTTCAAAATGTATAGGAATTGACGTTTAAAGTCACGTGGTCAGAACGTCAATTCTTATACATTTTGAGGTGTTCTACAGCGATCACGACGATAGATAGTGTAATATGGCTAGGGGGCAGAGCTTTTAAGAATCCTTCAAAAAGATGTCAACTAACATAAGCGGTCGATGCGTGCTGATGACGAAGTCCGGCTTGGAGTTCTTGTAGACCAGCCGTGATGAGGTCTGCAGCCACTGCCACTGACCGTCCTTCGCCTGGAAGCGGTACGCGATCATCCCGGAAGCCCCTGTTTTTAATACTGAAAAAAAAACAGTTATTAAAACACCCAAAAAACTATGATTTAACTTTGAAAATAAATGCAAAGCAGCGTCTCGTGGTTTCAGTCTGTAATAAGTTCCATATTTATGTTTTTTAAGTCTTTTTAGAGTATTTTTCCGAAGACATGGTACTTAATTATTACATTGTAGATACTTAGGTACTGGAAATGGTAGTTCAAATTTAACTTCCAAGATTTGACCAAAACTAACATAGGGACTATTTTTTATAACATACTAACACAGCAAGTTAAATAAATAAATAAATAAATAATGCTGGACATTTCACACAGCATAATGTAGCCCTAAAGTAAGCAGAGCTTTTTGTAAAAACATACATAATTATATTATACATTGAAAACACCCAGACCCGAGACAATTATTTGCAGATCATGCAAACATTTGTCCCGCGGCGGGGATCGAACCCGCAACCTCATGCATCTCACTCAGGCGGGCCTTCACCCACTGCGCCACACAGGTCGTTAAAATAAATAAAAGATTGATCGAAGCAGCCCTTGGAATACAATCGTGAGTCTGTTTATTTACTTACATTCTTGATGAGCACTCGCCACGTACGCCAAGTCATCGTAATGCACTAGGTCGTATCCACCCATATTTCCAAGCTCAGCGTCGGTATAGCCAAGTAGCATCTTACCCCTGAAATGAAAAAACATTCAGGTAAGTCATAAAAATATTTATTATTTCATAATGGACTTCAAGTTTTCTTCATTTCAAACAATGTCCCAGACTTCAATAGTAGCCTAGCTTTTGCTGGGCACTTCAACACCAAACAATTTTTCTACCAATCACCGTGTAATTTCTGTTTATAGGGAACCATGTTCGTCACGGCTATACTTTAGTCAATTACCAATATTCTATGGTTTCTAAAGGCTAAGCATTTCCGTTATTGTTCTTTTATTCATGTTTTATTCTTTGTTCTGTTCATCGGCACGTTTTTATTGTAACAATGTTGAGGTTTTTAGTGATTTGGTGTTTTTAAGAGTTTATTTCTGTTTCTAGTATAATGGATCAAGGTTACATTCTTTGTCCGAATTGTCTGGCCTGAAGATGTTATCCCAATTATAAAAATTAATGTGCCTCCTAAAATGTGGTAAACCATTAAATTTTCATTCATTTTTTGCATAAGGATTCGATATTTAATGATCTTCCTATTTCTATCCTACATCTAGGTAGTCAGTATGTCAAGCTAGATCCTGGTTTGACAAAATCTGAATTCCTGAAGTTAACAATTTGAATCAACAAAGAATGCAGGATGATGATGATGATAAAAGTAAAGATGATAAAGGTTACAACGATGAATTCGAAAAGCTCACCGTTGATCCATAGAGACTAGAGACAGGTCGAGTTTGTGCTTGCTTTTGAACATGACTTCTTTCTGAGGGATCTCCAGTAGGCTGGGAGGGCCGAAGGGCGCGCAGATCGCGAACAACGCCAGTGGAGGCTCTTCGGTCTTCTTGTTCTGCCCGTGGAGAACCTTGATTCGGCCCCGGATGTCTAGCCTCTGGAAGATGATAATAATTATTATAGAACTTCTGCAGGTTTTAAAAAAATTATAATTATAACGGAATCAAGGTTTTAGAATATCGTTTGAAAATTTTGCATTAGGTACACGTGTCATTTGACCCAAGTGACATAATTATAATAATACCTAATGCATACTTATGTTTTTCATCGGATTTTAGTTGTAATAAACAAATCACGCGATCGTCAGTAATTACTAGTATTGTAAGTTATTCAGATCATACTTTATATCAATGTTTTATATTTAGGAATTGTACATTGAAATGATAAGAGCGACAGGACCATAAACGCAAGACTGCTGTCAAAAAAACAGATTTGAATCGATACATACAATGACCTCTAAATAATACTCACCAAGAATCCCGAAGTATTATCCAGCAGGCATCTAAACCGGACAGTAAAGCTCCTCTCGAGCAGATGTGATCTATCCGCCCTCAGGACGTCCTGAAGACTAAGGTTATTGACCTCCGTGGGCAGGAAGGAGTTCCAAAGTAGCTGCCTCTGAAGCTCCTCACGATCCTCGGAGTGGACTAGCTCATAAACTGACTGATGGACTATATCTGACTGGAAAGGAAGATAAGAAATTGTTAGAATAGTACAACGAGCATTTGACGAACGAATTATTTTACATCTTTAATAGATTATTATTAATTCAATGGTTTTAAGGATTTAAATTAAATCTATGATAATAACTTTGAAAAAATATCTGTAAGGCACAGACTTCCAAAAATGAAATATTAAAGTTATAGTACCATGGTTAAGTATTTTGGCAACACTTTTCAACCAAATGCAAGGTGATAAGACCCAATTAATTATTCGAATAAACAATAAAACCGCGTTCTAAACCAAAAGATGTTCAATCATTTTAACAAGATAATAAGTTCACAAACAGGTTTACAAGCGAAAAGGCAAGTCATAATCGCATCGTAAATCAATAAAACCACAGCGAACCCTAAAAATTGATTCAAGCTCGATCATTAAAGCATCATCTGTAACGAAGACAGACGTGTTAATTCTCGTCTTCACGAAAGTCTTTGATGCCCTATCACAACTTCATAAAGATTAAAATTGCTTGGATTTGAAAAGTCTATTCATTTTCAACGTCATAATAATGAAAGACCGTGTAAATAGTGTGCATAATGCGGCAACAACGCACGATGCAAGTATAAGACTAATTGATAATCAATGGGGTTCGTCAGGGCACGATGTGCGGCCCCCTACTTTACGTCGTCATGTAAATGAATCATAACAAAAATATGCCCTAAATAAAAGGTGTACGGGTGTACAGGGTGTACACAAAGCTCTAACTTTAAAAAAAGGATCATCTCTACCACAAGATCTAATGATCATTAATTGTAAACCGCATTGACTTGTGGCATTTAACTAAAGTTTCGTTATCAAAAAAAGAGTAGTAAGGTTGACCCTCCCGCGCGTCAATAGATTTTAGTTTCATAAAATTAATCGTGAGAAAACCAATAAGTATTCTAAAAAGGGCAGCGATCTTTCAACTAAACATTTGTAGATTAGCCTCTGATTACCAACCCATAGATTTTTTAATGCTACCAACGTCTAAATGTACGAACGTAGCAAGCTACGTCAAGAGCGCTTCAAATATAAGTATAATGCCTTTTCCACCCTTTACGTAGGGTATTCTGGTGAACGAACATATTGCGTTGGCATAAACGTCAGAGGATGATTTGTTGGGTAATTGGTTTTTCTTATATAGATGTGGGGCGTTGCTATGAAACTAAATGTTTTGTTGATACTATTGTTTTGGCGATAGTTGCTGCATTTGATTGATGGTGGAATGTTTTATGTGGTGGTATTGTGCTTTGTTTTTGTTCTGTATTTGTGTTTATATTTTTTTAATAGAACCGTGTTGATAACTCTGTCTTTCAAAAGATATTAGAATAGTATAGAAATTCAAAATTCAAATATCATTTATTCAGTAGGACCGCTATGACCACTTTGAATCGTCTTAAGAGCTAGGTGATTCTACTCCTGTAACCGTACTATGAGCTCTTAGAGCAATGTCAAAATAAGGTGAAATCCATTCCTGCCTTAAGCTTGATTTGACATTGTTTTCGTCCGAAAACAATCTTATTTTATTCCTGCCTTGGTCTTGACCGCTCTCTCTGCGCATGTCTTGCTCGATGACACCGAGCAGGACATGCGCAGTCCTGCATCTAGTCGATGTCATGTCCAAGGAAGTTATATACATACAGGAATGCTACCTGACATTTAATGTACAAATAATTTTGAACCTTATCACGACTACACAACGATATATTAGGTATAATTTAATCTTGGTTATAAGGATTGTTGGTCTTGTTAAGAGGCTTTCTTGGTAGCTTTGTCTCTTTCACACTCGTTGTTGGATTAGTAGTGTGACCTTGTCATTTAAATTTCAGGATATTTTTAAATTATCGCGCTCGACAAAATCAGCGCTTGATTTCGATCCATGGTTTCGATCCTTTAATTCAATCCTTGATTTTGATCCTTGATTTTGATTTCGATCCTTGATTTCGATCCTTGGTTCTTGAATCTTGAATCTGAAATCTTGAATCTTGAATCTTTGAAGTGACAGCTGTCAAACTTCAAACCGCCATATCTTGGAAACTACTCGTCCTAGACTCCCCGTTCTCAGTTCAAATGAAAGCAATGACCAAGATCTTCATTTGAAGTGACAGCTGTCAAACTTCAAACGGCCATATCTTGGAAACTACTCGTCCTAGACTCCCCGTTCAAAGTTCAAATGAAAGCTATGACCAAGATCTTCATTTGAAGTGACAGCTGTCAAACTTCAAACGGCCATATCTTGGAAACTACTCGTCCTAGACTCCCCGTTCAAAGTTCAAATGAAAGCTATGACCAAGATCTTCATTTGAAGTGACAGCTGTCAAACTTCAAACCGCCATATCTTGGAAACTACTCGTCCTAGACTCCCCGTTCTCAGTTCAAATGAAAGCTATAACCAAGATCTTCATTTCAGATGACAGATGTCATTTTGACAGCTGTTATTGAAAATGTAGATCTTGGTCATAGCTTTCATTTGAGCTAAAAAGGAAGAGTCTAGGATGAGTAGTTTCCGAGATATGGCCATTTGAAGTTTGACAGCTGTCACATCAAATGAAGATCTTGGTCATAGCTTTCATTTGAACTGAGAACGGGGAGTCTAGGACGAGTAGTTCCCGAGATATGGCGGTTTTAAGTTTGACAGCTGTCACTTCAAAGATTCAAGATTCAAGATTTCAGTTTTCAGATTAAAAAATCAAGATTCAAGATTCAAGAATCTAGGATCGAAATAAAGGATCGAAATCAAGGATCGAAACCAAGGATTGAAATCAAGGATCGAAATCAAGGATCGAATTCAAGGATCGAAACCAAGGATCGAAATCAAAATCAAGGATCAAAATTGTATCAGTATTTTAATTGAAAAATCATGCTCTGAAACATCACGTAAATCAGAAAATGATGTAAAAGGCCCCTTAGGGACTTTAGGGATGTTTAGGGGTCAGTCTCCAAAACAAAAATTTTTGATGTCCGAGTGGAGAATCCTACCTTACGGTAATAATTTTTAACAGGAGTTTTTTTTGTTAGATAGTTTGGCCTGTTAGCTACCTTGGGCACTCAGAATTATTGATCTGACGTTATTGTAAATGTATTTAAAAAAATCTGAAACCTCGAAAACTTGATTGCTGTGGGCTGTCCTGACTCCAATTTGATTCAGAAAATAGTACGTAACTTTTTTGTGTTCATACATTACGATATGTTCTTTATTTATTCTACAAACCAAAAGGTCTATTTGACTTGAATTAAATTAAAAGTTATCTATAAATGAATAGTTTCAGTTTAATTCGAAAAATAAGTTATGTCCGCGCGTTTTTGTTGATCGCTGTGGATCGACATGAATCCATGTCTACATCCCTAGCTGAACTCTTTAACCAATCGGTTTTCGCCATGTACGCTGTCATCAGGTATGCTCTGTCTACTGAGGGGGACAGGCATGTACTGCATTGCCATGGTGCTGAGATATAGAGATAAACAGTTGATTACTTTGTCTTTGGATTTGTAAATGTTTGATTGCTATGCTACCTTTTTCTCATTTGTTATTCACTTTGTTTAGGTTTCAATTCAATAATTAGAAGGGTTTTAGGGATGTATTTACCATGTAAAAATTATAGCTTTCTACTGTTTTGCATCTCTGCAGAATCATTGAATAAGTTACTTTTTTTGATTGTTTTGGTATTGATCGCTGTGGTCAAAAAGACCATATCGATCAAAATATTGCATTTTATGAGAAAAAGGAAGCGTTTTAACAGTTTTTATTTACTTTCACCTGTCTCAGTATCTGTCTATTTGTATGTCTGTGCCTCTTCTACTTATATTTTTTCTATTTGGGTGTTTACGATTTACGAGTATAAGGGTAGATTGTACACAAATTATCGGAGGGATATGCGTCTAATTGTGTATTAGTCCTTTTTTGAACATCAAGAGGTTAGTGATACTCCTTAAAATTATTTATAGATACTGTTTTAGCATCAATATTGATCGCTCTGGTCTTGAAATTTTCACACCTAAATATTTCAAAAACTGGTTGATAAAATTAGGGGCCAATATGAAAATAAGCTTATTTAGACACCTCCTTTTCGAAATAAAAATACAGAACAGTAATAATATCACTATTCAAAAAGCACCATAGTGATCAACCAAATACGCCAATTCTGGAGATCGACCCTTAGTTTATAAATTATGGTCACCCTTTAGAAAGAGACACACCGCCCAAGTTTTATCTCTCAAGCGGACGGCGTTTTCTGTCTCAATTAACCTTCCAGTTACGTAGGTATATAACTTCCTTGGTCATGTCACCATAACATCCCTGCGTTAAGATTGTTTCCGTCCTAAGGCAGGATTAAAACAAGGTTGATTTAGGCCTGATTTATGCCTGCGTCAGTCTTACTTCAGTCTTATCTAAGTACGGACGAAAGTAATCTTACTTTGACATTGCTCTAAGACTTGGTAATACGACGGCTGTTCTTTCTCGACCAACACCATGAAGAATAGAATACTTATACCTACCTACTTTTATTGTACACCATAAAAGAAACACAGAAATAATGAGCCAAAACAATATTACTCGTATTTCTATTTTTTTTTTTCTACTTTCTTTAATTGAATTCAGTAGGTACTTATTTCATGTTTTAAGTTGATTTTAGTGAAGGTTTTTTTAAATATATCTACTATTGTGTGAATTTAAATCTCGGCTGCAAAAATAGGTGAATATTTTTAGTTTCCATTTCCATATTCCTCCTCTCGTTTTCGCTTTGGTGTAGTCTCAGCCTAAGTGGGGTCACAATGTTGTCATTATACATATCCTTTATCACTCAAAAATAACTTCTTTTCGGTGACTGTTCATTCAATGCTTCTAACTTAGCAAGGGGATAAGTTGGATCAAGTTGAAGCGCGCCCACCAGGTGGGCCGAATCGATCGCAGCTAATGGTAGTAACTGCTAGATATACTGTAAATGAGGGGCCTTTGCAAGGGTGTCTTGATTTCTGAATCATTGTGTTTAAATTAAAATTTAGTTTTATAAACAGGCTCACGAGGAAGTTTGAAAGTAGCGCCAGTGACAGAAAAAATGAGGAGTAATAGGTTAGCGTGGTATGGGCATGTTATGCGGAGGGAAGAAAGCCATATTACAAGGAAGTGTTGGATATGAATGTGGAAGGATACATCATAGGTAGAGGACGGCCAAAGAAAAGATGGATGGATTGTGTGAGAGAGGACATGCGTGTGAAAGGAGTGACTACTGAGATGACGAGTGATAGGAGGGAATGGATAAGGAGAACATGTTGTGCCGACCCCACCTAGTGGGATTAGGGCAAGGAGATGATGATGATGAAACAGGCTCACGATTATCATAAAATATAGACTAATTAAGCCTTTACGTATTTATTCCAACGTTAGGAGGAATCCAAGTTGTCCATGCTAGTCGTGAGCCTATTTATATCCTATAATAATGTATTCTCCCTATATTAACTTATGGTGCTCAGATTTGGTCCCTTATAAACACCCAAAAGTCCAAGCTCGAGGTTTGCCAGCGGGCAATGGAGCGCAGCATCCTCGGTCTCAAGCTGACAGACCGTATACGGAATACGACACTGCGCTCCAGAACCCAAATTGCTGACGTGACTCGTAAGGTCGCGACGCTTAAATGGAGCTGGACTGGTCATATCTTTTGCATGCCTGATGAGCTGTGGGCTAAAATCATCACTCAGTGGAGCCCTGAGACAGCAAGACGGCGTCGCGGTAGACCTAAAAAAAGATGGCGGGACGAGCTGCCTTTAACATGGCGTGGGTCAAAATGGCACAGGATCTTGAATTTGGAAGGATCAAGGGGAGGCCTTTGCCCAGCAGTGGGACACAATGGGCTAACTATAATAATAATAATAAAATAATAATGTTATTTTAGTTTCAAGCACTGTATATTTTTTAATACCCAATGGGGTGTGGTGTTTAAAAGTAAATAGGTATGTGTGTTTATCGTCGATTACAAACAAATTCTACAATATTACTCGGCAAAATAGAATTACCTAAGTAAGTACCTACCTCTGTGACAAATAGGTACTCACCCCCCTTAATACCTCCTTTAATGAATTGCAGTAATTCTGTTAATTACCCCATTTTATTAGGCCGCATTTACTAACTGAATTACTTAAAAGTCCTTGATAAGTTTTATATTTTTGAAATAATGGTACGATAAAAATATTAATTAGGTACGATAAGTTAAGGCTGTACGTTTATTACGTCACCCCTTATCAGAGTAGATAAGGGTTTTTCGTGAATAGAAATGGAAAGAGCTGCTTAAGTTTTTTTGTAAGTTTATTTTTGAAAGAGCTAATAAGACAGTATTTTTCTTTTATTCTAAAGTAAAGTATTTTTTTCACCCTCTGCTTATAAAACACTAGTCTCCGCCCGCGGCTTCGCTCGCGTGGTACCCTTATAAAAAGATGTGCCTTTGTCCTAAAAGTCAAAAGTCAAATTCATGTATTCAATAAAATCACTTATGTACCACTTTGAATCGTCTTAAGAGCTAGGTGATTCTACTCCTGTTCCTTTGCGACCAAGATTCCTATTCCCGGTCAGTATCTATCTATATTTTAACAGCCAAATCGATTTAGTGTCGATTATAGCTGTCGAGTTAGAGAGCAACAAACATACATCCAAACATCCATCCAAACTTTCGCATTTATAATTTAGTGTGATATTTGAAGTTACTTTGACAATCAAGACGAATGTATCAAAACAATCTAACAAACTAATCTATCAAGACTGCAAAGCGTGTCAAAGTAGGGACACAAAAAATAACCCTCCTTCAGTCACGGTCGGGTAAAAAACAATACGGACTTTGATCCGACCAAGAACTCGATGCATTTCTTGAAATCTAGAAAATAGAAAAAGTGTCAGGAGGCAATATTTGCCTACACTTAACGGGACACTGGGACAATGTTGAGATGGAGTAGGCTTGCCCAACACCTACACCATCCTCCACTGGAAATACATGGTCAATACGTGTGGGGTTGACTAAGCCGCGGGTTTCCTCACGATGTTTTCCTTCACCGGTTAGGGCTCGTGTCAATGCGCATATACATTTTTCGAAACGAAAAATCCATTGATGCACGGCCAGGATTCGAACCCACGACCTTTGGATCGAAAGTCGAGGTACTGGGCCTCGGCCAATACGGCTCTAAAGAAGAAAACAAAAGAGTTGTACTAATCTTCCCATTGTCTTTTAATCGAGAGATCGAGTTGATTTAAGATACTAAGCTATTTTTCTTTGATAGTTTATCTGTTCATGCCTACAATTTATGATCTCTTTTAGTAGTAAAGCAGCTGTGGTAACTACCTAGGGCGTCTTTCACCACATTCTTGTGTTTAATACAATACAATACCTAAAATACCTACTTCCATTTATTAATAACTCCTTAGTTACAAGTCACAAGTTTAAGGTTACTTAAGGGGGTGCTATCACCTAAAATTAGCACATTGAAGAGAGCATCTTCAAATACCTATTCGTTTTAGCTTCGCTAAAATAAAGATGAATTTAGAATGTGTGGCTGCGGCACTTACAACAGCTGCATGCTCCGAAACACGTAAAAAATGCAATTTTTGGAGATTTCTCATCAGAAAATGTTTAGCACTTATTACAGCCTTTTTTGTATGTGATAAATGTGTTTAATCCTACTAATATTATAAAGGCGAAAGTCTGTGTGTGTGTGTGTGTGTGTGTGTGTGAATGTTTGTTACCACGTATCTCCATAACTTCTAAACCGATTTTGATGAAATTTGGAATGGAGATAGTTTAGGTTCTGGAATAAAACATAGGCTAGTTTAACATAAAAATTATATCATCAAGTCAAATCACGAAATTGAGAACCTTTTTGAAGTCGCTTTAAAAATACCGAGCAGCGACAGTAAAAACGGCGCATTAATAAATGCCCCTATTACAGCTAATAAAGTTTCAAATGAAATATGGCTGTCAGTGTGGTAAAAACCCCAATTTTTGTCTCAAAAACCCCCTCCATAAAACTTTCCGAAACATATAAATTCGTTCACCCTCGTATTTTGTTTATGCTCAATTCTAGTAATACTGTTACCTGAGCAACTTTAATAGAGTATAATAAATAATAGATGTGGATTATTAATGCCACTGATTTATTCAATACTTCAGGTGATAGCTCCAGCCTACGATTTCGCTCGCCTGGTACCAAATTCTAACCTAACCCATCGAAGTACTTGTACAGTGTACATTGTGTATAGTACATTACGAGTATGTACACCGAAGTCAACGCGTCTATTCAACATTCGTACAATTTTTTTGCTAGTTAATTCAAAATAATGAGTTTTATTACCCGACTGCATCAGAAGAAGGTTCATGTATGTAAATGTCTGTTTCTTTTAACATAAAAAACAATAATTTGGAAAAGTTCTCCCCAGATGCTTTCATCTTAATAAATATTTAATAAATTGTTATTTATTTAAATGCTTTCATATTAATAAATAACAATAATTAATCTAAAAAAAATGGATTTTTATGAATCAGAATCTTTTGGCTTCACCTCTTGACAAACCTTCAATCTTAATGTTTCTTTCAATTCAAAGGTAGTCTGGAAGAAATTGCTACTAAGTGATAAGACCGCCCATTGTACAATTATACTATAGGTTTATTTATTTCATAAGTTACTGTAAGACGTGTACAATAAAGAGTTTTCTTTCATCCATTCATAAATTCCAGTGTTCGATACACTACCTCATCCAAAATACAATAGTAGGGTAGGTACTTAAATTATTACCCCAAACTTACTTACCCCAAATGTATATCTAACTAAGCTTGTCACAATGGGCACGTGTCCCGGGGTAACCCACAGGAAACGCACAGCGATTTTACGATTTACTGATCGATTTGTTTAATAGCTTACCCTTAATCGTTTATTGGGTTTAAGTAACCAGTATTATAGTATTTACTGTAATACTAGCTGCTGCCCGCGGCTTCACTTATACCTGGATAAAACGTATTAATCTCTTATGTTTTTTTTACGGCTTTGACGAACCTCACTTTATCCGACTAGCTCCACACAGGAGCTTGACTATTAAGATTTAAGCGGATGGATCACCGAAAAGAAAGCTAGGCTTGTGTTCACTGAGCTAGGCCCCTTCCGTGTTTGATGCCCTGATTTTTCACGGTGTTGGTCGAGTAAGAACAGGATTAGAATCACCTAGCTCTTAAGACGGTTCAAAACTTAAAAGTGACTGATCGTAGTGGTCCTACTGAATAAATAGTTTTTGAATTTTCAAATTTTGTTTTTCGGCTTTTTAAATATTTTTGGTTTAGGTACGTTCTTTACTTACTTGATGGAAGCCCAAATAGCTCTCAATGCTGTGCGTTGCGAAGAAGACTTCTCCCTCACACGTTAGTATCATCAGGAAACCGTTGAGGGCCTGGAAATTACAAAAACATTACTCACCTAGGGCAGAAAAGTAAGAAATGTTCCAGATCACATGTAATTGTTGACCGAGGCGAAGCCGATGTGATCTGAGGCTGTCTTATTTCCTGGCCATGGTGAGTAAACTATTTTTCTCCTCGACGGAAGCGGAAAGCGGCAACTTCATTTGGCGTAGCGGGACAAAAGTTGCCACTTTCCGCCCGGAGGGGACAAAAAATATTTTCTTAAATACCTTGCATTTTTGATAATTCTATACGACGCGAATAAAGACCAAACAGAACAAAAAACCCGAAAAGAATGTACGAAACATGTAAAAGGTAATCTACTTGATCCAACTAAAATAAATACAGGTTGTCTCAAAGTTACTACCCTTATAAAAATACCTTCGTATTCATTCATGACTAATGCCGAGTCGAAAGTCTCCGCATTTTTCGTATCAGACCTGTCACCCCAAATTATTCCGTCAGGGTGGAGGGAAGTTTTCGTACTTTTGTAACAATTTACTGAACATACCGTATAGTTGGCGAACTTGCCGATGGAATTGCGAACGTATCCATTGTCTTACGACTTAGTTTTTACCTGACTACGGCAAAGCAAAAAAAGAGGGTTATGATTTTGATCGGTAGGTATGCATCATAAATATGGATGTTTATCAGTTCTCTCGTAATTTCTAGATCGCTGAAACTTAATATATTCGAGTTAGATTGATTTAACAAAACCAACCTCGATAACTTTGTAGCATAAAATAACAATTTATTTTAAAAATTAATGAAAAATTCCCGATAAACTAGAAAAGAGCTGATCAAACGGCTAAACCGATTTTGAAACATGTCTAAGAATCATAACTAAAAAAACCTTTCAAATAAAAAAAAAACATTCAAATCGGTGCACGCGTTTAAGAGCTACGGTGCCACAGATAGACACACAGACAGACAGACATAGCAGTCAAACTTATAACACCCCCTTTTTTGCATCGGGAGTTAAAAAAGAAATACTACGAAAAACCCGAGAGTGAAAATCAAAAACACCTTACGTCAAATCGTGCATCAATGGAAACACACAATCATAGCTCAACTTGAAACTGTAAAATGTAAAGTACAGCTGGATGCCGCATATTTATTGCCATCGCGGGCCATTGACACCGAGTAACCAGAGAGACAAACTCAAACAACGCGCGATAATAGGTACTTCACTACATGCGCAGCGTTGTGTGCGTGCGCGTTCACCGACAGGCTCACTTACGAGCGGCGGGCGGCCGCTTCGTGAGCTCTCGGCTAGTCTCGGCAAACTCCGGCGGCCGACCGGCGGCTATGCGGTAAGGGACGCTCGGAGGCCGCGAATGCTACGAGTATGCGGCGGCCGCGCGGGTTACGTAGTAACTATTAATGAATCTGTGGCGCGGTCTTTTTCGAGTTCATTTTCATTCAGCCAGTAGGTAAGGTGAGTAGGTACTTACACTAGCTAGGCAAAGTCATGCAGAGAAAAATAAAAAGTTATCATTTTTCACATACCTACCTACTTACCTACTCAAAAAAACGTGACCGGTAAGTTTACGTACCTACCTACTAGGTATCATTTTATTGAAATATTATTGAAGTAATTTTCTGTAAGTACCTACCTAATAAGTAGGTAATGGTACCTATTTACTAATATTTAAAGTCGATTTTAATCTAGGTAAGTAGGTACTTTTCATTGTCGTATCGATTTGAAAATTTGCATTTGTATGTAATTCGGATACCTAAACTTATAATAATTTGGTATTTTCGAGCTGATTATGAACTCCTCAGTAAATAAACCGATGGAGTTAAAACTCGACATGTCTGTCAAGTCCCGACTACACTGTAATTAGGTACCTACATGGTGACAACGAGCTGGTTTGATGATGGAGTCAGGAGCTGTTCAAAAGAACTCCTCCGTAAATTAGCCGATTGAATTGAAACTCGACATGTCTGTCAGAGTACCTACAGAGCAAATACCATCCGTCCGTCAGCAGTACCAGCTGTCCGTTTATTATTTTAACACTACGCGAGTGACACCGCGCGGCGCAGTTAGTTTATTTCCATAAGTGACAGCCCTACAAGAATAGGCTATTATAAAAGTCAATGTTAGACCGCTGTTTCTCTGTTCATTTCTCTGTGCCATTGATTTATTATTGACAGTTCATAATTTATAAATTGCATTTTATTGCGGCGCAGTCAATGTATTCTCGGATTCTCAGCGGCATTTCTGGTAGTTAGTTGCCGATACACCTGTACACCTGATTTTACTGTAAATGTATAATAATGAGCATTTGTTTGGAAGTAATACGAAGTAGCTACGTCAATTTCGAAGAAATAAATGTTTTACAGTTTTTTTTGTTTTTGTTTAAAATACCTGTCTCTTTTTTTTGGGAAAATTCTTTTCACCCGAGCAAAGCTCGGTTGCCCTTTTATATCTTATTTGGTATCTTAATCTGGTAGAGTCATAATTGAAACACAATCTTTCGGATTTTTAAATAATTAATGAACTTGACATTATTTTAACACACGGGAATTACTCACGTAAAATATCGTCGTATGATAATAGTGTGAGACGCGACCGCGAGGAGTAACCTTGCCGCAACTGCCTCCTTACCCAGATGAAGATTCTCCGGATGAATCGAAACATTGTCGGTATCTAAATCGACGATATTTTCACGTGAGTAATTCCCGTGTGTTAAAATAATGTCTAGTACAACTCACGAAAGTTTTAAAAGTGAAATAAATGAACTTACTTGTAGAAATAGCTCTCCGTCCGGCATCGCATGGTCGTACGGCGAGTGTTCCCGTCTGTGCCCGTGCAGGTCTTCCTTCTCTTTGTGCATGACGACTGAAACAAGGAGAATAGCTTTAAAATCGTGCCTCTCTATCGCTTATTCCACGCTCTCGCTTGCACGCTCCGCTCAGGCGGAACGTGACACTTTTTCGTGCGTGCAGTCGGTGTTTATCAATTTATAAGACGTTAACACGTCAAAATAAATTCTCATAAGGGGTTATCGTTTAGGCCAGCTGCACATTTTAAGATTTTTGATGTAATGAATGAAAAAAATATGATCATGATTCGTTTTTTTTTTTTAATAAAAGTGGGTAGGTACCTACTCGTATAGGTATAATGTTAATAACAATACACATAAAAACGGTTTTGAGATACAATCAATTCTTAAGGCTTACTTACACAATGCAAGCAGCATCCGAGCTGGGCAGTTACTGCAGTTTAGCTACTCGCTCCGTTTGAGCATCATACTATCATATTATGCGAGTCGCTTCTTTTACGTAGTGTTAACCAGTATAAGTATAATGTTTTTGTTTTATGTGGATGGAAGATTAATGTTTTTTTCACGAGATAGAGTGAGAGACACATTACGGTAGATACTGAAATCTTTACAACACTTACCTAAATAGTTTTTTCCTTATTGCAAACGAATGAATTAATCTTCCGAAAAATTGAAATATACAAAGAGAAGATATATTTTAAGGCTTCTTGACAAAATAATTGAAACGCAAAACAGTATGTAAAACTGTCATTTTTCAAAAAATAAAAAAAAAGTGGATATTTAAGTAAAAGTAAAGGTCAGGGACAAGGGCAGGAAAGAAGAGAAAAATAAGGAACAGCTGTTTTTAAAACAAAGAAAAATGGTTACACACATTGACACACATGTCCCCAAGTTCCAAAAACAACCAGAGACCCTAAGACCATTTTACCTTCTGTGCTTTACTAGTAAACGCCCGCGGCTTCGCCCGCGTGGATTACTATTTTTGGAACTACATTTTTCCGGGATAAGTCAATGTGTTATTTCAGAACCTAAACTATCTACATTTCAAATCTCATCAAAATCAGTTTAGTAGTTGTGGGGATACGTGGTAACAAACATTCACACACACATACACACACACACACGGACTTTCGCCTTTATAATTAAGTAGGATAAGATTAATCGCTTTGCTCAGTAGCTGGCCATTGACAGTAACTCGTATTGTGCAACCAGGTCATTATTTTAAATAAATAATAAAATGCATAAGAATCGTAATAAACTAGATTTCATTAAACTTAATGATACTGCAGGTGTAGGATGTTTATGAGATTGAAACATTATCAGAGATGAAACTTAATGGCCTAAGAATAAGACTATCTGTAATTAATTTTATGTTATCAGAGTAGGTAGAAAACAAAATAAAAGTGCTAAGTACTATGATATTTTGAGTTCTATTTATCTATTGGTCATGAAGTTTTGAAAAATATTTGTTGTCAACATCATCCGTACCCTTATAAATGTGAAAGTGTTTATTTGTTTGTTTATTTGTTCTGCTTTCACGTCAAAACAGAGCGACGGATTGACGTGGTTTTTTGTGTGGAGATAGTTGGAGGGCTGGAGAGTAACATAGGCTATTTTTTATCCGGGTACCATGCGAGCGAAGCAGCGGGCTGCAGCTAGTTATTTATAATGAGCAAGAAGGTATGTTTATTAGTAGCAGAAACATGGCTGTGATGTAATTGTAGGTACTGATTCTATTTAAAAATAACTCATTCAGGTTGTGACAATTTATAGGTACCGTAAAATACGCCAACATTGCCCACTTTTTTCGAATAATTTCAATTTTTGTAAAAATTTTCTATGGGAACGTAAGTATTTTCTTTTATCATCTGCTATTATAAGATTATGTGCATGTATTACTGTATCGGATTTTATGATGCGTCAATATTTAATTAAGTATTTTATACATTTTGATGGCGGGCAAAGTTATCTGGACTTTTAGCCAACATTGCCCACGTTGATTTTTGACGCAAATATAGCCTCTAGAGAGATGAAATAAAAAGCCAATACAAGAATTTAGGCAATAATGGTGTTTACTTTAGGTATTAAAACGATACTATAGAAGGTTTCCTAGCAAAGTGGCTGGGCAAAGTTACCCTGACATTTTTTGTCTTTTTCATACAAACCGCATTTCACAAATTAAAAGTGCTAGGGTTGGCACTTCTTAGTTAACTGATCTTGTGATCGTAGTTGTTGTAGGTATAAAAAAACTGGTTATTTTTCATTCAGGTATTTATTTAATAAACTTTAATCAACATATTTATATGGGTACCCAAATGAAAATGAAATACTAATTGAAATCAAATGATGTTAGGAGCTAAATTAAAATAATTACTAAACTATTAGACATTTTCAGCTAACTGTCACTATTATTATTGCATTGTCACCGAAGACTCATAATTTTACCTAAATTCAGCTCAATTTGACACCGGGAAGTAGGTCAAATTAAGCTTGCAAGAATTGACCCGGACAAACATACTTACAAACATAGGAACTTACAAACATACAAACATTGCAAGTTAATTAAAAGCTTTAAAAAAAAACAAGTTTCTGAAGTGCCAACCCTAAGCTTATTTTGATGGCGGGCAATGTTGTCAATAGTAGATCGCTACATTGCTGGATAACTTTGCCCACCGCTATAACTCTTGTTTGAAAAGGCATTCAGCAACGATAATAACATATTAATACTCCTAAAATGTTCTTACATATCATAATATTAATAAAACTAACCTGTGTTTTCGCCATCACTCACAATTCACTTATGAATTTGCACCAAAATTTGCCCGCGAAAATACGCACCGTACTCGAAGAGTTCCAACAAGTTACTGAGTGAAGCTAGCGACACACCAGATAGACAGTGTTGCTAGACACATAACCTATTTTCTATCAAAGTCAAAAAATGTTAACATATTATTCAAATATTTTTGCAATTTAAAGATTTGCTTAAAAATTGATCTTCGGGCAAAATTACCCTTGGTGGCAATGTTGGCGTATTTTACGGTATGTATTATTTCTATATTATTTCTTAGTAAAAACTTATTAACTGGATTATTTGGGAATTTTTTTTTTCAAATACTTACAGGAAGTTGCAAATAACTTTAAAAAGAAAAAATGCAAAAAAACAGAAGAAATAACTAGGTAGGTACACCTATAATATGAGGGGTATAGATTTAGTAAAAGTAGTGTCAATACCTGCTCTATTCTTCTCAGGATAAGGTTCAGTTTTCTGCATCATAATACCTCCCCTGCATTAGGTATCAGCATCCCTATTAGATAAAGTAGAGATGTGATTTGTCGCTCGAGCCACGCCCCATACAATATTTGCATATAGTTAGCGCCTATTCGTGAATAACTAGGAGAATTTTATAGCGCATTAGTATGGAAGAAAATATACTAACTTAAACTAGATTCATCTAGTAGAGTAGAGCTGTGTTTGCCGAGTGAGATAGTCGTGGGTTCGAATCCCAGCCGTGCATCAAAGGATTTTTCATTCCAAAAAAAATTATTGTGCGCATTAAAACGAGCTTTATACGTGAAGGAAAACATCGTGAGGAAACCCGTGGCTTAGTCAGATCCAGACGTATTGACCATGTCTTTCCTGTGGATATGGCCGATTAAGCTATGGTTTAGGTGCTGGGCAAGTCTACTTCGTCTCAACAATGTCCCAGGCACTACAGTGTCTCGTTAGGTGTAGGAAAAGATTGCTTCCTGACACTATAAAAATCATCGACTAAAGATGTAAAGGCTTAAGTTTACTAGATCTAACGCACACTCTGTTCTGCCTAGAGCTTTGTTCGACTAGCTCCCTACTGGAGCTTGACTTTTTAGATTGAGAAGGATGAATTACCGAAAAGACAGCTTAGGTCCCAAACCATGTTTGTTGCCCTGATTTTTCACGGTGTTGGTCGCGAAAGAACAAGGAGTCACATTTCATTTCAGTAATTTTGAATTTTTTACGACGCCGACGGAGCTATTTTCCTCACTCCAGTTTTTTTAAAGTGTGAATTTTTACTTTATTTTATAACTCAGCTTTTAATATCCTTGTATTAATGTTAGTAATTTCAGTTTTACGAAGGAGTAAAAGAAAAGGATGCATTACAAAATTATTATTTTTAAAACAAACGAACAATATGGCTGGTTTATGGTCATTTGGTGCCAATTACCTCAGCCGTGTGGGAGACGCCATATGGACGCATAGGGGTGGGATTTGTCGATACAATTTATATCGATATCGATGAAAATGCCTAAATTTTATAGTAGGTATAACCACGGAGCAAATAATATACTACGTATTAACTTAAAAAAAAATACAAATAAGCCAATAGTCATATTTTTAAATACAAATGATTTTACAGTTATCACAAAAGTTTTAGAAAGACTACTGCTATTAGTCAGCTGCAGTGTCGAAACATTTAGTCGATTAAAAGGCTGTCATGGCGTTAAGATGTTTCTGACTTTAACGAGAGCTTAAAGGGCACATTATTTATACTTTAGATGGCAATCTATGGTTTGTTTTAAATAATCAGAATCATCCAGAGATAAAATATCAATTTGTTTACTTATTTGTGGTTTTGCCAGTCGGTTCTTATTTTTGAATGTTTATTTTTACAAAAAAAATTGGATTATCTATGATAGATAGATCGACTGAATAAAAATATTCATTTTATTTTAGTTTTCCACTTATTGAAATTATTTATGTGCTATTGTTTTTATATCAGCAGGTAATTAAGTTTATAATTATTATTATTAGTATGTTGAATTAGGCTTAGCTTGTTAATAAAACTCTTTTGAAATGTAAATATTATTCATTTATTTCTAATACATAATACATAATGCTAATTCCTTAAACAATAATCATAAAACACTCGCTGTTTTACATATCTGTAAGCAAATTAAAAACATTTGCACACAATCCTCTAACAGTAATACCAATACCAATTTATTATAAATAGCTACGATTCTGATCTAGAAATTATAATTATTGGAACGTATCGTCTCGTTGCGTTATTTCTTTGCGCCCATTTTTTGTAACGAAGCTAAGTTATTGTTTTGCGAGCTCCGATCAAGATAGTGGCAATCCAATCGATTTATCGATAATGTCCTTTGGTACGTCACTAATCGAGTGTGCGGTGGTTTTTATCACCCTTTATAATCGTCATTACGGCTTGAACGTCGCCACTTTTTTACTTTTTCGTTCTAAATTGAAAACGAACTTCATAAGATTAAATAATTGAGTAAATAGACTTTTTATCTGCAATCTATTCTATTTGTAGCTATTGGAAAATATTAATAACAAGGAATTACGAAATTCATTTGAATATTTTGCTGTGTTTGCATTATTTATTTAAATCCATAAAATAATGCAGGGGGCGTACCACCAAGTCTTAGAGCAATGTCAAAAAAAGCTTAAAACAGGCTTACTGCTTTAGGAATGACATTCGTTGTCATTTTCAAGCTTGTTTTAACATTGCTCTAAGAGTTCAAGGTACGGCTACTGGACAGTTCACACAGCTTCATTATAGCCCCAAGCTAAGCAGAGCTTGTGTTATGGTTATGACTGTTACCTATACCTACTACTTCTATAATACTTTTTATTTGTTACCTATACTACTTTAAATACATACATTATTAAGTGTATGTGTATCTATACACGAAGACTACACGCATCAAAGTAAAGTAAGTAAGTAAGTAAAACTTATAGTAAAGTAAAAACAACACACACAGAACCCACAACCTATAATAAGACTCGCACGTGACTGCATTTTAAATACTTGTTTACAATAATTTCTTAACGGACTTACATCTATTTACCATTATTTTTTGTATTCAGATTAAACCATACGTTTTAAGAAAGTTATACTTTTTGCTAAAAAGTGGTTAAGTCATGCATCTTTTGCTAAATAAAGTTGTAAGTAGTTTCCAGTAAATTAAAAAAAAAAAAATAAGCCAATGAATTGATGTTTTTCTTATGAATCACTAATTCTGTGTGAATCACTTCATCCAACTTTGCTCTAGTCTAGTAGGTAGGTAGTAATAGCCGATCTAAAAATTTAGAAATAAGTTTAATTTGGAGTACCTAACTTTTAAAATGATAACGTATGAAAATAAAAAAATTCACTCAGAAATATTTATTTCTTATACCTTAAGAAATAGTGTTTGTTAACATTTTTTTTTATTAAGTTTAAAAATTATCTCGTGTCATAAAAATGAAAAAAAAAAAATAGAACGCGCTAATCTCAGGAACTACCAGTCGGATTTGAAAAATTATTTCTGCATCTGATTGTTAAACTCTTGGGAAAGGTTATAGGCTACTTTTCATCATCATCATCACATACCATCACTACGGGGACAACGCCTCGAGGGCGCTGCTAGTAGTTAGTATAATGTCACTACAAAAATATTCAACACTCACACATCACTCTTCCACATTTCTTAAGACTGGATTACACCGGAGCAACACTGTGCGGCATTGCGGCATGCCACAAGGCCGCATGCTACAGAATAAAAAATGTCGCACATTGTGGCAAGAACCGTGCGACATGGCAACACCTTGCGTCATGTGGCAGACTGACCCAAGCACGATGTTGCCGCGGCGTAAAATAGGCTGCCGCATGCCACTAATGCCGCAACTGCTTTCTATTTGTAGCATACCACAAGATGCCACATGTCACAATATGTAGCATGCGGCACTGTCGCACGTTGTTGCCCTGGTGTAATTCAGCCTTTAGTACATTTACGTTTACAAAGACAATTTGTTTATTATGGGCACGTACCAACCACCTGGCAAAGCTAAAGTTTAATTGAAAGTAGCTTCGTAAACAGATGCAAAATATATTTTGTAAGTTTTGCATGTTACTATGTTGCTAGACCAGTGGTTCCTAACCTTTTCTACCTTGTTGTTACCCCTGTGACAATGTCAATAAAACTGATTTTACTCCCGTTTACCCTTCTTCATTCTTCATTATTCATTCTTTTGATCATGAGTAGCGACTCGGCGACAGCACACTGTTTTTCAGTGAAATTTTATTTTGTTAGTATTTAATTACCTACATATTTTCTCTCAATTTAAAACTAATAAATGTGTTAAAAACTGTTTTGGTCATAAAATATTGCCCCCCACCCCCCAAAAAAACCTTTTTACCCCTTTGGGGTAATTACCCACAGGTTCAGAACCACTGCGTTAGACCAAATGTGGAAATAAAGGAATAGTTTTTATGAATTAACTGAATCATACTTGTAAAATAAGCCTTAATTAAACATATGAATATATGAATATTAATAATAACTTTTAAGGGTTGATTGGTATTTTTTGCGTTCTTATTGCAGAGGTTAAAAAGGCGTTTGTTATTTTTTTCTAAATATGAATCGAAATATGAATCATTTGACAGCAAAGTACCTAAATCAAAAAGGTAACACAAAAAACTACGTTCCTAGTAAGTAAGTAAGTAAGTTCGTATGAGCAAGTGGCCAACTCTGGTGAAGGAGTTTTTTTACGTTCCTAGTGATTTTTTACTTTGAAATAAGTAAAAGGCAAATTGGTAATTTTCTGAACATCAATTCATTGTCCCAGGCACTACAGTGTCACTGTATATAAGTCATTTGGTAGGTAAAAATGTATTATCATATATACCTGAAACCTACACTTATTTAACGTTTCTATGTAGGTAGGTAATATAAAAAATTTGCAAATATTACCTGATACATAATATAAAACTACAACATTTCTGAACATTAACTTTAAAATACTTACTAAGTTTTAAAAAGAAAATTATCGTTATAAGTTAAGAATTATGTATCATGACAATTCCGTACATACCTATTATAAATGTGAAAGTGTGTTTATTTGTCCTGCTTTCTCGTCAAAACAGAGCGACGGATTGACGTGATTTTTTGTGTGGAGATAGTTGGAGGGCTGGAGAGTAACATAGGCTACTATTTATCCGGGTACCACGCGAGCGAAGCCGCGGGCAGCAGCTAGTCATGACAATAATTTTAAGTCAACTCTGGTACAACTCTAAGACCAAGTTTCTGTAGATTCGCCAAAAAATTGACCTGCCAGGTGTTTCAAACCCGCACCTCGCGTCTCAACTGCTACGCTAAAGATGACATAATTATTCGAAGTCGCATGACAGCTCGCTACGTACAATGAACATTTAAATGACAGAACAGACAACACGCAATATTTCTTTACGAATGTGATTTATTAGTTTCCTTGCAACATCTGTTTTTGCATAAAATTGCAGTTAAATTGACTCATTAGGTAAATGTAGAGAGTATTAGTGCAATTTAGAAATAATTATTGGTGGTAATTAATAGCTTTACATTTAAACCGACTATTGGAATTGATATTATTAGATACGCTTCTGGCTTTGACTGTGCGGAAATGTTGTCATCGTAGAAGAGTGAGCTCACACATAAAATAGTTTAAAGTTAACAGGATTACGATGTCCACAGAATCATGAGACTATAGCGGCCTTTACACGTAAAGTTTAACCGCGGGAAATAGCACGCGCCATTCCATCCTTCGCTCCAAAACCTTACGTGTAGATGCGCGAGGCCTGACAGTTCGATCTGGCATGTCGACAGACAGTTTTTGTGAGAGTTTTTTGTACGCATCACCGTTCATAATCGTACCACGCGCCAGTCTAAAGTGTGACAGTAATAGGCCTGTTTCATAATTTTGAAAAATGGTACTACAATGTTCAGAAGTTGCTTCTGATTGCTAAAAATAATATATTTCACAATAACTAATGAGATTTACAGAAAAATAAAACTTTTAAGTTTAATATTTAAAATTCACGCCAAAACGCTTCAATATGTCATGGCGTCTCCTGTGACGTCATCATTGTCACAGCCTTATGTAACCAATAGTACAAAGTGATGTTGGTGAACAATTTTCTAAATAAATTCATTTTAATTCTGAATTCCAAAGGATATAAGTGGTGTGTAGTGCCTAAGTGCGACAATAATTCGAAATAGACACCTGAAAAGTTGTATAAAACGTTTCACGGAACAAAACTATCTGTAAAAAGTGGTTTAGGTACTCTTGCACGGTGGATCTAAAACAAAGAAATATATTATGTAGGTGCTTAGTAAGCCTGCTAAAGGAACAAAGTTATTAACATTATATTTTTTAACAACAAACAACAAATTTAGTTTCCAATATAGCTTATTTTCGAGATTAATACCTAAGTAGAAGGTATGTATGAAAAAATCTTTATTGTGCTTTTAAATTGATTTTATGGAAAAAACTTTTCTTATTATCTATTATAATATGTCTATTTACGCGGAAGCCTTCACATTTCTGAATTCTGCCGAACAAAAATCATTGTTTGTTCTCAGAAACTCTCCCAACATTAGAACATCCACTATAGGCAAATTAGACGAATTTGCCGTGGTAAATCCTGGTTCCACTATTGTATCTTTTGAGAAAACGACGGACGATAAAATAGATATACCTACCTAAATTAAGCACTAAGAACAAATTAAAACCAAAAAACGACTACCTACCAAAACTTGAAGAGTTATGCGATTTGTATGAATGAAGTTTGTTCTGTTCACTGACAGTAACACTCGTGACGTAATTCGCTCTGATTGGTGTTTCATCTATCATGGCGGATAGCCGTATTTTATGGTTTTATTTTATCAAAAATAAAATTAATCTCACTATAATTTCAATAATAAATATGTTTTACGGAATCTGTGAATCTTAGTTCATTAGATTAATGCATTAATTTAGTGATTACGCATTACAGGAAGCACGCCTATTAGCACGACAGTTTTATCCGCGGTTAAAACTGCACAGATTTATCCGCGATTCGGAACGAAGTCCAGATGCGCGGTTAAAACTCTACCGTATAAAGGCCGCTATTGTCTGAGTTATTCAGATATGATCTTTTGGGGTAATCAGAGGCAAGATTCCACAATCGGCAAATGCTCTAAGGTACGTGAATGAAAGCAAGTAAATTAGTCGCATTTAGCCAAGGTCATTTGCAAAGACCTAGGTTTTAACTAGAAAGGCTATCACCGATTAAACTGGCCATAACTCGTCGTCCATAACTTTATGGTGGGACGTCACGAAAGGTACCCACTACCCAGTAACCAGCAACCTCATAATTATACTATTATTGCTTTTATTGTGAACGATGAAGAAATTACGAGGTGATTTTTGTTGGCGTTTACGAATGTTTAAGTTTTCTAAAAATTAGATTATTTTCCATCTTTATACATTAATAATTATGTAATAACTTAAAAAACTAAAAAAAGCTTTTAAAAATCGCTTCAATGGAAAACCAACTAAAAAAAAAAGAAAAAAATCTTATAACTTACATTAAAAATTAATAACAATTTAAAAAACAAAAGAAACGCTTTAAAGGAAATCCAACTAAAAAAAAAGAAAAAAAATCCTATTAGGTAGTATCTACCTACTTTAAAAATGAATAACAATTAAAAAAAACTCTTTAATGAAAAACCAAGTAAAAAAAGGAAAAAAAAATAAGTACTTACTTAAGTTTCAAAAATGAACAGAGTACCCAAGCCATGACGGAGGCCAATAGGCGGCCTAAAAACTCATTTACTAGAGATAGCCACTAGCTTATACGAACTTACTTTTAAGCACTAAAACTGGTCGTAAGTCCGTCGGAGATGGTGTAAAGCTTAGTCTAATAAATAAATAAATAATAAATAAATGTTGCTGTACATTTCACACAGCGCCATCTAGCCCCAAACTAAGCAAAGCTTGTACTATGGGAACCAGATAACGGATAGAATACTTATATGCCTTTTGTAAATACATACATAGAATACTTTACAACACCCAGACACAGAACAAACATCTATGTTCATCACACAAATGTTTATCCTGAGTGGGAATCGAACCCATGACCTACAGCGCAGAAGGCAGAGCTACTACCAACTGAGCTAAGAGGCCAGTCTAATAACAGTAAGGGCCGGAGTTTTTTCCTCTCCACTGAGCATAAGGTCACGGTGGCCTACCCTGGGGTCGGTGGGGCCGGTAGGGTCACCTGGCCACGTGCCATACTGTGAAACGGTTACAGACAGATGTGGAGTTAATTGTTTTATGTTTATTATGTGATCTGTTTTGTTTTTGGGTCATTATGGTTTTCGTTTTTTAGGGGTGAGACTTAAATTAGAAATTAAAGAGAAATAGTTTTAATTTCGATACAAATCTGATGAAATGCATATTCAAGAAAAGAAATTCTAGAAATTAAATTAAATACTTGTGATACTTTTTTATTAAATTAAATTAGTTACTTCGTATGAGCAAGTGGCCAACTCTGTTGACGAACTTTTTAGGCCGCCTAAAGGCCTCCGTCATGGCTTAAAAACTTAAAAGCCGGGACCGACAATTTAACGTGCCCTCCGAAGCACGGAAGCGCTCAGTTCGTTATATCACTTGCAGTCACCCATCCAAATTGTGACCGCGCACAATGCTGCTTAACTTCAACGATCAATCAAGGAAGTCTAAGCAGGTTACGCCACGAGCGCTTCATAAATTAAATTAAGGGCTGATTTTTCAATACCTAGATAACTTTTATCTGAGGAAATAAATATGCGATTTGACAAATATTGTATTGAAAATATGTCATAACGCCATATTTATTCCTTAGATAATATCTGCCCTAAGATAGTGATCAAGATAAATAGCAAAGATTAGTCAGAGGCAAGTCTGAGTAAAATTGGCACATAAAGAAACTTCACAAGAAGATTACCGGCACTATAAATACTTAAGAGCCGTGTTGGCTGAGGGGTTATAGTACCTCGACTTTCGATCCAAAGGTCGTGGGTTCGAATCCTGGCCGTGCATCAATGGATTTTTCGTTTCGAAAAATTTATATGCGCATTAGCACGAGCTCTAAACGGTGAAGGAAAACATCGCGAGGAAACCCGCGGCGTCAGCCCCACACGTATTGAGCATGTCTTTCCTGTGGATATGGCCGGTTAAGCTAAGAGGATGGTGTAGGCGCTGGGCAAGCCTACTCCATCTCAACATTGTATCAGGCACTAGGTACAGTGTCCCGATGAGTGTAGGCAAAGATTGCCTCCTGACACTGTATAAATCTTCTAGTAAAGATGTAAAGGTCTAAGTAAATACTTAAGGGTTGTTAGGTTTGTAACCATGCATATTTATTATCGTGTGTAAAATAAATAAAACTTTAGCCTACTTAAATTATTGTTTTCACACTTTATAGGCTAATTTGTCACAACAAATACGCTTTCCTAACACAGCCACGCTTAAAGCTTGTTGGTACAGTCAGCAACAAAAATTAATGGACATTTTCAGTTTTTAAAACTGAAAATTTTTAGAACTCAGCTATGGTCTTTTTAATCAAGATAATGAAGTTGCCTTAGTCTGTAGGTAAGTATTTGAGAAGTTAAAAATTTGTGTGAATTTGTGTGAATGGGTTTAGCTTGTTGACTGTACGACACTAAAAAGATTTACTTCACCTCGAAAAATGAATCAAAAAAACATTTCTAATTTTATTGATCGTCACGCAGTGGCCTGAGGATAGACGAAAACGCCGGGGCAGGCCTCGAACACGTAGGCATGATGATTTGGATGCATTACGGACTGACTTGTGGGACAAAGCTGGCGATCGCAAGGCATGGAGAATGATGGACCTTTGCCCAGCAGTGGGACAGTACAGATTAAAGAAAAAAAAATATTGCTTGACCTGGCTGCCTACCATGAGAATTAAATGCGATCCAGTTTAGGTCCTACACTGAACTGCTTCGCTTGACGTATGCTATGACGCTGACGAAATATCAGAACCTGAATATGACCTAAACTGAATTGTTTGATAAAGTTTCGTTCACTCAATTCGAACCATGACTGTTTAATACGCGTTGAGTTGGTTTACTTTTGTATCAAAACTGTCACTTTTAAAACAGGTCATGGTACGAATAGTTTGCGATCCAGATTAGGAACCTAAACTGGATAGCTCCTAAACTGAATTGTCTACTAAGAGGTCATGGTAGGTACAGCTCCTGGTGAATAAACTTAGCCGGTTGACTGTACTTCAAGGAGCATAGAGCAATAACAGTTAGTACCTTGTACGAGCTTATTAGTATACTCATTGTGAAGTACACGCGAACGGGTCGTGTACGTCAGACCGATTCATACGGCTTGTTGCTTAGAAAAAGAATTAGGGTAATTCTGAGTGAAAACTTTTTCGGCGTTTTGAAGTGCCAAGGGGACATGTTGGCAGCTACTGCATATTTAAGTAGGATTTTGTTATGCGGTAAATCCAAAATTTTGTTTGTAGCGTCGTTTCTTAAGGGACCGGTGACAGGCGAATTGTCCATACGAACGTAATACCAAAATAATTCAAAATGTGAGCATATTTTTATCAGTTTATGTTTTTATTTGGATAAAGGCAGTATTTATCTAGGTTCCTGTTACACTTTTGTTCCAAAAAACTTACTATAGAACAAATGAAATGAAAACATGCCATCTTAGGTGTACCTACAAAGATTTCAATTCAATTTGCTTACATTTCTTTTTAGGTAAGTTTTTCGGAACAAAAGTGTAACAGGAACCTAGATAAATACCTACTGTCTCAATCTAACAACATAAACTGTCTTAATCTTAATTAAATATACTTACTTACTTAAATTTTAAATGATTTCGGTAGTACCTATTACGTTTTTATGGAAATTCGTCTGTCGCAGGCCCCTTAAAACAAAAGAACACTCTAACGAGCCTGGTCGGCGCATTAAGTTTTATGCATAAGACCGAAAATATGGTTTTTAGCTCATACGAAAAAAAAAAAGAAATAATGATCATGACTGTATTCCCAAGGCGCGGTAGACATTCTATCAGATCTTTTAGGCATTTTTTAAGATTCGTTGAGTCTAAGGGAGTAGTCAGAGGTATGTCCAAATATATATTTGGTACATGCCCACGTTTTGCAGAAGTTAGCATTCCATACGTGACAGGTTGCAAGCCCATCGACGCTATTAGAAAACTGGTTTCCTCACGATGTTTTCCTTCACCTTTCAGAGCTCATGTTAATGCGCATTTAAATTTTTCGAAACGAAAAATCCATTGATGCACGGGTTCGAACCTGCGACCTTCGGATCGAAAGTCGAGGCACTAACCCACTCGACCAACACGGGTAACTTTAGCACACCCCGGACACTCGACGAAATCTCTACGCAAAAGCGGCGTCTAACTACCTATTTACACAGACACTACACAATGTCATTTTTGTACACGCGCAATTGTGTGCGTGAAGTAAGGTTGCCACCGCATAAATAATTATTGTACCCTGTGGTCTCGGTCTCGTCCTCGTGTCTGCGCGCGGGGCGCGTCCCTAGCTCAAAGTCAGCCCCTCGCCAGCCCAAATTCGATCGACAGCGGCCATTCTAATCGTAGTATTATTATCTATTCTATGACTTTAGTCATATTGCCGTTGCACTATCAAGATCTTTATCACCAAAAGATTCATTATTTCTCGTCATTTCATTCTAGAACGAATAAAAAATGATTTTTTTCATTAACAACAAACATAATTAAAATTCAAGCCACGAAAGAGTAAAAATCAACCCGTACTTTATGGTTTAAAAGTAAAGTGCACCGATACCAAATTACCATACCAACATAAATTGACTGTTACTTACCTACCCGTTACCACTAATTCTAAAAGTAAACAAATCGATAAAATTTCTGGACGACGCACACAAATCACTCTAAAGGAAGATGTCTCAATAACAAGGCAATTTTACGGATCGTTAGAGAAGGACAGCAACACGCACGAACTCAATAATAGATAGGTTAGAATGAGATGACAATATTTTCTCCGGTCGCATTAATTAAGGAGCAAAGAGGTTTTAAATCATTGGCTGTCAACGCTCTCCATGGGAACCCCGAAGAGTTATAAGACCCTTTATTCTATATTTAAAATTACGATTTCGTAAATGCTTCGAATAATTTGAATTTGGAATTATTTGAGTTAACCGCTTATTGGTCTCTTGTGTGCTGGATAAATATCTGTAGGTATCTATTTGAAATAAGAATTAGATTTTCGGAATATCTTTTCATTTGTAAAGAAAAAAAAATTGAAAAGAAAAACGAAAACAGGATAACTTTTGTATCTAGACATTCTTAAGGAAGGATCCAAGGAGATGGTTAGAGGCAAGTCCAAAGGAAATAAACTAAACTCTAAAACTCAAAACAAATAACACAATGAGAAATAAAACCAGTTTGCATCAATGAAATGTCTTAAAAAAAAATTAAAACCAGTTGATAACTCAAGATCAATCTAAATATCAATAAAAACAATATCATCCAATCCAATATTCATTTCCAATTAACGTTCCGTTCCAACATCATCTATCCGCGCCAACTGTCAAAGGCAGTTGCGTGAAACGGAACGTGATCGCCGATTGTCCGATACCCGTATGTCACGGGGGTGTGATCATTACAAAGTTAGATTGTTAATTAGAATACTCGGCCCAGGAGCTTTATCCACTTTTTATAACATGTTTTCTTAACGAGATGAAACTTAAAACTTAACTTAGATTAAACTTAACTTAGTTTTCTTAACTCAGATCAGCGAGGATAAAAAGGCCGTTAAAGCAGAATCATGAAATTGTCCAAAAATCAGCCGTCTCTTTTCATAGACATGAGAGTAAAAAAAAACGAAACGTAATTCGACTCCTACTATGATTTTCCTCTATTTTTATAGAAACCTTGTTAGCCCCGCAGAACATTACCAATTCACAGAAATCATTATTATTTGTAAAATGTAATTTTTTTTAGGTTGTAGTTGAATGAAAGTGTGGGATCTTATTGATTTGCCGCAGAAATCTATATGTAAATAGTTCTAATAAGTATTTTTTAAGACAGTAACTGTAAATACTTTTCGTTTTTAAAAACCTGGTATAAACGAGGGTTTACTTTGTTTTATAATAATCTAATAATGTGTTGCGAACGGAGTCAGTGTATAGTGTATAACAGTCATGCACCACAGCGCGAGCGACATACCTTACGCTGTGATAAGTTCGTCTTTTTGTCCGTTTGTCCGAGTCGGCGTGACTGGTTGGGACTCCCGGTCAATGCGAGCCGTTTACATGGCGGACTAAATTTTTTAAAATGTTTAAATAAAATTTTAAAATTATAAAATAAAAATAATGATTAACGATCGACCTAGGCGCTCATGATACGATTCATTGATGGAATGATCGTGTTACACAGATTTCGATGTTTTGGAGAGGATTTGGCAAGTACTCGTAAAGCCACAGGATTGGTATGCTTTTACACAACTATAAGTTAAAATTATGTGCGTGCTGCGTGTAAATGCGCGTAACATCGGAGCAAGACAAAGTGTGACTGAGTTGACTCAAGCTAATTAGCTTGACTTTTGTTCGCCACACAGAGCCACAACACATTTACCTCAGTTTATATAAAAGATCATTGGAACTGTCCACATGGATAAGGGTTTAAGGTCTAGCTTTTTTTTTATTCTGTGGGTACCTACTACCTAACAAATAATTTGACCACTAAGATGTAAATTGTACGCCCGTCTTCGGTTGGTTAGGTATTCAAACTATCTAGTAAATCCCTTTCAAAATTTTTACATTACTTATCAAATAAAAGTGAATGTATTATAAATGTCCGCCATATAAACGAACAGTACACACGGTGTGAAATCAGCATTGTGATAAGCTAACGACCGCGCCCGGCACCGCTCGCGGTATCAATTAAACCGCTTCACAATCTGGCCGTGCAATTGGAGTTCCTTTTTAATTAATTGGCCGGGCCTGTATTCTACTAGATGACAACCGCTTTGGTTTGGTTCGATCTCTTAAATGTCAGCCATTTGGTGAAATAGTAGAATAGCTTTTCAAAAATTTGTTTTGCCAAAGTTCAAAACCTCACCACAACTGAGTCGTTTGTTATTAGTAGTCATGGAAACAGTCGCTTTAGTTGAGGTTTTGGTTGAGGTTGATAAAAAGTTCGGTACGAGAATCGACGCCCTGGACCGTTGACATTTGACGTCGATTTTAGGTAATTGTGCGACTTTTATAGAAGTTATAAAATTAAATAGTTATAAAGTAAATAAATAAAGTTATAAAGTTATAAAAATTGGTGATGTTTTGGAGAAAGGCCAGGGGCTCGATTCCGGTACCGAACTTTTTATCAACCTAAACCAAAACCTCAACTAAAGCGACTGTTTCCATGACTACTAATAACAAACGACTCAGTTATGGTGAGGTTTTGAACTTTGGCAGTACAAATTTTTGAAAAGCTATTCTACTATTCACCAAATGGCTGACATTTAAGAGTTCGAACCAAAACCAAAGCGGTTGTCATTTAATAGAATACAGGCCCAGGACAAAAGTACCCTAAACCGGCGAGCTTGTATGAAAAATGTGATGAGAGTGAATGAGGCGAAAGTGGTGTGTCAGGATCGTAGAAAGTGGAAATCCGTGGTCTCTGCCTACCCCTGTGGGAAAGAGGCGTGATTTTATATATGTATGTATGTATAAAATGAAACAAGTATTTAAATTAATAATTAAAAAAATCCGACTTCAATGCTATAAGCTGAGCAATTTTCTGCACTCTCGAAGTGCATTTCTGTTCATAACTCCGAAGATCCTCGACAGATCCTCAACAAATTTTTGTGGCACCAGTCGGAAAGTATACCCTTTCAAACAAATAAATAATTTTTTAAATCGGCCAGGTGCGATGATCATGACATCCGATTTGAATTCTCACACTTCGCAAGTCCAAACACACAAGTTCAAACACATAATATTTGAGATTCTTGCAAACTGTATGACATCAAGAGTGTTTTTTTACATTAGTGATGTCATGATCATATTTCATGATTGTTTTTATGTACTTGGACTTGCAATGTGTTTGGACTTGCAAATAAAATAATTTATTTGGTATTCATAGGCTTTGCAGAAATTATAAAAAAATAAATTTGAAATAAAAACCTGCTTCATTTGACAGTAAATCAACAAATACACTTGTATGTTCATTAAAATTGTATGGGACATTGAAAATGAAAATATATAAGACATGTCTGAGGTCTTAGAGCGCTTGTAGACGTCAGTCTTTTTCGCCGGACAACGGACCGTCAATAAACGGATGTCCGTAAAAACGGCATAATTGTTCGCCGGACCGATATCCGGCGCGTGTAAACACATTCATTACGCGCCATACACCACCGCGAATCCGTTGAAAAACACGGTCCTTTGTCCAGCAAAAAAAACGGACGTCTACAAGCGCTCTTAAGTGGATATAACAGGCTGTCAACATGATGTACAGGGCTCACGCCTAAGCCGCGGGTCATGAAATTCAATCTAAATTGAATAATATTTTATTTCCACGCTCAAATGAAACATAAAACAAACTTTAAAAGAGGATGGGAGTACAAGGACTATCAGGCGTGAAGATCTGTTGTGGACGACACACGAATGCAAAATTTAGAGAATAAAGGCTCGCGCACATAGCAAAAATCACTTTCATACTTTTTTTAGGAACAGTCGCACACTACAGGCGGACTGCACCGGGCCATTGTTCATAAAAAAAACGTTGTGCTACGGCTTGTCGGATGTAATAAGCGCGCGTCTTAAGTATTAGTAAAGCCTTGACCAAACCAAAGCGTTCAGCTAACGTCCGCGGTGGCGTGCAAGGTGGCGATCAGTTGGTGTCCAATCAGAGGACGCATCGCGACACCGATTGTCATCATAGGTGTCACGATGCGTCCTCTGATTTCACCGCACCATATATGAAGTGCGGTTGAGTGATGGTTGTGAGTTACTGATTAAATAAACGCTCATGTTGTTTTTTGGCTGGTCTTTTTTGATACGCCTGAGAGAACCGCTTGCTAGAAGTATCAAAGGTCACTTACATTCAAAAATGTTCTTTCTTCATACTCAATTCTGATGCTTACGTTAGGTGATGTACAGGTTATCACTGTAAGAAGCCGAATAGCTAATGTCGACAAGTCCAAAAAAAACGTGATAATAAACAAAAAAAGAGCCATAGGAAACCTATAAGCCCATTATCAATCACAAAGCTACTGTTCGCCAAATGCAACGTCCGTGTGTCAACACGCAGAGGCGCGAAATGGAAATGACTTTTGGCGTGGTCACC
The DNA here is from genome assembly GCA_958496255.1 of Camptogramma bilineatum. Lineage (NCBI taxonomy): Eukaryota > Metazoa > Arthropoda > Insecta > Lepidoptera > Geometridae > Camptogramma > Camptogramma bilineatum. The sequence goes on along the minus strand of OY292468.1, from coordinate 12,188,531 downwards.
TCATAAATCAGAAAGACCAGTGTAGCTCAATTAAAACCACCTTCTATCTGATGCACTCCTGGTACCCTGTGGTTCTTTTTATCAATTTTTAAGCTGTTTTTGCCAGTGTTTAAGCTCATTTTGAGACCTGTGTTGGCCGAGGGGTATAGTACCTCGACTTTCGATCCCGAAGGTCGTGGGTTCGAATCCTAGGCCATGCATCAATGGATTTTCCGTTACGAAAAATTTGTATGCGCATTAACACGCTCTAAACGGTGCAGGCAAGCATCGTGAGGAAACCCGCGGCTTATTCAGCCCCACACGTATTGACCACGTCTTTCCTGTGGATATGGCCGGTTAAGCTGAGAGGATGGTTTAGGTGCTTGGCAAGCCTACTCCATCTAAACATTGTCCAAGGCACTACAGTGTGTACAAACAAAATTATTTATTTTACTTGTATTTTTTAATGTTACTTGTATAAGACATAAACAATGACGTCACTTCCTTGTTTACCGATTCGTACGAATAATGTGAAGTGAAAATAAGGGTGTTCTGTCACCTTTGCAATTATTATAGCGAAGTTTGTTTTACTAGGTAAGTAGTACTTTACTTTTAATAGTGCGTCGGGTCTTCTCGTCACCTATACCGCAGTGTTTGAAAACGAAAGTTTTCAATCAGTGCGTTCTACCCGTTATGACATACGGAGCGGAGACGTGGACACTCACAGTACGGCTGGTCCACCAATTTAAAGTCGCTCAGCGAGCTATGGAGCGAGCTATGCTCGGAGTTTCTCTGAAGGATAGGATCCGCAATGAGACTATTCGGCAGAGAACCAAAGTCGTTGACATAGCTCAGAGAATTAGCAAGCTGAAGTGGCAGTGGGCCGGCCATATCTGCCGAAGAACTGACAACCGCTGGGGTAAACGAGTACTCGAGTGGAGACCACGTCTCGGCAAACGTAGTGTAGGACGCCCGCCTGCCAGGTGGAGTGACGATCTGCGAAAGGCTGCCGGCACAAGTTGGATGCGTCAAGCTGAAGACAGGGCGCGATGGCGCTCATTAGGGGAGGCCTATGTCCAGCAGTGGACTGCTATAGGCTGATGATGATGATGATGAATAGTGCCACCGCTTTTTTTGCACAGATAAAAAAAAATCTAAATCAGTCCACTGTTTTTTTTTTAATTTATATGATGATGATTTTACAAAGATATCAGAATGATGTGAGTAATCAGTATCTTCAATACATGGTTTCTTTAATTAAAATTAATTCAACTTATTTAGAGATATGGAGGACTTTTGAGAGTGTTTCGTGAGACTTCAATAAGGACAGAAAGGACCAGAAATGTTTGAAGATATATAGGAGAAACCTTTGCCTAAAAGTAGGACAACATTACAGGTCAATTAAAAAAGTTAGAGAGTCAAATAAAGTCTTATTGGCTACATTGTTACTATGCAAAAATAGTAATAAATTTGGAATTATATTTTACAAAGAAGAGTGCGTGTGTAAGGGTGACAAATCTACATCGAGCTATGCTGCGCTGTACTGCGCTGTGCTATGGTTGGTCAACTCGCTCGTCTAATATTTCAATGACGTTATAAACAAACCATGCTGTGCTGCGCTGTGTGAGGCTACGCTCTGTTTACGACGTTTTGTTTGACGAGCGAGTTGACCAACCATAGCACAGCGCAGTATAGCGCAGCATAGCTCGATGTTGATTTGTCACCCTAAATGTCGGTGTACTTTGAAGTAAGCAACTTTGTTGGCCTACAGTTTTTTGTAAAAAAAAACATCTTTATCTAGATATAGAGTAGTGATGCGCAATAGAAATCTGAAGTTTATCGATTAAACTGCGATACGGTCTCGATAATCGCAACTTTCGGTCGTTAAATCGATAACTGCGGCGCGTGCGCTCAATTACAATCTATTAAAATGATTTCAATCGATAATGGCCCGTGAGAGTGCAAGCTGTGAATTTAGTTTTTGGAAAACGACACGTGTTTTTACAAAAACAATTTTATGTGCCATTTAGATGTTTCACATGATTTTATCGGATTATTCACTTGTAATCGAAACATGCTTCAACAATTCTGATTTTTTTCTTTTCGTGAAAATATTTTTGAAAGTTTGAACCGCTTTCGCTTTGTTATGATAAGGCTTGTTTCACTCTTCAGCGTGTCGCGAGTCGCGTCCGCGAGTTGACTTGACTTGAATTTCTCTGTGTAGAGTCTCTCAAACTCAAAACTTTTCTTTCAAATTAAAAGGTTGTGGGTTCGAATTCCTGCTGAATACAAAAGCATTTGAACCAACTTCAAAAAAGGAGGAGGTTTTCAATTCATCGTAATATTTTTTTTGTGCTTTTTATGTTTGTTCACCGATTACTTCAAAACGACTTAACCGATTTGGAAAATTCTTTTTTTTTATTTTAAAGAGTATACTTTTTAATTGGTGCCACAAAAATTTAGTGAGGATTTGTTGAGGATCTTCGGAGTTACGAACAGACATGCACTTCGAGAGTGCAGAAAATTGCTGTTTATAACATTGAAGTCGGTTTTTTTAAATTTTATTTAGCTACTTGTTACTGATTTAATATTTAAGACGGGTGAGCGGGGATTGTTACGCCATGGGTGAATGCAGATTGAATAAATGAAGCGTGTAGACGCACCATGAGAGCTTCCGTGCTTCGGGCTTCGGAGGGCACGTTAAATTGTTGGTCCCGGCTTTTTAGTCGTTGAGCCATGACGGAGGCCTTTAGGCGGCCTAAAAACTGCGTCACCAGATTTAGTCACTGGCCTATTCAAATATGTAACTTCACCCTTTACGACATGAACATCATATCCTCGTAAATGTCGTCATAATGCAGTTACGTTTATTAGTTTAAATGTATGAATGAATGAAAATACTGTATTGTACACAATTACAAAAAGAAACTTATGAACTAGTAAACCTTAGCAATAAATTGTACAATGGGCGGTCTTATCGCTAAGAAGCGACGTCTTTTAGACAACATTTGGATGGAATGGTAAGAACGAGATAGTAGGAATGGCAGGGGTGCACAAAAAAGTATGATATGTATATAAAATGAACATACACAAAGAAATACAAAGTGACTGAAAAACTAATATTATAGCTACATATAAGTATACCTACCTACAATTATACCTAACTTAATAAAGTAAATAAATAAAGTATAGTCAATTACATTAAAATTATTGCAAATAAAAATGCTAATTGTTACTTTAAAGATAGGTATTATAATTGAATGGGTAAGTACTTAATATTAATATTATCATTTTATGGTAGTCATTAATATGTATAGGATATTCAAATGTATGTGTGTAATTGTTAGTTCATTTTGATCATTTCATTGTACGGTAGTGGCAATAGGTACAATATTTTTGGAATTTAGGTACCTACCTTCCACGTACATGATTATTATCTCACAAAATTCGCACTGTCTCCATGAATATTATAAGTTTTTATCTTTTTCTTTAAGAAATATTGATAATTCTAGTATCAGTCATAGTCATCCCTACAAATCCCTGGAGGTACAGTCGCGCGCATAAATAACTTCGAGCGCCATATGAAGATATCGAGTGTTTTAATGAAACGTCAAAATACGCTGTTCATTGATTGCTCGCGAGCGTGTAAATATAAGCTCTCGGGTTCCTGCGCTTAAATCTTATGTTCTTGATTGTACTTTGTTTATGCTTTGTGTATTTGAAAAATATTTAAGTTATTTATTAGTTGAAAATTTCAATAATAGTTAAACTGAGTTGTTTTAAATAATATTTTAAGTTCTTTAGGAAGCATTTTTTAATAAGCAGGTTGATTAAATATTTGCTTTGAATCAAATTAAAATTAATTAATCGTGCTAAAAAAATATAAATTTAAGTACATAATTAAAATATGTTTTAACGCAAAGTCAGCCTGCTGAGCACATAAAACTTGTCCATATAAAATATTGCGCGAAAACAGCTCACTTTATATTTATAACTTAACATAAAAACATTACGTTTTAAATAAAATTAAAATTATATCAGAATCGACACCTTCCGGTTCCAATGCAGCTTTCGATTCGCTTTTAATTACAACCAGTTTCAGATATTATAATAAGGCCCGGTGTTCAAATCCTAATTACAAATTACAAGTTTTTGTATTAACATGTCGTCAGAACAAAGTTTTTTTAATCATAATTATAAGTAAATACAGTAACATGACGTATCAGACTTAAGTTTTTTAATCATAATTATAAGTAAATACAGTCACGGTTATCACAAAATTATAAAGAAATATTTATCAGGTTAGTTACGTACCAGAAAATATTTTTGAAAAAGTTTAAAACAAGAATAGAGTGATTAAATTCACTCTATTGTAAAAAAGCGTGGGTGCTAAAATATTTATGCTCGATGTCAATTGTTGTAAATATTTAATTTTTATGACAGAATATTGGTAAAAGTAGAGTCATTATAAAAATATCATAAAAGCACCCCACATTTTTTTTACGATATAAGTAATTAATTTTTTTTGTTACTCACTCTATTCTTATATTAAACTTATTTAAATTTTTTTTCATAATGTTGGTTTTCCAAATCGTGTTTTCCAGTTTTTTCTACTTTTATTTTTTGCGACTTAGCCTTCCTTTAGGTAGCCGTTTTTTTTTAAATTAAATTTTTTGTATTGTCATCGGTTGCTCAAAGAGCCATGGAGCTGGCCATCCTAGGTATGGATCGTATGGCCATATGGCCACCATGACCGTATACCAAACGTTTAAATTCGACGCCGCACCAAACTCGCCAGATGACAGCCAATGAACTAAGGCAGTGACCGAATGGTGGCCAAGAGATATGCGGCGGCCTCGAGGCAGACCACCTGCCCGATGGTCAGACGACATTGTGAGGGCGGTAGAAGAGCAATGGATCCGACACAAAACCGCCAGGAGTGGCGTGATGGAGAAGCGGCATTTACCCAGCAGTGGGTGCTACAGGCTTTTTATGCCTGAGTACTGAACCGCTACTTAAATATTTGTGACGTACTTATCTATTTGAGATGTTCTTCTTACTCTTCAGAATCGTATAAAAACATTTACAGATAAAAAAAAAATGTAAGAAGATGACGGTTGTAATTTCTAGGTGTGGTAGACATATTCTTTCAGGTCTTTTGGGCATTTTTAGATCCTTGGAAGATGTATATGGGGGTAGTCAGAGGTATGACCAAACACATTTGATACATTCCCACATTTTGCAGAAGTTAGTATTCCATATGTGACAGGTTGCCAGCCAATTGAGGCTATAAGAAAGGTAACTGGTTTCCTCACGTTGTTTTCCTTCACCGTTTAGAGCTCTGAAATGACAGATAATGACAGTAAATTGTTTAAACTAAGGGCTGATTTTTCAATACCTAGATAACTTTTATCTGAGGAAATAAAAATGCGATTTGACAGATATTGTATTGAAAATATGTCATAACGCCATATATATTCCTCAGATAAAAGTTATTTATCGATTGAAAAATCAGCCCTAAGGAGCGTTTCAATATTCAGTTGTTAGATAGATTAGATAGATAAACAAAAGCAAGTAGTGTTTTTAAGTGTGGTTAATACAATATTTTTAATTAGTAAACATGTTTTGCTAAGTTTTCTTTTAACCACCTGTCTCGTAATATCTTTCACCGCTACTTATAAAAATGATTAATTATAAGCTACATTACTTTCATTCATTATAGAGTTTAAAAATTTAACGAATACAAAAAGTGTTATAAATTTTCGCTTGTATCAGATATTACTGATTTAATGGAGTGTGCAAATTAAATTTCATCTATGTATTTAAACACCTAACTGTAGGTATTTTAAGTAGGTACTTATTTGTTATACTAGCTGACGCCCGCGGCTTCGCGTGGACTACTATTTTGTTTATCCCACGGGAACCGTGCATTTCTTCGGGATAAAAAGTAGCCTATGTTCTATTCTCAATCATTTCCGATCTATGTTTTAAATTTCAGCCAAATCGTTTCAGTGGTTGTCGAGTTATAGAGGAACAAACATACATCCAAACATCCAAACATCCAAACTTTCGCATTTATAATATTAGTGTGATTAGTGTGATAGTGTGATTAGTGTGAAGTGTGATGTGATGTGAAGTGTGATAGTGTGATTAGTGTGATGTGATGATGTGATGATGTGATAGTGTGATAGTGTGATTAGTGTGATAGTGTGATTATTGTGATTAGTGTGATTAGTGTGATAGTGTGATGTGATGTGATTTTTTTTATTCTTATCAAAATTGTCGTCCAATTACGTACGCTGCTGACGATATCGTCTGACAAAGGACTGGTATAGTTCGCGTCATGTAAAAAGAACGCTCGAAGAAAGTTGAGGGGGTGTGTTTTGTCTCATGTTTGCTCATGGGTTACCTATTCGCAAACATGAGACAAACACACCCCCTCCACTTTCTTCCAACGTTCTTTTTACATGACGCGATCGTCTGCGTCGTCAATTTTTTAAAGGTTTTTTCCCCTTCAAAAAAATAATTACTTATAATTTTTTTGCCCTTTAAAATAGTAATATTAGTTTTTCCCTTTCAAAAAGTAATATTATTAATATATTTTTCGCTTCATTTTGGCTTCGCACGGTTTGTGCATTTTGTGAGTGTCAGTCATAAGTATACTCCACCGTTGTTACACATTAACATTCAAAGAAACACAGAAAATAGATTAAAACGAAAATGTGACTTCTCTAATTCTCGTCAAAAAGTCATTCTATTATTTTATAAGAACGAGATGGCCATAAAAAATACTCATATTTTAATAACGGCGACATTTATATAGGTCACAATAGAAAACTGAATACCTACATAAATACGTATTATTCAGTAGGTACAAAATTTCTTCATTAGACTGATAGTGGTGTTGGACAATTGAATCGACCATTATTAACTCGATGTCAGTTCTCAAACGTGTCTGAATCGATTATCGATAAAGTATGATAATTATCCCTACACTATTGTTTACTAAGTAATACTAGAGTAATAAGTTACATAATGGTCTGTGATAAATGAATTTCAAGATTACGTCCAAAATATGAAAAGATTATGTAGTTATTTGGATGTCACACAATCATAGCGTTAATAACTCTACTGTTCAAATATAAGTATAAGTAAATCCGAAACATAAACGACATTGATTGACAAAGGGTTTCAAACCAACAACATTTATAATTTAAACTTCCACTAAGCCAATACGGCTGCTTCAAGAATGTATGGCTTTCTGATAATTTCTAGAAATAAGCAAGGTCAAGGGGTCTCGTTGTTAGCTAATCTATTATCAACTTTTTTGTAGTGTTGTCAAATTTGCATACAATCGATTATCGATTCGATTGTTCGCACTTTAAATGGAATTAATAAGTGCTGTTTTGGAATGTTTTTTTTTACTATTTCTGTTAAGCAATTAGCTATGCCATCTGTCCTCAGTCCAGATCGTGTTATTTAATTAGTGGCTTTATTTATAAGTTTTTAGCTGGAGTTAAGTATAAAATATGTCTTATTGATTATTTGAAAATTAACAAAACCGTGTACAAAGCATTTTATAATAAGCATTTTATAGTAAATGAACTAGAATTATTTAACATTTACTTTATTCTTCATGTTTTTGCATGATTCAGTTCAATAGCCAGTTTCCTACATTTGTTTAAAGCTGTATTCCGAAATATATTAAATGTAAAATAAATAAAAATAAAACTGAACATTTCACACAGCATCATCTAGCCCCAAAGTAAGCAGAGCTTGTGTTACGGGAACAACATGAATAATACTTTTACATAATACTTTTTGTTTTGTAAAGCTACGCCTAAATCTATGAAAATTGTGTTAAATCAGAATTGTATGTTTAGTTTATTAAAAACGATATACATAGTTACCAAGAATTATTAAAAAAATATTCTGATATTAAAAATAAAAATACTTGCAAGAGAGTATCAAGTAATTGCAGTATACGCATTAAACAATTTTCACTTTCTAGTGTTCGTCTCGCTTTGTTATAATAGGAGCTCATTACATGCGTTTATTTGGTGCATAGTATTTTAATGACGCTGAATTGTTTTCGCATTTTTCCAGTTAAAATGTTTCTTTTGTAATTGATACGAACAATTATCGATAATGGAGCATTTTCTTTATGCAACGTCACATCACTAATTTGTTTAGTGTAACTTTCTTATTTCGTTTAATACCTCCAATCATTACAGTGGTTTCTTTATTTTTTTTTTGTGCATAGTGTAATAGCGGTATGCTACCTACTTTCTACAAGCTGTGTGTTTCTTAAAAAATAATCTTGAAATGTTAAAGAAAAAATTTCACACCAATTTAAAAAAATGTGTGTGATTTTTACTCAGTGCAACTCTACAAGGCAAAATTTCCTTTCCCAAATCATTCCACTAACATCTTTCATTGACAAAAATTGTTAAAGGAATAAAACTCAATGAACCCACAATCTCATGGTCCGTGGTATGGCAATGTAAGGAACTTTATTTTCGTTTTTCATTGACAAGATACCACTTCAGAACCAGGTAACAATTAAAACGGTCACACAAGGCAATGTGTCTTCCGATGCATTCGGACATTCGGACTCAAACCCTCTCAATTAAACAACAGAAGCCAAGAGATAAAATTAAAACTTAATTAAAACTCCATAACGAGCTAAAAGTAAAAAATACAACAATGAGTATAAAAAAGCAACAAAAAAGAGTAAATAAAAGTAACAACTGTAAAGGTGAGGCGTAAAAACGTTTTGTCACCGCAAGTCGTGCGCTCTGATTTTTATTTTTACTCTTTTGTTTTACTCTTTTTAGTGTAGGGACCTTGTCGATGAAATGGAGCATGAAATAATTATGCGGGTTTCGATTCAAAAATATTCATTAATTTTATCAAGATTCAGGTGTTCTAAACAGTTTATTTGTTTTCAGACCGGCTCGGATTTTAAGATTTTACTTTGTTAGAACCATTTATAATGATTATAACTTTTGTAAGAAAAAACATTAGTTTTATAAAATGAACATTGAGTAAGGTTTTTTTATTTTGATAACAAAAGCAATTGTAAAATCTAACTATAGGTAGGTACATATTACTTATTAAAATTCTAAGAACGAAGTATATCATTTTGATATCCTCCGAGTCCCAAGCAAGATTAAATGAAAAATTTATGTTGTTCCAAGATATAAAATGAAACATACCGGTCAAACTCATAACCCTCCTTTTTGCTTCGCCGTAGTCGGGTAAAAATTAATGTTATTCCAATAAGTTGGTAGTGTTGTTCAATTTCTGTTATCAGTGACACCGTTGAGAGGCTACCTGTTAAATATGGGATTCGGACCAACGTCGTGACACAGAGCTTTGAATGTCAAGAAGTCACGAATATTTTCTTGGTAGGGATTTTTTATTTTTTACAGGACACAAAAGACCGAAAGAGATGGAGACTTTGGCAGTAAAATAATAATTAAAAAAAATAACATACTCTTTCATCGTCTTGTCCGCTTACGACATTATTATGCTAAGAGTTTTATCAAAATAGTGAGGGAGGGGGAGGGGAATGTAATTTTTTATTTATGTATTTTTATCTAACGCTGGCTGAACCGAAATAAAAGAGATAAGTAGGACTTTTATTTTAATTATGGTAAGTCATAATTTTTGCTAGGTTTCCAATATTTTTTGTAGACAGAATATTTTTTGCATATTTTCAAGCCTATCTCAAATAATGTCCCAGGCACTACAGTGTCCCGTCAAGTGTAGACAAAGATTGCCTCCTGACACTGTATAAATCATCTAGTACAAGATGTGATGGCCTGAGTTTTTACATACATCCTTAGATACATAAAATCACTCCTCTTTCCCACAGGTAGGCAGAGACCACGGATTTCCACTTGCTACGATCCTGACACACCACTTTCGCCTCATTCACTCTCAGTTTTTTTTCCAATATGTTTTGTAAACTTTTTTCTACAACTTTTTATGAATTTTTAAAGAGTATTTTAAATCTTGCCCCCTCTAATACCACACAGCTCTACCAAAACGTCTTACTCATCGCCTTACTCTCATAAATCGCTGCTCATTTGAATGCGACCGATTGTGATCGACGCGCGGCGCGGGCGCAGCGAGTTACGGCCGGCCCAGGATAGGTAGCCGTGCCGATCGTATTTAGATTCCCTCAAAACTTCAAGCCTTTTATTTATTATGATATTAGGGCTGAAAAGTAAACAACTAAAGAAATAATTTGTATAAAGAATTTTGTTTTTGTGTATGAAGGTTTGTTAAGGTTGTCATCCTGAATTAAAAAAGATATTGTAGACCATTTTAAATACTAAAAAAAAAAAAAAAAATTTGACTGTATTCCCAAGGTCTGGTACCTAGACATTATTATTTTAGATCTTTAGGTATTTTAAGATCATTTTTTAAGATGTCTATTGGGGTGGCCAGAAGTACATATGTCCAAACACATTTGGTACATTCACACATTTTGCCGAAGTTAATCGTACGTGACAGGTTGCAAGTCCATCGACGCTATTAGAAAGCTCATTTTGGATTCTCTAATTTATAATCCTACTAATATTATAAAGGCGAAAGTTCGTGTGTGTGTGTGTGTGTGTGTGAATGTTTGTTACCACGTAACTCCATAACTACTAAACCGATTTTGATGAAATTTGGAATGTAGATAGTTTAGGTTCTGGAATAACACAGACTTTTTTATCCCGGAAAAATTTATGGTTCCCGTGGTATAAAGAAAAGTACGTCTACGCGGGCGAAGCTGCGGGCGTTCACTAATATTTATAAAAATATTAATTGAAACATTTATATTTTTATCGCCCGTAAACAGTGCCAAAGAAAGAACCGAACACAACAATCACAGCCGTTTCGCAGCGTTCACATCTAATTGTATAATTGTGTTCGTATCTGTATCAGTTTTCTCCCAAGTAGAGTCATGCGTGCTTTCTAACATAATTACAGTGGAGTACAGTCATAAAGAAGTTGTGGACTAGCAACTTTTTTTTAATAGATTCGCGTTTGACCACACCCTGCCTGATGTAAAGCAACAGTGTGGTCTAAGATGGAGCACGCTTACCTAGAAGGAACCTATTGACTCTCGATTTGAAGACACCCAAATTATACTTTTCTGGAAATACAGACCCCGGCAAGGAGTTGCTCATTTTCGCCGTGCGTATGAAATAATGTAGACTCAAAGCTTGAAAGATTTTCCAAGCAATTATAATTTTCAAAACTAATTACTTACCTAATTTAGGGATTGAATTAATTGAATGCTCATTAACTCAAGAAAATTATATCCCATCAAAAACATAACATGTACAAAAATGCGCAAGTCTCGCAACGCAGTTCTTCTGCTGTAAAAAGTTGTGAAATCGAATGTAAACCAAGTCGGTATAGAGTAACTTGGCAAACGCACACAGCAAACGCGTAAATGTGTTATGTAGATTATTTACCTAAAACATACTTACAATGATAACGGATTCATTAGAACTATCTGAATCTGATTACCAATTAAGAAACATTATGACGACAAAAAGTTGCAGAGAAAGTTGCTTATCTGTAGGTATTACTTTACTGAAAAAATTGAAAGTGGTATGAAAATGGCCAATATTTTATTATAGTGTCCAATTAAATGGCCTTAAACTATTCATATCATGTAAAGAGCGCTTGTTGTATTTATTATCGCTTGCCTAGTGAATAAGTAAGTTCGTATGAGCAAGTGGCCAACTCTGGTGACGGAGTTTTTAGGCCGCCTAAAGGCCTCCGTCATGTCTTGCCAAGTGTTCTTGATAGATCTATGAAGTTAAACGACGTTCAGCACGGTCATAAACTTGATGAGTTACCAAAATTGACACAAACAAATTAGTGTTTCCGTGCTTATGACATGTTGAATTCTAGGTCTTAGGTTTATAGCTGATAAAGTTATTAAGTTAAGTTTAGTTAAGTTAAGTTTTGCTTTTTGTTTAGTTAGCTTTATGGTCTTAGCTATATACGAGGCCTTTATGTGGCCTAAATAGAAGGCATAAGGTATGTACTCATAAGAACTGATTCGCTAAGCAAGTAACAAAATACTTATATTTTCAAAAACATAAAACTTTTGACTGAAAACTACTGAACCGATTTTGATGAAACTTGCATTGTTCCTTAAGTTGAAGTTAATGTAAGCAAAAAAAATATGATCACAAACTGATCACTATTCACTATCACAAATGTCAAAAATGTCAAACTCGATTTTACTTTGTAAAATTTTTCTCTTTTTTTCATTTTGTTTGGAAGCCCGAATAGATTTCGTATGAGAATATTTTGCAGTTCCAATAATATGACATACGCACGTGTCAAATTGATAGCCTCCTTGTTTTTGAAGTCGGTTAAAATAGTCTTTCTGCGAATTCTTCTAACTTGTCCAAGATGGGCTCACAAGTTACACTTTCTCGGTTTTCTTACCCAACAGGAAACTTATTACAGTAATAACAATATTACTTAGAGCTGTAAATATAGCGTAAGCGTCCCACTTACCGCTCTCATCATCATCATTACAGCCATCATCCACTGGTTATTGGATACCTAGAGCCAACTTCCAACAAAGATGAAAAATGTGTCGGTAAAAATAATTTAAATTCAGCTCTTACATATCAGTAGAGTTAGCCATTTCTGACTTCTATTCGATGATATTTAAAAATAATACTTAGATAATGTTTCTAGCGCGCGCAAAATGAAGACTCGAAAACGTCCCAATTGGGACTTCTGGGCGTTGGGACTGTTACACAGTTTTATAACTTTTACAGTTTCATCGTTTCATTTGTTATTTGTAAATCTGTAAATTGTTCTGAATAAATGCTTTTATTATTTATTATTCTTGTCTTTAGCCCGCGTTAAGCAGGGCGCGTGTTTGACACGCACGTGTAGTGAATGACAAAAACAATAAAAGTGCTATCCTTACCCCTATTATAAATGTGAAAGTGTGTTTGTTTGTTTGTTTATTTTTCGTGGAATCACGTCAAAACGGGGCGACGGATTGACATGATTTTTTGTATGGAGATAAGTGGAGGGCCGGGGCCTAACATAGGCTATTTTTTATCCGGGTAGCACGCGAGCGAAGCCGCGGGCAGCAGCTAGTTGTGTTATAAATAATTAGGTATGTATTTTTTCATTTGCGGACTTTCTCAACATAGTGTGCACTATAATATGGGTATGTATACCAGTGCGAAAATATTTTAATCGTTGATAACTATGAACATAACATATCTAGGGTGTAATAATAATTGCTTCTAAGAAAATTGCTTTTATAAATTCCTTAGGTAAATTGTTAAAACAAAATTAAAACCTAACCTGAATTTACACAAGAGAGTATAAAAAAAGCTATCATCATTTATGAGTCTGTGCATTTAAAGTGGAAACAGTTGGAAGGATAACATCTATGTAGGTCTTTCACGGTCTGTGGCGGCTAGTGGCAGCCTTCTGTTAGGTTTTAATTTAGGAAACTAATGGAAGTAACGTAGGTAGTAAATAAATAATGCTGGACATTTCACACAGCATCATGTAGCAAAATCATGCCAATCAATCAAGCAAAATCGTTATGCCCAAAGTCAGCATATCTTGTGTTGTGGCAACCACATAACTGATATGATACTACTTACATACTTTTTTTTTGTAAATACAAATTGTTGGACGTTTAGCTACCTAGACCACAAATTTTTCCTCCTGATCAGAAGATCAGGAGGAAAAATTTGTATGATTTCAAATATTTTTCTATGCACCTTATCATATACTTTTTTGTAACAAAAATCCACTGATGCTAGGTCCATTTCAACCGATCCCACGACCTTCGGCTATGTATGTATGTATGGGGACTCCCTTTTCCACAATTAGATTCAAAGGTGGTCCTTTGTGCCTGGGGATGATCTGGCTCACTAGATGTGGAGCCAGCCTAGCTCCTCCCAGAAGCGCAGAAGATTCCTGGGATCTTCGCAGGCCTCGTGGAGCGACCTCGGATTGTTGAGGATTTTCTGCCGTTGTGCTGCTACGCCCACGCATTCCAGGACTACGTGGGCTGCTGATTCTTCTTCGGCTAGACTTCCTCTGTAGAGTGGGCTGTCCGTGATGCCGATGTTGTACAGATGTTTGTTGAGAGGGCAAGACCTTCGGCTAGTCTAGCCAGGCACTTAGCCAATACGTCAAGAGACTGAATTCTTTGTTCGCCTACTCTACTTTGCAGATGTGTTATCATAAGTAAGAGGTAATTTTGTATTTAACCCTTGATAATTATTTTAAACAACAAAAATAAATATGAAATTCTACACTCAACCTTATCTCACTAATAATAAAGTGAAAAATTGGTGTAGTAAGTTTTGAACATGGTGTAAAAGTATTTTCAATTAAAATTAGTCTCAATGTCCTTAGGATTACAGTATTATTTTCTTAGTATAAGTATTAATAACTTGTTCAAGGTAGTAGCCGTACCGCATTTTAACGTATAAATTGACATTCACATAATAGTTTTGTATTTATTGCAATGTCGATATGAATTATTATGTTGGATCTGTGGTTACGTGTCGTGGGTTCGATAAATGTGGCTTGGATGAGCTTACAATGTAATTTACTCTTAAGAAATTAATCTTTGCTTATTTTTCAAATATTTCCAAAATAAATAACATATTGGCTTTTAAAATAATTTTTAACCGACTTAAAAAAAGCGAAGGTTCTCAATTCGTCTGAATAATTTTTTTGTGATTTTTTTTTTATGTATTTTCACCGATTACTCGAAGACGCCTGGACCGATTTAGAAAATTCTTTTTCGTTTGAAAGGATATACTTACTTTCCGATTGGTACCACAAAAATTTGGTGAGGATTTGTCAAGGATCTTCGGAGTTATGAACATAAATGCACCTCAAGAGTGCAGAAAATTGCTCAGCTTGTAACATTGAAGTCGGGTTTTTAAATTTTTTATTTAGCCACTTGTATAAAGGAATTTCATCAAATTCTTTTTTTGTTTGAAAGGATATAGGTACTTTCTGATTGGTGCTACAATTTGGTGAGGATCTGTCGAGGATCTTCGGAGTTATGAACAGAAATGCACATCGAGAGTGCAGAAAATTGCTCAGCTTGTAATAACATTGAAGTTGGGTTTTTAAATTTTTTATTTAGCCACTTGTATAAAGGAATTTCATCAACCATTTGTTTCTAAAGAAATATAGTTTTCTTCTACTATTTTTGTAATATAAACCTGTAGGTACTAAAATGTCCCACTGTTGGGCAAATGTCTTAATTTCCTCCCAGTCCTTAACTTGAAATTACCTTATTATCTTTCATTTATCTTTCATTATCTACTAATAAAACTATGATGAGAGACAGTTAATCGTAGATACTACTCGGTACATAAAGGTCAGGGCTCATTAACCCATTTTAATTTGTAGAAATAGTCCGATTCTGGATATTAATTTAATTTCTTGTCGTAATTTATTTTTAGCTGTGTTTACCAAATTAAATTATTAATAAGAATTACTGTTTTTGATTCAGTATCCAATTACAGTACCAATTATAATTTAATTAATGGTTTTTGCGATTTTTATAGGTTTCTACTTTATTCAGATTTTAATCATTATTTTGCACTAAATATTAATAATACCAGTAATAAAAGTGTCATTTCTAATAATGTGATAATATCACCAGTAGTAATAAAACTGTTATTTCTAATATGTGATACGCCCGTGATACCGATTAGGTACTCGAAGACGCCTGGACCGATTTGGAAAATTCTTTTGTTTGATAGGGAAAACTGAAACCTGAAAAAAAATTTAGTGAGGAGTTATGAACAGAAATTCACATCGAGAGTGCAAAAAATTGCTCAGTTTAATATCGAAGTCGGTTTTTTAAAGTTTTTAATTTAGCCACTTGTTTTATAAAACATTTATCACTTTAGTAAAATTTATTCAAGATACTAAATATTCAAAATACAAACATCAATTAACAACTGTGAGTCATAACAGCTATGATTTATAGTTTTCGGATTTCAGATTGGAGGATTATTTGCATAAATATCTGTTTGATTTATACTAATTGAGCTAACAGGTTTGGACGTAACGCATTATATAACATCAAAAAACTAAATAAAGTAGTTAGTAGCTAGTTAAAACAATTATGTTTCATTCAAATATAAGAGCGATTCCACACGGATGCGTCTTCGGCGCGCGGCGTTGCGACGACGGAGTGGTGACGCTTCGTTGTTATCCATAGCTAAATTAAAATTAAAAAAAACCGACTTCAATGTTAAAACTGAGCAAATTTCTGCACTCTCGAGGTGCATTTCTGTTCATAACTCCGAAGATCCTCATCATTTTTTTTTTCTTTGTGCCTTTGTTTGAGTAGGCACACGGAAGCCACTTTTAGCACTAAAACTTAAAAGAATATGATTAGACCCAAGATCACAGGCATTAGTTTAGTTCCTATCCCTGCTATCTAGTTTTAGAAAAAGTTTGATACATAGTGCTGTTGTGCGATCCTTTTAATAAATAAATAAATAAATCTTAGAACAGCAGTATGTGTCGCTAAGTAACAAAAATTAAATTAACCCAAATAAAAACACATCAACGGTGGAATGTCCCGCCCTAGAGGGCGCTGGTATAGATAATGTTTTTATTACAACATCAGGTAATATATCCACATAATGAGTTTATGCTAATCAGGATAAAAGTGACAACCTACGGCCAAATTAAATAAAAATATGGGGAAAATTAATTTATTAATGTAGAAGTGGAAATTTATGAACATCATAAGCGGGTTAGGCTCAAAGTTACGGCTTAGTCTGTTCATATAATTTTTTCGTATTTTTATTGGAAGGAGAAATTCCACAGTGGTTCCACACTAAATAGTATAGTAGTATAGTATTTGCTGCTTACTGGTGTTGCGCAAGGACCTGAATTGGATCTTGGCCTCAGACTCTAAAGAGGCCAGGATTAGCTATATAACGCCCTTTGAGTCCAATCGGTGATATATCGCACCTTTGAATTTCGGTGAGATACGGGCACAATTGTCAAAAATTGCAAAAATGAGTTAAGGACTTATGCCAAAATGTTTAAAAAAAGTAATTAAAACATATACTTAGGCATACATTTCGGCATACTTACTTAACTCATTTTTGCAATTTTTGCAAAACACTTGTGCCCTTGTCTCACCTAAGGTGCGATATGTGAATAGAGTCGCCATCAAAAAATTTACTATGTTAATTACTAAAAAAATATAAAAAATAAAAAAAATATATGCGCATCATCACGAACTCTAAACGGTGAAGGAAAACATCATGAGGAAACCAGTTAGCTTTCTAATAGCGTCAATGGGCTTGCAACCTGTCACGTATGGAATGCCAGCTTCTGCAAAATGTGGGCATGTAGGTACCAAATATGTATTTGGACATACCTCTGACTACCCCTTAGACATCTACAAAGGATCTTAAAATTATTAAATAGACATGCGGGAATGTCTACCGTGCCTGTGTCTATCGTGATCATAATGCATCCGCATAAAGATTCTCCAAAGGAATCGAAACATTGTCAGTGACTACATCAACGATTATGTTATGTGAAAGACAAAAAATATTTCTTACTAAAAAATAGTTAAATGAACATTCCGTTAGTAAAAATAGTACCTTGTATTCCTAGACTAGTGGTATTTATGTCTATTTGAGCAGACCACAAACAAGACCGACTCCAAAATATTTATGAAATTATTGCTCACAATTTGGTTGTAATAAAATTTTCTTCAGTACGCTCAAACAAGGATAAATTATAAGAGGTGTTATTACCACTAAAACACTTAACGTCTTTAAAATCAAGTAACTTAAAGGAAAAAAGAATGACTGCCATTCTAGGTACAATCATTTTTATTTTTTTATTTTTTATCATGTTAAACCACATTTAGGTAAGTATTATTACATTTGAAAATTTTGATAAAATTTTTCATTTTCAAATGTAATATTGACATTCTACAATTTTACAGATTTGTGGTTTAAAGTTCGTTTAAGACAAAAAAAAGCCATATGCACAGGAAAGACATGTTCAATACGTATGAGGCTGACTAAGCCGCAAGTTTCCTCACAATGTCTTCCTTTCCTTCACCGTTTAGAGCTCGTGTTAATGCGCCTATACATTTTTCGAACCGAAAAATTTATTGATGTACGGAACGCGAACCCACGACCTTCGAATAGAAAGTCGAGGTACTATTGCACTCGGCCAACGCGGCTCTTTAACACAAAATAAGGTTAATAAAAAAATATTTTAAAAAAACAAAAACCCGACTGCGTCAAAACTAAAAAGAAAAAAACAAGCCTGCAAAGAATTACTCACAGTCGGTACCCATTCATTTTATTACCAATCAAATCTTCCCAATGTTATGGGTCCCGACTGTGAGTAATTCTTTGCAGGCTTGTTTTTTTCTTTTTAGTTTTGACGCAGTCGGGTGTTTGTTTTTTTTTAAATATTTTTTTATTTAACACTTTTTAGTTATGATAAAGTTGATTTTAAAATACCTATTCAACGATACCCCACTTGATATAGTGTGACGATTTTGATTCTTTTAATTTTGACAATATGGCGTCTGGTTGTAGCCCTGGTGAATTTTGATTACTGTCATATCTTTAGTGACACTCCCAAGGTTGAGACAAATCGATTGACGTAAGAATCATCAAAATCGGTCCACGCGTTTGGCCTCTAGAGTGCCACATAGAAACATCCATAGCGAGAATTATTATTAATCAACTTTAAACCGTTATTTTTCCTAAACTATTACTTAAAATGAAAAATGGTAAAAGAAACCTAAAGTTGATTTTTAAATACCTATTCAACGATACCCCACTTGATATAGTGTGACGATTTTGGTTTTTTTAATTTTGACAATATGGCGTCTGGTTGTGGCACTGGTGAGTTTTGTTTACTGTCATGTCTTTAGTAGCACTCCCAAGGTTGAGACGAATCGATTGACGTAAGAATTATCAAAATCGGTCCACGCGTTTGGCGTCTAGACTGCCACATAGAAACATCCAAACATACATACATAGACTGATAAACACATTACCCTTCCTTTGCTTTGCGCAGTCGGGTAAAAACAGGCTTCAATTTACAAACCATCTAAGCGTCGTATGTCGTAGAGTCAAACTTTTCAGACCAAACGATGAATAAAAAAAGAGATCCGAACTATGTGTAAGCCAATTTCGTAAAATAATTATGCGTTTGGCTAATATTAAATGACGCTGAATTTGAATCTGTAAGTTAAAATTGGGTGCAGCTTGGTATCTATTTTAATATCTAAAAAAAAAAAAAAAATACTAATCTTTTATAAGTAGGTACTTATAAAAGATGAGTATTTTTTCTTATTTATCGAATTAGTGTGGTCACAATAAAAACTTTGTCTGCTAACACTGCCATTAATTTTACCTATTACGCAGCGCAGTTAATAACAATATTTAGGTACGTACTAAGTATTGTCTATTATTATAATGAATTCGTAGTAATTATTTTTAATAACCAAGAATCACAATGACAATGACGCATCGTCATCGACTGATGATCGGAGTTAATTATTGTATGGAAAAAACTATTTAACTTTTAACTGGGATGTTTATGATTTGCTCTTAATTTATGATTCGATGAGATATTTTCGATGCAAAACCTTTTTGTATGAAATTATTTTGCAGCGTTATTTTTCATTTCGCAGGAAGTCCATTTGCAAAAGAATAATACTAACTTCACTTATTAATTACATTTTCATTTTTATTGTTTTTAACCATGATTTTTTTACGTGTGTGTACCTAATGTATATATTTATGTGTATAAATAAGTAGGTACCTAAGTTAAAAAATTACGAAACATTAATAGGTATAATAATAACGCAAAAACAAGGTTTCTAGGATGTCTGTCATTGAATCCCCGTTCTTTCGATTTAAATACGATGCGAATAATAATGTAGGTACTTATCTCACATCCTGTTTTTATAAACCACGTGACCAAACAAACTAGCTTGTTTTATCTAGTGAAATAAATCATTATTATTTTGCTTTTTTTTAATGTGGTTTTAACATCTCTAAGCATATATTTTCACTTTCACGGGCCAAGGCAGGTCACTACCGAAATTGTGGCACGCGATCGCGCCATTAAGGGTTGTTTTCACCCCTCCCCTCCCCCCTACCCGCAGTCGGCGAATTTTACAAACTACCCTCTGTTATTTTGACGGTACCTAAAAGCACTCATTCTGGGGGTCGCATTTTATACGCGCGCCCCATTGGTCGGAGGCGAGATTTTTTATGATGCAGTTTTATTCGCTATTTTGATTTGGAATAAGAACGAATGTTTATGGAGGGGTGAATGTTCAGAAAACGTTTTAAAAGTGCAGTTAAATTTTATTTCTTATTAATGGTATTATTAATCTCGTTGAATTGTTGGTCCCGGCTTTTAAGTCGCTAAGCCATGACGGAAGCCTATGAGTGGTCTAAAAACTCCGTCACCAGAGTTGGCCACTTGCTCATACGAACTTACAGCGTTTTCACATTTTGTCGTTTTGACGGTTCCGTTACAAGGAAAATTTCAATAAGGCTGGAATCGACCAAAAGTCATCTTACTCCAGAGTAACTAGCCGACATAATTCGAAATACAATTGTTTAGAGAGCGCAACCGAACATTACTATGTGCATGCAGATTATCCTGGTTATACGATATCAACTTAACAATGTCAAAATATTCAAACAAACAGTAGTTTACTCTCGAGCAAAAACTTAATCCAGTTTGGTTCAATCCAGCCTAATTATTATAAGCTTGCTTGCAGCATGGGTGCTGTATTCCAAGTTTTATCGAAGCCTTTTTGATAGAAAATCAAATTGAAGTTATTTTTTTTTTTCATTCATTAAAAGGTACCTACCTAAACAATAGAAATGTATTCTATTATTATGAAAGTACAGTACAAATTGCCGGGTCAGCAATATTCTTATAAAATACGATTTCCGAACAAAACAACGGAAGCCCACGGAACTAAAAAATTCTCTGCCATTTATACAATAACACCATAATCGCCATATTTAACCGATAGCAGTTGATTTAATGGCCAAATTAAAAGGCACTTTACCTTAAGAACGACTTAAGAAGGCAAGTTCGTAGAGCAACTACATGAACACATTATCCGTACCCATATAAATGTGAAAGTGTGTTTATTTGTTTGTTTATTTGTCCTGCTTTCACGTCAAAACAGAGCGACGGATTGACGTGATTTTTTGTGTGGAGATAGTTGGAGGGCTGGAGAGTAACATAGGCTACTTTTTATCCGGGTACCATGCGAGAGAAGCCGCGGGCAGAAGCTAGTAAGTAAATAAGTAAGTTCGTATGAGCAAGTGGCCAACTCTAGTGATGGAGTTTTTAGGCCGCTTATAGGCCGTTATGGTTTAACGACTTAAAAACCGGGACCAACAGTTTAACGTGTCCTCCGAAGCACGCAATGCAACTTGCGGTCACCCATCCAAATTGTGATCGTGCACAACGCTGCTTAACTTCAACGATCAATCAAGAACGTCTAGCAAGCTACGCATTTTAAGTTATTTGTAAAGACTAGCAGCGCCCTTGCGGTGTTGCCCCCGTGTGATGGTTTATGGTGATGATGATAATGATGATGAAAAGTAGCCTTGGCCAAGAGTTTAGCTATTACATGCAGAAATAATTTTTCATATCCGACTGGTAGTTTCAGAGATTAGCGGGTTCAAACAAACAATCTCTTCCGCTTAATATAATTAGTATAGATAAAGACTATAGTCGTATTGCTCATTATACGAACTAAAAGTGAAGGAAAAAATGTCATTTTTCCTTCAATTTTGACATAAAACGTATCAAAACTAATCAAAATTGAAGGAAAAATGACATTTTTTCCTTCAATTTTAGTCCGTATAATGAGCAATACGACATAGTATAGATTAAGCACAGTGGGCTTAAAAAGGTCGTTATAGCACAATCACAATAGGAATTGATAATTGACGCCCCGTCTCTTTTCATTGACTGAGAGTGAAAAGAGACGGCATAGTTCAATTCCAATTATGAATCTGCTATAGCGACCGTTTTAGCTCCGCAGAAGTGCTCATGGCGTAGCTTGCAGACGTTCTTGATAGATCGTTGAAGTTAAGCAATGTTCTGAATGGTCTCAATTTGGATGGGTGACTGCAAGTGGTGGTTACTTTTATATTTCTCTAGTAAGTGAAAACACTGGCTGTAACTAGTATATGAACTAGGCTTAACCTAACACCTAACGTTTTCCACAACACATTAATGCACACCTTCTAGAAATTAATTTCTTATCACGATAGTTTTTTTGGCTCTGAAATCAATTACGGTACGATAAGACTCTACTTTGTGAAATGAAGCTTTTGTTTATACAAATAAAACAGGTTTTCGTAAAGCAATGTGGAGTTTATCGTGGTTAAGGGTAGGTGATCCATCATTGCGAATGTGAGGGTAACGTTTTTAGAACGGACCTAATGTGCGCTTAATTGACTATTAATTATTTTTATTAAATTAAAAACATTTTATAAACATGAACGCGGCAGTACTATGCCTGTTGGTTCACTTATGAAATTTTCTGAAAATTTTGTCTTCAGGTTTTTATTTTTGAAAGAAATGTCGTTAATTGATTGGAGCGAGCAGCACCAGCGCGAAATCAAAAACTGCTCCTGAATTTGCCCTGACTAGCCTGGCATAGCAAGGCTAGGCTGTGTAGTGGGTGATTGGATGGCTTTAGCGTGAAAATCTTGACGAAATCTTTCACTGACGAGTTTATTGGTAGACATTTTTCTTATTCTTGGAATAACACTTTATATCACGTTTATTTGTACTACGGAGTATGAATAAAATGGGCGCTGCATTGACAGTTGGGAAAGTTTTTTGACGACCGCCCCCTGTGCCTCCCTTGCTCTAAGTTATTTATAAACCTTATTTTTCCGTAAACACAGTACCAGGCACGGCTGGGGGAAGAAAGTATCGATCGTATGCTAATTTACTGCTTACCTAACTTTATTGATGGTGAATCGGCCCCATTAGCCGGCATTGGTTTAACGGTGGAAATATTGCTTTATGGGTTCCCAGTTCTAAAAGGGATGAATATTTGGGACGGGAAAATCATCAGTTCTATTATTCGGGGTTTAGACAAACTATGGAAGGACTTTTATTTTTGAAAATGTCAAAATATAGGTCAATTTTGAATTTTAAGATTACTAGACCAGACGAAAGTCTCGAAAACATAGATTCTCTCATAGATAAAACTTTTTAGGACCGCCCCAACTTTGCTCGGATTAATTATAGGCTACTAGCTGCTGCCCGCGTCTTTCCTCACGTGGCACCCGGATAAAAAGTAGCCTATGTTACTCTTCAGCCCTCCAACTATCTCCGCACAAAAAATCACGTCAATCTGTCGCTCTGTTTTGACGTGAAAGCAGGACAAATAAACAAAGAAATAAACACACTTTAACATTTATAATATGGGTAAGGATTTCCATTTGTAATAATTACTATGCAGTAGTTTAGAATTTTAGATTACTCTACACATAAACAAAAAGTCATAAAAGTCGCGCTCCTTAAAGGCTGTTTATTTATAAGACAATTTTAACCACTTTCTGACCCCCTTCTCCCTTCCTAAGACAAAATATGTACTAAATGAACCAAAAAATAGGAAAATAAAACTTATTTAGAACCCCAAATCGTCTTACGTACCTACCTAATAAATGAACGACCCCTTACGTAATATCACTACATTACTATACTATTACTATACAGGTTAAGTTACTAATATATAGATCGAAGTGTTTGCTTATACCTCACTAAAAACAAAAACAAAATTATAATTGGAAGCGTAAATCTTGCTTTCATACATACATCAGTGCATGAGTTATGGGCGAAAGATATAATATTCTTTATAATTTTATTCAGTGGTCAGCGTATAAAAATCTGTGGGGGGCGGCAGATTGGTTTATAGGTCTACAGGAGACCGTATTGACAACAGTGTACCGGTGAGGGCAAAGTTAACTTAACATGTTTGGTTGTATGGAACAAACATTTTTGAAACCTTGTGAATGGACTTTCGATTTTCGACATTGTTATCTAATGTTATATTGTTAATTAATAGGTACACAGTACATTTCAGTTATTTTAATTTGTTTTAAGGTTCTTCTTTTGTTATGTGGTGTGCAATAAAGTAGGAATTTTCTATCTTCTATCTATCTATCTTTGTCTGTTTAATTTCCTTCCCTACAACTTGGACTTTTTGTTTTTTTTTTCTTTTTTTTTTTTGGCGACGCTACGGTTTATTATCTCCGCTTTCTCTAATCCGATCATTTTTTTATTAACTTCAAACTAAGATTGATCTGAAACTTTGATCAAACACTACAATCTATTGAAGCCGGTGTGATTTTGAGGAATGGAAAAGGGTAGTGACAGTAGTGAATGATTTTTATACTTAATTAAACTTGTTTTTAAATATATTATTCAGCACAACAGTACACACACCTTGCGCGATTCTAATTATATCGATTGTTGAAGCATCGATTACCCGGTTTCGGCGGCTCTCCGCGGGGTGGCGCTGTCAACGATTAAAAATAAAAATCCTCCGAACAGTAGCTACTAAATAACTTGGATCGTAGCTTGCTTCAATGTATGATTTGTGAATTCCGAGTAATGTAATATTGGATCGTAATTTATATAAAACGTAATTACTGCCGATTAGTTAGTAGGGCCGGTTTTAATATTTTGCAGGTTGGTTACGTAGTTTAATGATCTTCAGCTTGCGTATTTTATAATATGTAGTAATTTTATCTTATAATTCGAACTAGCCTCTTGTTTCATTCATTTTTAATCGTACAAAAAAAATGTGATGAGGTTAATCAGCAAAGAAGGTACAATACTAACGATCTTAAGTCAAACGGCGTTATTCATATTCAACAGTAACATGTCATTAAAAAGACAACAGATTTATGGTCAGTTTTAACTATAAGTCCATTATGAATATGACTAAGTACCTATAGTGTAATAGTGAATATTCAAAACCATTACTACTTGTAAAAATTAGATAACATTTGTAATAATTGCTTACATAAAAAAATATATATAAAAAAAAATTACAAACAAAAAGTGTGTCACCGAAAAGAGTGTTAGGCCCCAAACCGTGTTTGTTGCCCTGGTTCTTCACGGTCTTGGTCGCGAAGGAACAGGAGTAGAATCACCTAGCTCTTAAGACGTTTCAAAGTGGTACACTTGTGATCTTATTGAATAAACGAATTTGACTTTTGACTTTTGACTTTTGAATTAAAATCACTGTAAAATGAAATCATGAAGTTAAAAAACATAAGTACATAAAATAATGGTTTGAATTTTTTTTGTTCTCTACCTTAGTTACTATTTGGTTAGATAAACGTGTTAGGTTGAATATATTTATCTAACTATGATATAAAAATGTACCTAGATAAGATTTTAGTTATTTTTTACATCTTCTGGTACTCTAGCTAGACCTTTCGAAGGAGTTCATTCTAAAGAGGGTAGTCAGGGGGTTCTATGTTGCAATATTAAACTTGTACAAATTATTTGTTTATCCGAAAAATAATATTAACAGCACATAACACTTACACTTTTAACTCTTTTTACTTTCGGTTCAAACATTTAAAAAACTTACAATGTAACTTTTAATCTATAACTACCAACACACAGATTAATATTCCAGCTACTACTAAAGCGATTACATCAAACCGTATCGATTATCGGGAATCGAGAACATCGCATACATTAATACGAGGTCGATAAAATTCACGGACAGCGCTAAATAAGTGTCGGTACGAACATTAATAAGTAATCGAATACATCGACTGCTTCGAATCGATTTATTCGATTTTGTTAGACGATAGGGTCGGTCTGTGTAAATGGTAGGAAGATTTTGTAAGAATAGATAAGAAACTCGAAGTTCAAATCTTGACCTTAAGGGCCTTACTTATGAAAGATGTTTAAAGTTGAACACTGATTAAACAACTAACGTCCTGTCTTTATTTGTGGATAGTGACGAATAGAGACAGGACGTTGTTTAATCAGTGTTCAACTTTAAACAACTTTCATAAGTAAGGGGCTAAATGTTTTGTCTAAAGTTAAATAGACTGTAGCTTTAGTTGAGGTATTTTATGTTCACCTTTATTGTCTTATTCACTGAGTCCATTTTACTTGTTTTTTTTTAAAGAATCCGATGGAGATTACTGAGACCAAAAGTGTGCTTTTCAGCTCAACCAGTTAAGGATGACTGCTTTATTTAGTGGCAAGATTTTACCCAAACAAACATACATTCACCCGAATACTGAAACGCTACTTAGTTTAAGTGGTGCTTATCAGTGATATTAACTGTCATTTTTGTGTACGGTTCTGAAGAGTAAGAAAGTCTCAAATAAGTACGTCTTAAATACTTAGCTATCGTTTTAGTATTCGGGCAAAAAAACTTAGGCCTTTTACGAGTACTTACCTACATCTTTACTAGATGATTTTATACAGTGTCAGTAGTTATACTTTGCCTACACCTTAACGGGACACTGTAGTGCCGGGGATATTGTTTTGAGATGGAGTAGGCTTGCCCAGCACCAAAACAATCCTCTCAGCTTAATGAGCATATAATTTTTTCATAACGAAAAATCCATTTTGATGCACGGCCAGGTTTCGAACCCACGACCTTCGAAGGTCGAGATAATAGATCCCCTCAGTAAAAGCAAGTTAGAGTACGCGCCACCACTGACGTCCGATAGACGCGGCGCTGCTATCGCAGAACTAGGTTA
Source organism: Camptogramma bilineatum (assembly GCA_958496255.1). Classification (NCBI taxonomy): domain Eukaryota; kingdom Metazoa; phylum Arthropoda; class Insecta; order Lepidoptera; family Geometridae; genus Camptogramma; species Camptogramma bilineatum. Next base: position 12,161,715 of record OY292468.1, on the reverse strand, counting down.
AATAAAAAATTATTAATTGTCCAAATAAGGCTTGAAAAATAATAATTATGCAAGTACGTACTTATATTAATTCTACACACCAGAACAACTGAACGACCGTGACTAAAAGAGCATAGTAAAGTAAATAAAACAAGTAGTTCCCGCTTTTGCCGTAGGAGTGCTGGCGCGGACCCTAAATAAAAGCTTTGAAAAATGTCACTGACCTTGGAAGTAGCTCTTCGTCCGTAGATAGCTGACCGACAGCCGGAGTATGGACAGCCGGTCCAGCTTGCTGAGGATGTTCTGCTCGAAGGGCAGCAAGGAGGCCAACGTGTCAAGTTCTGCGTTGAGACGCTCCCGGTGCCTTTTGCTCGGGTTACTCTTTGTGACGCCGTCTTTTGATGGTGGTTTGATGCTGGGAACAAAATCAATTCATGAAAAAAAAACAGGAGCGTTTAATGAAGTAGATATAATTTCATGGACTTCCTTTTATTTACAATACGATGTTTCATGGAAAAAAATAATCCTTAGATTGAACCTTTTGATCGGTATCATAAAATTACGGGTGTTTTACAATTTTACGGGTTCGATTCCCGGTATAGATAGGCGGTTTTTCGAAATTATTTCAATGCAGTTTTAATTATTTTTTCAAACAAAATAAAGTTTTTTTTTTCAGTAAAATTTTCTACTTATCTATATTATTTAAAGTACTTTTCCCCCATGTGGCATAGCCGTGGTACACCCTGTCTATGTGTGATAATTTCGAGAACCTAGTGATTAGTCAATCTTAATATAAGTTTAAAAACACTATTAGCCAGAACCTTAGTTAGTTTTCTGTATTTTTGGAAATAAAAAAAAAATTAAAAAAAATTTCTTCTCCATCGTTCTGAAGAAATAAGTAGGTAGGTACTTATCTACCTATGTGTCAGCTTGCCCTTGCCCGAGCCTAACCTCGCATCCACACGTTGGGGCCAACGTTGGCCCCAATGCCTCTCACCAACGTGTGGAGCTGACAAAATTGCATTGGCCCCAACGTTGGGGCCAACGTTGGGGCTGATTTTGCTAGATCCACACGTTGGCGAGTGACATTGGCACCAACGTTGGCCCCAACGTGTGGATGCGAGGTAAAGTAGATATAACCGTCACGTAAAAAGATCGCTGGAAGAAAGTGGAAGGGGTGTGTTTTGTCTCATGTTTGCGCGTGGGTTACCTATTCGCAAGCATGAGACAAAACACACCCCTCCACTTTCTTCCAGCGTTCTTTTTGCGTGACGCGAACTACACCTACTCAAATACACAAAACTATTAGCAGTTACAGCCTAATAGAACAAGCATTCACTAAATAATCGGCAGCATACAAACAGTAAATATAACCTCTTACAAAGTGGAGCTACCAAACCTGTCCATATATCAAATTATAAAAAACATTTTGTAAAACAAATCTTCAGCTTTCGAAAACAATCAGCGCAACTCTATCAGCGATAGCATCATACTAAAAACCCGTCGACTAATCCTAATTTAGTTCAGATCGCTCATGACTAAGAATCAACTGACATCACTAGTGGTTGGTGACCCAACAATAACCAGTATGCTGCTAGACACGCGAACTTGTTAGCATAACTTACGCCGGCTCCATACGTTGGCCCCAACGTTGGTCCCAACGTTGGCGCCAAGATTTCGTGAACCATCCACACGTTGGCGATACACCAGTCTTGTTCCGTCAGAGCCAACGTGCAGACGTCCGATGTCTGCGCGTCCGATACAAAAATTGAAATTTCTGTATCGTAATGTATACCTACAGTCATGTTTATAGGTTGCGGGTTAATTCAATTTAATTTAGGTACATAGGTTTTGATTCTTTGGAGTTGGGTTTAATTAATGTAGGTAAGATTAATTGATTTTTGAAGACTTCTATCTTCAAATTACAATTTGAATAGGTACTTGGCTATAATTTACTTTGGCGCTGCGCTGATTTGGGGAATTTGTTTTCTAAAATGACCGGCGAACATACCTACGTACCTAGGAACGTAATACCAAAATAATTTAAAATTTGAGCATATTTTATCACTTTATATCATTATTTGGATAAAGCCAGTATTTATCTAGGTTCCTGTTAAACTTTTGTTCCAAAAAACTTACTATAGAACAAATGAAAAGAAGAAATGCATTTTTTGGTGTACCTACAAAGATTTCAATTCAATTTGCCTACATTTCTTTTTAGGTAAGTTTTTCGGATCAAAAGTGTAACAGGAACCTAGATAAATACATACTCTCTTAATCTAACAACATAAACTGATAAAAATACACTTAAATTTTAAATGATTTCGGTAGGTATTACGTTTTTTATGGAAATTCGCCTGTCGCATTTCTAATAGCAAATCGCAACAAGGTATTTCTGTTACCTACGTAAAAATAGCTTAGGCGTGCTATCTAGTTACTACCCATTTTACCTATTTACAACTATCTACTTGGGGTTTGGGTGTTTTAATTTCTAATCTATCGTGGTAAATACTTTTTAAATAAATACATAGGTATTTAACATAATAAATACACGGATAGAAAATTTGAATACTTAGATACCTATAATTTACTTTGGCGCTGCGCTGATTTGGGGAATTTGTTTTCTAAAATATTGAATTCATTTAAAGCTCTGATTTTTATATTTTCGACAATTTAAGGAAGATTAATATTCAATTGAGGTTTTAAATATATAACATTTACAGATTTGAGTCTATTGCGCTGAAACAACATACGGTTTTGAAACGCTAAAATTTGTATATTCCTGCTTGTTTTCTAATAGCAAATCGCAACAAGGTATTCCGTAAAAATAGCTCAGGCGTGCTATCTAGTTCCCGAGTTTACCTATTTACAACTATCTACTTGGGGTTTGGGTGTTTTAATTTCTAATCTATCGTGATAAATACTTTTTAAATAAATACATAGGTATTTAACATAATAAATACACGGATAGAAAATTTGAATACTTGGATATAATTTACTTTGGCGCTGCGCTGATTTGGGGAATTTGTTTTCTAAAATATTGAATTCATTTAAAGCTCTGATTTTTATATTTTCGACAATTTAAGGAAGATTAATATTCAATTGAGGTTTTAAATATATAACATTTACAGATTTGAGTCTATTGCGCTAAAACAACATACGGTTTTGAAACGCTAAAATTTGTATATTCCTGCTTGTTTTCTAATAGCAAATCGCAACAAGGTATTCCGTAAAAATAGCTCAGGCGTGCTATCTAGTTCCCGAGTTTACCTAGCTATTTACAACTATCTATTTGGGGTTTCGGTGTTTTAATTTTTAATCTATCGAGATAAATACTTTTGAAATAAATAAGTACCTCTTTAACATATTAAATAGGTACACAGATAGACAAATATAAAATGTCGGGGAGCAATCATGTGAAAGTGATTTTACATTACTGAATGCCAATTTTATCACAATCACATCACACTATGTCACTATCACACTTCACACAACACACTGCGATTATAAACTACCTATTGAAAATGCGAAAGTTTGGATGTTTGTTTGTTCCTCTATAACTCGACAACCACTTAACCGATTTAGTTGAAATTTAAAATATAGATAGATAATAACCGGAAATAGGACATAGGCTACTTTTTATTCCGAAAAATTGCACGGTTCCAGTAACATAAAAAAAAAATAGTAGACTCCATCATTATATCAGCTTGTTGTCACCATATTAGTATACAGTAGTCAGAATTTGACAAATATGCCGAGTTTCAACTCAATCGGCCTATTTACTGAGGAGTTCTGTTGAACAGCTCTTGACTCCATCATCAGATCAGCTTGTTGATACCATAATATTTCATTGTCACCGAGAATCTATAAGTGTGCAAAATTTCAGCCCGATAGTTCTACAAACACAATAAATAAGGAATACGATGACATTCTCGCTCGTCAGTCGACACGTGCGCTCACGATGCGCGTCGAAACGGGACTGAGCATAGCGCCAACGTGTGGACGGATCCCCAACGTTGGCGCGCCAACTTCCTTTGATAAAACCGACACGGCACGGCCAAGCCCCAACGTTGGCCCCAACGTTGGCGCCAAGCTATTTTGTCAGCACCACACGTTGGTGAGAGGCATTGGCCCCAACGTTGGCCCCAACGTGTGGATGCGGGGTTATACGATGGATAAGGGGCAAGCTTACTGCATTATTGTGCTTAGTTTTTTCGACTTGTGCTTATTTTTTCGGTCGCTTGAATAATAAAGTAGTTTTGCTGATAAAGTAACGTTTGATAAGGTGTACGATTAAATTTGTTAATGTTTGTGTGGTTACAAGGTGGACTGTGGTTTGTTTTGACCTAATTTTCTGTTCATAAAAACCTTTTAATTATGTTTATAAGAAGTTGCTTATACAGTGAATTAATTTTCTTCGTTATTTCAGTGTAAAAATGCTTGACTTTCTTTATTAAATGTGGTTAATAAAAGCGCGTTTTTTAGTGTTGATCAAGTTAATATTTGCTTCAGTAAACATGTTGAAAAACAAAGTCAGTTTAAATTAACGGTTTAAAGAAACTATAGGGACGTCAAATAAAATGGTTTTCGGAAAAAAAAATACAATGAGAAATAATAATGAAATTATGTTTTTAAACGTTAAGTACATACGTACGTAGTATTATTATCTGTTCTGTGGTTACGTATTTGTTTGTTACGAGTTTATCGACTTTTTATTTAATCATAAAATAATATTTTTTTTATCAATTTGTTTCCTTATCTTTTAGAAATTTTTAGAAACTAATGAGTGAGATTCGAATGTTTTTAATTCAAACTTTTTCGGAAAATTAGTCACTAAACAGTCTAAGTTAAAGAAAATGCAGCTCGTGCTTGGCGCCCAGAAAGTAACCTTAACCGAGGAGTTCCGAGGAGTTTGTATGAATGTAGAATGAGCGATGCAAAAGATGTATGTCAGGGAAGTAGAATATGGGTACTGCCTACCCCTATGGAAAATAGAAATGATTTTATGTATGAATTTATAGTGATATAGCCTTTCGTAAACATTTTTCTCTACGCCTTTCGCTGTCCAAAAATAACTACACAAACGATATTACTCATTGCCTCCCGTCGTTTTTGTTGATTTATTCAAAGGTAGGTATCAAACGGTGCATGGCCGGCCCTTTGATATTACTTCCATACAATTTGTACTCATACACACACAACCCACACACAAAAAACCACCTTAAAACCGTACTGATTAAGACCAAAATTACAATGAACAGAAAATGTGCGGGAATCAAATAAATCAGTGACCGATTATTTCTATAAATTGTAACTCGATTAAGTTATAATCGATGGTTGATTGTGATAGGTCATATTTATCGATTTAGCTGTAATAATCGATTTAAATTGTAGGGGTGTCCTTGTACAACATTCTCGATTTTCATGGTAACAATGCTGGTGAAACAAATAATCTGCGTTATGAAAAGGTTGAAATACATTTTATTGTATATTTTTCTGTGGTGTAGCTCACCGAAATAAAATTAACGCGTTTAGTGCCCATGATGCACTGCTGCTCAGGATGCCTTAATGCTGTGCAGCGAGTGTGTTAACAGTATCAGGATGAATTTTTCATTAACCGTTTTCATTTCGTTAGGGTTAATTTTTCCTACACAAAACCATTAAACAAAAGTATTAATAAGTATTATATCAGTTATCTGATTCCCATAGTAAGTATAAGCTTTGTTTAGTTTGGGGCTAGATGGCACTGTGTGAAAATGTCCAATATTTTTTTTATTTTAAATAGTTTGCCAATACTTTGCAGATATTTAACCAGTTTAACTTATTATAAAATTAGAATTTAATTTAGGAACTTAAGTGGTTACTTAAAGTAAGTGGTTAGGATGGTAGTGGTTTAATAAGTGGTTTCTTTCTCCCGTGGTTTCTGCTACGAAAAAAAATGTAGAAAAACCGAGCATTTTCCAGGAAATAATGAAAATATTTCGAAGTTGGTTATGTATTTCCAGAATTACTTTAAACAACGTCACTTAATAAAATTAGTACGAATACAATATTATTACATTTGAAAATGAAAAATCTTATCAAAATTTTCAATTCCGACGGGATTCGAACCCGCAATGATACAAGCGATCCTCCTTTAGCCGGAGTGCCTTTACCAATTCGGCTACGGAACCCCCGTCAAAAAAAAAAAAACGAATACCTACATTCTATATTCGTAACAGTTTCAATATGTAATTTAGTTATTCTAAATATTTACCAAGAAATCCAAAGAAATCAGATTTAAAACAACTCCTAAATCGCTCCTATTAAATTCACGTTAGAAAAGATTACACTTAAACATGTGAAAACGATTTCTAAACTTCTGTTTCAGAATAGGTCATTTTGTGAGTAATTTTGATAATTGTAGGTCATTGCTCCATTGACCTACTGTTAAAGAACTTTTACGTTTTTAACCTACTTAAAAAAGGAGGGTCTCAATTCGTCGGAAACTTTTTTTTTTTGTGTTTTTTTTATGTATGTATTCACCGATTTATCAAAGACTGATTTGAAAAATTATTTTTTTTGTTTCAAAGGGCTTTCCAATTGGTGCGGATTTGGTGAGGATTTGTCGAAGATCTTCGGAGTTATGAACAGAAATGCACATCGAAAGCGCAGAAAATTGCTCAGTTTATGTAATTTTGAGGTCGGTTTTTTTTATTTTTAATTTAGCCACTGGTTTAGAAGGTTTAAAGGTCAATTTGCTTACTTTGACGACCCTGTTGGCTTTCCACTGGAGCTTTACTACCTACTTAGATTTGAGGATGAATCACCGAAAAGAAAGCTAGGCTTGTGTTTGTTGCCCTGAATCTTCTCTGTGTTGGTCGCGAAAGAACAGGAGTAGAATCACCTAGCTCTTAAGACGTTTATAAGTGATCTTAGTGATCCTACTGAATAATAAAAAAAAAACACTACCAGGTGGGTTTTAACTATTTTACTAGGTTTGGTTGTAAATAATACTTTACAACCAAAGTTTATCACTTACAGATTTAGTTCAAATCAAGCTTACAAATACAATACAACTGCATTGCTGTTTTACAACGGGATTTGGCTTTTTGCCATCACCATAGACACAGAAACCAGTTAAAATAAAAAGTGGAAAATTCTAAGAAATTGTGAAGGCATTTCATGTGAATTAAATTAAATTATGTAAAAAAAATAATGTAATAAGTTTACATTACTTTGATGATAACTATTTATGTAGGTACAGGTTGTTCCAAATAAGAAAGGCACGTTAAATTGACAGTCCTCGAGTTCGACTGTTTGTAAACTCTACCACCAGAATAAGTAAAAACGATATTACCACCAGAATAAGGCAACCTATTGTAAAAAAATCTATTAAGAAACCTCTTCAAAGGATTTTGAAAGAATGACAATACAGATGTACCTACCTAATCCTATTTTGATTCGTTGGTTCATTTATAATTTTAAAAGTTACATCTACTGTACCAACAAAAAATACTACGAAGATAAAAAAAATCTCTCTCTCTCCTTAGCATTATTACTCCCTTCTGAAGGTCTAATTTCCTCATCAACTTGTTCTATATAACGCATTCTGAGAAACATTGCAGTCTAATAGATCTTTTTAACAGACTTCAAAAATAGGAGGAGGTTCTCAAGTCGTCGGAATATTTTTTTCTGCTTTTTTATCTTCATCGATTACTCAATAACGTCTCAACCAATTCGAAAATTCTGTTTTTGTTTGAAAGGGTAGACTGTCCGATTGGTGCCACAAAAAGGTGAGGATCTGTCGAGGATCTTCGGAGTTATGAACAGAAATGTACCTCGAGTGTGCAGAAAATTGCTCAGCTTAAAAGTATAACATTGAAGTCGTTTTTTTTTTAATTTTTAATTTAGCCACTTATTTGATCACGTCACGTCACGAAGAGAATAAAAATATATCCGTCCGTACCCATATTACAAATGTGAAAGTGCGTTTATTTGTTTGTTTATTTGTCCTGCTTTCACGTCAAAACAGAGCGACGGATTGACGTGATTTTTTGTGTGAAGATAGTTGGAGGGCTGGAGAGTAACATCGGAAACTTTTTATCCGGGTACCACGCGAGTGAAGTTGTGGGCAGCAGCTAGTGTACAATAATAAAACGACCATCTAACCAGTGATCTTTGCCTCTCAACACCAAACAGCCAGTTTAAAACTAAACTACTTAGCCGTGTCGAGAACGATAACGGTACACGCTTGTTAAAACGGTGTAGCGAGATGCTGGCATTTACATGGACACTCCTTTTCAGCTAAGTTTACGCGCACAATTAAAACTAGTGTACAATAAAGGGGGCTGTGTTGGCAAGTGGAATAGTACTTTGGATCTGAAGGTCGTGGAATTGGCTACAAAAATAAAACGTTAGTAAAATATCAGGAGCATTCCAGCAGAGTCATTCTGTAAACTCACTTCGAACGTCGAAGAGCTGAATCCGCTGTGAGACTTCAAATTTTGTATTCGAAATTTGAATCTTACTACAAACACTTACAATACGTTCTTGCGTATTTAGTAAGCTCGGTCACTTGAGTGAATTCGAAGTGAGTCTAGTACAGAATGACTCTGCTGAATCTGCTGTGAGATTTCAAATTTCGAAATTTGAATCTCACAATACAGTCTTGTGTATTTATTGAGCTCGGTCACTTGAGTGAATTCGAAGTGAGTCTACAGAATGACTCTGCTCTACTGATATTTTACTTACGTGCGTGGTAGATGCCACATACTTAAGGTGGCCGCACACCTATCCGCATCAAATGTGCCGAACGAATCGAATTTTAGAATTATCTAAATGAAATCGTATGAAATCTCACATCTGCCCGCGGTAGAATTGTCCAATTCGACCGAATCTGGCAGTAAGTACTTCAAAAATTCGGCGCACCTATCCGCGAATTCTTCTTAATTTCTTAAGGTTAGCTCAGCCTTAAGGAGGCCTTTAGGCGGCCTAAAAACTCCGTCACCAGAGTTGGCCACTTGCTCATACGAACTTACTTACTTAGGAGGCCTATACCCAGCACTTGCTAAAATCAGGCCCTGGATGATGATGATGAAAATATCATATAAAAACGCATGTTAAAAAATACACTCAACCAATACTAGAGAATTACAAAGTTTTATTGTGTTCTAAAATTCTAATCAACAGTGTAGTCAAAAACTCTACCATAGTTGGCTACCAGCTCATACAAACGTACTTACTTCAATGTATTATGTTTGTAAGACCGGTATCCTTTCACGAGAGGAAGCTAGCTCAGAAGCACGAACACAATCAAAGGCAAGTGTTGAACTTGCCATCCGTCACGCAATGCTACTTTGTAAGCACGTGTGCTACGTCATCGCAGATTATCTTGTTGATCAGCTACTAAACTATCATGTGACTGATATATAAGAAGTTGCCTCAGTTGTTGAAATATAAGTCGAAGTTTTTGAGAGTATTAGAACAAAATAAAGTTTTTTTTATTCTAGAAACTTAGACCTTTGTTTAGCCACAATCTCACCTGATGGTAAGTGACGATGTGGCTGACGATGGATCACTAAGGTCTAGAAAAGACTTATTCACTCTTGACTTACTTGAGTTACGCTTCTTTTGACAGTTTTTACTGGAAACCTACTAATGAAATGAATATGCTCTAGTTGTATTTTAAACTCAATTATTGTTTAGACAACACATTTTTAAATATCTAAAATCTGAATCCAAAAAAGCATGTAAAATAAATTTTGATAGTTAGAATTTTTAAACATAAATGTATGTTTTGTGTCTCTATAACTCTTATTTTATATGCGCAAGAAAACTTTAACCATCATGCACAAACATCAAGACGAAACTATATAACATAACTTGAAATTAAGCTTTGTAAACAAACAGACGAATACACCAAATTGACCCAAAAAGTAACCTAAATTATTGACCTCCGAAAAACCTACCCACAACATTGCCCACAAAGGTCATTGCACCACAACCAGCAGTCCTAATGAAGATGGAACCTTGACACGGCGACCCGGCGTGGATGCGTGACACCCGCCTTGCATGTCCGCACGAACCGCCGCTTATAATTGCCTCCTCAAGAGATATACGTGACGTCATAAGGAGTATGTCATGCTACGTCATCGATCTATGGAAAAGCCTATATTATCGGTCAAGCTAATACAACTGTGAAAGGCTAGCAAGCTCAGACCTTTTACAATCTTTACTAGATGATTTATACTGCGTTAGGAGGCAATCTATGCACGTAACGGGACACTGTAGTGCCTGGAACATTGTTGAGATGGAGTAGACTTGTTGTCTGTTGACTGACTTGTTCAGCATCTAAACCAACCTCTCATCAAAATTTGGCCTTATCCAGAAAAGACATGGCCAATTGGCCAATACGGTGTTGGAGTAAGTATCTCAACTAGAAATCATCTTTGGTTTTATACAGCATCAGGTGACTTATTTTATCTACACAGATCTGTATAAAACCTAGGACTAAGAAATTCTAAAATGTAAATGATGTTGGCATGTCCAACAGCATTGCCATATCCAACTATGTTTGTCCAAATGAAATACATGATAACAGATCATTATTGTGATTATCAAACGTTTCGACGTGGCAAAGCCGCGGCCCTAACAATATTTTCCTTAGAATTTTAAGTTAAAATTTTGAGGCGTTAAAAATACTTGCATTCAGCTTTTTTGATGCACAACGGGGATTAGTACCCACGATTCTACTGAAAGGTAAACCCTCACAACTCTAACATTGAATTCCAATACTCTAACAGTTCTCATGTAACTGTATTAGCACGGCATCACGTGATCCCTTCGGTCTCGTGACTCGTCTTCTAACATCTGCTGGCATGCCAACACCCATTTAGTGTGACGTCATCGAGATCAGGCGACGTCATGGTAATGGAACACTTGTAGAAACAGCTGTTTTACACAGTCACGACAGTTGAGGAAAATGTCTGAAAGACAAACGGCACAGTCTGACTGGTAGAGGAATTTGGAAGGAGAATTCATATTATTCTGACCCCACATAGAAGGATAAGGGCAAGAAGAATAAGACAAACGGTACAGTTTGACTGATAGAGGAATTTGAAAGACGAATACATTATTGTGCTGACCCTACATAGTAAGATAAAGGCAGAAGAAAGAAGACAAACGATACAATCTGATCCTGTGACGTCAGTTCCAAACTGTATTCTTTAAGAGTCTTAAATGGTAACAGTGCAATTCTTTACGAATCTGCTGCCATAGTCTACTTACAAGCGCTAAATATCGAATCTCTTTCTATAATCATTGCTATCCTTTGTTCTGACACTGCTGACCACGCGAACCTTATCGTCATTGAATTGCAATTCCTATAAATTATAAAAAGTAGCTGCTGGCAGCATGATATTGTCACAATGACAGTTTATGTGAATTTGACAAAGAACATTACGTGTGAAACGCAAGAGGGGTAACTGTTCCGCGAATCCATCCAGATGAAAATTCTCTAGATGAATCGAAACTTGTATAATTTTTACGTGAGTAATCGTCAAAGTAGTAAACGTGCAAACTTTTATTTTTCATTAAAAGTTAAACAGGACATTACGAGGTAACGTTTTTACTGGGTCTACTGTATGTAGGGTCTACTGTATGTAGGTTGTAAAACGGTTAAGTAAGCATACATCGGTGATTTTTACGATTTTGACTACACTTGCGATGAACAAGTTTACGATGCGGTGCACGCACGCGATCGGCTATTAGCAGCATAGTTTGATTTCCGTTTTACTGAGTGATTTTAGCTTTGGAAGGTGAAGGAAAACATTGTGAGGCTGCTTGGTCGTGGCTTTCATCCTCAATTGGAGAACTAGATATGAAGACCTGCCACATACTTATTATATTTCAGCATGTATTCCTCGTAGTTAGGAAAATCTTGAAAAAAAAATGTACTTATGAAATAAGAAAATTATAAAAGTTCTTGGTCTTAATCAAGCTAAAACCACAGAATACCAATGTTGTGTATTCAAATGTATGCTGGTAATTCGTATATAAGCTCGGCTAACTCTGGTGGCCATACTTACCATTGCCATGGCTTAGGGACCGATTTAGCGTGCCCTCCAAAGCACAGAAGCGCTCCTCTGTTTATGCCACTAGCGGTCACTTATCCAAATTGTAACTGTGTAGCTGTAGAACGTCGCTTAGTGCCAACCAAAATGATAAATGAAGGCTATCACAAGATGTGAATAAAAGATGTATATAAAATTTTAATGTTATAATGTTATGCCGAGGGAAGAAAGTCATTTACAAGGAAAGTGTTGGATATGAATTCTGAAGGATACATTATGCAGGTAGAAGACATGCGTGTGAAAGGAGTGACTACTGAATTGGCGAGTAATAGGAGGGAATGGAAGAGGATAACATATTGTCCCAAGTTGCCGACCCCACCTAGTGGGAAAAGGGCAAGGAAATGATGATGTTTTATAGCAGCGTAGCACTCAAATAATCTAAAACCTGAACCTGGGCATGTCTGTCGTGCTCGAGTTATAGAGGAACAAACATACCTACAGCCATCCAAACTTTCATTATTAGTGTGGTAGTGTGATTATGATACAGAATACGACTAAATTAAAATACTTAAAATAACAAAGGACATAACAAAGACAAATAATCTCATTTTAATAATCCGAGATGAATAGGTTATTTTTGATGAACCAATTCGTTTAAAAAAAAATTGTTACGTCACAGGCCTATGTTTACATGTGTGCTATAATTATAAACGTATTAGGAGGTCATTGAACTCCAGGTTAAGGCCAAATTGAAGGCCATTGTTTGAGAAAGACTACAATTTTGGTTTTTAAAGTTCCTTAACTCTTCTTTGAAAAATATTTGTAAATAAGTAAAAAATGTACTGTAATTATGATCAAAACTGTATTCCTAAGGTACTGTAGATATATACTTTCAGATCTTTAGGCATTTTTAGATTTATAAACACTATAAACGGGATATTTACCATGATTTTTGAATTTTTGAGTTTCCCCGGTACCTTTACCTACCGGTAAACATCCCGTTTATAGTGTTTACAATGTTTACAACCATGATAGTTTCAAAAATTTTTAGATTTGAAGATGTCTAATCTAAGTCAGAGAGATGTCTAAACACATTTGGTACATTCCCACATTTTGCAGAAGTTAACATTCCATACGTGACAGGTAGCAAGCCTATCGACGCTATTAGAATGCTAACTGTAAATAAGAAAGTTTATAAAAGGCTAAATTAAAAATTCAAAAAAAACATACTTACTTCAATGTTATAAGCTAAACAATTTTCTGCACTCTCGAGGTGCATTTCTGTTCATAGCTCCGAAGACCCTCATCAGATCCTCACCAAATTTTTGAGGCACCAATCGTAAAAATTTTCAAACAAAAAAGAATTATCCAAATTGATTCAGGCATTCAGGAGTAATCGGTGAACATGAGTACTTACATAAAAATAAGCACAAAAAAAAATTCAGAGGAATTGAGAACCTCCTCCTTTCTTTGAAGTTCGGTTAAAAATATGTGGAACATGTTCCTCAAACAAAAGGGTCAATCTTCAGAATCAGCGCACCTGGTTGATCGCTATGGTGCCCCTTAAATATCGATATTATTGCTTTTCTGCCCCTTCAGGGGCCAATATGAAAAAATGCTTATACACCTCCTTCTTGAAATAAAAATACTGAAAAGCAATAATATCGATATTTAAAAAGCACCATAGCGATCAACCAAACATGCTGATTCTGAAGATTGATTCAAAAACCGATCGTTCAACAATGTCGAGGTTCCACAAGCCAACAGAACCTAACCTTGACAGAATTAGAAAAGTACATGAAGAAAAATCGTCGGAAAACACTCATTTCTCGAAGGCTGTGCGCGATCAACCGTGGTAGATGATATTGGCATACATACATACTTGGCACACTTACCCAACCAACTATAACTATTCAATGACAGATCTCGGGGTGCAATCAAACATAATTGCTGTACTCCACGATTTAGAGTTCTTATTAGATTAACATGATTGCGGAGATGCACTTAAGTTTTTGTGGTTTTAGATAAATATTTTAGAATTGAAAATTATGGAAAATAAGAAGAAAGTTGGAATTGCAAGAAGTTTGTTCGTCTGTTTTATTTCTACTATATTACAAAACACTTCGTTATAAGTGGTACTTACGGAAAATAATTTCCTAGTGATCCTAAATCTAATATAAGTACCTTAAGAGCGCGGCGACGAACGAATTCTCCATACAAACGTACTACCGAAATCATTTAAAATTTGAGCGTATTTTCACCACTTTATGCACTTATTTAGATTAAGGAAGTATTAATCTAGGTTCCTGTTAAACTTTTGATCTAAAAAACTTGCCTGAAACAAAATGTAACCAAATTGTATTTCTAACATTTTTACAGCAAAAATATCGTGTTTTCGTTGCATTTGTTCTGTATGATAAACAACAATGATTGTAATATCCTTTTAATAGGAACACAGCTTATAGTGTCTAGTTACAGGCCATACAAAAAAAATTGCGAAATCATTAACTTTTCATTCATCATTTTTGGTATTACGGAATACATCGTAAATTCTTGTAAATTCTGAACTCGAGTATTGCCGTACGCGTTGCTCGGATGTCTTCAATGTGTGCGTATAGTCCCGGAGGCGGAGTTTCGACACTCACACTAACGCAAAATTGGTTTGCAACGACCACCGCTTTTTATAATTTTTAGCATTTTTAGCTCGCTCGATGTATAGGTATGTAGGTATAGGTGTAGGTAGTATACACACTAACTAGATAGGTGTACCTAGCGTAGATTAGAATTGATTTTTACTTTGAACAATTATTTCAATTTTAAATGGTATGTAGGTAGGTAGGTTTTGTAGACCCTTTTATGAAAATTACTTTCTTTTTAACCGACTTCAAAAAAAGGAGGAGATTCTCAAGTCATAGGAATATTTTTTTATGTAGGTAGGTATGTTTCTCGAGTATCTACTTGAATAGGTGAGCCTGGACCGATTTGGAAAATTATTTTTTTGTTTGAAAGGGTACCAGGTGGAGCTATGGTCATCAGATCAGGTCAGGATCTGATAATGGAGTCAGAAACTGTTCAACAGAACTCCTCAGTAAATAGGCTGATTGAGTTTAAACTCGGCATAATGTAAGCTGTCTTGTTCCGTTTCGTTCCGACTACAATGTCATGTAATATGTAATACCTATGCGTACCTATGGTGACTGCGAGCTGACCTGATGATGGAATCAGAAGCTGTTCAAAAAATGGTGCTGGTGATGATGATGACGAGTTTCAGCTCCATCGGCCTATTTAGATTTAGGTAGGTACTGATGTGTTCTGTTGAACAGCTCCTGACGCCATCATCAGATCCTGACCTGATCTGATGACCATGGCACCACCTGGGACCCTTTCAAACAAAAAAGAATTTTCCAAATCAAAAAAATTCCAAAAACATACCTACCTACCTACATAAAAAAATATTCCTATGAATTGAGAATCTCCTCCTGTTTTTGAAGTCGGTTAAAAAGAAAGTAATTTTCATACTAAAGTTATAATTAAGTTGAAGTTATGAAAGAAGTTGAAGTTATGTTTTTAAACTTCAAAGTCTATAAATAGAACAGTAGTAGTTTTGTAATGACGTCACAAAATGACGGCGGGCCATTTGAATCTGCCAAGAGGGGCTTTTCCATCCTACTAATAATTTTACAGTGTGAAAGTTTGTGAGGATGTATGGATGTATAGATGTACCGCTATCTAGGGATGTTTGTATGTTTGTTACTCTTTCAAGCAAAAACTACTGATACACGCGCGGTTCGAGGGGGGGGGGGGTCATGGGGGTCATGACCCCCCCCCCCCTCAAAATCCTTGAGAAACCTGTAACATCCAGCAAAAAGAGAGGTAGGTACGCACTACCAAAACTAGTGACCCCCCCCCCCCCAAGATCAAAGTCTGCGACCGCCAGTGCTACTGAACGGATTTTAATGAAACTTGGAATACATATAGGTAGGTACCTATACTTACCATAATTTATGACCTGGAATAAAACATAGGCTACTTTTTATCCGGGTAGGTATCACGCGAGCGAAGCCGCGGGCGGAACCTAGTATATTTTACATTTGTCTCTCTGATGTTGGCTGTTAGGTAGGTATTATGTTTTATCTCGCTTACATAGATACCTACCTACTCTACTGCCTATAACAGTGGCGGATTTCCAAATTTGCCGCCAGTAGGCTATTCAACTTTTGCCGCCCCTACACTCGATACCACATCACAATCATATTAATTACATTTTTTTTTGTTAATGAAATTGTAACTTTTATGATTTGTGTAATATTATTTTTAACCGACTTCAAAAAGGAGGAGGCTCTCAAGTCGACTGTGTGTTTTTTTTTTATTTTAGGTATATATTTTTTTTAGTTTTTTGTGTGTGTGTTACGCCATTTCTCCGTCAATTGTGGACCGATTTTGACAATTTTTTTTTTTTTGGTTACGAGGGGAACTCTCAAATTTTATGGTTATTTATTGTGTTTGTAGAACTATCGGACTGAAATTTTGCACACTTATATATTCTCGGTGACAATGAAATATTATGGTATCAATCAAGCTTATCTGATGATGGAGTCAAGAGCTGTTCAACAGAACTCCTCAGTGAATAGGCCGATTGAGTCGAAACTCGGTATATCTATCAAGTTTCAATTACAATTTAATAATATGGTGACAACGAGCTGATTTGATGATGGAGTCAAGAGCTGCTCAACAGAACTCCTCAATAAATTGGCCGATTGAGTAAAAACACAGCATATCTGTGAAGTTCCGACACAATGTAATATAATAATATGGTGACAGCGATCTGATCTGATGATGGAGTCAGGACCTGTTCCATGGAACTTTTTAGTAAAATAGAAATAGAAATAAGTTTTATTTTCGCCACTACGATACATACAACACAAATCAGAAATGCTACATTACAGTGACAAGAAAATAAGGTTACCCCTCAGCATTTGCTCCAGCAGCGCCATGGCTGTTAGAGCGCTGGTTTTCAGTATCTTAGTTTTTAGTAGTATAGTAGTAGTGACATGGATATCAAATGAAAGGGCTTGATGAGCGAAACACAATAAGTAGGTAAGATGACATCATTCTTAATAAAAAATAAACACTAAAATGAAAAAATAAAAAATAAAATACTTAACCGACTTTAAAACATACTTGCCCTAAAAAGCAAAACATAAGAATATAAATAGATTTATTTACCTAATTACTAATTACGCGCACTCCGCACTTTAGGTACGAAGCTACAAGTACATTGGTGGGCCCGCCCGGGCGGGCCTTGGCAGGGTTCCCACTTGCCACTCGGCTCTAATACCTATCGCGTGACAACTCGACAACCCTTCCGCGTCACTCCGCGCCAGACAGTGACAGAGTTATGCGTTAGAAAGAGAGAATTTGTGTAGGCACGTGTCAGTGCATATTGCACTAGGCAAAGAACGCTTACGCGAGCTGAATTGAACTTTGTCGCATAATTCTGTGCTACAACGTAGGTATTTTATTCAAAGTTTTCGTCAGAATCTACGACTTTTTGCCTTCTTGAGAGAATCATTTTGAGACAGAGATTCGTAGATCACACATACATTTGTCTCATAGGCAGGCAAAGGGAATTAAATTTGCAACCTTCTGTGTTTCAGGCGGGCCTTCGCCCTCAGCACCACAGAACATTGTTGTCATGATGAATAATAATGGATTCATAACATGTCGCATATTGTGGCTGTTTTCGGCCTCCCGTGATCGTTTCACTAGGTTTTAACAGTTCAAAATAGATGAGATTCTTCTGATCCTACCAAATACAGGGGGTCTAAAGTGGCCACTTTTGATGAAAAATCAGATGTTTCATAGATGCTTCATCTATGAAACATCTGACTTTTCATCAAATGCTTCATAAATGCTTCATATGCTTCATCTATGAAGCATCGATGCTTCATAGATGTTTCATAGATGTTTCATAAATGCTTCATATATGAAGCATCTATGAAGCATTTCACAAAACATCTTTTTTGACAGATCTATGTGCGAGGTTAAATTTATTGTTATAAATTAAATAGGTAGGTACCTACTTAGTTTTTTTATAGAAATGATTGCACTGCGCCACCCTGATGGACATATGGAAATATTTTTGAGGCACACGAATAAATAAAAAAGGTAAATTGTCGCGGGAGCGGGTCTGAGGTTTTTTTTTTCTTAAATTTGGCTTCGCATGGGTTTTGCATTCAGCCATCCGTTTTCCATTCAACCTATTTACTTTCTAAAAATAAATTTAACCTCGCACATAGATCTGTCAAAAAAGATGTTTTGTGAAATGCTTCATAGATGTTTCATAGATGCTTCATCGATGCTTCATATATGAAGCATCTATAAAGCATCGATGAAGCATTGATGAAGCATCGATGCTTCATTTAAGAAGCATATATATGAAGCATTTATGAAGCATTTGATGTTTCATCAGATGTTTCATAGATGAAGCATCTATGAAACATCTGATTTTTCATCAAAAGTGGCCACTTTAGACCCCCAGACAATTACCTCAGCACCAACAACAACAACCAGCACCAACAACAACAACCAGCACCGACAACTCGTTTGGAGTTGTTTGCACACCAGCTTAAGATGAGCCGTACATTCAACGGTTCCTGTGCATTCCGGGTGTCAAGGATTCCGGCTGTTTGTAATTTCGGAACTACAAAACCGATGACCTTGAAATTTTTACGGAACAATATATAAAGTACTTACTTTCAAACAAAGTAAAAACCGGTCAAGTGCGAGTCGAACTCGTACACCGAGGGTTCCGTACCTACCCATTATACCCATTAAGTTATTGAACAATTAGTAATTTTTTTGTACATATCCTAGTTCTGCGATAGCAGCGCCGCAAATGTTCTGCGCACACGAGCATAATATTGCAATAAATATTTTCTTTTATTTACTTTCACACAATAGCACAATTTTATTTATTTACCTTATTTGAGGATGGTGCCAATTAAGCTAGTTCGCTTAATTGTATGAGCGCTCATACAACTCAGAAGACAATCTTAATTGGCGTCAACTATGTATGTATGTATGTATGGGAACACCCTTTAACTTTCAACTTTTTTAATTTTTAGGAATTTTTCCTTTATTTCTGCTATAAGGCCTTGCTTTTTGCCAAATTTCGTGATTCTAGGTCAACGGGAACTACCATTTAGGTTTTCGACCCAAAACCTCTAGGGTACTTCCGGTTGGCCTAGAATTGTCAATTTTGGTTACAAGCAAGGCCTTACAGCACAAGTAAAGGAAAAATTCCGAAAAATAAAAAAAGTTGATAATTAAGGTAAGTTTTGGTACTTACAAGTTTTCACGAAAACCTAAATTTGCCTATATCTTTTTATAGTGTTGACTCAGGACCTTGATTTTTATACTCACAATAGGGACTATAGACCTCAGTATATGGTATGAATTTCAACTTGCTAGCTCCACCCGTTCCTGAGATAATCGATGGTGACAGACAGACAGACAGACGGACAAGAAAGTGATCTTATAAGGGTTCCTTTTTTTACCTTTTAAGGTACGGAACCTTAAAAAGAATCAATGAAATCGGACTACGCGCTCATGAATTACAACCAGATACTTATTTTGACTTTCATCCCCTCTCCCTAGGGAACCGTGCTGAATTTCAGGATTAAAAGTATTTTATATTAGACCTCGTAGTATGCACTCAAATAATACCAGGTTTCATTTAAATCCAACCAGTAGTTTCGACGTAATGCGCGGCCATGATACGGACAGACAGACATGAATGAAAAAAATTACAGTTTTGGCTTCAGTATCGACAATAGAGAGCCCTCCAAAAAAAAATTCAAAATATCTTCAATGTACAGAATTTGACCTGTTACAGTTTTATTATAAACTAGCTGCTGCCCGCGGCTTCGCTCGAGTTGTAACCGGATAAAAAGTAGCCTATGTTACTCTCCAGCCCTCCAACTATCTCCACACAAAAAATCACGTCAATCCGTCGCTCCGTTTTGACGTGATTCAACTACAAATAAACAAACAAACAAACACACTTTCACATTTATAATAGGGGTACGGATACCTATTGATGTTTGATTGGTTGATGATTGATGATGATTGATTGATGATGTGAAATTTAATGATTACTTAATGAAAATAAAAATTCTTCGGTACACATAGGGATTTTTCGTACATGACGACCTTACACGTGCTGATTACAGCTACAGAAACAAACATGATCAACAGGTAAACTGTTGGAAATTTTCGGGATACTACTGTAATTCGCGGGCCCATCTAAACGCGCCGCCTTTATCGCTCGTTTCCAATCCAATTATGGAAAAAAGTTCTAAGCAAGAAAAGCTCTCACTCTAACAATTTTTAAAACATTACTTACATGTTGAATTGTTTGTGTGTACATAATAACATAGCATTATCAATAAATATAGGTAAATATTATTTTTCTGTAACACAAAAAAAAAAAATCCCTATTTGCCGCCCCTAAAATCTGCCGCCCTAGGCTCCAGCCGAGTCCAGCCTTCTCAGCCTATTGGTACCACCAATTGATTCGCCACGTCATAAGTACCTAAATATGCGTTATCCTTTGTTGCACTTATGGGGGCATCCATTAATTACGTGAGGCTTTTAGGGGGCGGGAGGGGGTTGAGCCAAATCGCACCTAATCCCATGTGGGATTAAAAATGAAAGGGAGGTCTCGGCAAATCTAGGTAGGTACCTGTTTAAGATTATTTTTTTTATTCTCACGTGAGATTAGGGGGTGGGGGAGGGGATCGAGCCAAATCTCAGGACATCTCACCAAGGGGGGAGGGGGTGCGGGGGTTGAAAAATCGCAAAAATCACCTTTAATTTTTATTCTTTAATTTTAATTAATGGACGCCCCCTAATTTCAGAGGGACAAACATCCGTTGTGACTTCAGTAGTTAGGTAGGTTAGGTAAGTACCTACTTACCTATAGACATTGGACAGAAAAAAACATAGGTAAGTACCTACTTAGGTACCTACTTCCCTTTGAAAATTTAGGTAATTGTGTACCTACTTATATAGGTAACAACCCACATATTCTGTCTAGCGTCATAATATCGATCTCATCCCTCCCTAAAAATCTTGAGAGTAAGATGGGTAGGTAATTACCTAGATATTGTAGATAAATTTCCAAAAAAAGCATTTTTACCATACATTTATCTAACGATTCCATGAAATAAAATGAACATTATTCATTAGTGACTGACAATATAACATTTTTGGCCTCTCCAAAGATGCAAAAACTCAATATCAGCAGGAATTGATCTCCATTCCGCAAGTACTTACCGCGCTGCAAGCGGAGCTCACAACCGCTGAGCCAAACGTCCTGATGCATTTGTATTTGAAATTATTGAACAGTAGCTGCGCGTAATGCGTCCTGAATCGCGCCAAAAAGGGCGGGCCTCATGTCAGACTCATATCTGCCAATCACAGATTAGGTAGAGGTAATACTGCCAATCGGGGCTGTGATTGCTCATAGTAGACTGAGTAGTACACCTATACTATACTACATAGAGTTTTTTGCGTGACAAGGACGAACAATTTAGATAGATACGTTGGAAGAGAAGTTCCGAGCTCCACTCACCGCAACCTTAATCAAACACTATTTAGATGAAATCGCTCAGTTATAAATATGATAAGTCGTCACCCACCCATTAATCACCATTCTGAAAGTCAAACTCCATCGATTTACCCATTTACTTTTTTTTTTTTTTTTAAATTTATTTATCATTTAAAGAGTTACCAATAACATTAAGACATACATAACACTTAAAAACCACTGAGGTTTGTAGGGTGCTATGGGGTGGTGAGTCTACAACTTATTAAAAAAAAAATGATAATTGTACGTACCTACCTACATAAATAGTTGCCTAAGAGACAATAGGCTCCCAGGTAAGCACAATTCCAAGTTGTAATAACTTGAAACACTATTTTTTCATCCCACAGGAAACATGCATTTTTTCGGGATAAAAATAGCTTATATCACTCTCCAGCCCTCCAACTATCTCCACACAAAAAATCACGTCAATCCGTATCTCCGTTTTGATGTGAAAGCAGGACAAACAAACAAACGTCAACAAACAGGCGTCCATAGGCTACGGTAACCGCTTACCATCAGGTGGGCCGTATGCTTGTCTGCTACCTTAGTAGTATAAAAAAAAAAAAAAAAAAAAAAAAAAAAACACACTTTCACATTATAATATGGTAAAATAATATGGGTATGGATTTCCACTTGCTTTTAATCCAGTTAAGTAACCTGCTTTAACCATTCGGAATTTCAGTAATTTCAAAGTTAAACGTTCAATCGAAGCGAAATAATTGGCAATTGTTTTGTATCGTACATTTTTATAACATGTTCGTCCTAAATCTTGGTATTCGATTATTTAATTACACAGCACAAGGCTAATGGTTCTCTATTGTTTTCTGTTTTTTACCGGTCTTTGCAACTACTGGATAATTGAAGTTTTTTTTATGATCAGTTAATTTTACCCATAATTTTTGCTTTAATGAATACCTTGGTAATTATTTATAGCACTATTAGATAAAACATGCAAATTAATATTTTATTATTACCATGTTATTTAAAACTTTACTGCAAAATTTCACTGGTGGTGATTCGTTGTGATTTTTTTAGAAGTTGTGTTCGATACGATCATTTGGATAAGTTTGGTTTCATTCGTAAGCCTTGTAAAGGTTTTTGGCTGATACGCTAGTAAAAGTAGGATTTTTGTCTCATTAAGAAAGTATTCATTTTTTTTTAATAGTTTAAAGGTAAAATCACAGCCCATTACGGCTAAAACCATACCTAGTACCATCCTTATCTTGTGGAATTTCCATCCACTTCTACCACGCTGTTATCCTCCACTTTCTTCATCCGCACTGCTAAGGTCTAGAACTCTCTGCCGGCTTCTGTTTTCCCCGAAAATTATAACCTGGGTATCTTCAAGTCAAGAGTGAATGAGTGTCTTCTAGACCTTTGTGATCCATCGTCAGTCACATCGTCGCTTACCATCAGGTGAGATTGTGGCTAAAGAAAGGTATATCTACAATAAAAAAAGTGAAAAAAAAACTAGAAGTTATGAAAACTCATTGACACAACCTTGACAGTCATTCAAAGATCGGTGTTGATTGGCTCAAGATCGGGAAGTGTCAAGAAAAGGGAGCAAGGCCTTTGCCCTGTAGGACAACAAGGACTAAAAATGCGTTAAATTAAAAATAATAAATATACAAATAAAATCAAAATGCTGTTCGTTAGCACCACATCACTAAGCACGGATTAACCGTGATGCGAAATTTTCAAAATCAGAAAAAGTTTTTTAGTGAGTATTGTTGATAAGTCACTTTTCAATATTTTTGTTCTCAAAAGTTGAGAAATTCAGGAAAACCTAAAAATCACTTTTTTTTTTGGTTGAACTCTAAAAGCTTATGCCGGAAAGTGTGCCTTTTTTGTTTCGCGCGGCCATCAACCAAACATTAAAATATAAACTCTTATGAGTAGGTATAACAAACAATATATGTGAGAACAGTATACAGCTTCACTCAGTCAGGACCGAGTTATACAGGGTGAGTTTTTCAAGAGTGCCTCTAGGGCCAAATCTGAAACTATTAGCAATAGCGGAAAACATTCAAAGGAGTCTCATAAGCGATTTTGATTAAAAGTAAAACTGCATCATTAGATTTTAAAAATAATAATTTTCGTGGCCAGGAATCGAACCCGTTGAATATAAAAAAACTTTCTGTATTATTGTACCATCCGATAGTGTAAATAATAAGGATCAATTTCTGAGAAGAAACTGCATGCGCCAAACTAATGGAAAGTGTTGATTTTTAATAAACTGATTAAAACTTTTAGTGTTTCGTAGATTACCTATAACTTTTTTTTTAATATTTTGCCGTATGTAGTTTCTTCTCAGCAATTGATTCTTATCATCTACACTATTGGATGGTATAATAATACAAAAAGTTTTTTTTTTAATATTCAACGGGTTCGATTTCTGGCCACGAAAATTATTATTTTTAAAATCTAATGATGCAGTTTTACTTTTAATCAAAATCGCTTATGAAACTCCTTTGAGTGTTTTTCGCTATTGCTAATAGTTTCAGATTTGGCCCTAGAGACACTTTTGAAAAACTCACCCTGTATAACTCGGTCCTGACTGAGTGAAGCTGTATACTGTTCTCACAATATTGTTTGCTATACTTCTAAGAGTTATTTTATTTTGATGTTTGGTTGATTGCCTATTTTGATGTTTGGCCGCGCGATATAAAAAAGGCACAAATGTCCCATATAAAATCGGCATGGCCCTTTTGACAGCAAATGTCTGTCGGTTAAGCTATACCTACATGTGCGGTAACCACATTGACCGTACAGAGGCAATGTCAGTTAACTACGTCTATTTAGCATTGAAGGTATCGTAATAGCAAATATTAGTTAGCGCGTTGAGCTACCACGCATGGACTAAACCAACAAAATTATTAATGAAATTTTGGTATACTCTCTACTTTCCAGACGTCACCTTTAAAGGATTTTATATGCTTGAAGGTACAAGGTCTACCATGCCCTAAGGCTCAAGCAGTGTCCACTGGCAATAAATCTTAAGTTAACTTGCGCAAGCGACTAGCAAAAAAAGTTAAAAACGAAACGAATACGACTGACCAAGATGCGGTAGGCATTTTTTCAGATATTTAGGCATTTAAGATTTTAAAAGAGGAGCCAAAGTCACGTCTGAAAAAACATTTTTTTTTTAAAGTCGATTAAAAACAGATTTTTCGATACAAGTAACATTAAAGGCAAACGCTGCAGTATAAAAGATTGTATAAAAAGCTGTTTATACGAACGGTAAATATTTTTGTTCACAAGGTGCGTCCATGAACCGTAGCTCCTAGACAGGTGGTTAGCCTAGAATAAAGTAGAGGGACAAAACTGGCCAATTGTGGGCAAATTGCAGCGATTTATTGCAATCAGTGACATTGCACTGTTATGTCAACTGCTGCGTCGTTACTGACCAGTCCTCATTTGATGAACTTTTGCTACGTATCCTATTATTTTTATACTGTATCTCAAATGACGAATACCGTTGTCCCCCTTTTACTTTGTTAATATATGTGACAGCTGAAACTATTAGGAAATGCGCTAAATTAAAAATGTTAAAAAACGGACTTCAATGTTATAAACTAAGCAATTTTCTGCACTCTCGAGGTGCATTTCTGTTCATAACTCCGAAGATCCTCGACAGATTCTTACCAAATGGTGGCACCAATCGGAAAGTATACTCTTTCAAACAAAATATTTTTTCAAATCGGTCCAGGCGCCTTCGAGTAATCGGTGAACATACATAAAAAAGCCCAAAAAAATATTCTGGCGAATTGAAAACCTCCTTGTTTTTTTTAAGTCCGTTAAAAAGCAAAAATCAAATCCTTTTTTTTAAATATAAACTTGCGGATACGATGTAAAAGAAATTATTTTCTGCACGTTTTGAAATTATCAAGTTAAACAGAACTCGATTGTTTCGCTTGATTTCAACTGAACCAAAACTATTCGTTTCAAATCATTTATCCCTGAACATATTGTGATCTCATCCCCAAATGATCCGCACTGCAATAACATTAAACCTGTAAGCACAATACGGCACACGCCGATCACTTAGGGGTCCATTGTACCCCGTTTGTCGGGCAGGTTGGACCCATTGATTTATTGAAATTGAACTGGTTTTAGGTGTAAATTATTTGGAAAATTTTATAAGTACAAGAAGACTATTCTTTCCAATTATGGTGATTTTATCAATTAAAAAGCTGAAAGATTTTAAAAATACTTTTCAAAAGTTTGTAATGAAAATATTGTAAATAATTTTAATTTAGGTGTTATTTCAGAAAGTTATTGGTTATAATAATTCTAAATGACAACCTTAATTCGATAAAATGCAGCTAATACATTTGATAAATAATAAACAAAACGTGTTTGCCATAAACAACACTTAACAAAAATATTTTTTTTTAGTTACCAAGATCATTATTTTTTATTTTTTTTTAACGCGTACTACTTAAATTATCAAATTACTAAATTATCAAGAGCATTTGCCACTGAACAGTTTCCACTACCTACCTACTTCTTTTCTGCATCCTGTATTATACATACCACTTTACCACTTTCGGCCTTTTATACCTTTACCACTAAGCAAGTCTATACCAACCTACCTACTTCTTTATTGCAAAGTGTAGACCACTTTGGCCCTTCCACGTCCATTTTATTCAGCTAGACCCCACAGCATTAACTCCTGTCACAACACGACGGGGTCCTTTTGTCCCGGGACATGACGGGACATGGATAGGGTACGGCCATCGGTTTAGGGTTAGGGTGGGGCGTGAAAATCGGATTATCCTTGGTAATTATTTATATTGGTGGCATTCAATGGTTATTGGTTTATTTGAAAATAATTACAGGTACCTTTGAAATTTAAACCAGTGAATATTTTAAGGTTTTTGCTGTCGTGCCTGGTGCGTTGAATTTCTAATAATCTAATCTAATAAAAAATAAGAGTAAAGTAATCAATCAGATTTTTTTTTCTACTGCCCATTATTGCTACGAAATGAGATTCTGTTGCTTAAAAGTTGAAAACAATTAATAAAACAAATTAAAACTCAATAACTATCTTCTAATTTTAATAAATCTAAGATTTATTTATTTAGGAAGGTACACGCTTTTTCAAATTCAATTTACATTTTCATTATTTATTTTTAACTCCGTTTTTATTCATCAAATAAGCTGATAATTCTTTATTACAAAACCACAGAAAATTTTTACAGTCGTAATTTATACCGTGGTTGATGTTGTGTCATTAACCGTCTAGCGCCGTAGGCGTACTTAATACTATTTTAATGGATACCTGTGACCCTCGGTCATATTCAAATAGCTCTTTTATTTTTGATCATAAGACCTCTCAATTTCATTTTAAAAATAAATAATTGACACTGAGGTTGTAAAAATGTAGATCTGTACATACTCTGTACTTTATAGCATATGAATAATTACAGCTCTTCATAATGTTATTTATCTAAACAGTTATTTTTTATTATTTTGAACGCTAATACAGAGATATAATCTGGTAATTTGTTAAAATGATGTTGTATAACTTCGGGTTGGCTACACAGATTTGCAAGAAATTCGAAACTATGCATTTTTGGCAATAATAAAGATAATAGGATCAGTAGGTATTTCGTGTTTAACAAATATTTATCGTAATGTCAAGTTGTCAGTGTCAACAAATATTGCCAGCCTCGTTCCCGAATCAAGCTTATAATCTATATCTATACCAATCTATACTAATATAATAAATCGGAAGAGTTTGTTTGTTTGTTTGAACGCGCTAACCTCACGAATTACCAGTCGGATTTGAAAAACTCTTTCTCCATGTGATAGCTAAACTCTTGAGGAAGGTTATAGGCTACTTTTCATCATCATCATCGTCACCATAGAACATCACTAAAATCGATATAAATCCAATGACCTACCATTAAACACTCAAAAGACTACGGTAACAGGTATTCCACCCCTGGCATTGTCCCAGACAATGGTCTTTGTGACCACACGCGCGTAACTAATACCTTTAAGTACCCCCCTCGTTTGAGGGTTAACTTAAATCGTGCGATTTTCGTATCCGAATTTAGGATAATGGATACTGTTAATTTATAATCCCAGTTGTTATAAGTAAGTAAGTATCTAAGTTGTATTCCTTCAGGAGGTTAGATGTCTCGATATTTATTGTCGCCTCTTTGGCTTGATTTGAAATGCGATTCATGATATCACACTAATCACATCACACTACGAGTATCACACTAATATTATAAATGCGAAAGTTTGGATGTTTGGATAGATGTATGTTTGTTCCTCTATAACTTGACACTACAAAACCGATTTTGCTGAAATTTAAAATGTAAATAGATAATGACCGGGAATAGGACATATAATACTTTTTATCCAGGTACCACGCGAGCGAAGCCGCGAGCGGTATGAATACACTAGCTGACCCGACGAACTACGTATCAACTTAATTTTTTGTACTTATATTTTTTTGACCAGAAACCCTTCCGTTTTCTGAAGACTCTATCAAAATTTCATCACAATCTGATCCATGGTTTAAGAATTCATATAGGACCATCGCAAGATGACTTACAAACATTTATAAAGATTAATTCTAGTTCAACATTCATTTCAGAATATGCAACAAACTATGGTCGAAGGTAGATTATTTACCTACACAACTTTGAAAAAAAAAAAAATGAATTAAACAATAATTTGTATAATAATTTGTATATTATTTCCAATAATTTGTATTGAATGTTAATGTGGTTTATACTACAAATTATACTACAGCTTAGTAATTTTATAAAATTCATACTTTTTATAATGAACAGTGACAGGTGAAATGGATAAGAATGTTTTTTTTTAATATAACTAAGGTAGCAGACAAGAATACAGCTTACAGTTGTCAAAATAGATCTAGGCATGCGTGAAGTTAGGCTTTTCGCTGCGCAGTAGAAAATGTTGTATGAAAAAGTTGCACTGCACATCGAAACGGCTGACTTCACGAATGCCAAGATCCGTTGGAAGAAGTGTACTGATGGTAAGCGGTTACCGTAGCCTATGGACGCCTGCAACACCAGAGGATTGACACGAGCGCTGCTGACCCTTTAAACATTTAAAAACGGCCTCAAACATTCCTAATTTAACACTAGTATTTCTTACTTCCTACGTAACATACTGGTGACATCTTCTATTTAGAAAAAAACCCTTTCAATAAATAGAAAAATAAAAAAAGCAACATATACTATAAGGGCCTTACTTATGAAAAATGTTTAAAGTTAAACACTGGTTAAACAACGTCCGTCTTTATTTGTGGATAGTGACAAACAGAGACAGGACGTTGTTCAACCAGTGTTCAACTATAAACATCTTTCATAAGTAAGGGGGTAAGTGCACAGTAGAACATACCTAACCATCAGTTTTTAAAGTATTTACAATCAAAAAGCCAAGTATCTAAGAGATCATTAAGTATAAATTTTTGTCCCACTGCGGGAACCAAACCTACACTTCTTATGTCACACACCCCGCAATTAGTCAACACTACAGTGTCTGCTTAAGAAGAGAATCCAACTGCATTCCATTTACGGAATTGTCATTCAATACAAAAAGTAGAGCAAAATACTTCACACCATGACATTTCTTTTAATTAATTCCTCTCAAATTCAACAAAACAAAGAGGTATACCTGTTTATAAGCCTCTACACACCTTCCAACAATTGGACGCGATTTAAGGATAGCGTATACTAAAGCGCTACGTGGAAAAACGCGTTAGGAAAATTGTTGAATCTATGAAGTTCCGTGAACGGAGACTGTCCAATCATTGCAAAAAATAGGATAACAACCGTATCTTTTAATGCGGTCGGACTTTTCAAGCAAAAACTAAAAACAGCGACACTAGCAGGTACAACTATAGCGAAATACAAAAGCAAAACGGTAGGTAGGTTTCCTACGAGCAATATTTGTTTCAATGAGAAAAAAAGTAAAAAAGTGGTTTTATGGAAATACCTATATTGTTATTTGCGCGAATCATATTTTGATCAAGATACAACCTAACACAATCCAGCAAAATTGCAAGAAAGCAAGAAAATTTGAATTTCACGAGCTACCGTGGCACATCCACCAGGGCTGGAAGATAATAGTGGTAGTCATTTTGTTTTATTATATCTATGTTTTTGCGGTTTTAAAATTTACTTCATTGGTAATTCATAAAATAGTTTATGGTCTCATTCTACCTAGTCGACGCCAGCCTTCAATCCAACTTCAGGGATGTGTGTAGAGGCTTAATGTAAATTTAAAAATAAAAAACCGGCCCAAGCGGAGTCAGAGCAGAACAGTAGTCGGACTGCAACTTGATATGTAGATTGTTGGGCCGATTGCACACTGTATTTTCAAACAAAAAAAGGATCAAGACTGTATTCCCAAGACCTGCAGGTCAACTTGTCTCAAATCTTAAATTGGTCTCAAACTGTCAAACCGATCGCTAGGTATCTTTTGTCGCGTTCGGTCTCGTTGAGATGAAAGTGATAGAGCTACTTGCGTGGTCACTGAACTTAATTGAAAGTTTGAGACCAATTTCGGTCGCTATCAAAGATGGACAATCACTGGGATGAACTCTCTTAGATCTTATTCTTCTTTGAAGATGTCTAAGTGGGTAGTCACGGCCAAATACATATTTAGCACATGCCCATATTTCACAGGAGTTAACATTCCAGACGCGACAGGTTGCAAGCCCATCGCCGCCATTTGAAATATTAACTACGTACTAAGTTAAAGCACGTTTTTTTTAATGCTGGACATTTCACTCCAGCATCATCTAGCCCCAAAGTAAGCAGAGCTTGTGTTATGGGAAACACATGACTGATCTAACTACTACTGTTAACTTTTTTTGTAAATACTTGCATGATAAACATAGAAACGCACCCAGATCCGAGACAAATATTTGCAGATCATACAACCATTTGCATCGCGGCGGGAATCGAACCCACAACCTTCTGTGTTTCAAGTGAGCCTTCACCCACTGCGCCACAGAGGTAAGCTCATCGTAAAAAGTTTTTGTTTTTATCTAAATCAAAAAATCCAATTATGACACGGGATTCGAAGCCACGACCTTCCGATCGAAAGTCGATGCTCTTTCCCAGTCGGCCAACACGGCTCTTTTTGTATTTCCACTGTTCGAAAATAAACGCGAGATCGAACCGACGATCGCGTGAAGAGACCAAGTGCTTAATGATCAGAGGTAGCTTGAATGTTTTGGGCGTGTTTTTATATCTGTTTTTAATTATTTTGTTAAATAAAAATTAAATAAAAATATACTAAAAACGACGAGGTGTATAATATATTGGGACATTGCTGAGATGAAGTTAAAACCGTTCTGGACATGAATTCAAAGTGTATGAGAATTTGAAACACCAACAATCCCAAGGCCATAGATTGGTCAATTTTAGAATTTGAAACACCAATACTATCTCAAGGTCATAGAGTAGTCATATTTTAAAAGGATAACTTTATAATTTATGCACTGGTTTAATGTCGTAATACTTCAAACGAAACGAAAAAAGAAAATATCTTTTATTACGATAGTTTGAATTTATAAGCGTGCAAAAAAATGGCGGCTTTCTCTACAGTGAATACTCACCTTTAGATCGAAATTCTGAATTCTCCGAATGCATTCTGCTCGGTTGAACATTTCATTATTTATCATACTTTGCGCTGTTCCTGATAGATCTTTATTTTATTTACTTTTGTACGCTACTGTTTTACTTTGTTGTTTATTAAATAAATCAAGTTGGCCTACTGAATGGTATTTTGTTATTCAATCTGAAGATCAAATCTCATTTGTGCATCAATAGCGCTGCGGCGTTTCAACCATCAGTTTTGTTTTGAAAAATTAAATCCGTATCCATATTATTTATAAATGTGAAAGTGTATTTATTTGTTTGTTTATTTGTCCTGCTTTCACGTCAAAACAGAGAGACGGTTGGAGGCCGAGGGCTGTAGGGCTGGAGAGTAACGTAGGCTACTTTTTATGCGGGTACCACGCGAGCAAAGCCGCGGGCAGCAGCTATTTCATTATAAAAGACAGAGTAAAGGAACATTTCTAATATTCTATTTCTAATATTCCAGTCCATCCAAAAGTTGCCTGGAACAGATCGCCTTTAGCGATCAAGCCAACCGTTGTACTTGTTATTTTTATTTTATATAAGTATCTGTAATGTGTATTGTATTTTTTTTTTTAGTGTTTTCTATTTAAGCTTTTTTGGCCGCCCGAAGGCCTCCGTCATGGCTTCGACTTAAAAGCCGGGACCGATAATTTAATGTGTCCTCCGAAGCACGGAAGCACTCAGCTGCTAAAGCGACGTTTTATCAAGGACGTGACAAGCCACGAGCGCTTCTAGTCGTGTGTTATTTAAACTACTAGACCAACTTCTTTACTAGATGATTTATACAGTGTCAGGAGGCAATCTTTGCCTACACTTATCGGGACACTGTAGTGCCTGGGACATCGTTGAGATGGAGAAGGCTTGCCCAGCACTTACACCATCCTCTCAGCTTAACCGGCCATATCCACAGGAAAGACATGGTCAATAGTATGGGGCTGACTAAGCCGCGGGTTTCCTTACGTTTTCCCTCACCGTTTAGAGCTCGTATCAATGCGCATATAAATTTTTCAAAACGAAAAATCAATTAATGCACGGCCAGGATTTGAACCCACGACCTTCGGATTGAAAGTCGAGGTACTATACCCCTCGGCCAACACGGCTCTACTAGACCAACAATGCCCTTGCTAAGTTATTTACTTACCGAAAATATTAAAGTTTGCAAGCAGAGCATGGCTCGGTGGGTTAGTGGCCACAACGCATGCGCAGTATCGATTTGATAAGTGTCTAAAATTGGTGTAGGCTTGAAGGCTCCACCGAAATCTTAATGAAAACTGTACAATAATTTTGTGTAAAACTATTTATATTGTACCTTCGCTTTCAGTTTGAAACTGTGTTTAGTACGTGTATGATTATTTGGCTTTGTAAAATTTAATGGTAGTCAGCTCTAAAAATGAAAGAGAGCATTGTGACTGAGGAAATTCGTGTCTTGATCAGCTTCACACGTAATAACCAAGTATTTTCTGTGGATAAGGCCAATCAAGTTAAGATTATGGTTTTGATGCAGGTGTCTATCTCATCAATGTCCCAGATAATATAGAGTAACTTATTGTCTTGACGTTATACGTTAAGCGTAAAGACAATAAGAGTAATGTGGCATAAAGCCCAATATTTCTATGATTTCACAGCTCTATGAATTAATATTAGTTTATAAATTGATGTATGTAAGTATTTGATAAAAGTATATAACAGCCAACGAGTCACAGTTTTTGCCTTTTTCCGTCCGTTTATCGATTACGGGAAGTATGGCTCGAAATCAGTTTATAAGATTAGAATTTTGCCTAAAGATATTGTGTGAAAAGAAATGAGGTTCTTAGATAATTAAAATCTTTTTTTAGTAAGAAAGAAACGTAATTACATGAATTTTTTTTTAAATAGACATAAACTTAGTCTAAAATTAGAGCGTTCTGCCAAAATGGCGGTTGTGAAGAATTATCGATTTTTAATAGGGTTGTGATTCTGATAGGAGTGGCGGATCATTTATGTATCTAGATATAGATTTATCTCTCTCTAGCTGAATCTAAGGACTACATCCAGTGGTTGTAATGTGGGTAACAATAGACCATTGGTTTGTTTTTTCCCTCTGATTATAACCGATTGGTCACAAACTTAACTAATGCCTTACTATTGGCAGGACAAATTGGATGAAAATAATAAAAAAAAACAACATTAATCCACTGTATTGTCGACTTTATCAGCATGTAATACAGATTATTACAGCATAATCTGTATTAGAAAAAGACATTGTATCTGAATGAACCACGCCTTTTCACGCGTTCTATTCGCAAACGAGTCGGTTTTGTACAGCTATAGGATGGTTGTGTTGTAAAAATCACACCTGTATCAAATAAGGCTGTTTTACACAGGGATTAAAGGTAAAATCGAAGGATTACAAGTAAAATCGTGTTAACAGCCACACCTACAAGGGTAGAGGTGTGAAGTTATTCGCTAAGCAACGCATGGAGCCGCTAAACCATCATAATACAGACACTGGCTATGTTCTGTAAATACAACATTTATTTACAGAAACTAACACTATGAGTACTAACTACATATGAAAATAACATTATAAAATACAATAAGAACCAGTTGAGCCACCTGAGGATCGTTTAAACGATCTATAGGTAGCTCAACTGATCCAAGCCACTGTTGTATTGATGAATAAAAAGTTCAGCCGTCAAATACTTGTCGCAGGTTTTTCTGAATTTTCTGAGGTCATTAACCTATAGTATAATGACCTTTGATATTATCTAGTACCCAATGGAAACACTAAGTCACGTTAAAAACCTGAAAGTATTTTAAATACTGAAATAGTTTGGTATTTTATTTTAACAGAGTTCAAATATTAAACGAAATCAAAGTAATCTTGACAATATTATAAAAAAATTTATAAAGAGACACCGATCACGAATATCGAAGCCAACTATTAATAAACTTATTATTTAATAAGCATTTGGTTTAGGCTGCCTTTTTATAAGATTAATTTAATTTTAAATTCCCTGATCAAATCTAGTTGCACCATAGAATACCTTGGCCACATCGCGAGGCGGAACCCGGATAGCATGGAGAGACTGACTATCACTGGAAAAATAGGACGAAGGCCGAGAGGTTGCAGCCCCATGCGCTGGACTGACCAAATCCGTACCATCCTCGACACTCAGCTCGACGCCATCCATGTCTCAACGGATCGGACGAGATGGAAAACTCTAGTATCGGAAAAAATCTTAATGAGACACGACCCTCAGCAATGAGGAAACTATGAATAGAGAGAGAGAGAGAAATCAAATATAGACAGTAACCTAATCAAGTAAGCCTAGACGACCACACAGGCTTTAGACTAAGCCACTAAATCCTAGTTAAACCAATAAAGGGTTTATTAAATAGAAACCTATTGGGTTCGCCGCCGGCGACCCGATTGCATTTTGTAAGGATAAAGATCGATGCACAATGGATAATAAAAACGCCAGTGAAAGAAAAAGTTTTCATTTTAACAGATAAAAACTTTTTTTTACTGGCTTGAATGCTATTGCATTCAAAACATACTTGTACAATATAAAGTCAAAAGTCAAATTCATTTATTCAATAAGGTCACTAGTGTACCACTTTGAAACGTCTTAAGAGCTAGGTGATTCTACTCCTGTTCCTTCCAAGACCGTGAAGAACCAGGGCAACAAACACGGTTTGGGGCCGAACACTCTTTTCGGTGACACACTTTTTGTATATAATTTTTTAGTAAGTAAGTAAGAAAGGACTTATAAAGTAACGGTATTATGCATAAAAACTTAGTGAGCCGACCAGGCTCGCTAGAGCTCTCTTTTGTTTTTGGAAAGAGCGCTCTAGTGAGCTTGGCCAGCGCACTAAGTTTTATGCATAAGACAGTAAAAGTTTTCTTACTTCTTAATCCCGCAACAACGAATCATGTAGGTATTCATCATTAATTTTTTTGCGCAATTTGTGCCACTTTCATTTATTGAATTGAAAGTCGGAGGTATGTCCAAATACATGTTTGGTACAAACCCACATTTTTCAGAAGTGAGCATTCCATACGTGACAATTAAAAGTTTGTAATAACAAAATGACACCACATGCGCACTGTGAATAAAATTGTGATCGGAAGGGAAGTGGGAAGGCTGAATTGCGTTTTTTCCGTCAAATGTGCTTCGCCCTTAACCCTTCCCCACTAAGCCAAATGCGGCTTATTCGATTAGCAAGTGCCGCTGATTGAATTAAGGTGAACGCACTGAGCCTAGTGGTGTACTGACCCCACCTGATCCTACGACCGAGGGTTCGAATCTCTGATTATTAGATTAAGTTTAATCAACTTCAAGCCTCAAAGTAAACAGAGCTTGTACTACTTAAATACTTTTTGTAAATACATAGGTACAATTTTGTATATAGAAAAATACCCAGACCTAAGACAAATTGGTGTGACCTGTAACACAGGTTTTTCATAAACCTATTTCAGGCACCAGTCTCGCTCGTCTTGTTTCATGAACTTTAACTCTATTTAACCATTTTATTTTGTGTGAGATAAATAAACGTTATTATTATTATTTGTATATCAAGGTTTAACATCTCGGGACTGTGGAGTCCCGGACCTTTGATAGGCATGCATGGGGCCGAAGCTAACACACAGAGGCCCTTTTGACCACTTTGATCTTTTGTGATGGACACACATTCCAGTGACTACCCTGTATAACACTATAAAAATGCTTTTACGGGCAAAAACGCGCAAAACTGTACACTTTCTCAAAATTGTGATTTTTTTTTTTTGTGGAATTTCATTGAAATGTTTATTTATATGCTATCTATAATTATTCTTCTATCTACAAACGAAAAAGTTTTCTCGTAAAATTGATATTTTAGGAGAAATTAGCAAGTTTATTACTGTAAGGAGAAATTTTAATCCAATTCGTTACCGCTGGTTTTTGGTTTTTTAAGATAGTAAAACTCAAAATTATTTTATTAATTTATTTATTAAAGAAAGAGAACATGTTTTTAAATAATAAATGTATAAAATCAGTTTGATATCTTAGAAATACACGAGTTTTATCAACTTTTCCTTTCCAGTTCGTTACCTATGCTCTAAAATGGCCTTTAAAGTTTTAATAAAATTCCCAAAATTGACTATTTTCTTAATTAACTATTTAAATATTGAGTATTTTGAGAAACCACATCATTTTGCTAAACAATGTCTACACTTATTTTAAACTTTTTAATACAAACTTAACATTTTTGTAACTTGGATTTGGGGGACAGACATCTAAGGTTAGGTTTACATAGCGCCTAATTATAAATCTTTTTGAATTTTTATTTACTAGCTATAAAATCGTTGAAATTAATGATTTTAGAAGTAAACTAGAACTTGTGAAAATTAGTCTTAACTAAGTAAAGGAACTAAGCATAATAATTTGTTTCGTCACAAAAAAAAATATTTTCAAATAGTGGTACCTACTCATATTTAACCACTTTTTCTTCGGAACATAGGTCAAAACGAATAATTTTGATACCTATGGTGGCCGTAGGTTTACCAAAATAATGGGTAAATAATAATAGATAAAATAAAGTGTACGCTATGTAAACCTTGCTTAACGTGATTATCAGCTCTATGGTATCGAATCGGAAGTAACGAACTTGGGTACCTGTTCACAAAAATATGAATTATCTCAAATTGCTGATATTTATCACACGATTTTTCACACTAAGTTAATCTTGGATAGTTTATTTCAGTTTTGAAATAAAAATATGCATTGGAAATACGTTTTAAACATGAAAAAAAAATTGAATACTCACCGGACAGTGCCCGAAAAAACACAACCTCTCACTGACGCCGAATATCAAACAATTGTTTTGAATATTTTGGCTTAAAAACTATGGACATCTCCTTTACTTTTACGTCTGTCTCGTTGCAATGTTGTTGTATAAGTAAAAAAATAACTACCCCTCGGAACAAAAAAACTGTAAAATCATTCGAAAACGCGGTAACGGAATCCGGACATGTCCAGTTGGCCCAAATCCCGGGGACAGGCTTAAATATTACTTATTTAGTAGAAATTCTGGCTTTTGCAGCAAATTGTACATTTAGAACCCTAGGTAACCCACTAAACTTCAAATATATAGCTAAAAGTTTGCCAGTCTAGTGGAATTATTTTTAACCAAACGCTGCTAAAGGTCGGATTTTGTTTAGGGGACAGTACTACAGGCTAAAATTGCGATTTTTTAAAATTAATTTTCGATATCATAATGTTGTTTTAAGCGTTACATTTTAATAAATATGGCATGCCAATTTCACCATGAATCAGATAATGTGGTTACAACTCCTGTAAAACTTATAAAGAGCTGCGTAGCAGTCAATTTTACCTGGGGACACCTCGAAAATGCCAATGTACAGATTCTCGCGTTTTTGCCCTTAAAGGCAGCTCCCAGTCTGTGCAGGACTATTACAGATATGGAAAACTACTACCGGGCTATATGGCTATTATTATTACCTATAATTATTATAATTTAACTTAAAAGGCAGGTTAAAAAATTTTAACTAAAGGGAAAAACTACCAAATGGTAATCTCAGAGGTCAGTTCCGGTCAATGCTTACTGAAATGCAACCAAAAGAACCATTGACAACGATAGAGCTATAAACCGAGAGAGCTCCGCAAAAAACGATTATTTTAATGAGTGGCAGACCAAGCATGGAGTTATTTTTTCGCGGCATCGCATCAACAATCTCTTGGATTGTTTAACATTTATAATTTACATAATTCATAATCGTCAGACAGGTGGGATTGGGCTGAGTGTGAGCGGATGATTGTCTTCTCGATTTAGTATTTACTCGATTCGCTTTCAAATAAAAACCAAATAAATTGTGGGGAGGAAGTTGGCACATGGAAATTGTTTGTTAACTACTTGCTTTATTTTAAATATACAGAGACTATTCAATAAGACTTTTTCAAATGTTCGTGAATCAAAATAATTTATACCTATTGTGTCAAAGTCATTATTTTATTGGACCGGTCTGAGATCACGTAGAAGTCTTCTTACTAGGTGACTCTTATTATTTTAACACAGAACAGCAAGGAGTACCTTGCTGTTCTGTGGTAAGATTATAATCAAAAAGTAATGGCTTGATAAAGTAAAAAATATATTTTGAGCGATGCCACATGGGCGTTGCCGATCCGAGAGTGATAGATAACGCTGCGTTGTTTTCCGTACTAATCAGAACAACATGCCATACGCAGCGTTATAACGACGCGATGGATCGAAAATCATAGAGCTGCTACGATGCAACGGTCGGCAACGCCCGTGTGGCATCGCTTTAGCTACCATTGATGAGCTTGAATAACTGAAGTTATAAAATCTCTTATTAGAAAACTATCTTTCCTACTTTTGTTGATCAAAATGTGATCAGTATTAATTTAATGACAAAGTTCTACAAAATCCATCTTGGTTAGAAAAAAAAACTTAGACCTTTACATCTTTACTAGATGATATATACAGTGTCAGGAGGTAATCTTTGCGTACACTCATCGGGACACTATAGCGCCTGGGACATTGTTGAGATGGAATAGGCTTACCTAGCACCTACACCATCTCTCAGATATCTCAGCTTAACCGGCCATATCCACAGGAAAGACATGATCAATAGAATATGGAAATGGAAAAACTTGGTTAAAGCCTAAATAAATAACAGGTGATCAAACCGTCATATTTGATCAACACGCATCAAAAGCTTTGCGCTCACCGCTTCGCTTATGAACCCGCTAGCTGCCTCACCCCGCCCTATACCTAATCATTTTAATTACTGACACAGTTGCTTTAAGTCTGCAGTCATTGAATAAACAATAGTACTTATATACAAACGTTTCACTCAACTGCATTTCAAAAGTAATTTATGAAGCGATGCATTTTGAAACGTATAGTTATATCCCAACAGGTCAAAATCCGTTGATAAAATACCGAGTCAGTTTAAGTGGTGTCTTAATTTTTTTTTAATGATGAAAGGGTTAATTTGAAAACATTTTGAATCCACGTCACATTTTATCTTTTGAACAATCAATCAATTGACGACGTCTGGTGGTGCAGTGGGCGAAAGCCTGAAACATAGAAGGTCGCGGGTTCGACTCCCGTCGCGAGGCATATGTTTGTACGATCTGCAAATATTTTTCTCGGGTCTGGGTGTTTTTCTATGTAATATAATTATGTGTGTATCTACAGTGTCTAAGTCATAAGTGTATTAGTAATGTGGTTCCCATAACACAAGCTCTGCTTACTTTGGTGCTAGATGATGGTGTGTGTAATGTCCTGCATTATTTATTTATCATTGTAAAATAACTATAAATTTTTGGACTGGTTTTAATAGATATCGAAAATTTTATATGAGCTCTAAACGGTGAAGGATAACATCGTGAGGAAACCCGCGGCTTAGTCAGCCCCACACTATTCACCATGTCTTTCCTGTGGATATGGCCGGTTAAGCTGAGAAGTTGGTTTAAGTGCTGGGCAAGCCTACTCCATCTCAAACAATGTCCCAGGCACTACAGTGTTCCGTTAAGTGTAGGCAAAGATTGCCCTCCTGACACTGTGTAAATCATCTAGTAAAGATGTAAAGGTTTATGTTTTTCAACCTTATGTCTAGTAAATAAGGTTTAAGTCTCAATAACGCATGTACTAGTGATATAGGCTTACATCAATTGAATAAAATACCCTTTGTTGTGTTAACATAAAAACTAGACCTAGAAATGGAACAATGTTGTAATAATTATAAAATCAATTAATCAAGTATTGACAATGGCCGAAGAAAATATTCAGTGTTTGTAAAAAAAATAGCAGAGGTTGTTATATTTTCATAATTTACTTGAATTGTTTTTATTTGTTCTGGAGGTACTTTTAAATGTTTTTTATTTATTTATTCATTTATTATTTATTTATTCCCTTTCTCCTTTAGCTTAGAGATTTTGTTTTGAAATCATTCCACCCGTATCTTATTTGACGACCTCTATGGCGCAGTGGGCGAAGGCCCGCCTGTGACGCAGGAGGTTGCGGGTTCGATCCCCGCCGCGGGACAAATGTTTGTATGATTTGCAAATATTTGTCTCGGGTCTGGGTGTTTTCTATGTATATTATGTATGTATTTACAAAAAAAAATTGTATAAGTAAAGTAGTATATCAGTCATGTGGTTGCCATAACACAAGCTCTGCTTAGCTTGGGACTAGGTACATGATGCTGTGTGAAATGTCCAGCAATATTTATTTTTATTTATTTTTTTATTTATTTAATAAAAACTTTACAAACGAAAACAATGTTATCATTAATATTATAAAGGCGAAAGTCCGTGTGTGTGAATGTCTGTTACCACGTACATCCCCATAACTACTAAACTGATTTTGATGCTTTGATTGTGGATAGTTTATGTTGGAATTACACATCTACTTTTATCATGAAAAATGTATGGTTCCCGTGGGATAAAAAAATAGTAGTCCACGCGGGCGAAGCCGCGGGCGTTCGCTAGTGATATCATAAATCACTTTACTCATCAACTTCCCTTTATCTGTTGATAAAAATTATTTATCATTCACTAATAAAAAATCTATAGAAATTATAGTTCCGTACACTTTTATAAAATAAAAACCCAATAAAACAATGAAAGTCAAACTTGACACGTCAGCCAGCTAGAACGGAACGCAGACATTGTGCATACAAAATGTACCCAACAATAAAGTAATAAGCAGCTAAGTCGAGGCAAACATCAATTTAGTTTGTGGTACAAGTGTTAAGAGAACTCCTCCTAATAAGAAAGAGAGAAAGAAAGAAAAAGCATTTATTCATACCACCACTACAAAAATAAACTATGCATTAGATGGTGAGTACTAATAGTAATAGTAGTTTTACCGATAAGCAAAGTTATGCGAATTTATAATGAAAGGACGTCCCTGTGCACGCTAGCTTCTTATTTTTATACATATACCTACCTAAAGGTTGAAAAAACGTGTGTCTGCTCCTATTCTTACAATCCAGATTATGGTGTTAAGAGAACCCTAGTGTCTAGTCAAACGAAACATAGGCTTAAAGACATTAACAGACAAATGTATTGTGTTGATAAATAAAATATATATCTCCTACTCTTGTTAACTATATCAATTGATAAATACATTCAGGTGTTACCTTCAACAAATCCAATTGTTTACCTGAAACCAATAAAACATTTTGTGTAATGATAAAATTCGAAAAAGCAACACAAATGTGAACGACGTAAATCGATTCCTCTTGTACCAAAAATCCATTTGAAATGTGATTTTACGTGATGATGAGATTTTATGTGATTTTTTTTTATTTTGATTAGGTTTACAAATTATTGAATCGACTTTCGTTTTTCACACTAGCATGTCTGTAAAGTAAATCGATTAAATGAATAGTATTTTAGGGATATTTTAAGATAGTTTGTTTAATCAATTAATATTTTTCTTCGATTTGACCTCAACGTGGTCCTGTCAATGTGTCTGACAATCACGTTGACATGAAGTAACCCGCTGGCGCCTACAACATGACACACCACTATCGCCCGCAAAATCTCCACCCGATTAATCGCAATAAACCATCGAGAATTCGCATACAAATTTACATAATTAATAAACTAATTAATGCTGAAAAAAACACCGTATTGCAATCACTATGTGGGACTGAGTGCTAGGGTACCGTTACATATATTATGGAAAGGAACCATAATGCCGCTTATACATGTTGGGCGAGCCTAAACCAGCGCGAGGCAAGTTGATGCAAGGCGAGTGCTACCGTACAGACGTATTGCGAGTCTATGCAAACCAATGCAAATTAGCGCTTGTATTCACACGGCCAGCTAGGCGAGCGATGGAAGGCGAGGCAAATGTCCACACGTTGGCATTGGCGTTCACTCGGCAAGCCTGTGCCAATGTGTAGTAGCGGTATTAAAGTTTTAGTCAAGAATGAGTTGTTTCATTCCACAGCAGTTAGGTGAATGTAGGCCGGATAAGCTATGCAGAGATCAAAACTTACACTTATTTATATTATAAAGAAGACGAAGACTTTATAGGTCTCAGGATACAAATTTTTGATTGCATTGTATGATAAAAAGGTCTCATTTCATTTTTAAGCTTCAAATTAATTTTAATCTTTAAAAAAATAACTTTTAATTATAAAATACAATAAGAACCAGTTGAGCCTCCTAAGGATCGTTGTAAACAATCTACAGGTAGCTCAATTGATCCAAGTCACTGCCAGTTAGAAGCGTGCCCAAGAAACTGGCTGCATTAGTTTTGTTTAGTCTTTTTATTATTTTTCTTGAAATAATCAATCAAAAAAATCACGAGAACCCCTACTGCCAATACCAAACTCACACTTCACTACACTCGGACGGAGAAAGCCGATTGCGGGAGAAATGCTTAATTATTAGGTGATACTGTTTGTCTAATGAGCGATGCTTATGACTACTTGTCATGAAAAAACAGAATTGATTGATCACTTTTAAATTATTATTGTTTGGTTTTAGAAAATTAAATTACCGTAGTGTTGATTGATGTTCTTAGTTTTTGTTTTGCTATTTGTAATTCGTTTGTTTCAAGGTTCTTAGAGAATGATGAATTGCTGTTCCTTGTTCTTTCTTTATCTTAGGTCAATGACTTGTACTTAATAATAAATTGCAATGCATCTGTGTCATAAAACAGTTAAAAATCAAATACCATTTTTGATCATCATTAAATTGGGTACTCTCTCTTATGATCAAATGGAGAATGGAGATGAAAGGAGAAAAATAAGTTTTGTTATAGTCGTATTGCTCATTATACGGACTAAAAATGAAGGAAAAAATGTCATTTTTCCTTCAATTTTGACATAAAACGTATCAAAACTAATCAAAATTGAAGGAAAAATGACATTTTTTCCTTCAATTTTAGTCCGTATAATGAGCAATACGACTATAGTTATGTTGTTAAATGAGTAGGTATAGATTTAAGTAGGTATACAATTAGAAATCGTGGTGCAAGACGCCCTTATACCAAAAGTTTTATTGCATACCTGGAATTTTAGTTTTTTACACAATACTAGCAGCACCATGCCTGTTAGAGCGCTGGTTTTTAGTGGCAATTTGTAACTTTCTTCAAATCATAATAAAATTTACTTACCTAACGAACTTTTAAACGCCTACAAGCCTATAAATTAAATATAAAAATAGATATTTTTGATCGTTTGACACAGCGCCATCCAGCCCCAAACTAAGCAAAGTTTGTACTATGGGAGCTAGATAACAGATAGAATACTTATATATTTTTTGTAAATACATACTATACCTATGATAGGATACTTATATATTTGTAAATACATACTTATTATACTTTTAAACACCCAGACACAGAACAAGCATCTATGTTCATCACACAAATGTTTGTCCTGGGCAGGAATTGAACCCACGACCTACAGCGCAGAAGGCAGAGCTCCTACCAACTGAGCTAAGAGGCCAGTCAATATTGCCTCATAATGACAAGTAAATTCGGACTATAGTCACAGAACAGATAATAATAATACGTACGTACCTACTCGTGTTAAGCTGACTGTGAATTACATAAAAACTTAGACCTTTACATCTTTTCTAGATGATTTATACAGTGTCAGGAGGCAATCTTTGCCTACACTTATCGGGACACTGTAGTGCCTGGGACAATTTTAG
Organism: Camptogramma bilineatum; assembly: GCA_958496255.1. Taxonomy (NCBI): domain Eukaryota; kingdom Metazoa; phylum Arthropoda; class Insecta; order Lepidoptera; family Geometridae; genus Camptogramma; species Camptogramma bilineatum. The sequence goes on along the minus strand of OY292468.1, from coordinate 12,117,704 downwards.
GATGGATTAGGCTTGCCCAGCACCTACACCATCCTCTCAGCTTAACCGGCCATATCCACAGGGTCAATACGTGTGGGGCTGACTAAGCCGCGGGTTTTGTTCACGATGTTTTCCTTCACCGTTTAGAGCTCGTGTTAATGCGCATATATTTGTTTTCGAAACGAAAAATCCATTGATGCACGGCCAGGATTCGAACCCACGACCTTCGGATCGAAAGTCAAGGTACTATACTCCTCGGCCAACACGGCTCACAAATTATAATAGTCACAGAACAGATAATAATACTACGTCCTATAGTGTTAGACTGACTGTGGAATACATAATTGTACGTACAAAATGAGCGTAGCGGAGGCAGCTATACCTAGAAAGAACGAGCTTACGTATCAAAGCAACCTTGTATCTAAACATAGAAAATACATAGCTACATACAGGGCCTAGTAACATTGAAAGAAAATCGAACATCTGAAGGAAACATCCAATGCGCGAGAAGGACGCAAGATGCCACCCTAAGAACAAACCACGCCCCGTTTCTTAGGGCTAAGGGTAGCTACCCCTATTGGGGTGAACGTACCTGATACAGAATATATAATAGTAGAGGGTAGTGATAGTAATTGGCTTGCACGTGGCATTTTGGTGGTAGGTATTAGATATTTTATTTTTGTCTGCATTGTACGCCAATCATTCTTAGATACGAATTTTGATGTTTTTATCGTAATTTACGAGTATTTTGATTTAGAAGTAAGTACTTAATATTAAATCAGTTAAAATAGATATTTATATAAAAAATTAAAAAGGCTAAAAACGCTTTAAAATTTTTTTGAATAACTTCTATAGTTATAACTCATTCGAAAATTTCCAAAATGAAAATAATGCATAGGTACCTATCTCTATAATTAATTTAAAAAACACGTACACACCCAGACACAGAACAAACATCTATGTTCATCACACAAATGTTTGTCCTGGGTGGAAATCGAACCCACGACCTACAGCGCAGAAGGCAGAGCTACTACCAACAGAGCTAAGAGGCCAGTCAAAAATAATACTACAAATAAACAACTACAAAACTAATTAATACTTACTACAAAAGTCGCCAATCTAACTCAATGGGCCCTATCATTTACCTGACAGGTACACCCTCTGACTCACTGGTACTTTTCCGGTCAAAATGCACCGAATTTTTCACTGGTGCCCTTTACCTCCCCCCACACAAATGTTTCACTGTCCCAGCTAACGATGGTGACAGCTGGGTAAGTTATAGGCAACTGGATTCGAAATTCAAACAATTTGAAAAAACAAAAGTTGACTATTTTCACTTGTATAGGCTTTTAAATATAAGTTGGGGCAAGAGAATAAGAAGTATCTTTATTATGATTAGTAAAAATATAAATTGACTGATTTCACTATGAACCCGATAAGACAGAGCTTTGAAATTCTGAAACTGACCGCTCGTCTGCTTTATGACGGATCCGATCGAGACACAATTGATTTTCTATTGTGTCTGGAATCCCGACAGACGAGGGATTAATCAACTTTGGTATCTATTTTGCAATCTAATATGTTTTATCGTAAAAATATTAGAAATAAATTGGTAAAAATATTCTATAAGGATCGACAAAAAATTATATAAATTATTTTACATATTTTATAAATTCAAGGAAATATGATTTTTCAATCATAATTAGATATCTAACTCTTATCAGACGAGAAATTTATTTCGTTAATGTGAAGCCACTATTTTTTCTTTGGGATTAATAATTTAATGATTGGAAAAGAGTTCCTTAAACGTAGATAATTATCCAGCTGTTCTAATAAAGCTATGTCAATGTCTAGATAATTACTGGTCACGCGATGGCGATTGATAGCAGGGGGCTGATTATGACGTCTATCGATCTGTGAGTCAGCTCACCTATCTCTAGTTAGGGATAGTATTCTTAAGATCATTAATACTGAGCAAGTACATTTGCAATATTTAGTACGAATGTGACAAGTGTTATGCATATTATCATTCCAACTTAAAGCATTTTTCAGAATTCAAATTATAGCAGATCGATCATAATGACCATCGATTGATTTGTGTAACATGTGTCATCTTTTAATCGACAAAATGAAGCTATAATAGAAACGCCCAGTTGAAAAAAAAAATCTCCTTCACATTTTACTAACACACCTTTTTACTTTTTCTCTTCAGTAGAAAGATCATTTGAAAATGAATAAAAGTAAGTAAGTGTGGTATAACACTATAAAAATAGAAATAAAATAGTAGAAAAATCAATGTCGTTACAGTTATAATTATAAGATCACTCGAACATGTCTAATCCCTACAAGAGTTTTGTGTTTTTTACAGATTTTTTAAATAAATCTCAATTAAAGACCAAAGCGAACCAGACGGTTTAAAAAACCAACATAAAATTTATTGACTGGTAAAATTCATAGAAAACTTAATTAAGAGTGTGAATTAATTCAGTGCTTAAACTTTAGAACCAGACTTCACAAGCTTTTTACACCGTTACTAGCGCAATGCTCGGTGCTTCACTCGCTTGATGAATTTTACTAATAAACATTATTAGTTGTTTTAGTATTTTACAGACAATACTGTAGTTACTAATAAGTAAAAATCTTTTAAGAGCCCCACTTAAAATATTTTAAGTGGGGCTAAAATATTTTAATATTTTAATTTTGCTTAGAACTTGCTATTCAGCAAGTTTGTTGAGAATAGAAAAGGGAAGATGATTGGCCATTTTATACGACATGACAGTTTCATTAAGAACATCATTGAAGGAAAAGTGGAAGGAATGAGAGGAAGAGGAAGACCGAGGATAGGCTACATGAGCTGAGTAAAGGAGAAGGTTGCTGTCATGTCGTATAAGGAGGTCAAGGAGGCTGCCCTAGAAAGATCTTTGTGGAGAAAGAGGCATCAGCTATACCGACAAAGGGTCACCCCTTAAATTAAAGAAGAAGACTTAAAATTCACCGCAGAATTCGTTGGTGAGAAGTACAGAATAGCAACTGTTGATCCAAAGTGGGTTCGAATCCTCTGTGGCGTAGTGGGCGAAAGCTCGCCTGAAGCAAATAAAGATGTGGGTTCGATTCCCAAATGTTTGTATGATCAGCAAATATTTGTTCCGGGTGTTTTTCGCCCATCGACGCTATTAGAAAGCGATCTGGTTTCCTCACAATGTTTTCCTTCAACGCTTAGAGCTCGTGTTAATGCGCATATAAATTTTTCGAAACGAAACATCTCTGCACGGCCAGGTTCCGAACCCACGACCTTCGGATCGAAAGTCGAGGTACTAATCCCCTCGGCCAACACGGCTCTCAGTCAGTAACAGTTTTATAGCTATTTAGATTTATCTACCATCGCCCCTGGGTTCCGAACCACCACCTGGCGCGTGCAGGCACCGTGACGGTACCGTGGTGCATTTTATTGGTTTTTGTGTTTTCGGATGCAATTTTATTACTAGAATTAAGGCAAGCTGAGAAAAAAGTTTTACGCCAAACAGATTAATTGAGATTAATAAACAATTAATGATGAAATATCAAGGCGACTGAGCTCTGCTCGGGTGAAAATAGAGAAAACGAATTTTCCCAGAAAAAAAAACGTCTAAAACAAAAAAAACAAAAAAACAAGAAAACCAAAAAATTGGCTGGGGTTCGAACCCACAGCCTTCGAAGTTGCAATCCTACCCTCTAACCTAACCATTCGGCTATACCGACTGACTGAAGCTTTCTTTTCGGTGATTGATCGGACACCAATGCGATTCACACTTCATGAAATGCATCAAATTCGAAGATTTTCATCGGAAAGTTGACGTCTTTTCAGAGAGGAATCGTCACTTTCCGAATTCGGAATACATTCCGAGAACTGTGAGACGATGATTTAACAAAAACTATACCGTTCTACTTATAACTTAACTTCTGTCAAAATTGAAACACTTTTGAATTTTAATAATGTTTAAACTATTGCAATTTTTTTTTAGATAGTGGTAAATAACGTCTGCCGCATGCCGGGAGACCTGTGGGCCAAAATTACCACTACGTGGAGCCCTGACACAGTGATCCGGCAGCGCGACTGACCACGAATACGATGGCGGGACGAGCTAGACGCCTACGAGAGGGACTGGCAGACGAAGGCACTGGATCGTAGTGACTGGCGAAAGTGGGGGAAGGCCTTTGCCCAACAATGGGACAGTATGGGCTAATAGAATTAGAATTAGTGGTAAATAGTGACAGAATCGAGCATTGTTTATTAGACCGGGCCATATCCGGGCCAATCGTGGTGTAGTATAGACGAGCGTCGTATTTTAGAGGCGGGCTCGGACGGGACACGGATCAGGCATGTTTAATATAAACTGCTTCATACAAAATGTATGTAACTTTTCAAATCCGTGCCCCGTTCAGGTCAAGTACCTACACGGCACGCCCCGGGCACGTCCCGGTCTAATATAAATCTACCCTTAAGGACAATTTTGTCTACAACAAGCTTGAAGGTCTATTATGAATGACTTACAATACACAGCTATAAGCATCTTAAAACATACGATTCCATCTGTAAGTTAACGGTCAGTGCAATATATCCGTTGGGTGACGTGCGCAACGCACCGTGTCGTGATAACAACACATTTGACGACATGCGGCTCCAAGGTCGACCTAAACGTCAAAATGATCACGACCAAGGCATGGGAGACTTTCTCTCATCTTTAAGATCCTTTGAAGATGACTAAAGAGTTGTAAACACAATAAACGGGATATTTACCATGATTTTTGGATTTTATACAGATGTTCGGCGTAGTAAAACACTGAGAAGGAGAGTAGACCGTTTTGTCTGCCAGTGATTACTCACAAATTCGCTAAAAACATTAGTTTACCGTAATCATGGCGCATGCATCTGTGCCGGAATATCGGGAAACTAAAAAATTCAAAAATCTTGGTAAATATCCCGTTTATAGTGTTTATAATGTTTATAACCATAGTTTCAAAAGTTTTATAATTAAAGAGCACAGCTGAAATGGGAACTTTTGCACACCATCAAGCTAAGAAAAGTTATTATGATATGTCATTAGACTCGAGAGAACTTACTTGAACTGATTATGATGGAAAAAGTCGGCAAGAGGCGTGTTGGTCGGAGGAAGAAATCTTGGTTGCGGAACATCAGAGAGTGGACGAAGATACCGAGCGCTGCCGAACTACACCGCCTCGTAGATCGGGAACAATATGCCATATTGACTGCCAACCTTCGCTAGTCGGAAAGGCACCATCAGAAGAAGAAGATGTCTAAGGAAGTCAAATAGATATCTGGTACTATCGACTAAGCCAGCGCCTTACCACCTTAAGGATGATTTTTCTGTGAACCGACTAGCAGTTACCCCCGCCCTTACAATTTGTCTACAACTGACTACGGTCAACTAAAGGCTGTAACTTTAATGTAAAAGTCATAAAAACTAAGGGCTGACTAAAAAACTAAACAGATGTTTATGTCTCCGATTAGTCAAAATAAGAGACGAAAGAAAAAGGCGGGGTCAGCTAGTTATCTAAAAATCAAAACCCTCCTTTTTGCTTCGCCGTGGTAATAAGGATGGACGTCTTAGACACTTGAGAAGTTCACGCATGCGTGCTTTAGAGCAGCGATCAATGCGCGCCATTTTCTCGAAGCCTCACTTTCCGTTCCGTGCTTAGGACACGTGCGTGCTTGCGTGTACCGTTACATAACACGTGTTGCGGGCACGCAAGTGGTGTCAATGGATGGCGTGATGGCTGCTGATTCTTAATCATGGAGCAATGGGATCTTCGCGTGAAATGGTTTGGGTTAGGTCTGCCGTGTGGCATGCTAAGGATACATAGTCTACGTCTTGATCGGCAGGGCCAACAAATTCTCGGAATGTATTCCGACTGTCGGAAAGTGACGGATCTTCCCTGAAAAAACGTCATCTTTCCGAAGAAGATCTTCGAATCGGATGCATTGCGCGAAGTGTGAATCGCATTTCTGGCCCTACTCTTGAAACTAAAAATGAGATTAGTGCCAATTTTCTTAGTTCAGCCACACCCTGGACACTCGACGAAATCTCTATGCAAAAGCGGCGTCTAACTACCTATATTTACACTACACGATGTCAGTTTTGTACACAGTAAGGTTGTCACCGTATGAATATTGTACATTGTGGTCTGGGTCTTGTCGTCGCGTCTGCGCGTGTGGCGCGATCCGTGCTCAAAGTCAGCTCCTCGCCAGCTCAAACTCAGTGTCCATTCTATACGTAGTATCATTATGTGTTCTGTGGTTCAGCATAAGTTGGTGTATAATGTTCTGAGTTCAGTTTCCACCAACAAAAGCGATACCACCAAAATTGTCCTAATTATATCGATAGGTACTTGTGAAAATTACCGCAGTACAATGCCCATACACTTCACCGCCGACCGGCTACCCGGCAACCGGGACGTATGACAAGTGGCTAAATAAAAAATAAAATGTTCTCTCTCCAACTTCAATGTTATAAGCTGCGCAACTTTTTATGTTTATAAAAGGAGTGAAGATCTGTCGAGGATCTTCGGAGTTATGAACATAAAATAGAAAGTACTTAAGTATAAGTATCCTTTCAAACAACAAAGGATTTTCCAAATCGTTAAAATGTTGTATGAATGAAACAGAAGTAGGTACCTACCTATACCAATATACAAAAATCCAAACATTCACTCATAAACTTTCTTATTATTGGAATATTAGAAGAAATATTTCGTAGAAGCGATGGGTTGAAGCTCGAATCGTCTTGTTTTCGTCATTATCCCAAAAATATGCCATGAAAAAAAAACAGAAAAAAAAATACTTAGAATAAACAAGTGTAAGTAAAGGCCTCAATATAAAATAAAAACATCCCCCTTCAAACCGTATTCAATGTTATTCAACGGTTGGATCACGCAAGCGAAGCGCAGTGAGCTTGCTAGGCGCACGGCATCAGTAAACGCAAATGAAACATGAAAGTGTCCTTAGGCGCGGGACATACAGAAAAGACGTAAGATGAGGACGCGTCGCAGACTTAAGTCTATTCCGCGTCCCTTTCATAGAAAATGTATAGAAGCGTCGCGCCGCAAAACATACAGAAGAGACGGGGCGCCGCCGCGCCGTCACATTTTGTATGAAAGGGACGCGGAAGAGACAAATGTCTGCGCCCCGTCTCTTCTATCTGGCCTGCGCCTTAGAGAAAACTAGAAAAAATTTAGTGTATAACTAAAAAAATCTAAGATTTATCACTAGAAAAAGATCAAGCGCAAACTGAGCCATGGTGGTCTTACCAACTGAGCCATTGTGGGCTTGCCAACTAATCCATGGTACCTACTACAGGTCGTCCAACCCGCTGACTTACGCGACAGTATTACTTATTCTAATATCAAAGCAAAATTAAAAAGTTACTTTTTAGATAGCTTACAATAATAAATGTTAATGTTATTTTGTTATACCTACCTGTTAATTTTAGCAGACTAAATTTATAGCATACTTTTTGCGAACCTTGGTGGTTTTTCTGTGCTATAGTTACCTAATTTTCATTTGTAAAATTTTATATGGTAAATAAATTAAAAAAAAACTACGCGATACATTTTGGATGCGTGGGGTGGGCCGGTGGGCCACAGGGCCGGAATGAATGGCGTAAACAAAGAACAAAGGGAGGCCTACACTCAGCAGTGGGATATTATTGGGCTGTGGATGATGATGATGATTGGGTTGAATTAATTAGTTTTAAGATTTTTAAGTGGCATTTCTGATTCGTAGCACAAGTGTTGGCAAATAGAAAGGGAATATCACATTTTGAATTTGACGCAACGCAAGATGATCATTAGACTTTTGAAGATTGAAGCCATTTTCTTTGAAGTCATCTCGCCGTCCCCGGGGAACAAAATGATAACTGCCATTATCTTAGTTTTAGTGTTATGCCATATTTGTAATCTTTGGGTGCTAATACATCTGCTCAATTTTTTTCGTAACTTTCATACAGTTAATCGCGAAGTTACAAAATATTACAATACTATTCCACGATTCGACCCATGCCTGAAGTTACAAGAATAAAGTTGTACTATAATCTTATCAAATTGTATTTACACCTGTTAATATGACAAACAATCATTATCTTTATGTTCTCGTGAAAAATATTCGTCTAGATAATGATAACCGCATGTTATCATTTTATTCTCGTCAAAACTCGTCCTTGCATTTCGTATAATACACTATTATCATAATCGCTTCCACCCTGGTAAAGCGTCGAATAACATGATAAAACAGTGGTACAATATTAGGTTTTGCCTAGAAAATACGAGGAATAAAATGATAATCGACATTATAGAACTTAGATGGTGATTGATTTTGGATAACTTCTTATTTTTTAAATATCTCTATTTTGGCATTTCTTACGCGTGTGTCATTAAAACATTCCGAATGCATAAAAAATCAGCATTGCTTAAAATTAAAAATCATCTGTCTACGTCCAGTATTTGTGGAGTTATTAACGAAAACATGTTTTTTGCTTCTCCTGAAAAGTTACGTTTTTGTAGTTATCATTTTGTTCTCCGGGGACGGCGATCTGACTGACATGACCAATTGACCATTTTAATCTGAATGCAAAGTTTCAATGTACTGGCTGCCTACCATGAGCTTTATATGCAATCCAGTTTAGGTCCTAAACTGAACTACTTCGCTCGACGTATGCTATGACGCTGACGAAATATCAAAATCTAAACATGACCTAAACTGAATTGTTAGATAAAGTTTCGTTCACTCAATTCGTACCATGACCGTTTAATACGCGTTGAGTTGGTTCACTTTTTTGTCAAAACTGTCACTTTTAAAACAGGTCATGGTACGAATAGTTTGCGATCCAGATTAGGAACCTAACCTGGGGCCCTAGCCATATTACACGATCTATCGTCGCTGTAGAATAGAACACTTCAAAATGTATAGGAATTGACGTTCTGACCACGTGACTCATCTACTTGAAACGTCAAATCCTATACATTTTGAATTGTTTCTATTCTACAGCGACCATAGATAGTGTAATATGGCTACGGGGGCTGGATAGCTCCTAATCTGAATTGTTTACTTAAGACGTCATGGTACAGCTGCTATTTCTTCCTATGTAAAATTGTCAAACAAAACACGACCGTGAAAATCTGTTTGCAAGAAAATGAGTCGTCATTCCGCTAGGCTCCGTGCGAGCATAGCGTGCGGTTGGAAAGCTCACAGGCTTCGTGTGCGTGTCCTGACCGTTGAATAACATTGAATAGTACACGATACTCATTATACAGTGAGAAAACAGACGAAAATTCAAGAAGTTGGCAGCAGCGGAGCTAAAATGGCAGTTTTACTTAACGAAAATAGGTTCGCGTTTGACCACACCCCGCCTGATGTAAAGCAACAGTGTGGTCTAAGATGGAGCACGCTTACCTAGAAGGAACCTACTGACTCTCGATTTGAAGACACCCAAATTATACTTTTCTGGAAATACAGACCCCGGCAAGGAGTTCCACATTTTCGCCGTGCTTGAAAAATGTAGACTCAAAGCGCTTAGTACGAACACTGGGAATATCAACCATGTACAAATGGCGCCTTTCCAGGTGTCTGGAAGTCTGATGGAAGAAAGGAGATGGCGAAACCAAATGGTGCAGTTCCAAATTTCAAGTTGCCGTTATCCGTGAATTAACCGGACTTATTTTTTTGTAATGATTCTGCTGTGAATTGAATTGTGTATTCAGCTAACATTTAACGAAATTAAACAGATTTTTTTTAGCTGAATTGTAGTAACAATTCACACTATGAAGCACATTGTGATTCACAGATAACGGCCTTTTTAGCTCCGCTGGTCTTTTTGGCATAAAAACGTTCATCTCGAACTTATCTCTTGGTTCCTGTCGAATAATAGAAAATTTAAAAGAAAGTGATTAGCTTTTTTTTAATTTGTTATATTTTTGTACGTAGGTATTATAATAAAAAAAAAGTTAAAAGTTTTGTCACGGCCACTGCTTCTTAGGAAACAATGCTTTTAGGCCAGATTCGGCTAAACTCCATAATAAAAATCTAAGAGCTACTAATACCACCCTACGAAGTTTCGCGCAGAATTAACATATCTGATAGCCGGTTGCAAAACTACGTAACTTGTAATTTTGACCTTTTTACAATCATGTTTTTGTTATGGTGAAATTAAAGATTTAATATGCTTTCTAATGTTTCGGTTTTTAGGGTCCCGTGCCAAATGCCTTTCACCCGTCACGTTTGTCTATATTTATAAAAATTTGAAACGGTAGTTTTTAATATAAAATTACTTTTTGATGTTAATTTGTTGTTTTTTTCAATAATCATATCATTTTACTACAGATCTGCGGGCTTAAAAAGGTCGCTAAATCAGAATCACAAAATGAAATGAACTATAATGCCGTCTCTTTCCACTCTCAGTCAATGAAAAGAGATGGCATAATAGTTAAATTCCTTTTGCGATTCTGCAATAGCAACCTTTTTAAGCCCACAGGTAGTGCGTGTAACGTTTATTATAACAGTGAATAAGGTACCTACGTAATTTAATTATAGTCACAAATCGTATTGTCATATAAGTTAAATTGAAAAATTTTAGGTTATGTTAAAATTTCTTGAGCTTTACTGCTCTGATTAGAATATGCATGATGACAGTAATCAAGTCTCGCCAAAATATTTATCTGATCTAATGAAATAGGTTTCAAAGATTTTGAAAAATGTATTTATTCTCTTATTAATGTCGAGATTAATAATTTATTTGTTAAAATAAATCTACAAAATACAACAATCCGCCATGATAGCTAAAACACGCATCAGAGCGAATTACGTCACGTCTCGGTAAATGTCATTTTGTTTCTATTTAGCTAAGTTGTCATCAGTGGTTGATATACCGAGCCGTGACGTAAAAACAGACGCCATGACACCGGCGAGCGTTTTGGCGTGAATTTGAAAATTTAAATTTAAATGTACTTTTATTGCACAAAAACCTTAATTTTCTACAGAAACAATATTTTAGACATAATAGATACTTCTAAATATCATAGAAGAGATTTTGAAAATTAGTCATCATGCCTGGCTGTAAATAAAATGAAAAGTAGCGTTGTCCTGCATTCATAATATTTAGATCTATTACGGCTCCTTATAAATAATGCGTCATAAATAAATAAAAAAATAACTCTATGATTAATAAGACAACTTTCTGATTTGTAATACAAATTACCAAAACAACTTGTTTAGCTTTTATTTATATCTTTTGGCGTTTTATGCTTGATTGATTGTGTTGGGGTCAATTAGGTAATTGATTTATAAGCTTGTCAAAACCAATTTCATAGAGTTATTAGGAGGTTTATTTGCATTTAATTAATTTGGTTGATACGTTCACACTTCACACACAATTTGTTGAAAAAATTATTTATTATAAGCTTTTTAATTTTATATTACGCCATTTTATTATTATAAGTAGTAATATCGGTCAATTTTGCAAAAAAATACACTTTAAGAAGCTTCATATTACAAAACAAATAATTTACTATAGAAACATAGGTACCTACACGTTAAATCGAATATATAACTTGTAATATTTTGCTTCCCGGGTTCCGAAGTGCACTGATATATGTCTCAATTATTGGCTCCGAGTATGCGCCTGCGCAGTGGGGGACCATATTCAATATAATGCTACAGTTCATATAATAATACTGATCTAAACAAGTTTCACTCTTTTCATAATACACCATCGAACTCAACACGAGATATAAAGCAGTTTTCTTTGGCAAGTGAAGATCAAGAATAAAAAAAAATCACGCTGTAATTATGAGCTCTCTTGTGACGGAGTTTTTAGGCCTCCTGAAGGCCTCCGTCATGGCTTAACGACTTAAAAGCCAAGACCGACAAGTAAACGCCCTCCGAAGCACGGAAGCGCTGGGTTGTTAATGCCACTTGCAGTCACCCATCCAAGTTGTAACTACTCAGAAGGTGGCTTAACTTCAATGATCTTTCAAGAACGTCTAAATAAGCTACGCCATGACCGCTAAAATCAAGTGATTCTGATTTTTATGTCGTCGTAACAAAATTCATTTTACAATTCAAATTGGTTCGCAGTAAAACAAGTCTTAAATCGCATCGGCAAGTCCTTATTGCATTTTGAGTTATCGAGTTTCGAAAATAATGTTCAAAATAATTGAATCTGTTTAGTTTTCTATAATTTAAACGGTGCGTTAAAATTAACGATCCGAAACGTGTAATTTGTTTTAACGGAGATTTTATGGAGTACTTTATTGTATTCAATTATTATTATGAATAAGTAGAGCTATCTGTAGATTGATATTTGGATCATCTGGCTCTGATGTAGTTTATGGAGGGTGAAATCGGGCTGCAGAATTTTTTATAGTTACTACTAAGGTAGCAGACAAGCATACGGCCCATCTGATGGTAAGCGGTTACCGTAGTCTATGGACGCCTGCGACACCAGAGGAGTCACACTCGCGCTGCTGACCCTTTAAAGAGGAATCACTGCGCCGACAACACAATGGACAAGATTAGTCAACCAACTATCACAGCAGCGCTTTTTCGAACCTATAGGCAGCATGAAAAAAAAAATTGATACAAAAAGAGTAGGTATCATTGAAAAGAAAGTTAGTCCACAAACCATGTTTGTTGCCCTGGTAGTAGGTACAACAGGAGTAGAATCACCTAGCTCTTAAGACGTTTATTATACACTATGTGATTCGATTGAATAAATGAATTTGACTTTGACTTTAAAAACTTTGTCACGAAAGCTGGTTATATTTTCAGTTATAATGATCACAGCTACAACTACGAGTATTAGTATAACTTTTAGTAAATTATCAAAGGCTTAATCACTAAAGTGCTACGGAACCCACCAAAGATTTTGCAACAAATCAAACCAGATCTCGATTCATTATTGAGATAAGCGGTGTTCCACGAATTAACCTGTTTAATTGACCAAGAATCGAACCCTGGACATCGAAACCCAACGTACAAGTAAACTGACACTAAACAGTGGCTTATTTACACCGCTTAAATGTCAAAACTTAATCAAACGAAAAACGCCTTTAGCACTCTGAGAAAACATATTCGATTCCTTTGTCACATATTTTTTGTATCATTCAAGCGAAACTAGCTTTTATTCAAACGAAGGTAGGTTTTGTTTTCGGTTGGTGTGGGTGTTCTAAAGGTGTAAAGGTTTAGAGTTACAAAACCGAAGTTTTCCAAGCGGTTTAACAGTTAGCTTCTGAACGTCAAATCGCGTTAAGCCATTTCGCAAGACGAAAGGGATGAGATTTTGAGAATTGACGCCTTAGTTGCTGTTTGTAGAATTACATATCAAATTTTGAATCGAAATCGTAGAGTACCTTTATGAAAAAAAAAAAAAAAGAAATACGACCACGACTGTATCCCCAAGGCGCAGTAGACATTCTCTCAGATCTTTTTTTAGGCGTTTTAATATCCTTTGAAGATGTCTAAGGGGGTAGTCAGAATGTCCCAATACATAATTGGTACATGCCCACATTTTGCAGAAGTTAGCATTAACATCGTGCCAGGTTGTAAACCCATCGACGCTATTGGAAAGCTAAGAGCCTGTCCAGAAAGCGCGATTTACGCGCGTGTCAACTCGCGCGTAAGCACTCGCGCGTTCTCGAGATACTAGAGCTACATACATCCCGTCCAGATATCCTCGCGCGTTACCTCACACGCGCGTAAAACGCTTGCAATGAGCGGGACTCTCGACTCACGCGTTTTACGCGCGTGCGCCGCGCGAGTCGAGATACTCCGGCGCCATTGCTGCGTCCAGTACTACGCGCGTGTCCGTGGCGAGTGGACGTATTCGGTTCAAAATGGAGCGTGATAACTTTGACACAGAACTTTTTATCGACGAAATTGAGAAAAGGGTAGGTAGCTATATGGGATATGGAATCATTAGATTATTCTAATAGAATCATTAAACGTAGGAACTGGGAAGAAATAGTAGAAATTTTTTGTGAAGCTGGTGATTCCGAGGAGAAAAAAAAACTTTAGGTACCTAAGTAAATAATACTTTATTAAATAATATTATTCCTTGCTATTTTGCTATTTTACAGTAATAAGCTATATCATTTTATCTAACTGGCCTAAAGCCGTCTCATCACATGCGCGCGTGAAACGCGAGTGATTTCGCCGCATCTGGACGCAATACAAATCAAAACGCGCGAGTGGACACGCGCGCAAATCGCGCTTTCTGGACAGGCTCTTACTGGTTTCCTCACGATGTTTTCCTTCACCGTTTAGAGCTCGTGTTAATGCGTCCTAAGTACCTTTATTATATTCTCAAAAGATTTTCTTTAAATTGTTTACTTGGACATGACGCTGTCCAACCCCCTAGACAATAATCTCTCCACTTTCTGTCTAGCCCAGCAGTGGGTATAACATGACTGACGATTATGATTCAATTAAAACTGTGGGCAACGTCAAAGTCAATTTGACCACTGTTTGAGTGAGTCCATTCAGTGATTGAAGAGACAATCGATCAAAATCTCTTCAAAGAAAGCATAGCAAGAGCACAAATACTAACCCTAGACTGATCCATCCTCTTAAATCGAAATAGTCAAAAACCAATAGGGAATTGAACAAAGCTGGGCTCGTCAAAGTATCTAAGCCACAGAATAAATAGAGGCACAAAAGCCTGACTTCGAGAAGATATTTTTTTAAATAGCGACTCTTGTTGCGACGCAACAAAGTGCAATTCTGCTCGCCTTAGCGCTTAGTGCCTAACGCGATATTCACCTAAACATTGCCTCATTTTACCCGGCTGACTGTCAAGTCACTGGATTATGTGTTGTAATGCATAAGGCTGCGTTTCCATTGACGCGGAGCTGTGCGGAGATGAGCGGAGAATAGCGGTGAAAAGTGGTGAGTGTTTCCACTGAAGCAGAAAAAAGAGGAGCGGAGCGGAGAGGAGCGGAGCGTTTATTTGTTTAACACTTTCAATGAACTTCTCATCCATTTTGATACGTGTTGCACCTATGACGTAACGTTGATAACTACTACGACGCACTGCGCGCGAGTCGTGGCGTCATACACCTTTCCCCGCACCCCGGTCCGCACCTCGCCGCTTCGCTCTCCTAGCTACCCTCCGCAACGCACCGCCCCGCTGTCCTCCGCTCCGCATCACTTATTTATCGCTTATTTTATATGAATATCCGTTCAGCTCTGCCCCGCTCCGCTCGTGCTGTTTCCATTGAAGCGGAGCAGAGATTTCGAGCATAGTGATTGGTCAATTCATGCACCGCTAAGCACCGCTCCGCCCAACTCCGCGTCAATGGAAACGCAGCCTTACTCTGTCACTGTTTGGCGCGGAGTGACGTGGTTGTCGACTTGTGTTATACCTAGTCAGCGTGCGAGCCGAGTGGCAAGTGGGAACCCTACTGCCAAGGCCCGCCCGGGCGGGACCGCCATACATGTAGCTTTGTACCTAAAGTGCAAAGTGCACTTTCTGTACTATTCTGGGCCTAAGCTTAACAAAAGCTAGTATACAAACACCGACCGTAGACTTGATCGTTGAGTAGATAGGGCATACCACACGATATATGCGAAGGTTTCTTAGAACTCTTGGTACGAGTGTATTCTTAAACACTTACATTCTAGGCCAACGTGTAAGTGGGGAGTGTTTTCAAACAGTTCTTTTATTGAATTTCAAAGCGTTTCTAGATTTACCGCTTGTTAAATGGATTATGGAAGCTCTTTGAGATTTTAAATTGAACCTAATTGAATAGTTTGTTTTTATAAATATCAAATCATAAGAGTCAAGCCACTCATAAAACTAGGCCTCTTAGCGTGTTTGTTGCCCTGATTCTTCACGTTGTTGGTCGCGAAAAAACTAGAGTAGAATCACCTAGCTCTTAAGACATTTCAATGTGATCCTAGAGGTCCAGCTGAATAAATGATTTTTGGAAAAGTGAGCCCAAAATGACTCATGGCTCTTTGAATTGTATTTTTCAATAAATTTATAACTAGCTGCTGCCCGCGGCTTCGCTCGCGTGGTATCCGGATAAAAAGTAGCCTTTGTTACTCTCCAGCCCTCCAACTATCTCCACACAAAATCACGTCAATCCGTCGGTCTGTTTTGACGTGAAAGCAGGACAAAAACAAACAAATAAACACACTTTCACATTTCTAATATGGGTACGGATTGTGAAATGGATTGCATTTTAAAATTGTTTAAAAAGTACATTCACAAACAAAACGTAACACAAACGTAAGGACGTTTGATTACGTTTCGTCTCTAAAATTGTCCGAAACGTACCGTCACGTTCAAAAGTCCTCTGATTAAAGTTAAATCAGTTCCGAGAAGGCGGCTCGAGTGAACAATAACCCGGGAGCTATCAGATCGCAGTATTCCAATTATTTTATTAAGCGTTACCGAGAGCGTTACCAGCGACGGATGTCAAATGCATTCTTACACTATTTTTCTTGACTGTACTTTATGCTTGATGATTTGAATTTTGGATTTATATTGATAAAGAAAATATTAAGTTTAAAAATTGTAAGATTTATCTTAAAAATCCTACTAATATTATAAATGTGAATGATTAGATGTTTGAATGTTTGGATGTTTATTATATCCCTCATAACAACGACATCTTCCTAAAAAGACAATTTCCGAAAACGACAACTTTCGAGAACGTCTACTCTAAACTCGTCAATTTCCTAAAATGACAACTTTCTAGACATTCGTGAAGTTAGCCGTTTCGATGCGCAGTGCAGCTTTTTAGTACTTACTAAATTCTACTGCGCAGCGAAACGGCTAACTTCACGAATGCCTACTTCCATCGTGCGTACTAAATTCGCATTCTTTGTACACTTGTTCTGATTACGCTGTATATTGTACCTGTTTATTGTCCCTAATAAATAAAATAAAATAAAATTCTCTTTAGTATTAATACAGATCATCAACCTAAAAGTTAATTTAACGAATGAAATAAACTTCAATTTCATTACTCTCCGTATTGCAGTCGGTTAATTTAATTGGATAAGTATTGTACTTCACTATCTTCCAACGCTTTCTTATCTTAGCTTTTAGAACAGAGGAATGCGTGGAGCCGATTGTTGTGCAAACTTTTATGACAACAGCGGGTCAATAAAGGTCTCTATAGCAGATAGATAGATAACTTTTTATAGTACTTATCCAACTTAATACACAAAAAATATAACAAATTGGAAATCTAAAAACTGAACGTACAAATGGCTTTATCACTTTATGCGATCTCTTACTGGCAACCTTTGGATGGACAAAAACTGACAAGAAGAAAAAGCACGGTGTCGTCATACTAAGATAGAGAGCAGAATCATAATTATGAATTTTGTATTAAAATGCCGTCTGTTTAGACTGTCTGTTTATCTGTTTTTTCATAGAAATGAGAGTGACAAGAAAAATACAATACGAATCATATTCAGATTCTTAAAAAGAATTTCGCTAATAACGGCCATTTTAGCCTCCCAGATAATCGGAAACTTTAGGTACTAAAAATGGTTACAATTTCAAAAGACATCTTTTATTAATTTAACAAGTCTTATTTTTTGTAACTATTACAATACCCTGAAGCATAATGACCCAAAGTGGATTTTGGCCTCTGAAACTAAGACCGCCATTTTTTTATAATTGTTCGTATGAACTAGTGACTCTGGAGGCGGACTTTTTAGGCCTCCATCTCTCCGTCTGTTTTAACGACTTAAAAGCCGAGACCGACAATTTACCCCTCTGCTTATAAAATTCTGGTAAAATTAAGACACTGTTTAAACATTATTTAACCAGTGTTCAAGTTTAAAAGTAAGGCTTTTAATGTGCAAGATTTTGATAAGCGACTCCACCGCTTTCTATGGTCCAGTATTGGTCCGCACTGCTGCCCAACCGACCGTTTGACATACGATCACAAGCTATGCTGAGCTGCTGATAAAAACTGCACCTTTACAGTCTAAATGAAGTTAGGAATTACGTATTATAGATTCTAGAAGCTTTATTGCCAATTTTACCAACGAATATGAGAATATAAAGAAAATGATGAGAGTGAATGAAGCGAAAGAAGTGTGTCAGGATCGTAGCAGGTGGCGATCTGTGGTCTCTGCCTACCCCTATGATGGGAAACAGGCGTGAGTTTATGTATGTATGTATGTATTTTCCAACGAAACTTATCGCGATTAGCACATTTAAACCCCGTTTGAGAGCAGAATCAGAATTGCTATGAAAAATTGACACTCAATTTTTGTTTGTTTGTCCTGCTTTCACATCAAAACAGAGGAACGGATTGACGTGATTTTTTGTGTGGAGATAGTTGGAGGGCCGGAGAGTGACCTAGGCTACTTTTTATCCCGGAAAAATGTATGGTTCCTGTTGGATAAAAAATAGTAGTACACGCGGGCGAAGCCGTGGGCGTCCGCTAGTGTAACGTTACATATTTTAATTTCAAAAAGTAAATTTTAAAACATATTTTTTTTTAAATATAGCATTTAATAAATTGGAAACCCATTTTTGGGAAAGGGCTCCTCCATCTGTTGCCATAAGAAGTTGATTCCTCTTATGTTTTTGTTCCATTGTCAATAAAATGTTATGAAATATTTTATTATGATAAAATAAAAAATAAATATGATCACGACTGTATCCCCGGGCGCGGTAGACATTCTCTCAGATCTTTTTTCAAACATTTTTAATATCCTTTGAAGGTATCTAAGGGGGTAGTCAGAGGTCTAAACACATTTGGTACATTCCCACATTTTGCAGAAGTTAACATTCCATGACAGTTGCAAGCCCATCGAGGCTATTAGAAAGCTGACTGGTTTCCTCACGATGTTTTCCTTCACCATTTAGAGCTTGTGTTAAAGTGGATATAAATTTTTCGAAACGAAAAATCCATTGATGCATATGATCCTACTACATTTTACGTCTACACAACTATCACAACACACACACAACTATCATCTACTATCATAACACACAACTATCGTATCTATAGTCCGGCAAAAACAAGTAAAAACGGCAACTAAAATTTCAGTACTTTGGAAACCCTTGCTCTACTAATCTATGGTAAAGTTCAGGTTTCTTGTCTAGGGTACAGGTACCGAAGACGTCAGTCAGAAGTAATAATTTACTTCTAAAAGAGAATTTATCAATTTCGCGTATTTAGCTTGCACAGTGGCGCCCCCATTTATTTCTATTATTTTGTGTCGAACTATACACAACTAAGGTCATTTCCAAATCTTATCTATTAACCCTTTCGCCGAAACATTGAAATGATGATTGACAGTGTATGTATGTGTGCGTAGACAATGATAGTAATTACATAATGATAAGCCATTTAAACGTTGCCTGCGGTACGGGTGTATAGTGAGCTTAATACTCGTAGGGTTGGCAGAGAAAGTCGCTCGATAAAATATAAATCCTACTAATATTTATAAAGGCGAAAGTCCGTGTGTGTGTGTGTGTGTGTGTGAATATTTGTTACCATGTATCTCCATAATAACTAAACCGATTTTAATGAAATTTGAAATGTAGATAGTTTAGGTTATAGAATAACACATAGGCTAATTTTTATCCCAAAAAACGTTTCCGTGGGATAAAAAAATAGTAGGTAGTTAACGTCTTATAAAGGTTGCATGTAAAAGATTGCTTATAGTGAAAAGTCCGCCCATTGTAACTTCCTTTTTTGTTTCTACCTTCTGTTTTTAGTTTTTCAATAAGCCTATCGACTCTACTAAAAATATAACTGGTTTCGTCACGATGTTTTCCATCACTGTTTAGAGCTAATAAAACTCGTACTCTCGTAAATCGTAGAACTCGTTAACAAAAATAAAATTGCAAATGAAAAATATAAATAACCAAAGCATCGTAGCCACTTCGGAAATACAAAATAAGAAATCAACAAATTCAGAGACACGAAAATTGGAACTCGAAATACAATAATAGAGGTTCAAAAATATTATTTTTTTGTACATAATTAACAATAATTGGGGCGATTACTAGCGTTTCAGCGTAATTTTGTTGCTGGCCTTACATTCGTGGAACAAATTCCAAAACATTTGTTTGATGCGCCATAATAAGACTCAATTATGAAAAAAGTTTGTTTCGTTGGTAATATCGTAAGCCAAGGACAAGTATAAAAACTGTTTTTAACTAGTAGTCACTGTTAACTGAGCTTATTCTAATCTAACTTTAATTATCTATAACTTTTAAGTTGTAAGTTATCAGCAAAATTAATTACTTACTACATTTTTTTTGTAATGCAGTTTCTGAGATAGTTGATATATTAATTTATCTATGTAAAACATTTTTTTTTATTTATATTAAAAATAATAACTAGGTATAAAAATCAATGAAATATTTTTTTCCATGCTTGTAATTTACAATTTTTTTTTCTCATTTTTAATAGCCGATCATAATATTGTAATTCAAATGATAAGAAGCTGATATGTGAACAAACTAAATACTACTATTTTATCGGTAAAATACGACATAATTATGTATCGAAGTACAAATACCGACCGAACTAATTTATGCCGTTTCGCAAATGAAGTTAAATTTTCCATCGATTACTGACAATTTATCCATCCATTCCGGGACCACACAACTTCAAATACATTTTTTTAAAAACACAAAAAAGTAAGTAAGAATCATGATAGTAGAACGGGATTCCTTACACAGTAACTTAATATCTAGACACAATTTATTTAGTCGATTAAAAAAAAATTACATGGTAATTTTGAAAATGTAAATGGACACTGGATTTTATCCGCGGGTCCTGCCTGAAACGGCTGTTGTAACATAGCCGAAACGTCGATATTTAATAAAATTATCGATAAAACCTGGTCCACATTTTCAAAATGAATACCTAATGATCGCAAAAGTTTAAAAAAGGCCATGTTAATTTTATTAGAAAATATCAGTTTTCTAACATTTAATAGCAATATTTTGGAAAAATGGTTACTTACATATTTATGTTAATATAGGTAGTGTTTTTCTAATATTTATTTATATATCGTCGGTTGCAGGTTCAATTGGCGTAACTGACAAAACACGACTTTTCACTAGAGCTGTTTAAAGTTTTTTTTCGTGATAAATTTAACATAACTTTTTTTGTGTGTGGCCTTTTTTGGATCTGCTTTGACAGAATAGCTTAAAATTCACTAAGCTTTCAGCCTAAATATGAAATTTGATCATAAACTCTTTATTTTAGAAAATGAATGTCAGTTACACCAATTTTTTTTGAAACTTATGAGAGTTACACCAAGTTTTTTTCAAACTTATGACAGTTACACCAATTTGACCTCAAGACTTCTTAAAATATTTCAGGTCGAAATGGTGTATGGCTTCTAAAATAACAAGTTACGGCAGTTCAGTTTGATGTAAGAGACGGTGTATTACTTTGTTGTTTGATGTTACTTTAGTTAAAATGCTTAAGAATGTAAAGAAAAATAAAAAAATAATCACCTAATGTCAGTTACGCTAATTTTACTGTTATTTTAAATTTATTTGCATAGGGTAAGAAGATTCAATTAAAATCATTTTTATTTAAATAATCTTAATTTATTCAGTTAAAACCACTTCCAAATAGTATTTTTAATTAGCTTACTCTTCAGTTTATTTTGCGCACACTGTACTACAACACACAACCTTTTTTTAAGTTATTAAATGAAAAAAACAATCAACTTAATCATTGCTAAACGAAATTATATTTTTATTACAAAATTGTATTTTTGATTAGATTACCCTGTGAATAACTTTTATTTAGCGCAGACTACGCTACCTTTTTTTAAATGATTAAAAGAAAAAAAAAACAATCAACTGAATCATTGTTCAACGCAATTATATTTTCATTTCCAAATAGTATTTTTAACTATCTTACTCTTCTAATAAGTTTTATTTAGCGCAGACTGCACTACAAAACACAACCTTTTTTTTAAAATGGTTAAAAGAAAAAAATCTACTTAATCATTGGTAAACGAAATTATATTTTTAGGTTTTACTCTTCTTCTACTGAGTCTTCTTGATCAGTTTGGTTAAGAGTGTCTTTAACATCTTTGGTAAAGGGTAGGTTTAAATAATCACTATGGTATCTGTTAGGAATAACACCGTCATCGCACAATTTTTTTAAATCTTTATACTTCACTTGTGATATAGCCAGTCTGCTTTTGTAAAGGGGTTCCAATCCTTAAACACTTTTCTAACCCTTGTTTCAAATTGCTCTTGTGGTTCATAGACAACCTTTTTTACTCTAGCCTTTCCTTTCCCTTTTCCTTTCCGCTTTAGATCTTCTTCATCAACCTTGATTTCATAAGTCGTTGCATTGGTTTTCATGGAATGTTTTGTTTTAATAGTTTTTATATATTTTTTCTTAATTGTGGCAATCCTGACCTTCGACATCTGTAAATTGTTCGTGCTAGGAGAAAAACATACTTGCGTCACTGGATCCCAATCAATGAAATGTTTGTGTTCGAGGACAAATACCTTGTAGGGACGAGGATTTTTTCGTGCCGATTCCATGAAACTTGGCCATTGCGTAGGACTCCATACAGTCAATTTATGCACTTCGCATTCTATTATAGAATGCATACTATCTACCGGCATGTAACTATGGCCTGGCAGCAGGTAATTAATTTGAATGATCATTTTAATTTTGTCTCCTACACATAGGGTAGCTAGGTACTTTTTTTTTCAATTAAAGTATATCCCACTAATCACACTATCACACTTATATTATAAATGCGAAAATTTGGATATTTGGATGGATGTTTGGATGTATGTTTGTTCCTCTATAACTCGACAACCACTAAATCGATTTGACTGAAATTTGAAACACAGATAGATAATGACCAAGAATAGGACATTATGATAAAGTATGGGTGGCAACCCTACCTTCAATCTTAGGAGAAAGTACGATAGCAATAGTTTGAGCGTGCACGGTATGTGTAATCCACTGCAATTTGGTCGGATAATAGTTTTCAAATTGAGGTAAGAAGCAAACTATTATCTCATTCCCACGTGCAAATTGGCGTAACTGACACCAAGCTTAAACCTAGTTTGAGTCAATTGACGCAACTGACCATTGGTGAAATAATGTTGATGACATTTTGGTGTATGCAATGTTAATTTTTTTTACTTGAATTATAATTGGTGTAAAAGCACATATTATAACCTTAAATTTTTCGGGGCTACAGTTACTCCAATTTGACTTGTGCAAATGGGTGACTTAATCAGTTACAGCATGATTTAGAAGGAAATCTGAAAAGTTCACAGCTGAAATTGTGCTGTAACTGAAAATTTTTTAACGCTAGAATTTTTTTGAGTATACCATTCGATAGAGCAGAAAAAACTAAGAAAAACTGTATACTTAACTCATTTTACGTGTTTTGTTAGTTACGCCAATTGAACCTGCAACCGACGATATTTAAAATATAAGTCCAGAATAAAATTTACTTTTATATAATAAAAGTAAATTTTATTCTGGTAGTTAATATATAATAACGAGTAGTTAAGGATGTTTTTAAATATTTGAGTTTTACCTTTTGAGTGTAACTTAAGACACTCGAATGACCTTTTAAATATTCCGTTTACCTTTAAAACTACAGAACCCTAAAAAGGAATATCAAGAATACCAACTGATTGCGCACACCTGTACTTAGCCGTTTCTAAATGTCAAATGTAGTTTTAAAAAATGTTCAACTAATTTTTCGATTGTTGAAACGCGGCAATGTCAAATTACTGTTAAATAACGTATTTTGTTTATTGATTCTGTAAGGGTTGTTTATTGAAAAATACGAGAATTACATAAATTAAATACGCTTATATACAGGTTGTAAACGTAACTTTACTCAAGCAAGTATGATATATTCAAGCATCGTTTTTTATAGTTTTCAATGAACACTTAGGGCGGCTTGCACAATGTTCCTATTTGTATTTTAAGGTAGCCTAAACGCTTTTTTGTATGGGTTTAAGTTAGCTAAATACGATGCGTTTAAGCAGCGTATTGTTCTCGATGAATGACAGCTCAGTCAGCTGACATTCTCGCCATTTCGAATACATTTTTAAAAATTTTTTTACTTGTTCACGGCACCAATACTTTTTAGTTTCTTCATTTGTTTACGAGGAATGTTTGCACCTAAGTTTGTAATAAACTTTAATCTCGTAAAAAAAAATACAATTAGGAATCGTAGTGCAAGCCACTCTTACTTTGGAATTACCTACTTGAAACAGTTTATTCGTCTAAGCACTAAGCAGCCATCGTGTCATTTCGTTTGATTGTACGAGTACCTATTACACGGGAATCACTCACGTAAAAGTATCGTCGATTTAAATACCGACAATGTTTCGATTCATCCGGAGATTATTCGAAGAAGAATCGAAGATTCGATTCATCTGGGTAAGGAGGGAGTTGCGGCAAGAATACTCCTCGCGATCGTAATCTTACACTTTATTTTTACGATATTTTAATTCCAGTGTGTTACTTTATTACAATTTCGATTCATTTTCAACGCGTAAGTAAACAAGAAAACAACTGTTTTTTTTTCTAAATATTCAAATTGTAAACATACCTACCTTCGTATTATATATTGAAATTACACTTTTTGTCTCTACTCGGTCAAGCATCATTTAGTTTCCCTACCGTGAACAAACCAGCTTAACCAGGCCTCTGGAAGTGGGCGTTGTTGCTAAATTTCTTTAAGAAGAGAGATGGTCGGTGGATCTATGTTTGCTGGTTATCGATAACAGCTATTTTTAAGTGTACTGTTATATTTACTGGTAAATGACTCGTTATGGATGCAATACTAATTGACGAAGCGAGTTGAAGTTAATAGAACGTTGATGGATGGGTTGGGTTCATAAACGCAGTTCAATCCAAATGTCGATATATCAATATATCAACATTTTGCTATATTTCGTTTCTGTCCGCCATGGGTATAGTTTCCATACAAAGGTGCCCAGTGACCTTTCAAAGAAAAGCACTTTCAGTTAATTTCGAAAATGTCAAACTTTAAGTTATCACTATTATTTTTACTCTTTTATTAAAAATAGTCAAACCGAATTATTGGCTGACTATTGGCATTGTACTATATTTCACAAAAAAAATATATTCATTGTTTCGTGAAAAAATATTTCATGTTACAAAAACAAAATCATGTTTACGTGGACAAGCCTTGTGCGTAGGGGATACCAGATGTCTGCTCCCTCTAGCCTTAACAATGACAAAACACACTTTTACCTTCTAACTAACACTCGGTTTTTAATCTTTTTTTTTTTTTTTTGTTTTTCCTAAGCCTTTTTAAAACCTATCTAAGACTGCTTTGTCCGAAATAAACAATTTTAATTTTTAATACAATATATAAAGGCATGTCTCTTTATTAAGCAGTGGAATTATTACGCTGATGATGATGAAGTTTACCAGTAAAAAGTCGCAAGTATTTAGATTCAATATTGCCGCTTCATAAGCGAAATACATAAGAAACTGTGCAAAATAGGCCAACTGTCAGTACGTAGTTAAATTACAAGCGCAAAAAGTAAGCGAGTTGCAAAGAAAAATTTTCTTCAACATAAATAATGCTTTGGAAATTCTGTAGTTTTTGTTTCCTTGTTGTTTTGCACTGTGACTTCGAAAAAACTGGAAGCACTGCGATAAGGTGACGATATAATTAAAATAAGAGAGTTAGAAATTCGACTGAGACTAAAAATGAAGAAAAAAAAACATGAAAATGAAGAAATTAATATACAAAGTCTAAATTAGTTGCGCAGTTGAAAGATACGAGACAATGTTGTTCCGTCAATCTAAATCTTGAAAAAAACATTAAACATAAACAAAGAGATACGTAAAGTAATGTGAAGTATTGAAGGAAGGAGAGGAAGAGGAAGACCGAGGATAGACTACATGAGCCAAGTGAAGGAGAAGGTTGCTGTCATGTCGTATAAGGAGGTCAAGGAAACTGCCATGGAAAGAGCTTCGTGGAGAGGGACGCATCAGTTATGCCGACAAAGGGCGCTCCCTTAAATTGCAGAAGAAGAAAGTAAAGTTGGTTAAATACGAGTAGTTTATTAATAAATAGAAATTAACTGTAGTTAACCCCTTAAAAATAAAAAATTTAATATAAACATTTTTGGGCCAGACAACATTCGCGGGCGTTTTCAGAAGACTACGAAAGTTCCATCAAAATCTGATCATGGTTTAGGACGGTATAGAGCACAAACATGCAAACTTACATTTTTATTCATATAGGTAAAAGAAAAAAGTAACTCCAATTTTTAAATACTAAACGGAATTTCAGTAAATACTCTGGTTCAAACAATTGAGCATGTATGAAAAAGGTGTTTAGACTAATCTTTATTTCCTTAAAATAGCTTAGAAAACAAAAATAAACTAAACTATGATAATACTTAGACTGGCCTCTTAGCTCAGTTGGTAGTAGCTCTGCCTTCTGCGCTGTAAGTCGTGGG
Organism: Camptogramma bilineatum; assembly: GCA_958496255.1. Lineage (NCBI taxonomy): Eukaryota > Metazoa > Arthropoda > Insecta > Lepidoptera > Geometridae > Camptogramma > Camptogramma bilineatum. The sequence continues at coordinate 12,091,233 of OY292468.1, read as the reverse complement.
TTCGATTCCCACTCAGGATAAACATTTGTGTGTTGAACATAGATACTTGTTCTGTGTCTGGGTGTTATAAAGTATTCTATGTATATATTTACAAAAAAAGTCTAAGTATAAGTATTCTATCAGTTATCTGGTTCCCATAGTACAAGCTTTACTTAGTTTGGGGCTAGATGGCGCTGTGTGAAATGCCTAGCAATATTCAATAAGAAATGAAAAACTTTATTCCGTGTGATACTGCTTCACAGTGCAGTCTACTGCAAAATCTAATAGACTAAGGCGTTATTACAATACTTGAAACTCACATACCGGACATCAAAGGTTTAGCAGTTAGCGAGCCAAGACTAAACGACAAAAAACCTACCTACTATTACCCGTACTTTGTAGCTACGTTTCAACGTGGGAGACACAATTATTTTCCAATTTTAATCAAAAATATCGTTCTCAGCCTTTCACTTCCGCTTAAATGTCAATCTTTCGGTGTTAGAACGCGGCGCCTTAACTACCAACCATCTTCAAACAATTACCAACCAAATCTTCTAAACAATAGAGTCTATTTAGGAAGAAACCAACCAGATTTTGATCTGCAACAATTTGGTTTCGAATGATTAATGTATGTTGCACTTACTGTACTGTAACTGTTGTAAAATTCAAGTGAATATAAAACTTAGCAGTAAGAAAATAAGACCAAATTTAGCTTGGAATGAGAGGAATCTTATAGAAAGTACTAGGATAGAAAAAATGTTGCGCATTGCAGTGTAGTTAGTCTATTACTTTAGTTGCGATATTCATTTAGAAGATTGTTTTAAAAGAACATCTGTCAATGTCATTGCTTAAAAGAAGAAATCTATTTGATTTATCTGCAAAAACAATGAGAAAAAACATAAAAAGTTCAATAATGAAACAGTTTCTACAATTTCTATCTTCATTTATCCGTTACGAGGAGTCACACTCGCGCTGCTGACCCTTTCAAAATTTCAAAACGCCATTTTAGAAGAACCCCATACTGTAGTCACTGGGGAAAACCGCGGCAGGTAGATCATCCCACAACCCAATTGTTCGCGGGAAGAAATTCCTCTGGAACCGCACCGTACGTGACCACATTGGCTTCAAGGTGTGAGGATGGATCCCCTGCCGATGGCGAGCATTGCGATGGTAGAATGGAGCTCTGCTTGAGGGTCTCGCCATAATGTGAACTTCGGTTTATTTACGGTGAGAGTGCCGACGGAGAGACTCTCAACAGACGACGGGTTTTGGCCGAAGGTAATTCTTTGGAAGGCTGTCACGCGATGCCGCGCACACGTCATCGACCCAGAGCCGACGACACGTCTAATTTTAAGTATATTATATCTATTTTAGACTTTTAGACCTCTATTAATAAACTCGGCTCAACTTGTGTCTATGTTGCACCACGGATTTAACTATTGTCATCCTTATATGTCACTGACTAACAAAAAATGATGGCAATAGTAAAATCCTTGGCGCAACTTTGACAGAAGTTAATCCGAGTTTATTAATAGAGGTCTAAGGTGTTTATTATATGGGCCCTAGATAAGTTACAACTTGTATGCTTTCTTGTATTACAGCTTTTTACCCGTGCAATAATTTTAAAATACAAGTACCTAGCTAAAATAGAAATTAAAAAAACTGACTCTTATTTTATCAGCTGTTCTTCATAACTCCGAAGATCCTGAACAGATCCTCACTTTTGTATGGCACCAATCGGAAAGTACACCGGGCTTTCAAACAAAAAATGAATTTTCCAAATCGGTTTAGGCATCTTCGAGTAATCGGTGAATACCTATGTAAAAAAAAGATTTCGACGAATTGAGAACCTCTTCCTTTTTTTGAAGTCGGTTAAAAATGACTTGTATCAGACATTACCTCCTATAAACTTTACCTCTTTATATACGTGTAGACGTATGATACTTCTGAAAAACATACCAGCAGGGCAATTCTACTAGATGACAACGTCAATCATTCCGCTGCGTTTTGTTTCGATCTCTTAAATGTCAGACATTTGATGAATAGTAGAATAGCTTTTCAAAATTTTGTTCTGCCAAAGTCCAAACCTTAGCTAAAACCTCACCACAACTGAGTCGTTTGTCATTAGTAGAATAGGAAACAGTCGAAAATCTAAGGTTTAGTTGAGGTTTTGCTTGTGATTCATAAAAAGTTTTGTAGAAGTATTGCCACCCAGTGAACAGTGTTCACTCAAGCTCAGTAATATTTATTAGTGTCCATTGCAGTACAGTATTCTTGCCACATCATAAAACAGACAAATCGCCATGCGTAACCCATATATATCTGTAAATGGTTTGCTGGAAGCATTACCATAAAACACGATTTTCCATGTTATGTTGAATATGCAAGAAAGTAAAACGGTTTCTTTGGAACCTCTAGAAAAGTCGTTAATTCATTAAAAATAATTTCTTTGTTCAAAACTCTCTTTTTGCCACTTTTTGGAGGAAGTATTAATCAATCATCCCAACGACAAAAATAAAACTATCGAACCTGTGGAGCAAGTACCGTTCTTATCAATCGCTAAATTGACATTTAGAATTGACAAAATTCGATAAAATTGGATTTTTCATGGATAAATTCAATTTTATTGAAGTTTGCCGAATCTAAATGTCAAATTTAGCAATCGATAAGAACGGTACTTGCACTGCTGCTCACAAAATTTCAAGAGAATTGGTTGAGAAATGCGACCTGTAGAGGAGAACAGACAGACAGACATCCGGCGGACAAGCGAAAGCATTTTTGTCCAAGCTGAAGCAGAGACGCTTAGCTTACTTCGCTCGCTGTGTCAATAAATGTTTTTTTTTTTAATATCTACTGAAATTAAAAATACAGTCGGCATCAAAAGTCATTGATCACTGTAATGAGTAATAAGAATGAAAATTCTAAGTTAACATCCGTGAAATTCGAGATAAAACGAACGGACTCAATCATTGCTGAATCGTTTCAAAAATAATTCAGTCTTAAAGAATTTTCCTTCTAATCAAAACTGCGTATGAATTCTGATACTGTTTCTTACAGATCTAGGAAAGCAGGACAAACAAACAAACACGCTTTACATTTACAGTATGGGTATGGATGGGTTTTATACTTTCACGTCATTTCAAATTGTGTAAGGAGGACTTAATGCTGAAGCATTATCTACCAGTCATCCTGGACGAGCAAAAAGAAGGTGTGGCCTTAGATCAAAAGGAACATCTAAAGTACTTTTTATTATCATTATTTTATTTTCTTAACTTATTATTATCTGCCAATATTTAAATCAAAGTGAAAATGTTATAAGCTAAGCGCCATCTTTGTACAGTCAACTACACAATTTGATAAAGTAAGCTTTTTTTAAACTCAAAGAGCCTTACTTAGAAAGATGTTTAAAGTTAAACACTGGTTAAACAACGTCCTGTCTTTATTTGTGGATAGTGACAAACAGAGACAGGACGTTGTTTAACCAGTGTTCAACCTTAAACATATTTCATAAGTAAGGGGGAAAATTATCAGAAAATAGTCCATTGAAGATATTTTCATCTGTTTGGAAATCCAAGTGGGAAATTTATTTCATAACAACTTGGCTTACTAAACAAGTAGTAAACTATAATATCGTTTATTTCTAAGTTATATCAAATCAGAAAAATACATGAAATATCATCAGTTCTTGTCGATCATGTGACTCAACGATGAATCGAAACATTGTCGGTACCTACCTATTTAAATCGTCTATAAATTTTTATTCGAAATTTTGCTGTTGCCGCTGCTGCCCGCGGCTTCGCTCGCGTGGTACTCGGATAAAAAGTAGCCTATGTTACTCTCCAGCCCTTCAACTATCTCCACACAATAAATCACGTCAATCCGTCGCTCTGTTTTGACGTGAAAGCAGGACAAATAAGCAAACAAATAAACACACTTTCACATTTATAATATGGGTACGGATATTATTAGGATGTCACGAATCTCTACTTGGCTAGAAATCAAGGTTGTATAGAAATTGAGAAACAGAGATTTGAGAATTGAGAGAAAGAGTTCTGCGAGAAAGTGATGCAGTGACAACTGGTAGACCAGTCTTGTCCATTGTGTTGCCGGCGCAGTGATTCCTCTTCTAAAGGGTCAACAGCGTGAGTGTGACTCCTCTGGTGTCGCATGTGTTCATAGGCTATGGTAACTGCTTACTTAGTTGTACTCGTATAAAAAAACAGAAGGTTAGAAATCTTAAACTTTTTAATTTTTAGATTCAAATCCCGTCGGAATCGTAAATTTTGGTAAGACCTTTCATATTAAATGAAATCTTAAACTCTTAATAAAATTGTGTTGCTGATTGTACTAACGGGCGCATACACCGTGAAGCCATACCTACTGTGAAAATTGCAGAAAATTAATTCATTTATGTTTATGACTGTATCAGTGTTGTGTAAGCTGTGGTAACACTGTTATGTTCAGAGAAGTGACCGGTTGTTAAGGCGGATCCACACGGGTAGACCGCGAAATTCAAATTTTCTTGCGTTTTTTGCAATTTGCAGGACTGTTTGTGGTTGTATCTTGATTTCTAGTATCTTGATCAAAATATGATTGCCGCAAATAACTTAATAGGTATTTTCATAATACTGCCGTCCGCTAGCTAAAACGCCGTAAAGTACCTAACATTTGGTCAAAATACCATGTTATAAAGTTCAAAATTCTCTATATAAATCTTGGAACTGGGTTCCTACCGTTTATAGTTTTCAAATTAGAGATAGTAAGAAAGCGGCAAGCGCGAAGAAAGATAGTAAAGAAGCGGCGCGTTTTTAGCGATATTTCAAAAAATGGTTTTGTCACTTAACGGCGTTTTAGCTAGCGGACGGCAAAATATTAAACAAAAAATTGATTAGTTCTTTTAAACGTAAGTACTTAATAAAGCCACATTCATTTCCTTTATCAATCATTTTGAATCAGAGTGGTTTTTATACGTTACCGAAAGGTATTAAAGATTTTTTGTCTAATAAGTTTACCTATTAAGTTATTTGCGCGAGCGAATCATATTTTCATTAGGATACCACCTGCCCCCCTAGCCACTTATAGCCTTGTAATAGTAGTACTACTACAAGGCTGAAAGTGGCTACTTATAGCCTTGTAATAGTAGTATACGAGGCTACAAGTGGCCACTTATAGCCTTGTAAATAGTAGCACTACTACAAGGTCACAAATGGCTCGGGGTAGCGCCTTAAGGAAGACCGGTTCAACGATACGGTTACTCAGAACTTTATGGATTTGTACAAGACTTTAATTGTTCAAAACAGTTATTTTTTCCTATATCTAAAAAATAAATCTTTTGCTGAGTTTGTTTTTGTACATTATAGCCTTTACATTATAGCAAGTGGCCACTTATAGCCTTGTAAATAGTAGCACTACTACAAGGTCACAAATGGCTCGGGGTAGCGCCTTAAGGAAGACCGGTTGAACGATACGGTTACTCAGAACTTTATGGATTTGTACAAGACTTTAATTGTTCAAAACAGTTATTTTTTCCTATATCTAAAAAATAAATCTTTTGCTGAGTTTGTTTTTGTACATTCAAATATAGAATCTGCCTCCAGATTGTCAACTTTGATAGCGACCAAAATCGGTCACAGTGACCACGCAAGTAGCTCTGTCCCTCTCATCTCAACGAGATTGAACGCGACAAATGATTGCAAAAACACATTTATTCATTATAATTCTCTAGGATCACAAACTTAAAACTTAGGCCTATATATTTTTACTCGATGATTTATACAGTGTCAGGAGGTAATCTTTGCCTACACTTAACGGGACACTGTAGTGCCTGGGACATTGTTTGAGATGGAGTAGGCTTGTAGCACCGACACCATCTTCTCAGCTTAGGTAACTGGCCATATCCACAGGAAAGACACGGCCAATACGTGTGGGACTGACTAAGCCGTGGGTTTCCTCACGATGTTTTTCTTCACCGTTTAAAGCTTGACATTAAACACAAAACTAGTAATTTTAAGAGCTACGAAATTGTCCATTCGCGTTCCAACCCATTTTCATATTCGCGGGAAGAACAAAAACAAAAAACAATAAATACTTACCTACTTTTGATCAGATTGTGAAGAAACTTCCGAAGACTGGTTTCTCGGCCAAAAAAAAATTAAAAAAATTATAAACACACGTTTTTATTTAACGTAACATTGCAACGCATGCCCGGGTATAGCTTGTATTTATAAATCTCAAGTGTTATAGAGATGAACAGGTATGTTATCGTGTGATCCCACACAATCACACATAAACTATTTCACGGCCCATTAGTAATTATAACGTTTAGCTGTGCGATTCTCTGGGGTTCTGCGTAAAATGGTAATAAGAAAACCATTAAAATGTTAGAATGATATCTAGTTAAAGTATAATACCTATATAATCTACATAGTTAATTATGTCAGAATAGTATCTATAAGGTGGCCGCACACCTATCCACGCTGAACGTGTCGAACGAATCGACCGAAACGAATTTTAGATTTTTTTAAATAAAACCGTATGAAACCTCGCACTCCTGCCCGCGTTGAATCGTTCGATTCGACCGAATCTGGCAGTACTTCGAGAATTTGGTGCGGATAGGTGTGCGCTTAGCCTAAAGGTACAGACCTCTAAAAGGCTAAAAAACCTGTAAATTTGTTCTAGATGAAGAAATAAAATTACACATAAGCTGACAACTTCTTCCCCCACTCGGAAAACAAATCTTTCAGACATTATACAATCATACATAACTTAAAAGTGTATCTAATTTTAATTGGCATATTTTGAAAGTACGTAGTCTGTACATGTAGAATCGTTAAAATTATTTTGAAGAGTGCGCGTGAATAATATGAGGTTTATTAAATGTGGTGGGTAATCCCCTGAACTACTCCACCTTTTGAAGAAATATTGCTGCTCGCGGCTTCGCTCGCGTAGTACCTACCCGGGCCAAAAGTAACCTAGTGTTATTCCAGGTCAAAAACTATTTAAATTCCAAGTTTCAGCCAAATATGTAAGTACTTTTTGTGTGAAAGGGTATTTATGTATATACGTGTGAAAGAGTAAACATCCATCCATCCATGCTCGCAAACTTTCACATATAAATAAATATAATAAATAAAGTGGAGGGGGTGTGTTTTGTTTCACGATTGCGAATAGGTAACCCATGCGCAAACATGAGACAAAACACACCCCTCCACGTTCTTCCAGCGTTCTTTTCACATTTTTTTTGACGTAAACTACACATAACTCAGGCAAAGTTAAGACGGAACGCGCTAGTTTTAAAATATACCTACGGAACCAATTCTTAACTATAAAATCTTAACTTCAGCGTGTCGTCATTAGAAATTTGATTACCATATCTAGACTTCTCCATTGTCTAAAGCCATAAAATTCAGAAAATTGTGTTGCGATCTACTCATTTATCTGCGCATACGCCGTTAAGCTCCAGTTTTGTGGAAATCAAACCCCGACAAAAAAAGGACCATTTTTATAAAATATTTATTGATTTTGATGATCAATTAATCCTATCCCATACTATTAAACGAGCAATATTTGTTTATTTGTACTCACGTCCTTGAAAATGGCTCTAACGATTTCGATGAAATTTGTGGTACGGGCGTTTACGGGGGCGAAAAATCGATCTAGCTAGGTCTCATATTTGGGAAAATTCGTTTTCTCGGCATTTTCACGCAAAAAAATTACCAGTGCAATGTGGTTCATTTCACAAAATTTGTTGAGACTAGTGACTAAGAGGTTAGGGTATCTGCCTTCCACGGTGATGGCTGCGAGTTCGAATCTCTACCAATGATAGTTTATTCTTTGTTTTGTAAGTTTTTTTTGTTCTTTTTCTATTTTCTTGTTTAATTTTTCTCTACTTGCACCCGAGCAGAGCTCGCTCGCCCAGATATTGATTATTATGAGAAAAATCTATTTTCACTGCCAGGATTCGAACCCACGACATTGGGAATAAAAGTCGAGGCGTACAACTCGGCCACCACTAAAATAAAACATTTTTTTTAAATCTACACACGCAATTAGCATCAATAAAAACCTTTTTATTGAAATAGCAAAAATGTCGGTTTATCTACAAAGTCAATAAAGTTAACGCATCATGTAGTCCATTTTATGTCCTAAATAACTTTACCGTACGGATAAGTCCTTACCTCCCAAGTAGAGTCTATTTTAGGAAACCACCTGGTAACTCCAATTTGCAAGATAGTATAGGTCAATAATATACCCTAGATATGTTACGTTCATAGTAATCGACGTTTAAAATATGGTCGCACTGGTATAACTTAGATAAACTTAGGCCTTTACATCTTTATTAGTTGTGATTTATACAGTGTCAAGAGGCAATCTTTATCTACACTTATCGGGACACTGTAGTGCCTGGGACATTGTTGAGATGGAGTAGGCTTGCCCAGCACCTATACCATCCTCTTAGCTTAACCGGCCATATCCACAGGAAAGACATGGTCAATACGTGTGGGGCTGACTAAGCCGCGGGATTCCACGCGATGTTTTCCTTCACACTTTTCACTGGTATACGCTCGTAGCATACTGGCATAGCTTGCTTAGACGTTCTTGATTGATCGTTGAAGTAAAGCAGCGTTGTGCGTCACATTTTGGATGGGTGACCGCAAGTGGCATTACGAGCTGAGCACTTCCGTGCTTCGGCGGGCACGTTAAATTGTCGGTCCCGGCTTTTAAGTCGTTAAGCCATGACTGAGGCCTTTCGGCTGCCTAAAAACTCCGACACCAGAGTTGGCCACTTGCTAATACGAACTTACTTATCTACTTACTGGTAGGTATACAATATACATACCGATATAGTGCACCATGTTGACAAGTTCCGCAAATTAATAGTACATAACATACAGCAAGCATTTTTATCGTCTTTGTAATTCACTACACTTGACAAACATGTCTGTCTAGGTCAGCTCTCTGCTTGACGCGTACTAAAGACAAGACGTCCCAATTGGAACATTTTTCTAGAGACATATCTATTACTTTTAAATATCATTGGTAATAGGGATACATAATAAGATAGTAAGTAACGAAGTTATAGGTGAAACATTCGTACTGGCTTTTTAAAACTTTATTTTAATTATTAAAAACTAGCTTCCGCCCGCGGCTTTGCTCGTGTGGTACCCTGATCCGTTTTAAATGTTACATTTTATTGTTACAAAACAATTATTTTGACCTTTTGTTAAATTACTGTCTGACACTACTTCTTAACTATAAATTACATTGATGACGTCATCTAACGGGCTCTTCAGACATAGCGATAAGTTTACTCTAAAACAGGCGTTGTAACTGCAGATAATTGCGCAACAAAAACTCGGTTATTATTGACACTGATCCAGCAATTTTCCCGACTTTTTGTGAATGTTATCGGGTGTTACTGTGTGACATTCGCATTGTCTTGTGTACACCGACATTTCTGAACGTGCAGAATGGCATTGACAATGCAGCTGTAATGTAAGTATCTTTATACGAATAAACCATTTATTATGACTTCCCTGCCGAAAGCATACATGTTACAGTTACGCTTCATAAACGTTTGTAAAAATGAATGGTGACTTTTTTAATACTGACTGACTGGCCTTTTAGATCAGTTGGTAGTAGCTCTGCCTTCTGCGCTGTAGATCGTGGGTTCGATTCCCACCCAGGACAAACATTTGTGTGATGAACATAGATGTTTGTTCTGTGTCTGGGTGTTATAAAGTATTATAAGTATGTATTTACAAAATATATAAGTACCCATTCTATCAGTTTTCTGGTTCCCATAGTACAAGCTTTGCTTAGTTTGGGGCTAGATGGCGCTGTGTGAAATGTCCAGCAATGTTTATTTATTTATTTATAATTGTGAGCGAATTTTAATTGAACAGTAAATGGCTTTTCAGCTTCACTAGGGCTGAAAATATTCAACAAAATTAGAAAAATATCTGCATCATTGAATAAAATTAGCTCGTCAAAGTGCAGACGATCGCTCCCTTTTAGATTTCTACCAGTACAGTGGAATCGGCCCTTTTCCTCGTTGCAGTCAATTCCTCACTTTTAGATTTCTACCAATAATAGTAGGTGGCTACTAGGTAGGGATTGATGGTGCACTTAGGACCAGTTTCATAAAAAAATGGTGAAGATCTGATGATTCGGCGTGATGAGCAGAATGGGTCCCAGGGACTGAATAACCGAAAAATTAAGCTACCTCTTTATAAGGGTATGACGTCATACCGCTATATTCCGGTTACCCAAATATTTCGGTACCGAATATTATACCGCTATTATACCGCTATAAAAATAAGGGTATGATTTCGGTATATACCGCTATTATACCGATTTAAAAATAAGGGTATGATAGCAGTTTATACCGCTATTATACCGGTATAAAATAAAGGTATAATAGCGGTATAACCTACCTCTACCGTTATTTTATACCGTTATTTTATACCACTAAAATAGCGGTATAACCATACCTCTATTTGATAAAGGTAGCGCTTCAGCCATACCGCTATCTGATAATGGTACCCTTACTTTTTTGCGCTACCATAACGATAATACCATACCGCTTTCAGTCCCTGATGGGTCCTCAAAATGCAGTAAACTGCTTACTTTTTTATTTCTACCCGTGGAATCGGCCATTTAAGTACTAAGTAGGGATTGATGAAGCACCTGCGATCACCATCTCATCACAAAACTAGAAAATTGTGAACATTTATTCTGTTTTAAGCTATGCAAAGATAGACTCGCAAGGTCTACAGCTCACAGAGCCACTAGTTTAATTTTCATTATTTAATTTAACCGCGTAAGGATTTAATTTTTTTATTAAGTAGGTATTTCTAAAAAATAACAATTTAAATCCTTACTATAAATAAAATAAATAAATAAAATAGCCTTTATTTCCCTTTACAATTGAAAAAATTAAAATTTAACTCCTAAATAAATAAATCACTTCATTATTAATTAATTTATAGCTTAATTATTTAACACTTTAAAAGAAATTCATGCATTAATAATTGATTTTTAATTTTTGTTTCTTTATTATTATTATCATTATTCTTATTTATTATTATTATTATTATGTAGATATTATTTTAATCATCATCATCGTTTTTGGTTTGTTTAGGGACCCCTCTTAGGGTGAAAGCCTCCTCCAGAGCTAGCCAGTTTTCCCTATTTTGAGCTGTTTCCATCCAACTTTTTCCAGCTACTGTATTTATTTCGTCAGCCCATCTTTCTTGGGGCCTGCCTCTAGCACGGGTTCCGCTCGGGCCTTGCCATTCCGTTGTGGTTTTTGTCCATCTTTGGTCTTCGGTACGTGCCAGATGGCCGGCCCACTTCCATTTTTGTTTTTGTGCGTGTTGTAAGACGTCTATGGCCTCCGTTTTTTTACGTATTTCCGTGCTCTTTACTCTGTCTTTTAGTTTTAGGTTTAAAATGTTCCTCTCCATCGCTCTTTGGCATTTATAAATTATTCCTCTGTTGTAGTTATTGAATATCCATGTTTGTGATCCATAGGTTATACATGGCAGTATACAAGTATCTAAGATTTTCTTTTTTAGGCGGACTGGTAGAGTCGATTTCAAAATTTCCTTGTAGCTCCAGAATTTTCCCCAGCTGGCTGCTACTCTTCTTCGAATTTCGTCAGTGTGTCTTGTTTTTTTAAATGAAATTTGTTTGCCCAGATACACGTATTCTTCTACGTACTGTAGAGGTGTTTTTCCCGCCATTATAGTCGTGTGGTTTCTATTTGTCATCAGTTTCGTTTTGGAGGTATTTAGTTCGAGGCCTATGAGATTGCTGGCGTCACGTAGCTCGTTTATCATCGACTCTATCTGCTTCGCCGATTCCGAAAACAAAACGATGTCGTCCGCAAATCTGAGATGGCTGAGTAATCTGTTGTCGATCCTAATACCTTTTTGTGACCAGTTTAATCCCTGTATTATGTTTTCTAACACTGCGATAAAAATTTTTGGTGACAAGGGATCGCCTTGTTTCACACCTCTGCATATCCTGAAGTTTGGGCCTGTCTGGTCTAGTTTGACTCTACTTTTGCTTTTGTGGTATATGTCTTTTAGGATGTTGATATAGACATTTGGGATATTCTGTCGTTCTAGGGCATTCCATATGCTTAAATGGGATATAGAGTCGAAGGCCTTCGCATAGTCTATAAATGCCAGGTAGAGTGGTCTTCTGAACTCTATATATTTTTCGATTATTTGGTCTACGGCTTGTATGTGGTCGATAGTGCAGAATCCTTTTCTAAATCCGGCTTGCTCGATCGGTTGGCAATTTTCTATAGCTGGGCAGAGTCTTTCTTCCATACATGATGCGAAAATCTTATATATAGTTGGTAGCAGGCTTATAGGGCGGTAGTTGCCAACATCTTTGGGGTTACCTTTTTTGTATAGAAGCACGATATCTGATGCTGTCCAGCTATCTGGGACTTTTTGTTCGTGTAGTATTTTATTAAAAAGATCTGTTAGTGGTGTAGCTAAGGTGAGTTTGGCTGATTTTATCATTTCATTTGATATATTATCAGGACCGGGGCTTTTAAAGTCTTTCAATTTCTCTATTTTTTTGATTATCTGGCTTTCCTTGAATGCATTTATTTCATCGCATGCTTGATGTTCCTTTGGTTGATATATCTCTGCAGAGTTGTTTGTTGTAATTCCTTACTTACGCGGTTAAATTTCCTTCTGTCCGAACTAAAACATTATGTTGGTACTTTAAATAAAAAAACGGTAATAATCTTCTTTACGTATATTTTATTATAAGACTGCATAATAATCTCATTCACAATAAAAAACACCATGAGAACTCAAATGAACCTAATCCGATTAAAAGTATGAAATATACAATTATTGATGCCATATCGGAATTATATGACCGTTTTATATTTTCATAATTTAAAAAAAGAATAAAAGTTTTTTTTAAGAATATATCGTTAGAATTAGCATTGGCTTATAACCAATGATCTTCTATATAAACAGAGGGAGATGCGTTGTTCTTCGCCCTGCGTGGCGAATAAAATTCAAGCTAATTAACTTGTGTCAACTCAGTCGAACTCTGTCTTTCTCCGATGTTACACGCATTTACACGAAGCACGCACATAATTTATTTCTACCCGACCGACAACTGGGTTTTGCAAATCTGTGCCATCTTTAAGTTTTCATCATTGATAATTAACAAAGCGTATAGGTATTCTACATAAGTAGCTATAACATAATTTCGCCGCGTTTTAGAGCTTTTTGTGAGTAATATCTGGGCGACCGAGCTCTGCTCGTTGGCATCCAACGAACGCCATCTTGTTGTTCAATTACGAACCACATTGCACTTTTTGCGTGAAAATGCCAAGAAAACGGCTTTTCCCAGATATGAGACCTAGCTAGATCGATTTTTCGCCCCCGAACTGCAAATTTCATCGAAATCCTAAGAGCCGTTCTCGAGAACGTCAGTACAAACAAACATCAAACAAACAAATATTGCTCGTTTAATAAGATAACGTCTCTATTGGTAAAATCTCATTGCTTATAACCAGATGCATTCTCTGGGAAAATGCTTTTTACATTAATTACAAGGTGGCAGTATGAATGTCTATCCTATTGTGGTGGTGTCTTCGCTATGGCATATTATTCCCATGTTCTTGACACATGGCAACTTAAGGGGTCATAATTTGTACTTAATAAGAGGAAAACTTTTTATTTATTATCTTGAGTAAGATGACTGTGGAAACTCATTGACAGAGAAATGTATAGTGCTTCGCGGAAAAGAAGGCCAAATGGTCTATACTCTAGCCAAAACCAATGTACAATATTTACTAACATTGCACTGACAGATCAATCAGTTGATAGCAGGAATAGAACTATGACAGAAAACTGAAATTTATTGTGATTGGCCATATTGAATCATTTTAATCTCAGTTTCCTGTGATTGTTCTTTTCCTGCTATCAGCTGATTGATCTGTCAGTGCAATGTTAGTAAATATTGCACATTGGTTTTGGCTAGAGCAGTGATTCCCAAAGTGGTCCAGGTGGACCCCCAGGGGTCCACGAGAGACTCGAAAGGGGTCCACGATGGTTCTCATTTTCTGACGAGTTTTGGGAATATGGTAGAAATGTAGCAGCAGGGGGTCCACCGAAACCAGTAAAATTTTGAAAGGGGTCCATGAGAAAAAAAAGTTTGGGAACCACTGGGCTAGAGTATAGGTATACTTAGGTGTTTTGTCTTATTTTTTGGGTCCAAATTTTTTAAAATATTTCCTTAAGTGCTTGTTATTTGTCTAAGTCACTTCCGTTTTTTTTTTAAATAAGCCATAAAAAACCAAATAAATGATACAATATTTTAAGATTTATTTACACATTGATTAACATTATCACGTATTGAATGGTACGAGTAACTTCTGCAAAATGTGGGCAAATACCAAATAAATAGTTAGTCAAGCTTCTGACTACCCCCTTAGACATCTTCAAAAGATCATCTCTACCGCGTCTTTGTAATAATGTCTTAATCAAGTTTTTAATTAGAATTATTAAAGGATATTCATAATCAGGCTAACACCTATCGCTTCTAATATCAGGCATGTGCGATTATAATTTATAAAGTAACGGTTCCGTACGTGTCGGTGTCACCTTTGATCTAATTAGGGCGATTAAAATGGCGGTCACGTTCAAGCCAATGTTCTAAAGCTGTGCTGTGTTTAGACGAGCTAGTCACTACGAGCAACTTGCCTTCATTTAAGTTAACACTTTAAACTTTCTCGACTTAAAACACATATTTATATAATTTCATTCCTTGATTTAGTCCAGATAATATTTTAAATTTTATTAATTAGTACTCAGGTTCACAACATTTCAGTCATCGCCTTAGTAGTACAGGTTTGCGTGTAGAATGTACATTCCAAGTTTCAACAAAATATTTGGTTCGCTGGTTAAGATTAATTATCAAAACAACTAACTTTCAATTATTTTAAAATATCTGTAGGGATTACCAGTTAGAGATTTATTTGTGTTATTTGACTATGAATGATATTTTATATATAAATAGAGGCTAGTTTTTTCACCTCATAGAAGATCAGAGCTAGTCATAGAAAATTGATTAATTGTGAAAAGTATTTAAATGAAAAGCAAGTTTTCACTTTATACGTATAATTCCGATAATTCGAAGGCCTTAAGATAAAAATAACAAAAGTATTCAAATGAACGAAAGTCAGCCGCTCTTGAAGTCAATGAGCTTTGACCGTGCGAGTAACTAGCGCCAGCGCTCGCCCGCCCAAACGCAGCATATAAAACATCTGCCTGAAATAAAAGTTTGCAAACCGTTTATAAAATCTTTAAATGCTTCCACGAGTTAATTACGTTTGATAAACGCTGGAAAGCGATAACTTACGCAATATCATGAGTACCGAGAAATGAAATTAAAGGGGTGGTTTTGCAACTAAATTGCAATTTTTAGGGTTCCCTTTGAAAAACTGTGTTGGCCAAGTGGGTTAGTGTCTTGACTTCCGATCTTGAGTGGCAATTCTACTACCAAACTTTTTATCAACCACAAGCAAACTGCAACACTTAGCAGACACGCATACGGCCCACTTGTTTGTAAGCGGTTACCTTAGCCTATGGATGCCTGCGATACCAGAGGAGTTACACTCGCGTTGCTGACCCTTTTAAAGAGGAATCACTGCGCCGACAACACAATGGAAAAGATTGGTCCACCAGCTCTTGTCGTAGCGCTTCCTCGCAGAGCTCTGGCAACCTAATTCACCGCTGGAATACAACAGCATTCGAGAATAATGATGTTATTTGGATGCGATATTCTTTGACGCTGCTCGCGAGATAGCTCATTTCAAGACCACATTCAAATTGACTCGCGAGGTAAACACGACTCCACACCGCGAGGCTGTCTCGCAATGTCTATAAACGCCGTAAGACAATTTGGATTATTAGAAGACAAAGAGGATAGTCAGATCACAACCAAATACACGATTTACTCACATTTTGTTCGCAGTAAAAAACAAATCATAAGTACTAAAATTTCAGTGCGGTTATACTTTACCTATAGTAACGCATGTAAGAACATCTTTCAAGGAAAAGTGGAAGGAAGGAGAGGAAGAGGAAGACCGAGGTTAGGCTACATAAGTCAAGTGAAAGAGAAGGTTGCTGTCATGTCGTGTAGCAGTCGCTATAGGGAAGTCAAGGAGGCTGCCCTGAAAAGAGCTTCGTGGAGAAAGAGGCATCAGTTATGCCGACAAGGGGCTACCCCTTAAATTGAAGAAGAATTTAGAACGCATTTTTAGAAATGTATTGTAACTTCTGGCATTATCTTTGCCTTCCTACATACACTTGTAGTACAAAAATAACTAAACAGACGAACTGACGAATTTTTACTGGTACTAAGAAAATAATCGGGTACACTCGACCCTGATACAATTATAGGGTCAATCTGCTCCGAGCTACCGAATGGTCACGAATTCGATAATTAATCGACATTTTGAACACATTTAAAATCGATACATCAATTTTTATAGTAAGTGGATGAAAACATCAATTGGATCATAATTATGGTGATCTTAAGTTTCATTAGGTACCTACGAAGTTGAATTTACTTTAATTAATTGTGAGTTTAGTCTTTTTTAAACTTTCGCGATCACTATTCACATTGAAAGTTTTATGGACACGGGATTTTATCGCGTAATTGTTACAATAGCCGTGGTCGCGGACGTTACATAGCCGGAACGTCGGGGTAAATAAGGTAAATTACGCGATAAAATCCCGTGTCCATAAAACTTTCCATTTGAATTGTGAGTTTTTTTATTATTCCGTCTATTCTAAAAGATTTACAATGTCTTTCAGTTACTATAATGTAAAAAAACTATAAGAATTCGTATATTTATTTATCTATCTAGTTTAAAGTTTACACGGAGGTCTAACTCTTGGTCACATAAATAAAATGAACTGTATGAACTAAAGAATGACTCCACAGAAAAAGTATTTTTGTACCTACAGAAGTTTCACTCTTAATTAAAACTTAAAATTTGATGACATGGAACTTAAACTTTTATCTAGGATTTTTTTTTATGTAGATAGACTTTTGTTTTGCCACAATCTCACCTGATGGTAAGTAACGATGTGGCTGACGATGGATCACAAAGGTCTAGACTTATTCACTCTTTGTACTATAAAAGAAGTGATTTAGTCTATTTTATTTACTTTTTAATTTTTAATATTCCACCAAACTTAGCCCTTATGCCTTTATTAAAAAATGTTGAGTATTATAATAATAGTTATAAAATCATAAAAAATCACCTCCATACTAGTAAAGCTAATTTTTAGAATAGGTTATACAAAACTATGCACCTAATGACAACGATTTAAAGCCGACTATGCACCGAGAGATAATTTGTAGTGACGCAAGACCGCGCATGCGCGTCACACGTCACCACCTGCCCTTGCAGATGGCAGCACGTTAAATATTATGTTTGCCATTTGAACTTCCAGCAATGCGAAATTTGTAAAAGCGATTTTAAAGAAAATTATAATTATTTATGGCGGGTAGTGTTGATAAATCGTGGTTCATTCACCTGCCGTTAAATGTGGATAAATGGGTAAAGTTTAACGGGCTTTAAACCTTTCGATTTAGCATGGCTTGATGGTACTTTTTTTTTGTTAGGTACTCATTAACTGGAAAAGAAGTCAACTTATTTAGCAGCCGTTTCAGGACGCTTAGAATCTCTCAGTAGGACACTATGGCACCTTCACAAACAAAATGTACGTAAATGACACAAGAGGTGTGATTCATACCTTCTTGGAATGCATTCCGAATTCGGGGAGTGACGTTTCTTCGCTGAAAACTTTCCGACTGAAATCATCGAATCGGAAATCTAGATCAGGGTGAGGTGTCGAATACGTCACAAACCTACAAAATGCAGAACAACATAGGTACCCAGTATATCACAGACGTAAAGTTATAGTCACGTAAAAAGAATGCTGGAAGAAAGTGGAGGGGGTGTGTTTTGTCTCATGTTAGCGCATAGGTTACCTATTCGCAAACATGAGACAAAAGATACGATTCACAAAGTGATCCAACCAGCCAGTGTTGTTTTTTGACAATTATTAGGAATCTGACAGCTGCACTAAACTCGCGCAAAACATGTGACAGGTGAATGGGAAACGATAATTAAGTATGTAATTTCGCATTATCCTCGTCGACAGTTCGTATTTAAGGTATTTATGGACCTTTTTGTTTATAAGCTGTTGGTTTTGAGAAACATTAAAAATTATACACCCAATAAACTATCAAAAGGGAATGTAAATAACTTTAATTTTCTATAAAATTTAACATTTTAGCTGGTTCTTTGGATTAGCTCGGTTTTAATTTCCATTTTGGAAAAATAATAGAGTAAAAACATTTCTTATATGTAAGTAGTTTTTTATTTAAAAACTAGCTTCCGCCCGCAGCTCCGATCGCGCGGTACCTATCCAGATAAAAAGTAGCTTGTGTGTAATTTCCGGTCATTATCTATCTGTATTTTAAATTTCAGCCAAATCGGTTCGGAGGTTGTCGATTTATAGAGGAACAAACATAAGTACATCCAAACATCCAAACTTTCGCAATTATAAAATTAGTGTGATTAGTAAGATAAGATAAGATAAAAAACTTTGCGCTACATTTTTCTGTACTTTTTTGGGTTAAACACAAGATGAAACTGCTTAATTACGGATTATAAATAAAAACAATTATGTAAAATGTTTATAGATAAAATTTTATAACACAATCTATCAAAACGTCTCTATCAACTCAATTTGACCATTTAAAAATAAACACACTTATCATACGGTTACTGAGCGTAAACTAACCATACCTTATTTCAAGGTGTTTACGCATGCAACTATCCAGTAGGTAAATGATAGGGTTTGTAATAGCTATCTATAAAATTGTGTTTATTGGAGACTTGTTGCGACGACACGTCGCGGCAGACCGCGAACGAGATAGAGAGACGAGCTTGCCAAATTCCGTGCCGACTGGACATCACTAGCACAGGAGAGGGATGAATGGAGAGAGTGGGGGGAGGCCTTTGCTCAGCAGTGGGATATTACTTACTTAAGCGTTTTCTACACGGTTTGAAACCACAGCTTCTACCAAGGTGACCTTGCTAGAATTTGGCATGACATTGGTTGACAGTAAATTTCACTACAGACGCCATTGGTTGACAGTAAATTTCGATGACGCCATTGGTAGAAAGTGCCAAGGTCACCTTGGTAGAAACTGTGGTTTCAAACCGTGTAAAACACGCTTTACTCCGCTGGCTCAGTGACCCGAAGTGGGTCTTGGCCTCCGACAAAAGAAGACGCCATCTACTCCTATCTTGAGCTAGTTCGCGCCAATCCCCATTGTAGAGATCTTGTAGGTCCCTTGTTTTGTAGCAGTGGGATATTGATGGCTGATAATAATAATAATAACAATAATGGAGACTTATTGGCATAGTGAGATCGAGCTTCGACTTTTGACCCGAAGGTAGAGAAATCGATTCACGAGTAGTCAACGTGCATCAACGAAACGTTTCGGAAAATTTAAACGCTCTTTGACACGAGCGAGAACGGTGAAGGAAAACATTGTGAGGAAATCTGCGGGTTAGTCAGCCCCACACGTATTGACCATGTCTTTACTGTGGATATGGCCGGTTAAACAGAGAGGATGGTTTAGGTGCTGGGCAAGCCTTCTCCATCTCAATAATGTTTCAGGAATTATCGGATCCCATATATTGCCTCTTGACACTGTATAAATCGTCTAGTAAAGATGTAAAGGCCTTTTTTTTTTGTAATAGCTTTCTACAAAATTGTGTTTATTGTAATAGGACATCGAGAACTTTGTAACTTGTCACAGCTGACAAGTTCAACCCCTATTTGGGTATTATGAATAGGTACGCAAAAACTTGACGAGTCCAAATATGGGCTTCTTGTTCTTATAAATAATTTAAGTTTCGAATTTATATGGAAATACTTGTTGTTTAATTTGCTTTCTTTCCTTATAGTTTGCAAATAGAGGATCATATTTTTTGGAGTGTTTGTACATTGCATGTTTACTTCTTCGGCACTTTCGAAAACCTAAACGTTTTAGGGGTTTAGCAGACATGCTACTTTTAGCATCGGCGATCGACGATTTAGTCACTATTCAGAAGCAAAATGCAGCGACTAGAATTCCACATAAGTTCTAAAATACAGCAGCCTCCAAGAGCGCGGCTAAAGAGAAGACGAAAAAAAGACGAGCATCCAGCGACGCTTAAGATCACGCTCTGGGAGAAGAAACCATCCGAAATAAAACATCCAAAGAAGACCACCTGAGCACATGACACAAAAAATGATAACGCTGAACATTCCTGGTTCCAGGTGTACAGGAAGACCAAAAAACAAATGGACAGACGTGATCAAAAAAGATCTAAAGGACTGAAATGTTTCCCAGGACGGCGCTATAGATAGAGCGAAGTGGAAGAAAATGCCAAGAAAAGCAGACCCCACCATCAGATAGGAATAATGCTAAGGAGAGAGAGGGAGAAATAAAACATTTCAGTTTTTATTATTTTTAAAATAATCATTTAAAATCGTGCTACAAAACTTTCAACAGTAATGCGATTTATTGGACTAAAACCGCGGGGCTCTATAATTCATAAAAACCAACTATATCGCCCACCTTTGTCCGTAGAATCTAGACTTCGCTATCCTTAGGGCTAAAACAAAGCCTAGGTCTAACAAGACATGATACATAACCCTATAAACTTTTGCCGATACAAGTTAGCAACACGACCAAAGGAAATTATGATTAATATGTTTTAAGGACATTGACCTGGATGCAAAAGGCCCAGAAAAGAACGTTTTGGCGGGTAGGGAAGGAGGATTATGTCCAGCAGTGAGTCATTAAAAGCTGATGATGATGACGATGATAAGGGTCATAGCTGATCAGCCAACTCCACACCCGAACAGCACCGCATCACCTTTCGGCCTTCACTTGTTCCTTTTAGTGACGTTACGAAGTTGATGTAGAGAGCGTTGGTTCATATAATTCCATACAAATAATACCGAGGTGAGGTGGTGGGGTTCGGGTGCGGAGTTGACTGATCGGGCCGCACTTTGACGACCACTGATCTAGCCCCAAAGCAAAGCTTGCGTTATGGGAACTACAAATTACATACTTTTTTTTTGGAAACTAAACATACATAATTTAAACATCCAGACCCAAAACAAGTATTGGAAATCATAAAACATATTTTGTTCCTTTGACGGGGATCGAACCCGCATCCTCATGCATATCAGGCGGGCCATCACACACTGCGCCACAGAGGTCGTAAAAAAATTGCAATCAAATAGGTAGGTACAGAAAGAATTTTTCAAATCCGTCCAGTAGTTCCGGAAATTAGCGCATTCAAACAAACAAACAATTTCACTTTATTATTAGCGTAGATTCCAAGATTTCCTCACAATGTTTTCAACACAAAAAAATCACTAGTCGAAATTGTACAGACCACACCTCTCGCAGATTTTCGATTTGTAATTCGATATATCCGCTATTCGATCACGCTCAACAATCGATTAAATCGATACAGTCATTTAACTGATAAATTAATCGAATCAGCATAATAGGCCGTGTCTAATTTTTGAACGGACTGTTAGAGACGGCTATAGCTTGGTGTAAATTCACTACTACGATGAACGAATAGTTATCAAATTACTTTCGAGTTGGCGTCAAACTGTCTATCGAAAATCTTGTCCGGAAATTCTAACAATAGGGAACTCCCACAATTTTTTTTTATGATTTTATACGATAGGTTATATCGTCAAATAACCGTAACAAAAATTCCAGCGCCGAAAAACTAAAATTTTATAACAAAAATATTTTTTAAAATTTATCAACATTTTCATGCACTTGAAACGGACGTGACGTCACAAGTCACCAAAATTACACGCGCTTGTAGGTAGAAAAAAAAACTTTCTGTCGAGTTTGAAGGAGTGTGACGTCACAGCATACGTGACAAATAGCGTTGCGTTTCAAGTCTTATGAAATTCCCACTATATTTTTGCACTTTTTAATTATTAATTTCTAAGCGAAAATGAAATAATATTAAAAAATAATTACACACACATAATTCTAAAGCCATAATGTTCATAGAAAAATACGTTTAACCCGCTTTTGAATCAGACGCATGTTCCCAATTAGTGTTTTTAGTGAAACTATCTAATAATTCATCATTCTGTTCTTAGTTATTGGGTGCTATTTTGACGTAAAGATAATTGCTATACAACCATAAATCTTAGCAATAAATCATTTTAGATAGTTTTTCAATCCTTATTAGTCTTGATGATACTAAAAATCTACTAAATTGTGAAAAACTACTGGGAAGAAGCTTCTTCATATTTACTTCATACTTTTACCTAATATCGAACGGTTTATCCAATCTGCATGAAACTTGAAAGTTCAATAAGTTGTGCTATGGAGCTGTGGAGCGTATGAAGGGGTTGTAAAGATATTAGGTTCCCAAGGGGATAAAACATTACTACTCAGCAGTGAGTGGATGTGGGCTGCTTAGGATGGATTTTACCAAACTGGATTAAGCTTTATCTGGAGATTAAACCACAGATTAAACTGCTGTTTGTTTGAATATTTTGACATTGTAAAGTTGACACCTTATAACCAGGATAATTTGAATGCACCTAATAATGTTCGGTTGCGCTTTCTAAACAATTGTATTTCGAATTCTGTCGGCTAACGGAATAACTACTCTGGGAGTAAGATGACAGTTTGGTTGAATCCAGCCTAGATAGATAAATAGACAAAAGAATTAAATCATGAAAAACAATTGAAAATTCACAGAGGTAAAAATTTTTAACCTTCAAATTTTTGAAAACAAACAAAAAAAAAACATTCTCCTGTTTCTGTTTTCTAAAACCTCATAGCAACAGAAAAATCAAAAGCTTACAGTAAAAGTAACCGAAATTCAACTGTAAATTAAGATCCAAAAAGTATGAATTTCTATGAAGTAAAAGCGGGCGTGAAAAAAGTTATGATGATTGTATCCAAACTTTTAATTGTTTAAAATCGATTTGTTACGATTCGTCGTCGTATTTTTTGTTACAATTCATATTTCCGGCTATAAAATAATTTTCCTTTTGCCATATGGTGTTGTAAATGGTTATTATTTCTTAGGAAGGTAACATCAAAATCGAAAACTCCTTTGGTGTATTTTTTCTTTAAGCTTGCAAAATTTTTTTTTTCTAACAATTATATTAGGTAGGTAGCAGTTTTAAATCTATAGGTATACATACATAAAATATTTGTTGTTTTTTAATCTTCTCTTAAAAACAATAATTATTATATTATTATTATAATTAGCCCATTGTATCCCACTACTGGGCAAAGGCCTCCCCTTGATCTCTCCAATTATCACGGTCCAGGGCGTCGATTCTCGTACCGAACTTTTTATCAACCTCAACCAAAACCTCAACTAAAGCGACTGTTTCCATGACTACTAATAACAAACGACTCAGTTGTGGTGAGGTTTTGAACTTTGGCAGAACAAATTTTTGAAAAGCTATTCTACTATTTCACCAAATGGCTGACATTTAAGAGATCGAACCAAACCAAAGCGGTTGTCATCTAGTAGAATACAGGCCCTGTGCCATTTGGTCAAAAAAAATAATAAAAGAAAATTCCATTTTGACGTCACACAAATCATATCGCAAAATATATATAAGTATCTACAATTATATAGATCAGTTTTCAAATGTTGGGCTACATGTTTAATTGTTTTTTCAAACAAATTATTGTTATATGTTAAACATATAGATTAAAACGAGTAATGTATTTGATATCACTATAGACACATTTACACACAAACATTTGCGAAAAAATTAAGCAGTAGACGTTTTTTAAACATTGCAATTGTTTGAATAGCTTAGTCAATATCCAACCTCAATTTAAATTGCTAGATACTACACTCAATAGTAAAGAATGTGACAATAGTTGTCATTTTCCCTTACAAAGCTGTCACGGTTCGACGCAACGCCATTTTAAGTAATGCGCGCGCGCAATCTATTCGCTTATTATGATAGTTCAAATGACAGTTGACAATACATCTCACTTTTGAACTATTTAGCTCAATTCATTTAAATCATTGATAAATACTTTGAAAAGTTAACGGCTCGCTTCGCTCGTTAATACTATTAACTTGATGCCTCATCAAAGAAACCGTTGTCTTTGTAAACTGAATCTTTCACAAAAAATATGAAACGACATCAAAATCTTTAAAAAAAACATTAATGGTAGTTAAGTGTAGATAACAGATAGGTACCTACTTTGTTTTAACACGTTCGGTGCGGGACCGTATTTGCAAAACTTTCAGACAGTGCGATACAGGACATTTATGGTAGGTACGAGAGTTACTCCTGGTGCGGTACATGACATATATGTCCTGTATTATGTTTTTTTTTAAATGCCTATAATTTAATGAATTTCGTAATTTAATGTTGTTTTTTTAATTATTTGGGTAGATTATAACCTTATCTAACATATGGTAAGCCAGGACGGGGATCTGGTGAATACTTTAGAAGCTATACCTAAAACTAAATACCCACCACAATTGTCCTGTACCGCACTGAAAATAGGGTCAAAACGTTTGTCCTTTACACAAGTTTAGTGATGTTCTAACAGTATTTTGAACAATCGATATCGATAAGGAGCATTTATTTCTCTGAATATGAACAAAACTTCATTTACTTAAATTACAAGCTAAGTTAAACACCCCGGCATGGATTTATGATCCTGGTGGAAGTATATGCAGGACTCATTTTTGGTGCATCCTTGGTCAATTTTGTTCGGCGCAGACCTCCACCGCATACTTACAAATTTTTAATTTATAAAAACCTTGTCCGTACAATTACAAACAAAACAAAAAAGGAATCAGTCAAATCAATCAAGCCGTTCTCAAGTAATGCGGGAACATACATGCGGCAATTGATTTTTTTAATAACTGGGTTAGGATGTTGATGATTTTCAATCCTCAATTAAATTGCGACCATCGATAACATTTTATGAGATCGCTTAATTTTGGCGTTAATGTAATAATCGACAAATGACGTGCTAATAAGATAGGGATTGCTCCGCACTACTGTAAAAATCAGCGCGACACCGGGTCTGCGGATACAGGACATATATGTACGGTAACGCACAGAATTACGAAAATTGCTTTTAAGTGCGTACTACCCATATGTGTCCTGTACAATTTTATGGCAAATTTTGTTTATATTTTTAATAAGCTACAGAAAAGTATACTTGACTCTTTTTTACATAAAGGATTTCGTATAGAAATAGCCCCCGCACCAGCGGTAAAACTACAATTTTACCTTCCGCACCAGAAGAAAGTCGCGTACAACCCATATATGTCCTGTACCGCACTGAACGTGTTAAAGAAAGGAAATAATATTTTTCATTACTCATACACGGAAAGTACGCTTGAAGTTACCTGAACAGAGGGATGAAAGTAGTACTTTTCCGCCCTGGGAAGCAATTTTCCCTGCTGTCAAATTAAAAAAAAAATCATTCTATTTTGACATTTCTATTGAGTCATGTTGAAACTTTTTACACAGCAAAAGTAATATTTGACATTTCTATTTTACCTTTTTGTTGAGAATTGCTGTAAAAAATATTTTCAACAATTTATTACATGAGTATTGTTATTAATAATTACTTTTCACTAAATTATTATTATTTAAACAAGATTTTGAGCTTGAAATATTTACCATCTTCAATGAAAAAAAATACTGGCTGGAAAAAAAAAAAGGCAGGCGCCTTTTTTGTTTTTTTTTTTTTTCAGTGGCAAGCTACCAGCCAGGATTTTTTTTAAAGCACCAATTCAATTTTTATCCGTTTTGTCGATCGAGAGCAGAGATTTTTATAAAATGAGCTAATCAGGTTTTTATTTACTTTCCTAATATTCGAAATGAAAAGCAGAGTGTTTACCTCGGGTGAAATACCTATTACGGCACTCGAACTATTAGCGCCCTCGCTACGCTCAGGCGCCAAACCATCTCGTGCCGCAATAGGTTACTTTCAACCCTCGTGCAACAATCTACTATTTAATCTTTAGTATGGTTACATTTAGGTAATAAAAATAGTTTATCTATTTTTATTACCTAAATGTAACCATGAAATGGCAATGTAGAAGTTTAAATCACTTGATCAAACGCTTAGAGATAATCATAGATATTTGAATGCTATCAAAGGTCAAAGTCATACCACAACCAATACTGTAAAGAATCAGCGGGGTTAAAAAGGGCGCAATAGCGGAATCATAATAGAAATTGCAATATATGCCGTTCTTGTCACTCTCAGTCTATGAAAAGAGACTGCAACGGCATATATTGCAATTCCTTTTGTGATTCTGCTATAATGGCCTTTTTAACCCCTCTGGGCAACAAACAAGATTTGCGGCTCTTTACGGCGATCCATCCGCTTTAATTTAAATAGTGAAGCTCCTGAACCCAATGCAAACATGAAAATCTGCCGACGGTGCTGCGGCTCCTTCAGGGTCAAGGAATCATTAGCTATAACTCAGTGCCTCTAGTCAAAAAGGACATAAGGACGTAAGTCCTTTTTGACTAGAGGCACTGAATTAATCTACTCCACTGAGACACTGAGAGAGCCACTGCTCGCTTGTGTACTTTGTGCTACCACGGAAGACCTGCGCTATGATAGACTATTTACCGTAGCTTATGCTGAGTGGAGGCCTTTTAGTTACCTCAATTCATTTAAAAACAAAAATGCACCTAATAACTTGTAAGTTATGTTAAGGCCGTACCTAGAGCTAAATCTAGCACATCGATGAGTGCAACTTCAAATATTTGTCTCAAATATAAAAATAAATTCAGAACTTTTGAAGGAGATAAAGATTTATCTTATTCTTAGTGGTTTTTTTGTAGATTTATTATGAAGCAAATATGACGTTAGGTAAATAAAAATATTAAACGGCAAATTACAAGATACATGTTGGCTTTTCAGTTACTTGCCACTTACTTTATTTATCGAGGATACAGTGTTAGGCTCAGGGAGCGGCCTTAACAAATAAAGTTCTTTGATTTGATTTAATCATACCTTTTGCCATTTCTCCGTCTTCTCTTCGTAGCGTAGACAGTTCCGAGTTGGCTTGTGTGCGGCGGAGGGCGGAGTGGGCCGTTTTCCACGCATCCTTCAAGAGCGTAGCCCTGTCCGCCCCAGCCGCACAGCTGCAGTTTCGACTCTGTGGCTATCTTGACGGCTTCCAGCACTGCAGCTCAACACCTCACTGCCTCAGAATGTCATTGAGAAGCACTTGCATCTGTTATATCTGGCTTTAATGTCACTGGGTTTTTAGAATATCATATCTTTTGTAGATGATGACCCAGCTTCAATGTTACTTGATTGATCTTTGGATTATCATCACTTGAATCACTTTCTTGTTTATCTTAACCTTGACTTGAATTTATTGGACAGATATATTATTTGCACTTTTCTGGACACTGACAATTATCAACCCTTTTGTCTCCCCGTACTTTCCGTTTTGACGCTTTCTGATCAAGG
Organism: Camptogramma bilineatum; assembly: GCA_958496255.1. NCBI lineage: Eukaryota > Metazoa > Arthropoda > Insecta > Lepidoptera > Geometridae > Camptogramma > Camptogramma bilineatum. The sequence continues at coordinate 12,063,639 of OY292468.1, read as the reverse complement.
CTGGACTCTTTTTGGCAATCTATTTTGCGTCAGATCAAATGATATCACTTTATTTACTCTTGATTGCTTTTCAATTTAGAGGTGTCAAAATAATCATCACGGTAAAGTGATTTTCTGAATGGATAGACAATGTGAATTTGTTGTTTGACTTCGGGGCAATATTACTAATCTGTTGTATCTTTATGCATTTTTTCTTGGGGTTCTTCAGGGGATATTTTATTGCCTATGTTTTTCACATGTAGGTATTGTTAATTGTTAGGCGGTGTTTTTATCCACAAGTCACACGTTCACGCCTCCGTTGGCATCAAATGTCAAAACAACCGTCACTTGAGCATAATTTCTTAGGTACCTATACCTTTCTTTATGTCAAATAAAAGTTTTGACATTGTCCTTGCAGATAGTTACAATCATTTCAGCCGTCACAATTGTTTTTATTGAGTAGATAATTTCGGAAAAATAATTAAGCAATTAAAACTGATTTATTCATACAGTTCTTGATTATTTCGTCTAAGGCATTTAGAGATCTTCCTTGCAATAAGTTGCAAAAATTATTGAACTGCAATTTGTTTCTTCCGCCGGATAAGACTGATTAAACTATGCATTCATTAATTGTTTCATAATTTGCATGCTCTAAAACACCCTATTTACGATTTATTAATAAACTATTTGATTATTGCATTCACTGTCACTAACGAACCGGAAAATATTTCTATAAACAAAATACTATTTTGGAAATTTGGAAGAAACGCTTGAGCCTGCACTAAATTCTACGGAAATCCTAATTGGAAGATGTTGTTATCAAAATAAAATATCCATAGTTAGAATCCACTGGATGTCACAGAAATCACTTCACAAAATCCACTCACAAAACTTCACTTAATGTCATCCGTTGTTGATGCACGTGCGTTTGAGGTTATTTGTATGTGAGCTGCCGTCGCGTGGCGCAAGCGGCAAGCGCCGGTCAACTTGTGAACACTCTATCTCCAAGACCCCTAACTTAGGTGGGAGGGGCCTATTTCCACCACGCCCCTAAATCCCATCCAACCAATAACAGCCCGACATCGTCACCAAACGCCACACGGGGCCGGACTAAGTCGATTTTTACTATTTTCTATTTTTTATTTTTAAATTACCTTCGCAATGTCAGTTGTAATGTTGACGTTCGGAGGATAGCTGGCATTTCGAAGTGCATTGCTGAGGAATAGTTTTGTGTCTTTTTTATTTAATTTTAGTTGGTATGAGTCAGTTCTGTTTACAGGAAGTTGGGTTCAACAAAGTTCACTTTTTATGGTAGCAAATAAAAATCTACTCAACTTTTACGAATAAATTTAACTAAACCTGTGCCTTGACAAACTTAGTGGTCGTTTTATTTGTTAATTTCTGTATTCATTTGTAATTTTTTATTTTTTAGTTTAGAATTGGATTTACTTATTTAAACCGTTCAATTACTTAGTAAAAAAAGTTTTAAGCAGAAAAAAATATAAAAGTAATTTATTTTAACTTCTATGGAACTTAATAGTTTTCAGTTGAATCATTTCTCATTCTTTTCAACCAAAAATATTCCTGTGTGCTCTAAAGTACCTACCTAACAGGTATAACTTTATTTCAACAAAGATTTATAACAATTAACATTAATTTAACATGAACTAATGCGTGCTGTTGTCGAATGGAATAAACTGCCTTCGTCTGTGTTTTCATCTTCATATAACCCGAACACCTTTGAAAGGAGAGTCAATAGGCATTTTGTAGGAAAGCTCACTCCATCGTCGACTTCATCCATGCCCAGGCAAGGAGCGAAGTCAAGAGCTAACCTATCTTAAATAAAAAAAACTTCCGCAAATATAATTTATCTCTAATGTAGGTACCTACCTAATTGACAAAAAAAAATCATCACTTAAATAACTTAATATTTACTTACTTAATAATAATATTTCCTGAAAATATTTCGCGTAATGAAATTCACGTTTTAATTCCCTGAGTCCGTCCCAAGCTGTAATCGGTGACGTCACAACATGGCCGTTCTAAGGGCAACTTTTCGCATTTTCCCCTCAACCGTGGACATGGACGGACGAACCCTTTGTTTGTTCACTGTTTTATTTATTTTTACAGCTAAGCAGCTTTTAGATGTGTTACATACTTCTAAATAGGGCAGAGAGCGGTCTAGGATAGAGGAAAGGAAGGTCATTTGGAGTACCAGTTTGTTTTAGGCCTGTGTCTTTTTTCTGTAGGGTTTAAAGAAATAAGACCTTTAATTTGAAGCAAAACATCACTATTAGGTACAATTTCAGATTGAACGTAAAATGGCAAAATTCAGTATTTGACATGTGGTGCAGGTTTTATCTACATTTATTTTAATATCCTTAAGTACTTACTTTCTCACAAATTGTCAAAAAAAGAAAAAATAAATAATTTATGATCACGAAATTGCGCGCTAGATATTCTCTCAGATTTTTAAGCATTTAGATCCCTTGAGGATGTCTTAGGAGGTAGTCAGAGGTATGTCCAAGAACATGTTTTGGTAATGTATGCCCACATTCAGAAATAAGCATTCCAAACGTGACAGGTTGAAAGCCTATCCGTCCATACCCATATTATAAATGTGAAAGTGTGTTTATTTGTTTGTTTATTTGTCCTGCTTTCACGTCAAAACAGACCGACGGATTGACGTGATTTTTCGTGTGGAGATAGTTGGAGGGTTGGAAAGTAACATAGGCTACTTTTTATCCGGGTACCACGCGAGCGAAGCCGCGGGCAGCAGCTAGTGATATAATAAAGGGACCGTGTTAGTGCAAAAATGTTCTAGCCCACAGACAAACCAAACTGGGATAATGAGTGGCAAAGATTTATAATTACCAACTTGCCCAATAAGGTTTGGTATAAAGTGGTTTAGTTTTGCCTGGAGTACAGACAATTGAGTGTGTCTTTGCAACATGAAAATAGGGTTTATTTTGGATCGTTTGGTAATTCCTACTCAACTTAAGTTTAACTCAACTTAATTTTTACTTTTAACTGGTAGGTGTTTTATTAGTTTTCCATGCGAAAGCTTGTTTCACAGTTTATATTACTTTAGCTCTTCATAACAAAAGCTCTAGGGAGTTAGCATATTTACATGGCCTATTTACTAAGCTAACAGTCAAGTAGGTACGTTTTTTCTTTAGAATTTTTTTTCGTGTTTATTATTAGCTACTTTCAGTTTATTTTGGTTGTTGGAATAAGTAGGTAGACTATTTATGCTTAGCTAGATTAAAAAGAAAAAATTAAATTACTAAGTACCTAAGTAAGCCAACTCTGGTGAGGTAGGTAGTTTTTAGGCCGCCTAAAGGCCTCCATCATGGCTTGACGACTCAAAAGCCGGGACCGAAAATTTAACGTTCCCTCCGAAGCACGGAAGCGCTCAGCTCGTAATGCCACTTGCGGTCACCCATTCAAATTGTGACCTCGCACAACGCTAACTTCAACGATCAATCAAGAACGTCTAAGCAAGCACGCCACGAGCGCTTCAAAGTACCTACCTACTTGCAACCTGGCATGTAATTTAAAAAAGTGAAGTAAGTAGCTTATTTATATTTGTACGTGCCTGTAACTACCCTTAATACTTCTTCAAAAGCGCTGGCGTAGCTTGCTTAGACGTTCTTGATTGATCGTTGATGTTAGCATTGTGCGCGGTCACAATAAAATTTGGGTGGGACCGCAAGTGGCATTATGAGCTGAGCACTTCCGTGCTTCGGAGGGCACGTTAAATTGTCAGTCCCGGCTTTTAAGTCGTTAAGCCATGACGGAAGTCTTTATGCGACCTGAAAACTACGCCACCAGAGAACGAAAGACCACTTGCTCATACGAACTCACTTACTTACTTACTTCTTCAAATAATGTTGATAGATCTAAAACGCAAGTCTACCACTCCTAGGGATACGGCAGTGGGCCTGTTTACATTTAAAAACAAATCGGTCCAAAGTTAATAAAAAATCCTTTAGGCACAAAAAAAACTCCGTCACCAGAGTTGACCACTTGCTCATACGAACTTACTTAACTTTTTTAATCCCTTACATAATGTTTGAAATAAAAAATCTTAGGGTTAAAGTTTTTTATTTTCGAGACAACATAAATCACCAAAATAAACTAAAATCTCCTATAATACTTCAAACAATATTATTTTCAATGTTTTTATGTTACTGTAGAGATCTAAATAATATGGTTGATCTACAAAAATCTATATAAACCAGCATAATGAGACCTATTCAAAATCGTAAACGGATAAAATCGTAATTAAAAGGCAACATTGAAATGCGATTGTTTCTAATAATAATTGGCAAATAAATCTCAAGTAAGTCAAACCACAGTGAAAAGTAGAAAGCTGTTTCACTAAGCAAGAATCTAATGTGTAAATCATCATCATCATCATCATCCACAGCCCGATTTTACCCACTGCTGGGTATAGGCCTCCGTGAGTTTGTGCCATCCACCACGATCCTGTGCCAGTGTAGGTAAATGTGTCACAATGTGTAAATAATTAAGTATAAAGAATAGCATAAAGCGCATTTCAGACTACGCTATAATATATAGCACATAGCATAATAGTTCATAGCATAGCACAACAATATTATGCACCATTCATTTTTATAATAGTAAGCCAATAATATTCAAGCGTTTGACCAAATGGCATGGTGGTGCCTAAGGTTCGTGGGTTCATCAATGAATTTTTCATTTCAAAATATTTATATGCGCACACACGAGCCCAGACGGTGCAGGAAAACGTCCTCCAGTTAGATTTCTTACAGTGGCGATTAGCTTGCAACCTGTCAAGTATGGAATGCTAACTTCTGCAAAATGTGGATAATTGGGCATGTAAATGACAAATGGTGTTTGGACATACCTCTTAGACACCTTCAAAGGATCTTAAATTCCTAAAAATCTGAGAGAATGTCTAAGAGGTGTTAAATCACTTTAATTAATTTCCTACTATGATTATAAAAAAAACCACAAAAGACTAGGTTACTAGTCTTTTGTGCTTTTTTGCCAAGATGTTCAAAGTGAGCCAGCTATTCTACATTTTAGACCACAATAAAACGCATTACAAACGATTTGAGTGCGCAAGCGTTACGACAGAGTTATAGCGGCATTAAACATTATGGTTTATAAAACTACAACTTTGTTTTTATGGGGTGACCTGGAACAGGGGGCGATATTTCGGGAAATCTGATAAAAATACAATTTTCAGAACGTTTCAGCAAATGCCGTATAAAAACTATTTTTTAGAAATAAATAGAAAAATGTTTTACTAGAGTGGTGGCTGGTAAGGTCGAGGATGAGACTGCAAGTTCAAATCCCGTCTTGGTAAAAAAACAAAAACAAATGAATACTTACTTCCGTCTTGTTTTTTTTTTTCAATATCATACAACAGTACCTAAGTAAGATAAGAGTAATTTGGGTATGAAATGTCGCAATTTTGGGGAGTCTGGTCCATTCTGAGAGAATGTCTACCGTGCTTTGAGGATGCAATCTCGATTAAATTTGGTTTCGTTGACCTTTATTTTACTTGGCTGTGGTGCATCAAAGTCGCCCGTATTGACCATGTCTTTCACACAAACACACCGTATTGACCATGTTTTTCCTGTAGATCTTCTTCTTCTTGGCTGGTTAAATTAAGAGACCTAGGTGCTAGGTAAGCCTATTCTATTTCAAAACGTTCCCAGGCACTACAGTGTCCCGTTAAGTGTAGGCAAAGATTGCCTCCTGACACTTCTAAATCATCTAGTAAAGATGCTTAAGTTTTTTTTGGTGCATCAGCCCCTTGATTGTTTATCTTTGATAGCGACCAAGATCGGTCTCAAAATCAAATATAACAGTTTAGTGACCACGCAAGTAGCTCTGTCACACTCATCTCAACAAGACCGAACACGACAAAAGAAACCAACGCGATCGTTTTGACATTTTGAGACTAATTTGAGGTTTGAGACAAGTTAGACAATCAGTCTGCTGGAGTCAATACTAGTACTAGTTTACACCGATCGTTTTGACAGTTTGAGACCAATTTGAGGTTTGAGACAAGTTAGACAATCAGTCTGCTGGAGTCTATAGATACAAGTGTACAGAAAACCTAGGATAGCTTTATCACCGTAAAAGGTAATTAGTAAGAAAAGACTAATTGACGTCAGTTTAACCTTTTAGAAAGTTATTACTGCTGTCATACAACTCATACATTGTATTTTATGAAAGTTTTAATATGAATATTACATGAGTTCGGAACATTAGATAGGTACTTGAATGTAAGTAGATATTTATGCTAATTACTAATGAGGTAGAATTAAAGGAGTTATTACAGTATCAATTTATCGGAGCCAACCTAGAAATCGTCGCTATGTCTCGCTCTTTGGCCTACGCATTTCGTATTGTGCATCCTACTTTTTTCTTCCTACATTTGACTGAAGTTGGCAACAGTTAGGACGATTAATGTAGGATGCACAATACGAAATGCGTAGGCCAAAGAGCGACACAGAGCGATGATTCCTAGGTTGGCTCCGATAAATTGAATAGTGTAATAACTACTAAAGCCGTGTTTAAGTGGGTGTACTTAGACATGATCTGAAGATTCGATGAAGATTCGATCCCAATATAATAGAAATACTACTCGACACACACACAGATACAAAATTAAAATACAGTACAGTAGAGAGTAAAGACACAGAAAGGTACAGACATACGACAGACGGTCGGTAAGGTAAGCGTGCTCCATCTTAGACCACACTGTTGCTTTACATCAGGCAGAGTGTGATGTAAAGCAACAGTGTCAATGTCAATGGTCAAACGCGAACCTATTTTCACTCAAAAAAAAAGACAATAACACACAAATTCTTTTTAACTAACTTGTGGTGTCGAAAAGGCCCAGTCTCAGCTAGTGCTGCACCCATTGGAGACAGCGCTGATTTTCAGACTGTGCCATAATTAATTAGAGGGACTACACGGACACGGCGGGACTTATTACCTACATATATGTACATTTAAACACATTATAAACGAGAATACACACAACAGCCCCCCGATTATCTTTGACAGTGACTAAAATCAGTCTCAAACTGTCAAATATGACAGTTCAGTGACTACGCAAGTAGCTGTGTCACTCTCATCTTAACGAGACCGAATGCGACAAATGATACCTATGCATTCTTTGTGACAGTTTGAGACAATTTGACGTTTGAGACAAGTTGTAGCCTGCAGCAAGGAATTTATAAACTAAAGAATCCTTGGCCTGCAGAGCTAAACAAAACAAATGAGAAAGTGAGATAAAGTGACAGGGACATGACTTCATCTCATGAAATATTTTTTGTTTTAAAAGTCAAGTTTGAAAAGGTAAAAGAAAACGTGATAGAAATATCCGGTAAATTCCGGTATAGCAGCGTTTCTCCTAACATTCTCCGAAAAAAAACCGTCTCTTGATCACCATTAACACCATAATAGGTACTCCATTCCTCACCATCCGGTCATAGCCTCGCCTCAGAAGCTTATCCAAAACTGAAAAATTCAAAACTTTATGTATAGCTACGCGAAAACAAATTAAAGTAAAACAAAGGCCGGTAAATATGAAGGTTTGATTTACGCGACCACCCGCCCCCGCGCCCCGCGCTCTAAATCAAACTGAAATTGCCGAAAATCACGCGTATACAAATGTCTGTTTCGAATTCGACTGGGTTTAAGATACAGGGTGTTAGCGAAAGTTAAGGCGTATCCTGGAGCCAATTCCGGTCATAATCTGTTTTTCCCTGTATAGATAGGTACCTACCCTTGCATCTAGCAGGAAAGTAACTAAGTAGACAACATAATTCTCTAACATTTTATCTTCAAATGTGTTGTTTAAAAAAGTTTAATGACGTCGTATATTATGTGATAATAAATGAACGAAAACTAAAAATAAACTAAAAATCTAAAAATAAACTAAAATAAACTAAAATAATCTAAAAATAAAAATAAACTAATAATCTAAAAATAAACAACTAAAATAAAAATAAATCTTAATCTCCTTTAAAAGTTCATGATCTTTATTATTTTTTGTTTACAAAATTGTCAAAATACAAGATACAAAAATGTCCCGCGGCTTTAATAACTTAAGTTTAAAAAAATCGAAACGCTTGTGACAAACACCATGTTCCTTACTAAAATTTTAGGCACTATTGAGGCAGTAAAAGCGGTATTATTTTTTATTAATTCAAAGTTGTTATAACATTAAATTCTGGTTAGCATGATGTCATCTTTAGTACTAAAGAGACCTGAAATATTCAATTTATTTGAGTAGGTACTTTAATAGCAACATGGAAAATATTTTTTAGTCTGAGTTTGTTTAGTAATTTGTTAGTTTTGGTATTATTTTATGACGCAAGAGCAGGGCATTTACAGGGTGGAAAAAATCAATGGGCCCTGGAGGGAAACTACTTTAAATCCTTAAGATAGAGTATTTTACTTTTAGGAAACATTCCTTTATTTTTAAAACAGAAACATGTATGATCTATCTTAAATATTTAAAGTAGTTTCCCTCCAAGGCACATTCATTTTTTCCACCCTGTATAGAGGCACTTTTATCTAAGGCATTTTCAATGTATTTTTATACAATAAGCACTACTACGAATTAGGCTTTGATAATTTTTTCGTCGTAATATAACTTTGAAATGTTTTTATTGCAGAATCAAAGTCAAATTAAGTTTACTTATATGTTGCCAATACTATAGCAATCTCAAAGTCAATTTCAAAATCAAAGGGAGTAGCAGTTCTTGGCAGGTGAAGGGACAATTCAGTCAGAGCTTTTGCGTGCAAACTACTAACGACATCTAGCGGCAAAGCTTCGTACTAGCTACAGTTACAAAGTCCTTGAAAGCTGAAGACTTGTGGAGTAGAATCATTACCAAGTTATAAATACTAAAAACAGCTTTTTGATTATTCTTGCTGGTTATTGTAAACCTAACTTTAAAAGCTTATTCCAAATAAGTACAGACCTAGTTATATTTTTAAGTTTGGATTGGCCTGTAATTTAAAATTTCAAACAGTTTTCAAGATTTTGCATGTCGAGGAGACTTTTTGACAATGTTCCTATACGTTTGATTATTTATGAAATACTAGCTGCTGCCCGCGGCTTCGCTCGCGTGGTACCCGGATAAAAATTAGCCTATGTCACTCTCCAGCCCTCCAACTATCTCCACACAAAAAATCACGTCAATCCGTCGCTCTGTGAAAGCAGGACAAATAAACAAACAAATAAACACACTACACTATCTTAGATAAGTATTTTGTTATGAAAGTATCGTACCATTTTCTTTATTTATAATACAGACCTTTTGAAGTCCAAAGGGCATTCAAAATAATTCAACATTCCCAGAACCCCCAATTTTATTCAACCACAAAGACGAAATTAAATCGAAATTGTAACATATGCTTCGAAACATCGATAATCGCCGCTAATTTGTATCGAATCGGTTTAAAAATCGAATTGTCCGAATTTTTTTGGACCGCACTCAACTTCTAAACTGTCAATCAAACTGGTGCATATTATTATTTTGGGCATTGTTTAAAAAAACATCGGCAGGTATTCTTCGCATTATCTAAATAGGGTTGGGAAATTATCAGACTTTTGGAATCTTTTTTAAATTTTTGAACACCAGTTTATTCATTTTTTTTTTTCAGTTTACTTATATTTTTTTTTTGATTAAAAATTAGGGTGTTTTTTGGTAGTTCTAACAAAGGATTTCACTTGTGGAATCAATCGGTTAATGATCATTATGTCATGTATATTCCATAGTCAGCTCTGAATTAGTTTTTGAACTATTTTTTTAAATCGGTTGGTACATCAAGATAGGTATCCTGTGATATTATACTCGTATTTACAGAAATAAATGGAAAAAACTGGACTAGCTCAGAAACACTATTGGCTAAAAATGTAATGCTTGTTATAAACCAACACAATAATACCTTACTTATGGAGCACAATGTACCTAATGTAAAAAATCTTTTTGTCCGACTTATTTTCCCATCTCTATTCAAAATCCCTACAAGTATAATTCCTGTCTTGCGGCAGTCTGTAATCGATTCGAAAAAACTCTTATTGACCGCTTGTTTTTGTTAAAAATTGGACTTATCCCTAATCTTATATTGACACCGTAATGAGACCCAAATATTGTACCGGCGGTGTTACAAAGAAACTGTGGAGTGGCTTTAGTCATTTTTTTTTAAGGATTTCTTAACTTTTTTTTTAAATAGGTACTTATTTCAGTTTTTGAGCTAAACGCGTTTACTGTCGAATTAACAAATTTATTTTATTATATAAATTAGATTAGGTAGAGATACTTGAAATACACTCAAAATATAAAAGGAGCTAAAGTCATGGTATGGTATGGTCAATATGGAGTTGACGATTGGTATCGGCTATAATTCATTCCCTGCCCAGCCTTTGCTCTGCCTTGAGTCTTTATAAATTTCAACTATGACGTCGACCAACACCGTGAATAACTCTTCATTAGACACGGTTTGAGACCTAGCTTTCTTTTCGGTGATCCATCCTCTTAAATCGAAATAGTCATGCTCCAGTGGGAATTCAAATTAAGAAGCACGATAAATTGCTGGCCAAGGCTTTTACGTCGTTAAGCCATGACGGAGGCCTAATAGGCGGCTTAAAAACTCCGTTACCAGAGTTGGCCACTAGCTCATATGAACTTACTTACTTACTTAGCAGGAATCCAATCGAAAAAAGTGAAGTTCGACATAGTAAGCGTAATTAGGTACTTGTGGAATTTATAAAATCACCGGAGATTAACATCTCTTTTTGTCACAGTTTTTTATGATTCGTCTCCTAGCCTCCCCTGTTCCGGCCACCGGATAGATTTGGTTCCATGAACTAATCAGCTAATAAGTAAATTGAGAGCCCGCCGTCCGTCACGCGAGGCAGGATTCGGAGGCTCCATAATGGATATACCGTTTGGATAAATGGCTCTATGATGGAATAGTTTCAAGGCATTTATAGATGAGATATTGAGTTTGAATCTTAAATAATAATATTAAACTATATAATAATTTATTCAGTAGCAGCACTTTGAAACGTCTTAAGAGCTAGGTGATTCTACTCTTATTCTTTCGCGACCAACACCGCGGCACCGTGACGAATCGGCCTGTATTCTATTAAATGACAACCGCTTTGGTTTTGGTTCGAACTCTTAAATGTCAGCCATTTGGTGAAATAGTAGAATAGCTTTTCAAAAATTTGTACTGCCAAAGTTCAAAACCTCACCACAACTGAGTCGTTTGTTATTAGTAGTCATGGAAACAGTCGCTTTAGTTGAGGTTTTGGTTGAGGTTGATAAAAAGTTCGGTACCGGAATCGAGCCCAGGGCAACAAACACGTTATAGGGCCTAACTTCAACTCAAGTTTACTTTTTGAAAACCAGAATTTGTTTAAAAAATAATCATCATCTCCCAGCAGCCCTTATTCCACCAAGAGGTTCCAGCCGCGGTTTTCCCGTAACTACAGTAGGTACGGGGTTCTTCAAAAAGGGCGTTTTGAAAATTTTAAAGGGCAAATGTGACTCAATGTAATTTTTTATATGCAATTCTACTATTGCAACCATGTCATGCCCTACAGTGTCCCGTTAAGTGTAGGCATAATATACCACAATTATTTTATTTATTTTCACTTTTATATGTACTTATATTTTTTTATTAAATCACACTAATTATTATAAATGCGAAAGTTCGGATGTTTAGATGGATGTTTAGAAGGATGTATGTTTGTTACTATATAACTCAACAATCACTGAACCGATTTGGCTGAAATTTAAAACATAGATAGATAACGACAGGGATTAGGACAGGCTTTTTATCCGGGTACCACGCAAGCGAAGCCGCGGGCGGAAGCTAGTCATCATCTTCATCATGGTGGCCTTGTGGTGATCCAATCTTAGATGTAGGCCTCTTCCCTTTTCTTCCACTCTCGACGATCTTGTGCCCGACTCGTCCAGTCTCGGCCTCCGTGTCGTTGGATGTCGTCTGTCCTGCGCTGTGGTGGTCTGCCGCGCCCTCTAGTGTCCGCCCTGGGTCTAAGACGCAGGCCAGATAGAAGAGACGGGGCGCAGACATTTGTCTCTTCCGCGTCCCTTTCATACAAAATGTGACGGCGCCGGCGCGGGACATACAGAAAAGACGTACCTAAGACGAGGACGCGTCGCAGACATAATGTCTCTTCCGCGTCCCTTTCATAAAAAATGTATAGAAGCGTCGCGCCGCAAAACATACAGAAGAGACGGGGCGCCGGCCGTCACATTTTATATGAAATGGACGCGGAAGAGAAAAATGTCTGCGCCCCATCTCTTCTATATAGCTTGGGCCTAAGAAAGCTAAGGAAGCTAGTGCTTATGTAAAATTATTATTTTCTCTTTCGCTTCAACGCTTTGTTTTCTGCATGTAATCTAGTACATATTTAGTAACCCTCTCACGTCCATATTTATTAACCTTGCCGTTATAAAGCAATAAATATTCTATCAAGAAAAATGAGTGTAGCCATAAGTTTATTTAAATTATTATTGCATATTAATATGCAGTTCAGCAAATGATGCATTATTACAAACTTTAATTATTATTTAGCTAGTTTCTGTTATTATTTAGCGATAAATAAGCGAGGCAATAAATATTTATAGTGTTATAAATCCGTGGCTCGCGTGAATACGTTGATATGTCGAGATGTCAATTTTTTTTTTTATTGGCTTAAACGATATCTACGCCTATGAAGTATCTATAAAAAAATTGACAGCTCCCTAGCTAGACAAGTTTTCGAGTTATGGCCTTGCCAACTCCTCCATTTTTCGTATTTTAGTTGACATAACTACTTGTCAATTTTTCAAGCCACTAACACACACATGTTTTTGTAGATATTTCGATTTATCAACCTACTCATTCGCCAAAATTATATTTGTTACATGATATCTCGACATATACATATGATATTTTTGATTAACTTTTAACAACTTAAAATGTCAGGTTATGGCTAACCAAAGTATTCCGTTTAAATTGTGATACATTGAGTTGTTCAGTTATGCCCGCGCGCTCTCGCGCTGGCATAACCGAAAATGTCACTCGTATTGGTAAACAAAACGTCAGTTCAGAAATCTTTTTTTTTTTAAGTATTGCTTTTACATGGAAAACTGATAGATTTTAATTATTTGTTAAACTATAATGCCATTGCTTGATTTTTACAAGCTTTTATTATTAACTTGCGATTTTTGTTCGGGTCTACTTTTGAAAATTAAATTTGACTGACTTCCCAGTGTCTGATTAAGCTGAAATTTGGAATACCTATAGGTTCTTGGTGACAATGCAATATTATTTTAACAACGAGCTGATCTGATGATGGAGCCAGGAGCTGTTCAACAGAAATCACTTTTTTTTTAGTGCAATGTTGCAAGTTCAATTTGACCCACTTTCCAGTGTTTGATTGAGCTAAAATTTGGCACACTTATAGATTCTAGATAACAATGTAATATTATGTTAACAATAAGCTGATCTGATGCTGGAGTCAGGAGCTGTTCAACAAACCTCAATATTTGTTTGGATTAAATCTTGCAAATTCAATTTGACCCACTTCCCAGCATCTGATTGAGCTGAAATTTGGCACACTTATAGATTCTCGATGACGATGCAATACTATTGTAACAGCGACCTGATCTGATGATGGAGCCAGGAGCTGTTCAACAGAACTCACTTTTTTTTTTAGTGAAATCTTGCAAGTTCAATTTGACTCACTTTCCAGTGTTTGATTGAGCTAAAATTTGGCACACTTATAGATTCTAGATAACAATGTAATATTATGTTAACAGTAAGCTGATCTGATGCTGGTGTCAGGAGCTGTTCAACAAAACTCAATATTGTGTTCGGGTCAAATCTTTCAAGTTTAATTTGACCCACTTTCCAGTGTCTGATTGAGCTGAAATTTGGCACACTTATGGATTCTTGGTGACAATGCAATATTATTGTAACAACGAGCTGATCTGATGATGGAGCCAGGAGCTGTTCAACAGAACTCATTTTTTTTTTAGTCAATTCTTGCAAGTTTAATTGGACCCACTTTCCAGTGTCTCATTGAGCTAAAATTTGGCACACTTATAGACTCTAGATAAAAATATAATATTATGATAACAACAAGCTGATCTGTTGCTGGAGTCAGGAGTTATTCAACAAAACTCCTCAGTAAATTTTTCGATTGAGGTGAAACTTTGCATTTTTTTCTAGTTCCGAATACATTGTAATAATGTGGTGACAATGAACAGATGTGCTGATAAAATCTGGTTGTATTCCATTCAAATTCTCAGTGATTAACAGTAGAGCATCCGTGTTTGGGCTCATTTAAAATCAGCTTACCCTTACTATGTTAAATCTCATTTCTAAACGGTATGAATGGTTCTGAGTAATAAGTAGGTACTTCAGCAACTCAAAAAACCGGTTTTATAGTCTCTATCTGTTTGCAATCCGATAATATAGCATTGTTTACCTACCAATATTCCATACATTAAAGGTGAATAAGTTGATATCTTTTGCGGCATAACTGGACATCTCGAGACGTAACCTAAATCTCATCAATTTTTTTGTTGACATGTCTTATATCATGGAAACTGTGGGGAATTTTGGTTATTTATTGTCATCATTCGAAAGAGGGCATAAAATAACCATAGAAACAATTAACACAAATACTGTAAACTAATTTACCGAGAAACCAGAAGAGGTCAAACTTTCAAACGGCCGCCCTGAAAAGTTGGTGTTTTATACATGTCAACGTATTCACGCGTGCCACGGAAATATAGGTGGTATCTTTGCTTATTTACGATATGTTGATAGATTCCAAAGGTGTTAGACGTGATATTTAATATATTAATATTTTAAAGCAACGGCGAACGAAAACATCGTGAGGAAACCCATAGCTTAGTCAGCCCCACACGTATACTGACCGTATCTTTCCTGTGGATATGGCCGGTTAAGCTGAGAGGATGGTTTAGGTGCTGGGCAAGCCTACTCCATCTCAAAATTGTTCCAGGCATTACAGTGTCCCGTGTAAGTGTGGGCAAAGATTGCCCCCTGACACTCTATAAATCATCTAATAGAGATGTAAAGGCCTAAGTTTTTTTTAAAGTTCATGACGTCTGACTGCAGGGCGTGCAGGGCAAAGGCCTCCCATCATTTCTTTGAGAGCACAGGCGACTGGGACTACGAGGTTATTGTAGGTTCAATTTGGGAAAAAAAGAGCAATCAAGGGACTAAACAAATTAACAGTACATCGAAATTCGACGCCTCACCAA
Organism: Camptogramma bilineatum; assembly: GCA_958496255.1. Classification (NCBI taxonomy): domain Eukaryota; kingdom Metazoa; phylum Arthropoda; class Insecta; order Lepidoptera; family Geometridae; genus Camptogramma; species Camptogramma bilineatum. The sequence continues at coordinate 12,048,325 of OY292468.1, read as the reverse complement.
AGTCGAGGATGTAGGTATACGGATTGCGAGGCTTAAGTGGAGATGGGCGGTACACTTGGCCAGGCGGGACGACGACCGATGGACTAAAGCAGTTACCGAATGGTGGCCAAGATATATGCGGCGGCCTCGAGGCAGACCACCTGCCCGATGGTCAGACGACATTGTGAGGGTGGTAGGAGAGCAATAGGTCCGGCACAAAACTGCCAGGAGTGGTGTGATGGAGAAAAGGCATTTACCCAGCTGTGGGTGTTACAGGCTGCTTAGATAGATAGATAGATAGAAGTACACAAATTAAAAACAAAATTCGGTACAACTGAACACAGTTGATCACTATCAATCACAAAATAGGTCACAAAATTACAAAATAGGTCTGCAGTAAGTAAACTGGCTTTCAGTAAGTAATTTTATTCACAACCATTACCTTTACAAAGCTTACTTTTTAAATTTAAAAATACCAAACATAACAATCCTTGGAAACGCAAGAAAATTACAATATTTCCTGCAAAAAATGTCGCGCAAAGAATCTTAATTGTATGCATTTACTAAGTTCACGTGAGTTTTTAGTTTTTCGACGTTACATTTAAGACTCATCGTAAACTGCCAACTTTTTATTGGCCGATACTGAGTCGTTGTAGTGTGTGCACTAGCATACATCTTCATACTGATTAAAACTTTGGTCTCTTGATCGGAACTCACAACGCTTCGGTATGCGGTATGCGGTTCTGGTCACATAATCGTATGAAAAACGTTTAGAATGGTCTTTTTTCCATCGCAGTTTGCGTCAGTGGTAAGCGCAGTGAAGTGGGAAACGGGTACTCCGCATAGTGCGGCGTCTTTCTCGTCCCAAGCTGCAGTGTGCATCACGGGTTGACAATGGATTTATTTGAAGACAATAGAATCACTATGCGGCAAAATCAACTGACCGCTTCTCCGCACAGACAGTGACGCAATGTTGGCGCCGCATACCGCAGCGTTGTGCGTTCCGAACAAGAGACCAAAGCTAAGAGCCCGACAAACTGTCGGCCGATAGAAAAGTTTCCAGTCTGCAAGGGGTTTCAGTATTCAGTGGTTAAACTAGCGCAATTATGTAGCCTATTTATTACAAATTAAACCGTGGCTTAACTTCAACGAAAAAAGGTAGATTATGCAACATTTTGTGCGCTGTTCTTGAGAGTTGTGTTGGCCGAGTGGGGCAGTGGCTTTCGATCCCAAAGGCGTGGGTTCAAATCCCAGCCGTGCAACAAAGGATTTTCGTTTCGTTATAAATATGTTTTTTAAAAGCTCAGCTCTTGTCGGTGCAATGATGCAATTTCCTCCAAATATCTCTTTCTAATGCTATTTTCTTAACCTCCATACGATATGACAGCGACCTTCTTCTTAATCTGACTCATGTAATTCATCCTTGGTCTTCCCCTTCCTCGACTTCCTGCTACTTTTCCTTCTATGATGTTCCTTATGAAGCTGTCATGTCGTATAAGATGTCCAATAATTCTCCCTCTTCTGCTTTGTATCATGTTCTTAAAAAGCCTTTGTTTGCTCATTATTACACGATTACCTACATAATTATACGAGCTTTATTAAGTTCTAAAAATTCTGATGTAATTATTTCATTAAAAAAACTAGAACCCGTCAAACCTAATCATTGTCTTACATCATGCCACTTCTGTGTTTTATTTTTACTTAGAACAGAATTCATTATGAACATACAGAATTGATTAAGACTCCATCACAGTAAGTGGCATAAACATAATATTATCACCTGCCTCTTTAAATGAAACTGTCAAAAGTGACAGGTAAAGTGAAAAGTACCTTTATTGCATTTGAAAACAGTGAGCCTGTAGGATAATAGTGTTTTGTGCTGTGAGCCGCGTCGGCCGATTGGAACAGTTCTCGACTTTCGATCCGAAGCTCGTTGATTTACATCCTATCATCCTCTTTGCATTGGTAGAGGTAGAATTTTGGATTTGGGCTGATAGCCTAGCATGCGCAACGTGATAAATTTTCTTGAGTCCAGAAAACCTTCTTACCTAGTCTTCTCTCTGTTTCTGTAGTCGGCCCCTCATGAGTCATGAATGAGGATCGTGATCATCATCGGGTGATCTTCATCTAGATCGGATGATCTGTCTCCATCGGCTTCTTTTCATCGCATCTCTCACAATGTTGTGGAACCTGACGGCTGAGCGTAGGACTGAGGCGACTGACAACAAATATGGCTGATGATGCTGATTGCATTTAAAATTTTCAATAGTGGGTAATTTTCAAAAACTAGATTACTTCATAAGAATTTGTTCTCTTATAATACTAGTAGTTCGCCCCGAACTGAGATCTCGCGCACCGTAGATGGCCAACATTTGGACTTTCTTCTGACTACCCCTATAATTTCAAGTACTACTACTGCCGGGTATGCCTATTGCGCTAGCTCTTCATGGTAAAAAATACTAGCATGCATGCAATACATAATGTCGTGTCTAATTTTTCATTTATTTCATATTTATGAATTATCGTCGTATTTTTAAAAGTATACGTCCTAGAATAAAAATAATAACTATTTTAGAATGTACAAATAAAGACCTTTCATTTGCCACCGCACTCAATATATTTGTTTACTTAACTTTTTTTACCCCAATTATTTTCATTTTTATCAAAATTTTTTTTATCATGAAAATAAATCAAGTAGCATCTAAAATCATTGCAAACCAAACCGCAACGATGCCACTCTCTTTTTAAGACCGACCAGTCAATGAGCTACGAAGACATCGAAACTCTATGAAACGGGAGCTCTTGCAGCTCTGGTTTCGTAGTTTTTGGTCTTTGGTCGTATTTCAAAAACTATACATCCTAGATTAAAAATAAAAACCATTTTGGAATGTACAAAATAAGCCCTTTCGTATGACACCCCACTCAATATATTTGTGTAACTTTCATAATTTTTTACCCCCTTGGGAACCCAATATCTTCACAACCCCTTCATCGATTAAGCTCATATGCTCCACCGTAAATTTCCTTACCACAACCTATTGACCTACCAAGTTTCATGCAGATTGGATGAACGGTTCGACAGTTATGCTCGAACAACAATTCGTGAAACATACAAACATACAAACATACAAACATACAAACATACAAACATACAAACATACAAACATACAAAGCAAAATCGCCCAACTTACCACTAAGATCTTCGCTCGCTTCGCTCGCTCGATCGATTAAAAAAAAACATTCAACACCCCGTTAGGTTAGATAATGGATTTAGATAATGGCCCTCTAAATAATCGATTTTCTTGCGAGTAAAACAAACTTAATTCGTCTGTAAATAAAAAAAAAATAACTTTCCAAATCACTGAGGTATAGTCCGACACAAAATAATAGAAATAAATGGGGGCGCCACTGTGCAAGCTAAATACGCGAAATGGATAAATTCTCTTTTAGAAGTATATTATTACTTCTGACTGACGTCTTCGGCACCTGTACCATAGACAAGAAACCTGTACTTTACCATAGATTAGTAGAGAAAGGGTTTCCAAAGTACCGAAATTTTAGTTGCCGTGTCTACCCGTTTTTGCCAGACTATAGATACCTACTCGGTTATGTGTTATAAAAGTTTAATTTTTTTAAACATACTTACACCGCTCTACTTAAAAATTTCTGTTAAAATTAAAACACCGATAAATAATTGCCATTTGTTTTTGTTAGATAATGTCAAATAGTAACAGGGCAAATCTTGAGCATTATTTAATTTTAACCCATGTTCAAGTTTATATAATATAAAGTTTATATAAAGGCCCGCAATTTTGACATTCCTAAAGTTTACTTTACACGCATAGTTGGATAAAAACATGCAAGTTTATTTAAATGTTTTTTCCATGAGTCGTGCAAGTATTATTTTTATAACAACTACATAAGTACTTATTCAAATAATATGATAAATATTAAAAAAAAAACTTTTAAACACGACTCAGTCGTAGTAATCTAGCCGTTACAACTTATTTCAGATAAACACATTTTTTATTATAATTCAAAAAACAATTACACATTACTTACTTTTCAATTTATCAAAAGCATTGCACCTTAACTTTGAATTATTGTAAACCAACAAAGCGTTGAATTTTTATATATTTATGTTTGAAAGGAGTAAAGAAAGTATTTGAGAGGTTTATATTTTCTAAATTCATATTTTTAAAAACAACGTGAAAAACTATCCAGATCATCAGATATTCAAGATTTTTTCAAGAGGGAGTTTTGACGTCATCATCGAATCATTCTAATATTAATTACTGAGTTTAAGCGTAATGTTTTATACTTAAGTACCTATACATATTTTGTTGAACTCATTAAATATATAATAAATAAATAAATAAATATTGCTGGACATTTCACACAGCATCATGTAGCCCCAAGCTAAGCAGAGCTTGTGTTATGGCAACCACATGACTGATATACTACTTATATACATTTTTTTTTGTAAATACATACATAATATACATAGAAAACACCCAGACCCGAGACAAATATTTGCAGATCATACAAACATTTGTCCCGCGGCGGGGATCGAACCCGCAACCTCCTGCGTCACAGGCGGGCCTTCACCCACTGCGCCACAGAGGTCGTCAAATTTCGTCGGTCGAAATTGCTGCTCAAAAACAATTTTGAAACTGGTGTGGTCGTGGCGTTTATGTTATTAGATCATTGAAGTTAAGCTACTTTCTTCGATCATTATAATGATCTAAGGCTACTTTTTGAGCAGTCACGATATGGATAGGTGATCCCTAGTAACATTAACAACTGAGCTGAGCGCTTCCGACTCTGCCCCCCTAGCCATGGGCCCTAGCCATATTACACGATCTATCGTCGCTGTAGAACGATCTATCGTTGCTGTAGAATAGAACACTTCAAAATGTATAGGAATTGACGTTCGGACCACGTGACTCATCTACTTGAAACGTCAATTCCTATACATTTTGAAGTGTTCTATTCTACAGCAACGATAGATCGTTCTACAGCAACGATAGATCGTGTAATATGGCTAGGGCCCCTGATTCCACTCCGGACTTTTGAATAGAGAAGCAGCTCATTATGAACTGATTTATATGTACGTACAACAAAAATATACTTACAAACGAAAGATTTTTAACTGCAACTGCTGGTTATTATCATAATCAGAAATGACGCTAAGAGATTATTTTGACAGCTGTCCGTTTAAAATCTAATTAATGCCAAAGTTTATAAAGTTATTCCGCCGTCGCTGAGCATTTTTAAATTCCGAACGCGTTCGACGCATCTGCGTGCTACGTCACTTGTCACTTTGACACTTCTATACAAACTACTGCGCGCTTTGCCCGTGCCGGCGATTATTCTTTTTTTATTTTCCGCTTATCTTTGGCAAAGGTCGTGTCGGCCGTCTAATGTGTTGCTACTGAATTTATGATATCGATTTTTAGTTTTTTTGGAACTGTTATTGAATATTGACTTACGCATTCGGTTTCATGTGCCATTTAACATATAACCATAAGAAATGGTTGTTCTTTCATTTATTTATTTTGTTCTTTACTATTTGTTACTTCATTACACTAAGCTCAACCAAAGTTGTTTGTAATTAATGAAAATGCGAGCAAAATTGCGATTATTTTTAACAATCAAAATAGATAAGCGAAAGTGAACCTAAAGTTCAAGTCCTTAATAAAAATAAATCGAAAAAATGAAAATAAACAGTTGTAAGTAGGTAGGTACTTACCTACAAGTATAATTTTTATATTTACTTTTAAAACAAATTCGTTGTTGTGATATTGCTTTTATTATGTAAATATTTAGAAAATTACACGACGTTTTATTTTAACTTTTAACTTTCGTTTATTTAACTTATTTTTATTGTAAGTACTACCTACCATCTGCCGGTTGTATTTACATTTTAAATAGGTAAGAATATATTATATTCTTTGATTGGTAAAAATAATCTCAATAAATATATTCTTAAATAATTGAATAAAATATACTTACCTACCTATTCTTATTTAAAGTGTAAATACAACCGGCAGATGGTACAATAAAAACAAGTTAAACAAAAGTTAAAATAAAACGTCATGTCGACGTAATTTTCAAAATATTTAATCCGAGCGTCGAAAATATTATCAAATAAAATTGTAATAAGTAAGTGAGTTCGTTTGAGCTAGTAGTCAACTTTGGTGACGGAGCAGATTAAACGTTTTTTTGAAAAGTAATTTCCAAAGTCAATTACGTAAGTACCTACCTATAAGATTATCATTTGAGTAGGTACTTTTATAAACATTACTTTGTTTTAAAATTATGCAAATCTGCATTCTCATTTTTTAATGATGAGCCGCGAATCGCTTAGTTTTAAGTGCATAATATAAACTTTTATAGTTATTTTTTGTTTCTACTTGAGATAGTTTACTAAACTATAATGCATAAGTACGTAAGTACAAAATAAATTGCAGTTTTTTTTAATGTACCTATTGTTACTTAGTAATAAACCAACTACTATTAAATGCAATAATGCGTTTAATTGCAAATAGCCATTACTTTCTTGAAAGTTGGCAAACCAACAAGAGATGTTACGGTGCAAGTATGAATTAATATTCATTAAAAAAAGTTATAACTGTATCTATCTATTTCAGCCCACATCCACCCACTGCTGGGTATAGGCCTCCTCGTTATCTCGCCACTTTTTCCGGTCCTGCACCATTCGCGTCCACTTTTATTAGAATTTATAAGGAGAGAAAAATTGAACGCGATCCAAATGGTTTCAAAGAAATGTTTATTATTTAGTTTATAATATATTAATTTACTTATTTTTAAACATTTTTGCCAATGACTTTCATTAAATTTATTGAAATTGGTTTGTATTGTATTTTCTATAGTATGTAGTAGTTTAATTTCTGTAAATAAATGTTAGACATTTTTATATTCAGCCAGATTACTCAATGAACTTCAACATAATACCAACTATGCAATTAATAATTCAATTTCCCAAGCCATAATGACGTTTACACGAACAACTACTGATGTAGTGCGCAGGCGCCGGTTTTGAAGCATAAAGTATTGTTGCAGTCAGTTATGCCACGCCTATACGGTGTTATTAGATCTACACGAGTAGCGAAATCTTCTAATAAATGGATGTTTTTTTCACTCTCAGGAAACAAAATGAATAAAGTAATTTAAAAAATATATACTTACCTACTTATATTTAGATCGCTAAAGTTGTAAACTTTTTAATTTATGAGCTGATCATATAAAAATTTAAAAATAAATTATTCAGTAAGGATCGTGTTGTAATCTATATGCTATATATAATATGCTAATATATTATATATCTCTAAATATAAATAGTCAAGCTCCAGTGGGGTGTCAGTCGAAAGAAGTGAGGCTCGAAAACGTAGGGATACTACACTCACCTCTTGCTTGGTAGAGCAGTGGCCACATTTAGTCCAAATTCACGAGTTCAACACAGCAGGTTTCGTAAATCAGATGGTTGCGGGTTCAATCTAACACCGTCTGAATGAACATTTTTAGAAATGTTTAAAAAAATATTGGACATTATGAGCATTCATTAAAAATAAATAAAACCAGGTAAATGTCTAGCACAGCAAAATTGTGTATTTAAGTACATATTTTTAACCTTTAAATTTTTGGTTCAAATTACAAACATAGATAAAGACTTGAAGTCCAGTATTAAATTACAATCGACGGTTTTATTTTTCTTAAGCTTTCCTTAACTAGATATTATATCGACACTTGTATTTTTAAGCTGTTTTTAACGATGTTCCTTATAAGTGTATTAAAAAACACAATAACTATTTGGATCGTATAAACCTATTTTTTTGCCAATAATTTTATTATATTGTAAATATTTTGAAAACCTTGATATTAAATGACTTAATTCTCTAGGGCCCACTTGCTTTCCTTGGTTAGTTAACACGGGTTTAACCGGGGTTGTTGCACATTGAGTAACAAAACTAATACTAGGTTAAATAAATATTTCAGTGCCTCTAGTCACTGACTAGAGGCATTGAATTTATCTTGCATCATCCAAAGTTCGGCGTTAACCTAGATTAAAGTTTTACATTTTTAACCTACCGATGTGGGAGAGTTCAATCGGCTAACCCCGGGTTAGTGAGTAAACAAATGTCATAAAAAGACAAACCAGGAATTCTATAATATAGAGTACCGTAGTGTAAAAGAGAAAAACATACAAGTTTCATGTTTGTTCATTCGTTCATCTTTGGTCGGATATAATTTACATATTATGTGGTAGGTGCACAGACATTTTGATGACATTTCGATGAGATAAATGGTCTAAGGCTTCCACCAATCAAAAAAAAGAAACGTCGGGTTAGTAATTTAGTTAACCCAAGAACGCGCAAGAAGGCCTTAGTACCATTGCCTTAGTTTAATAGACTTTATTTTTATTCTTTACATTGAACTTTCTGATAAATGTTTTGAGAAGCTATCAAGAGGTCGAAAGGCCACAGGTGCAAAGTGACCTCAACATTTTTGATGTTCTTTTGTCATTGCACAAATGCACATGTCTTTTTTTTCTTATTTTATGTCATTTCATTTGCATTTATATTACCGAAAACTATTGTCTATAGGGTAATCTGTGCTATAGGTACTATATTACTATACAGGGTGTGACAAATTCTTGATCACTGCAGGGTAGATTTTCTCTTGTAGTTAGAAAGATTTGTTCTTAGAAAACTATTGTTTTATTTGGAAAAAAAAAATTGCATTTTTATATTTTTGAAAAAAGTAAGTACTTACTTACTTACAGTTAGCCTAAAAAATTGCATTTGTCAAAAAAAAAAACAAGTTGGTCTTAATCGACTCTATTTCCCACCAGAAACACTTTTCCTAAAGTAACTTACCAAATCAAATCGTAGGTTTTTCCAATAATTAAAAAAAAACACATTCCATACATTTTCTATGAATGTAAAATGTATGAAATGTGTTTTTTTGAATTAGCAAAAACTTACGAAATTGATCCTACAAAAAATGTAAAAGTATAGGTCTACCAGAATCTCATGGCATAAAAAAAAAAAAAAAATTGTGATTTTCATATGGCAATGTCAATCATTACCTGTCTAATCAAATTACGAGATCTGTCAACCGCTGCTGAAATTTTGCTAGTGCTAGTGATTTCTTCTTGTTATTTTGTTGTTTTTGGGACAATGTCGAAAAAGCCACTTCGATCTCAAGCGAGAAATATTGTTTTCAATGTGTATCGTAAAATAAGCGAAGAAGAAGGCGAAAATCAAACTCAATCTTTGATTTTAAAGCGTGTCGTTGAGTTGACCGGTAAGTTGGACTGAGTTGGTTTGATACTTTAGTTTATTTTATATTTTTCTTATTTAATTGTACCTTCTTTATAGGTGTTTCCGGTACTACTATACGACGAATTGTATATGAGATAGATGAAGTATTAAAATCGCACGGTCACGAAGTTTTAAGGCTCCCGCCTTATCATTGCACCTTAAATTCCATAGAAATGATTTGGGGTATAATGAAGCAAAAAGTTGCTGATAAAAATGTAAATAGGCCTGCGAGTGACATAAAATTATTAACAGAAGAAGCGTTCTCTCAAATTGGTGGAGAGGAATGGCGAAAATGTTGTGAACATGTAAAGAAAATTGAAAACGATTTCATCAAGCAAGATAGAGTAATTGAGAGGCTGGAAGAGCGATTTATAATAAATACCTCTTTATCTTCATCATCTGATGAAGAACAAAAAATGCAAGAGGAGTTCTTGGTTCTTGTTTTCTAGTCTGAATGTTAAGTTTTAGTATGATTTAAATGATATAAAATAAATTAGTACATAAAGTAATGTACGATTGATTTATTTTTCATGACTTATTTTCCTATGAAAAACCCGATGTATAACAATATTCTTCATACACATACCTTATCGATCGAGCGAGCGAAGCGAGTGAAGATCTTAGTGGTAAGTTGGGCGATTTTGCTTTGTATGTTTGTATGTTTGTATGTATGTTTCACGAATTGTTGTTCGCGCATAACTGTCGAACCGTTCATCCAATCTGCATGAAACTTGGTAGGTCAATAGGTTGTGGTAAGGAAATTTACGGTGGAGCATATGAGTTTAATCGATGAAGGGGTTGTGAAGATATTAGGTTCCCAAGGGGGTAATTTTTTTTTAAAGTTACACAAATATATTGAGTGGGGTGTCAAACGAAAGGGCTTATTTTGTACATTCCAAAATGGTTTTTATTTTCAATCTAGGATGTATAGTTTTTGAAATACGACCAAAGAACAAAAACTACGAAACCAGAGCTGCAAGAGCTCCCGTTTCATAGAGTTTCGATGTCTTCGTAGCTCATTGACTGGTCGGTCTTAAAAAGAGAGTGGCATCGTTGCGGTTTGGTTTGCAATGATTTTAGATGCTACTTGATTTATTTTCGTGATAAAAAAAAATTTGATAAAGAATGAAAATAATTGGGGTAAAAAAAGTTAAGTAAACAAGTAAAATATTGAGTGGAGTGTCAAATGAAAGGTCTTTATTTGTACATTCCAAAATAGTAATTATTTTTGTTCTAGGACGTATACTTTTAGAAATACGACGAGAATTCATAAATATGAAATAAATGAAAAATTAGACACGACATTATGTATTGCATGCATGCTACTATTTTTTACCATGAAGAGCTAGCGCAATAGGCATACTCGGCAGTAGTAGCACTTGAAATTATAGGGGTAGTCAGAAGAAAGTCCAAAGTAGATGTAAGCCATCTACGGTGCGCGAGATCTCAGTTCGGGGCGAACTACTAGTATACTTCATGTTCATTAATCTTTAGCATAAATAAAAATTTTAAAGTATCAAGATCGTTTAATCCAATTTCCCCAGTATTGCACGCAATAAATTTTTATTTCCTCATTTGCCATGAGATTCCGGTAGACCTATACCTATTCTATCAGTTTATCGTTTTCATAGTACAAGCTTTGCTTAGTTTTGGGCTAGATACTAGATAAAATAGAATAGAATAGAAGAATAGAATAGAAAATCGTTTATTTTGTGTAAGTAGGTATAACTAAAAGACAAATTCGAAATACTTATAACTAAATAACTTAAAATTACACACAAAATTGGTCACCACTCAGCGTGGGCTACAGTAGCATAGAGCTACTATAGCGCTGGTTTTCTGTGGTCCCACTGTGTAAAAATGTCCACCAATATTCATTTATGAATTATGTAGGTATTTATGTCTGTTTGGTCGCAGTTTGACACCAAGCTCGTGGTGTCTAAGGGCACAGGTGCAAAGCGGACCTTTGTCGGCTATAATGGCGGCTCATAGCTGCTTATCGCGCGATGACGGATGGCGGGCCTCCGCTGAATTAGTACTTTTCGCAAACTCGCGAAATGATACCAACAGGTAATAGTTGGTAGAGATAGTAGAAAAGTATTTCATTTTCATGTTTGATATACCTAGTCAATTATTTTAAGTGATGAATTATAGAAGATTTTTCAGTTGACAGGTACGTATATTTTTATTTTGAAACATTCTATTCTTATTCTATCCTTATTTTGTTTTAATCCAATAATGTAAAAGCTTTAACTTTAACTAAGCTTTACGCCACCCAGTAGTGTCCTTCGAAGGAGGAGGCCAAAGCACCGCCTGTAAAATATAATAACTTGTGCGTTGGCCAACAGTTAGATTACTAACTTAGATACGTAAATTGTAATCATCTTTAACTAAATAAAGTGCAGTTTTCTCAAAACATGACTTGTGCAATTAGGGTGAACGCAGATATGGGCCGCACCGCAGTCTCCGCAGTCCCCGCATTCGATTTCTTTGTCTGAAGTTCTATGTTACCTCGCACACCTAGCCGCGCCGCAGTCACCGCAGTACCTGAAGCGGCCGAATTTCTAAGCCGCAGCTTATGCCGCAGCGGACAAACAATGTCAAACAATGTCCCAGGCACTACAGCATCCCGTTAAGCAAAGATTGCCTCCTGACACTGTATAAATCATCTAGTAAAGATGTAAAGAACTTTAGTCGAATTGCTCATTATTCAAACTACGTACGTCAAAAAAACTTATTTGTGGCGGGATTGTTTGAAAAATTTTCCTGATATTAAATTAGTTTTTTACCTGTAAAAGCGTTGTTCTGGACTTAATTTTGTTATCAACTATTATAATTAATTACGGGCGATTCAGTAAATACAATTTTGGAGCGTTTGCGCGCGATCAAAAAATGGATGCGACCGAGGTCGACTCCAGGCCTCGGTCAAGAAACAGTTCGATGAGTGAGGATGAGATGGCTGTGCAAGCTATTCTTGATGAAAATCAACAACAATGTGAGACGAAGAGTACGACGCTGACGCGTCCTCCGACCAAACGAGTGAGGATCAACAATAGCAATGATGAACGGGAAAGTGTAGATGAGGATGGATTTACTCTTGTGCAGAGAAAAGCACATCGACGTTTGCCTACAAGAGCGCGGGGCGCGCCTGCGAAAGGTACCGATAATTTGCTTACTAACTGCTTTGAAGTGTGCGTTTCTTCATACGCATTGTTGCCCAAACAAATTGGGTTGGCTATGTTACTGAAGGCTGAAGGGATTACCAACGTGACTCAAATAAAATACAAGAGCCCTTACAGAGTAGTCATATCTTTTGAAAATAAAGCCGATGCAGACAATTTGATTGCAAATAAAACATTTTCGGAGTCGGGATACAGATGTTATTTGACTAGTGAAGTAGACATTACCTATGGTGTAGTAAAGTATTTAGAACTTGATGTAAAAGACGAAGATTTGATGGAGTCCTTACAATGCGACTATAAAATAGTATCCGTAAAAAGGCTGCCTAGGATGTCGGAAGAAGGAGAATGGGTGAGCAGTGAAACTGTACGCTTCGGATTTAAAGGTTCCGCTTTGCCCCCCTATGTTTTTGGATATGGTTGCAGATTCAAGGTAGAGCCTTACACTTTCCCGGTGACGCAGTGCGCTTCATGTTGGAAATTCGGACATCTTACTCGAACGTGCCCTAGGAAAGGGCCTATCTGTCCAAAGTGTGGCGGAGGGCACACTAACTGCGAAACAACTGAGTACTGCTGCGTAAACTGCAAAGGCAAGCACATGTCCCTGAGTAAGTCTTGTCCAATCTTTAAGAAAGAAAAAGAAATCAGGGCCATAATGTGCCAATATAATTGTATTTATAAAGTAGCGCGGTCGAAGTACTTGGAAAATAAGACACGTAAGTTTGATGGTTTCTTGAATGATCCATCCTTTTTCAAGAAAGATACTCCATCTTTATTCAAGTTCGGCGATGAACCTAGCGCTAGGAGTTTCGGGCCCGTTAGATCTACAATGTCGTACAGTCAAAGTGTAGGTTCGAAGGTGGGCCTAACGAAACACGAAGCTCATCTCAGTGAGGCTGACACTTTGCGACGACATGATGGAGAGATGAGCAACGACGACTCGAAGGCTAGCAGTGAGGAATTTGGTACGCCATTTGAACCTGTAAGTACGAGAAAAAAGAAATATAAGAAGGAACGTAAACAAAAGGTGAGCTCGCGGAGTTTTGAATGCTCTGTAGAGCAACCGGCGGCAACTCCGGCGGCAACTCCGGCGGCTAAACCGCCCACCGCGGGTCGTGATAAAAAGACCGGATCATTAGGTGAACAGAAGAAAAATAGTAGTTTTACTAGTTTATTTGGAAAGGTAAAAGAAATTGTGTTTTCGAACAAAAGTTTTGATGAAAAAGTTAGTCAAGTGTTAAAATTACTTTTTGAGGAGGTCGTGTCGTATATAGTGTCGATGGTGAGCAGTGGAGATGTTCTTACAAAACTTTTAGGCCTATTTTATGATGGATAACGACATTTCTAATGCATCCGCAGCTAGGGCATCGGGCACTGGGGGTTCCGTTGCGCAATTTATAAACATTGCGCAATGGAACTCACAGAGCCTGATGCCCAAAAAACAAGATTTTGAGCTTTTACTTTGTCGGGAAAAAATTGGTATTTGTTTATTGAGTGAAACATGGCTTGACCCTGATACAAGCTTGCGAATTAGTAACTACAATGTTTTTAGAAAAGATAGAACCGATTCTTATGGGGGTGTAGCCATTTTAGTTCATAAATCAATTAGGACTGCAGTGTGTCCCATAGTTATAAGAAATGTCGGTATTGAAATCCTAAGTGTCAAAATTTTGAACTGTAAATATTTAGAACATGTAGTATCAGTTTATTGTCCTTCATCTGTAAGAACTTCACAATGTGACTGGGATAGTATTTTTTCAAAATTTTCATCTAAATCCTTAGTGGCTGGTGATTTCAACGGTCACCATTCAAATTGGTCGTGTAAAATTGATACTAGAGGGTTACAATTACTAGATTCATCTTTAGAGCACAACTATGTATCACTCAACAATGGGGGATTTACGAGGATTAGACTAGTTAATGATCGATTACAGGAATCCGCGCCAGATGTTACCTTTGTTACCACTGACATAGCGGTTTATTTTAAATGGCTTGTGACAAGGGAAAATCTAGGTAGCGATCACTTGGTTATCAAATATTCTCTTCAATATCGAGCCTCTCGTAGGTTTGTTGAGCGCTTAAATTTTAAGTTAGCTGACTGGAATTTATATCAAGAGAAACTTAAAGTCAGTTTCAGTGAAATCGCTTGTGGGGATGACATTCAATTGAGTTACAATTTATTTGTAGACAATGTTAATGCAGCAGCGCGGGAAAGTATACCTATGATTAAACACAGCACAGATCCTCTCCAATCTTTTCAGCCAAAACCTTACTGGTGTCCAGCTATTTCTCTAGCTATAGCTCAACGTCGGTTAGCATTGAAGGCGTTTAGGCGTAATCCTACACCCGACAATCTAGACTTACTGAAGGCTAAAATAGCGGATGCTCAAAGGGTACACAGGCAGGCTAGGTCAGTAAGTTGGCAACAGTTTTGTAGCACGGTAGACGAAAGTATGTCAGCCTCGGACATGTGGCGTCGGATGCGTTGGATGAAGGGTGTACGTAGGGATTGTGTGAGAGCGCCCAGTGAAACGAAAGAACATCTTTTACGTAGTTTGGCTCCTGATTTCGTTCAAACTTTAGAACCAGTGTTTACTTCAAAAAACACTCTCTTAGATACTGAATTTTCTTTTGAAGAACTTCAATGTTGTTTAAAGAAAAAGGATACGGCCCCTGGTGAAGATAAAATTACCTATTCAATGATTTATTACCTTCCGCTTGTAGCTAAGTTGCATTTGTTGCATATTTTTAATTTGATGTTTAAACATTCGGTAGTACCAGAACAGTGGCGTAGCATTAAAATAGTGCCTATTCCCAAACCTAACGCAGATCCTAACTTATTGCCTAAATTTAGACCTATTTCATTGATGTCTTGCATGTGTAAAATGTTTCATTCCATGATTTGTAAACGCATTGAGTGGTTTGTAGAAAAACAAAAAATTTTAGCCCCAGTTACAAGTGGCTTTAGGAGAAATCAGTCATGCATGGACTGCTTAGTCCGTCTAGTTACACAAATACAGGTGGGGTTTTCAAGAAACATGTCCACATTAGCAGTATTTTTAGATATTGAAAGTGCCTACAATAATGTTTTAACTGATCAATTAGTTGTTATGCTGGATAGTCTTAATATAGGTTCCCAAACATGTAAATATTTGTGGTCATTTCTAAGCAGCAGATTTTTGAAAATACATGATGATGATGAAAATGGTGAAACCATGGTAAGATGGACCTGTAAAGGGTTAGCACAGGGTGATCCTCTTTCGCCACTTTTGTTTAATATTGTAACTCATAAAATTTGTACGGGGTATGACAACGTTGGTGTACTGCAGTACGCCGATGATTTTGTTTTTTATGCACAAAATAGTAACATGGAGCTTAACGTAACTTACCTTCAAAGATCTTTAGATTCTACTGTAAATAAATTAGGAGAGCTTGGCTTAGAAGTATCTTCAACAAAGACCCATTGTTGTTGTTTCAGTAGAAGGCGTAGGTTAGATAGGATAACCTTATCTATCAATAATAACAGTATATCAACTGAATCACAAATAAAATATTTGGGCGTTTGGTTGGACAAATCTTTGTTATGGTCCAAACATATAAATGAAACTCGTGAGAAAACGATCAGTATGATTGGTCTGTTGAAAGTGTTAGCGGGTGCATCATGGGGCTTACATCCTAAGCATTTGCGCCGGCTTTATATTGCCTTAATTCGTAGCAGAATAGATTATGGTTGTTTTTTGTATGATAATGCCGCAAAGACTCATTTATCTAAACTAGATAAGGTGCAAAACATAGCAATGAGGGCAATTGGTGGATTCATTAGGACCACCCCCATACATGTTATGGAATGTGAATTATGTTTGCATCCACTGCAATTTAGGCGTCGCTATCTTGCTACTAAATATTGCCTTAAAGCCCAATCGTTTTCTAATAACATAACTACAAATCTATTTGATAAGTTGTTAAGTCTAGATCAACGTAAGAAACCTTTGCTTATTTCTATTTATGAAGAAACTAAGTCAGAAATTATCAGAACTAGTGACCCTATAGGTATGTTTTCCCTGGATACTTGGGTATCAAGATTAAAGTTAGATTTTGTTGAAACTACGGTAGAAGGAATAGAACAAGCGAAAAATCATTATGATGTCAATTTACTTAAGACTCTTACATTAATTACGTTGAATACTAAATATAAAGACTGGTACAAGTTGTTCACTGATGGGTCTAAGGTTGGCAATAGCGCCGGTGCGGCCTTTTACGATCCCAGTCGCAATGTTAAGGAAACTTTTAAAATTGTGTCCGAATGTAACAACATTATGTCAGTAGAACTTTTTGCAATATCAGAAGCATTATCTTATTTATCTGCGCTAAATATTACTGGTAAAGTAGTTATCTTGACCGACAGTCGCAGTGCTTTGCAACACATTGCACGAGTTTCCTCCGGAGCTCGAGGTATCTCTGTGGCATATGGTATTGTAAGGAAAATACTGTTCTTGTTGAGTAGAGGTATGGATCTGAGATTGCAGTGGGTTCCCTCACATGTTGGTATTCAGGGCAACGAGGAGGCTGATAGATTAGCAAAGAAAGCTATTTCAGATGGCACAGAAACTTATATTATAGCTGAACATGCAGAAGTTTTGATTAAATATAAATATAAAATTTATGAAAAATGGAAAAATAATTATTGTGAAATTTCAGCATTGAAAGGAATTTGGTACAGGATACTGCAATGTGAACCTCCTCGTATACCCTGGTTTGTAAATAGTAGACTTAAGAGATGTTTGATTGTGACTGCTCATAGGTTGCGCTCGGGACACATTCCACTAGCGAAGTTTAATCACCTTATGAAAGTTGCTGACTCTCCCAATTGCAATGCTTGTGGGGTTGTTGAAGATGTTCATCATCTCTTGGTGGAATGTGTTCGGAGCCAGCCTCTGAGAGATCATTTGAAGAGTGAATATGAATTCAATTTGTGGAATGTTGGTGCATTCCACAGTTTATTAGCTGCTCCTTTGTCCTTACCAGCTAGGGACCTGTTCGTAATGGTGAATAACCTATTTAAATAATATGTTAGTAAGTTAAGTTGTCAACGGGCTGACATAGTCACTAAGTGACTCAAAGTCCTTTAAAATGTAAGATATAAATAATAAATAATAAATTATTCAAACTAAAAATATATGAAAAATGACATTTTGATGGTCAATTTTAGTGCGTATAATTAATAATCCGACTATAAGTGTGTAATTATCACCACCTATAGGCTATTTTGACATTTTGGCATCAAAAATGTTAGTTTAGTTTTAAATAAGTTTACCAAATAGGTAATAAATAAATAAACAAGTCTGAGTATTTTTTAATGTTTCCTATGGTATGTATTTATTATTTTGATTTTTTTGCAACTAGTACCCGATAAGCAGCGAAAACCTGCGTCCGCGCGAAAACCGGACCGATTTCCTGTCCGTGAGGACGGCTTATGCAATAAACAACAAGTTTTTTGTTTAAAGTTTTTAATTATTTAAATTACTTTAAAGTTATGGAAAAAAAGTTTATCGCTTTATTTGAGTTGCAATTTAATTTTATGTTAGTGTAAAAGATACCAGGGAATAACATTAAGTATTATGCAAACTAAACTATATAACTAGTAGTTCGCCCCGAACTGAGATCTCGCGCACCGTAGATGGCCAACATTTGGACTTTCTTCTGACTAACCCTATAATTTCAAGTGCTACTACTGCCGGGTATGCCTATTGCGCTAGCTCTTCATGGTAAAAAATACAAGCATGCATGCAATACATAATGTCGTGTCTAATTTTTCATTTATTTCATATTTATGAATTCTCGTCGTATTTTTAAAAGTGTACGTCCTAGAATAAAAATAATAACTATTTTAGAATGTACAAATAAAGACCTTTCATTTGACACCGCACTCAATATATTTGTTTACTTAACTTTTTTTACCCCAATTATTTTCATTTTTTATCAAAATTTTTTTTATCATGAAAATAAATCAAGTAGCATCTAAAATCATTGCAAACCAAACCGCAACGATGCCACTCTCTTTTTAAGACCGACCAGTCAATGAGCTACGAAGACATCGAAACTCTATGAAACGGGAGCTCTTGCAGCTCTGGTTTCGTAGTTTTTGGTCTTTGGTCGTATTTCAAAAACTATACATCCTAGATTAAAAATAAAAACGATTTTGGAATGTACAAAATAAGCCCTTTCGTATGACACCCCACTCAATATATTTGAGTAACTTTCATAATTTTTTACCCCCTTGGGAACCCAATATCTTCACAACCCCTTCATCGATTAAGCTCATATGCTCCACCGTAAATTTCCTTACCACAACCTATTGACCTACCAAGTTTCATGCAGATTGGATGAACGGTTCGACAGTTATGCTCGAACAACAATTCGTGAAACATACAAACATACAAACATACAAACATACAAACATACAAACATACAAAGCAAAATCGCCCAACTTACCACTAAGATCTTCGCTCGCTTCGCTCGCTCGATCGAATATAAACTAAGCAACACTTTATCGTATACCACATAATAACATGTTTAAAAGTTCAATTGAAATGTGTGTATGTTTGTTTGCATTTATTTGAGTAAATCCGCATGCCTTGCAGTGAGACGATGCAGGCTAGAAAAAACAATAATAATGGATCTGCTTAAACCAATGTTTATTTATTTTTATATTTTATGCGCTACGAAACTAAAATTGTTGATGTGGCTTCGAAGGTCGCGACGCTGAAGTGGAACCGGGCAGAACATCGGATGCCAAATGAGCTGTGGGCGAAGGCAGCCACCGAGTGGCAGCCCGACCCAGCGAGAAGGCGACGCGGTAGACCAAAACGGAGATGGCGGGATGAACTCGAGCAATTTTTGCCGGCCTGGAGGGTTGTTGCTGAAGACCGCGATGTCTGGAAGGAGTGGGGAGAGGCCTTTGCCCAGCAACGGTACACTTATGGCTGATAATAATAAAAATAATGAAATTTTTTATAATTTTGTCATTGTGAATTTTATTGGTAGTAAATGCTCTGCGAGGAAGCGCTGCGGTGACAACTGGTGGATCAGTCTTGTGAAATGTGTTGTCGGCGCAGTGATTCCTCTTTTAAAGGGTCAGCAGCGAGTGTTACTTCTCTGGTGTCACAGGTGTCCATAGGCCTACGGTATCCATTTACTATCAGGTGGGCCGTATGCTTGACTGCTACCTTAAAAGTATAAATAAAAATTGGTATGCCTCTACCCCTTCAGGTAACTAATAATTTCGAATGTCGTAGATACACATTTTCATAAATAAACATCTACCGTACCTGAAAATCTAGAAGGATTTCATAACCCCTGCGCCTGCGCACAGGGCACTAAACGCGTTAAGATAGATACATCTTGCATAATTCTATAAAATTAAAATAATACTAAAATATTAAATACTCTGTGGTAACGGACAAGTGATAGATACACATCTTAATCGGTGACGCACGACTCTCTCTTGGCACGCGAATTTACCCGTTGCTCGGCCAAAGAGTAATGAAAAGAAAATACCAGTTATTATACATTCAAAAGCTTGTATTTTAGAACAATTTTGCGTAAGAATCATGAAAATTATGATCTTTGAAAAAAAATATAAGTACTTGTAAGTTTGAAGTGTGGTGAAAATTTATAAAACTATAATAATGCTTAGAATACACATGCTACGTAGTAGCACATAAGCACACTATTATGTGACATACCTAAGCAAGATAGTTCCGAGCAGTAGCATACAATTAGCACGCGTGCACATACGAAAACTCCAAAGATCTTTGACAGATCCTCACTAAATTTTTATGGCACCAATCGGAAAGTATACCCTTTCAAACAAAATAAGAATTTTTCAAATCGGTTTAGGCATCTTCGAGTAATCAGTGAACAACAAAAAAAAGCACAAAAAAATATCCTGACGAATTGAGAACCTCCTCCTTTTTTTGGGGTCGGTTAAAAATAGCCCTGTTGCTCTTTGAATATGTATTGAGATAGTGTCAGTCAGTCTGTCTGTATCACTATTACATGTTTTTACCACCTAATGACTAAGTCCGACTTAGACACATTGAAACATCAAACACGTCAGTTTTTACAACGTAATGACTATATTTACCTGCTCTTTACCTATCAAGAGTACTTAGGTACTACGGTAATTAGTGTCTATAGTTCTTTGCATAAAATTTTTAAAAGAAAAATGATAATTAAAATGTTAAAGTGGAATCAGACGGTTCACTTTACACACACACACAAGTGAAAGATCACTCGAATGAAAGCTGGGGTTTTCTATGACACTTTTATTTCATTTTATGTTCAGACGCTTCATTCCTAGTGAAAGATGCCGAATTATGAACAGAAATGAACGAAAAGTGAGCCGTCTGATTCAACCTTTAGTAAAACATAACAACAAGAACTTGCTTCAGAATATAGATTTTCATTTCTAAAGTGAAGATAAAACGGAAACGGCTGAACCGATTTTGATAAAACATGTGTAAGAACCATCGCTAAAGAACCTGCTTTTAAAATGGTTCATGCGTTTAAGAGCTACGGACAGACACACATACATAGTGGTCAAACATATAACATCAAACTTATATTACTTTCAAAACTTTCGTGAGTGGTAGGTTGTAGATACCTACCGCAGAATACTTGCACTAGGCTTTACACACGGGAATTACTCACGTAAAAATATCGTCGATTTAGATACCGACAATGTTTCCATTCATCCGAATCTTTCTTTTTGACGACCTCCGTGGCGCAGTGGGTGAAGGCCCGCCTGTGACGCAGGAGGTTGCGGGTTCGATCTCCGCCGCGGGACAAATGTTTGTATGATGTGCAAATATTTGTCTAGGGTCTGGGTGTTTTCTATGTATATTATGTACTTATGTATTTACAAAAAAAAATGTATTTAAGTAGTATATCAGTCATATGGTTCCCATAACACAAGCTCTGCTTAGCTTGGGGCTACATGATGCTGTGTGAAATGTACAGCATTATTTATTTATTATTTTATTTATTTATTTTCAATTTCTTTTTAAATTTTCTTTTCACCGATTCTTGCCGCAACTACTTTACCCAGATGAAGATTCTCCGGATGAATCGAAACATTGTCGGTATCTAAATCGACAATATTTTTACGTGAGTAATTCCCGTGTGTTGAAATAATATCAAACTTATATTTTATTGAGTCGGGGGTTAATAATAAAAATAACATGATCACGACTCCCCAGGCACGGTAGACATTCTCTAAGATAAAGATAAAGATATATCCAAATACCATCATTTGGTTCATGTAAATTTTTAGTAAATACCTAGTAATAGTTTTATTTCTTCAACAAACGGTACAGTACAAGTCATGTCAACATATTGTAGAAGAACCATTTGATACGTGGCAGGTTGCAAGTCTTTTGACGCTAGTAGAAAGCTTACTGGTTTCCTAACGATGTTTTTCTTTCACCGTTTAGGGCTCCTGTTAAAAAAGTAAGTTCGTATGAGCAAGTGGCCAACTCTGGTGACGGAGTTTTTAGGCCGCCTAAAGGCCTACGTCATGGCATTTAACGTGCCCTGTTAATGGCATATAAATTGAAAAATTATGATTAAAAAATATATTTATTCAATAAAAAACCTAAATTGTAATTAGCGCTGTTATTACTTTTCTTTGTAAGCCTTTTTAATATTTTTATTATTTTCAATTACTACGGTCGTTTTACTTTGTATTTTATTTATTAAGTTTTAAAAGCGGTATAATCACCTTTGATCCTCTTATCCAACACATAAAATATAATAGTATTTACACTGATGCTTAACGAGCCGTTATCTAGATAAACTGCAAATTAAACAGCAAATAAACAATTTATGCAATATAGCCTTCAATTTAAATGTCACAAGTAATAAGTCTACTCTAAAGTTATGACATTCGTAGGTACTAAAAATATTTCATTAAAATTATTATTTGTAAAACAAAAAAAAAATACAATTATTTACTTGAAACTACTTTCCACGTGTGACTTCGCTTACCTTATAAAAACTTAGGCCTCTATATTTAGGTAAATGAGTAGGTATAGGTATAGATTTTGTTTAGGTAAAACCCTCGAGTGTTCTTATAAAAACCTACCAAAGTTTCATCAAAATCTGATCAATGGTTTAGGACATTTTTTAATAATTTGTACAGTGTCAGGAGACAATCTTTGCCTACACTTATCGGGACACTGCAGTGCCTGGGACATTGAAATGAAGTAGGCTTGCCCAGCACCTACACCATCATCTCAGCTTAACCGGCCATATCCACAGGAAAGACATGGTCAATACGTGTGGGACTGACTAAGCCGCGGGTTTCCTCACGATGTTTTGTTTCACCGTTTAGAGCTCGTGTGTATTTTTTTTTTCTTTGTTAATGGCTGGTTCGAAATATGCCTTATTCGCAGTCGGGTAAGAACTACAAGTAAGTACCCAAGTAATTTTAAATGTTGAGACAGGTTAAACAATAACGAAAAATAGTCTTTTTTACGATCACTATTCATACTGAAAATTATACGGACACGGGATTTTATCGCGTAATTTACCTTATCTATCCCGACGTTTCAGCTATGATAAATAGCCGTGATAATAATGGTAATAATGGCGATAAAATCCCGTGTCCATATAATTTTCAGTATAAAAACGAAAAACTACAAAAAAGTTTTGTTAAAATGTAAAGGCAACATTAAAATTGCAGGATTGTCAGCTTGCGATCAACGATAAAGATACACGTATTTGTAATTCAATGCTAAGTTTTGATGTGCGATAATTTCCGATAATTTCCCAATAATTTTGTGTAATTTCGGTAGTAGGTACTTTTCGGTACCAATATAATTGCTTTTATCGATAAGTAAAATTATTACGAGTTTGTACAATGTAACCTGCTAAATAAAAGTTTTTTAGTCATTGAATAATTTAAAAAAATTCAATGTTTTTTGCATAAAAAGTAACGGAGCTTTAAAACATCGAAAAGTGTAGATACTTGAGCTTATGGAGTAATTTGTCTAATTGTTATTAATTGTTGAGATCAAGCGACGTTCTGCATGTTCTTAAACTGGATGGGTGTCCACTAGTGGTCAAAGTTTCGGAGGCGCCTGAGAGCTCGAGCGCTTGAGAGAGCTTTTTGGATAGTGAATTTTTACCAACTCTGAAATGGCGTCATGCCATGATGGACTTTTTAAAATAAAAAAACCCGTAATGTTTACATGAAAAAAGAAGGCATCTTTTATTTTTAACCGACTTCAAAAAAGGAGGAAGTTCTCAAGTCAACTGTATGTTTTTATTACTTCTAATTATAGAACACTAGCTGTATTCGGCATGCATTGCAATGCCCATAAAGTGCACACATTCACCTAAAAAAATCTATAGGTAATAAAGTATAGAAATAGGTGAATAAGTATAAATTTTGTTGAGTTGAAACTTCGCGAGTGTTCTTAAAAAACCCTACCAAGGTTTCATCACAATCTGATCAATGGTTTAGGAGCGCATAGAGGTCAAACACACAAACATTCATTTCGACAAAAATAAAAACAACAAGTAATTTAATTTGTGAAGATTGTAGTTTTATAATTTTGTTGCAATTTTTATAGATCTAAATCATACTAAACGTAATTTCTTCAATGATTTACCTAGAAAAAACTTTACCGATCATAAAAACATACAGAACCACAAGCGGAAACGCATTGAACCCAAAAAACAATAATTACAAAGCCCTTTGAATCGCCGCTCGCACATCAAAGACGCCGCTTTGAACGATTCGTCGCGTTCATTTAGTGAATTTAAACTAACCACTACAATAAGACCCCTGAAGCTTCAACAAGAAAATACGAGTCATACATTTTTGATTGAGAAAATAGGATGGAGGGGTCTTGATAAGTGGTAGAGAAAACTGAAGTCGGATGTCAAATAGACAAAGTGAACCGACTCATTATTTTATTAGTATGATCTTGTGAGCATTATCCGTAGGTCTTACCTACACTTGCTTTGTTGGCCGAGGGGTATAGTACCTAGACTTTCGCTCCCAAGGTCGTGGGTTCGAATCCTGGCCGTGCATCAATGGCTTTTTCGTTTCGAAACTTTTTATGCGCATTAACACGGGCTTTAAACGGTGAAGGAAAACATCGTGAGGAAACCCGCGGCTTAGTCAGCCCCACACGTATTGACCAAGTCCTTCCTGTGGATATGGCCGGTTAAGCTGAGAGGACGGTGTAGGTGCTGGGCAAGCCTACTCCATCTCAACAATGTCCTAGCCACTATAGTGTCCCGTTAAGTGTAGACAAAGATTGCCTCCTGACACTGTATAAATCATCTAATAAAGATGTAAAGGTCTATGTTTAGTCAGTTTTTACCTACACGTCTCACAATGGATCTAGGCATTCGTGAAGTTAGCCGTTTCGATGCGCAGTGCAGCTTTTTCATACAAAATTTTCTACTGCGAAACGGCTGAGTCAAGAGTGAAGAGGTGTCTTCCAGACCTTTGTGATCCATCGTCAGCCACATCGTCGCTTACCATCAGGTGAGATTGTGGCTAAACAAAGGTCTACTTATCTACAATATTAAAAAAAAACTTCACGAATGCCTACATCAATATAAGTGTACAATGTACATTAAGACGATCTCGGTGGCGTAGTGGGTGAAGGCCCGGCCCGCCTGAGATGCAGTAGGTTGCGGGTTCGATCCCCGCTGGGACAATGCTTGTATGATTTGCATTTGCACGTCCTTCGGATCGAAAGTCGATGTAATCCGGATGCAATACGGATTTGAGTAGGTATCTAATATTATTTTTGTAAATTAAACTGAATAACACACATATTTCAAACTCTGGTTAAAACTTTAATATTACTTACATATTGTAGATAGGTTATAGGTACCTATGATATCGCACCCGTAGATGAAAACCCCGATACCTGAAAATGTAACATGTTAAACTTTCGCGAATTGTTAACATAATGATAATTATTATTATAAACGTCGGGAAAAGAGAATTAATAAAAGTTACGCGATAAAATCCCGTAATAATAATTATCATTAAACTGAAAATGTGCCCAAATAGAGTTAGTTGCGTTTTCGAATTCCTAAACTGAATACTTTTACGATACAAAGCAAGTTTGAAAAAATGTTACACTCATTAGTTTAATATTACATTTTTCAAAGTCTCATAGATTTCTAAATCAGTTTTTTGTCATTTCTAAAAAAGTAGGGTTTTCAAGGGGGTTTTCATCTAGGGGAGTAATTTATTTGACGACCGGCTATCATTTTTATTGTTTTCCGACTTATCTAATTAAGAACCTAGGTACGGCTAAGCTTAGGGTTATAATGTTCGTATTATTACTTTTTATAGTCACAAAAAGTACCTCCAAGGAATTCAAAAGTACCTTATCAACCCTACCTAATAATTATATAATTAAAAGTCTTGTTTATTTGTTTAAAATTCATTTTATCCATGAGCTCTTCTCAAGTTTCAGTAAGAAAACAGGCACCGTCAATAACGGACGTCTTATTATTGATCAAATTATTATTTCGCATGGGACCTCATGGGAGTAACATAAGCTGAGACTGGGCCTTTTTGGTATCACTGGTATGTGAACCTGTTATTCTCTGTTTTTCTGTTTCTATTTATTCGTGTAAGTATATTTTTCTGTATTCTCTCTGACTGTCTGTATTCTCTCTGTGTGTTAAATACACTTTAATCATATCTTATCTTATTTATATTTATTGTGAGCTTTTAGCATCCCACTGCAGGGCAAAGGCCTCCCTTCCTTCTAAATTATTCGGTCTGTCTTTGACTTTTAATTCTAAAATAAAATATTTTCAATTATTTATTTTTAAAAACAGCGCTATAATATCAAATTTAAAAACGTAAACGTCAAAAGCTCTCATTGTTATTTGACTGAGCTTTTGACGAATAATAATATTATGTTGAAAGAAAAATCAGTAGCCGTACCATGAGCTCTTAGATCAATGTCAAAACAAGGTGAAAACCATTCCTGCCTTGGTCTTGATGCAGGATTGCAGCAGGACATGCGCATTACACTCTCTCGACGCTCTCTCTGCGCATGTCTTGCTCGATGACATCGAGCAGGACATGCGCAGCCCTGCATCTAGTCGATGTCATGTCACCAAAACATCCCTGCGTTAGGTAAGATTGTTTTGGTCCTAAGGCAGGATTAAAACAAGGTTGATTTAGGTCTGATTTAGGATGGAGTTATGACTGCGTCAGTCTTACTTCAGTCTTATCTAAGTACGGACCAAAGTAATCTTACTTTGACATTGCTCTAAGACTTGGCAGTACGACCTCAGACATTTTTTTTTATGCAGTAAGTATATTTTTTTGATTAGTATTTAGCCACACTTGCTAAGCTAAGCTTTTTTTCGAGAGATTTTTTATGCTTCATGTCACTTTGATCGCTGCATCTTTTACGGACTATGCCTAAGGGAGTGTCCACATTGCGTTTTTTGTAGCGCGTTTGTATCGATACAAACGCGTTGCGAACGCGATGCGAACGCGCAGCTCAAAAACGCGCTGCAGAAAACGCAATGTGTACACTCCCGGTTTGCGTTTGTATCGATACAAACGCGATGCGAACGCGCGTTTGTATCGATACAAACGCGGTTCGAACGCGCGTTTGTATCGATACAAACGCGGTGCGAACGCGCGTTTGTATCGATACAAACGCGCGTTCGCATCGCGTTTTTATGGATACAAACGTGTTTAAGCAGGGTTTGCTTTTGTACTTTGCTTTTTTGTATGCTCGTTTGTCTGCTAGTTTGTATGCTAGTTTGTATGCTAGTTTGTATGCTAGTTTGTATGCTAGTTTGTATGCTAGTTTGTATGCTAGTTTGTATGCTAGTTTGTATGCTAGTTTGTATGCTAGTTTGTATGCTAGTTTGTATGCTAGTTTGTTTGCTAATTTGCTTATTTGCTCTAAGTTTTTCATTTGTTTCGGGACACTTTCTTCGGGACACTTTTACTTTTGCTTCGGGACAATTGCTAAGGGACACTTTTGCTTGGGGACACTTGCTTCGGGACACTTTTTGCTTCGGGACACTTTTGCTTCGGGACACTTTTTCTTCGGGACACTTTTGCTTCGGGACACTTTTGCTTCGGGACACTTTTGCTTCGGGACACTTTTGGTAAGGGACACTTTTGCTTCGGGACACTTTTGCTTGGGGACACTTTTGCTTCGGGACACTTTTGCTTCGGGACACTTTTGCTTGGGGACACTTTTGCTTCGGGACACTTTTGCTAAGGGACACTTTTGATTCGGGACACTTTTGCTTGGGGACACTTTTGCTTCGGGACACTTTTGCTTCGGGACACTTTTTCTTCGGGACACTTGCTTCGGGACACTTTTGTTTGGGGACACTTTTTCTTCGGGACACTTTTGCTTCGGGACACTTTTTCTTGGGGACACTTTTGCTTCGGGACACTTTTTCTTCGGGACACTTTTGCTTTGGGACACTTTTGCTTCGGGACACTTTTTCTTCGGGACACTTTTGCTTCGGGACACTTTTGCTTGGGGACACTTTTGTTTCGGGACACTTTTGCTTCGGGACACTTTTTCTTCGGGACACTTTTGCTTCGGGACACTTTTGTTTGGGGACACTTTTGCTTCGGGACACTTTCTTCGGGACACCTTTGCTTCGGGACACTTTTTCTTGGGGACACGTTTGCTTCGGGACACTTTTGCTTCGGGACACTTTTTCTTCGGGACACTTTTGCTTCGGGACACTTTTGCTTCGGGACACTTTTGCTTCGGGACACTTTTGCTTGGGGACACTTTTGCTTCGGGACACTTTTGCTAAGGGACACTTTTGATTCGGGACACTTTTGCTTGGGGACACTTTTGCTTCGGGACACTTTTGCTTCGGGACACTTTTTCTTCGGGACACTTTTGCTTCGGGACACTTTTGTTTGGGGACACTTTTGCTTCGGGACACTTTTGCTTCGGGACACTTTTTCTTCGGGACACTTTTGCTTCGGGACACTTTTTCTTGGGGACACTTTTGCTTCGGGACACTTTTTCTTCGGGACACTTTTGCTTCGGGACACTTTTGCTTCGGGACACTTTTTCTTCGGGACACTTTTGCTTCGGGACACTTTTGCTTGGGGACACTTTTGCTTCGGGACACTTTTGCTAAGGGACACTTTTGCTTCGGGACACTTTTGCTTGGGGACACTTTTGCTTCGGGACACTTTTGCTTCGGGACACTTTTTCTTCGGGACACTTTTGCTTCGGGACACTTTTGCTTGGGGACACTTTTGCTTCGGGACACTTTTGCTTCGGGACACTTTTGCTTCGGGACACTTTTGCTTGGGGACACTTTTGCTTCGGGACACTTTTTCTTCGGGACACTTTTGCTTGGGGACACTTTTGCTTCGGGACACTTTTTCTTCGGGACACTTTTGCTTGGGGACACTTTTGCTTCGGGACACTTTTGCTTCAGGACACTTTTGCTTCGGGACACTTTTGCTTGGGGACACTTTTGCTTCGAGAAACTTTTGCTTCGGGACACTTTTACGAAGGGGCACGTTAGCTTCTGGACACTTTTGATAAGGGACAAACTAGCATACAAACTAGCAGACAAACTAGCAGGCAAACTAGCAATCAAACTAGTAAACTACAAACGCGATGCGAACGCGCGTTTGTATCGATACAAACGCAATGCGAACGCGCGTTTGTATCGATACAAACGCGATGCGAACGCGCGTTTGTATCGATACAAACGCGCGTTTGTATCGATACAAACGCGGATACGCGCTGCGAACGCGCGTTTGTATCGATACAAACGCGCGTTTGTATCGATACAAACGCGCGTTCGCAACGCGTAGCAAAAACGCGCTTCAGAAAACGCAATGTGGACACTCCCTAAGAGATTTTCATAGGAATGACGGCCGCTATATCAAGACAAACGCTTTTCAGAAAGCTTAGTGCATCGTCTAAAGATAAAACTTTAATTACTCGCCGTTTGTTTTTGAAATTGAAGCTATTTCTCACTGACAGTTGCATAAAAGGATAACTACTTGATAATTATTTGTACAAAGACATTACAATTGAATTATGAATTAATGTAACATAATTTACGTTATCTACATTTTTATTGTGTTTGTTTATCATTTTAAATAGAATTTTGTATTTTAAATCAAAAATCGTATGAAAAACTTAGAAATATTTAAAATAAAACAAATACTCGTAATTTGCTAACGATTTCTTCACAAGTGAAAACAAAGCAGCTATCATACAATTATGTCACTATTACACACAAAGTAGTGAAAATAGCTATAAATCGAAAAAAATACGACAGTAATCTCCTTACAGACGAGCATTTCTAACTGTCAGATTGGAACGCCACTCGCAAAACAAGCGATACTGCGCGCGATAATGTCTGATAATGATTTATAATTAGCAAGTATGCAAATCAGTAATTACAATTCCTAGAATTGAACGCGCGTGTACGTTGTTGTGGGTTTTTGTGTATGGAGAAAATCTTCGATATGCAACGGTATATTGATTGCAGGGTTCGATGCGAGTTGAGAAAACGGTTGGATTCACCATGCAGGGCAATCCTACTAGATTAGATGACAACGTCAATCATTCCGCTGCGTTTTGTTTCGATCTCTTAAATGTCAGCCATTTGGTGAATAGAAGAATGGCTTTTCAAAAACTTGTTCTGCCAAAGTCCAAACCTTAGCTAAAACTTCACCACAACTGAGTCGTTTGTCATTAGTAGAATAGGAGACAGTCGAAAATCTAAGGTTTAGTTGACGTTTTGTTTGTGGTTGATAAAAAGTTTGGTAGTAGAATCGCCACCAAGGTCTGTCGTGAGGAATTCGGAGCACCGCCAATGTCTCTCATCATGAAAATTTTCGTTCAAATGTTTTCGTTTTAACTAGCGACCCTTCCCGGCTTCGCATGGTCACATCACATATCACATTAGAAACCTCTAAAAATATAAGTGTTTCTCTACTATATTATGCATTTATTATACATTTATTTATTAAGTACAAAACCTTCCTCTCAAATCAATCCGCATCAAAATCCGTTGCATAGTTTCAAAGATCTTAGCACACATAGGGATAGACAGCGGGAAGCGACTTTGTAGTGATAGTGAAGCGCTTGTTTATTCTGTTTTAATCTAAAAGTACCTTGTCTTACGTCATATTCTTCATTTTTTTATTTATTTTATTTTCTTATATATTATCTTATATAATAGGTTGGGGAAAAAGTTTCTTCGCATTTTTTAAGAAAATTCAAAACATTTTTTAATATAGTTTATTTATATTTAACTAAAGTATGTAGGTACCATTTTGTTCGATAATTTTTTGCCATCTTGTGGGTAGGGACATGATCCCATTGCTATAGAAATTTTGGGACTTCTGATCAAAATACCGCGACAAGTGGTATTGGCAGTCCTCTCGTGATGTTAACCTGACACTGCCTAAAGAATTCTGAAGAGACCGAAACAGGTGGAAATCTTTAGGTGCAAGGTCAGGACTATACGGCGGATGCATTAACACCTCCCAGCCAAACTCTCTTAATTTTTGCTGAGTGGCTAAAGATGTGTGAGGTCTAGCGTTATCATGATGAAAAACCACACCCCTTCTGTTGATTAATTCCGGCCGCTTTCTCTCAACTTCTTGCTTTAATCTCATCAGTTATTC
This sequence comes from Camptogramma bilineatum, assembly GCA_958496255.1. NCBI lineage: Eukaryota > Metazoa > Arthropoda > Insecta > Lepidoptera > Geometridae > Camptogramma > Camptogramma bilineatum. The sequence goes on along the minus strand of OY292468.1, from coordinate 12,017,111 downwards.
GCAGTAGAGTTCAGAATCGATGGTCCTGCCTGCTGGTAACAGCTCATAATTAATAAACAATCACAAATGAGTACAGGGTTCATTAGGTTTCTTTCAGTGAGCTCGTGAGGTATCCAAATATCGAGCTTTTTTGTGTACCCAGTTTTTTTCAAATGCGCCAAAACTGTTTTGTGGTCAATTCCCAGTTCTTCAGCTACGTTGTAACTACTGATATGCCGATCTTGCTCCACTTTTTCAAAAATGGCATCCATTTTATCCGTAATAGGGCGACCAGAGCGACGTGCATCTTTGACATCAAAATTTCCGGATTGAAAACGCCTAAACCAAATTTGTGCTACTCTCACAGACACTGCACTAGGTCCATAAACATGGCAAATTTTTTTCGCGGCTTGCGTTGCATTTTTACCTTTTTTGTAGTAACATTTTAAAATGTATCGAATTTCTTCATTAGATTCACTCATCTTGACGGTACGAAAAACAAATGAAAATCACACATTTTCCTAATTTTAATTTGGAATTATGTTCTTTAAAATTCAAACTTTCAATGATACCAAAACCAGCCAGATACAAGTATTTGTTTGCCACTTGTTCTGTACAGGCTGTTTATACCAGATTAAATTAAAATTTATCTTTTTGCAGATCGTGAATATTAAGGAACAGACTGCTCAGAGCGCGAGCAGTTTATCAGTATGGCCGTGATAGCGCAATAATATTTTTTAAAAAAAATTATTAATCGATGTTGGCATAATTTACTTTAAATAATCATTTGATTTAAATGCTGATTTGAATACTTGACTTATTTTAAATATCATATTCATTAATTGCTGATTTGAGTTAATTTGTCTAAAATAATTTATTTATTTATTAGAATTTATTGAAGTCATATTATTTAAAAATCGTCTTGTATTTTTATAAAGCCATTTTCATGAAGTTTTGCTTTTTATATTTTATTTAAATTGATTGACATAAAATAATAATTTATTAATTACTATTTACATTAGTTACTTAATCTAAAAATCATTTTATATTTTTTAAAGCAATATTCATTAATCCTTTTAATTTTAAATTCATTTCCGGTAGTAAGTACTAGTTGTTGTATTGTTTAAAAGCAATGTCCAGTCACCTATAAATACGGCAAGTGACTTGGACAAGATTCATTCGATTGTTAGCTTGCGTTGGAATCACACCTCAAATAAAAATACAGTACAAGTGACTCTGGTGTTTTTATTATGGACCCTGACCCTGAAACTCTTACATCAGAAGACCGGGATGACGACGCCCAGGATGAGGATTAAGACCAGGCACCTACTCACCGACTCTGCCGTCTTTCCCGATACCGTCATGGCAGAATTTGAACACACAGAATACGCAGATTACGCAGTCTATTGAAATAACCCTACTACGACGACACGGGGAACTCCTTGAACGGCTGTACTGGCTATTTGACCACCGAATCACCAGCATCAGGCTCATCACAAATTAAACGAGTGGTGTAAGCAAGTAGACACCTTAATCGGACTAAGAAGATGTTCGCCGATTACTGCCATGATGAAAGCCTTGCCATGCCTTCGTGGCATGCCTTGTGGTGAAATTTTGAGTCTGAAGGTTTCTCCATGAACAATCGCAAGAGATCAGCAAACCAACAAAACATGGTACCAGGTATAATCGAAGAGGTACCGCCGAGAAAACGAGTGGAGATAGCCTGTTACCAGTGTGGAAAATCGGGACATCCATCGTCAACGAGAAGAAGGTAATGGCCACCTCTCAGAACTGCTGTTAAAAGCTAGCATCAACCCCAAGAAACAGCATTACCAGCCAGAAGTCAGCAAAATCAACAGCAACCAGTGTTCTTGCAGTACTGTATCTTAGGGGCTACCAGAAGCATGTTAACCTCTCCCAAACGCAGCCCTGCACATCCAACAATCCGGATTGGTAATGTAAATCTTTCCTGTTTAATTGACACCAATGCAGAATGTTCCTTGATCCCAACATGGTCTACAGGTTCAATTCCTGAAAAACGCTCTATTGATGTTATATCACTACGAGGTATAACGGGAAGACCAGTTGTATTGTAACCCATGAAGTAATTAACACTGGATCATTTGATTCAGTATATCTCGAAATATATTTTCTTTTGGTTGCCATATTATAAATTATACTTGGGTGGGATTGCCTGCAAACTCCGAGAATCGATATTTCAATATCGGGAACATGCGTCTGATTCAAATGCGGGTTAATTTTTTTTTTTTATTAACGTTATTGCTTTGGAATTGTATGTATTTTTGATATTGTTTCGTTTTCGCTTAGCAAATAATTGTTAGAGGTTGCAAATAATGTTGGGCATTTCAGAATACTTGGAGCGCAGCGCGATATTCACATCACAGTTAAAAATCGACTTCGTTCCCTTGATGTTTGGGTTTTAATTGTTTTCAGCACAGTTTTCAAAAAAAGTTTATTTTTCTCTGGTTACTTAGGTCTATGACGTCATGCGTGTTTCAAGCTTGTTTCAAGTGCCCGTAGCTGTTAGTAACTTTTTTTTTTTGTAAAATTTTGGTTTTACGGCAATTTATCGATATAACCTATCGTATAAAAACGGAAAATGTGCATATTCCCTATTGCCGAATCTGGGGTACAACGGGTTTATAACGTTTCCGTCATTGAAAAGAAAATTTACTTTTTACTATAGATAGCTTTATATTCCGTAGCCAGAAATGATTAGATAGCTTTATAGGTAAGTATTCCATATTTTATTGAACTGGTAACTGGAAGACGCATCTGTAAAAGTGGAAAGTCTACCGAGGATAAATATATTGATGGTGGCAAAATTTTTCGCATAGGTACAATCCCGATTTTTGTTCTGCGATTGTGACATTGTTAGGAACGTTAAAATCATCAACGTCAGTTTTTTTTTATTTATTTTTATAGTGTTGAACCACACTTAGGTATCGCTTGTATCACTGCGGGTTCGAGTCCCGTCGGAGTTGAAAGTTTTGATATGATTTTTTATTTTAAAATGTATCAATGTGAGTTCCTACCTATAACCAACTTCTGTTTGTACAATAATACAAAAACGTCTTGTTTTGTACGATAGTTTTTAGAAGTCATACCCACTTACATCAAAGCGATCTTTACAAAAGTATAGTCTAGTTTTGTAGACAGTCTTCGGATTTTTTCTTACTAGTTTGAATTGAACCAAGTAGCTATTTCTCATTTTTAAATCAGTTGGCACTTTAATCCAGAACGTCCACGGCGTTTTTATGCTTGTAACTTTGCATTCAGGCACAGCACACCAACAATAAACAGGATAACTAAGTGAAAAAAAAAAAAAAAAAAAAAAAAACAAACATCCAAATATTATGTAAAAATCCAATGCAAAATAGTTTGATTTGTCATCTCGGTGACACTTGGTGGTCTCGGAGACGTCACGAGATGAACAACATGGCCGCTAATGTTTTCGCGAGAAAATGAAATACGAAAGATTAAAATTGTTTTTAAGACAATAAACTGTTTAAAAATACTTTAAAATAGGTATTGCACCCGCTCCAAGGCAACCGGCCATAACATTACTCGCTAGAATTACTAATAGTCAAACAATGTACATCTCCTCTATTGAATAATAATTATCCCTCGTCAAAAACATCTTAAACAAAAAAGAGCTTCGCGAAAAAGCCATTGTCAGAATAGCCGAACAAGCATCTAAAACAAAACACGATTTAATGCCAAATGTGCCCCAATTACTCCATTTCAGTTAAAGGTCCAAAACTTTTAGGCTCTTATCAGATCTCACTTTATACAACAATCACCATACAATAAAAAGCCTGAAAAACAAAAATAACAAAACAATAGTTGTAGCCCACGAACACGTGAGACATTATCCCCACACCCAATCAACTAAATAAAGAAAATTCTGACCGTGATAGCGATGAGCGAAAAATGAGTACGCCACTTGTCTGTACAGGCTGTTTAAAACCAGCTTAGTCTTACAACTGGGCGCTGAAAGTATTTGTTTGCCACTTGTCTGTACAGGCTGTTTAAAACCAGCTTAGTCTTACAACTGGGCAGTGAGAGTATTTGTTTGCCACTTGTCTGTACAGGCTGTTTAAAACCAGCTTAGTCTTACAACTGGGCAGTGAGAGTATTTGTTTGCCACTTGTCTGTACAGGCTGTTTAAAACCAGCTTAGTCTTACAACTGGGCAGTGAGAGTATTTGTTTGCCACTTGTCTGTACAGGCTGTTTAAAACCAGCTTAGTCTTACAACTGGGCTTTGAAAAGTATTTGTTTGCCACTTGTCTGCACAGGCTGTTTAAAACCAGCTTAGTCTTACAACTGGGCATTAAAAGTATTTGTTTGCCACTTGTTCTGTACAGGCTGTTTATACCAGATTAAATTAAAATTTATCTTTTTGCAGATCGTGAATATTAAGGAACAGACTGCTCAGAGCGCGAGCAGTTTATCAGTATGGCCGTGATAGCGCAATAATATTTTTTAAAAAAAATTATTAATCGATGTTGGCATAATTTACTTTAAATAATCATTTGATTTAAATGCTGATTTGAATACTTGACTTATTTTAAATATCATATTCATTAATTGCTGATTTGAGTTAATTTGTCTAAAATAATTTATTTATTTATTAGAATTTATTGAAGTCATATTATTTAAAAATCGTCTTGTATTTTTATAAAGCCATTTTCATGAAGTTTTGCTTTTTATATTTTATTTAAATTGATTGACATAAAATAATAATTTATTAATTACTATTTACATTAGTTACTTAATCTAAAAATCATTTTATATTTTTTAAAGCAATATTCATTAATCCTTTTAATTTTAAATTCATTTCCGGTAGTAAGTACTAGTTGTTGTATTGTTTAAAAGCAATGTCCAGTCACCTATAAATACGGCAAGTGACTTGGACAAGATTCATTCGATTGTTAGCTTGCGTTGGAATCACACCTCAAATAAAAATACAGTACAAGTGACTCTGGTGTTTTTATTATGGACCCTGACCCTGAAACTCTTACATATAGTATAGCCAAAGATATTTTATTACAAGTTCATACATACTATAATGCGAAAAGACTTTTTCCCCAACCTAATATTATATTTTCTTTATTTTCGTCATTTTTTTCGTATTTTCGTCATTTTTTGTAGTTTTATTCAGAATATGAAATTGGCCTCTACTAATTCTACCCACAAACATTTCATTTTTACTAAGATATAGAAACTTTAGAAACGTTAGGTACTCAGGCTGTCGATTTGTTTTGGTTATTAAAAAGTATGAAATAAGAGCTATCGATTTTAGTTTCAATTAATTTAGTTAGTGTACAAGAGAAACACCAGCATTATCGAATTACACAGTAAAGAAACATCATTTTGTTTATAAATATAAATTAAAGATTTTTTTATTAGGTGCCTATAAAACCTTTGACAGTTTCATGTTATACTTTTATCGATAATCTTATAGGCTATTAATTATTAAAAACAACTAGGTACCTATTAACTAAGCAAGCTCGTAAAACATAAATGTACAGAAGTCTTTTTTAAACTTTCGCGATCACTATTCATATTGAAAATTTTTATGGACACGGGATTTGTAACATAGCCGAAACGTCGGGATAGGGTAAATTACGCGATAAAATCCCGTTTCCATAAAAATCCGTACCCATTTATAAAATAATGTGAAAGTGTGTTTATTTGTCCTGCTTTCACGTCAAAACAGAGCGACGGATTGACGTGATTTTTTGTGTGGAGATAGTTGGAGGGCTGGAAAGTAACATAGGCTACTTTTTATCCGGGTACCTACAACGCGAGCGAAGCCGCGGGCAGCAGTTAGTTAATTATTAAAAACAACTACCTATTAACTACTGTGCAAGGCAAGCTCGTAAAACATAAATGTACAGAACCTTCAATACAAAGATACAACACACCTCTACCGTTTTCTAATCAAGCACCCGTTTAAGGAACGAGTGAACATAACAACTAAACTACTTAATGTTAATAACGCATGCCATATTGTAATTTGCTATTGCTATTGCATCCATTGGTCTCATTAATAACTGTAATCGGACATTTTGTTTAAAGGTTACTTTGAAATTTAAATTAATCGTCGTATAATTGTGGTCAAACAAGGTAAGGAAATCTTAATTTATGTTCGTCATTTTGTAGAGTTCAGAGGCGAGATTCAGACCTCGGAATCCATTCCGAATTCGGAAAGTGATTTTTCTTCGCACTCCAGTAGGTTTAGTATTTGACAGTGACATATTTTTTATAAAACGATACCTAGTTATTATTACGGGATTTTATCGCGTACTTTTTTTTTATTTTCTTTTTCCGACATTTCGCACACGTTGCAGCGTTCGTGGTCACGGGATGACTGAAATCGCGAAAGTTTAACAAGTTACATTTTTTATAATTATGTGAAGTAGGTAAGTACCTACTTATACGATAGATTTTATAAAACCTTAAAGTTTTGTTCTTTTATTTTAGTAAATAAAGTGTGCGTAGTAGTTTAATATTTTTCTGTAAAAAAATTAGGGCAAGATAATCGTGGAGATACAGAAAAAAAATTACACAAGTGTAATTTCAAAATTAATAAAAAATTAAAAAAAGGAAAAGCCGACTCGTGAAAATATGAATAATAACTCTTCCCGATGATTATACATTTTTAATGTTTCAAAGCAACGGAAGGACACTCACTAATAAACTATGTAAAAAGCCTTTGTCTGTGATCTTGATAAACGAATAATTACAAACACCCGTTCAAAATGTTAAAAAATATACCGCCATAACTATAATGGCATGTGGCGAAAAAACTTTGTACTAAAAATTATACCTACCACAACCAAACAACAAAACGACGTAACAACCAATCAAACATACGAAAAAACGTTTTTATTTTTGAACCAATAAAATCTATTTTCGAAAAGCAATGAAAGTATTAGAATGCCCTAAAATTGATTACAAAAATGCACGTAGAAAAACTGTGAGCCATCTGCAATTTGTACAGTAGTAATCTGTGTGGTAGAGCGAGAGGTAATGGCCAAAGAATGTGGGTTACGCCGAGGGTAAAAAGGATAGACATAGTTCCGTACTATACCCATACAAAGTTGTAGGTAGCCAATCCGGTGGCCGCGATGGGCGGTCCGAATGGCTTCTGAGTTCAAATAGCTTCGAAGTTTGAAAATTGGTTCATTGCTGTGTTGAGTAAAATTTTGAAAAAAAAACTGTGTTTCTAAAAATTCTTGGTTACAGCGTTTTGTTTTGTTGTGCGTTATTTTTGGGGTTCAATTTTTAAATTTCATATTCTGCTACTGTGGTGCACGACCTTTTAATGTTATTTTTTTGTTTAGCCGATTTTATTCTTGTATAGTTAATATAATTTTGGTCAGGATAAAGATTTGTAAGACAGTAAAAATTACACTGCTAGTAAATAAACAAAATAAATTAAAGAAATCAAAGAATAATGGTTACCTTTCTAGTGGCATCTATAGATTTGAAACCCGTCACATTTGGAACGCCAACTTCTCCAAAATTTGGACAGTAGGTAAAGATATCTGAGAAAATGTCCACCAAGCTTTAGGATACAAAGGAAACCGAATGTGGTGGGCCCCACCTTTTACAGTTGTAAAAGGTTGGAATAATTATAAACTAAAAAAAATTTTTTGATCTTAATTTTTTTATCTCCTTACATTTAGGATAGGTAGGTATATTTATTTCTCTGCCGGCCCAGCATTTAGCCATTTCGGTTTCCTTTCATATTTTGGTGCTCCTACACTTCTGTTAAAAAATGTTAAAAAACATTTCCTAACACTAATACATTTACTAACATATTATGTTAGGAATTGTTAATTCCGTAAGGACATATTAGAACTTTTGAGGGCTTCTGAAAAGCTCATTAAGAAGTGTTTACGAACATTACCTAACATGAAAACATTTTCTTAACATTGTGATCAAATGCTTGCTAAGAAAGCCCCTTACTTATGAAAGATGTTTAAAGTTGAACACTGGTTAAACAACCTCCTGTCTCTATTGGTCACTATCCACAAATAAAGACAGGACGTTGCTTAACCAGTGTTCAACTTTAAAAGAAAAAAAAAAAAGGAGGTTTAGTTTTGTTTGTAAACATTTTTAACAGCAGTGTGGAAGAACTTTTTGACTTCACTACTGTCATCTTATCTGTGGTTTTATTTTCAGATAAAACTTAATTTAGTTTAGTAAATTCCATTTTATTAGAAGAAATATTCTTCTAACTATTCTAACTCCACTAGTTCCATTTAAAATCTTTATTCACTGTTTAAATAAAGCTCAAGAAAGCGCATACTTTCGCAAAGTCCTACCCAAATGTTTTGGAAGTCAGTGAAACCCGTTCCTGTCCACTTTCACTGGGAAGGGTTTAATTTAGGTATCAGTTACCTGCGAGAACCAATTTATTGTAATTCGACGAAGCTGAGATCATTGAAATAATCGATTTGTGGGATAAATTCATAGGAAATATATAATTTTGCAAGATTACGGACGATCTTTTTCTATAAAAGGCCTTACTTATAAGTACGCCTCTCAACTTGAACACTTGTTGAAAAATGTTCAAAATTAGCCGTGTGTGTGTCTACGATACAAATGTATTGTAATTTAACAATTTATCAAAAATGTTTGGTGTGAATGAAGAAACTTCAGCCTCTGCGAGTTAATTTATTACACTAGCTGCGCCCTCGCGGCGTTGCCCTCTTAGTGATGGTGATGATGATGATGATGATGTAAAGTAGCATAAGTATAACCTTCCTCAAGAGTTAAGCCTAGTACTAGTATTCTGTGGTTAAGCTATCAAATGCAGAAATGTTTTTTCAAATCAAACTGGAAGTTCCTAAGATTAGCGAGTTCAAACAAAAAAAACTCTTCCGCTTTATATAATTAGTATAGAGTATAGATTGGTTTAGTATAGAAGAACTACCTGTATTGTATATAGGTATGTATAGGTACATGACCTATACATAATTTAGGTACAACAATACTACAGCACCAGTAAAGTACACCACAATGCGATTGGTAGTTTAGATATCGCGTAATTGCAGCGCCCTAGTTAGTACTACCTACAAATAAATATGTAGGGAAAATTGTAGCTTATGTACTTACCACATAAATACGGGGACAATGAAATATTATAATTTATATGCTTGTTTTGTTTGAACGACCTCTATGGCGCATTGGGCGAAGGCCCACCTGAAACACAGAAGGTTGCGGGTTCGTTTCTCGCCTCGAGGCAATGATGAGGCAATTGTTTGTATGATCTGAAAATATATGTTTCGGTTCTGGGTGTTTTCTGTGTCATGTATACCTAATAATGTAGGTGTGTAGGTATTTAAAAAAAGAGTAGGTACTTTTCTATGTATACTTACTATGTAGGTATGTAGCATATCAGTCATGTAGTTCCCATAACATAAGCTCTGCTTACATTGGGGCTAGATGACGCTGTGTGAAATGTCCAGCATTAGGTAGGTACTTAGTAATGACTATGAGCTAACTAAAATTTAAATCTGTGACCACTGGACTCAAATAAAACATGGAGGGGGAATATGCGCATTTTAATACAAAATCGAACAAAAGCACACATCGAAACTCTGCCACTGATAGTGATATTATGATTATTATGACAACGTTTATCTAGTCTAGATGAGGCTAGCAAAAACCATGAAAAATGGCATAAACAAGGTTGGGCCTAAACTGAGCAATGGATAAGTGGTGTAATTTTAACAGCAAAATTGCAGCGCCGTTCAAAAATCACACTAATTTTGATACAAAATCGAGATAATAGACATTCCTTCATCTTTAGGGTACAAGTCCGAGACCGACAAACTGCAACCGAAAACTGTAAACTCTGATTAACTTCTGTCAAATTGCGCCACGGATTAAACTATTGCCATCCTTATTTGTCTAACAAAAAATGATGACATAAGTTTAATCCGTGGCGCAACTTGACAGACTTTCATCCGAGTTTATTAATAAAGGCCTTAGACATTTTATTCTGTAGTATAAAAAGAGCGTGTAGTAGGTAGGTACCTACCTACGTATTAAGAACTGTTTAGGTACTATTTTAATTTAGACTCAGCTATTTTAGAGCTTCCTAAATTATGACTGTTTGGGGAACATGGTGGAATCGTTACCCAACAGCAGAGTAGGTGGTTCCTCTGCAACGGGCCGCCCCATCTGGCCCACTTGCCCGTGATCTTTCGACCTACATTTGTTGTCGGTTAGTTCTAGTTATGTCTAACTCTGTTGAAAAATTTTCTTGCGAGTTCTAATGTTTTGTGGCGCCATCTGTAGTGCGTAGCATGTTTATGTAGTTCATCTAGCGACAGGTAGATGTCACTACAACTGAAATTAATAAATCAAGTAATTGACCTATTCAAACAAATATGAATGTATGTATGATAAACAAAAACATTCAGTTTTGTGCGTTCCTAAACCATTAATTGTGATGAAACTTTGAAAGGATAATTCTGAGGTCTCCGGCGAGGGTTGTATGCCCAAAAAATCTATTTAAGTAGGTAGGTAATTCAAAAAAATTCAGCTGTACGAAGTATGCTGAGTCAGCTAGTAAACTTATGGTGAATGCACACTTAGCGGCACCGCAGTCCCCGCAGTCTCCGCAGTCATCGCTTTGCTTCAGGGACTGCGGTGCGGCTTATACCTATCTGCGTTTACCCTTAGGTATAAGGCTACTTCAGCTAGCCAATCAATCCACCTCAATAAATAAGTAAAGGAATTTTCATTTTTTTTATACCTACCTACTACTAAGGTAACAGACAAGCATACGGCCTACCTGATGGTAAGCAGTTATCGTAACCTATAGACGCTTGTGATGACACCACAAGAGTCACTCTTGCTGCTAATCCTTTAAAAGAGGAAGCACTGCGCCGACAACACAATGGACAAGACTGGTCCACTGTTGCCACCACAGCGCTTCCTCGCAGAGCTCTGGCAACCTCACTCATATCAAAACAGGTCAAATAATTACAAAAACTAAACCAAGGTGTTCTCAACCAATCTAATTTACCTATCAACTTCATAATAATTATTGAAATTGGCAATAATTGTTTTAACCGTATAGGAAGCTAGGCTTCCTAGAACAATGTGTGGTAAAAACGATGGTAATTATCGCAGGTAAGTGCCTGAGCTTGTCTACTTGGGAATGGGGGCCAGTGGGAAATCAACTAATCCACAATTTTAACTTCTGCAATTTAATCGCCCCTTGTCGGCATAACTGATGCGTCCTTCTCCACGAAGCCCTTTCCAGGGCAGTAGACGACATGACAGCAACCTTCTCCTTCACTTGGCTCTATAGTCTATCCTCGGTCTTCCTTTTCCTCTCCTTTCTTCCACTTTTCCTTCAATGATGTTCTTAATGAAACTGTCATGTCGTATAAGATGCCCAATCATCTTCCCTCTTCAACGTAGAGAATCAGCTGGACGGATAGAGTGACAGTTTTAAGTGGCCAAATTAAAATAAAAAAAACCGACATCAATATTTTATGCTGAGCAATTTTCTGCACCCTCGAGGTGCATTTCTGACGTATATCACGGCTGTATTCCCAAGGTACGGTAGACATAAACTTTTCAGATCTGTTTAGGCGTTTTAAGATCCTTTGAAGATGTCCAAGGGGATAGTCAGAGCTATGTCCAAACACATTTGCTACATTCCTACATTTTGCAGAAGTTAATTCTATACGTTTCCTCACGATGCTTTCCTTCACCGTTAAGAGCTCATTATAAAGAGTTTCCCTAGGTAGATACTTACCTCAAAACTGCTTCACATCTTCTGTTTAATTATCATGATGACATTTTCGAAATCAAAACCATTGATACACGGCCGGGTTCGAACCCACGACCTTCGGGTCGAAAGTCGAGATTCTATCCCATTCGTCCAATACGGCTCTAAAAAAAATCTCCCACCTAAAAACTTCTGTTCCGTCCTTCCGTCGCGTCGGTCGGTCGGCGTCGGTTAAAAAATGTACCTACAGAACCACATCCTTATTACTTCACACTGGCACTTGACCGATACCGGCGCCAATGCTATTATAATTAAAGGGAACTATTTTCCGATGATAAGCAATACCTACACCTTAATCATAAGTTTTTGTTAACCGTCTGGTTTAGATAGACGGATGATTGTTGATTAGAAAAATGTAGAGTGGATAATTCATGTAACCACACACAAAGACGATAAGTAACGGTAAACTTACCTACCTACCTACTACCAAATTAAATAAAACAAAGCTCTTTGTTTAACTTTATATAGGTACTTACTTAGGTAGGTACCTAAGTAGATATAGGTAACTAAGTTTCAGTTTAGGTACCTAAGTATAAAGTATAAAGTATTTATTTCAGTTTGTACAAAAGTGGGTAGTAACAAAAAATTTTTACAAAACAAGTACCTACCTACTTACCTATATCTACCTAGCTAAGATGATTTTTATTTGTTTGTATGTTGATAAGTACTTACCTACTTATTACTTATTCTTGGTAAAGTGCTGTCATTATAATAATACGAAATTAGAATTTCTTACTTACCATCAAAAAAAATAAACAAAAAAAATTAAGTAAATTAGAATTAAAATTGGTAAATAAGTAGGGTGAGTGGGGGCAAGATCGAACGGTTTTTTGATGAGATGAGCAGTGTTGTGCTTGATCCCTTGTAAAAGAAAATATATTAACTTATGATAAAAATTAATTAGTTGTCCTTAAAGAAGAAAGAGTCTACTTTTATATTACATCAATAATTGCCTGTTATATCTGTTCCAATAGTAGAAAAAAATAAGTTAAAATATTTTTTTACGAAAAAAAAGGTGGGGGAAGATGGAAAGGTGGCGGGGAAAGATCGAACGTTTTTCTAAAATCGTGAAATCAGACAATAAATGAATACTAGGACGTTGTTGATGGCCCCTAGTATATAGCATTTTTTGTCCTGAAAACTCTAAACTGACTCTTGTCCCAAAATTCCTGTTTTTAACAAAGTTATAACAGATTTTCATAATTAGAATATATCAATCTTACCCCACCGGGGGAAGATTGAAGTAAAGGTTCTCAAACTTTTCCACTCGAGGTCAAAGGTCAATTACCCCGGTGTCAACGGTGAATGACCTCAAGTTGACCCGTCTTCGTTCCCCCACCCTAATACTCCCGCATGCCCCCTCTCCCGAAGTATGTATGGCGTTGTTTTTTGAGAAAAAATTTCTAAATATTTTTTCATAGTGGTGCGTTTTCTACACCTTGACCCAAATATCTCAGAAATTATAATTATTACTTACGAGATTCAATACTTTTTGTTTGTATTGTAATCACTTTCTCTATCGATTGACACAAATGTTTCATCTCTGGCTGCCAAAACTATTTTTTTTTAAATGGCGGACAGTAGGTATGCCTGGCTCCATACATAAATGTTCGCACCTCTTTGAAACCTAAGAGGGTACCTACATACCTACCTATTTAATACATCCAACATCTGTTCAGGAAAAGTTTGAGAACATCTGACTCTTACTATGAGTTTTGAAAATGAGGTAAGATTGGTACTTGTATATGTTCGTCTTACCCCGCAAAATTGAGATGGGGAAAGACTAAAAGTTGAAATAAATCCTAAACTACGAGAAGTAGCCATATTTAGACGTAATAACACAAGTAAGAATTAAAAATAATGAGTAGATATATCAATAAAACACTCGTACTTACATCGTAGCTCAAGTTACTGGACACGGGGTAAGATGAAAGGACTTGAGCACTTTGTGTAAAAGTCACTGTGTTAGAAAATTGCACTTTTTACACATCTAAGCAGCAAATGTTGAATGAGGAATGAGACGTAACAAAATGGTGGTCTTGAAAATGTTACCAGCACTGTAAAAAGATTACCTAATCGGGAGTTATTGACTACTTTTTGTCTTACCCCGTTTTCGATCTTGCCCCCACACACCCTAAGTAAGTACCTACTTACCTACCTACTTACAAAATTATTTTTGTCCAAATTCATAATTTGTACCAGTGACATCTATACGTGTAAAACACAACTAACATTGAATGTTTAAAACAGAGTAACATGCCTTAGCCAATAGTACACGCATAAATCAATAGATGGCGCTGTACTTAAAGCTACATTATTTATTTCATAGATGGCGCTCTACTATTTTAAAGTATTGAAGATGCTAAGAGAAGGGAATCGTCCCTTCCTGTCTTGTTCCCTGAGGCACTTCAAGTATTTCCATGCAATTTTCTGGGGTGGCAATGGTTTCGGTGTGAGACAGCGGTCGAGAATTTTATCCACCTTGTTTCTATCTGAAAGATTAATATTTTGCTGTTGTTAAGTAGGTAAGTATATCTTTATCATTCACAGCAAATTAGTAAGTACCTATGACATAAAAAAACTGAAGCTTTCACTAAGTATTTTACAAGATTTGTATAATAACTTAAATGAATGGCCCTATCCACACGAACATTATAATAGGTAGGCACCTACTGAAGGGTCAAGCAAGACGCGTTTTTCCTTAGAATGATCTTCATTTTTTTGGCCATTCACCAATTTTCCACAAATAAGAATAGGTACCTACAAAACACCTATCACCTCGATGTTACAAATCACCAACTGGTAAATTGTTGAGTAGCGTTTTGTTATATATATTTTCTAGATGTAGGTTTTCTTTATCTCGGAATTTATGAAATTAAAACTGTTTATGTGGCTCAATTTTACCAATTGTATTATTTTGAACCTTATTATTTGAGCTACCAATGATCATCATCATTGGCAGCTCAAATAGTAGCCCACTTCTGGGTAAAACCCTTCTCCCTCAAACGTCACTCCGATTGGTGCTGTGCCGTTCTACTACCCTTCCCTCGTATTCGCCATGACTTACCACTAGAGTTTATCTTGGACATCGCCGTGTCATACTGGTAGACTCCCTGAGGAGTCATCAGACCCATCTTGACTAGCACACAAAGTGCCCATTTCAATACTGATGGGTGTTCCTGAAATCCAAAAATCATCAGCAACTATGTTTATTGCAACTTTCTCTGGTAGGTACTGTACAGACTCTTGCGTAAGTTCTGTACGATTTGAGAACCCTGACACAGACTCTGTGATCCTGATCACAGTCAATAACTGCATGTTACCAAACAAAATAACTGTAGGTACCGTAAAATCAGTTATAGGCGAATACGCCATCCCTGTTTTTTTACCTGAGTTGAATGACAATTTCATGTCATTTGAGGTCAGGATTAAGGATATATTGATAAACTCACATAGATAAATTGGGAATAAGGGTGGAATAATGATGCATAATATCCTGAGTAATATTCATGAATTTCTGTAGCTGAGTGATTTGTGTAGTATAGTTTACACCAGGCCAGAGAATTTCAAAAATTGTGATGCATAGTGTCAATGTAACTGAAGTAGGTACCTTATGATCATTCACTTTTGTAAATTGATTGTATATTTATATATAGATAGATTTATAGATAGATAGTATACTTACAGCCCAACTGCCAGCTCTGAATTTAACAATAAGGTCGAATTTGACGAATGTCTCATCGACGCATTCGAGGTAAGACCGTCGCAGTTTCGAAGCGTTGTCTTCAACCACTGTGTTATTCATTGTTGTAGTGACAACTTTGTCATATTCTTCGTCGACCTGAAAAATTTTTGTATTAGATTAAATAGTTTATTCAAATTTATTTTTGTTTTCTTTGGAACAAAGAATATCATCATAGGAGATAAATAACTTGTTTTTAGGGCTGTTATTGATGAATCAACCGCAGGAATGAATATTGAACTTAAATTAAAATTAGGTACACGTAGAACAATAGTTTTTACTCCGTGTTGACATCGGCGCGGGGCTGCGCCCTCGATCTGTGCGGCGCGCCGCACAGATCGAGGGCTGTACGGTACTCCCAGCCGCGGCGGGGAGTACCGTATAGCGCTGCGCCCGCCTGTCAGAGTACTGTGAGGATGTTGAACTGTACTGTCTGACCTGTCAGACGGCTCCGTGTTGACATCGGCGCGGGGCTGCGCCCTCGGTCTGTGCGGGAGAGTTTTTACAATCCTAAAGTTGCATTGCACCAAATATTTCCAAGTAGGAAAACTCATCTTTTTGACAGTCAACAAAACAGTGTTTTCTTTTGTCAAGTATACACTGCGTAAAGGAAACTAGCGATGCATGTAATGATTTAAAATAATAATTTTGTCTAAATCCAATCAGGAGATTGAAATTAGGTCAAAACAGTTTGTTGGTCGACTTTTTCTTATTACTTCTCATTTTTAGTCTTGCTCAGATCCATCATTGGTAGAATTGTCTGTGCGTAGGTGCTCAGTTTCTATTGTAAACGCAAGCTCATACTCAGTTGAATTATGATCTATTATTACCTGTACTTTGCTAGTCTTGTCTGCGGCCTCGGGTTTTGGCAATCTCTTTACTCTGATAGTCGTTTGAGCCTCTTTTGCAAACCATTGTTTTGATTTGGCTTCGAGATATTTCGTAGATTTCACCTGTGGGTCAAATGTATTGAAATGTTAGGGCCTAGAGATCCATTGATCAGTGAATAATCTCAATACCTATAACGATACTTACAGGTGCTCACTAACGGTGGTACAGTTGTCATTTGTGAAATTTATATTAGTTGGACTGTCATATTTACTGAGTCTTTTGGTCGGATTACCATGTCGTCTTCGAATTTAGAATTTTAGAAAATCACCTTCAACAAAAAGTGTCTCCGAAACCTCACTATTTTTACCCGACTACGGCAAAAAGGAGGGTTATGATTAATATTTAATTTTTAAACACAATAATTTTTTTTTAATAATTTGGTAGGTACTTTTTTACAAAACTCATTTCATTCCCCTTGCCCTTATCCCACGCTAAGTGGGGTCGGCACAACATGTCTTCCTCTTCCACTCGCCTCTATCATTCGCCAACTCAGAATCCACTCCTCTCACATTCAAAACTTAGGCAAAACTATATAACTAATTTTTTACTCTCTAACTAATTTTTTACTAATTCTAAAACTAATTCTAACTAAAGTAGAATTTATTAATAGGCACTTACATCACTCAGGGTCACAACGACACAAACTGACAATATGACAATTATCTTCATTATTGTTACAAAACGGTCCCGGATCAGAAAACGACTGAACACATTACCTAAAACCCTTCTTATAATAACGATTGTGGTAACGCATGTGAATAAAAACCACAGAATTCCATAACAAAATATCATTTTTGAATAGATTGTTTCTATAAATAGTTTACATATGCGTCTGATGAGTTCTATTGTTTAATTTCTGCGTTTGTGAAAATAGAGAAATGGTTTTGTTTGAAAATGCAGTGATGTTTTTTCTAAAGGTCATAGCTCACCACGTCAACTCCGCACCCGAACCACACCGCATCGCCTTTTGTAGACTGGTGGTAAACGGGTGGACGCCGCGTGGTCAACTGGCGTTTACTCGTTTTAGACTGCTACGGAATGCTACGGAGTTGATGTAGTGAGCGTTGGTGAATACAATTCCATACAAAGAATACCTAACCGCACAAAGCGGGGCGGTGAGGTTCGAGGGGTATATCTGGTGAACTATTCTTTGACAAGTTTCAGTTGGATTTGTACCAAAGGCTTGCTTATACCTACAGTGTGTGGAGTCAGTAAAATTAGACCAATACTCTCTCTCTCTCTTTCTGTCCATTTCAGACTTGGTATTGAAGTCAGCCTTCCTGTTTTTAATTCTCCATTTCTCTCCTCTCTCCGTCCTCGACACTCGGTCATTGCTCGCACTTTGTCTAATCATTTCAACAGCATTCTACCTTGTTTTGGGTCACCCTCTTAATTTTCGACTGGGAATATTATAACTTATGTAAGTATTAAACACCCAGACACAGAACAAATATCTGTTTAGGCCTTTTACATCTTCAATAGATATATTTATAGTGTCATTAACGGGAGACTGTAGTGCCTGGGACATTGTTTGAGATGGAAAAGGCTTGCCTAGCACCTAAACCATCCTCTCAGCTTAACCAGCCATAATCCACAGGAAAGACATGGTCAATAAGTGTGGGGCTAACTAAGCCGCGGGTTTCCTCACAATGTTTTCCTTCGCCATTTAGAGCTCGTGTTAATGCGCATATAAATTTTTAGAAACAAAAATATCTTCTTTCTTTCTTTCTTTAATTGATACACAGCCATGGTTTGAACCCACGTCCTTTAGGTCGAAAGTCTAAGTATTATCTCGCTCGGACAACACGGCTCACAAACATCTTTAATCATTTACACAATATGTTTGTCCTGGGTGGGCTCCTACTGAGCTTGAAGGCCAGTCAATAGAGTGAGTTCATCGATCGTAGATTAGTTTGTTTTTTCCTCTTGCTCAATCGTCGAAACTAAACGAGCACTTCCACTTTGAAAGACACCTTTGAATGTCATAAGGTCGTCAAAACATGACGGGAATGAGGCGGCCTAAAAATTCCTTTTGATTTTAATAAGTAAGTAAACAAAATATTGCTGGAAATTTCACACAACATCATGTAGCCCCAAAGTAAGCAGAGCGTTATGGGAACTACATAGCTGATATACTGCTTACTTATATTTTTTTTATAAATACATACCTACATTGTTATACATTGAAAAATACCCAAACCCGAGACAAATATTTGCTGATCATATAAACATTTGTCCCGTGGTGGGGATCGAACCCACAACCTTATGCGTCTCAGGTGGGCCTTCACCCACTGCACCACAGAGGTCTTAATTTTTCATGACATCATCATCATTCTCATGCCCTTATCCCACGCTAAGTGGGGTCGGCACAACATGTTTTTCTCTTCCACTCACTTCTATCATTCGTCAACTCTGAATCCACTCCTCTCACATTCATATCCTCTTTCACACAATCCAACCACTTCTTCTTCGGCCTTCCTCTTCTTGTGTACCCTGTCACACTCATACTTATCACTTTTTTTGTGACATGGTTTTCATCCCTCCTCATAACGTGTCCATACCAAACTAATCTAGCACTCCTCAACTTTTCAATAATAGGAGCCACTTTCAAACTTCCTCTAACATACTCATTCCTTACTTTACCCAAACGTGTCACCCCACACATCCATCTCAACATCCGCATCTCAGTAACATGCACTCTCCTTTCATCAGTCTTCTTCATTGCCCAACACTCTGATCCATACATCACGACAGATCTGATAACTGACTTATACATTTTTCCCTTAAGCCTAAGAGGCATTCGCGGGTCACATATCGTCCCTGAGAACTGTCGCCACTTCATCCATCCCGCATTCATCCTATTATTTACGTCTCGGTCAATATTGCCGTCGTTTTGGAGAAGCGAACCAAGGTAGGTACCTACTTAATTTTTCATGACATGTAACGTCCTTTTACTTTTTGAGTACTTTCTTAATATTAGTAATTGGGTTTCTATTTCGATTTTAAAATAAAAACAAAAAATTGTGCTTAATTTGTATTTCTGTAATTTAAATTCGATAAAGGCAGTTCCTGTTAACACTCGTCAAAATGATTTAACAATAAAACCCTGTCAAACACATTAAAAAATATCAATTCTGAAAATGCAGTCTAAAAACAATGACATGTCATTGCAAGCATCAAAAATAAAATCCATCCATATTTCACATACTACAGACTCGATTACTTCAATGACGAGTCAAATCTACAATGAAATCTAAATTGCTATGCGTGAAATGAGCTTAAAAATACATGAGAGCAAAACCAAACCTAAGCACATGAACTAGATCTACATTCAAATCACCATACAATCATTTTTAATAATACTGGAATGGAAAAGTCATTTTGGAGAGTCAAAAGGTTTTTTGAAATCCAAATTAAATTATTGCACCAACCCTGCTTCGATTTATCTCATACAAACTTACAAATCTTCTTAAAAATATTTTTTTATCAGCATCAATATGTTTACTCTTGTGTAAAAACAAAAGTATATCAATATCTGACTTGTAAGATATTGATATTGATATCTTACTTGTAAGATATTGATATAGAACTAACTGGAATAACCCATAAAATCAGCCAATTATATCGGTGGACTCTATGACATCAATATTGATTTTATAGAAGTTTCGGTAATTTCTCTATACAAACTTTTACTCAGGATTATGTAACAGAAAAATTGCCAAAAAGGAATTGTATTAGAATCGGTCAGTAACCGTTAATTTTAACGGTTATTAACCGATTCCAGTTTATACTGGACATTGCGATGTATTTCATTCGGAGCTAACAATCCCATTTCAACCCTTTATTGACAATTTTCTGTGATCACTATTATCTGTATTTGACCCTGGCTGAGTGTCTTAAAAGTTGTTGTTTTATTATTATAGACAAATATGATGGTGTGCAGCCGGAGTGTCTCAAAATGATGATTCATTTGAAACATGATTGTGATGTTGGTGCAATGATATAAAAGGAAGTTTATAGGAAGATGGGGTGTTTAGGATCCTTCTCGTGATAGCATTTCACGTAGTTCCAAGCGGTCTGGTGAGGAGTATTTCCTTTGGTGGCCAGGCAGGTGTCAATCAGTTTCTCCACAGCGGGTTTGTCAGCTGGAATAAAAGATTTTTCGTTATTCTTAGCCTCTCATTAGCCTTATTAGGTTTGTACATTAATAACATGAAAAACTTTGATACTAGCAGAAGTAAAA
Source organism: Camptogramma bilineatum (assembly GCA_958496255.1). Taxonomy (NCBI): domain Eukaryota; kingdom Metazoa; phylum Arthropoda; class Insecta; order Lepidoptera; family Geometridae; genus Camptogramma; species Camptogramma bilineatum. The sequence continues at coordinate 11,996,407 of OY292468.1, read as the reverse complement.
TTACTGTGTCGCAAATACAAACACCCTCCTCCATAGTAACGGAAGCAAAATTCAAATTTTGTATAAAGTACATAATGTTTTTTTAGTGTCCTGATATTATCTGAAGAGAGGCCACTTGCTCATACGAACGAAGAAGAAGAATCTAAAGAGAATTAATAGTTTCACCGTTGATTGATGCATTTTCACGAGCTACATTGAAAAATGTACGTACCAGCGTTGGGGACCTTAGCCATAGCCACATCCTTCTTGAACTTGCCGTCTTTGGTCATCAGCTCGGACTTCATCATCATGCAGAGGGCATACTTCTTCAACGGTTCGTTGTCAGCCTGAAAAAGTAGTTCATTTTAACGAGTTCTCTAAAAATTCTTGTTTAAACATATTTTTTTGGTCTTTATCTTACACTTTTATTTAATTTTATTGTAATTTTGACCTTTCTAAGCAAAATAATTTAAAATTTATTTAAATATACAGAGAGAAATAATTTATAACATTTTCTCTTCAGGCCTTTTTTGTTGGATCGGCTTATTAAATCAAAGTTCAGAAATTGTGTTAGTATAACAGCAAATTCGATACAGAAGTTTTTTAAAATATCTGCATTTTTACCTACATGCTTGGTGGCGTGGAGTGCCCAGCTAAGACACTAGACTTGGGTTCGGTTCCCGCAGCGGGACAAAATTAAATGTCAAATATGCTTTGGCTGAATGTTATGGCACTGTGGTTCTTGAAGTTTTTAAATCCAGTCACAGTTTATCCTTGTGTCAGAATTATGTTAGTGATTTATTACGTTTAAATTACCTTGTAATCTCCAGTTTTCAGCTTATTGACCAGCTGTTCATCTACCTTCGTCTCTGTGAGACACTCCGATTTATGCTTCTTCAGTTTCTCTTTCTGCTCATCTGTCAGGGCCTAAACAACAATGTTATTTTATTTAAAACATGTCAAGATTGTAACTATTAACTATAACTAGATTATTACTAAACATTTATCGAAGTTACGAAATAATAAAACAGCACTGGATTATTTTGAAGATTTACGAGACATTAGTATTTTTTTTTTTCTATGAGTGAAATAACTTTTGAAATTGGATTAATAGGTGGCATAAATTACTTGTAAGAAAATATTGGATTTATAACAAGTTGATAAAAAACAAATCTATTGGGGCACATGTTGAAATTGACAATCTACATAAGAATAATTTGCGTAAGCACATTATACCTAACGATGTAAAATAAATAGCATTCAACTAAATACCGACAATTGTTTGAAACAAATGTGATTGAAATTCTTCGAGGGTTTTTAAATTACAAGGTGGTCTTTGAAAAATTTGGAGATCACACCGTTTTTGCCTTAGTAATTTTATTCAATAAAATCCTTTGATATAAATATGAGACAATTAATAAGATTTTCCAATTATTCAAAAACGTAGACAAAGAAACTGCCGAACAAATTTCTTGTGAAAAAGAATCGGTGAACCCATTTTTTTATTTTTCATCTTAAAAAGTATTTGAAAGCCTCTTTTTGAGAGGAAAGTAATCCCTTTCAAAAGAAATGGAGCTCTCCTCAGTAGTATTAATGCTTAGTAATATAACGCCTCGATACGGCGAGAAGACAACCGTGACGGAGGTTTTGCACAAATTTGCAGTCGATTGGGAGACCTAACACAAGATCGCGACGTCTGGAAAGAAAGGGGAGAGACCTGCCCAGCAGTGGGACACAAGCGGCACAAAATAAATAAACAAAAAACAACGAATTAGAAAATCCGTACCCATATTATAAATAGAAAGTGTGTTTATTTGTTTGTTTATTTGTCCTGCTTTCACAAAACAGAGCGACGGATCGACGTGATTTTTTGTGTGGTGATAGTTGGAGGGCTGGAAAGTAACATAGGCTACTTTTTATCCGGGTACCGCGGAAGCCGCGGACAGCAGCTAGTTAGATAATAAAATTACAAACAAAATTTGTACCAATGATCCGCATACAAAAAACTGGTGCCATACCAAAATTCAACTTGAACATTACATTGATAATGAAACCAAACTTCAAAAGAATCAACAAAAACCAGTTCGTATCATCTTTACCATTCACATTAACAAATCAGCAACAAATTAAATGATTGCAACAAATTAGGTCAAAATATACCTGAGCCACGACGAAGCAGACAGCGAACACAATAAAAGTCTTCATGTTTGATGGAACAATGGTGGAGAGTCCTACAGGGTACATCTTATATACCCATCGGGATCTTGGTGCAAGACTTGATCTGTTGGGATAACCAACATTTTCTTGGGACAGATTCGAAAGTTCTCTCCGTTCCATTTTCGGTAAATCGACTATATTTTACATCAAATGCATTAATTGTATTGAAATTGTCAATATATTAACGTGATTCCTATCTGTTATCGTAAATATTTTAGAAATGATTGTTTCTAAGTCTACATTTTCTAATATTTAGAGTTATTTAGAGCAAAAAGCAAGCTATTCGTTACGACTTTATTAAGCTTTATCTTAGAACTAACACTACTCTTCAGGCAAGATGTTCTTTCTTTGGCGAAATAATTCATGTGATTGTACAAAATATCGTCGATTTAAATACCGACAATGTCGTACAACGCTGTCGCGTCTCAAACTAGGACGTGAGACGCGACCGCGAGTAACCTTGCCGAAACTCCCTCCTTATCCAGATGAAGATTCTCCGTTTGAATGGAAACATTGTCGGTATCTAAATCAACGATATTTTTACGTAATTCCTGTGTGTAAATACAATGTCAAGTACAACTCACGAAAGTTTTTAAAGTGAAATAGAATTGCGTTCCAAAATGTTGCTGTCCCCTGAATCCAATGCGTAGGATTGTCTGGACAGAAGCGGGACTATTCTCACAAACCGGTTGCATCCACACTACGCGATATTGCGACCATTCGGAACTGGTATGACCTGAAGGTTGTAAAGGGCATAGACAGATAAGATCCCTAGGTACTTAAGAGGCCTGCGACAGGCGAATTTCCATAAAAACGTAATACCGAAATCATTTAAAGTCTAAGCATATTTTTATCAGTTTATGTTATTAGAATAAGAGAGTAGGTATTTATCTAGGTTCCTGTTAAACTTTTGTTCCGAAAAACTTACCTGAAAAGAAATGTAAGCAAATTGAATTGAAATCTTTGTAGGTACACCAAAAATTACATTTTTTTCTTTTTATTTGTTCTATAGTAAGTTTTTTGGAAGAAAAGTGAAACAGGAACCTAGATAAATACTGCCTTTATCCAAATAATAACATAAAGTGATAAAAATATGCTCAAATTTTAAATTATTTTGGTATTACGTTCCTAGGTAAGTAGATACGTTCGCCGAGCCCTTAAGATTCTTTTTCTAGGAAAAAGAAAACAGGATCATCCCCAAGGCATTGTAAAATTTAAGACATTCTTTGAAGATGTCTGGTTAGAGGCAAGTCTAAATACATACACTGGCCTCTTAGCTCTGTTGGTAGTAATTTTAGTGCGTATAATGAGCAATCCGACTATACCTAAAGATTACATCTTACTACTCGTACTTTAGGTACATTTACATTTTACTTATGTACTTTAACATAATGAGTCCTCCTCGAACCCCCCTCGAACCCACGAAATACGACGTAGAAAACAAAGTTGTTACCAAATAAACTGATAGACCAATTTATCAATATATTTGAACTAAATTCGAATGTTCTCGACCACTGTAGTCGAGATACGCCCTAACAGATAAATTGGGATTCGACGATCAGACTAACAACATAATGCAGTAACCGGCTTATCTTCGATTTAATGTGCGTTGACCCTAGTGGCCTCTACCTACTTATATAGCTCATTCTTCTTCTTCTTCTTTCGTATGAGCAAGTGGCCAATTCTGGTGACGGAGTTTTTAGGCCGCCTAAAGGCCTCCGTCATGGCTTAACGACTTAAAAGCCGGGACCAACAATTAACGTGCCCGCCGAAGCACGGAAGCGCTCAGCTCGTAATACCACTTGCGGTCACCCATCCTAAAAGTGACCGCGCACAACGCTGCTTAACTTCAACGATCAATCAAAAACGTCCAAGCAAGCTACGCCACGAGCGCTCATAGCTATATAGCTCATACTATTTGTATACAATGTGTAAATAAAATCTGAAACTGACATGTAGGTAGATAGAAACACAAAATATATAGAAATCCAAATTCCCAAAAAAATAAAGTTGAAAAATTCATGTAAAAAAGAAAATTTTAATTTCCCTTTTTTTATTTTTAAATTATCGCAATTCTCCTAATTCTAGCAATCTTTAAAAATATATCAAAAACGATCATGTTTTTGAACATGTCAACCATAAGTAAACATTCACTGGCTGAGATTTGAACACGCAGCCTTCGGCTGAAAGGCGGACACCCAACCACTCAGCCACTTTAGTTTCAACAACTTACGGTGAAATTACGAACCACATTGCACTGGTAAATCTTTTTGCGTGAAAAAGCCGAGAAAATGAATTTTCCCAGATATGAGACCTAGCTAGATCGTTTTTTCGCCCCCATAAAGTTACTAACTACAGGTAAAACAGTGTATTCTGTTAATGAAACTAATAGATTTATCAACCATTTTGTGTTGAAAGTGAAAATTCAGTGTAACAACTGCAATAGAGAAAGTCGATGGAAATGCTGCAAATACAGTAAATTTCACTAAAATTTGGCAAGGAACGACGCATGCGCGGTCTACCACCTAGGACACAAACTTTGACTAAACGTGTTCTAGATGCTAAGCTAAATGTTCCTCTGATATGTAAACAAAAGGGTTATTTGTTGAACAAAGGTTGTGAAAAGTTTTGAAATATAATGTTTTGGATAAAATAATTTATAGAAATTATGGCAACATGGACAATACTTAATAACAGGTAAGTGCTAAGTTTATTCTGCTTTGTAATAATTCAAATAAGTTACGAATTAATTTACTCAATAGAAAAACTATCATCTTCATCACTTCAAAACTAAAACTAAACAAGGACAAAACCAGTCATTTGTTTATTTTTTACACAAATCAAACAATACCTACATCTTAACAAATGAAGCCCATTTTCAGTTTGTTATGATTTTGTTAGTTTAATCATAAAATCACAATCAGTATGGATCTCGATTGAGAGCCCTGTTTTTGAATCTTTGCCGATTAAACTGAAACTTTCAGATTTTTTTTTAAAATGATACTATCCCATTTCTTTAAATGGCTAAATTAATCATTTTAAAAAACCGACTTCAATAATTATATTTAAGCTGATAAATTTTCTGTACTCTCTAAGTGCATTTCTATTTATAACTCCGAAGACCCTTGACAGATCCTCAACAAATTTGAATGGGACTACATGGGAACTATAGTCGTATTGCTCATTATACGGACTAAAGTGAAGGAAAAAATGTCATTTTTCCTTCAATTTTGACATAAAACGTATCAAAACTAATCAAAATTGAAGGAAAAATGACATTTTTTCCTTCAATTTTAGTCCGTATAATGAGCAATACGACTATACATACTTTCAAACAATAAAATAATTTTTCAAATTAGTTTAGGCGTCCTTGAGTAATCGGAGAATATAATACCTACATAAAAAAGCGAAGAATTAAGAACCTCCTCCTTTCCTAAAAGTCGGTTAGTAATATCTAATCTTTTTTGAAACTTGATTCTTCTTTATTTTGGAAAAAATAAATGAAAATTATAATTACGAAAGTATTAGTACCAAGGCGCGGTAGACATTTTTCTCATTCTAAATTCTAGATATTTTGAAGATGACACGTCCAAATACATGTAATTTGGTAAATGCCCACTTATTATGTAAATATTTATGAAAAGTTTATTTAAACCATATATTATTAAAAAGTCTGTAATGCAGTACATACAAGTAACTTTATTCTGACACAAAGCCGCATTGCGCAGCCGTTTCGTAGCAAACTTCACGCCAGTCAACCCCAAGCATTTTGGAAACAACACGAGAAAACACCAAAAAACCTATAAATTTAGAAAACAAAGCAAAAAGCACAACTAATTTTAGTAATATACAAACTTTGAAAGTTCAATAGTTTAAGTGAAAAACGGATATTGCAGAGACTGAAGTAAGTTTTATGTTGTTATTATCAAAGCTATTTTTCAATATCGTACAAAGCTGTAATAATGTTTCTTTAGTTCTAGTAATAGGTATTTTATTCAATTTAGTACAGTTATTGTTATTCTATCACATGTACGACTAGCACAGGACAGAGACGAGTGGAACAGGATGGAGGAGGCCTACGTCCGTAAATGGACGTCCCATACACAAAAATAATTTAACGCATGATTAGATAATAATTTTATTTTGATTAGATTTAAGCAAACGTAATATTTTATTTATTTTAATCAAATTGTATCATAATCAATTTTTGTTATTATTTAAGTTTGACATATTGTATTTTAATTTAATGAAATTGGGAAATAAATGGCTTTATTATTATTATTATTATTATTATTATCACATGTAAATCTTCATAGTAACCTTAAAAATGTTGTCAGGTCAATCAGACACAGATTGTTTTTATAGTATTCGTTTTAATCGTTATAATCATTTACTGTAAATGCTTTTGTTATTTAAAACTAATTATAAATATTTTATGTAAGATTTACATTTTCAATTACATTTCAATTTAGATTATCAATACTTACGAACAGCATTTTAAAACATTGTTTAAATGAAACATGAAGTATTTTGTTTTTGTTTTATTTATAGAACATGATTTGACCTAACCAACTTTTAAGACTATTTTAGATGATCAAAAAATATAATAATACGACGTCTTAAAATAGCTTTACGAATCAAAACTCAAATTGTACCTAGGACCCGTACTTAAAACAGTGCTTAATTTAGTAAAATTAATTTAGAATATAAATCTTTAAATTACATAAAGTAAATACGATATATATATATACATATTACATTATATCGAATAAATCAAACTATGTAATTACGATAATGTTTGCGTCATTGAAACCTCTATTAAAAACTACAAACCATACTGTATTATTCCGGATGTTCTCTATGACGTCAATGAAAAAAACATGAAACATATACAATTAGCTACTAGCAATATAGTGTGCGTGTTACTAGCAATATAGTCGGACGTTGACATCGATGGATTAATAAAAAATAGCACAGCGGGGTTGCCCGCAGTGCAGCGATCGATCGCCGCCGACTACGCATGCGCACAGCACCCACAACCCTCAGTGGTGAACAGACACGGACCGTCGCAAGTCTTCGACATGCCAAAACCGACACCAGTGGAAGACCTGGTGATACCACCGCAAGATACCAAGATATGCGGGACGATATGTGTGTGTCAAATGACAGCAGTGCTCAGTGCCGTGGCAATAGTTTACCTCACCGTGGCCATCTACATGCCGTACACCAGAGCCAACGCCTCCGGTATCGACCCCACACCCATCATGTGTACCACAACAAGGACTGTCAACAAAGACAACTGCGACTGGGGATCCTGTGGTGAATGGTGCTTGAGTAAGACCTCAGGAGCTTGCATTCAAATCTACGTCAATGTCAGAAAAAACGGCACGAGTTTACTCCTCTCTGAATGTGGAAGTGCTGCCAACAAAACATGTTTCGGTATCGATCAGGAGAACGCGAAGAAGTATCACTGCATCAGAGATGAGTGCCGAAATCTAACTGGAACATTCAACTGCACAGAAGGGAAATGCATCAATATCACCGACGCATTCGAGTGTGCTTTCAAAGAAACCGATCCACCATTAAAATGTTCAGGAAGACGAGGGAAAATAACATGTATAGACGTTCATGGGTTATATTCTTGTAATAGAGGGACTTGTAGAAAGATAAAAACACCATACAACTGCGATCGCAGATGTGTTGACATTCCGACCCGCAACAAAAACGTTATAGTTCTAAGTGGTGATAGGGTTTTCTTAGCTAGGTGTGCTAAAGTGGGTTCTGAAGAAAATGGGACGGTTTTGTGGAATGATTCCGGTGAAGAAGTGCTTATGCTATCATGTCATGCAGTTCATAACGGCACAGCGGGAGTGGTGGCAGTTGACTGCATCAACGCTGCTTTACTTCCCCGTACTGATATATCAGACTTGACTAACTTCACATACTTGCAGTATCTGTACCAAATTAGAGCAGTACCGAATCGTATCATCGCTCCTTCTGAGGTTGAACTGACTCTAGCAAACGACAGCAGATTGATGATCAATTTAGAAGGCTGCGTGAATACATTAGCGGATGAATGCAAAGATTTCCTTAAAGACTTTGGTCGTGACGGAGCTGACCACAACGCAAAAGCCAGATTCCCTTGCTTCTATATGGAAAACAATCCAGATACAGTTGTCGCTCGTTTTGATCTAGAAACAACGTACCGCCAGTTTGTAGTTGCACTAGTCTTACCTACGGTCCTGGTGGTGGTATCTTGTATCACTTTGATGATATGTCAGAGAACAATAGTGGTTGGGGATGACGCAAAAATGAGATTCAAATGCGCCACCGACAAGAATGACTTGCCCATGGATCCGAACGATCCTGTATCGCCTCTCTGAGATCAATCACGTGAGCATATTTCTTTACAAAGCTTAGTTCTTTAGCCATGAATACACTTTACTTATGGCTTACGAACTAATCATTGAAATAAATGATTTCATTGAATTTATATTGGTATCTACTTCAAATAACTTTAAAATATATAAAATACTATGTATTTCAAATAGCTTCGTGTCTACAACTCCACAAGCAACCATACAAAGAAGTCTGTTTACAGCACTATAAAATAAACCTTATGATTCATCACTCCAAGGTAGTAAATAGGGTGTAGGAAACGTTGCGGCACCAAGTAACCTTGACACAATTCTACCGTGACTGATTCGTATTTCAACCCTAATGAATATTTAATTTACAGGCATCGAAATGGTAGCACGAACCACGTCAAACGATTCGAATTTAGCTATTACCTACTTAATATTTCATTGTCTTGAAATTGTATAATCCCTCACTAGGAAATGCCAAGGGCTATTGAAGGTTAAATCAGGCACTGAGTGACGTAATGTTATTGTATTCAGACTTTTATTCCAAGATTCCAAGTCTTCGATAATTATTTTTAGGTTTGTCTCTAGTAAAAAAAATAAACTAAATTAAAAAAAAAACGTAAGTTGCAGGGTGTTACTGAAGTTGTAAAAACCAGTTGTTAGTAATTAGTCATGCAAAATGATTGATTGCAATATTATACACCTTTTTTCCAAACAATAAAATAAAAACTATGAATGTAAACTAAACTACATTAATAATTGTGTTTAAACGGTATTTTATTTCTGTTTCAGGCGTTCCCCTCCTTTGCGAGGGTCCGGCTAGTTCATTAAGAGACGATTAAATGCTTCCTATGCTTTTTACTGGCTGAACCTCACTCGGACATGTCATCTATGAGTAGATCTCGGACCAGCCTCTCGCCAGCTGCGTCCGAGAGGTCAACGCTCCCCATGGGCGTGTCAGCTGAACCAGAGAGTCCCGAGGAGTTACTACCTTTGGAGCCGACGAGGGAAGAGCTTCTAAACCAATTCTTTGAACGATTCAAACTATACACGTCGATAAGTCTTGGCACCGCTGCTATACTATCACTATTCGCTTTCCTCTTCCTTATACCTTTTGTCATTGAACCAGCTGTTCAAACGATACTGGCAGAATTCGTCCCAGAGGCCGGTATATGCGCTGTATCAGAGCACGTTCATGCGGAAACTTTAACAAACTGCACATGGGCGTCGTGTAGAGAAGGTTGCACTACAGCGCATACAAAATGCCATAAAATCAGAGTCAGTTTAGCTAGAAGACCTTATTTCGAAGACGCGCCGGTTCCTAAAGAATGGGACGCGACTGACTTGAAATTCCTGATAAACCCTGAAGGCTGTGGGTATCCTCCGAGGGTGAACTGTTCGGTGTTTGCAAAAGAATACGCTGGTCCGAATTCTCCAAAGGTGTTCCCTTGCTACTACAGCATGACGCGGCCAGACCTGGTCGTAGCGAGGTATTCATGGGACAGTACGATCCGAGGGTTGATCTTGGCGCTGGTGCTGCCAACCACGGTGTTCGTGTTTAGTCTCAGTGTGCTCGCTTACTGGCACTGTCGATGCTGCAACAGGGCTTGCAATAGGCGAGTGCACGCGGAATCCTACGCCAGTAAAGAGGAGTAAGTTCCATTATCTACAAAGCTAAAGCTGGAGGGAAACAGAGATGTAAACTCAAGATGTAGGATAGCCTTTTAGCCCACAGACTTTCTATCGACCGATGGTTTAGTTAAAATTTCATTCAACTGCCAATTTTGCACAAGGTCTATAAAATTCTATAAATCAATAAAAAGTACCTAATACCAAGTTTTGCAGCCATTATCTATAAGGAGCTTACATGTCAAAATATCTATGCTTAATGATATAGAGGCTATCTGAAAATCAGGTGATAGGTAAAGCACTTCCATAGTTTTAATCTAACTTAATTAATTTAACTTTCAGTCGATAGATAGTCAGAGCCTTTGATTTGTAGATGTTATTTTGAAAGATTATTTATAATTGATTACACATTATCTTTTCTCTCAGTTTGAATACTTTATTATTATAAAAATAGAAAAGCATGAAATTTTAATTTTATTTTGGTAACTTTTGCTTTTATTTTACTTTGATCATGGACTTTCAGGTCCGCTTTCAAGTATCAAGAAGGATATTCATAGTTTTTGAAGATCTCAAGTACGTTCAAAATAGATTATTCAGATGTTTTCACTAAATTAATAAACATAACACGCTTTTGAGTTTTTCATTCTCACTGCCACATATAATGACTCAATAGTTTAACTTTTGAAACACTGAGTGGTTCTATATTTATGCATAGTCACCATTAAGAATTTCTTCAATATTGAAGATTGCACGATTTAAGCCAAGAAATCAAATGAACACGACAAATTGTTGGATATTGTCTAGTCAAAAATGCTGTGGGAATAACTTTCACACGATTTAAGCTAAGAAAACGTATCAATACGACAGTTTGTTACATTGATAGTATCAACACAACAAATTATCGTATGGAAATACGACAATTTGTTGTGTTGATACGATTGTCAACAACAAATTGTCGTTTAGAAATACGACAATTTGTTGTGTTGATACGATTGACTTGTATGCTTACTATGACAATATGTTATTTTCTCATTACAGTAGCAAGCTTCTATGTGAGTTAGATGAAGACCCGAGTGATGACGTCTTCTGACGCCAAGTTTCTGCCGCCCGCCGCCGCACGTCCCCACGCGCCGAAGGTTACACTCAGTTGTAGGACTGTCGGTGATACCAAACTGTACCGTACCGTACCGAAAAAAAAAACCATTTACATGGTGCGAATTTCTCGCCTCGAAGATGGGGTAACTCGCTCCATGATAATTCAATGACACGTTTAATACCAATGTCTGATTTACATTGTCATCTTTTGACATTTGCTTTCCAGAATCGCATCATAAGCTCGTTCCATGTAAATGGCGCTTTAAGGTAAAAAAGAGGTGCTAGGAAGTAGTAACATACATTTTGACTTGACGTGCTATAAACCATTACGTGCATTATGCGCTTTGGAGATGAACGTGCTGTAAATTGGAACGAAACACTTCGGCTTATTTATACAGTCTAAAGAGGACCACTTATGAAAACTCATCAGCTGGGATATTTTGTTTCGCACGTAAAGTCGCTAACTCGGATTCGTTCTAACAAATAGATTTTTTACAAGCAAGATTAAAGTTATTTAATGCAAAATTACTTTACATGTTTTACAACAAACATGTCTATCACTTTTTTCAACCATCTTCTACTATTTCAAAGTATTCATGTAAAAAAACAATATTTGTTGGAACGAATCCGAGTTGGCGACTTTACGTGTGAAACAAAATATCCCAGTAGATCATTGTGTTTGTTATCAAAAACTGTCTACGTTTTTGCATTGCCTTTTCAAAATGTTAGGTGTTTCGTTTTGTATCAATTCACAGCAGGTTTAATTTCATTTGTTTCGTCCAAAATTGACGAAACAAAAACACAAAGCCAAATTGATTCCACATCATCAAATAATGTGCAATGATATTGCACATTATTTTAAACTTTCGCGACTTGAACACATTTTTAAATTATTAACGGGACTTAATCGCGTAATGAAATCATTTTATTTACCTCGACTTGATTTCATTACGCGATTAAGTCCCGATTCGTATGATCAATTCGGCTTTGTGTTTTTTATCAAATTATTAAAGTTACAACTCAATTTACAAAATGGTCTCTTGTATTTTAAAAATTCGCTTTTATCAAACATTTTTCAAAATCCTTACTGAAAAAAGGTTTGTACTTTATTATACTGTGTCCTGCAGTCCGATTCAGAACTCCGAAAATGCATCTGATTTAATCATTTTTTTTCGGAAATTTGAAAGAAGGGTTTTCGGAAGTTTTTTCGGCAAAGAAACATCACATTTCGAATTCAGAATACATTCCGAGAAGGTCTGAATTGCACTGCATGTCAAAGTTTCGGTTGTGAAAGTAAAACAAGGTAAAGTTTGACTACGCAAAATCTTTTACAATATGACTGATAAAAAGGCCTTTTAAAAAAGTACATTTAAAAAAAATGACTGCTCCAAACGATATAATGAAGTACAATAATTTTATCAAAACAGTTTACCTACTGTAGCAGAAAGTGCAATTAAAAATTCAATAGGTATATTCAAGTTAATAACAATTTAAGGTGCGTTGGGAGGTTATTAAAAACATCTAGTATTTTATCTTTTTGGCGGGTGTCAAAGCTTTAGCTTGAAAAATTAAGGAAAAAAATGTAAAAATATTTAAAAACGTCTCTTTATTCTATGAGCTATGCCGGATTATAATAATGTATGTATTTTAAATTTTTGCTTCCGGTAACGCGTGAAACTTTTTCGTTCTAGATTATAAGTTATTTATAAGTAGGATTATAAAAAATATCATATTAAAATCATCATGTTCAAAGTTAGTACCTTGTCAAAGAATAATTTTGATAAGTTTATTTAAAAGTAATATTTTGTCCATGTTTATCAAAATAGAAAAATTATGTACATAATCGTGTACTTATGTTATTACCTACCTAGTCAAACACATAAACAAACATAACATCATTGCACGTGCAAAATCGTACTATGTAACATTGGTAAATAGAGTTCAAATTTCAATAATTAATATTGAAAGTTGTTCGAAATGGGACCTTCGTAACTAATGCTACTTACGCGGTTTTGCACGAGCAACAACGACACTTAGACAGAAAATAGAATTTGTAAATAAAATTGTGATGTTTATGCTTAAACTACAAATGCATTTAAATTATTTATAGTTAATTTAAAAATAAGCATTGTAATAGCATATCTCGCTAATATTAGAAACTATTTTAATATAGTTTTGTGCTTAGAAACGATATTACTCTGCCTTCTATAAGTGAGAGTGTGAATTACTTAACTGGATGATAATAATTCATATTGAAATAATGTAAGATTTTATTTATAAAATAATTTATAATAAATACTAAACGCATTTTAATTTATAAGAAGGTAATTGTACAATTAAAAAATAATGTACAGAAATCTGCCATTCGTTATGTGATATTAAACTAAATTAAAATTATTGTGCAATAATACTATGCAAAAATAATAATTGGAGTGCAAATTACTAACATTATAAACGTATTTGCATTTAAGTAATTATGGTTACCAGTATTTTAGTGAATTAGAATATCAAATAGCTTTGCTTTTAAGCTAAAACACTAATCTTGCCTTAACTTATTAATTTAATTATCCTTTTTTACATAAATTAATTTACCTTCACCTTTATCAATAACAATAATAATTAGTAGTTTTGATCACACATGATATGTTTAATTATGTTAATTTAAGTGTGATAATAGTTCTAATTATAAATTTTATTGAAATTAGTAGTTATTTCGTTACGAAAACTTATGTTATTTTTTTTTAAACCACATTTAAAATGCATAAACGAGTGGACTTGGTCAGGTCGTTGCCTTGTCTAAAAATTTTAAGAAAAAAAATCTCAATTAAAAATAAAATAAAACTAAAATATATCGACAACAGTACCACCTAGGATTCAACTTCAGCTATGATCTATCCAGCTGATGTAGAAAAAATTTATGAAAAGTGGTCAAGCTGTTTAGGAGAAAAATAACGAACACATAGAGTGTCTTATTTCTATAAAATAGATTGATCCTGCTGAACTAAAAATGGTTAAATTGATCCAAATAACCCCTACGGCCTACAATGGTTATACCATAATGTTAAAATAATTTGAAGATTAAAGAATTAATAATTTAATTTTTTAATTTAAATTAAAAATTAATAATTTAATTTTTTAATTTAAATTAAAAATTAATAATTTAATTTTTTAATTATTAATTTAATTTTAATTCATCATTTATAATTAATTATATTTTTTAGAGTTGAATGCTTCATTTTTGCATGTTTGGTGTAGTTTTATCAGTCGTCACAAATAACAAAGCATTTACATAAGCGCCAGTTGACACAAAGTGTTATGATGACAAATAAAAGCTTTTGTTTTGTTTATAGTGTTTTATTTTATTACTTATAAAACTAAAAATTTACATCATACAAACCGGGCCCAATTCTACTAACAAATTTTTTATCAACCAAAGAAAAAAGTCAACTAATCATAGATTACGTTTAGTTTCCTAATCTAATAATGATCAACGACTCTGTTGTGGTGACGTTTTCAAACAAATTACTGCCATTTTAGAGAACGAAACAAAACGCAGCAGAAATGGTTGTCGTTGTCAATTAGTAGAATTGGGATCGGCCTATTACCTATATCTTTATACTTTATGAGTACCTACTTACATAGATATATACAGTGCCAGGAGGCCATTTTTGCCAAGACTTAACGGGACACTGGAAACTTAAGGTTCAAACAGAGGCCAGCTTAGACAAGTGCGAGCGAGAAGGCGAAGGCAATGAGACCCTGAACCAACATGTGTTAGCGCCTCCCAGACACTAAGTCTGGCAAATTTTTGAGATGGAATATGCCCAGAACCTACACCATCGTCTCAGCTTAACCGGCCATATCCACAGGAAAGACATGGTCAATACAAACATGTGGGGATGACTTAGCCGCGGGTTTCCTCGCGATATTTTCCTTCACCGTTTAGAGCTCGTGTTAAATCGCATTACAATTTTTCGAAACGAAAAATCGGTTGATGCACTGCCGAAATTCGAACCCACGACCTACGGGTCGAAAGTCGAGGTATTGTCGATCCCAGCAGTGCGAATGAGCCTTCCGAAAATGCATCCGATTCGATGATTTTCTTCATGAACGCCGGCTGCACGCACGAAAAAGTGTCACGTTCCGCCTACAAGACGTAGTGCTGCTACGAAACGTAGCGAGAGCTACGGTTTTCGTAGCACTAGCTACGAAGTAATTTATTTTGGTAAATAATCCGATCCGATACATTAATTTCAAGAATGTTTTATAATTTTGACACAAGCAATAAATAAATTTATTTGACAATTTTTCATCAAATTTTTCTTATGACGTTATCACGTAAAATTATCGTCCGTAAACCAACTTAACAGAAAACCATATTTTTAGTAAATAAACGCACTGCTGGTCATAAAAAGGGGTATTTTAGACATTATGTTGAAATCTACAAGCAGTTAAGATTGTTGGATGATTTTGACTGACAACGCGAACAGTTATTTGTTTATCATAATGTGATGATGGCAATGATTGTATGCCATGTTAACTACTACAATATTAAGTGCTTGAATAAAACATAAGATGGCGCTGTCAAAATTAATTATTATTGCCGTATTACAGCATTTAAAGAAATGTATGTATAGGGCCAATAACTGCATAATATTATTGCAAATCATTTTTTAAAGCTCGATTTAAAAAACGTGCAAACACCCAAAAAAACTTGAGTACCTAACTTGTATTTTAGACGTAGGTAAGTATCTTTCAAAAATACTATTGATATTGATATTTTTTACTTCAATCATGTTTTTTTATATAGAATAATTTAATAATAATAATAAATTATAAGTACTTAGTCATAAATATTTTTCTTAATTTGTGTCATAATTCAATTTGTCATAATCGTCTTACAACTTTAGTACAGAACATAATTTTTAAATTTACGCTTTTAGATAAAAAGTCATCAGTAAAATCATCTTAAACAAAAAAAATATATACATGGTGCAGTTTAAACTATTAAATACCTACCTAGGTAAAGTTGTCGTATGACCTGACCAATTAGTGGGCACATTACTGTACAATCATTACTGTGGATCGATAAAAAGTAATAATTTAGCACGAAATGTTAAATATTTCATACAAGCGGAGTGACAAGCGGGTTCAAAATTCAGCTAGCCATACCCATTAAAAATGTGAAAGTGTGTTTGTTTGTCCTGCTTTTACGTCAAAACAGAGAAACGGATTGACGTGATTTTTTGTGTGGAGATAGTTGGAGAATGACATAGGCTACTTTTTATCCCGAAAAAATGCATTTTTCCCGTGGGATAAAAAGTAGTAGTCAACGCGGGCGAAGCCGCGGGCGTCCGCTAGTGATCTATAAACCAACTGGAATTCTATAAACCAACGCTCACTACATAATTCGTGAAATCACCAGAATGTACATTCTACGTGTACTACCTACTGTTACCTGTAATACTCGTACTAGTACGTGTTACCCTTTTTGTTTTTTGTAAAATAACCCAGGTGGTCAATTTGAAGACATTGAAATGGAACATTTGGCTTAGGAGGTGGATGTAAAATAAGAAGAAGAATAGGAAGGGACAGCAAAAGACGGTAAGGACGATACGTAGTTGGATATTTTCAAATGAAGATCGCCGCATCGCAAGCTGTCAACTAGTTGATCTAGAATATGTAGATAGATAGATACTCGTAGATTAATTCTTTATTGTTACACCAAATTATGTAGGTACTTAACTAGAAAAACTTAAAGACTTACATGGTGGCACAATGGGCGGCCTTATCACTCAAAGCGATTTCTTCCAGACAACCTTTGGATGGATGTAGTGACCGTTGGTTCATAGAATTCCATACAAATAATAACAGCACAAGGCGATCCTGGTGCCGTGTTGATCTAAACTGCCTTAAAAATATTAACGCGTTGGTGTGGTTATGGACAGATCGCTCAGTTTAACGCTCCTTTCATGAACATATTTAAGACGTTTAAGGAATTGCCAGTACATTAAAAGGGGTGAATAACCTAAGCTACCGCTAACTTGCGTTTCACTGCATTGCTGTATACACTACGGGTGTTCATAGTTATTATTAACTGAAAACTAGTAAATAGACATTATTTTAACACACGGGAATTACTCACATAAAAATATCGTTGATTCAGATACCGACAATGTTTCGATTCATCCGGAGAATCTTCATCTGGGTAAGGAGGAGTTGCGGCAAGGTTACTCTTCGCGGTCGCGTCTCACACTATATCTATCTATACCAGGGTTCGCCGATATATATCAGCGGATATATATCATGATATATATCACGATATATATCAATTGATTTTTATCTTGATATATATCAATGGATTTTTTCCTGTCTTCTGAACTAAAAATTTTGGAGATTAATGTTTACCCTGGCAACACGTAGCGAAAAACTACAATTTCAAATAATTTAGATTGTGTTTTTAAGTGCTTTTTTTTAAGTGTTCATTAAAAAATTCTATGCGGGTTCGAATCCCGTCGGAATTTAAAATTTTGATAAGATTTTTCATTTTCAAATGCAAATACCTAAGTGTGGTTTAACTGGGTTTAACACTATAACAAATAAAAAATTATAAAAAATTCTTTCTCAAATAACACCAATTTTTTTTTACTTTTTTTAAGTTTTTTAAATAAGAAATGTGGTAATTTGACACACTTATATTATTTTACAAATTACTTACACATTTTAAGGTGTTTAATCCCCTTACAGAATGAAATTCGCTTCTTTTTCTTAGCCTGGATATATATCCGATATATATCGGATAAATATCAAAAAATCGGATTTTTGATATTTATTATAAAAATCTGATTTTTTCGAACCCTGATCTATACACATCTATTATGGTATATGAATCGACGATATTTTTACGTGAGTAATTCCCGTGTAATATAATAATGTCTAGTACAACTCACGAAAGTTTTGTAAGTGGTCATTAACAAGGAGGTCGAAAGTATTAATGACAAAGACAAGACAAAGGCTGAATTCGACCAAACTGGATTAAGTTTATATCCGAGAGTAAAGTACTAGCCGACTTAATTCGAAATACAATTGTTTAGAAAGCGCAACCGATCATTATTATGTGCAATGCATACAAATTATCCTAGTTAGGTATAAGGTGTCAACTTTACAATGTTGAAAAATTCAAAAAACAGTAGTTTACACTCAAGACTAAACTTAATCCAGAGTCGGATAGTTACTCTGGAGTAAGATGACTTTTGGTCAAATCCAGCGTTACAAGATGAAAAACTAATTTGATGCTAAATTTGAAAAAAAATAGCTGTTTTTAATTTCCAGTAGGTAATCTAAAACGCCTTAATATCAAATCAGATATCTAGGTTCACAGTACCAAATACAGACAAGAGCATAGTCTATACATCTATACAATGACTAGCCTCTTAGCTCAGTTGGTAGTAGCTCTGCCTTCTGCGCTGTAGGTCCTGGATTCGATCCCCACGCAGGACAAACATTTGTGTGATGAATATAGATATTTGTTCTGTGTCTGGGTGTTATAATGTATTAAGACTATATCTACAAAATGTATAAGTATTATATCAGTTATCAGGTTCCCATAGTACAAGCTTTGCTTAGTTTGGGGCTAGATGGCGCTGTGTGAAATGTCCAGCAATATTTATTTATTTATATCTATCCAACTCAGCTTTGAGGAGGATCGGTTTGATCAATGCGTGCTCGAATCCCGTCGGAATCGAAAATGTTAATAAGAAATTCGATGAAATGTACTACCCAAGTGTGATTTAACATTTTAAAATTAAAAACAGTAGACATCTAATAAGATTCTGGCATTTACGATTCTTTGGTGTCTAGGGTGTAGTCAGTTATAAAGCAATCTCCAAAAAATTACGAAATTAAATCAACCGAAAGCCCGAATATCAATATGGTTATGATATAAATCGTTAGATGCGCCTCTACTGTGTAAATAGTATCGTAAAAGAGTGAGCTCACACGTCACAAAAAGAAAGAAATGTAGTTTGTGGATTTGGGGGAAAACGAGAAGGTTAAAGTTTTAATTTTATTTTATTTTAAAGTTTTATTTTTACTTAAACAGTTTAGTTGACTGTCACAGACGGAAGAACAATTCCGGAAGTTTTAGGCATTTTATTTTATACTAGTAAAGTAGCAGACAAGTAGGTATACGGCCCACCTTACCGTGGCCTATGGACGCCTGTGATACCAGAGAAGTCACACTCGCGCTGCTGACCCTTTGAAAGAGGAATCACTGCGCCGACAACATAATGGACCGGACTGGTCCACCAGTTGTCACCGCAGCGCTTCAGAGCAGAGCTCTGGCTTACTCACCACAGGAACACAACACCAGAGAGAAGAATGATGTTATTTGGCTGCGATATTCTGTAAGGCGGAGGTACTTCACCAGTCGCATTTGAGTACTGATTGCTAATTTTTTTGCCTATTTTACGTCAACGTGATCGACTATTGGCTGGCCGCCGGCGCCGCGCCGTCTCAATAACATACTACTCTACGTATTACAAGTATACTTTAACTTTTTGTTAAAGAAGATAGATGGATATTAAAACCAGGGTGGCAATTCTAGTACAAAACTTTGTATGAACAAGCAAAACCTCAACTTAACCTTAGGTTTTCGACTGTTTCCTATTCTACTAATGACAAACGACTCAGTTGAGGTGAGGTTTTAGCTAAGGTTTGGAACAAATTTTTAAAAAGCTATTCTACTATTCATCAAATGGCTGACATTTAAGAGATCGAAACAAACCGCAGCGGAATGATTGACGTTGTCATCTAGTAGAATTGCCCTGCTGCTAATTAGTAGTTATAACAAGTGGCTAAATTAAAAGTTTATAAAAAACACTGACTTCAATGTAAGCTGAGCAATTTCCTGCACTCTCAAGATGCATTTCTGTTTATAACTCCGAAGATCCTCGACAAATCCTCACCAAATTTTTGTGGCACCAATCGAAAAGTATACTCTTTCAAACTAAAAATAATTTTCCAAATCAGTTCAGGCGTCTTTGAGTAATCAGTGTACATAAAAAAAGCACAAAAAAAAGATACTGACGAATTGAGAACCTCCTCCTTTTTTTGAAGTTCGGTTAATAATCGGATTTGCTACTCAAGGCGTATCTTCTAATTTAATAATCAATGATGCTTATAAAGTTTTTAAGCATAAGTGCCTCGTCATGAGTAACTTTGCTTACCTCTTAAGAATTCTACATTCATGCTCCAGTTTTCTTTGAAATTTGGAAAAGCTGGGAAAAGCAAAGGTGCCTCTTTGTAAGCCAGCTTTTGTATAAGAGCTTCACGTATTACCTATGTATGTGAGTTTGAGAAATAGGTCATAGCGTTTATAATTTGAGGTATTCAGACCTAGGCACTATTAGTTAGTACCTAGCCTAGAATGTAAGTGAACACGAACGCAAAAAAAAATAAAAAACTTAGTTTTTTTTTTTTCACTAAATAGTTATTCTTAAACCTTTGAACATTTACTATGTTTAGTTTGGAATTAAAACAGTTAAAAAATTCTACCGAAATTTCCTTTTAAACATTTTAAAGTGTCATAAACTCAAAGATCTCAAAAGCTACATTAATCCAGTCAGCAGACTTCACCAAACCTTGTCTCTACTAAATAACCCAAAACTCTGAAATACCGTCCAATATTGCTTAAAATAAAAACACAGGTTCCATAAATTTTGTATAGGGTAGAGCAAATTGTGGGAAAGGAAAACCGTCTCTATAATGTTGAAATCGGACTCTAAAACAAGACAGGCTGACGCCGGGTTCAAAATCTCTACCAATACAAATTCTTGTAAAGAAAAATGAGTTCTATTGCCGTAACACTAAAACATACATGTACAAGAGAATTCTGCCGGTAGAAAGAATGGCAGCCAATGCTCGTATTTTGGTTTTGTGCATGGAAATTTCGACTGTACCAGGATACGCTTTAAGTTTTAAATCAAGCGGTAGATTCGTGTCTGGGTAATGTTGAAGAAGTGAAACGTTTGTATTTGACTATACGTTGTTCTGTGGCTTTGCTAGCACATGATATTGCTGTATCGACCGGCCGACATCGACGCGCGCATACTCTTTTAAAACAATGTCACTTATCTGGTACGCAATTCAAAAACAATCATTTTATAATCCAAAAAAATAACGACTCCATAAAAAATCGAATCAAACACGCAAAAATTAAAAAAAAAATGATAAAAATTTTATTCCCAATTTTTTTTCGAGATACAAAAAATAGTTTCTAGGTTAAATTTTCGATAGGATATTTATTGGGAATTTAAAATTGTTTGATGGTTTCTGTTATTTGGAGAAAATAGGTTAAAAAAGGCTTTTGTAGTGACACTATAAGCAAATAGTAGTCTATCCGCGCACAGTAGTGGTCGTGCCGTGCTTTCGCGTCGACGTCTTACGACGGACGTCGATACACCAAAAAAGATCACAAAATTACGCATTATTACTACAAAAATGATCTAGTTCAACAAAAAACATGGTGTCTAATTGAAATTCTTGATGTTTTTACAATACCAGTGTATTAGTGTCCTTGTTTTGTACGAATTCGGCTGTGAAACCCAAGTTTATATAAGGCTGGTTTTTATCACTATCTGGTTAACTATTTTTAGATTGCACCACACATCCAACCAATTTACATTCCATTTTATGTTTTAGCTTTCGATCAATAGAATTTATTTTTGTTTTGTCATTATTACACTGAAATAACCATTTAGACACTGCATTATGTCAAAGCTTACCCCTTTTCATGAATTTCTATTATGTTTTTCTACCAGATTTTCACTAAATTATCATTAGAAGTGCATGCACCGTTAATATTTCAGTAGAAACTGTAAAATATTCATATATTTTGCATGTATTCATTTATTTTTCTAATTAAATGTATCCAAGAAACATTACGCTGAATTTATCAATAGTCATTATTCATTTGTTTTATTACATCCGCATTATAATCAAATTCGTGATTCAAGAACATTTTCTTTCGAGTTGAGGTTACGTTATGTAATAGTATTGTATCCAAGAAAATATCTAGGTTTCTTTAGTGCTCAGAAGTAGCTAGAATCGGAGGCTTGTGCTGGCAATTTTTTTTTTTTTTTTTTTCAAAAACCTAGATATAGGGTGTGCCTTACTAATAGTAAGTTATTTATCTAAAAAGCAAACGTTTATAAACAAAACATAGATAAATATCGAAAATAATTTTCATAAAACCCTAATGTATATGAAAATGAACATGTACTTACCTACATATTTAAAAAAGGGTTAGACAGTTGTTTGTTCAACATTATGAAAGTTGTTGCTTAGATGTTTGAACAGGAAAAACCGAGTTTTCATTTATTCAACAATAGGTTCTGAATTTCATAATAGTTTTTTTGAATTGGTTAAAAATGTAAGTAGCTATTTGTATTAGGATTTAAATGAAGTTATTTGTATTGATCAGGATTGCACAGGGTCAGACTGATTGGCGAAATAAAGAGGAGGCCTATGCCCAGTGGCTGCAACCAGGCTGAGATTATATTCATATTCATATTATGATTTGTATTAGATGTGTGTTTGGACTGGAGGAATTAAGGACCGGCGAACGTACCTACGTACCTAGAAACGTAATACCAAAATAATAAAAAATTTGAGCATATTTTTATCACTTTATGTTAATATTTGGATAAAGGCAGTATTTATCTAGGTTCCTGTTACACTTTTGTTCCAAAAGACTTACTATAGAACAAATGAAAAGAAAAAAATGCCATTTTTGGTGTAGGTACCTACAAAGATTTCAATTCAATTTGCTTACATTTCTTGTTAGGTAAGTTTTTCGGAACAAAAGTTTAACAGGAACCTAGATAAATACCTACTCTCCCAATCTAACAACATAAACTGATAAAAATATGCTTAAATTTTAAATGATTTCGGTATTACGTTTTTATGGAAATTCGACTGTCGCAGGCCTCTTAACATCGTCAAATAATATTAAAATCTGATCAGGGGGTCTAAAGTGGCCAATTTGGTGAAACATCAGATGTTTCATAATATACTTCATAAATGCTTCATAAATGCTTCATAATTATAATGCTTCATATTTCAAAACACTTTTCTTGACAGAATCGGGAAAAATGGATTCTATTGAGAACAGTCAAAAAGTTTTGTAGTATGCTGCATAAATAAATCATTTATTAAATAAATCATTTACTAAGCACATATGAAGCATTTATGAGGAATTATTGAAGCATATAATTAAGCATATTATGAAACATCAAGTGTTTCATAAATGAAACATTCAAGAGTGGTTACTTTATATAATTATATAACTGGTGGTATTATTATTTAACCCAGGTATTTTAAATGCTTAGGAAAGACTTCCTCTTCGAAATATATGTTTTGCACAGACATGTCCATATCACGCATAATACATTTATCTTTCCACATGACAGGTTGTAAGTTTATCATTAGGTACTTTTATATTGTACTAAAAAAATCCTGCCGATGTTTTCCTTCATCATTATGAGCTTAGGTTGATGCGTGTTAGTAATAACGGACCATATTTTTAATAATAAAGTACTAGACTTCCTAAAGCTCAACCAGCTGCTAAATCTGTTGTATCTTGTTAAAATATGAATAAAAGTCTTTACTTTAGGTTAGGCTGTATACAGGGTGTGGCAAATTCTTGGTCACTGAAGGGTAGCTACCTTTTCTCTTGTAGTTAGAAAGTTTTGTTCTTAGAAAACTTCGGTTTTATTTTGAAGAAAAAAATAATTGCATTTTTAGATTTTTGAAAAAAAGTACAGATAACCTAAAAAATTACATTTGTCAAAAAAAACAAGTTGGTCTTAATCGACTCTATTTCCCACCAGGAACACTTCTCCCAATGTAACTTATCAAATCAAATCGTAAGTTTTCGCAATAATTAAAAAAAAACACATCCCATACATTTTCTATGAAATTAGGAATTGTAAAAATTACAGTGCCACTTATTCGATAACTTCGATAATTTCATAACTGCTCTGGCAAGCGCGGAGGCTATTGTAAAGCGCGTATTTAAATTTAGAACAAAGTGCTTCCCTGCAGATGTACAAATGGTATGCTCCATGCATACCATTCTCTCTTGCGGCTCTGTCTGAGGCGCCTAAGGCTTTACAATAGCCTCCCAGCATGCCGAAGCAGTTACAAATTTAAATTAATAACCATCGAATAAGTGGCACTATAATGTTTACAACTACTAATTTCATAGAAAATGTATGGGATGTGTTTTTTTGAATTATTGCAAAAACTTACGATTTGATTTGATAAGTTACTTTGGGAGAAGTGTTCCTGGTGGGAAATAGAGTCGATTAAGACCAACTTGTTTTTTTTGACAAATGTAATTTTTTAGGCTAACTGTACTTTTTTTCAAAAATCTAAAAATGCAATTATATTTTTCTTCAAAATAAAACCGAAGTTTCCTTAGAACAAAACTTTCTAACTACAAGAGAAAAGGTAGCTACCCTTCAGTGACCAAGAATTTGCCACACCCTGTATACCTAAAAGTTACCGTTGAAGTCAGTTTTTAATTTTTTTTTTTATCTTCTTGTTTTAAACCGTCACACGGTTTTTGCAATGCTTTTATTTTTAAACTTTATTTTCTGTATAATTATAAATAAATAAATAAAATATTAGCACCGAAAGATTCTATCCCTCTATGAAGCTCCAATTTAATTAACTGATCACAAAAGCATTGAATATGTAAAGCACAAGGCTCTAAGGTACAATTCCCGATGTACCATTGTCATGCCAATTCGACGATAATAGGTACTAAACGAAACGCAATAATGGCATCATATTTCAACGTTTCCGTAAACGGCTCCAATACTTGGCACAATAACGGAATCGTGACACAAGGGATGAAAGACTCGCTGTCACACCGTTTTGTTACACCAGTGTGACACAGAATCTCGTAACGACAAAAAAATCATGAAAATGACTGTATTGTATGTATACCCAAGGAGCGCTGGACACTTGATAGTTTCTGGGCGACCGAGCTCTGCTCAAGTACAAATAGAGAAAAATTAAAAAACTGCATGACTGGTAGGTATACTACATAAATAAACTTTTTTTTGTAAATACATATACAGTAAAAACAGAAAAGGAATGCGTTTACAAAAACCATTGACGAATTGGGGGTAGTCGTGGATCCTACTCTCAATTCTCGGCGGTAGCTCCAGTACTTCAGTCATCCCGTGACCACGAACGCTGCAACGTGTTCGAAACGTCGGGAAACAAAATAAATAAAAGGTACGCGATAAAATCCCGTATAATCCCGTATTAATAATCATCATTATATTGACGAAAAGTCATTTAGAAATTAAAATTTCTCATAATTTCAACTTTATCGCAAACAAATAAATACCAATGTCATTTTTAAGATTTTTTTAAAGAAAATTAGAGCTGCTGTCGCATTCACGAGGTAGCATTAATGCCATGCCGTATTCTTAGAAAGATAGTACTGCTTTATTACATTATACTTATCATGATATAAGTTAGATACATAAATAGGTATGTATTATATAGGTAACAAAACACGTGACTAGCGGTAGTACAGCCAAACTCAAACATTGGGCTCGCACGTAGAATTTGATACCAAATTTGCAAGGAAATACTCTGTCGCCTATCATGTTTTTTTATGCCGTGACTGCTGTTATTCTAAAGATGTTAAAATATACCCACTTCATTTAGTATATTGCATAAATTAGTAGGTGTCAAATTACAATTTATATCAACAAGTAAAGTTTTCATCCAACAAATTCAAAATCTATTTTGTTAGTCTCAAAGTCGACATTTTTACGGGTTAGCTTTAATTTATGTAAAACTGTTAGCTACAACAGAGACAAGTATTTCCTTGCATAGATATATCGATGAGACAGACAACCGAATACTGAAACGCTACTTAGTTTTAGTAGTGCTTATGTGGTGCCATTGACATTATGGTGGACGCAGTCTTAGATAATTTAGGTCAGAAATGCATTATATAACTGCGGATATTCGGAATGTATTCGGAACTGATGCCCTAAATACCATAAGCTAATTCCAGGCGAATCGATGCGACACTAGATGCCTGCCCAGACAGTCTGGCGTCCGATCTGGGCTAGCTGGATTCATGACAAGAATATCTTCCATTATTGTAACTTTATACCTAGAACTTTATACTTAGATTTCTAAGAAAATAATGATTGATATCTAAAGAGGTCTTAGTTTGTAATGGGTAGCTTCTTGACGTACGTGATTATTAGATAACACTAACGTTCTTTCTATTCTATTTTCATGAAAAGAGATAGCACCCGTTTGAGCTATATAAATTTGTAAGAGATTGATTAACTACTTACGAGTACATACATACACGAAACGTTAATTTAATCCATCAGGCATGTTAGAAATAAGTCTCTTTGATCGACTGCTAAAGCTCTTTGAGTTCTAAGGATTCTAAGGAGTGTTAAAATGCTTGGAAAGTTGTCACAACAACATTTTGATATTTTTATATAATTACCTACTTATATATATCTTAAACTTTTATCAAAAGTAATTATTATTGAGTTGTAAATATTTTATCAACTTTCGAATTATAAAATTCTGATGTGCATTCATAATTTTATTATTCTTCTCCTAAACTGCTTGACCAATTATTATGATTTTATCTTGTACTTTTGGGGTTATCAGTCGGATTCTTATTTGTAGCTATAGTTGACACTATTGTCGAGATTAAGTTTTTTAGCAGATAAACTGGTTCTATTAATAAAATTGTCTCTGATTATTGTAGTGCATGTTTTACATTGCTTACTCATGTTTTAAAGAGTACCAAATATAGCAAAACAGCCTGTGTAAAACCTTCCTGTTTCGTTAGCTTATCATTGCTTGCATGTCCTGCAATCACTTTCAACCGCATATCAATACAACCACGCAGCCACGGTGCAATCAAAATAACAGCCAATTTCCCACAGCAATAAAAAAACAAAATGTAAATAAACCTGAACAAACAACGCCGTGAACAAATTACAAAACAAGCACTGCCGCTCTGAATGAAATGATCCAGCCTAGCTGAAGTTAGCGATATGGTCGCTTCTAGTGCGCTCTCGCCAAAATGGCCGACGAAGAAGTTATCCCTCCTACCTTTGCTGAGAAACTCCTCTTCTACACAACTGCCTCTTTCGTCCTCTGCGCCATCTTCAGTCTCTTCGCCTTCCTCTTCTTAGTTCCTTTCGTTATTGAACCGGCGTTCACCACAATATTTATGCAGTTTGATATAGTACCGGCTTTGTGCGTCACGACTCAGGTGAAGCATCTTGTCGGAGCCAGTAACTGCAGCTGGGCGTCTTGCCGCGAGGGTTGCACTAAGGACCTTTTTGAATGCACGCAAATCCGCGTCAATTACAAGCTCGGTAACTCCAGTAACATCACTGAGTCAGAGGTAGAGGAGCTGGTCAGAGTTGAAAGAGCGCTGAGGAAAGATTACGACTACTACGAGGACAAGTCATCCGACAAATCTTACCCAGACATGATTGAGGAGGAACTTCCTGACGCCATGCCAACGGGCCTGCAAGGGAATGACTCAGAATGGTATTTCACTGGAGCTCGGCTGTTCCCAAACGTAAAGGGTTGTGGGTACCCACCGATACTGAACTGTACCATTTTCCATGGCAAGTATAAGCCGATAGGAAACAATTATACTTGCTACTACAGCCGAGTAGATCCTGGTCTCGTTATAACGGAGCTGGATATGTGGCAGAACACGCTGAACTTAGTCTACGCTATGGCCATACCAATACCTTCATTTATAATATCGGTGATATACCTGACCTTTGCGTACTTTAAAATTTACAATCAGGAGGAAGAATCGGAACAGGCTCCATTGAAGGGCGATGCAGAGGCTATGGCCACGGGAGATGATGAGAAGCCGACGACTCCAGGGTCTGACACGTTCAGGGAAGATCTGGCGAGCTTTGGGCATCAGCTGAAGATGCAGCTAGCCAATGAGAAACCAAAGGAGGAGTTTGAATCCAATAGTCCAGCTATTTCCAATTCTGCTTCACTGTCTGGGTAAGCTATTTTTATTTAGTATCTTAGAATTTTTTTAACTTTATTTTTTTAGAAACGAAAACTGTTTATTTTTGAACTATTTATTTTTTCTACATAATTAATAGAGAAATTGAATAAACAATGCTAAAGGCGGGTCAAACAATACCAGTTAAATACACAACTTTTACACTTTGTTATCTGTTATCTTTGTAAATTGAAGAAAAACATGAATGGTCGAAAATTTATGCGAATGTTATTTTAACCCGACAGGACCAAGTCATCCTTCGTGAACGCCTAACATGAATGAAAAATAACACCAAATTACAATTGAGGTATGTTCAATAAAGCTTGAGCTTTATTCCTATACGCCTGAAGCCCAAATTTTAAAATCACGCTCTAACTTGCACAACTACATTTTCAGCCTTGTGCTTGCTTCCTATAGAATTTTAACATTTGAAAGACACACCAAAACTGCAGCATCAAACAATTTAAATGTGAAACTTGGAGATTTTGGATTTTGAAATATGAAACCGCTTAGCTTTGCACCAAACCACATTATCACTTGTATAGCTTAGTCACACACAAAATAAATACCTACCTAACAAAAATTTTTTTTTTAAAAATGCATTTTTTACGAAAATTTACCAGTACATTTTCGCATACTTAAGTGAAAACGTTTGGCTATTCCCACCTATTAATTAAGTAGTTAATTTATTTGGCAGCCTTCCAACTTCAAGCGCCACACATGCTTAGTAGGGTTAACTGATAATTTTAATGATAAATGCTTAGATGAGGATAAGTTATAACTGTCTTTGTGTCTTATTTATTATCTACTTGAATTGAACAATAGACTTGAATAACTTTAAAACTGATGATACTGCATTTTAGGTCTTTTAAATGTAAAATAATTTTTTAAAACTATTTTACAAAAAAAATATTTACAAAAAAAAAAAATGCGTTGATAGTATAGATAAAAATAAAGAAAAACTCTTCATATAAACATCTCATAGATTAATATTGGTAATAATATCCTTGTTCACAAAGAAAAATATTAATAAAAAATCCTATACTTTTAAAAAAAAAAAAAAAACGTAATCACGAAAACGAACATCACACCAATTAAGAATATAACGCATGGATCCACCACCTTCCTTTACGAAATTGAATAATCTAAGATTTCAAACAGAACATTTTTAGATGAGTACTAAAATAATGAAATTAATTTGAGCTTTTTCCATTTTCAGATGACAGGACACCTGAAAAGGAATTGGATACAAGGTGCACCACGAAATGGGGTGAAAACAAAAAAAAACAATTTCGTAAGATTGTGCTCGATATTGTGATTTTCAAACCACGCTTCAAGAAGCTATTGATCTCTTTCTAGCATAAGAGTAAAAAGTGAGACGTAGGCTAGACCGCGAGACCGCGAATGGTCGTAAAATGGCGAAAGAATTTTTTTAAATCAAGCGTTGTGAAAGTAAAAAAGAAAATGCTTCATTTTGTGACAATATTTTTAAGTAAGCGTTCTTTATTCTAAAGTTTGATATTGTAAGCAATATTTTAAAATAAGTTGTATATTGTTATATGATATTTGAACTGTTTAATCTTTTGATAAACTGATGGACTTATGATAATCAATTGTGGGTATATACTCGTACGACAAATATTAATAATTTAACTTAATTGTAAATTAATATTTGCTATAGGTGTTGCTCAATAAAGAGTCCACTAATTAAATTAAAAATACTGTCACAAAATTATTATTAAACAATTTAGACGTAAAAGATTTTATCTTCTATAGAAATTAAATGCATAATTTAAAATTTTATTATGCTCGTATGCTAATGGTGTCAAAAAATGCACGCGTGCTAATAATAATAAATAGGGTATAATTATAATAAAACGTCTTAATTTAAAATTATTAGTAAACAAAATTATAAAACATGTTACAGAACTACATTTTATTCACTGTTGATTTATAATTGAAAATAAAATAAATAAGTACTTACTGCGGAAGATTGTACAAAATACAGGGTGAATTTTTGAGACGGGGCAGTAAGGGCAGCTACCTTAACCGTTGTAGCTAGAGGAAAACGTTCTTAGGAGACCATCCTTAATTTTTGAAAATATTTCGACCTGCATTCACAGATTTTGAAAAAAATGTACAGTCAGCGAGAAAAGGGGCCATTTACACAAAAACTTTTTTTGATGCCAATCGATCCTGTTTCATCTAAGGATAAAAATACTCTTTTAGACCAACTGAGGTTAGAGTACTAGAAAAGTCAGGAATCGCTAAAATGTATTTCTGAGACAAGACAGTAAGGGCTACCTTAACCGTTGTAGCTACAGGAAAACGTTTTTAGGAGACTACCCTTAACTTTTGAAGATATTTCAACCTGCATTCATAGATTTTGAAAAAAATGTACAGTCAGCGAGAAAATGGGCAATTTACATAAAAACTTTTTTTGATGCCAGTCGATCCTGTTTCATCTAATGATTAAAAGACTCTATCGGACCAACTGAGGCAAGAGTACTAGAAAAGTCAGAAAACGCAAATAACTTTGATTGTACATTTCGAACGAAATCATTTTGTCATTTGTCATAATTTTTCATCATTTTGTCGAAATATCTTCAAAAGTAAGGGTAGTCTCCTAAGAACGTTTTCCTGTAGCTACAACGGTTAAAGTAGCTGCCTTTACTGCTCCGTCTCAAAAATACATTTTAGCAATTTCTGACTTTTCTAGTACTCTTACCTCAGTTGGTCCGAAAGAGCCTTTTAATCCTTAGATGAAACAGGATCGACTGGCATCAAAGAAAATTTTTGTGTAAACTGCCCATTTTCTCGCTGACTGTACATTTTTTTCAAAATCTGTGAATGCAGGTTGAAATATTTTCAAAAGTTAAGGGTAGCCTCCTAAAAACGTTTTCCTGTAGCTACAACGGTTAAGGTAGCCCTTACTGTCTTGTCTCAGAAATAAATTTTAGCGATTTCTGACTTTTCTAGTACTCTAACCTCAGTTGGTCTGAAAGAGCCTTTTTATCCTTAGATGAAACAGGATCGATTGGCATCAAAAAAACTTTTGTGTAAATGACCCATTTTCTCGCTGACTGTACATATTTTTCAAAATCTGTGAATGCAAGTCGAAATATTTTCAAAAATTAAGGATGGTCTCCTAAGAACGTTTTCCTCTAGCTACAACGGTTAAGGTAGCTGCCCTTACTGCCCCATCTCAAAAATTCACCCTGTATATTCATGAAAATGCGAACTCACAAATAAATATACATAAAACTTATAAATAGTCAACTCAAGCAAGATAGTTACCTATGTATATTAATATCATTTGTTTACGTAAAATTATTAATTTTGTAGACTGCAAGTTTTTTATTATAAATGTGTGTTTATTTTTAAAGCATCAAAATGTAATAGTTCTTAGAAATTTGTAGTTGACTTTAGTGCCTTTAGCTTAATTAGAAGTTGCATGGTTGGTTATTATATATTTTCCATCATACAATGCAAGATAGATACGAGTAAACCATAAACACCTTTGTGTTGAGATAATGAAAACGAAATTGTTAATGTGAATAGATCATTTATTAATCATGTGTGTTGATCAGCAATCAAATAAAAAAATAATTATACTTTTGATAATTTTCACAAAGGTCTCTATTAATAAACTCCGCTCAACTGCTGTCAAAGTTGCACCACGGATTTAACTATTGCCATCCTTTTTTGTTAGACAGTGACAAATAAGGACAATAGTTAAATTCGTGGTGCAACTTAGACACAAGATGAGCGGAGTTCAATAGATACAATAGAGGCCTCAGTTCAAACTTTTAACTCAAAAATGAATCAACCCAGTTTATATTACTGCATAATATTGACAATACAATAACAGTGAAGTGTTAGCAGTTGTGACGTTTATAATACCATACAATCGCAGTGCAGTAAATTGTGGAAGCCACGATAGTGACATAATAGAAGTTGAAAAGCACACAATGAAACTATCACTATACACACAATCCGTAGCTACATGTACTGAAAACTAACCTCATTTAGACGATTCTATGATCATGCGCAATGATAATATATTTCTAAAAGAACAATAACACTTTTACAATGCTAAAACTAGCAAAGATTTATAGAACTAGACTAGAGAACGAACAAAGACTACTTAAAATCGGTCGTTTCCAAAAAGTGTTTTGACTTAGACTCCGAAAATGTTAAGTCGTAGGTACTGATAGAAGAAAATGTTTTACCTTTTTCAGTGGGTAGGTATTATGGAACATACTGTGATTGATTTTGGGAGTCTCGTAAATCTAATTTACACTATTTATGATGAAACAATGACTAAGTTGTTAAAACATTTGAAGTGGCATACATCCAATCTTTACATTTGTGGTTTTCTTTTGCATAAACTGAATCCAAGGTTTGACAGTAAATATAAGATGATAATTATTGCCCTAATTGTTTGGATAACTTTTATTTACAAATATTTAAATATTTATGTAGCTGATGCGACTGTATCGATGCAAGAATTGTATGATTGTGTGAAGCGAAAACCATTAGAAACTATAGCTAATCGAGTAACGCAATGCAATTGAACAAAGTCCTTCCCATACCTTTGTACTGGTATCGATTTGTCCGTCCTAAGCCTTAGCTATTTAAAAATTAATCTTACACGCTGTCCAAACTAACGTCCGTAACTGTTTACCGAAATAGAAAGAGTAATCAATATTCCAAAATCTCGATAGCACCTTGCTTTTGTATAAAAGTACCTATGCTATTTCTAAATGGTTGTTTCATTTTAAATAAAAAAAACCCTGTCTGATCAATGCTTTAATTTTAATCCATGCATGACCAACTATTTTTTTTAGGTTATGGGGGAAAATGGTCTTGCACTCGAAGTCATTTTTACAAATAAGGAACCTGAAAGTATTTATTTCAAACCTAAAAATAGTTTTAAATCTACTAGTACTGTATATGAAGGCTTGTGAATAAGGCTAAAAATATGAATGCTTAGATAAATATCTACCTAATTCCTAATTTTATTTTCCATCGATGATTATTGTTTTTGGAAATAAATGCTAATACTTATTATTATTATAACTTATTTGTTTAAAAAGTATTCAAACCAGGGTTCGCCGATATATATCAGCGGATATATATCATGATATATATCACGATATATATCAATTGATTTTTATCTTGATATATATCAATGAATTTTTTCCTGTCTTCTGAACTAAACATTTTGGAGATAAATGTTTACCCTGGCAACACGTAGCGAAAAACTATAATTTCGAATAATTTAGACTGTTTTTTAAAGTGATTTTAAGTGTTTTTTAAAGTGTTCATTAAAAAAACTCTTTCTCAAATAAACACTAATTCTTTAGATACTTTATTTAAGTTTGTAAATATAAATGTGGTAATTTGACACTTACCTATATTATTTTACAAATTGCTTTCACATTTTAAAGTGTTAAATCCCGTTACAGAATGAAATTTGCTTCTTTTTCTTAGCCTGGATATATATCCGATATATATCGGATAAATATCAAAAAAATCGGATTTTTGATATTTATTATAAAAATCGGATTTTTTCGAACCCTGATTCAAACATACTAAATAACGTTTAAAATATTATGTAATATAACACCATACTAAGTTTTATGAATTTTCATAATTTATTATTTTCAATACTGTTGATAATTGCATTGTTAATAACATTGAGACATAAAAATCATATGAACTGACAAATAAATAGTGAGAATATGTAGGTGTTGAGCATTAAAATGACAAAATAGTCTGATTTTAGTACCTATTGCCATCTGATATTAAAGAAATATATCACTAAAATGCAAGAACATCCAACAAAATTTAAATTTACTTAAGATAAATAAATACTCATACTTAGAGAGATTATTAAAATAATTGCTAAACTACTTACGCACATTACAATAATAAAGTAATTTGAGTGGTTTTATTTCTAAGAATGTTAAATGTTTATTGATTTATCAATGTTATAAATGAAAAATATTAAATAGATATATTTAGATGGCAGCATTCAAATTATAATATTTAAAAGTTAGATAATTAGTAAACCAAAATTATGACAGAAATGTAAATGAATTATTATAATAAGAGCTCATTTTTATAATTAATAACGGCTTTATGCAATGTGAGATTACAAGCAATTTAAAAAATATCACTACGTAAATGGATGTCAAATTATTTAAAACTTTTTTTTTGTAAAAATTTTAATTTTTTAAAATTTTAACTGTAAAAATACTAATTGTTGTAAAGCTTGGTTGTGTTTCTGTAGATTAAAATTCATTATAAATTAAGTAGTCGATTATTTAATTTTATATTGTTCTTTAAAATTCAAAAAGTTAAATTCTAATTTTATAAATCAAATCAAATCAAAACATACTATTAAGTATATTTCTTAATAATTTCTGGATTAATTTGTCATAAAAATTGAATACTTTTTTTGAAGATATTATTGACATGTTTTTTTTTAATTTGTGATCCCTACTAACAACCTTGTTCCTTTTTTTTATCACTTAGGAAAATTTAGTTTTAGGTCTACTTATTAATAATAGTTTTGTTTACGTATGTACTTGCATTATTGTTGTGTTAATTATAAATCGGTTAAACCAAAGTTCAACCATTAGGTAGGAATACTAAAAATTATAATCAAGTGAAAATATTTCATTTGTAAAATATTTAGGCAGGTCACATGCCCGACAATAATAACTATGATTTTTTTTTATTACTTTGATTGTCTTCAATAACCAGTAGAAAGTTAAGCGGAGCTAAAGTGGCTACTTTTGAAGAAACTTCAGATTTTTCATATAATAAAACATCTGATAAAACATCTAATTTTTCATCAAATGTTTCATAGATGCTTCATATAATTATGAAGCATTTATGAAACATCTGATGAGACATCTAATTTTTCATCAAATGTTTCATAATGCTTCATATTATGCTTCATATTTCATGTTTTATGTATGTTTTATTAGATGAAAAATCTGATTTTTCATCAAAAGTGGCCACTTTAGACCCCCTGGTAGGTACTTGATCTCTCGTGAATATTTCTTTTGTGTATATTTATTGTGGTCAGTATAGAATCATAAATAAAAGTATATATTGGAATCTGTAGACACGCTACTAACCCTATCGAAGTACACAAATCAAATTGCATAACATTGCAATTTGGGTCTGGCGGTTGTCCAAACAAAGTTGGATGGCTTCCATATCTTTGTTTTAGTTATTCAGAATAATGAATCAATTAGAATGTAATATAATTCAACAGCTTTACTCTAGGTCAGATTTCATCATTTCTGATGGTTTAGTTACTTTCTTAAATAGAATAGAATAAAGCTTTATTTTCGCCTCAAATTATAAACAAAACACAAATGAAATTAAATGCTGTCACAAGCATCCATAGGCTACAATTACAGCTTACCATCAGCTTAGCAGCGTATGTTTGTCTGCTACCTTAGAAATTAAAAAAAAGTGAGGTACCTACCTATAGTTACAAATTAAATAAGAAAATAAGGCTACCCTTTAGCATTTGCTCCAGCAGCACCATGGATTTTGGAGCGCTGGTTTTCAGTGGCGCCGAAATGAGCCAATCAGTTGCAATGACACTCGTTTATATTATTATAATAGTTAATAAACAAAAATAATTATGTAATGTAGTAAAATTATTCTAAGAAATACATCAAAATCAGCAAACAAGAATAATACTAAACTAACAACATAAATCAAATTATTTAATAAAAACTCGGTATTTAGTAGTAACAGCTGCAAATGTGGTTAGTTCTATTCGGCGATGTTAAAAGCCGTGAGAGAGGTGCTTCATATTTTAACTGACAGATAACTTAGAACCTTACTCAGAGATGGTGTTATGAGCATTTACATTTTGGGTAACTTAATAATAATGTAACCATACATCTGTTAGTAGGTACGAATTGCTTACGAATTTTAACATTCTTATAGTTTTATTCGTATCTGTTATGTGAATTCTAATTTTCATTATTTATAATATTACAAATTAAGACTAATAAATCAACCATACTTCATCAATTAACAATAATATTTAATTATGATTAAAAATATTATGACTTTTATTTAATCAATATGTTATATCAAGTTCTGTTTATTGTCTGTCTACAGAAACAGACACACAAATGGTTTTACATTTAAAATAATATTAATAAGTATAATTATATTATTTATTTTCGAGCTTGTGATCAGCCCGTGTGGCGCATTTTCTGCTAAAATCTCAAGATGTGCTTTGGTGAAATGTTTAATTGCAAATCGCGTTTCGTTCGTTGACTGTTGCCTTATGACCGTTTTGTACATAAAGTTAGTAGTAAATAAACACACTTATTGGCTTCGATGTGTTGGTTTTATTTTACTTCTTAGTACATTTCGAAGCGCTCGTAGTGTAGCTTGCTGAGACGCTCTTGAATAGGCGGGTCCACACAGACCGAGCAGCCTCGCGAGGAATTTGCCGCGCGAGGAAACTATCCCCGAACGAGCGCGGCAGCTTCGGTATCATAGCGAGGCTGCCGCGCGCGGTAAGCCCGAGCCATTATGTTCGTTCGTTCAGTTGAGAACCGACGCCGCTCGCCCGCGGCAGCGCGCGCGCTTGCCTCGGCCGAGGCAAGCGGCAGCTTCGCGATGATACCAAGGCTGCCGCGCTCGTTTGGAGATAGTTTCGTCTCGCGCGGCGAATGCCTCGCGAGGCTGCTCGTTCTGTGTGGACCCGCCTAATTGATCGTTGAACGCAACGTTGTGGGCAGTCACAACATGGATGGGTGACCGCAAGTGGCATTACGAGCTGAGCTTCCTAACTAGTAGGTACCTACATTTCATCTTTACTAGATGGTTAAGGTTAAGGTTACCACGCGGCCTCGTGGTCGGCTCAAGCGGAGATGGCGGGACGAACTCGACGACTACACCACTAACTGGCCGACAGAAGCATTGGACCGGGGTGAATGGAAAAAGGTAAGGGAGGCCTTTGCCGAGGAGTGGGATCCAGTAAGCTGATTAGATTAGATTAGATGACTAGCTTCAGCCCGCAGCGAAGTGGTAGATACTTAGGATATTGTTTAGATGGAATGGGTTTGCCCAGCACATAAGCTAGAAGTATAATAGGCCTAACCCACCGGAAAGAATAAAAGAACAGACAATTTAGTTGACTGATACTTTATTCAAATATATTCTATGCACAATAAAATTAATCATGATAACAATATTTATAAAATTTCTTGTAAAGTTTTTAAAATTCATAAAAATAATCACTGGTCTTTGGTGACTAATCCTGCAGGGCCTTGTCCAATCACCGGAGCCAGACCAGCCACAGCAACTGCTTTCAAAGGTCTGAGTAACAAAAATAATACAAAAATTATTCATTATTAGTAGGTACCTAGTTGTAGGTAAGTGTTGGATATGAATGTGAAAGGACACATTCATACATAGGAGAGGACGGTCAAAGAAAAGACGGATGGATTGTGTAAGAGAGGACGTGCGAAAGGAGTGACTACTAAGATGATGATGATAGGAGGGAATGGAAGAGAACATTATTGTGCCTACCCCACCTAGTGAGAAATGGGCAAGGAAATGATGATGAGTAAAAGTATAAGTAGTATACGTAAAAACAACTTTTTCCTTTTCAAAAGTTAGAGTGAGACAATGAATCCCTTCCTCATACATGGAATATCATTTTCGATCGAGCGAGCGAAGCGAGCGAAGATCTTAGTGGCAAGTTAGGCGATTTTGCTTTGTATGTTTGTATGTTTGTATGTTTGTATGTTTGTATGTTTGTATGTTTGTATGTTTGTATGTTTCTATATATGTATGTTTCATTTTTATGTTCTCGCATAACTATCGAACCGCTTATTCAATCTGTATGAAACTTGATAGGTCAATAGGTTGTGCTATGGAAATTTGCTGTGGAGCGTATGAGCGTAATCGATGAAGGGGTTGTAAAGATATGGGGTTCCCAACGGGGTAAATTTTTTTCAAAGTTACCCAAATATATTGAGTGGGGTGTCATATGAAAGTATTCAATTTATACATTCCAAAATGGTTTTTAGTTTTCTTCTAGGTTCTATATTTTTTGAAATACAGTGAAAAAGAAAAATGATAAAAACCAATTAACGGAAGTATGGAGAGAGCTCCCGTTTCATAGAGTTTCGATGTATTCGTAGGTCTGGTTAACAGAGAAGGAGCGTGGCATCGTTGTGGTTTGGTTTGCAATGTGTTTAGTTGCTACTTGATATTTTTTCTTGAGATTGAAAATAAAAGCCGTGTTGGCCGAGTGGAAGAGTCTCGGTTCATAGACTTTCGATTCATAGGTCGTAAGTTCGAACCCTGGCCGTGCTCATCAATGGATTTTTCGATTAGAAAAATTTTAATGCGCATTAACACGAGCTCTAAGGAGGGGGAGGGGGATGGAGATGGGGAGGGGGAGGGGAGGGGGATGGAGATGGGGAGGGGGAGGGGAGGGGGAGGGGGAGGGGGAGGGGAGGGGAGGGGGAGAGGGAAAGGGAGGGGGAGGGGGAGAAGGAGAGGGAGGGGGAGGGAATTGATTTTATCTTACATTTTGTATTCAACTGCTATTTTAATAATTTCTTGAACTAAGAGGCCTTCCCTGAGGCGCGGTACGAAGTTCGCGGGGTCAACTATTGAATATAAACACGATACGACTTAATGTATTGCATGCATGCCTATAATCTTTACCATACTGAGGTAGCGCATTAGATAAACACTAGAAGGAGCACTTAACGTAGGTATAGGGGTAGTCAGAAACAAGTCCAAATCTAGGCTATCAACACAACGGTGCGCGAGATCTCAGTTCGGGGCGAACTACTAGTTTATTAGTCATAAAAATAAATTTTAGTAAAGCAGCATCTGTATTTTTAACGTTGAACTAAACTATAAGCGCCATCTCTGATTACACAATCGAATTACAACATCATTACAAACACGTGCAGGGTAGCGCTTTCATTGAAAGCCGTAGCGCTGGGTGCAAAGCATTTCGCAACCCAGTTCCGCATAAGCAAAGTAGATGGCGTAAAATGCAATCCTTACTTGAATCCAAGTTCTTCAAGAGGAACACCGAGTTTTGATAGTTTCGCTTCGTAAGTAGCAAGAAGATCGTCGTGGGCTTTTCGTAGACGAGCAGCTTCGTAGCGTAGGTCTTCTACTTGCGTGTCTTTCAGCTTTAGAAGATCCTTAAAACGTTACAAGTTGTTTGTTTAAATATTTTTTTGTAAAAAGCTAGTAAGTAACCACTAGGTAGCACTAGCTAGTAAGTATTTGAGTCTAAAATCGGACTTTTTACTATTATTCAATGAGGAGTTTTCTTGAACAGCTCCTGACTCCATTATCAAATTAGCTCAGAATATTGCATTGTCATCAAGAATGATATAAAATTCAGCTCAATCAGACGACACCGGAAAAGTGTCCCAAACAAACAAAATAAAAACAAATAAAATAAAAGCGCATGGTACTAAAAATAAAAATAAATAGTAACAAGTAGGCAAAGAATAAAATAAAAGCTCTTAATAAAATGAAAACTATAAAAACACTAAAATACTTTAGATACGAATAAGTAATATATGTATTCGTGCCGTTCCGTTCACCTTTCTGCATTCAATTGTGAGCCTGTTTTCATCTTATTTAAATTTAAATAAATGAACATAATAATGTTTTTGTTCTTGATCTGAGCGAATACGTCAGTACCTAGGTAGGTACAATCGTGACTATTATGTAAAATAAATAGAACATACATACTTGCAACTCCCTAGGCCCCATATTCATGCCCTCCAAATTCTTCAGCTTGACTTCCAACAGCGCTGTCTTCAGCGAGGCTCTCTGCTGAACCTCTAACACGGCCCTGGTGAAGCGAGCCTTCAGTTCATCACGCTCAGCTTGGATCCTGTCGAACCGTACTTGTAGGACCTCGTACTCCCATTTGAGGACTTCAAACTGCTTTTCGAGAGAGGCTAGCTGTTTTGTTTTGGCCTGAAATAATGATCAGTGGTTATAAAAAAAATCAAGGGGTAGACCCAAGACGAGAGATGTAGTGTTAAAGGATATGAGAGAGTGCCAAGCTTCCGAAAACGACATCGAGGACAGAGCGAATTGGAGGCAAAAATAGGAAAGCTGAACTTCTTTTTAACCGAGGCAACGTTTAAGCTTTACTTGAAATGTAACTTCATGTCATAAACAAAAAATGATTCCGCTATCTTGTTTTAATCAATCGCAATAGTTAGCCATCCATTTTGACTATACATCTTTTAAGAAGAAAATACTACTTACAGCAAGAGCAGCCTTATCTCTATCATAGTTCGACATCTGCCTCTTCAGCTCCTTGTTGTCAATAATAGCAGCCTCCAATGGCTCTCGAAGACTCTTCGACTCAGCTACAGCATCCTTGGCAATCTTCTCTGCACGTTCTTTCACCTTCTGCATATCTTCCATTTGCTGCTTCAAACTACTTATGAGACCTGGAAGTTAAATTAGTAGGTATGTCATTTCAGCTAACCTATAAGTTATGCTTTTTTGACTCCGGGGGGTTCATTAGTCCAAAGGTCAAAATGTCATTCATCATCATCAATATATACCAGTATAGTTCTGGATATAGATCTTGTCATTTTATTCACAGAGCATTCATAAAAAAATGCATCTTGAGTAACAAACTGCTGAGTTGTTGTTGAAAATATGACATTCTTTTGTAAAAGAATGATGTTAGAAAGATGAAAATATCATCACTGTTCGACAAAAATCTGAGATGTCTTTCACAAGACCAACAATCTACTATTTCACGATCTACCCAATAATTAAGTGCCTGAATTAGCTACTTTATTTTATGATCAAAGTGTGCAGTGACTTATTTTTACTGAATTTAGAATTTATCTAAAACGTAATTGTTTACCTAAGTTATTCAATGTGATATCATTGTAATAATTTTTCAAATCTGCAAACGCTCTCTCGTGATGTGCTATCAGTTCCGATAGTTGTTTATTCTTTCTCTCTTCCACTTCAGCTATCTCTGTTCTGTGCTTTACTGTCAACTCTACTTTAGTCTCATGCAGTTTCTTCTCAGCCTTGTCCTCTATTTGTCTCGCTCTTTCCTCGAACTGTTCTCTCACTTTAGACAGTTCTTCTGCGTGTACTAGTTTAGCTCTCCTTAGTTCATCTTGTGCTGCTAGGACTTTCTCCCTCATCTCTTGTCGTAGTGATCTTTTGTCGTTAAGCAGCTCAAGCTCTTGTTCAGCATG
Source organism: Camptogramma bilineatum (assembly GCA_958496255.1). Taxonomy (NCBI): domain Eukaryota; kingdom Metazoa; phylum Arthropoda; class Insecta; order Lepidoptera; family Geometridae; genus Camptogramma; species Camptogramma bilineatum. Next base: position 11,954,735 of record OY292468.1, on the reverse strand, counting down.
TTCCTCTTTGGCAGCTTTTAGCGCTACAAGGTTTTCGGCTCGTAAAGCTGCTGCAGCCGCTTGCTGCTCATATTTCAGATGCTTTATCTTTTGCTTCTCTGTTTCTAGCAGAGCTTCATTTTCCTCTTGAGCTTCTTCGGTAGCTCTTTCTCTATTTCTCAACTCAGCTTTTGCTTCTTCGAGTTGTTGTCGAGTGATCTCCCAGAATGTGCGTATTTTGTCTCTTTCTAGCTGGAAGTAGTTTCGTTCCTCTCTTTCTTTGTCGAGTTCTTCTTTGACCTTGAGCGTAAATTGCTCAAGTTTCTCTCGACTCATCTCGGAGGTATCGACGCCATCGATGATGATTGCTGAAAGTCAAAACAATAAAAAAATATTTCAACAACTGCATTTAACCTTTTTCAGACTTCCTTTTTATTGTGTAATGTTGAACTATGCGTATAAAAATTTACCTGGTGCTTTTTTAGCTCCACCTTTTCCTGCTTTAGGCGGCTAAAAGAAGATAATTTAATTAAAATCAAAGTGTGATAAGTATGAATTATTTAAAAATTCACTTAATTATCTAATTTAAGCTTTATTTTAGCTATTGCTTAGCCTTGGTACCTTTAGCTTTAGCTTTAGGTATATAAATATTATTTTATCAGATGCACCTTTACAAGGTCATCACTTCCAAGTGGCTGATAAGATAAACCATAAACCACACACAACCATAGAAACTTTTCAAAATAATTTCAAAAACTTACCATGATTTCTGTTTCCCGTTTTCTGGTCTCTCGAAATAAACAAGAGCCTATTTGATATAATTATTTCTGCTGAAATTATTGGAATTTATTCTGTTAATTGTAAATACTCCGAAAGAGCCACTGTTTGTTATTTTGATAGCGTTGTCAACCATTGTTAACCGTCAAGTCAAAATGAAAAGTTGTTGCTAGGCAACTGAAAAATAGTGTTGTAGTGGTAGGTACTGCTGCAACGAGGTTTTATAAAAGCTTTTATGTTTTACTTTGTTATATACTTACGTGTTTAGCGAGCCTAGACCAACGCGAGCGAAGGCCAACGTGCAGACAGGATATATTCCATCATGCAAACAGCCAATAATGGTGCGATAAGGCCGAATTTAGAGAATAACGTTAAAGTGACTGAGGCTAACCTTTTTGCACTGAAACTTATTTGATTTCGCATCATATAGTCACTCATGTCATTTTGACTCACACCTTCAAATTTTGCGTTTTAACCCAGACTTTGTTTTGTAATAATCCTATAATAACCATATCATGTGAATTCAATAACAACGTCTCATGATTTAATATCTCCTTCCATCACTCCACTACCATTAACATGTTGGAAGAAGCCTTCAGCGGATGTATATACGGCTCAATTTTCCTAAGCCTCTTCCTCATAGACTACATCCTAGGCAATGGCTTCGTGGATATCTTCCAAAAGTTCTTCTGTAAGATCACCTGCTTCGTGAGGAGGGCTATAAGAGAGGAAGCCAAATTGGTCGAGTTGGCGGGAGGGATTGAAAATCCAGTCAGTTTACCAGTTTTCTTTTCTGAGATATTTGTGCTGCTCTTTACTGTTGCTGTAAGTATAAATAAATAATGTTGGAGGACATTTCACACAGCGCCATCTAGCCCCAAACTAAGCAAAGCTGGTACTATAGGAACCAGATAGTTGATAGAAACTTATATTATTTTGTAAATACAGACTTAAAATATTTTACAATAACAAGACACATAACCAACATCTATGCTCACCACACAAAATCCTTGGTTTATCCTTGGTGGAAATCGAACCCACAACTAGGCAGACAAAAGTAGCTCTGCCTTTTACGCTGTAGCTACTTTTGCTTTTGTAAATTTGAATAGAAAACAATGACCTAATCAACAATTAAAAGTTATTCCTGCATCTTGCGTCCAAAACTTAGGTACATTAAAATGATTTAATTTTTTTTCTCGTCTGTGTGAAGTTCAAAGTATCCCGATAAGATAAGATAAGATAAGATAAGATAAGATAAGATAAGATAAGATAAGATAAGATAAGATAAGATAAGATAAGATAAGATAAGATAAGATATATTTATTTGCCAGAACATATGTATAACAATAAGGTCTTAACCCTTAATTTGATTTCGGGAAGTATACTGGACATTACCTTTAAAAAAATCTGGAGTCTAAAATAATAACTTTATCTATGTTATTATTAGTTAAAAACGTTTTGTAAATAATGTAGATTTATACAGCGAAATGGTAAGACCATTCGCTAACGTAATCTCTGTTGGTGACCTCCACAACACTGAGGAGGGAAGACCTGCCACGGACGCTCTTGGTAAGTAATTTTTTATTACATGTTTTTCTTAGACAACTAGCTACGATATTTAAGTATGTTACTGTGTTTGAATAGTTGCAACAATGTACGTAATTTTTTATTAATAATTTACTATAATTTTCACTTTACAGCAGTTTAAAACGCAACGTCCAGTATTCTTCCCATTTCCAATGATGTAGCGTTCAGACCAACTTTCATAACGTCCAGTATTCTTCACATTATTAAATGCACGGAAATAAACATTTGATGCGAAATAGAGTCAAAATATAAGTTTATGGTATAAATAAATAAAAAATTAAATGATACAGTATGTCTTTTTGATTGACAAATAAATTGTTATTTATTAGTATTATTTTTTCTTATATTTTTTGTGACTTTTTGTTTCTGTACATACATAGACGTCCTTTATTTTTTTCAGCACAAAGTAGTAAATTCTTACAAATTTTGTTTTTTTATTTTTGTTTTGTTTTTAGAACATGCTTATTCTGTCGTTAAAATCAACAAAAATAAAATATAAAAGTAATACGGAGGGTATTTGTGAGCTGCAGCAGTGACGCACTGCAACCAACATTAGGAGCAAAATCGGTCTGTGTGTTGTGATAATGGCTTTTTACAGGACTAATATGAGATTCGTCATTGATATACTGCCATGTTTACTCAAATGCTTGTTATTTCAACACTTGGTTACTTTATAGCAGGTCTGTAACCACCAAACAATGAAGCCTATGAACCTAAAACGTTTCCGCAGCTTGCTGGCCCAAGAACTGCTTCAAACTAACAGAACAACCGATAGCTCCTACTGCAACTCAACTCAACAGGATCAAGCTCATGTGAAATGAAACCTAGACCACCTGAATCAGTAGGGTACGATGGCCTAGGTGACTGACAAGACTTCACAAGCTATGGACGGTGCAGGTTTGGCGAAAATAGCAAAGTGGAAGTCTACTGCATAAAATGAGGGTATTTCGAGATTTTTTTCAGCAAATTTCAAAAATAATGGCAGTTTTGAACAATTAAGTTTTCTAAGGTACCTTTATTTTAGTAAACTTTAACTGTAGGTAATGTTTCCTAAGTTCAAGTAAGCACCTAGTACTTACTGTCCTCAGTTCCTAGGTTCCTAGTTCCTATGTGTTGAGATTGAGACTGATGTCTAGTAGGTACGGCTATCTTCTATTTAAAGAATTATTAAGCATATGGTTTATAAATTTTGTACCTATTGTATTTATGAAGATAGGTCATAATTATTGCAATTTTGTTCTCTCCTTGTGCTTATAGTAGGATGTTTTGTAAGATTTTTTGAGTTCAGCTTATTATTTGTTGTCAAATACGACAAAAAATAACAATTTTAATAAATAAATTTTGCAAATTCATATTTTTGCTATTTATTTCATTGTATTTCTAAGCAGTACTAAAGTTCCGCATCTCGAGAAATGTCCAGTATACTGAACGTCTAAAATCACTATTGCTTCTCCGCAAACCGGGAAATGTCCAGTATACTGGACGCCCATTTTCTAAAAAACTAATAATCATAGATTTTTTTTTCTTCTTGTTCCCTCTTATTTCATCATGTAACATCTCAAAAATCAATAGATCTCATAAAAAATCGAAAAAAACATGCTTGGCTAAATTAAGGGTTAAACTAGGGTAATTTCCATTTATGTTCTACCGTACTAGACAGGCATGCAAATATTTGTTAATTAAATTAGTACCTACATTTTAATAATCAATAGTGTCCAAATTTTATAGGATATCTTTAGTTATACATTATAATGTCAAAATTAAAAGAGATTACTAATAATAGATAAATTAATTAACAGTTGATTAAAAAAATATTTTAGAAAATTATTTTGTTCCTACCTACTTAAATGAATTGTTACCTACAATAATTGAATATCTCTGTAGCAAAAAAATTCGTCAAGGGAATAATAGCACCTGTCCATCAGCCATTTCTTTAATTTAATGTTAAATAAATTTCCAGTCAAAAGCTTAAGATCATCTGGCAAGTTATTAAATATTTTGATCGTCATAAAAAAAGCCTGGTTTTGCGTTAATGTTAAATTATATTTGGGAATGTGCAGTCTACTATCAGATACTTCTCTTAATCTTCTTGATCGAAGTTCACCCTTTCTCCTAAATAGCTCTGGGTGTTGCTTCGCAAACTCAGCTGCTTGTTTTATATACAAACAAGGAAGAGGCAGAATATGGTATTTCTTGAAGAGAGGTTTACAAGAATCTAAAAAATGAGCTCCACACAAAGAACGCAAACACCGTTTTTGGACTCTGAATGCTCTAATAAAGTCAACGCTATTTCCCCATAAGAGCAGACCATACTGTAAGGCAGAGCCAACATATCCGTGATACGCACTAAGAGCCACTTCTTTTGAAGCAGTCTCACGCAACCTTCTCAAAACATACGCGTACCTACCAAGTTTTTTGCACATTGCATCGACTTGAGTCTTCCAGTTAATATTTTCGTCTAGATAGGACTCGTCAACCGTGCTGTACTCAAAGGTTTTTGACTGCCCTTAAGTTCGTCGTGCCCATAAGTTAATCGTTACATTATTCGTTACAGTTGTTAAATAAATACAAACAGTTCCGTAGCAAAGACCGAATCGACGAGTTGCTGCAAGAAAGCAAGGATGCACTCAGACAAACCAACGAGTTTCTAGAGAAATGGCGGCTTAGAAGAGTAAGTCCAGGATTTCATCATTAAATTATTTTGTTTTTCTAGATTATAATTTGTATGTATTTACAAAAAGTATAGATAGATAGATAGAAAATACTTTATTGCACACCACATAATACAAGAAAACAATACAAAAATTAAGCTAACTTAAATATAATAGGTAGGTATACAATCGGCGGTCTTATCGCTAAAAAGCGATCTCTACCAGACAACCTGTGGATGGATAATGGACAATTTAAAAATAATATGGGGCATAGCTATATAAAATATACTAATATTAAACACACATTATAATAATTATGTAGGGAGGTAATAGAAACAACTAAAAGAACGTAATGGATTTTTATATGTGAAGGAGCATAATAAACCAGTATACGTACATACAAACAATACACATTTATACACATAAGTACATAATAAAATAATAGAAGATTAGAAAGATAAGGAATATGACAGATATTAATGATAAATATAGCCTTGTTATACTCAACGGCTGAGAAAACGTGATGCCAAGTCAGCGACAACAGGACAAATAGTATTCCTTCAACATAGATTTAAAAGAGGAAATAGTTTTTGCATGTCTGATAGCAACAGGCAGTTCGTTCCACAGAGTAACGGCCTGCACTGTAAAAGAGTTATTATAGAGTTATTATAGTATATGTATACCTAAGTGGTATAATTATCTATACTGGTACGGTTTGTTTGTTTGAACGCGCTAATCTCAGGAACTACCAGTCGGATTCGAAAAATTCTTTCTGCTTTTGATAGTTAAGCTTTTGAGGAAGGTTATAGGCTACTTTTCATCATCATCATCAACACCATATATACCATCACTACGGGGGCAACGCCGCGAGGGCGCTGCTAGTCAGTTATAAAATTCCTATTTCACAAGCTCTACTTACTTTGGGCACAATAAATAAAACTTAGGCCTTTACATCTTTACTAGATGATTTGTACAGTGTCTGGAAGCAATCTTTGCCTGGGACATTGTTTGAGATGGAGTAGACTTGCTCAGCTTAACCGGCCATATCCACAGGAATACGCGTGGGACTGACTAGGCCGCGGGTTTCCTCACGATGTTTTCCTTCACAGTTTAGAGCTCGTGTATATCGTGTATGTGTATGTGTGTGTTTCACGCATATCAATTTTTTTAAATGAAAAATCCATTGATGCTCTTGATTGAACCCTAGACCTTTAGATCGAAAGACGAGGTACCTACTATACCCTCGGCCAATATGGCTTACTGTAACAAGCAGTGCTGTAACAATTTCACTAAACATAAGAAATATTTAACTTTTAGATTAATTGTCAGGTCCCGACGGAGTACTCCTATCTGGATGATGAGCCTCAGGAGATAAAACCATTAAAACTGGAAGTCCCTATTCTGCACATGGCTATTATTGATGTAAGATTTTTTTGGCCTTTCTTTTTCCCTTCAAACATTTAGTGACACTGCAGGAGTCACACTCGCGCTGCTGACCATTTGAAAGAGGAATCACTGCGACAACAACACAATGGACAAGACTGGTCCATCAGTAGTCACAGCAGCGCTTCCTCGCAGAGCTCTGGCAATCTTACTCACCGCAGGAACACAACACCAATTGAGAAGAATGATGTTATTTGACAACACAATGGACAAGACTAGTCCATTGTGTGTTGTCTATACGTGTTTAGACTCGCGGTTATCTAGGTACTAACATTTGTAATTAGATTTTTTTAATTATCCTATTTCTTCTGGACAAAGATCTCCCTACATCTCTATTCTTCGACATTTCCCACAAAGTCTTATTTAAAATAATTTATTTCTTTAAATTTTTAGACTCTGGGCACGACACGCAGCCAGCCTGAAAGAGGAGATGCTGGAGACACCATAAACATCACCGACTCTACTCTCCTCTCCGTGACGTCACTACTCGATGACGATCTTGAATCGATACATGAGCCACCGATTGACGAGAAGTTCAATGAGAACAACGATTTCAGTAATCGATACCTCTGGGATGTGATGGAGGAAGATGCTAGTAATTGTGAGGAAATTTGAATCTGTGGACCGTTTGTTGTGTGAAATTGTTTGAGTAATGAATTGTCGAATAAAATATGTTGTGAAATATGAAAGCCCAGGATGTATAGGATAGTCTCGTCCGAGAGGATAATGTAAATGTATAGGAATTGACGTTCTGACCACGTGACTCATCAGTCATCACCTTGAAACGTCAATTCCTATACATTTTGAAGTATTCTATTCTATCGCGATGGTAGATAGTGTAATATGGCTAGGGGGGCTGTTTACTTACAAATGGTTAGTAGATAAGGAACTTTTTTTTTCTGCAGTGATCGCGTCGCGTAAAAAGAACGCTGGAAGACAGTGGAGGGGTATTTTTGCGCATGGGTATACTTGCACACGAAAGTACTAGGCCTATTGTTTTTTATTGTTTGTTTTTTTTCTATGGAAAACCATTTCGTAATTAAAAACTTTTGTGCGCGATGGTGTGAATTTGCCTAATTTTTAATACTTAATAGGGAACTCCCGAAACGAACTCAACACTGCGATTACCAAACTACAACGCTTCCAGAGACTAGCATGCTCTGCAATAACTGGCTGCATGAGGACAACACCGACAGCGGCCATGGAGATCATTCTGGGCCTTATCCCACTCGACCTGTATATACAACAGGAAGCGACACTGGCTGCTATCAGACTCAAACATTCGAACCTATGGGGGACTACAATGAGCTCTCATGCATGTATTCTGGATAGAGCCACATCACACGAACCGCTTATATGCGCCCCGTGTGACAAGATCCCCAGACGATCAACATCCCAGAAACACTACAAAATACAGACACATGAAAACCAAAGAGATCAGTCAGGTAACAACGAAGTCCGGGTCTATACTGACGGATCAAAAACAAACCAGGGAACAGGCGCCGGAGTACACTCCCTGGATCTCAACATCAACATATCAATGACACTAGGCGCACACAGTTCCATTTTCCAATGTGAATGTGTGGCCATAACCGAAGCTGCCACAGCTATCAAACGGAGAGGGATAGAAGACTACAGCATACGGATACTCTCCGATAGCACAGCAACCCTCAGAGCACTGGAGAGCCAAAAGTGCAACTCCAAGCTCATATACGAATGTCACCTTGCCCTTGAGAGTATCGCCGCAAAGAACAGAGTGACTCTACAATGGATCAAAGGACACAGTGGATCACTGGGAAACGACGCCGCAGATGAACTAGCCAGGAGGGGCTCGGAAACACAATTGGTAGGCCCAGCCCCATTTCTGCCCCTGCCGTTCTCCCAGCTACGCACTTGGATACGACAACACACCCAAAACCTTCATAACGATCGATGGATACGGGCGACGGACTGCAGACAGTCCAGAGCAGCGGTACCAGCGGCTACACCACGACTGACACGTCGCCTGATAAATCTCCATAGAAAAGACCTCAAAATAATCATAGGGACACTGACAGGACACTGCCCCCTCAACAAACATCTGTACAACATCGGCATCACGGACAGCCCACTCTGCAGAGGATGTCTAACCGAAGAAGAATCAGCAGCCCACGTAGTCCTGGAATGCGTGGGCGTAGCAGCACAACGGCAGCAAATCCTCGGCAATCCGAGGTCGCTCCTCGAGGCCTGCGAAGACCCCAGGAATCTTCTGCGCTTCTGGGAGGAGCTAGGCTGGCTCCATATCTAGTGAGCCAGGTCATCCCCACGCAAAAAGGACCACATTTGAGTCTAATTGCGGAAAAGGGAGTCCCCATACATACATACATACATACATACATACATAGGGAACTCCCACAATTTTTTTTTATGATTTTATACGATAGGTTATATCGTCAAATAACCGTCATAAAAATTCCAGCGCCGAAATACTAAAATTTTATAACAAAAATAATTTTTGAAATTTACCAACATTTTCACGCATCTGAAACACGATTATTATTGTTGTCACAGATTACTGTTGTAGTAACAATTTGTGAACTTTGACGTGTGACGTCAAATTGATACTAAGTACAACAGTAATCTGTGACAACAATAAGTTCGAGTATAGGAATTGTGAAAATTAAAAAAAAAACTTATCTATGGATCGTCATATCTGACTCGTCCTTGACTTTTCTTATGAACTCGTGACGTCACATCCTTTCACATCCTTTTCAAGTATTTTGAAATTCCTACTATTTTTTGCAATTTTTAAAATTTATTTTCTAATCGAAAATGGTTTAATATTAAAAAATAATTACACACACATACCTCTAAAGCAACAATGTTCATAATAAAATACATTTAACCCGCTTTTGAATCAGACGCATATTGCCTATTGCTTACTGCGGAGCTTGGCAGCCAGCGTTCTTTTTACGTGACGCGAACTATACTTTCCTATCCGTGACGTCACTACTCGATGAAGATCTTTTTAAAAGATTGGGCGTTTTTCGACTAGCCGGCACGGCACCGGCACCGGCACCGGCGCCGGTGGTGGGGATGCAAAATGTATGAAAATCTGCTGGTGCCGGCGCCGGCAAGTGGAAAAACGAGCAGTACATTTTCATACATTTTTGCGTCGCCGGTGCCGGTGCCGGTGCCGGTGCCGGTGCCGGTGCCGGTGCCGGGGCCGGTGCCGGTGCCGTGCCGGGCTAGTCGAAAAACGCCCATTCCGTTATTGGTAAACATTTTTTGCATTAGGTCTTAGGTCAATCGATCAAAGGCGCGATTCAACCCTTCTCGAGATGCATCCTGAATTCGGAAAGTAACGTGACTGAAAAAACCTCAACTTTTCGAAGAAAATCTTCAAATCGGATACATTCTGAGAAGTGTGAATCGCGCTGTAGGTAGAACACATTAAATACATTAATTATTTCATAAGGTAAACTTGATAAATACCCGGGATTTATAAATATGTAGTATTATACCTGAGTGTTGAAAAAGTAAAGCTACGAGCCGAATATTTTGTGGTGATAGAACTCCTAAAACGTCACGATTTTTAAATATTAGCCAGAAGCTTAAAAGCTGATCAACTCTAACCAGCCATAACCGCGGCCATTTTAATTACATCCACAGTAATCCTGACACCCCGCCGATAATATGACATCAAAGCAAATGTGAAACCCCCCTTACACCACAGAATAAAATTATAGTACAAGAACTTACACTGTAACCTAGAACCTTATAGCCTTGAAATAAGGTTTAAAATATCAGTAATTTTGTGAATAGATGTGTAGGAAAACGCAACCTGTGACGTCACAATACACTAACTTTATGAAATTGAAAATACGGTTCAGATTACATCGACAGTTTTGTGAATAGTTGATGTTGTGTGTGATGTATGAAATTAAAACCTTGGTTGTGGGAAATAAGATTCAAAATGAAGAGAAGGGAATGTTAGTGTAAATAGTGCGGTATGAAATTAATATCTGCCAGCATTTTGGTTCTTTGGCGTCATAATGAGCATTTGACACTAGAAGTGTGCAATATGAATTGTTGAAGAACCTTTGAGGGATTAGTGTAGACCGTTCGTTCACCGACTTACGAGTGATTACGAAATTTGATTGACACTTACTTCATTTAAAATACTTTACTAGCGCCTTTACTTTTGATTCGAAATTTTACGGGATTGATATTACGAGCATCAATATTTTTCGTTTTTTAATTTTTACAGATCATCAACACGAGCTCTAAGAGGTGAAGGAAAACATCATGAAGAAACCAGTTAGTGTCATCTTGCTGACTACTATTACCTATCATGGTGAAATCTTAACTACTAGGTACTTTAAAAGTATGGACGTATTTACTACATTATAATTTGGACATGTCTCTGTCTATCTTCTGAAAGAACTTCAGAGCCAAAAGCTATTCTATTTCTATTGTAGTTAAAAGGAAAAGAAAAAACTGTAAGGCTGATTAATTTTTTATTGGAATTACTTAAGTAATATTTTTTACCTTGTTACGATTTTAAAAGTAATTAGTAGGTACGAGTATACATCCAAAATGGTATATCTTCAAAAGGATTTTTTTTTCTTTTTTGACACCTTAAAAGTAATCCCATGATTAACGTCAGAGGGTGGGGATCAGAGGATTATGACAAGGGATTATCGTGCTTATTACGATAGCATTACGGATTATGTGATGTTATTAATTTCGCCACTTAGATCAAAGGGAATTCTTTAGTTTGTAAGTGGTATTTAGTTTAGACCCGTAGTTTACTTCATTATTCGAGTTTATGTGTCAACTTAATTCTGCCCGCGGCTTAACTCGCGATTAAATTTTTTTCTGAATAAAAGGTAACTTTAAAATGTACACCTTATTTTGGTGCTTGAGTAGATCATTTACTTTTGGTGCTTATGGTGTACAGGATTTTTAGAGGATTTCAAACGGTCATCTTTTATTGTCACTGACTTTACCTACAGTGGTGGCTGAAATCATTCAGGGTTCAAATTGTGTGTGGGAATTTAAGAACGGTTAAAAAAAACAAAAGTAGAATTTTCTAAACAATAAACTTCCGACTCGTTTATGTGAAGCAGTTATGAGTTTCCGACAACCTCAAAAGTAAATTAATATTAGCGAAGGGTGTTCAGCAACTAATGGAACTGCAGTGTTGCATTGACACGTTATTAATGATGCACCTGCCAATTCTGTCTGTGTTTTTGAGAGCTGCTGGAGTGGAAACCAGATAGCAGGACGAGGTACCTAGTTACTTAACTGCATAAGTTCCTATACCTTCATTCTATGTAGTAGTAAGAGATTAGTCAAGGGCGCTAACTTAGGCCTTTACATCTTTACTAGATATTTTTTTTATTTATTTATTTGTATCTACAGTGTCAGGAGGCAATCTTTGCTTCCACCTTATCGGGACACTGTAGTGCCTGGGACATTGTCTGAGATGGAGTAGGCTTGCCCAGTACCTACACCATCCTCTCAGCCTAACTGGCCACATCCACAAGAAAAACATGGTCAATACGTGTGGGGCTGACTAAGCCACGGGTTTCCTCACGATGTTTTCCTTCACCGTTTAGAGCTCGTGTTAATGCGTAGGTAACTATATAAATTTACTGAAACGAAAAATCCATTGATGCACGGCCAGTATTCGAACCCACCTTCGGATCGAAAGTCGAGGTACTATATCCTTTGGCCGACACGGCTCATTGGGAAAGATGGAAGAAAGTACAGAAATTACGATCTTCTTTAGTTTTCTTTATGGCCGAGTTCAATGACGCGCATTGACACAAACTTTAGAGGGGCAAGCGCTCGTAGCATTCTGAAACGTTCTTGATTGATCGTTGAAGTTAAGCACAATTTGGATGGTTGACCATAAGAGTCATTACGAGCTGAGCGCTCCCGTGCTTCTGAGGGCACGTTAAATTGTCAGTCCCGGCTTTAAAGTCGTTAAGCCATGACGGAGCCCTTTAGGCGGCCTGAAACCCATGGCTTAGCTTAGCATGTACTGTCGTAAGTATTATTTCTTGTAAATAAGATGATGTTTACTCCATCTCAAATAATGCCCCAAGCTCTACAACGTCTCGTTGAGTGAGGCATCGTTGTCTGCTGACGTTGTGTATTATTATTAAGAATGTTTTTTTTTGTAAGTTCAGTATTTTCCAGTTTTTTTTCATACTTACCTCTGAATTTCTTAAAAAAATAAACAATATTTAAAATACATTCAATCTCTATACCAAATCATCCGTCAATAACACTATAATTTGCGCATCTCACAATAGACACGTGGCCCTGACTACCCTCACATAACCCGCGGCATGATGGATGTCACCACGCCTTCCTACTTTTTTATTGCCATAAACCGGTTAATAACCAGTTAATAATCAGTTCTATACGGAAATCGGTATGGAAGCTTCGTAAACGGAAGAAGTTACAAAGGGTTTGGTATATTCTATCACAGCTTTAATATTTCATATTTTCTTTTTCATATTCCCCACTGTTGGGCAAAGGTCCCACAATAATTAAAAAAATTACAAACACTAAAAATTGAAATACATTCTAATCTTTTTATTTGTTATACCTAGTGTTAAACCACACTTAGGTTTACATTTGAAAATGAAAAATCTTATCATGATTTTCAACTCTGGCCACTTAAGGTTCCGTGGCCGAATTGGTAAAGACGTAGGATCGCTTATATCATTGCGGGTTCAAATCCCGTCGGAATTGAAAATTTTGATAAGATTTTTATTTTCAAATGTACATTCTAGTCTTTTGGCTCTGTGATTATAAACGTCCTCCAAAAACTTGCGCTTAAAATTCTACTTGCGTTCCATGTCGATTTCGAAAGTGGCAGAAGTGGTCACAGGTTGAGTTAAATATGGACTTGTCTCAACAACAAAACTACCCCCTACACATTATTTTTTGTAGAATAGGTCCATAGTTCTTTCAGAGAACATCTTCAATGTAAACATCAGATTAAGAGCATAGTAAACGAATCTTACCATTTGTTTTTGCAGAATTGGCGACAAGTCTCTACTTAACCGTTCTAGGTGTCCTGTCTAGTTTCAAACTAATGATTCCAACCAATCTGGAAGACGTCTCAAAAGCCAAAAGTACCAGGCGCACATGATCACCGAGAAGATCCATTTATCACCGAGGTCTTTTTGTCCCGCTCTATTGAATACTTTTTGCGCGAAAGATTAAATTTCGCGCGACGCGTTCGAGGTCCTAACCATTAATATTTTACAACCAGCTTATCTAGACCTCCTCTACCCCTTTAGCTCTCAAAGAGGAAAGGGTTTAAGGGGAATTTGGTAGTGATTTCGGAGGTCTAGGGAAGATGGTTGTGTCTGTCCCCATCTTGTCAGTCTATTTTTATTTTTTAACATGTCTGGTTGCTGTTACACTGATTATGGTTTTTGTGGACGAGGAAATTATTGAGGGATGAGTTTTATTGATATTTGATGACATGTTGGCGATGCAAAACAGATTTGGTAACCATTGAGATCTTGATTGGATTCTCGTCTGGACATTAAGTTAGTCATGAAAACAAAATGAATATCGTAACCAAAATGGATCCAAAGTATCAGTACTTAAATCCTTTTTTACAATTTATAAGAAATTATGAACTAAGACAATACGAACATGTAGATACCTATATAAACAGTATTTTGTATGTTGAAAACGAATAAAAATTAAAAAAGGAATGTGGAAAATTTATGCTATGCTTTCGTCTGTCCTACTAGATTTTATAATTACCTACTGTCACTATATCTTAGTTACCGTTATACCAATTACTGTCTAAGGATAAAACTATGCACAATATACATACATACCTACCTACATAACACACATTATTGTAAGTATCATACTCATCCAACACCACAAAATAGTTGATACAATGCTAAATTATCTGTCATTAACACTTCGAATACAAATAAAGGCGCACGCCCACCACATCTAACTACAACTATCATAGAATGTTCAATAAACAAACCACCGACATTATTCTCTATTTGAATAAACTAATCGCTTTTCGTAGAATCAAATTGCTTGAAAATTTAATTTCAGTTTAGCTTAAAACCTCATCACTATAGAAATAGAGTTTATTTTCAAAAGGAACTCTACGAACCTATTTTGTGAAGTCTACGCAAGAAATTCAAAATTCGAACGAGTGAAATAATGACCGCTACAACCACCAACATAAGAACGCTAACACACTGTGGTAGCTCAATCAAAACTGGGTTCAACATAAACTGGTTTTAATTTCCAAAATGGCGGCGATCAAATAGCCACGTGTCGGTCACGTGACACGTAAGAAAAGCAAGCGTTGGTTCGGAATAACAACTTAAATGCCGTCATTAGAGTCTTCATTTTTTCATGCACCTATTGTTTGGTTAAATAGGATTTGTAATAGATAGGGGCACAGAATAAATAGGTACAGATGGCACACTCCGCACTTTAGGTACGAAGCTACAAGAACATTGCCCGCCTAAAAGTAGCCCGCCCGGGCGGGCCTTGGCAGATAGGATTCCTACTTGCCACTCGCACATTAGCCGCGTTGCGTGGAAAATAACTATCACGCGACAACTCAACAACCCTTCCGCGTCACTTCGAGGCAGACAGTGACAGAGTTATGAGTTAGAAAGAGAGAATTTGTATAGGCACGTGTAGGTGAATATTGCACTAGGTAATGAGCGCTTACGCGAGCTGAATTCAACTTTGTTGCGTCGCAGCAAGAGTCACTATTTAAATAAACGTTTTCCCAAAGTCAGGCTTCTGTAGGTACCTATTCTGTGATAGGGGTGACACTACCCACAAATCTGTAGTAATGAGTGTTGTGTTCGTAATTATTAGGATTTTTGGTGACAGCTAAAACCAGACAAATGATTTATAAAGAATACTATAATGGTACGTTTGCAACATTTTTGTGAATAATGTCTAAAGTAGAAAATAAAATAGCAAGGCAATTTCAACTTTATCGCGAACAAATAAATACCAATGTCAATTTTTAGAAAAGCAATTTAGTTGCAAGCCCTGCGAGTTGCGCAGCTAACGACGTGCACTTCTGTCACATTCTGTTTCTGTGGAATCATACAGAGCTTATATCAGTGCTGCCTAGCTAGACGCTGTCGGTCATAATCGGAAAACACGAAATTAACCGATGATTTATCTGGAAGTAGGTACTGTATAGTATATAAAAGATAAAATTTGATTCTCTTTACCAACTATTTATGTAAATAAAATTATTGATGTTCATGATGCATTGAATTATTAGGTTCGAGGAGTTCATTATTAAAAAAATCTCATCAAATACTTCCCACACGCAATGACTAAGTAGAAACATATTAATATTTTCGACACGTGTCAAATAATTAGCCCCTTTTTATGGTTTACCAAACAATGATCGGTGTGTGCGCACCTTTAATAAACGATTTTCGGGTTTTATGGATTTTAAATGATTTTCAATTTAAAATTAATTTTTAATCTGATTAAAATGCTCTTTTAGGGATCCTAATCAATTATTTTGCATTTTTTGGTTTATATCAAAATTGGATTTCGTATGTAGGTATTATCTACAAGCAAAGTATAAAGGCATCCTAAAAATTCGTTTTGTAAACAAAATTTAAATTGTTGTAAGGTCAGATTAGAAATTTTCCTTCTTTATTTTAATTATTTACGTACCTAAGTACTTAATATTTTTTTTCTTTAGTAATTTATTAGGTATAGATCGGTTCTTAACCTTTTAGGTACAGTATCTTTTAAGAATATTTATCAATGTATGGATTTCCTACCGAAACATTTTATGAGTGTGTTCACATTTCCGTCCAAATTCTTCACAAGCAGTGTATCACAAAACTAATTAAAAACCGACCATATGTCGCAACAATATAACTGCACTTACATACCGCGAGACATTTGCATTGATATTGAATGTCCAGCGCTTACAATCGAGGGATGATTTTACATGCCATAGAATTGCGACAGATGAACCGCTATCTCTCAAAGTCAAAGGTATTTTTTTACCTACACTTTACATATAAACTTGAACACTGCTTAAGTAATGCTCAAGATTCGCCCTGTCACTATTTGACACTTATTATAAAAAAAACCGGTCAAGTGCGAGTTGAACTCATGCACCGAGGGTACCGTACCGACCCATTATACCTCCATAATAAAATTGGCATCATTTTTATTGGTGGATAAGTGATAATGGCAAATTTAGATTTTTGTGAAAACTTGTAAACACCAAAATTTACCTTAATTTTCAACTTATATTATGTTATCGAATTTTTCCTTTATTTGTGCTGTACCTTGCTTTTTGCCAAATTTCATGATTCTAGGTCAACGGAAAATACCATATAGGTTTGCGACCCAAAACCTATAGGGTACTTCCGGTTGACCTAGAATTATCAATTTTAGTTGAAAGCAAGTTCCTACAGCATAAGTAAAGGGAAAAGTCCGAAAAATAAAAAAAGTTTGAAAATGAAGGTAATTTTGATACTTACAAGTTTTCGCGAAAATCTAAAGTCTGATCTCTTCCAGACAGAATATGGGCCATTGCATCTTTAAACTCACAGGTTTAAACTCACTCACCTTACTTTAGATGTAGAAGTAATTAGTATTGTAAAATACTACAGACCTAATGAGTCATCATTTTCCATCTCATTCTAACCCATCCTATCCTATCATCATCATAATATTACAAAATGTGGAAAGTATTTGAGGATGGATGGATGGTTGTTCTCCTTCACGCAAAAACTACTGAACAGATTTGAATTAAACTTGGAATATACATAGTTCTTGACCTGGAATACTCCACGATTATGTCTGTCTCTAACTTAGACTAATTTCAGATAACTAGTTCCCATAGTACAAGCTTTTCTTAGTTTGGCGCTAGATGGCGCTGTGTGAAATGTCCAGCAAATGTCCAGCTTTGTTGGAGCTTCTGAACGTTTGCGTACTCTTTGTCTCCGTACGAATATTATTAAGGCTTCCCATTTGCGTGGCACGCAGCGTGTTTAAGTGATATTAGACGTGAATACGTACGTCATGATTGATTCCGGCAATTCTGGTACGACGGACCAGTCACAGCTTAGTCGAGACAGCCCCTTGATTGTCTATTTTTAATAGCGACCAAAATCGATCTCAAACTGTTAAATATGACAGTTCAGCGACCACTCAAGTGAGCGTCACTCTCATCTCAATGAGACCGAACGCGACAAAACTACTGGACACACAGAAAAGACGTAAGATGCAGACGGAACACGGACATTTGTCTTTTCCGCGTCCCTTTCATATAGAAGCGTCGCGACGCAAAACATACATACGTGAGAGACGGGGCGCGGGCGCAACACTGTTCGCTGGTGCCCTATCCGCGACGCGCCCTCGTCTTACATCTCTTCTGTCTGGCTTGCACCTAAGCGATCATTTTGACAGTTTGAGACCAATTTGAGGTTTGGAAAAAGTTACACAATCAGCCTGCTGGGTCCTTTTCAAATGCAAATTATTAACACACTGGAATTACTCACGTAAAAATATTATATCAGTGTGAGACGCGACCGCGAGGAGTAACCTTGCCGCAACTCCCTCCTTACCCAGATGATGATTCTCCGGATGAATCGAGACATTGTCGGTATCTAAATCGAAGATATTTTTACGTGAGTGGTTCCCGTGTGATAATACAATGTCAAGTACCTACAACTCACAAAAGTTTTGAAAATGAAAAACATTGTAATTATTTTAGTTCGTTAATAATAAGGAAGGAGGGCATTGCCCTGCAATAGGAAGGTACACGCTCATAATAAAAATAATAATAAGTTAGTTAATAGGTTAGTCCCAACTTTACTAAGGAATTGGAATTTATACATTTGACACTTTTGAGTGAGTGAGGCGAAAGAGGTGTATTAGGATCGTAGCAAGTGGAAATTCGTAGTCTTTGTAACAAGCTCATAAGACCTTACAAAGTTGATCAGCTGTTTTCTATAAGCTGTGCCGCAACTGAATTAGCGTTTAGGTAATGTATTGGGTGTCTGGTGGAGTGAAGTGTGGCTTTGTCCTGTGTGTAGACAGAGCTTTAGACTTAACTACACACAATTATTAGTTGACTTGACTACAAATGGACAGAATGAGAAGAAAATAGTTAAGTATGTTTATTGTGTGATTTATTTTGTGAGTGGTTTTTTGTTAGTTTTCTTTAAACCTATTTCATAGAAGAAAAATAAGTACTAGGTACGTGATTGGCATTAGCTGTGTGTAAGTTCTTAGTTGTGCCTCTGACTACTCCCTAAGACATCTTCAAAGGATTTTAAATGCTTAAAGATCTGAGAGAAGGTTTACTGCCTTGCGTATACGGATCCTGTTACGTTATAAGATTACGACTGCATCAGGTCTAGATCTGTGATCGTAAGATCTAGGACCTACGCAAGATCTCTTTAAGATGTCTAAGTAGGGTAGGTAAGTAGGACGAGACTGACCAGTCTCGCCTCCGCATCGCCTTTTCAGCGTTCAATTGTTCCTTCATTTTTGTATTGCGAAGCGCGTTTGCTTCGCGATCCAATTTTAAAGTTGCCTTAAAACAAGCTGCCTCACGAGAATGTCGATAGGTAGGTACCTACACACCTTTAGAATACACCTTTTTTGCAGTATTTTAGTCCATTTTCATTAGTTTTCCATTTGTTAAAACTTTAAAAGTGACGAATAAGTCATAATAGCATACTATCTGGTTTTCTCACCGATAGAAGTTCGTGCTGAAAAAATGAACATTGCTACTAAAATTGTGCTTCACGCACAAAAAAATAAAGTAAATGAAACCAATTATTTCAGTATAAAAACTCAGCAACGGTATCAAGTGACAAAAGCGTCACAACCCAAAAAAATTAAAAAACTGTCTCAACGCCCAGACCTATTAACTTCCGCGACAACGCCCATTTACACAAAAACCTCTTCAATTCCCACCTTTCAATGAAAGTGGGATAAAAAGTCCAAAAAATGAAGGAAAAATATTTACGCATCGTAAAAACCACAATACGACGTTTTATTTGCCCATGTTATGCGGCCGGGGTTCCGTATGCAAAATTGGTACGAAATTGAAAAACAAATTCGTTACATATTGCTTTTTTGATTCGCTGTGTTTCGAATTGAGTTGGCAGTTGGTTATTCTGATGTTGCGTGACAATAATATTTGGAATTTTGTGTAACGATGTATGTAGGTAATATTGGAACATAAAACATGTTTGGTTTTTAATTTGAAAAATTAAGTAATCTTTTAAGTTATTGTGAATATTGTAATTAATTTGAAACAAACATTTTTAATTTTATACAACGTGAAAAAACTTTGTCCGAACCGAAAGAGGCATATTGAAATCTCAATAACGGATCCTAAGAAAATGACCTACATTTAATTTAAGAAAACTACTTAGGTATGCCTGATGTTTTGTTTAAATAAATGTAAATGTTATTTTCATTTCCCACTTTTGTGTCTAAATTACCTTTATTTGACTTATCCGGTAAGTAAATCTAGTAAAATGTTGTATACTCTCTATTTTCTTTGCCATGACCGACCATTGACCACTTTGACATTAGTTTTCACATTTTACAGCGTTTTTCTCTATTCTCATTGAGTGATTAGATGGCCCATCATTCAATTACGTATTTCTACTATTTCTATGCGGGATCTAGTAGATAAAAAATCAATCAGTTTAGAAAAAGTTGTTTTTTGTTTCAAATACCTACTATTGTTGTTATATCACAATAAATTTCAGAATAGGCCCTGGTCGAGTCACCGTCACCACAAAGGGGTTGCACCACCTCATGTTACTTCATTATTATCGTCTGTATTACAGGCTTTACGATCTTATTCTTCTGTTATTTAAATTTTATTTGCACGGGTTTTTTGTTTGCGACACCATAATGCACAAATATGTCTGGTGCTGTCACATTATTTTTGTGATAAAATATTTTTGTAACTGAAACGGAGTAATATCAAGGATATACAATATTTTATAGTCGTCATGATATAAATATACGGTTCTAAGGTTGGGCGATAGTATCATAGGAATGAGGAAAATCAAAAGACACCTTTGTATGTGATGGATGCCGTTGCAAAAATTAATAACTTAATAATGACACTGCCACAAAAAAATAAAACAAAATATAACTTATTTAAATGCTTTAGGAATATCCTTGTAATTAGACTCCTGGCCACGTATTTCGACCGCACATTACATCATAATTACGAGTATAATAGGGATATGTTTTTACATAATAAAAGCAAGTTATCAACTAAAATTATTTCATAAAACCCTAGGTATATTGCTCGTACTAACCAACTTGGCATGTTTTTAAGACTTATATAATTAAATGTCTCAAAAAAAATATTTAAAGGAATAAATTATTGTGGAGCCCTGAGACAGCAAGACGGCGCTGCGGCAGACCTAGAAAGAGATGATGCGACGAGCTGGATTCCTTTAATATGGCGTAGGTTCAAATGGCACAGGACCGTGATGTTTGTAAGGATCAAGGGGAGGCCTTTGCCTAGCAGTTGGACACATTGGGCTAATAAATTAATGTACATGATTTAGTATTGGAAAAAATTAAGCGTAGGATGATAATTTTGAAAAATACAAATTCAAATTACAGGAAGAATCATTAATATCTGAACACAGATGTACAATTATTGCACCTGCATTATCACTAATGGGAGCAAATTGCTAGCAATATCTATTGGTGACCGCATCTGCTTCTGTGTAATTGGAAACTGATTAGCGACTGTCGGTATTCTACATGCTTATTGATTTGACGAGTTATGGCTTTGGCTAGAAACGTGTTGGCCGAGTAGGACGATAAGTAAGGCATGAGACGTATCAAGCTTTTGATTCAGGAAATAGTAGGCGGCAATGGACTTGCAAGTTGCAAGTCCATTGCCGCCTACTATTTCTTGCAACCTGTCATGTTGACTAAAAGGCCCTACTCACACACCTGCCGTTGGGGCAATCTAGGGTGTAGGAGTGGGGATGACTCTTAATTGCATCCTTAATTGTGATGTGTGTAGGCATGCAGGGGCAATTTGGCAATACTCCCGATATTGCCACAACCGCCACGCACCTAGATTGCCACCTAGATTGCCCCTGCGGCAGGTGTGTGAGTAGCGCCCTTAAGATTATTTTAAAGAGTCAACACTGCCTGCTGGCTTAAAAAGGTAGGTATAGCTAAATCACAATAGCCCGCATGGTACGGCGGTTGAAGAGGAAAGTTGTACTATGAAGGAGCAAAAACGGCATTGGCCTCTTCGTTCTTAATCCCACTGATCACTCAACATATTCGTTTACGGTCTAAGGACCAACCGCAGAATTTAAAAAAAAAGATGTAAGCTCACAGAGTAATAAGGAAAAAAAGATGTAAGCTCATTAAAATAACCAGCTTCTTTTTCTCATACTTAAATAATGAAAAATGTGTGAAACCATCCCCTAAGCATCAAAATAACAATCCCCATATTGAAATCATCGGTGATCGATGATCGTTACCTTGTCTATATGCAAATCCTTTAGTTCGCGGCTGCCACATATTTGAATACCAAAATAAGAATTATTTGTTTATTTTTCCGATACGCGCCTAATAGTGCGAACGATGCAATTTGAATTTTTTGTATGCAAAAATAGCAATTGTTGGGTTGTGACGGTTTGCCTTTCGGCCTGTAGAGTGATTGGATTTGTGTGGTTGTCAATCATTGTGCACTTTTATTGAAGGAAACTTATTTAGATTTGCGGATTTTAAATAACTTTCTATTGATATTAAAATGATGAAACTATCAATCACAGTTAGCTTTGACTAAGTGAAAATAAATTAATTTTTGCTTGTTTAGAAATAAAAAGTATTACTTATTAGAATATTGTGAATTGTGTATTTTCTATCTCATCTCTTTTTATAGAGGTTGATATTTCAAGAAATGTGGGATAACTCGACGATGGGAAAATCTTTTAATCCTTATTAAAACTATCTTTACTTCTGTTTCTTACGAATTCTTCTAAGTACGTGCTTTTTTCTGGGAACAGCTTATAACTTTGGAAATGTATTTTAAAGATATAAGAACAGATTAACGATTCACCCCTATTTTGATGAAAACAAGTAAATAGGGTGTGCTTAATCTTCCGATCGAAATTAATCAACACGTTTCTATTTAAATCTATTAGATACCTGCTATCGATTCGTTCTCACGGGTAATGAAATTGAAATGAAATATAATCACGATGTATACAGTATCACAGAATACATCTGTGGTGTTATGTATTATTTGAAGGAAAACATCGTAAGGAAACCCGCGGCTCAGTCAGCCCCACACGTATTGACCATGTCTTTCCTGTGGATGTGGCCGGTTAAGCTGAGAGGATGGTGCTGGGCAAGCCCACTCCATCTCAACATTGTTTTAGGCACTACAGTGTCCCGATAAGTGCAGGCAAAGATTGCCTCCTGACACTGTATAAATCAGTAAATTAATCTAGTAAAGATGTAAAAGGCCTAAGTTATATGACTGGCCTCTTAGCTCAGTTGGTAGTCTTAGTACCTATCTAGCTCTGCCTTCTGCGCTGTAGGTCGTGGTTCGATTCCCACCCAGGACTAACATTTGTGTGGTATAAGTACCACTCAAAATAAGTAGCGTTTCAGTTTTCAGTAGTTCCAGTTTCAGTTTTTCAGTAGTTTTCAGTAGTCAGCGTTGACATTAACTGTCATTTTTGTATACGATTCTGAAGAGTAAGGACGTCTCAAAGAGATAAGTACTTACTTACTTACTTACTCCATTGGCTCAGGGACCGAAAGTGAGTCTTGGCCTCCGAAACGAGAATTCGCTACTTCCTTCTGTCCATGGCTGCCTCCAGCCAGTTGTCGGCTCCGAGGTCGCGCAGGTCAGCTTCTATTCTGTCGCTCCAGCGATACTTGGGACGACCAAAGTTAAGTTGGGAAGGAATAGATAAGTCCGTCTTAAATATTTAAGTAGCGTTTCAGTATTTGGGCACTTGACGATCTAATGGTGAACGTAGACCTGGGCCGCACCGCAGTTGCCGCAGTCCTCGCATTCAATTTTTAATATTAAGTTCTATGCAACCTCGCTAAGAAACACTTCATACTTTTATGGTGAAAGCAGACTTGTCCGCACCGCAGTCGCCGTAGTTGCTATTAACAAAAGCTATGACTGCGGCGACTACGATGCGGCCAAGTCTGCGTTCACCATAAAAGTAAGAAGTGTTCCTTCAACTACAAGCGCTAAAAATTACCCCCTGAACAATAAATTGTCACAAAGAATTACAATGTCGTTTAATTCTATTGTGATCGTATGGGACATAATTTACGTTGTTAATACATTCCCAGCATTCCAAGCTACTGTTGTGTTGTTGTAATAAATTAGGAAGTCTCGCCGTAATTAGTAGAGATTTGTGGTATTTGCCTTTTCAAATTGGTCGGCTATTTTTATCGCCACAAAAAGAATGCCGTAACTAACTTAATACAATGTAAAACTTTTGAGACTATCATGGTTTTAAACATTGTAAACCCACAAATTGTAATTACCCAAAATATCGCTAAAAACTTAAGTTAACTGTGATCATGGCGCATGCAACTGTCCCAAAATATCGGGAAACTCAAAAATCCAAAGATCATGGTCAATATCCCGTTTATATTACTTACAATTAATACAATGTACTTTTCAACTATCTTGAGTCATTAGATCTTAACTCCAGAATAAGTGATCCTAATGGTCCTACCGAATAAATCCGTGGCACGCGTGAATACGTTGACATGTATAAAACACCAACTTTTCAGGGCGGCCGTTTGAAAGTTTGACCTCTTCTGGTTTCTCGGTAAATTAGTTTACAGTATTTGTGTTAATTGTTTCTATGGTTATTTTATGCCCTCTTTGGAATGATGACAATAAATAACCAAAATTCCCCATAGTTTCCATGATATAAGACATGTCAACAAAAAAATTGATGAGATTTAGGTTACGTCTCGAGATGTCCAGTTATGCCGCAAAAGATATCAACTTATTCACCTTTAATGTATGGAATATTGGTAGGTAAACAATGCTATATTATCGGATTGCAAACAGATAGAGACTATAAAACCGTTTTTTGAGTTGCTGAAGTACCTACTTATTACTCAGAACCATTCATACCGTTTAGAAATGAGATTTAACATAGTAAGGGTAAGCTGATTTTAAATGAGCCCAAACACGGATGCTCTACTGTTAATCACTGAGAATTTGAATGGAATACAACCAGATTTTATCAGCACATCTGCTCATTGTCACCATATTATTACAATGTATTCGGAACTAGAAAAAAATGCAAAGTTTCACCTCAATCGAAAAATTTACTGAGGAGTTTTGTTGAATAACTCCTGACTCCAGCAACAGATCAGCTTGTTGTTATCATAATCTTACATTTTTATCTAGAGTCTATAAGTGTGCCAAATTTTAGCTCAATGAGACACTGGAAAGTGGGTCAAATTAAACTTGCAAGAATTCACTAAAA
This sequence comes from Camptogramma bilineatum, assembly GCA_958496255.1. Classification (NCBI taxonomy): domain Eukaryota; kingdom Metazoa; phylum Arthropoda; class Insecta; order Lepidoptera; family Geometridae; genus Camptogramma; species Camptogramma bilineatum. Next base: position 11,929,750 of record OY292468.1, on the reverse strand, counting down.
AAAATATGAGTTTTGTTGAACAGGTCCTGGCTCCATCATCAGATCAACTCGTTGTTACAATAATATTGCATTGTCACCAAGAATCCATAAGTGTGCCAAATTTCAGCTCAATCAGACACTGGGAAGTGGGTCAAATTTAACTTGAAAGATTTGACCTGAACACAATATTGAGTTTTGTTGAACAGCTCCTGACACCAGCATCAGATCAGCTTACTGTTAACATAATATTACATTGTTATCTAGAATCTAAAAGTGTGCCAAATTTTAGCTCAATCAAACGCTGAAAAGTGGGTCAAATTGAACTTGCAAGATTTCACTAAAAAAAAAGTGAGTTCTGTTGAACAGCTCCTGGCTCCATCATCAGATCAGGTCGCTGTTACAATAGTATTGCATCGTCATCGAGAATCTATAAGTGTGCCAAATTTCAGCTCAATCAGATGCTGGGAAGTGGGTCAAATTGAATTTGCAAGATTTAATACAAACAAATATTGAGGTTTGTTGAACAGCTCCTGACTCCAGCATCAGATCAGCTTATTGTTAACATAATATTACATTGTTATCTAGAATCTATAAGTGTGCCAAATTTTAGCTCAATCAAACACTGGAAAGTGGGTCAAATTGAACTTGCAACATTTCACTAAAAAAAAAGTGAGTTCTGTTGAACAGCTCCTGGCTCCATCATCAGATCAGCTCGTTGTTAAAATAATATTGCATTGTCACCAAGAACCTATAAGTATTCCAAATTTCAGCTTAATCAGACACTGGGAAGTCAGTCAAATTTAATTTTCAAAAGTAGACCCGAACAAAAATCGCAAGTTAATAATAAAAGCTTGTAAAAATCAAGCAATGTCATTATAGTTTAACAAATAATTAAAATCTATCAGTTTTCCATGTAAAAGCAATACTTAAAAAAAAAGATTTCTGAACTGACGTTTTGTTTACCAATACGAGTGACATGTTCGGTTATGCCAGCGCGAGAGCGCGCGGGCATAACTAAACAACTCAATGTATCACAATTTAAACGGAATACTTTGGTTAGCCATAACCTGACATTTTAATTTGTTAAAAGTTAATCAAAAATATCATATGTATATGTCGAGATATCATGTAACAAATATAATTTTGGCGAATGAGTAGGTTGATAAATCGAAATATCTACAAAAACATGTGTGTGTTAGTGGCTTGAAAAATTGACAAGTAGTTATGTCAGCTAAAATACGAAAAATGGAGGAGTTGGCAAGGCCATAACTCGAAAACTTGTCTAGCTAGGGAGCTGTCAATTTTTTTATAGATACTTCATAGGCGTAGATATCGTTTAAGCCAATAAAAAAAAATTGACATCTCGACATATCAACGTATTCACGCGAGCCACGGAAATGATCTTTGAAAGAATTCTTCATTTTATCTTTATGGCAGAATTCCTGAAACAACTTAATCGAATCTCTAAAGTTTCTGAAAACTTTCGTAAAATTGCAAACACTTTGCACACTCATAAACCCATCCAGACCACATTTAAGTTAAATACATCAACTTTAACTGACCGCAAAGCTAACTTAGCCATAACTTACCGCCAACTTTACTGGATAAGTTACAAAACGCATCTAACTTAGATGGATAGCGCTCAGACTTCGTGTGAGTTTTCTACACTTTAAAATATAAAAGGAAATTGGCTAAACTTTTAACTCAGAGATGTTTTTCTGTTTGGTTTCATCATAATAATTATTGACATAACCAAGGATAAATTTAATATGTTTGACATTTATAATTATTAATGTATTATTTAGTTCATTAGTTTCTATAATTTTTAAGTGAATACTATTTTCGTTGTTTTAATTATATCATTGTGATTGCTATTTAATTAATGTAATTGGGTAACCGTATTAATTAAATTGAAATAAATAAATAAATCATCATCCACAGCCCAACCTCACCCACGGCTGGGCCTATGCCTCTCTTACGGTTGGATTACACCGGGGCAACACTGTGCGGCATTGCGGCATGTGACAAGGCCGCATGCTACAGAATAAAAAATGTCTCACATTGTGCCAAGAACCGTGTGACAAGGCAACACCTTGCGTCATGTGGCAGACTGACTCAAGCACGATGTTGTCTCGGCGTAAAATAGGCTGCCGTATGCCACTAATGCCGCAATTGCTTTCTATTTGTAGCATGCCACAAGATGTCACATGTCACAATGTGTCAAATTATGTAGCATGCGGCACTGTCGCACGTTGTTGCCCTGGTGTAATTCAGGCTTTAGGCTCAATTCACACTGACGCATAGTCGAAGCGACTCGACGCGTCATGTTTTCCAACTTTAAGGCATAACATAATTATTATTCATCTCTAGATAAGGTACTAATTTTTATTTTACAAAAATTATGAAAAGACACAGCGCCGCGCGTCGGTTGTGGAATCGAGGAATCGAACGGTTTGCCTAAAACAGGAACTAAAAATGGAGACATTAAAAAATACAAAATTATTTATAAAATGTAAGTATATTTCCAAAAAAAGAATACAAACCGATAAAATAATATTGGCAGTTATACAAAATATTCTGACGAATAAAAAAAAAACTTTCTGAATTGTCACAATATTTTGGTTTACAAAGCTAAAAACTAAAAAAACTAATTGCTAAAATTATTCTCTATTTACAAGCCATTTTACTAAATTTACATAAAATTAAAATCACGCTTTTGTAACTTGTAATAATTGTTATACAAATTATAATAAACGTTTAGTAAAAATTATCAATTGAAATGTTAAAAAGCTTGATGTAAATTTTCGAATTGTGATAATTAATAGTATAAAAGCATTGTGCGATCAACCTTAAAAAAATAATTAGAAATTTTTAGAAACAGTCATCTAAAAATGAAATTAATAACGATTTTTTAGTTTCTTTGAGGGTGATCAGACAGTAACAGTTAAGAATATTGCTTTTCGTTTTATTATTATTACTTGAATTAAACATCTCTTTAATTATCGTTAAACATATAATACAAAATAATACACCTTAAGTATATAAAATAACAATGTGTATTCATGTGATTTTCTACTTCAAGCAAGGTTATATAAAAATTTTGAATTTTTACTTTTCTACGGGTTATACGATTATATAGCGTTACCAATTTTAATTTATTTACAAAACTCTTAAATGCATTTTATTATTTATTTTAAACACCTTGTTAACAAATACATTTATATTTGTTGACAAAAACCATTTGAACTAAGCAAATAAGAGTTTTCGAGAGATCATTGGGAAAACTTCTTGTAAAATAGTGTTCTTATATAAATACACTATCACATTTGAACACATTTTGCAGTTTAATTGTAGGTTTATTAAAACTAAAATATAAGTAATTCACTTATTTACTAAAATAAGTACAAGGTAATTTGCTAAGCTGTTTATGAAATAAAAAATTGATCCCAAAATAAAATTGTTCCCTTCGAAGTTTGAATTTGTCTTTTAAAAATAATAATGCAAAAGCCTCGTTCATTTTCTAATGAGTATATTATATTCTAGCGTCGACTACATACAAAAATAGCAATGTATTTACAATTTTAAATATAAGTTTGTAATTGTTATAAAATGCAAAATAATTATGTTTATAGTATTGAAAAATATTATGTAATCATACATTTAAGGGTAAAAATGTTGTTTTAAAAAATAATAGAAGCAAAAATAATTCTTTTTAAATACTAATTTACAATTAATAAATCATATTTTTATAAGTATAAACCATCTCATATAAAATCTCCATTTCAAACAACTTGGCACGAACCCTTATTTTAAAGTAACGCTATTTTTATGATCTAAAATAAACATTTTTATTTAATATAGAAAAATAAAAATGAGATCAATCGATGATAAATTTTAGGCTGCTCTCTTTGGAACAATTAGTGGAAATAATAATATGGACTTTTCTCAGTTAAATATTTTTATTTTATTTTATAAAAAAGTATATTACTGGTCCATACTCTCATTCGCTTATACCTAATCGATTTTCTTACATTTCTATAATATAATATTATAGTACAAAAAGTTCAACATCAAAAGCGGAATGTTAAATTGACATCTGCAAGACTATTTCTTTTACTAAAATATAATAAATGAGTACATTATAATTTCAATATTTAAATTGGTATTCAAAAACTACTGTATGCATTATTAGAATTTTTGACAAGTTTAAAAATTTCGACTACCATATTTATTATTTACACTTTACAAAATTCAGTTCCGCTGAGATTAATACGAACATATGCAAAAATATACATTTGAAGCGATGCATTATAAATAAAACTAAGTTTATTTATCACACGCTTGTAACCTAGCACTTTTATCTCAAAGATGTTAACTTGAGCATAATCATTTTTTAGTTAGACATAACTTGTAAATTTTTCCCATCACTATGCAACATCCTAAAATCATTTAATTTCAGATAAGTTTTAGTATGTATTTACTTACTATTTATTATTCAAATGTCAAATGATTTTTTTTTTTAATTTAAGCCTAATGTTGGGAAATGTAAAAAATATTATTTTCCAATTTCAAAGGAAAAAAATTGTAAAATTAATGTTTATCAAATTAATTCTACAAAATTATGGTAAAATCCTCGTTGAAATTTGTATAATTTTGAAAAATGACTGGAAGTGATGTCTTGTGTATTTATCTTTCTCAAGTCAACTGAAGGCCACTTATAATCGCCTCTCAACTTGAACACTAGTTAAACAATGCTTACATTTCGCCATCACTATTTGTCACTATCTAACAAAAAAGGGATGGAATAGACAACGATGTTTCAATTTTCACAGAAGTTGAGAAGTGTTTATAAGGTAGAGCGGATCTTTTAAATAGATGATAGTTATCTTGTGTACCACAATACATCACTTATGTGTTTTATAAAATCTAATATCTCAAGTCAACTGAAAATTATCTTGTACTACTGATAGTGATGTCTTGTATTGATTTTCTCAAGTCAACATCCCCAAGTTTCCAACATATGCAGTACCTGTATCATTGCTGAGATATTCACCGTTTGGAGAATAACTTCCAGCCTAGCACGAAGAGCACGGCCGTGCAAATAGACCCAGAAATCTTGTCTGGAATGATGGATGAGAGAAACCCTTCTGATGATTCCTCAGGGGGCGGTGAGTCTGTCTGAAAATGAGAAAAAAGGATATGAGAAAATACGAGGACTGACATATTTGATATGGTAGTGAAAATTCTTATCAAAGTTTTCGATTCTGACGGGATTTGTACCCATTGATCAAACCGATTCTCATAAAGGCAGAGTGAAAACAAATATCAATTTTTGATCAAGTTCTTTCAAAAATATCAAAGTTTGATTACTTTTGTACCCTACAGATATGAAAATCTCATTGTAATTTTAAACTCATTGTTGCTATGTTTCAAAAAAATCAGCTCAGCCGTTTAAAGATTATCATATTTTTTCTTGTTGATAAAGGGATATTCAGGGTTTTTTTTTTAATGTAATTGCTCGTTTTATAAGTTTTAAAAATGTTGTATCCATAATTATACCTTGAAGGGATAAATAAGGACAAATAAATAAGTCAATCCTAGTAAAGTGCACAAGACAATTGACACTATCTTCAAGAATCATTTATTTATAGTAAGTAAGATAATACTAATAAAATAAAGTGCAGTATCCCGTTCTAATATTCATTAGGAATAGGAATCTTAGCTTAATTTTATTAGTAATTACTGCAATTTATACCATAAACACAAAACTATTACATGCAGTGGCATTGCCGTGCTAAAAGGACGAATTACCCTATTGCTGTTTAAATATTTATTCTGATTTTAATTCACATTACTTGTAAAATTACACACTTCTTTTTTTAATTTTTTTTATTTAGTGTAAGTCCATTTCCCCATTGTATTTTTTTCTTGTACCTACCTATCATTTGTGTGTGTGCTAAATAAATGTTTCTATGTCTATGTCTTATTTAGTTTTTTCTTACTTTCTAAAAGTTTTGCAAGAACATGTACCTACCTACGGAATATGTTTTTGGACAATCTCTGACTACTGGTAACTCTTTAGACATCTTCAAAGGATCAATAATTTGAATAACTACATGCTATTCCAGTCCACAATATTCACCAACTCAGAGTTTCATCCATAATGGTTCATTGCCAAAAAGTGTGAAACACAAAAATCTAAACAATACATATTTTATTACTAGCGAACGCCCGCGGCTTCGACCTCGTGGACTACTATTTTTTCCCCACTTTCCATTTTTCCCGGGATAAAAATTAGCCTATGTGTTATTCCAGAACCTGATCTACCTACATTCCAAATTTCATCAAAATCGGTTTAGTAGTTATGGGGATACGTGCTAACACACATACCTACACGGACTTTCGCCTTCATAATATTAGTAGGATTATAAGGAGGATGTGAGAATTATTGTTTAATTCAAGTCCTACTCACATTTTATGCAACAGTTTGGATTAGGTTGGTGGTTAGGGATTAAAAAAAGTAAGTACTTATTCCTTGACTTTAAAGCTCAGATTCCCATCGCAACAATGACAGATGGCAATAGGTGTCCTCCCCTAATTTAAAAAGATTACAAACCACAGGTACAATACCACCCTTCGCAAATAAAATTAGAAAAAGCAATCCTCTTACGTTTTAACATTTATACGAAATCTGTATAATTTTATTACCTAATTTCTCTACCAAATTGAATGAGGTCGACAAATTGCTTACATTATTGAAGAAAGAGATATAAACCTTAAAACCACCTTAAAAAGAGATGGAGATATTGAATTACCATAGAGGAAATGAGAAGCTGATAATCTTACAAAGCAGGAGTCGTTTGCATACGAATTCAGAAAGTAAATAAACGAAAATTGGTTTTAGTAAAAAATCTCATCAATTTGAAATTCATTGTACTCATGCCATTATTAAACTAAACATAAATTATATTTAGCTCTTAATTTTATTTTGTGACTTAAAACGTTTCATTTTCTAAATTAATAATTATTAGTTATAAGTACAAATAAATACAAATACAAATATATTTATTACCAGACATTTAACAAAAATCATAGATTACTGGTGGTCCCCGTTATAGGTACTTTTAAATAATTAATAAATTCGAATCGTTTTTTGAAACTTGTTAGTATGACATTATCTATAATTCTTGCTAGTAATTACTTTTCCACGGTGAAGGAAAACATCGTGAGGAAATTAATTAGCTTTATAGCGGCGATGGGTTTGCAACCTGGACCCTTACTCCCAAAAACGAAAACGATAATGGGTGTTTCGCAGGACTCGTGTTTTTGGCATGTCCGGCCTTGCGAACCTATTAAAATGACCAGTTTCAGTATTGCTGTATTTTTATTTGGAAATAGTATACGAGTACGCTATTATGGCACTAGTAATATCCTCAATTATATACATAGGAAAGCTGTAATTAATTTCTAAAGTCGTGAAATCTAAGTTCTCTGGTGTGTCCGCGACACCCCTATCTGCATTCAATCGCTTATTACGCAATAATGAAATATAAATTGACACTTTTTATAACGTTAACGTTAATATAGATACTATTAGGTAGTGGTGAATCAAATTTCATGTTATTTTAACTCCACGTTACTGTTTTACAAAGCAAACAAATGTGTCCGCGATAAAAAACTAATTTCTCTGTCGCTAATTTCTTTGGCATTTTCCTAATTTCTCTGGCATTTTGCTAATTTCTTTGGCATTTTGCTAATTTCTTTGGCATTTTTCTAATTTCTCTGGACCAAACCTAATTTCAATGGGCACGAATATATTTAAACCACCAAAACTTCAAAACGGCTTTATCAAATTGAGGGCCGCTAACATTAAAATGCATGTCTTTGAGTGCTTAATTAGGTATGTTATTTTTTTTTGAAAAATAACCAAAAAAAAAATGCAAAAATGGGGTACCGTTTTTCGGACCGCTTCTTGCGAATCATCCATTAGGTAGTGGTGAATCAAATTTCATGTTATTTTAACTCCACGTTACTGTTTTACAAAGCAAACAAATGTGTCCGCGATCAAAAACTAATTTCTTTGTCGCTAATTTCTTTGGCATTTTCCTAATTTCTCTGGCATTTTGCTAATTTCTTTGGCATTTTGCTAATTTCTTTGGCATTTTTCTAATTTCTCTGGACCAAACCTAATTTCAATGGGCACGAATATATTTAAACCACTAAAACTTCAAAACGGCTTTATCAAATTGAGGGCCGCTAACATTAAAATGCATGTCTTTGAGTGCTTAATTAGGTACGTTATTTTTTTTTGAAAAATAACCAAAAAAAAAATTGCGAAAATGGGGTAGGTACCGTTTTTCGGACCGCTTCTTGCGAATCATCCTAATATCGTGCCAATTATCGTAGTTCAGCTTACGTTGGTCGAATGTTCCGAATTAGGCTTCCACCAACTTAGGCTGAAGTGTTGGGAGTATAGACCTACTGAAACGTATGGAATTTTCGATCAACAATACTGTTGATCGAAATATGGAATGCTAATCTGCAAAATGTGGGAAGCACCTACCATTTAGTCTTATTTACCTTTTTGGTACATAATTACAAGATTTTAATAGAATAAATTGAACTGTAAATTAAAAAAAATGAGTGTGCTTTAGACCACAGGACTGAAGTAAAACTCCCTGTTCGCCCGATCACACTTTTAGTAACGCTCTCATCACGCATTCACCAGCCTACTCCCCAAGCCAAGCGTGCGTAAAGAAGTTTTACTTTAAAATATTGTTATCAGAATTTACTTTATAATACGAAATTGTTCGATAGCAAAACTCCATTGAGTAAACTGAATTATTTTTGTAGAGTCGGAACTATGTTTTGAACTAATATTGACAGGAGTATAAAGGGGTTGAGTGTTGTTCTTGTTGATGGTATCGGATTGAGTAAACGTTCTTTGAAGTTCTATGTTACTTTTTATAAATATTTACTTAAGTTTTTGTAGTAAAATGGAAAATAATTTAGTATCTTCATAGGTACAATAAATTGCATGATATAATAAAGTGTATTCTAATAGGCAGGTAAGCCTAACAAGCCTAACAAGTGGCTAAATTAAAAAGTAAAAAAAAGCCACTTCATGTTATATAAGCTGAGCAAATTTCTACACTCTTGAGATGCATTTCTGTACATTTCGAAGATCCTCGACAGATCCTTACCCCAAATTTATATGGCACCAATCAGAAAGTATACCTACCATTAAAAAATCCAAATCGGTTCAGGCATCTTCGAGTCATCGGTGAGCATACATAAAAAGGTACAAAAAATATCAGTCGAATTGAGAACCTCCTCCTTTTTTAAGTCGGTTAAAAATCATTTAAAACCCAAGAAAAGAAAAAAGGTCCAAATACATAACTCTAGATATTGCAGAAATTTAAAGATACCCCCTACTATTAGATTCAGGTGTAATTTCGCTCCAATCAGTTTATAGAATCAATTTAAATTATTTCCGCGAAAACAACAATCACTGTTCACAGAAGCGCAATAATAAACTTCCCGCAAAAAATATCTTTGAAGTATACAATGGGGTTTACTAAAATCGCTTCAAAGGGATTCGAATACGAATCGACGGATAATTTTCACCGATCTTGCTACTTTTAAAACTTAAATCACAGGAAAAAAGTCTCTATTTTGAACACAGTTGAGTCGTTTCGTTCCCCAGCTCATGACTACTTACAAATAGAAAACAATCCGAGCAAGAATGAGCTCTATTTGTGATATAGATAAAGTGGAGTTTTTTTTGATGTACAAAAACAATCTGTCAGGTTTATTTACAATCGCGAAAGAGGTTTTTATGAAAGGAGTCGCGAAATGAGTTCTATTTAATTTGGATATTTTGTTTGATGGATGTCATTGATGTTTGGAAGTAAAGAAATTGAAAGCTCAGCTTTCTTATTAATATTTTATTAGTCGTTTTGTAAGGTCGGCACCAATGTCTCATCAATATTGAAAATGTAATAAGATTCCGAAAGTTTTATAACCCTTAGAAATTTGACATTACTTATTTATTTATCAAATACTGTACTAGTGATGTAAATTGTACAAGCTTGCTTATTTAAACTGGTAAAGACTACTACTATTAAGAAACAACACTATAGTCGTATTGCTCATTATACGGACTAAAATTGAAGGAAAAAATGTCATTTTTCCTTCAATTTTGATTAGTTTTGATGCGTTTTATGTCAAAATTGAAGGAAAAATGTCATTTTTTCCTTCACTTTTAGTCCGTATAATGAGCAATACAACTATACTTTAAAACACACTGTTTCTTTCAATTTTATTGGAATTAAATGAGTTTTTTTGTTAATTTTTTCCTGTTATTTCTAATGAACCATTAATATTTTTCTAATTGAATAAAACGACATTGTAATGCTCATTTTATTTATCAAGTAATGAAATGTTTTAAAAGCATTATTTGATCTTAAACATGGACGTTGTGCAATGCGCATCACCTAATAAAACTACAAAGTTTCAGGTTTACTACGAGTTTTGAAAACTCGAAATCGAGAACAAATTCTTCTCTCCAAGGTGGCATTTGGCTCAACAGGGCTTCTAGCCAAGTGGCATCAATCGCTTCTATTTCTACGATTCGCTTCGCTTCGCTTACTATCGCCGATGTTTCATTGATGGATAAAAGAAACGAAGACAGCGTGACCTTACGTAAGACCAATGAAACGTCACGTTCAAGCGTTAGCGAATTATATAAATCGAATCGCTTCATAGCGAAATGCTAGTTGGCTAGGCCCTCATATCAACATTGCCACAGCGCGGTAATGTTGCCAGTGGCTTGGGCTATTGCTTGAGCTACCGTTGAGCTACGTTAAGTAAGTAGTTAGAGTTACGTTATTCGCTCTCAGCTTTTAAGTCGTTTAGCCATGACGGAGGCCTTCAGGCAGCCTAAAATCTTCATCACCAGAGTTTTTTGCTAGCTCATACGAACATACTTAAAATGGTAGGGGATAGCTCTTACATTGACGTTTAGATTGACCATAAAAGAACAGTCGAATGTGACACGATTTTATCTAAGATCATTGAAATATTTTATTGCCATCGTGAATTCTGTTTGCCATATGAAGATAGGGAGTCGTAAAGATAATTCTAACATTTTGTATATATATTCTGTTTATATAAGGTGCAGCGGGGCAATTCTGGCCGAAAAATTTTAGTCGAAATTTAAAACTTCAATGCTCTCGTTCCTCGTTGAGTTACGCTAATTCTGACAAATTGGTGTTATGAAACCTTTATCTGCCTTTTTCTTTATTGAATTTTTGTTAAAGAAAAAGCATATGTAAATGGTGAAATAACACAATTTTAACTAAAAACTGGAAAATGCCAGAATAGCCCCTCAGCGGGGTAATTCCGTCAGGTGGTGATATTATTCGAACCAATGATGCTATAATACTAAATCCAGAAGCTTTAGAAACTAGACAGCACAATACACGCGAATTTTAACATTCTAATCTCCTACGATGGTCCAGTTTCTATAAAAAACCTGTTAAAATTTTTGTGGGGTAATTCTGGCCTCACTCTTTAGTCGCCCATACATGCTAGTGTTGGGACGCTGACTATCGATAAACGGAGTAAGTATACGCAAAAATCTCGCGCAAAAATGATGTTGTATGAGAAGTAGTTCGCCCCGAACTGAGATCTCGCGAACCGTAGATGGCTTACATTTTGACTTTCTTCTGAATACCCCTATACTTTCAAGTGCTACCACTGCCAAGTATGTCTATTGCGCTAGGTCGTCATGGTAAATAATACTGGCATGCATGCAACACATAATGTTGTGTCTAATTATTCATGAATTCTCGTCGTATTTTAAAAAGTATACATCCTAGAATAAAAATAATAACTATTTTGGCATGTACAAATAAATACTTTTCATAAATGACACCCCACTCAATAAATTTGTTAGTTTTTTACCCCCTTGGGAACCCAATATTTTGACAACCCCTTTATCGATTAAGCTCATATGCTCCATCATACTTTTCCATACACAACCTATTGACCTACCAAGTTTCATGCAGATTGGATGAACGGTTCGACAATTATGCGAGAACAAGAATTCGTGAAACATACAAACATACAATGCAAAATCATCATACTTGCCACCAAGATCTTCGTTCGCTTCGCTCGCTCGATCGAAAATTTAATGCATGTTGATTATGGTTTCATTAAGCTCAAACAAGGCCACAAACAAATACTTATGCAAAGCAAAATCGCATTAGTGAACCCTGAGATCTTCACTCGCTCGATTAGTTAAGTATTATTTTTATCGACGTTTACTTCAATGCGGTGGACATCACTGGTTTTTGGCAACTTCATACAAAATCGGTGGGGCAATTATGGCAACCGATTTCGATAAAATTACATAAAATCAACACTTTGTGGGGTAATTATAGCGGATGAATTAACACAGAAGAAACAATGAGTAGAAACGAACTAGTACGATTAAAATAATCTCCAGTCTAAAATACACCTCCTTAGCTTGTTCAATTTTCAATTAAACCGCGAAAACCACTTAATTATTACAAAAACTCGAGGAGCTAATATTTTTACACCCTCCGAAAAATAGGTGACTGTCAAAATGATGCTGTCAATCAGTCAGTTTTTGCGCTAGAAATGCCATCTATCGTTTATGAATGAACAAAACATTTCTCTACGCGTATATAGATGTCTCTTCGAGGTATAAGTCATAGAACGAGAGATATAACCATGTTCCATAATTACCCCGCTGCCAGAATTGCCCCGCTGCACCTTACATCGTTTCTATTTTATAATTTTCAGCAGTGCGACTGCCTAAAATGTATCCGATTCGATTATTATCTTCGGAAAGATGACTTTTATCAGCGACCATTCTTTCTGATAATATTCCCATAATCTCTTTTAAATACTTAAGTTTTTCAAGATATTTATAGACAATTTTATAACCTTCAGAAGAAAAAACAACATTTCTAAGATAATTAATTGATTTAGGCGTGACTTTGCGGAAGTCCATCTTCAGATTTTTTGAAAATTGCAAAATATCTAGTACTCCTCCGCCAATCTATACCAAAAAAGTTTCCAAGCTTTAAAGTATAATTGCTGGTACATAATATTCTGACGAATGTATTAATATAGATTTTTTTCTGAAATCTCATCATACAATCTTGTAAAAGCGTCGTTAAAAACCGCGCGGGCAACAAATAATAATGTCGGACGCAACGAGAGCGACATTTACGATGACAATGATAAATTAAATAAGGTCGTAAAGTATCGAACCGTATCGGCGTGTGTCACATCACTATTGTACGACCAAGGTAGAGCAGGGTATCTTTACTTGGGTTCCCTGGCATTTAGAAGTCGAAAAAAATATTTGTGGACTTTTACATTAAATTAGTACTAAAATAATTGAATCAAATTAATTAATTAGGTCAGGTCAAGAGTACCTTAAACCGACGAGCTTGCATGAAGAATTTGATGAGAGTGAAAGAAGCGAAAGAAGTGTGTCAGGATCGTAGCAAAGGAGATCTGTAGTCTGTGTTTACCCCTATGATGGGACACTGGCATGATTTTATGTACTTATGTATGTAGTTGAGTCGTCTTGGGATCGTTGTAAATCTATAGATAGCTAGCATGATTCCAGCATCCTGCAGAGCGATTCGTACTTCTCGGATTTTTTTGCGAATTCGAAAACTGACATTTCTTCGCTGAAAAAGCGTCAACTGTCCGAAAAAAAAAACCACCAGAGTTGGCCACTTGTTCATACGAACTTACTTTTAGGCCATCTTTTGAACACGGAACCCAAAACTAAAATATCATCCGCATAAACGCGACACAATAAAAAGTTGAGTTATTCTTTTTTGGCTATATTTTTATTCATTATTTACGGTCAAGTCGTAAGGATTTTGGCTAATCGCCTATACGTTGTAAACTTATTTCACTGAACTTACGAGTATCATAAACTATTTATAGATGAATATAAAATATTTATAATGCAGTCGGGGGCATTGACGTAAAAATATAGAGTAATATTTGTGACGATGTACAATGAATTTGAGAAATGAAGCGATTATTCAGATAAAGTTTTTAAAGTCCTTTTGGTTATACCTACAGTATAACCTAGTTATTCTTAATTGATAGTTTTATCAATATAATTCCACAAATCGCTATAATTTATCACTAAAGGAATAAAATACAGGCAATTAACACTAAATAGTCGATAAATGTTCGGAACACCCTTTATCAGTAATGCAAGGCGATCGTAAAAAAGTTACAGCCTGTATTTCTCTGTTAATATGCGCACGCGTCGATGGCATAAAAACCATAATAAAATTAAAATTGGAATACGTTGTCATGATTTTATTCTATAAAAGGACGTTCTTTGTTAAGTGTTCTTTTTTAAGACAAGAATTATTATTAATCTATACTTACTTGTACTACTCGTAATATTAGAGAAAGAAAAAGATAATTTTGTAAGGATTTTGGGATTCCTAGTTGCGACCGAGTAGTCCATCACCCCGGCTCCACACGTTGGGGCCAACGTTGGTCCCAATGCCAGTCGCCAACGTGTGGATCTAGCAAAATCAGCCCCCAACGTTAGCCCCAACGTTGGCGCCAAGCTATTTTGTCAGCTCCACACGTTGGTGAGAGGCATTGGGGCCAACTTTGGCCCCAACTTGTGGAGCCGGGGTCACAGTTTTCTAGGGATATCATTTCTATCATTATTTGCGTAACCTGTCAGGTATGGGATGTTAACTTCTGCAAAATGTGGGAATGTACCTACCTACCAAATGTGTTTGGGCATACCTCTGACTACCCCCATAGACATCTTCAAAGCTCTAAAAATGTCTAAAGATCTGAAAGAATTATGTCTACCGCACCTTGAGAAAACAGTCGTAGGTACTGAATCATATTTTTTTTTCTTTACATTTTAACTGTTTTTACGCTACTTGAAAAAAACAAAGATAGATTTGTCTGTTCATCGTTATCTTCCTTGCCAATAAAAAGCTGCATTATATTTTTACGCGATTTTTATAACAAGCTTTTTAAAATTCGTACTCCTAAAACAAAGATGGCGGACAAGATTATGTTTATTTTTAGAACAACAATAAAAATTATACCATTTATTCCGTTAAGGGGAGGATTTTGTGTAAGAGATTTAATTTTTATAGCAAATCTTTTATTTTCTTCTTTATGTTAGATTTACTGTAAGGGCCTATCGCGAATAAAAAAAAACATTAAATGGGTTATGTTTGATTCTGAGTGCGTTAGATTAGGCGAAAGGTAAACTGTCTATTTTGTTTACGAAAACAACTTATCCTTTTTTTTGTAATAATTTAATCTGTGTCAGCAACATAACCAAACCCAGGACATTGTACTTCATAATAATAGCTAGATATTTTAATTATTATTAATTTGTATTAATTTATGAGTCAATCACCTATATTTTAATTAATACTTAAATAAATTGTTAGTTTGAATAGTTGCTTTAAGCCGGAAGTACTAGCTGTCATGGCGGGCCGCCCCCTCGACCAATCTCGGCTCATCGGCTACAACCCGATCACCCGATCACCCGATCACCCGATCACCCGATCGAGGTCTTCGTGCAAAGTCGAGCCGGCCCGCCCTGGCAGTTGCATTTTGCTCTTCAAACTAGAAGACGTCTTCTACTAAATCAATTGCTGTTTATTGGTGTAGTAAAGTGAATATTATAATATCGTTCTACATGTGAGTACCTACCTACTTATATTTGATCCTAGACTAGATTATTTACCCGTTCTTTAAGAATATTAGGCTCCTAAGCTCCATCAAATGAGATGTCGCTCACATCTGTTTTTGTGATAAGCCTACATATGTGCCTAGTTTTAAAGTTAAACTTTTTGGGAAATCAACATTTTGGGAATTCAATGTTTCATGAATTTAACTTTATGCAAAAGTGGACGTAATAGTAATTTAACATTTTGGGAAATCAACGAAATGGCTCTTTTCTTGAAAATAAGTAAATTATTGTTTTTTGTGCTTATTAACAACTAACGCATGCCCGCGGCCTAGCGTGGCCTACTAAGTTTTTATCCCACGGGAGCCGTCCATTTTTTTCGGGGAGCTTATGTCCTATTTCCGGTCATTCTCTATCTATATTTTGAATTTTAGGTGTTGTCGAGTTATAGACGAACAAACATACATCCATCCATCCAAACATCTAAACTTTCGCATTTATAACATGAGTTTGATTAATGCAATTTGAATAAGAAACAATTTTATTCCTTAGTCAAACACACTGCGACAGGAAATTATTTAGTTCAAGTGGCAGAGGATCAAAAAGTATTGAAAATGTGGCTTTTAACTACCTTTTGATAAGCTCATTTTTTTTTTTCAAAATATATTATAGCATATCCTATTTTACTGAGTCTTCTACTTGAATTTATCAGTTGAAAATCCATTTTCATGTAATTTTGACAGAAGAAAAAGTACTTTTTTGTAAACATTTATAGTAGGTAAGTTCATAAAAATAGTCATACATTCTAAATTTTATACCTACACCACACGTGGCGCCGAAATCCATCGTTTATTTTAACAACTGATATGAAACTCGTTTTCCATCTTCCGATATAAAAAGTAAAAGTCTTAAATTTAATATCGTTTTTATTGTGCAGATTACAATAATGCTGGGGTGAGATTTTCTGTTGTGCTTTTTTGGGGTTATAAAACGGTTTTCGATAGAGGTGGGCTTTCGGTAGATTTGTTTTATCGTGAACCAGCGGCTCCGACCAGCATCACCCAATTAAATATAGTTGTACTATTCAAAATGTATTAAAAAATATATTGAACCATTTCACTTACAAAACTTTCGTGAGTTGTACTAGACATTATTTAACACACGGGAATTACTCACGTAAAAATATCGTCGATTCTTAATTCTTAGAAGAAAATTCTTAATAAAAATATGAATTCCTAATCGTCACATTATCAAAGATACGTGAAAACATAAACGTATTCCGAACGTGTTGATATAAAATGCCGTGTGCGATTTATTGCTAATATCGTTTTACGCACAACATATTTGTTATGAAAATATTTACGCACTCGGCTTCGGCTTTAAAATCGTAGCAATGATTCTTGCGTTAAATTGTTTGTTTTTTTAATAAAACTAAGCCTTTTTATGCCTTAACGGGACGATGTTTCTGCGCTATTAATGAGTAGAGTAACCTTAATAATGGCCCAGATACTAAATCGTCTCCTGCAGCTTAGAACTTAAATCCGTGTCAGCGATGAATTCCAAATTCTGGGTTTTCCACATTATAATTTTCCAATTTCTTACTAATACGTAATCCATCATCTCAGCACGACACGTCTCCAAAAAATGAAAAAGTCGTAAGTACCTATTTCTGAATTATAGTGTAGGTACTAGAGAACGCCCGCGGCTTCGCCAGCGTGGACTACTTTTTAGTTTACTTTATGGGAACCATGCATTTTTTCGGCATAGAAATTAGCCTATGTGTTATTCCAGAACCTAAACTATCTACATTCCAAATTTTATCAAAATCGGTTTAGTAGATAATTATGGGGATACGTATAACAAACATTCACACGCACACACACACACATAAACGGACGTTCGTCTGTATAATATTAGTAGGATTATTAAAACAAATATTGTTTTTTTATACCGTATCAAAGGACACAAATACATTTAAAAGTCTAATCTACTTTGTCATCATAATAATACTTTTGATTATAATAATAATTCTGATTGAATTTTCCTGCACCGTGAATATCCAAAACGAATTGCTGAATATCTACACAATACCTTATCTGATGGATAGCGCTAAGTTATAAAAACACGGGGCACGGGGGAAATCTCGATGACTTTCGACTTATCTCTCATTCTTTTTGCACCCTGAATTATGACTTTTATTATGGTAGAGGTGGCAGTGATCCATTTTTCACCCAAAATTAATAAAAGTCAAAAGTCAAATTCGTTTATTCAATAAGATCACAAGTGTACCACTTTGATAATGCTTATTAACCAGTTAAAAAAAAGTAGGTGGTTCTCAATAATCATTTTTTATGTAGGTATGTTCACCGATTATGTACCTACTCAAAGACGTATGGACCGATTTGGATTTTTTTTTTGTTTGAAAGGCTATATTTTCCGATTAGTGCCACAAAAATTTGGTGAGGATCGGTCGAGGATCTTCGGAGTTATGAACAGAAATGCACCTCGAAAGTGTAGAAAATTGCGCAGCTTATAACATTAAAGTCGGTTTTTTTTTAGCCACTTGTTTACTATAAACAGATAAATAGTTAAGTAGTTGCTTCAAAAAGAAAAAGAACATTTTCTTTTTGCACGCACACAAAATGTCGTCATATTTTTTTCATTATCTTTTTATTTTATTCATCATCATCATAATCTACTCTACGTATGTACGTTATGTATAGTCCCACTATTATCTAGAATCAGCATTAGAGATTTTCTTTATTCCTTACTATCATCTGTAATTCGACGGAAGAATATTAATAATATTATGAAACTTTTCTTTTTTTAATTATTCAACAAGGAGTAAGTTGATTAACAAAGGAACCGCCACTATTGTCGTATCTACTAAGAAGGGAACTACCTACCAAAAAAATATCGAAAATTTTGAAGATTTTTACTAAAACCTTTCTAATCTTTAGTATGTCTATGGAATCTCAACGCATTTCACTCATATTCTGAGTTAGAATTTTCGTAATAAGTTTTCTTTTTGGAAAGGTGAGCTTCGTTAAGGCGAATATTTTTGTTTTTATTTGTTTCCTTACGCGTTGTTTCGTAAAACAAAGATTTTCTGCTCCTTTTTTTGTTCTCATTTCTTAACATTGAATTTTCAGAAGTTTCAAACAAATGTTTCATGTTGCGATCATAGTATTTTTTTTTAAACTAAACACTTTACTTAAGTAGTGTAAATATGGATGTTACTCTGACTATTCCTCAAGATATCTACAAGGGATTTTGAATGTCTATAGATCTGAGTAGATGTCCACCCTCCAAATCTATAATTCTATACTAATATTATAAAGAGGTAAAGTTTGTTTTTATGTAGGAGGTAATCTCCGAAACCACTCATCCGATTGCAAAAATTCTTTCACCAGTATTTAGAAGGAACTTTCAGGATAAACATATTACAATGTTATATAGGTACCTCGTACCTCGCGGGCAATGCTGCGGGCGGAAGCTAGTTTATGTATAAACCAGTATTTTTCACCGTAGCTCATAACAAATCAATCAAAATCATAATTTTGTTTCTCCATTTTTTTTATTGCACTTCATTCAAATAAAACCAATCTGATTATCAAAAAACAATCTGTAATACATCCTACCATCCTCAAAAACTTTTGCATTTATAATATTAGTAGAATCCGTTTCATCCCCTACCATTTCTTTTCGATTTCATTACGATATCACCAAGAATTTCCTGATTTATACACCTCCTTTGTATTCTTATTTGCCGTCGCAATATTTATTATACTCAATATTAGATTCTATCTGCTCAATTTGAGAATCTCTTCTTTTGAATATTTAAATTACGAATAACCTTTCTTTGAAGTTAGATAAGTAATAAGAAATCTGTAATATTAAAACGTAGAATTGTATTAATATGAATTATATTATGAGACTAGCATAGCAGCCAGCGGCCTTAGAAAGGTCGCTATTGCAGAATCGCACTAAGAATTGAATTATATGCCATCTCTTTTCATTGACTGAGAGCGAAAAGAGACGGCATTATAGTTCATTTCATTTTGTGATTCTGCTTTAGCGACCTTTTTAAGCCCGCAAGGTAAAGCCATTTATGTGAATTCAATGTGAATTTTCAAATAGTGAA
This sequence comes from Camptogramma bilineatum, assembly GCA_958496255.1. Classification (NCBI taxonomy): domain Eukaryota; kingdom Metazoa; phylum Arthropoda; class Insecta; order Lepidoptera; family Geometridae; genus Camptogramma; species Camptogramma bilineatum. The sequence continues at coordinate 11,909,885 of OY292468.1, read as the reverse complement.
AGAATTATTCAAATGAGTGTAGTGGGATATTCCAAATTATAAACTAACTAGCTGCAGCCTGTGGCTTCGCTCGCATTGTACTCGAATAAAAAGTAGCCTTTGTCCTATATTCCCAGTGATTTATCAATTTATATTTTAAATTTCAGCCAAATCGGTTCAGTGGTTGTCGAGTTATAGAGGAACAAACATACATCCACACATCTATCCAAACTTTCACATTTATAATTATTGGTGTGAATGACCAAATTCACGTTCTCTATTTATTTATTTAGATACCTATAGATACTAATTTTCACTGTATTGACCTAAATCGAAATTCAAACATTAAAAAATTATACTTACCTACTCTAAATTAAATTAAATAAACCTTTTGCGAGTCATCATCATCCACAGCCCGACTTCACCCACTGCTGGGTATAGGCCTCCCTTAGTTTGTGCCATTCGTTACGATCCTGCGCCAGTCCACTCCATCTTGCGAGTATGTACAAAAAATTGCAAACTCAATGGAATCAAGTTAAGACTATAATATTGTTGAGTGTGGTTGAACACAATACGATAGATCGTCTTTCATCATTGTATGGGTTCACTCCCATGACTTTAGAACAGGTGTTTAAAAGTGGCGTGTCAAGTAACTAGTGCTTGTACTTGACTTGAATTATTAAAAAAACTTAGGCCTTTAAATCTTTACTAGATGAAAATACAATGTCAAAGCATTTGACACTGTCTCCACCTCCTTACTCATAAGAAAACTAGAACTTGCTGGCATCCGTGGTAGCTTTTTAGATCTTCTTCAGGATTATCTAATTGATAGAAATCAGAGAACCAGAGTGGGAGATTTAATAAGTAAAGACGAACCAATGGCCTATGGAGTCCCTCAGGGTAGTGTCCTTGGCCCAACCCTATTCCTAATGTATGTCAATGACCTGTGCAATCTTAAGTTAAAAAATGGTCAAATATTTTCCTACGCTGACGACACAGCAATAATCTTTCAAGGCAATACATGGGTAGAGGCTAGGTACTACGCTGAAGAGGGACTAAAAATAGTAACAAACTGGTTGCAACGCAATTTGCTATCCTTGAATATAGATAAGTCCAAATACTTGACTTTCAGAAATGTATGTGTTAAAAAACCTACTCTTACAATAAAAGCCCACCTCAATTGTAACTCGTATTATGACTGTAATTGTGCAACACTAGAGAGAGTGGACAGTATTAAATATTTAGGACTAATAATTGATGATAAAATAACCTGGAGAAAACATATTGATCAACTCACTAAACGAGTGAGGAAATTTATTTATATGTTTAAATATCTAAGAGAAGTTGCAGATACTAAACTAATTATTAATATTTACAACGCATTATGCAAACCTATACTCGAATACTGCAATGTTACCTGGGGTGGCGCATGCAAGTCCTACATGCTCAATCTGGAACGTGCACAACGTGCTGTACTGAAGGTAGCACTGTTCAAACCCTACAGGTTTCCCACTCACGATCTGTATAGAGAAAGCGATGTCCTCTCTGTGCGACAATCATTTATCTTTAACATTATTCTCTCTCAGCATAAAAGCATAGATGTCCATTCTAATTTGGCTGTAGGAAGAAGGAGAAAAGATAAAGTCATAAGTATCCCAAAATGCAATACAAAATCTGCACAGCGTCAACAATACTTTCTAAAACCTTTTCTTTACAACAACATCAATAAAGCTATCCAGAATTTCATATAATTAAATAAAATAGAATGTAAAAGAACACTAAAAAAGTGGCTAATGTCGTTAAGCTATGAAAATACGGAGGAATTGTTAAAAATAGTGGAATAAAAAATGGACTTACCAAACATAAAGCAAGAACAGAAATATATATACATACACGCTCACCCGCACGCTCTCACACACTAACACATCCACACACACACAAACTACACATACACACACACACACACACACACGCACACTGAATCCAATTTTACACACAATACACATTCTCAGTTATTCTAATCCTAAAATTACAAAAATTATAAAATTATAAAATATTGTTATATTATAGAACATAATTATAATATCATCATCATCATCATCAGCCATTTTGAACCCACTGCTGGGCATAGGCCTCCCTTCGTGTATGCCATTCGCCTCGATCCTGCGCTAGCCTCAGCCACGTACAACCAGGCCTGTCTCACTTCTCACTTTAGGTATTTATCGGACGCGCGCCGCCTCGGGGGGCGCGCGACATAGGTTGCCACTTGCCGCTCGCTCGGCTTGCGGACTAGACGCGTTGTGCGTAATTATCGTGATCTCATATACATCGTTTCTTGTGATTTTTGCACGATAACTAAACGATCTAATCCGTATAAAAGATACTGCTGTGTCTACGGGTGTCTAAACAAAAGGAAAAGCAATGAATAGACATTAACATTCCACAAAATTCCGGAAGATATTGAAAGGTTGGTAGGTACCTACTAAGCTTTTCTATAATTTGTTGTAAGTAGGTACCTATTTAAATAAATCATCAATAAATACCTAGGTAGGTACTTACTTTTACTCTGTAACTGTAGGTGCATAATGAAAACGAGATTTTATAGGTACCTACCTATTCGATTCCTTTTTGATTGAATAGGTACCTGTTTACAAATAAACAAACATAATACACCTACAAAACTACCTACCTACAAAACTGTAGGTAGGTAGGTACCTACAGTTTTGTTTATTTACATATGTACTTACCTAAAAGTAACTTATCCATTAAGTAGGTACCTAACCTACTTACCTAATATAATAATTTTAAGTGTTTAGAAGTTACATTACATTCATAGAGCCATGTTGGTCGAAGTGATTAGTACCTCAACTTTCGAGACGAAGGTCGTGGGTTCGAGTCCTGGCCGTGCATTAAATTGCAAATGTGATTGCAAACCTAACATTAAAAGGGTGATTATCGGATAACGGCTCCCGGTCTAGTTGTGTGATGATGATGATTGTGTGTGTCTGATCGATGTGTAGGTAGGTATGAAGGTATAGATATTTTGAAATGCAATGGTTTACAAAACGAACGAGATAATAATGTATCTACCTACTTCACCTACCTACGTACAATACGTAGTACCTACTTACTACTATTTATTCTGTGGTAACGGTAGATTAAATTATATTTAGGCCTACTTATTTTAGAACTTAAGTAGGTACTGTTTTTGTGACAGATAAAATAAATTAATTTATTTGTGTTGTCGCAAGCGAAAATTCGACAACCCTTACGAGTCGCGTCACACCGCGCCAGACAGTGACACAGTTACGCATTAGAGCAGGATGGGAATGTTTAGGCAAATATCTCGATAGGTAATAGGCCCATAGGCGAGTTGAATTGCACTTTATAGCTTCGCCGCGAGAGTCTCTATTTAAACAAATTTACTCGCGAAGTGACCCTTCTGTACGTAGTACTAGTATTCTGTGGTACAACCCACGGTCTTGCGGATGTCATCGACCCATCGTGCCGGTGGACGTCCCCTATTTCGGTGTCCTTGTCTTGGCCACCACTCGGTCAACTTCTTGGTCCATCTGTCATCGCTCCGTCTCGCCAGGTGACCTGCCCAACTTATACATTACAATATTTAATTATGAAATAAGATATTTACTACTACTACAATTAATATAAATACATTTAATTCTAAACTTTGGTACCTACTTAACTTGATTGGAAAATAAAATATTCTAAAACTTCTATATAAGTACCTACAATACACATTTTAATATACATCACAATATTTTATTATTAAATAAAATATAATAATTAAGTATACAGATTACTACTACAATTAATATAAATACATGTAAATTTATATTTTGGTACTTACCTAGGTACTTAAATTGATTAGAAAATATTCTCAAACTTACCTACTTTCCGATTAACTTTAAGATTGATTATGATGGCTACGATATGTGAATAACCAGAAGGAAGCAGGATCTACAACACAAGTTACCTAAACTTAGTGTAGGTCCTGTCTGTTCCCTAAGTTTATGTACAAGCCTAATATATAAATGTTGTTATTTTGTAGTAAATTGTGTATTTGTGCTTGCAAAGGAATAATAAACGAATTGAATTGAATTGAATTAAATGTCAGGAGGCAATCTTTGCCTACACTTAACGGGATTCAGTGCCTGGGACATTGTTTGAGATGGAGTAGGCTTGCCCAGTACCTAAACCATCCTCTCAGCTTAACCGGCCATATCCACCAGGAAAGATAATTTTGATCAATACTTGTGAGACTGACTAAGCCGCGGTTTTCCTTCACCGTTTAGAGTTCGTGTTAAGTAATGCGCATACAATTTTTTCTAAATGAATAATCCATTAATGCAAAAATAGTAAAAATATTTTCATACAATGCGACATCGGTCCTTTATATTTCGTACCCTTTTCCCACTAATTACAAGATCGCATCATCAGCGAATATTGAGTCAACTCAAAGAGCAGTGACACTACTCAGCGAATAAATAAAAAAAGAGATTAGAGTTAAAAAGTCTAAAAAGGATCCACTCTGAGTTAATGATACGGCATGGTGAGTGGCGAGAAACAAAGCTTCGGAGACGATTTACACCGAGTTGTAACAAATCAAGGAATAATCTTTGTTGGGGTCGATAGAAATGATAGAAGAGTGGACTGTATGTGAAAGTGCGCGTGTATAACGGTCTAGTGGTCTTCTTCTTCTTCTTCAGCATATATTCACCCACTGCAGGGCATATGCCTCTCCAATATTTTTCCACACTGCTCTATAACTGGTCTTCCTGGTCCAGTCTGTCCCGGCATCGGCATAAGATTTTATGACGTCGGACCATCGGGCAAATAGTCTGCCAACGCTCCTCTTTCCGAGCCGTGCGTGGTCTCCACTCCATGATGAATTTGGTCCAATGAAAGGACTCCACTCCATGATGAATGAAATGAATAACAAGTGGCTAAATAAAAAATTAAAAAAACCGACTTCAATATTATAAACTGAGCAATTTTCTGCACTCTCGAGGTGCTTTTCTGTTCATAACTCCGAAGATCCTCTAAAGATCCTCGCCTTTCACATTTCACATCGAGTGACGTTTTGTCGGAAAAAACGTCAGCTTTTCGAAGAAATTCTTCAAATTCGTATAAGTGTGAATTCTGGGCGAGATGCTAGTAGATCAATAAATAGCCGTTGTATCCCTAGTTTTTATTTAAATGCTGTATAATCTAACCTCAGTTACTTATCAGTATAAGTGCAAGACTCACGGCTTGAGACCTCGGTGGAGATGTCTCGATTTTTTTCCTCCTTATTTTCGATCCGTTAGGAGGTTTTAGAAAACGTCTGGTTCAGCTTCCTAGGGCACTTCAAGGCGTAAAGCCGGGATCTGAGACTTAGCCTGTTTTATTTTTATTTTGCAAGCAAGCTTTGTTTTTGTCACGGTTTTATAGAAATTGTGAGCGCGACGCTAAATAAAATTACGGATGAGTTTTTCGGCTTGATTTTTTTACTTTTTGTGCAGATATTTTACTCATTCAAAATGGACTTAAATTACTTAATTCATTTTAATTTTAAAACGACCTGGACAACTTTCAGAAGGACTGGTGGGAAGTGGCGGGTGATCGCGAGTATTGGAGGGAATTGGGGGAGACCTTTGCCCAGCAGTGGGACAGTATAGGTTAGCTAAAAAAAAAAAAAAAATTTTAAAACAGTGTTTGGTTTTTATTTTATAATTGAAAGTGACTACGGCAAAGATGTGTAAGTACCTAAGTGGAAATCGGTGGAAAATTGTCTGCCAAAATTATGATCACAAGCTTGCTAGCTAATTAGTATTTGAATGTCATTCCACAGGCGTGGCGATGAGAGTCCCGAAAAGCTGGTCATCGTTGGGAACGTCGAGGGAAAGAGATCGCGTGGGAGATCCCCAACTCGGACCAGTTTCAGGAGAAGAAAGCCAGGTTCTACGATGTGGTCCACCTAGCCACTAATAGAACCCGTTGGAGGCAAGCTGTCCACACTATCACGAAGACAACCAGTGATCACGATCTTCAGACATGAAGAGCCGACCACCGAGAGAGAGATTCATTCCACAAAGTAGCTTAAGTGTGTAAAAGTTATGTCCATTCAAAATATCATCTAAATCCATTTAGCCGTTTCAGCGTGAAGAAGTAACAAACTAACATAATTTTGAAACCACAAGAAATCGTTTTTCAATATTACTTAGTGTGTTTAAATGCTAACCAAGTTTTATCGCTACTGAATTCTGATTTATCACATAAAAAACGTAATTTTCAAAGTAAATATTTTATAGATCACCTTCTAGTAGTAGAAAATCCATTGAATCATGCAACTGTCTATGTGGCTTTGTTATTTGACCCAAATGCAATTTACAACCAAAATGATTGATGCGGGGCCCATGACTAATTTTATGTCTACGACCTAAACTTACTATCGCAACTAAAATATAATAATGACCATTTTTATAACCGTTTACACTAACTTACTAAAATCTCTTAAATACATTGTTATATAAATATTTTTACAGACATTGTCTACCGCACTTGTTCAATCTTAGTTTATACCTACTGCTACATTTTAAAAGACGTATGTATCTCAACGGCTACATTTTAAAAGATGTATCTTAAAATGTCCACATTTTGGGGCATCCATTAAAGCTTGCACTTCCTCAAACAATTTTCCACCTTGTCCTTTTATCCATATCTCTCCATCTTCCTTTCATTTACTTCCCCGCTACAGGGTGTAACACAATTTAATGAGCCAATCACAAAAATTTTAAAAAATTTGAAGCTCTCGTGGCATAGCTTGCCTAGACGTTCTTGATTGATCGTTGAAGTTAAGCAAGCAGCGTTATGCTCGGTCACAATTCGGATGGGTGACCGCAAGTAGCAATACGAGCTGAGCGCTTTCGTGCTTCGGAGGGCACCTTAAATTGTCGGTCCCGGTTTAAGCCATGACAAAGGCCCTTAGGCGGCCTAAAGACTCCGTTACCAGAGTTGGCCACTTGCTCATACCAACTTGCTTACTAACCAAAAAAAATTACTCTCAGGGATGTCAGACATATTGAATCTTTCAGAATAATCAGGGCAGATAGAAAGATTCTGCTCAAGAACTTAATAAAAAAACTAATAAGCTGAGCAATTTTCTGCACTCTCGAGATGCAGTTCTGTTCTTAACTCCGAAGATCCTCTACAGATCCTCACTAAATTTTTATGGAACCAATTGGAAAGTACCTACCTTTAAAAAATCCATATCGGTTCAGATGTCTTCGATTAGGTAATCAGTGAACATACATTCGACGACCTCTGTGGCGCAGTGGGCGAAGGCTCGCCTGTGACGCAGGAGGGTGCGGGTTCGATCCCCGCCACGGGACAAAGGTTTGTATGATCTACAAATATTTGTCTCGGGTCTGGGTGTTTTCTATGTATATTATGTATGTATTTACAAAAAAAAAAATGTTTAAGCAGTATATCAGTCATGTGGTTGCCATAAAACAAGCTCTGCTTAGCTTGGGGCTACATGATGCTGTGTGAAATGTCCAGCAATATTTATATTTATTTAATTATTTATACATACAAAGAAGCACAAAAAAAAAGATTCTGAAGAATTATGAACCTCCTCCTTTTTTTGAAGTCGGTTGCAAATACAACACAAGTTCGAACGTTTCTTTTGAGATACTACCCACGTTTTGTTAGAACTATTAGCGCATGTTTTTAGAAGTTCGGTGGTGAGCCTTTTTATTTCAAAATATCCATGTATTTTAAGTCACCCAGTACCCTCTACATCTTTTCTTTGCATTCACCGTACTCTGTCGCGTCTCAAATGATTGCTTCCTACAAGTGGATCTTCACAATGGGATAGCATTTCTTTTTAATCCCTTATTCCCTCCGTGATCCCCATTTCAGGGGATTCAGGGGGAATATTTAAATGGATATGTTACGAAGTATGATTGTGAGGTTTTGTATAGAAGTGAACAATGTTCTTATCTTGTAGTCAAATTATGTACCTACACAAATCCTGGGACAAACAGGAATCTGGATTCCGAATTTAAAATCGGGGACAGGCAGGAATTTTGATTCCTGTCTGTCTCCTCTCGGGGACAGGATGCGGGGACAAACAGGAATAACTCTAAAATTTATCAATGTTCATAGATGTTTATCGAAAACCCCTTCTAAACGTGGCGTAGTTTATAGATCGTTGAGGCTTAGTGAAGTTCTACGGGGTTACAAAGGCCGTAATAGCAGAATCACAATAGGAATTGCACTATAAGCCGTCTCTTTGCATAGACTGAGAGTGACAAGCAGAGCTAAAATGGTCGCTAATGCAGATTCACAATAATATGATTCACGGGTGATTTGTATTGATATTGCTAAAGCATTTCATCTTTAATTACCGTCAAATGTTAGCTGAATTGTACGCAATTCAATTCACAGCAGAATCACATGCTAGGCCTTAAATTGCCACACGAAAAAAAATAACCCGGTTGGTTTTCATTTAATATTGCATCGTATTTTTACTACTAATACTCTGTAAATAAGTATTTGGTTTTTAAGTAAGTATTTAGTATGTTTTATTATCATAATTAAACATAAATAATATTTGATTGACTCTTAGTGCAATTCCAATTCATAGGTGGCCATTTTATTTTACGATTCTCCACAAAACTGTCAAACAATAAGATGATATTGCCGGTACGGAATTGTCAACTTTTTGATTTCTAATACGAGAATCTCGACGCAAATCATTTGTGAATCTGCATTAGCGACCATTTTAGCTACGCAGAACGGCATATATTGCAATTCCTATTGTGACTTTGGTATAACGGCCTTTTTAGCTCAGCTGATCAGTCACAATTTGAGTACTAGCAACCTTACTCTCCGCAGAAACACAACAACACCATTCGAGAAGAATGATGTTATTTGGCTGCGAGTTACCAGAGTTGGCCACTTGCTCTTACGAACTTACTTACAAAAAAGGCATGGTCTTGTGCAGCTAAGTCGCAGATTTCCTAATGTGTTCTCCTTTACCGTTTCGAGCGCATCGTCTACATTTTGAAAACGACTAATCCAATGATTTTCAGTAATGATTTGAATCCATAACCGTTGGATCAAAAGTAGAGAGGCCAACACAGCCCTGGACTTCTAAATGCTGATGTTGATGATTTACCCAAAGAAGCAACAAAAACCAATCTCCCAGATACCTTCAAATGAAAGGGAGCCCAAAACATCTTCATAAATAAAACCGTATCTTTAACAAAATGTGACAACAAACACTCCTACAAAAGGCTACCGAACCAAACCTATCCCCAAGATTATCTCGGCAATTTACTTATGAATATTAATACCGGTGGAGCGAAACGGGAGTAAATAAAAGAAAAAATCAGGGTACCGAACGCGAATAACAAAACGCTCTCGACAGAACCCTCTAGTGATCCTTGAGAATATTTGACGGATGACAGAATATAAAAGGTGAGGGACAAGTAATTTTCTGCGTTATACTTTCGATGTTTATTGTTAGGTGTCGTTTTTTCTGGCTAGTTAAATATATTGTTAAATTGACCAAAATTTTGCTACATATTCTATAGTAGTAAGTAGTGCCTTCGCGGCGTTGCCCCCGTAGTGATGATTTATAGTGATGATGATGATAAAAAGTAGCTTATGACCTTCTTCAAGAGTAGTTATCAAATGCAGAAAGATTTATTTTAAATTGGACTGGTAGTTCCTGAAATTAGCGCGTTCAAACAAACAAACAAACTCTTCCGCTTTATTATATTAGTATAGATAAACTTCCAAATTAACCTGTACCTTTTTTAAGAGCTTCACATTCTTCGATCGGCCGCCGCTAACTGGGGTTTAGGAAATATTTTTAATTTTATTTATTTTCTTACATTGTAATTTTAAATATCCATCGATATTCTTCGAATGACAAGCTCCAGGGCCAATCAAAAAAAAAAATATAAAATGACCACGACTGTATCTACAAAGATACGTAATTTTTTTGTATCATTCATCATCATCATCATCTCCTTGCCCTTATCCCACTAGGTGGGGTCGGCACAACATGTTCTCCTCTTCCATTCCCTCCTATCACTCGTCATCTCAGTAGTCACTCCTTTCACACGTATATCCTCTCTCACACAATCCATCCATCTTTTCTTTGGCCGTCCTCTACCTATGTATCCTTCCACATTCATATCCAAAACTTTCCTCGTAATATGACTTTCTTCCCTCCGCATAACATGCCCACACCACGCCAACCTATTACTCCTCATTTTTTCTGCCACTGGTGCTACTTTCAAACTTCCTCTGATGTACTCATTCCTAATCTTATCCATTCTTGTAACTCCACACATCCACCTTATTATGATTTTTATATTTGTATATTGTGATTTTTATGACATTATGAACATTATGTAATTTTTTTTATGAGACTGACCGTTCTAAAGTTGGGTATATTGTGGTAAAACAAAAAGCAAGATATTCCAACCAAACACGGTAAATCCCGCATGTCCTTAGAGCTATAAAATACAGGAGTGTGCAGTGTGCAACTGTAACAACATCGTTTTAATTTTATGTCCAGAATGTAGTATTCTTGGGGTATCTGTCATGCGTCATGATGAGTTAATGTGATTTTGAATTGGTTGAGATTGGTGTTTTTTCCAAATTTTTGGTTGTTTTAAAAAAATACTATTGATAAAAAAATATTTAAGTCATAATTATAATTTTTTAAATTATTTTTATTTGTTTGTATTTTCTTTTTTTACTTATTATTTTACCATTATTATTTTTATTATTATTTGAGATTGCAAAAGATTTAGCAACTGTCTGAGCTCTAACAAGCTTATAAGTCCATTATTAATAACAGTGTAAGTGTATTATAAAATAGGTACGAGCTAAGTCGTGGGCGTAAGCTAGTGTACCTAATATAATCTAATTTTAGAAATTATCTCACAACACCGCGTTTCAGTTGACCAATGTTCTGCGTGCTATCAGCCACAAAAGTTAATAAAGTGAAAATGTGTTTATTTTTTATATTATAGTCTGCCAAATATTGAAACAATATTTCATGCTTTTATTTTTTATTATAATTAATAAAAGGTTAACACAATATTCATAAAAAAATACAGAAAAAGAAGGTAAGTACTAACCTAACTATTTTAGTGAATGTTATGTTTTGCCTGTATTCGCGCAAATAACTTAGTAAGTACATATTTCCATATAGCAAAAAAAATAATCATCAATAACTTTATTTTACTTCATAAAGCCAGATATTCAATAGATTTGATAAAATATATGAAAATCTTGCAAAGTTTGTAAATAAAACTCACTGCAACATGGCCCTACCAATTTATAAATCTGCATGAAATTGTATAACCAATATGGATATACAATAGTTGTTGAATGTACGAATCCTTTTATTGTGACTATTTTCGTACGATTCACAGCGGGAGAGCGAGCGAGAAATACGCAATAACTGTTGGAACCCTGTCGAATTTAGTACAAAATAACTGACGAGAGAACGTTGTAGATTCAATTTAATTACCCACACCCACTTAAATCAAACTTAATTTATTACAACGAATATTAATAACGGGCTTGGCCTTAATTATACAAAGTTTTCAATAAAGTAAGTTCGAATAAGGTAATAGTAATACCAAAGAGGTGCGAAGAGCATTATTCGGTCTAGATGAGAACAAAGCCAGTGGTCCTGATTGTATCCCAGCTAGGGTACTGAAGCGCTGTGCGCCCGAGTTGTCTCCTGTGTTGACTTGCCTTTACCGCCTTTCCCTGGAAAAGAAAACCGTACCTACATCTTGGAAGCTAGCCAATGTGCAACCAGTTCCCAAAAAAGGAAGTCGTGCCGATCCGACCAATTATAGACCCATTTCCCTCACCTCCATAATCTGCAAGGTTATGGAGAAAGTACTTAACCATAAGTTGCTGACGTACCTCGAAGCCAATGATCTGCTAAGTGACCGTCAATATGGTTTTCGCCGTGGACGGTCTACAGGCGATCTTCTCATATACGTCACGCACAAATGGGGAGAAGCCATTGAAAAACACGGGGAAGCAATCGCTGTATCTCTGGACGTTTCAAAGGCATTTGACCGGGTCTGGCACGCGAGTCTGCTCAACAAGCTCCCTGCGTACGGATTATCTCCTGCATTCTGTGCCTGGATATCCGACTTCTTGAGCGAACGGTCGATCAGAGTGGTCATTGATGGCTGCTCCTCTGACTATAAGGCTATTAATGCTGGAGTTCCTCAAGGGTCTGTTCTCTCTGCGACGCTTTTCCTGCTTCACATTAATGACTTGCTTCAGCCAGGCATTATTGGTTACGCAGATGACAGCACCGTCACAGAGAGATATTTATCCAGCGCACGTTCTACCAGTCAGGAGATAAATTCTCTGAGACAAGCTATGGTTGAACGAACGAATCAGACTCTAAAAACTGTCTGCCAATGGGGTGAAAGGAATAGGGTTTGTTTTAACGCTGCCAAAACACAGGCTTGTCTGTTTTCTGCTAAAAAGCACCGATTCGATCTGGCGCCCTATTTTTGCGGTACTTCTGTAGATGTTACTGATCGCCTTGAACTGCTTGGCATTGAGTTGACGTCCAATCTCAACTTTGGCACCTCCATTGAGTCAAAAGCTCAAATAGCGGCTAAAAAGCTGGGCATCTTAAATAAGGTTAAGCGATACTTCACACCTGGGCAGCTTCTAACACTCTACAAAGCTCAAGTCCGATCCTGTATGGAGTATTGTAGCCACCTATGGGATGGTTCAGCTAAATACCAACTTGCTGCACTTGACTCAGTGGAACGCAGGGCTAGGAAGCTCATTGGCGAAGAGTATCTTGTGACGTCTAAGCTTGACAGCCTAAGTCACCGTCGCAGGGTAGCATGCATGTCGGTTTTCTACAGACTGTACTTTGGAGAGTGTTCGCAGGAACTCCATGACCTAATCCCGCCTTCACCGTTTTTCTATAGAAACTACAGACGCACTGAAAACTATCATCCCCATTTGGTTGAGATCCCAAATTTTAGAACGAAGCGCTTCCAATCGTCTTTTATAATGCGTGCTGCTGTCGAATGGAACAAACTGCCTTCGTCTGTGTTTCCATCTACATATAACCCGAACACCTTTAAAAGGAGAGTTAATAGGCATTTTCTAGGGAAGCTCGCTCCATCGTCGACTTCATCCATGCCCAGGCAAGGAGCGAAGTCAAGAGCTAACCTATCTTAAATAAAAAAAAAAAAAAAAAAATAGTCGACTCTAGTAGGTACAAGCTTGCTTAGTTTGGGGCTAGATGGTGTTGTGTGAAATATCCAGCAACATTTATTTATTATAATTACTAGCTGCTGCCCGCGGCTTCGCTCGCGTGGTACCCGGATAAAAAGTACCTATCCTATGTTACTCTCCAGCCCTCCAACTATCTCCACACAAAAAATCGCGTCAATCGGTCGCTCCGTTTTGCCGTCATTCCTCGACAAAGCCACAAACAAACAAACACACTTTCACATTTATAATAGGGGTACGGATTATTTATCTAGTGACGTAGTTATATAGGTATGATAGACATTATTTGCAAAGCTGAGATGGATGTGTGGAGTGACGCGAATGGATAGAATAAGGAATGAGTATATAAGAGGAAGTTTGAAAGTGGTGCCAATAAATGAAAAGATGAGGAGCAATAGGTTGGCATGGTATGGGCATGTTATGAGAAGGGATGAATGTCATGTTACGAGAAGAGTGCTTGATATGAAAGTGGATGGATATACGAGTAGAGGTAGACCAAAGAAAAGATGGATGGATTGTGTGAAAGTTGACATGAGTAAGAAAGGAGTGAGTGTTGAGATGACGGCTGATAGGGGGAAATGGAAGAAGAATACATGTTGTGCCGACCCCACGTAAGTGGGAAAAGGGCAGGAAGATGAGATGATGATGATGAGACATTATTTGCAAAGTTCGTATGAGCAAGTGACCAACTCTGGTGACGGAGTTTTTTGGCCATCTAAAGGCTAATTATATTTGTGACTTTAAGGCACTCATACTAAAGGGGAAAATCAGAGGCAAAATTCTTCATACAAGCTTCTAAGGGCTAATAAAACGAATGTTCAAAAAAAAAGGATTCGAACCCATGACCTTTGGATTGAAAGTCTAGGCATTGACCCACTCGGCCAACACTGCTACGAACTTAAAATTGCTACAAATTCTCGATTTATTTGAAGATTGTAAATTGTGTCTTCCGCACCTTGGAATACAGTTGTAATCTTGTTTGATTTGTAAAATTGGATTCATGAGAAGTGAATCACATACCGTTTCGTACAATCGCGTTAATATGACATGGTTGTTACCGTTCAATGTTATTGTTGCAGTTGAAACGGGATCGTTATTGATTGCTTTGGACTTATAATTGCTTTGATCTTTGGATTATTACGACTTACAGATGCCATTGATGTGTTTGATTTATTTACAAAAACTATTTCTGCTAGGGTGTTGATTTTCTTTTTATTCTAATTTGTATTTAATTTTTATTGTTCAGAAGCATGCCATTCTCTCAATTTGCACACCGAATTCGGTAAACCATGTTGTGACATCCTCTATTATTATCATCATAACTACACATGTTTACTTTAGCAAATATGGGCACCTAATAGTAAGTAAACTGTTCTATAAAATCTTTTTACAGCTTAGTGGGGATTATGGGAATAAACCAAATAAATGCATAGCAACTTCTGAAATGTGAGCAGTGTCAAATATATTTATGGATAATGAATTTAACACACGTCACATTGGTTGACTGGCTCCACACTGGAGCTTGACTATTTAGATTTTAAGCGGATGGATCACCGAAAAGAAAGCTAGGCCCCATACCGTGTTTGTTGCCCTGATTCTTCACGGTGTTGGTCGCGAAGGAACAGGAGTAGAATCACCTAGCTCTTAAGACGTTTCAAAGTGGTCATAACGGTCCTACTGAATAAATGATACCTATTTGATTTTGATTTTGATTTTGATTCGTCGTCGGGGTATAAAAAGCCCATAGCAATATAACAAAATCTACACTAAAACGAAGCCGCTAGCCTCAAGTTTATTATACCGAGTTTCTTGTTAATATAATCTGAAGTTTACAAACATCATACAAACCGTTAGCTAAAACCCAAACATCAAAAACAATATTTCTCTACCAATTCATTACACACAATAACTTTTATTGGTACATCAACTGAGTCAGCCCCTCAATTCTACTAACAAACTTTTTTTCAACCAAAGAAAAACGTCGACTATTTCGTTTTGTTTCATAATCTACTAATGACCAATGAGGTTAGGTTACTCTGTTGTGATAACGTTTTCAAACAAATTTCCAATGAGATTTTGCAAATTACTGTCATTTTGGAGAATGCAAATGGAATAAAACGCAACGGCAATGATAGGTAGGTATTTGAATGGTTGACGTTGTAAAATAGAGGAATTGCGGCCCTGAAATCCTGAAGTTTACAACATAATCTCAATCTCAACAAAAAAAAATTCTCTACCAATTCATTACACACAATAACTTTTATTGGTACATCAACCGAGTCAGATCCACTCAAACAGCCCAATATGGCGTAAAGCAGCCCTCGCCATGTTTTGTGGGGCAATTAATTTAGCACTAAATACAAAAATAAGTTTACGTCAAAACGTAAAGTAGAAAGTCCGGGGTTGAAAAGAATGGCGTCAGCTTTTTATTTCATGTTAACTTTTGGGTGTGGTTTCGCTGAACCTAGATAGAAATAGAAATTATAAAAAAATTATTTGCGTAGCACACAAAGTTTGAAGCTCATAAAATATTTGTTGAATATGTTCAGTGAATGAAAAAATATAGAATAGGTATGATACTTAGGTATAATCTTTCCGCGACCACGGCTGGTGCAATCCAGTCGAAACGTCGGCGTCGGGCTAAATAATAAAGTAATTTACGTGATAAATACCCGGATACATTATTTATAATAGGTATAAGTTTTAAGATCGTGATTTTTTATGTGATCGGTTTTGAAAATTAAAAAAGTTTATAAAATAGTTTTATATTATACATTGAAAAGCAACATTTTGTGTTTCAGGCATGCTTTCGCTCACTGCGCCAGAAAGTACATCAAAATAATAACAGACATGACTCAAAACTAACTCAAATTAATGTCTATTTTACTATCAAATAATTAAGCTTTCAGGAAGAACTCGAATCAAAATAAACCGCAAATGAATTTACTTGAAGTGTCATGGAATAAATAGTTACATTTTGACCTCATTCACAGCGAGATATACGACGTGCGTTTCAGCGAGTAGTGGATGTGTTTACGACTATTGCTACATTCAATAAACGTATTCCTGAATGCAATCCAATTTAGAGAATAGTTTACTGGATTTTTTTTTGTTTAAGTTTTTATGAATGGGACCAATTTTGTTTTTAAACACTAATTAGTCTCCAAAGGTCTTAGAAAAGACTAATTTTGTTTTTGACAAAAACTACCGTGCACTATAATATATATCGACAAAAATTGCAAACAGTACAAAAGACTTACAAAGGTGTTTCGGGCAAAATGTTAATCGGCAACATGTTCTCTTGTCTAACAATTTTTTTGTCAGTATGAGGTTTACTCTAAGTAAGTATCATGTTTTGTACATAAAATTTCTTAATAATTCATACATATTACTGTATGTGAATTTGCAGAACTAAAGAAAACAAAAGTATTAGACACGAAGTAAAATATCAATATAACACTGAAATAGTAAAATAGTTTTTGCTTCAAGAGTAAGCCTCCAGTTACGATAGTATTTATTTAGTTTGATCTGAGTGCATAGGAGATAAACAATTTATATAGTAAATCTTTCTAGATAAAACAAATATTTCTATTTGATATAAATTTTCATGATAGTTTGAATCTTGAATTATATCTAAGTATGTAACAAAGTGTAGGTTTATTTATTTATGAAAAACCCCCGACATACCCCTTCTTAAATGGCTGAGCAGATTTTCATGAAACATAGCTAAGAATATTTTTGATAAAGACACCTTTTAAACAAAAATATAATGGTTGAAATCGTTTCATCTATTCAGGAGCTATGATGGCATAGAAAGATTATACCTACACAGATACTCTTTTTGTCGTCATGGATTAAAAATCCATAAGTCTGAAGCTTACACTATAAAAACGTAAAAATAGAAATAATTATACAATTTACTTAATTAAAAAAAAAGTCCTTCTCCATGTCCACCAAGCCCCTCCAAATAAAGAAAAACACTCATACAAAATTTTATTTCGCCCGTTACCCGGTATCTATTGGAAAGATTTAATTCCGTTTCAGTCAGCACTTTTTATTTTATCGAGAACATTAACAAAATAATTGTTGGACGCCACCCTCTGCGTGCTGAGTCGGAGTTTTGGGTGAGCAGTTGTAAGTATTACGCGCCATTTAAAATTTGTTACGCTTATAAATCCATAAGTATTTTTCTTTTTACATACATAGGTACCTACGTAGCTACATACATAAAATCACGCCTCTTCCCACAGGGGTTTCCCACAGAGACCACGGATTTCCACTTGCTACGATCCTGACACACCTCTCATTTTTTTTATGTTAAAATACACTTAGGTATCATTACGGGTTTGAATCCCGTCGGAATTTAAA
Source organism: Camptogramma bilineatum (assembly GCA_958496255.1). Lineage (NCBI taxonomy): Eukaryota > Metazoa > Arthropoda > Insecta > Lepidoptera > Geometridae > Camptogramma > Camptogramma bilineatum. The sequence continues at coordinate 11,892,221 of OY292468.1, read as the reverse complement.
ATTTTGATAAGACATTATTTTCAATACGGATTTCCACTTGCTACGACAATGACGCACTTCTTATTTTTTTTTAATGTTAAAATACACTTAGGTATCATTACGGGTTCGAATCTCGTCGGAATTGAAACTTAAGACTTTTCATTTTCAATGTTATAAAATCCATCTAGCTAGATTATTTACTTTTGTTTTGTGTATCTAGTCTTGTAATAAATGAACCGCAAATAAATAGTTAGATAAGTATAATGATAGAAATTTAAGGCAAATACATTTTACTATTCAAAATGCTTCAGTTACTAAATAAAAATTCTATTATGGTTTACGTTTTTCAGCTTAGATTAAACACAAAACGGAAGATGTTTTAGTTACAATACATACAAAACTTTATATTTTCATTCAATATCGTTATTTAACAGAGCTACTTTGAGTTAAACTAACTTATCGTTTACATATGTACAAAGCACACTGCTCAGACTCGGCATAGTATACGTTTAAATAATGTTATGGCGCTGGCGCCCGGTAATACCGGAAAGCAATCACTCGTATGTATTGCTCTTATTTTTTAATAGGCTCTTGGAAATAAAATTGTATTTTATTTTTGTTTGATTCAACGAACGAAAATCATTTTAAGCAACATTGTACTTCAGTTGGTAGGTATCAGAATGTAACCGCAGTTATAATTTTAGTAACCAAAACCAGCAAAAATATTGCGCAATAGAATACCTACATGCAAACCGACAATACGTGTTCAATATTTTTCTGGACGCACGTGCGTCTTTGTTTGCTATGATTCATTGTGCCGATGAACCGAGAATTGTAGTGAGTACCTTGTTATATTTACCTAAATACATCCAATTAGCTGACAACATGATGATTGATGGCGCAATAAAGACTCTACAACAATGTCTAAATTGAAAATCTCTTTTCTTACACTCAGGCCCAGTCTGAAAACCAGCGTTGCTCTGCGACCAACATTGCGCAGAGTAGCTTTGAGCTGAGACTAGTCCCTTTTGACCCACCACCGCGCAGACCTATTTTTTCCTACCTAACCTACTCGTTTGTATCTGTAACTACTGTTCTCTCTGATAGGTAACTGTGGTTTGTAATTTTCTTAATCTCATGTTAACTTACTTAATTTTTTGTGTTGATTAGTTACTTTAGTTTAATTTGTTACCTACCTACCTATTCTTTTTGTAGGTTCTTACTTGTTTTTTTTAGTGTGTCTGTGCTGTTATGTGTGTCAATAAAGAATTTATCTATCTATCTATCTTACCTCATCAGCATCAACTCCATCAGCCACATCCGTCCCTCCCTTGTCCCTCCAATGCTTCTCACTCGTCAGCGAGAAATTAAACGTTCTCTCTCTCCGAGGACTCAAGAGAACTCCGGCCGGACTTCTCGGCGTGTTAAACCCTATGATCTCCAGGTTTCTAGTGGAGAAAGGATCGTTTCCACTCCTAGGGTTTATGAAGACATCATCGTCTAGGTCTTCAGAGTCGAAGGTTAGGGGGAGTGGGGGGGAGGAGGCTGAGATTCTGCATTGCTGCACTGGTGGTGCTGGACGGACGGCATCGGATTCGGAGAATGGTCGATCTGGAAAGATAAAATAAAAAGGTTAAGTAAGTACTTATATTATTTAAAAGAATGTATCATTGACCGAATCCTGGCCGTGCATCAATGGATTTTTCGTTTCGAAAAAAAATATAGGTAGGTATGCGCATTAACACGAGCTCTAAATGGTGAAGGAAAACATTGTCAAGAAACCCGCGGCTTAGTCAGCCCCATACGTATTGACCAATTGACCATGTCTTTCCTGTGGATATGGCCGGTTAAGCTGTGAGGATGGTGTAGGTGCTGGGCAAGCCTACTCCATCTCAACATTGTCCCAGGCACTACAGTGTCCCAACAAGTGTAGGCAAAGATTGCCTCCAGACACTGTATAAATCATCTAGTAAAAGATGTAAAGGCCTAAGTTATATTATTATTATAGCGTAGTCTGAATTGCACTACGTGGCTACTCAACGGCCGGGGCGCTACCAATGGGTAATCGTTGTCATGGTTGTGTGTAAATACTTTACAGTTTTTTATCCATCTAGAGAACAAATAAATCATTGTCTATTAATTATTGTAACACATCAAACTAATTAAGAGAACATACCTACATTTTAAACACCAAAATAAATCATAGAATCTTTAGGTAGGTACTAATATGTCGATCAAGGCCGAAAAGGTTTCTTTAGTTAAATCATTATCAGAATTAGGTACTTATGTACTAATTTTAGATAAATTTAAATGCGCATTAGTACAAGCTCTAAAGTTTAGAGCTTGTGCTAATGCGCCTAAACGGTAAAGGAAACCATCCTAAAGAAACTATCTTTTTAATAGCGTCGATAGGATGTCACGTAGGTATGTAGATAATGTTAACTTCTACAAAATGTGGGCGTGTACCAAACTGCGTGTAAATGTGACCTTATTTCATTATTTTAACAGTTACAGATCGAGGGTAACTTTTTGCTTCCCAACACACTTGTCAAAACACATTTTTTGTCTCAAATCATTGAATACCCAAAAAATATGCATAACCTCTACATGACTTACGACCAACAAAAACCCAGGAGCTTTACAATCATGAAAAATTATAATAACCTTTTTTTTAAGTTGGATAAAAACGGTACAGACACAGACAGAACAAAGAAAACCAATTTGTTATCAACAATATCGATGGTAGAACAGAAGCGTAGCTCTACGTAGTCCGTAGGCTATATTTTACTGGTATAAAAGGTGTTAGAATTTAAAAACTGAACTATTAGAATTAGGTATATTTTTTCAATTGAGACCTAGTTTCCTAATTAAGGAAGAAGGAATAAGGAAAGAGAAGAAGAGGAAGACCGAGGATGGGCTAAATAAGCCAAGTGAAGAAGAAGGTTGCTGTCATGTCGTACAAGGAGGTCAAGGTGCCCTGGAAAGAGCTTAGTGCAGAAAGAGGCATCAGTTACGCTGACAAGGGGCAATCCCTTAAATTGAAGAAGAGTTTTTTTTTTATTTAAGATAGGTTACCTCTTGACTTCGCTCCTTGCCTAGGCATGGATGAAGTCGACGATGGAGCGAGCTTCCCTAGAAAATGCCAAATAATTTTCTAATTGGTGATGACGGGCGTGCAACCTGTGCTTATAGAATGCTAACTTCTGCAAAATCTAGACCTACTAAATGAATTTCCTTCTGACTACCCCCATAAACATCTTGGTTGATCAAAATTGATCCTAGTAATCATAATGAATTGAATTGACTTTAAAATTTCAATGAAGAATGTACAGATTGTACCTATAGAACTTGAACATTTAGCCCCAAACTTAGCAAAGCTTGTACTATATGAACCAGATAACTGATAAAATACTGAGCTAGGTACTTATATATTTTGTAATGTAAATAATACTTATGATGCCTACTTTATAATAATCAAACAGAAAACAAAAATCAGCTATGTTCATCACAAAAAATGTTTCTCCTGGGTGGGAATCGAACACACCAACTGAGCTGAGAGGTCAGTCAGATTGAATCCGATTGGCGAAATTTTAAGAAAATAGTGTTCTGTTATTTGCTAGAGCTACTCACGAAAGCGTAGGTAATGAAATGACACTAGGTGAATCTTATAGTTGCAAATCTAAAAAATCATGAGAAAAAAAAGCTCTTCACATAAGCAAAGACGACAAAGAACACCCTATAGGCAAAAACACAAATTAATAAAATCTTGGCCGTTGGAACCCGTTTCCCTGGCACACGTGCAGCGACCGGACGAGCGAGATGGCAGGTAGTGCTGTCTCTTTCTAAAGTGCAATGGTTCGAGTAGTGTGGATGTGCCGTTGCATTTTGTATTGGAGGTTGCATTGGAGGTCCTTTAATTAAATAAATTGCATTATCTGTGTGTCTGTGTACCCAGTAGGTCTTGTAGATAGTCAATGTTGAGCGACGATCAGATAGGTTTATAGTTTGGCACTTTTAGTTATATCAGATCTATAGGAGCGTAAGTAAGTTCGTATGAGTAAGTGGCCAACTCTGGTGACGGAGTTTCTAGGCCGCCTAAAGGCCTCCGTAATGGCTTAACGACTTAAAAGCCGGGACCGACAATTTAACGTGCCCTCCGAAGCACGGAAGCGCTCAGCTTGTAATACCACTTGCGGTCACCCATCCTAAGAGTGGCCGCGCCCAACGCTGCTTAACTTCAATGATCAATCACGAACGTCTAAGCAAGCTAAAGCGTTTTATAGACGGTTTGAAACCACAGCTTCTACCAAGGTGACTTTGGCAGAAGAACACGTCTTTCTACCAATGGCGTCATCGTTTACTGTCTACCAATGGGCGTTTTTCGACTAGCCCGGCACGGCACCGGCACCGGCACCGGCACCGGCACCGGCACCGGCACCGGCACCGGCACCGGCGCCGGTGACGCAAAAATGTATGAAAATGTACTGCTCGTTTTTCCACTTGCCTGCGCCGGCACCGGCAGATTTTCATACATTTTTGCATCCCCACCACCGGCGCCGTTGCCGGTGCCGGTGCCGTGCCGGCTAGTGGAAAAACGCCCAATGGCGTCTTAGATGTCATGTGAAATTTGGCATGAAACAACTAACTACACGGTTTGAAACATCTGTTTCAAACCATCGTTTCAAGCCGTCTAGAACACGCTTACGCCACGAGCGCTTCTAAAGGAGCGTAAAAAACGTAAACAAAGTCCATACTAAGCTGTCTCCAGGCCGATACGCAAGCAACTTATTTTTTGTCCCTGCCTTGGATGCGTAACACAGGTGTTTCGCCTTTCGTCTGCTCTGCCTAAATTGTTATTACCTTTACTTTTTACAACACTGTATTGGCTGAGTGGGTTACTGCCTCGACATTCGATCCGAAGGTTGGGGGGTCGAATCCCGGCCATGCATCAACGGGCTTTTCGATTTGTAAATTTATATGCGCACTAGCAGCGCAGCGCGGCGTTGCGTTGCCCCCGTTGTGATGGTACCTGTACGGTGATGATGATGATGATGATGAAAAGTAGCGTATGGTTATAGTCTACGCGATCGTTTGCTTTCATATTTGACAGTTTGAGATCAATTTTGGTTGCTATCAAAGTTACGCAATCAGGAGGCTGCTTCTCGATGTTACTAACAAACTTTTTCTCAACCAAAGTAAAACGTCAACCAGCTATTTCGTTTTGTCCTCGTTTTGTTTCATAATCTACTAATGACCAATGAGGTTAGTTTACTCTGTTGTAATGACGTTTTCAAACAAATTACCAATGAGGTTTTGCAAATTACTATCATTTTCGAGAACGAAATAAAACGCAGCGGTAATGATACTGGAATGGTTGACGTTGTAAATTAGAAGAATTTAGTGATCAGTGATAAAACAGTTGAAAATCGTTCAACAGACTAATTTGAATTGAAGAATAAAGACTTATTCAGACAAGTTACTCTCAGTTATGAGACAATCCTTACTGAACTCTTCTAATTTAACCAGGTGTGGCCCTTTCTGACCTCTAAATTTGATCGAAAAACGTTAAAAACAATTTACTTTAGTCATGATCCCGAAAACGGCGTGATCATCCACAATCGATTAATCACGCGATGATGATTGTCTGTTTTGTCCTTTTGAAGTCACTCGAAAAATCATTGTCTATCTCACTGACCATTGGTCAAAGGATGCTTTTGTGGGAAACTTTTCTGGGAACAAATAGGGGATTACGAATAAGTTTCTGAGGACACACAAGTTTATAAGATATCCAACCGCCATTAATTTACTGGCTGGAAAAAAATAGAGTTGTAAATAATCGAGAAATCGATACTAATCAATGTGTTACTTATTCTTCTTCATCGTATCGATTATAAAATGTTTTGTTGATCGAAGACTATAAAACACTAGTGCTCGCACGTGCATGCTACTTAAAGTAAGTGTTGCTTATTAGGTTGTCCGATCGATAAGAAAGTTTGTAGAAGCTCTAGTGACAATATTAATAGAACAATTGAATCTAAAAGCAAGAAAGACTAAGAAAGAGGACAAAAGACCGAGAGGACGCAGCACAAGCGCTGGTCTGACCAGCCCCCTGATTGTCTATCTTTGATAGCGACCAAAATCGGTCTCAAACTGTCAATTATGACAGTTCAGTGACTACGCAAGTAACTCTGTCACTCTCATCTCTACAAGACCGAACGCGATCGTTTTGACAGTTTGAGACCAATTTGAGGTTTGAGGCAAATTAGACAATCAGCCCCAGGTATCGGAGCAACTCGAAATGCCAGTGAACAAAGTACTGCATCAAGCCTCAGATCGCTCTAAATATCAACCATCCATAAGATTCTTCGAAGGAGTATCGATCCCCAACAATGAGGGATCGACTAAGGAGGAGGAGGAATCAAAAACAACTCAAACTTTTTTGCAATACAAAAACAACAGTCTCATCATCACACTGTTTGTACAGTAAAGCGGTCGTTGCGTAGCTTGCTTTGACGTTCTTGATTGATCGTTGAAGTTAAGCAGCGTTGTGCGCGGTCACATTTTGGATTGGTCTGCAAGTGGCATTACGAGCTGAGCGCTTTCGTGCTTGGCTTGGGGTACTGGCTTTTAAGTCGCTAAGCCATGACGGAGATCTTTAGGCGGCCTGAAAACTCCGTCACCAGAGTCGGCCACTTGCTCATACCTACGAGCTTACTTACTGTTTGACATAAGGGTATTCACAAACACTACTACTTCTATCTATACTCTATACTAATATTATAAAGCAGAAGAGTTTGTTTGTTTGTTTGTTTGAACGCGCTAATCTCAGGAACTACTAGTCGGATTTGAAAAATTATTTTTGCACGTAATAGCTAAACTCTTGAGGAGGGTTAAGGGCTATTTTTTATCATCATCATTACCATATCACTACGGGGGCAACGCCGCGAGGGCGCTGCTAGTGTAATAATAATTGTCTAGTATTATCAATTTTGCATTCATTTGTAGCTAGCGCCAGTACCTGACTAGAATAAGGGAAATAATCTTTGGCAATCTGCCACTATGTTGACATGCCTTACATGTTACTTAGATATCCCCCCTTACTTATGGAGGATGTTTAAAGTTGAACACTGGTTAAACAACGTCCTGTCTCTATTCGCCACTATCCACAAAAGACAGGACGTTGTTTAACCAGTGTTCAACTTTAAACATCTTTCATAAGTAAGAGCCATTATGTTTAACTACAGAGCAGCAAAAAAGTAGACTACCTAGAGTAGAGTACCTACCTCGTAGCATGTAATAAATAATAAAATAATAATAATAATAGTCATCCATCCTCGTAGCATGTAGGCAACTAGGCACGGGGCGCATCTATATTAATAAAGATGAATGCATGTTTGTCTATGCATTCTTAAACCATTGATCAGGGGGTCTAAAGTGGCCACTTTTAATTAAACATCTGATGTTCATATTATAAAACATCTGATAAAACATCAAATGTTTCGTTATGAAAAAGTATAAACTATTTTTAGCTATTAAAGTTAGGTAAAGTTTAACTTTTAAATGCGGAATTTATTTTTAACTCCGACTAGAAATTTTAGCGTTCAAACAAGCAAACTCTTCCACTTTATTATTGGTATACTTAGATATTAGGCGCAGGCCAGACAGAAGAGACGTAAGACGAGGACGCGTCGCTGACAGGACGCCAGCGAATAGCGTTGCGCCCGCGCCCCGTCTCTTCTTCATGTTTTTTGTCGCAACGCTTCTATAAATTTTGTATGAAAGGGACGCGGAAGAGACAAAAATGTCCGCGCCCCGTTTGCGTCTTACGTCTTTTCTGTGTGTCCAGCGCCTTAGAAATATCTTCATAATTGTGAAGTAGTGTCACATGATTTATAATCTACAGGCATCAAAAGCCTCAAGGTATCTAACAAGATCTGAGAATAAGTAGGTAACATAAAATTATTTTTAAATATATGAATTTAAAAGTGCGTTAAAAGTAAGTCCTCATCATTCGACCACTCCAAGAAATAAAAGCTCTACTTAGAAGTCACTTAAGACACGGTCTCACTACTCGCGTAATTTGCGACAACCTCTAATTATTATCGCCATAAAATAAATTTTAGAATCCTAAGACGGAGTTTAGTACTACTTATGTGTTGCGACTCTGTTTTTACAACCTATTGTTAAAGTGCTAGTTGAAAATCTCCACCAAAATCAAACGCAATTCCTTTTGCAATTCCTATCCTAAAACTTTAAAATTCGCACAAAATGACGACTAGAAATCACTTAAGCCGCAGTTTCACTCTCGCTTTGTGACAGTAATGTGGTAGTATTTACGTCCGTTTTGTGACTAGTAAGTGGATATTTACGTCTTTGTCTTTTGACGCTCGATCAGACGATACGTGATTTATGTCAGTAGTAAAACTGACCGTTTATGATGGCCAAGTGTTTGATGTGCCTCTTCTCATACCTATGTTTACTTTGGAACAATGTTAGATCGTCTGGTTTACGGGCTTGTGTGAAGATTGTTTATGACCGCATTTACAATGAAAACTGGCTGTGAAATACGATTTAAAAAGAGAATTGGCATTCATGTTCTATATTTTAGTATAAAAGTACTGGAAAATGAGGAGGAAGGACTCTGCTTTAGGACAATATGGACCAAATTGGATGAATAAATAAAGTATTATTTAGTTTTTACATTGAGATTTTATTAATAGAGAAGTACTTACTTTTTCCAGGTACATACATCCTCACAAAACTTAATGAATGTAAAACGAAAAAGTGAAAAGAACTCACTTAGTTTTTTTTTAAATAAACTTCTATTAAGAAAGTGGTAAAAGGACAAGTGAAGGCCGTATTTTTATGCTTCTAGCTTTGCAAAAATAATATTGTCATTGTCAAGCAAATTCAGCAACATCAGCAAATCAAGAAACTGTTTGATAAAGTTGAAAATTGTATTTATTGATAGAAACTAAACTACTACATAATTTACATAACAATTTTTCATTTTTCATTTTTTCATTTTCAATTGTTTACTTCTGAGGAAGAGTAAAAATACTTGAGGTAGGTATATTGTATGTAAAAAATTCACCTTCAATCAAGCTGGTAAGATGGTAAACCGGTTTTATGTGTAAACTTAACCAATAGTAGTTGTGGCTTTTAGCTATGCTTTGAATACTTATTAGTTTCATACGGGTATTAAAAGGATTTTATTTTTGTCGTAAGGCTTATGATGTTATTCTTTCTTTTTAATGGCCTGAGAACATACATTAATTGTAAATATTGTTAAAACTTTGCAGATGTGAATCATAATGTTAGCCTAACTTGTAGAGAACGTTATCTTCTTCACAAAGTATGTTAAGTTAGCAGTTTCAACTTGGAACTGTTAACGTTGAAACTGCTAGCTTGAAACTTTCAAGTTAAAATTTTGACTCCATTTTCAAGTAGGTTTTTATTTTTAAATTAGTGCATCACAAAATGCACATGAATTCGAACTGACGACCTTTCAATCTCTTATCATAGATTAAAAATCAAAAGATATCTTCATATCTTTTAGTTTTTAAATTGTAATCGACTACAGCAAAACTTAAAATTTTGAAAATTTCACGACTACTTTATGACTACATATTATTCTTTCCAAATTTCGAGTAAAAAAAAATTCATAAAAAAGACCACCTCTCAGCTATTCTTGAATTTCCTAGTTCTCTTAGCAACTTTTCCAGTTTTTAAACTTGAAAACCTAATTTAAATAAATAAGATTTTCAAGTTAAAATAGTTTTTGCTCAACTAATGCGTTATTTCAATTATAAGTAACACCATTTAGTTATTTTTGTGATAGAGATTTGCAACCCCATGCGGACTATTCTTAAGGCTGATTTTAGTCTCACGCTCATCGTCAGCGCTGATAGGCGAGTGATCTTTATTACAATGAAATAAGGATACTGATTGTTTAGCAAAAATGGCTACGCTGATTGCTCTCGTTAGTGCTGGACAATCAGTATCCTTATTTCATTGTAATAAAGATCACTCGCTTATCAGCGCTGACGGTGAGCGTGAGACTAAAATCAGCCTAAGGCCATTTGTCTAAGGCCACCGCCGCCGTCACCGGGACGTCAACGCGAACGAGATGACGACGCCGAAATAGCGACCATACATTTAGGTACTATAGCCGCCTGTCCACCAGAAGACCGTCACGTCATCTTGATCTCAGCCATAAATAATATCGTTCTCGTTGACGTCCCGGTGACGGCGGCGGTGGACAAACGGCGTAAGTTGTCACGTCGCGTTGTAGAAACCGCACGCTAACTTACGCCAGTTACCAAGTAACCCTACATTATCTGTTTCTAGTAAACGACAATCTGTCATTACGTACAAAATTACTCGAGAATTAGCAATAGGGTACCGCTGATGAAATGGGAATGGTACGACGTTGATTTATTATTAAATTGCAGTTTAAATAGGTCAAGAGTTAAGACAAGTGTGACATAGCTTTGAAATTGAATAAAATAATGAACAAAACTCTTTATTCTACAGACTTCGTAAGGTTCACATTTCACCATGCTGAATTCAGTGCAGTAAATGCAAGTTCATTCATAAATAAGTGTTCTTTGGCCAAAGAGCAAGACAGAGCACTAATTTGAATGAATTAATGAAAATACTGTGAGCGACATCTCATTTGATGGAGCTTAGGAGCCTAATATTCTTAGAGACCGGGTAAATAATCTAGTCTAGGATCAAATAAAAGTAGGTAGGTACTCACATGTATAACGATATTATAATATTCACTTCACTACACCAATAAACAGCAATTCATTTAGTAGAAGACGTCCTTCTAGTTTGAAAAGCAAAATGCAACTGCCAGGGCGGGCCGGCTCGACTTTGCACGAAGACCTCGATCGGATGATCGGGTGATCGGGTGATCGGGTTGTAGCCGACGAGCCGAGATTGGTCGAGGGGGCGGCCCGCCATGACAGCTAGTACTTCCGGCTTAAAGCAACTATTCAAACTAACAATTTATTTAAGTAATAATTAAAATATAGGTGATTGACTAATAAATTAATACAAATTAATAAGGGTGCTAATTAAACCGCCTTCTATTTAATAGCATTTTTCGCATCTAAAAATGTACATTGACCTCTGAATTACTAAGTCAGCCACTATCAATGTGCCTCTAAAAAATACTATCTTAGCCACTAAATATCCTCGATGTAAGCCACTGTAAATACAACTCAGCATGGCAGTTATTTTGTAGCATCTATATTTGTTTTTTAGGATCTTAATTTGTAACACATATTCAAGCGGGAACTCCTAAAATATTTAAATTTGACACCAATAAAGTAAGTCTATCTACTTCTAATTTTATAACTCAGCATGTTTAAAATATAGTGTAACATTAATTGTAATGCCAAAGCTTAAAATAGCGAATTTCAAAATCAAGAATGTTTGAAATGTATAAAGATCGATTGATCGAAGTTTATAAAGACGATACTTGGAAGGTAGAATGCTTAAAATGTCGAAAATACCGGAGTATAATATATTGTATTCTTTATGAATTAGATTTCTGTCGCTTCGGCGGCCGCTGCCGCGGCACGCTCGCTACGCTCGCTTACCTTGCGCGTAGTTATTTCATAATCTAACCTAACCTAACCTAATCTGTTGGTTAGTTGTAAAATCCGTGGCTGAGTTAGTAAATTTGATGGCGATGTATAAATCAGTAGGTCAAGTAAAAATAATTGTTGTTATTATCTTGACGCTTTCTTTGGAATATTTAGTTGATGCTGTAAAAAAGACGAGTTAGTTTATTAGAAGGTTTCTTATTTTCCCGTTGCTTAGTTATAAAATCAGAAGGTAGGTTCCGTGGCCAAAAAATAATTCTGCGGCTCGACTTATTATTCCCCAATTAATAATAATTAAAATATCTAGCTATTATTATGAAGTACAATGTCCTGGGTTTGGTTATGTTGCTGACAGTCGGCCATCCAAAATCATCGTACGACCTCGAACGATCGATAATAACAAACATAATTTATCATAAGCGCAACATAATTGATGGTTAAACAAACTTACCAAGTGAAGTTTGGCCATAATTATACGAGACGGTTACATCCGAAGAGATCATAATATTTTTGACCATGTAGTTTCACTTCTCAATGTACTAGGGCATCACATAATTTTAGAGTACTGTAAAATCTGTAAAATTAAAGCATTAGTAACAAAATAATGACACTCTGGCATCTGACATCTGGCAACCCCACCCGCTCGGCTCGCGCCAACTTCATTTCTTCAGAGACACTTATGTCGTTAAAATAGCAAGGGCCTTTATGGGTTCGGGTGGGACCTTCTTGATCTCTTCGGATGTAACCGTCTCGTATAATTATGGCCAAACTTCACTTGGTAAGTTTGTTTAACCATCAATTATACTACGACGGTTACATCCTCAAGATCATAATATTTTTGACCATGTAGATGTTTAGCGACCTTTAACGGCATAAGCGGTTAATGCAAAAGCAGGTAGGTACATTAATACCTAATGTTGTCTTACAATCAACTTACGATTGCATGTTTTGACAAAAAATGGAATCTGCGAATAAATAAATATTCAATTCAAAATATTTAATTATTTAAATATTGGTGAAACCGATAGAATACTTAAAATATTTTACAAAAAAAAAACATCACGCTCATCATTTTGGATCAAATGTAGAACTTATGACCAAACGAGTTGGTTCGTTATATATAAGATATCTATTGGGACTCCGTTACACCTATGCGTAACCCGATGTGAACTCATGTCTTATGCGGAAAAAACATTCTTGTCGACGCCACTATCTGACTGACAGAATCTGCATTATCCATCGGCTTATTGTCGAGACACTCGCATTAAATAGCGGTTTGTAAGAAAAAATTATCTGTTTAAGAAAGAATTTCGAAAGATGATCAAGCACCTACAAGATTCAGATTTCAGATTATTTTCATTCTTGGAAAAAACAAAGTTTAGTTCTATTCTATCATCTTGACTCATCCGTTTACAAAATATCAGAGCAAGCGCTGAATGACAAGTATTCAAAGTCGAATAGTTTGAACCAGATTTATATTCGCTAACTAGAAAATCGATTACAAATAGAATATAACTTCTAAAAGGTCAATTCAAAGTTTGGTGCAAAAATTGCCACCATTTTGTGGAATCACAGTTGTTATTGTTTTAAAGAACTTTTAGAAAAAGATGATAGGTATATCAATTTTATAGCACTTGCTTACAGTGCTAGTCTTGAGTAGGCTTGCTCAATAACAGCGATGACACTAGGGTGTCGCTGCCAGAGTCTGAAAGTTGAAAAGAGTACCTAATGTGGTATTATGTAAACTAGTTTGCCTTGAGATATATATATATATTTAATGAACAATGAGTACCATGGTACCAAGTACCAATAAGGGACGACCAATTCCAGTAGCACGATTAGTGCTTAGTTTACTTAAGTATATTAAAATGAATGAAAAATGGAGGGAATGTGTAGAAAGAAATAAACACTCCAGTCTAGAGTAAACGCATCGAAATCGAATGCGGACGGATCTCGTTTCAAGAGACGAACTTATGACATTTACATATTTATTCTAGTGGCAAATAAATCATTTTCATAAATCATTCAAACTTGTTTGAGATATACTCCATATTGTATCGATAATAATTTTAAAACATCTGGATCCCTGGTCCAGCCAGCTTCTTTTTTAATTTTGGCTTTTTCGAATATGCTACACTATAACGCCGCTACTAGATCTTACTACTTAAATTGTTTAAATGCTTAAACTGGACACCTCTTCATCATAATTACATTTAGCGTTCGTTTTATCGCTACGGATCAAAATTTATTTTGTATCGATTTGCCAGCGAAACACTGTAATTCTATAGAAGCGGCTTTTAGTTCTAAAAGGTTGATAGTGTATCTGGCTCGGCAGTCCCAGAAACCGTTTACATGTTCTCCGTTAAAATTAAAACGCCCCAATCCTTTAAAGGCGCATCCATAAAAATCTAATACCATAAATAGGATTATTTGAAATTAAAATATAATTTCGCCACAAAGACAAATCTGGATATAAGCTACTCGTAGGTATATGTGTGTTGTGTACCATGTAGAAGTCATAATCGATAAATCAAAGAAGCTAGAAATTTCTTAATTTCGAGTCAATCCGAAGCGAACCTACAGCCGTCCACGGGCAACTGCAGGACAAGCTGAGCAAAGTAACACGAAAAAATTTCGTGAAATCCCTTAGGGTTAGTGAACGAATTTTAACAAGATAAGTGTTCTATTTGTGTTAAAATTCTGACAAATTCAGGCACCTGTTAGGTACGAGAGTCTAATTCGAACTTAAAAAAGTTTTTTTTTTTTTTTTTTTTGTTAATAATAATAAAACCCAATCTTAAAGGTTTCCTTGACTCTGTCGTGGCAATTATAAGTATCATTTTATGCACTGAATTTCATTTTAATAAAGGACTAGAATCAGTCCGTATTTCTTAGATAGGAAATGACAGGCCCTTATGGACCGGGTACTAAAAAACATATGCATCTTGCAAGTCTATCGTAGCCATGAAGCTGGCTTTTATAAGTAATTTAGCAGCGATGCAAGTATCTACTAATTTAAAATATTGACTTAAAGATAAATCGATTTAACACTAAATCTAGAAGTGCCTTCACGAACAATTTGTCAAAAAAGATTTAGATAAAATTGTCCGGAATATGTTTGATGTAAGCATCACAGATTCTGATAACTATAACTTATGAGTAGCTGAACATAACTGCTCTACGAGTAACTCCGTATTGCTAAACTTTTGGTTAGCTTGTTCCAACATTTGTACAGGAGGCCTACTATTAAACGGGATTTTAAATCCATTCATATAGCTAGGTACAGCTAATGATATTTTTCCAACAGAGACGTTATATTAAACTCATTATAAAAGCTTTCAAACGCGGCGAAATTGTTTTACAGCTAAGTAGGTAGAATATTTGCAGCTTCATATACATTACATCAATCAAGAAACCAAAAAATAGCAGAGAAATACAAAACCTCGTTGTCAGAACGAGATAAATACAATTTTCACAATTACGTGAGCAGCAAGTCGCAAATGACAGCCAGTGACGAGCGACCGAGTTGATTCAAGCTATCCAGCCCGAAGTTAGTTCGCCACGCGGAGCGGGGCACAACACAACACATCTACCTCAGTTTATAAGATATAGTAGAAGATCATTGGGTACAGCAGAGTGCGCAGTAATTATTCATAAAATAGCGCAAATTGTTAGCATGAAGTAGTATTACTTACCTCTTATGCGTTTTGCGGGTCCTGAACTCAGTTTTGGTGCAGGAAGAACTCGCGGCAGGTGGTGGTCTCCGCCCTTGGAACGGGTACCCATCTTGAGACGATTACCTCAGATTTGGCATCTGTTCTTCGGTCCACCCCACTTGAATGGTCTGGGTGGTTTAGTTCTGGAATGGCCTTCCAGTTTGCCTGCTCCTGCTTCGATCTAGAGAGTAAGCTAAGGTCATACCTTTTAATCTGAAGGCCTTTATGTTTATAGAATATTTAAATATTAAAGTATTTTTTACAAGGTCTCTTTGGTTTTCTTGGTCTCGGTCACCTTCCACCAGAATCCGACCCCAACGTTTAGAGAGTTCCTATAAAGATAGATAATTATAATAATAATATATTTCTTTATTCAGACATAATGCATGAACCGATTGTCATGGTCTGACTATGACAAATAAAGTAGAGCTCCCGGTGATGGAGTCGGGTATTGTAATAGCCGCGCTCTGAGAGTGGTAGAAGACATACTACGCTTTCATCAAAGTTACAAAAGTCAGGTAATATAACCTGTACAGTACAATGTGCAGTCTGTAGTTGTTATTGGATTTAAAGTCATTGGTCGTCGTCACGTGACGACATGAAACTGAGCGATAGAAACTTGTTCGCGTCACGCAGTATGACGCAATACTTACAGGTAAACATACTTACAATCTGTAGTTTGCAGTTTTTATTATTTTAAAACCATTGATCGTCATTACGTAATAAAACAAGACTGAACGATATTAAACGTGATCGCGTCACACAATATCACGTAGGTAGGTATTGGGCAGGTATACATAATAATACTTACTATCTGCAGTTTGCAGTTTTTATTATTTTAAAATCATCGGTCGTCATCACGTGACGACACGAAACTAAGCGAAATCAAACGTGATCGCATCGCCCTATAACGCTGGGTAGATATTATATCACCCTTGACCTTTATGCACAGATAGACATATACTTACGATCATATACTTACGATCTGCAGTTTGCAGTTTTATTGTTTTAAAGTCATTGGCGACGACACGAGACTGAGCGATATTGAACGTGATCGCGTCACCCAGTATAGGTAGATTTTCCACCTCCTTGACTTGTATGCACAGGTACTTACAATCTGTAGTTTACAGTTGTTGTTATTTTAAAGTCATTACGGACTAAGCGATATCAAACATAATCGCGTCACACAGGTAGGTTTTTCACCTCCTTGAATTGTATGCACAGGTAGACATACTTACAATCTGCAGTTTGCAGTTGTTGTTATTTTAAAGTCATTCCAGACTAAGCGATATCAAACGTGATCGCGTCACGCAGTATAACGCTGGGGACCTAGGTTTTTTACACCCTTAACCTGTGTGGGCAGGTAAACATATACATCCAATCCGCAGTCTGCCGTTTTTATTGTTTTAAAGTCATTTGGGCGATATCAAACGTGATCGCGTCACGCAGTATAACGCAGGTAGGTTTTCCACCTCCTTGACTTGTATGCACAGGTAGACATACTTACAATCTGCAGTTTGCAGTTGTTGTTATTTTAAAGTAATTCCGGACTAAGCGATATCAAACGTGATCGCGTCACGCAGTATAACGCTGGGGACCTAGGTTTTTTACACCCTTGACCTGTGTTGGCAGGTAGACATATCCATCCAATCTGCAGTCTGCCCTTTTTATTGTCTTAAAGTCATTGGTCGTCATACTGTGACGACACGAGATTGAGCGATAATTATCAAACGCGAGCTCGTCGCGTAATATATCGCAGGTAGGTATTTCAACATCGTTGGTGACCTGCATGCAAAGAAAAAAAAACACCGGCCGTTTTTGGCACTTTGACAAAATTGTTATTACTAAGACGTAATCTAAATCGTTTATCATAATGGATAAATATCACAATGCAACGATAAACAATACAACAATAAACACGAGACAAAAATAAAATGAAGGTAGTCACATATTTTTTAATGTGAATTGTCGACATGTAAAAATTATTTGTCGTAAATAATTTACGGTATTATTTGTCGTATGCACCTATAGGTAATATTTTTTGATTATTGGGTGAAATTGAGTAAACAAAAAACTGTTACCTCCCTTCATCTCTCGTAGACGATGATGATTTCCATAAACTCCTTTCCAAAAGTTTAATCTTCTTTCTTATTTTATAATCACCACTTCGTTTACGTTATTTTACCAATTATAAACTTTTAATTATAACTTTCTTGCAAAAAAAAAAAAATAATTTCGTAATTATTGCGATGTTGCGATGCCCGCACATAAGAAACGAATGAAGTTGGCGCGAGCCGAGCGGGTGGGGTTGCCAGATGTCAGATGCCAGAGTGTCATTATTTTGTTACTAATGCTTTAATTTTACAGATTTTACAGTACTCTAAAATTATGTGATGCCCTAGTACATTGAGAAGTGAAACTACATGGTCAAAAATATTATGATCTTGAGGATGTAACCGTCGTAGTATAATTCACACAAATACCAATATCTGGTTGGTTGGCAACCAACGAACGCCATCTAGTGGTTCAATTATGAATCACATTGCACTTTTTGCGTGAAAATGCCGAGAAAACGGCTTTCCCCAGATATGAGACCTAGCTAGATCGATTTTTCGCCCCCGTAAACAAACGTACTGTAAATTCCATCGAAATCGTTAGAGCCGTTTTCGAGAACGTCGTACAAACAAACATCAAACAAACTTCAAACAAACAAATATTGCTCGTTCAATAGAATAGAATAAGAATAAGGAATAGAATAGGAAGCTTATTTCAAATTACTTCTACACTTCTATTTATAATACATTCATTTAAGAGGACCAGGGATGTCCATCCAAGCTATCTAAAGGACCAGGGATGTCTTTTACAATAAATAATGGACCAGGGTTGTCCTTTACAATAAACTAGCAGCGCCCTCGCAGCGTTGCCCCCATAGTGATGGTTTATGGTGATGATGATAAAAAGTAGCCTATAACCTTCCTCAAGAGTTTAGCTATCAAATGCAAAAATATTTTTTCAAATCTGACTGGTAGTTCCTGAGATTAGCGCGTTCAAACAAACAAACTCTTCGGCCTTATTATATCAGTATAGATTGTGGACCAGGGTTGTTCTTTACAATAAATTGCGGACCAGGGTTGTCCAATATAGTAGTAGAACCAGGGATGTCCTTTAAAATAAATAAATAAATAAATACATTGCGGACCAGGGTTGTCCAATATAGTAGTAGGACCAGGGATGTCCTTTACAATAAATTGTGGACCAGGGTTGTCCAATATAGTAGTAGGACCAGGGATGTCCTTTACAATAAATTGTGGACCAGGGTTGTCCAATAGTAGTAGGACCAGGGATGTCCTTTAAAATTAATTGTGGACCAGGGTTGTCCAATAGTAGTAGGACCAGGGATGTCCTTTAAAATTAATTGTGGACCAGAGTTGTCCAATATAGTAGTAGGACCAGGGATGTCCTATAAGAGACTCATCTTCAATCTGCTGGTGACTGGACCGCGTGGCTGGTGACTGGCCCGTCGACTGCGCGAGCGGTGGCTCGCCCGACGGTGCGAACGGCGGCTCGCACGGCTGCACGAGCGGTGGCTCGCCCGACGGCGCGAACGGCGGCTCGCACGGCTGCACGAGCGGTGGCTCGCCCGACGGCGCGAACGGCGGCTCGCACGGCTGCACGAGCGGTGGCTCGCCCGACGGCGCGAACGGCGGCTCGCACGGCTGCACGAGCGGTGGCTCGCCCGACGGCGCGAACGGCGGCTCGCACGGCTGCACGAGCGGTGGCTCGCCCGACGGCGCGAACGGCGGCTCGCACGGCTGCACGAGCGATGGCTCACCCGACGGCGCGAACGGCGGCTCACACGGCTGCACGAGCGATGGCTCGCCCGACGGCTCACCCGACGGCGCGAACGGCGGCTCGCACGTCTGCACGAACGATGGCTAGCCCGACGGCGCGAACGGCGGCCCGCATGGCTGCACGAGCGACGGCTCCCACGGTTGCGCGAGCGGTGGCTCACACGGCTGCGCGAGCGAAGGCTCCCACGGTTGCGCGAGCGGCGGCTCACACGGCTGCACGAGCGACGGCTCCCACGACTGCGCGAGCGACGGCTCCCACGGCTGCGCGAGCGGCGGCTCACACGGCTGCACGAGCGGCGGCTCACACGACTGCACGAGCGGCGGCTCACACGGCTGCGCAAGCGACGGCTCCCACGGCTGCACGAGCGACGGCTCACACGGCTGCACGAGCGGCGGCTCACACGACGGCGCGAGAGACGGCTCTCACGGCTGCGCGAGCAGCAGTGGTCCTGACTGCTCGGGGAGTAGTTAGCCAGGGAACTCGCGGTACGGCCACACTGCACGTTGTCCCTCTCTGCTGTACGCTCCATAGGTCTCCATAGGTTGGGATGGAGAGCGAATTTGTCTCTCTGCTCAGGTGCCTCTACTGTAATTATTAGAAAAAAGAAACTCGGCAGATTAAAGTTCATAAAGGGAAACATTCAATTTGATTTTACTATTTTATTATGTGCCTACTAGATGCTTATTCATTACATCCTTGATACTGATTATATACTTAATAAATACCTTACATGCTATAGTCCCATGTATGATTCAATTTCAATTTAAATTATCAATTTATCAGAACTACTTCTAAGCGAATAAGTAGTGGCACAATGGGCGGCCTTATCGCTCAAAGCGATTATATTCAGGCAACTTTGGTAAGTACAGAAACAGAGCAACCACAAAACAATAATTATGATCGATCATGTTATTTTCTCTAAACCATTCAACACACTATTTACCCGGTGATAATAATTTGAAAGTAAAAAGTAAATGTCACGAATACCTGGGTATACGTTAACAATTAACATAGAATAACACCCGCAGCGATTTAATGCTATCAAGGAGTAGCCCTGACTCAGCAAAAAAAAAAGATCTCAAGGTCTGTCTGTCAAAACAAAATCTCAATCTGCTAACAGGATGGACTAACAAATTAAAAAATGCGGCCACTTATGTGAAGCGTATGTTAGGTATATATCCCGCTTCGGATGTGAGCGACATCTCATTTGATGGAGCTTAGGAGCCTAATATTCTTAGAGACCGGGTAAATAATCTAGTCTAGGATCAAATAAAAGTAGGTAGGTACTCACATGTATAACGATATTATAATATTCACTTCACTACACCAATAAACAGCAATTCATTTAGTAGAAGACGTCCTTCTAGTTTGAAGAGCAAAATGCAACTGCCAGGGCGGGCCGGCTCGACTTTGCACGAAGACCTCGATCGGATGATCGGGTGATCGGGTGATCGGGTTGTAGCCGACGAGCCGAGATTGGTCGAGGGGGCGGCCCGCCATGACAGCTAGTACTTCCGGCTTAAAGCAACTATTCAAACTAACAATTTATTTAAGTATTAATTAAAATATAGGTGATTGACTAATAAATTAATACAAATTAATAATAATTAAAATATCTAGCTATTATTATGAAGTACAATGTCCTGGGTTTGGTTATGTTGCTGACAATACTTTATTGCACACCTTAAAACCACAAAATACAACCAATAATAAAACTAAGAAACAATGTACAATGGGCGGCCTTATCGCTAATTTATGATTGAACTAGCATTCAGTCCACTGAATTCAGCTTTGTCTAATGAGCGCATAAGAGATTTAAAGAACTAGTAAACCTTAGGCATTATTGTGCAACGGGCGGTCTTATCAACTAAGTGGAGATATATTTCATATAACCTTTAAAATTAAGGACTATCGTAGGTTCAAAGTATACCAAATAAACATATCAACTCTTCTGCTTAAATATCTTATTAGGTACAATAAATAGTTCCAAATTATTCACATTTTTTCACTTCTAAACTTTTCTACGGAACATTCGCAAGTACGCATCAGTTACAAATCTAATCACGGTAATTAAACTGGTATACTTCAATCATTAATTCTAATCACTATATCCCTGCGGTTGTAACTGTCACAGAACCAGTTGCTCGCGCTTGGCCGGTTTATCTCACGTCAGCGGTTGTCTATGGAGAATACTGTACTGATCTTTCTAAGCTTTTGCTATCATATTTCAAAAGAATATATTACGCTAGAATTTATCGCGATATTTGCCTTATTTACATACATTAGGCCTTGTTACATAATTCGAAGTTTAAAACATTTTATTCGGTAGGATCTCTGGATAACATTGAAACATCTTAAGAGCTAGGTGATTCTACACCAGCCCCTCGATTCTAATAAAAAACTTTTTACCAACCAAAGCCGAACGTCAACAATTTCGTTTTGTTTCTTAATCTACTAATGACCAATGAGGTTAGGTTACTCTGTTGTGATGACGTTTTCAAACAAATTACCAATGAGGTTTTGCAAATTACTGTCATTTTGGAGAACGAAACAAAACGCAGCGGCAATGATATTGGTTGACGTTGTAAAATAGGGGAAATGGGGCCCTGTTCTTTCGCGACCAACACCATGAAGAATTAGGGCAACATACACGGTTTGGGGCCTAGCTTTCTTTTAATAGTTTTAAATTTCGTATGGTACTTGTAAATGACTATCTGATCAAACAATCACCTGTTTGCTTAATAGGATCCCAGATGGAAATAGTTAACACTACTTAGATGTCGTGTCGAACATTTCAAACAACGAATAATTATAAGCAAGTTTTAATTTTTTTTTCATGTTTCGTTTTTGGCATCGTTTTTTAATATGTGGCTGGTTTCTTATATTATTTCTCGAGGTTCAATTTATCTTTTTGCTAAATTTTATCAAAATTGTTTCAGCAGTATAAGCGTGAAAAGGTCAGACAGAGTTACTTTATCATAAGTATGGATTATTTTGATTTATTTGATCCCTATTTTTTTAATTAAATAATAACTTTTGTTGAAAGGTAGTTCTTACCACTAATCATTAAAATAAACCAGCCACAGAACATTAAGTTTCGAAAAACAATAACTTTAACGTTCAAAACTAAAACACAGTTAAACCTCACCCATTCTGTAATAACAGCTCCTGAACCATTTAGACCTCAAATGTCTATGGTCAAAATGATTTAGACCATTTAGAACATCAGTGTCTATGGTCAATGATGGCTTGGTATTGTCTATGATTTACTATATCACAAATGGGTTGCAATTAGCAATAATGGTAGATAATTGGTGTAGGACTGTGTAGCGCCTCGGGGAACCAGACTTTTGTTTCTAAAATGTATGTTAGAACGAAGAACAATGTTATAGAAACCATTTGAGAAAATAATTGGTTTGTTTCGGTTTAACAAAACAAAAATTTTGAGTTCAAAATGAAAGATAATGTTGTAGTTCAATAGTAATGACTTAAACTTTGATCGCTCCTTAGTTCTCTCAGATCTTCGTAAGATCCCTTGAACATTTCGAAAGGAATAGTCAGAGCTACCGTCTAAATAGGTACATTATTTCGTCCATGCCTACAGAAGTTAGCGTTCCATACGTGACAGCTTGCAAGCCCATCGCCGCAATAAGATTGCCGCTTTACCGTTTAGAGCTCATCGTCGTCATATATAATTATCTTATTGATGCACGGCTGGAATTCGAGCCCACGACTTTCGGATTGACAGTCTCGGAAAACACGGCTTATTTGACTACCTTTGAGTTACCTACGATTCAAATCAAGCCGAACGGGAGTAACATTGGTAACACTTATGAATATTTTTTGAATGTGTGTGAATTGAACTGTATATGTAAACCAACAAGCAAAAACTTTACAACTAACACATCTTATGTAAATATAAGCCACATCGCGTCCAGACAGCATTGTATTCAAATGTTCTCTTCAAACTTATTAATTATCTGTGGAGAGTGGTGTTGAATTGTAATTAGTTTTCTAGTGCGTTGGGGCGTGGCAGACGGGCAATTTTAGTACAATTTGGCCAAAAATAAAATGGAATAGGGTGCCAGAAAATACCGTGTGGAATCAGCTGTCGTCAGCGGTATTTCTGATACGACTTAGGGACCTTTAAAAAAGAGCCTACACCCAACTCAGAGGCAGGCAATGTACTTGCAGCTCTTCTGGTGGCAGTTGTCCGTGGTTGGCGGTAATCCTTTACCATCAGGTGAGCCGCTTGTTCTTTTGCTTCTCACTTCGATAGAAAAAACACGACTGGTAGCTACACTGACTTCTTATATGACTCAATGTCATTTGGTGATTATTACAACCATCATCGGCTACTTCTCTATTAAGAAATATGATGAAAAGTAGCCTATAACCTTTCTCAAGAGTTCAGCTATCACATGCAGATATCACATCCGGATGGCAGTTCTTGAGATTAGCGCTGGTTATCGTGGGTTCAATTCCAAACCAGGAAAAACATTGTGTGATGAACATAATATGTTTGTTCTGTGTCTGGTTGCTATAAAGTATTACCTATATTATGTTTAGAATTGTCAGAATCGTTACTGTTTTACTAAATAATGATTTGTTGTCAGCAAGAGCATTTTTGCGGTAAAACCACTCGTAGTAGCTGCTTCTATTCATCATCATCATCATCACATTATACCATCACTACAGAGGCAACGCCGCGAGATCGCTGCTAGTTAGTTGATAGAGCGAAAAATCATGGATAATAGTTGCTCGTATGTTGAACCCACTTCTTCCACAAAACCAGCCCACTACTGAACTACGCACTCTTTACTATGCTAATGAACTTGAAAATGACTTTAAGTTTGAAGTATTGTAATGCCTGATGGATGCAGAATACGAGCGTGATATTCTCTTTTAAAATTAGGTACTTAGCTTTTGAAAGTTTGTGAAAAATGTTGCTCGTTACTTTTTAGGGTTAATGGGTTCTGGAAGGTCTTTGTTTAAGCTTGCAGATTAATCTTCGAGAAGGCTTCAATAGGAAACCAATAATTTACTAGGGCACTTTACTAGGCTTTAAAAAAATTACTTATTAAAAATTTTAGAAAAAAAAAAGAAAAAATATATTATTCTCTCAGACCTTTTTATGCATAATTTTAAGCGCTCGTGTTTATGCGCATATTTAAATTATTGGTGCACGGTCAGATTCGAACCCACACGACCACGATCGAATGTGGAGGTACTAAAAGATAAGAACTCTACATAATCAAAAATTTTAACAAAATACTGATAACTTTTTTGTTTCTTGTCTTGCATAATAAATAACTCTCCATCAGGTTTTATTATTCATCTTAAAAGCATAATTTTTAAACCACTTCGCCAAAAAATCAACCCGTATTCAGTTAATACAGGTAGCTGCGGCAAGACCATAAATTTTAAACGACTGTCAAATTTACTGCAAAATTTTTGGGTTACCTACAAATTTTTAAACCCCAATTTGAATTTCACCCGTATGCAACACAGGAAGCTATAGTGTTGTGGTACATTTATACCGATTTATGCAGTTTTATCGATGTAAAATCGATTCTTAACTTAAAATTTGCGGTGTCGTCGATGCGTATATCAAGTTTACGACAGTTGTGCTGTGATTTGTGATACAGTAGTCAATATTATTTGATTAAAGCTCCTGTTCTTTATATTTTGTCATTGGTTTGATAAGAAAATTATTCGAAGGTCATTCTGGTTTTGAATTGTATCGAGTTTTTCGAAAAACTTTTATGATATAATTGTGTACATTTTCTCGACGATATCTTTAAATACATCTTTATCGATCCACCATTAATTACAAAATCAGTAGGTGTTAGATCCCAATAAATAATTAACTTAATCGATTACAATTGCAAGGAAAAGTACCTTTTCTAAATCAAAATAATAAGCAAAAGCTGGTTTAGTTAGATAAATAAAAGAAGTTAGGTAAGTACTTGAATTGTAAGTAATTGAACCGGGCATAACATTCTTGAGTGGATCTGCAGGTGCAAACTCCGTTTTCTGGATTGAGTGCACCTCAGATATACGCTGGCTTTATTCCATAATACACTATGATCGACTCCTCGCTAGGGCTTCCGATAAGGTAGGGCGTTGGGTGATGTCATCTACTTGCTGCAATTTGTGGCGTCGCGTCGTGGTTGCGTCATCATAACCTGTTCATGTCCGATTCCGAGTCTTCCAAATCTTGATATGTACCTCCCGAGGTGTGGACTTCTTCGGGAGGGAGTCGCCTCCGTCGTTGGTCTTTCCATTCCTTCACAAGTTGTGGCTGAAACTTCTCTCCATCATGATTCCTTGAAATTTTCTGTTGCTCCGCGTGTTCCTTCGGGTGGTTACCGCATGATAACGCACACCGATGTTTGTCAGGGGTCACCAATGTTGGGGTCGATGTTCATAGATTGATAATTAAATAGTCTTCATGATTTCAGTTGTAATTTATTGTCCACGATCCAATACAGGTTGACACAACGAGGGGGCAGAGACGACTGGCGACGCTTACACAACTTATTGCACGCGTCAGCCAAAATCATGTTACACATTCCTGTAGCAGTCGCTACAACATCTACAAATTTTGTCGTTAACTATTCCTACATTTACACACTGTGGTGGGCGTGAATCTGGCTACTGTATAAGCTAGTGTTGTATTTGGGTCACGTTATCGATATTCGAATGATTTAAATCGGAATAATTCAATTCGTATCTTATCGATTTTGTGATCAATTCTCAATCAGCTCTATTTGAACTGTTTGTTTTGGTATTGATTGAATTAAAGCTACTCTGTTACTATTTACCTTACGATTTTATCGACTTCTAAAAATTTTGCTAACACTATCCTACAATTGAATTCATTTTATGAAAATGTATGAAACAAAACTACTATTTCAGTATTTTAGTTACGAAACTTAACGTAAGTATATAAAATAAATAGCAATAATACATCTAATAATAATACATCAAACATACAAGAAAAGGACACTTAAACAATACTACAAATTCTTTAAACGATTCAAAAACTACATTATTTTAATTCTGTAAATTAATTATTAACATTTTAAGTTTACATGTAATTGTAAGTTCATTAATAACATTTTAAGTTTGAATTTAAATGTTACTATTGAACTTCAGACCAGAAATTGAGTATTGAAATAATAATTTTATAATTAAGTACTATTATTATCTTTGATATAAGTTTGCGATAATATATAACTGCAGATAAAGTGAGTAAATTATTGAGTAAATTATCATTGTGAACATTGAAAAATCGCTATAACGAATAAAATAAAAACATATCCAATAAAATGACAACAGAGAAACTATCAATAAATATCAGCACAGCATTAAGGGGCTTGCGACAGACGAATAATTATTGTCCATCATTTAAAATTTGAGCCTATTTTATCACTTTATCTTATTATTTAGATAATGGCAGTACTTCTAGGTTCCAATGTACAATTATACAAATGTTACAATTTTGTTCCAAACAACTTACTACAGCAACAGAACAAATTAAAAGAAAACATGACATTTTGTCTGTAAAAGGGTTAAAAATTAAATTTGATTGCACTTCGTTTTTTGGAACAATAGTGTAAGAGGAACCTAGATAAATACTGGCTAGATAAATTTTAAATTGATTTTGGTAGTACGTTTGTATGGACATTCGCCTGTCACCGGCCTCTTAAGAGCAATGACCCAAAAAGGGTTAAAAAAAAAAACTATATTTTATTTTCCAGATACAGACACTATCGTGGTATAAATTAAAGTTTTTTTTTTGTTTTTTTTCTCTTACACCACGTGTGTTGGCTTCAAGTGCTTGTATGGAGGCTCGTCGGGTACAGTCAGCAAAACCTGTTTGTTTTATTTTATTTGTTGGGCCAAGGTTTAACATTGGTATTGCAGTGCAAAATCTGAGAGTTTTATACTTATTTCTTGTTGTCCCAAATCATTATTGAAAACGTATTTTTATTATTGTTATTATTAGTTTTTATTTATCGATCGAGCGAGCGAAGCGAGCGAAGATCTTAGTGGCAAGTTAGGCGATTTTGCTTTGTATGTTTGTATGTTTGTATGTTTGTATGTTTGTATGTTTGTATGTTTGTATGTTTGTATGTTTGTATGTTTCATTTTTATGTTCTCGCATAACTATCGAACCGCTTATCCAATCTGTATGAAACTTGATAGGTCAATAGGTAGTGCTATGGAAATTTGCTGTGGAGCGTATGAGCGTAATCGATGAAGGGGTTGTAAAGATATGGGGTTCCCAAGGGGGTAAATTTTTTTCAAAGTTATCAAATATAATGAGTGGGGTGTCATACGAAAGGGCTTATTTTGTACATTCCAAAATGGTTTTTATTTTTAATCTAGGATGTATAGTTTTTTAAATACGACCAAAGAACAAAAACTACGAAACCAGAGCTGCAAGAGCTCCCGTTTCATAGAGTTTCGATGTCTTCGTAGCTCATTGACTGGTCGGTCTTAAAAAGAGAGTGGCATCGTCGCGGTTTGGTTTGCAATGATTTTAGATGCTACTTGATTTATTTTCATGATAAAAAAATTTTTGATAAAGAATGAAAATAATTGGGGTAAAAAAAGTTAAATAAACAAATATATTGAGTGGGGTGTCAAATGAAAGGTCTTAATTTGTACATTCCAAAATAGTTATTATTTTGATTCTAGGACGTATACTTTTAGAAATACGACGAGAATTCATAAATATGAAATAAATGAAAAATTAGACACGACATTATGTATTGCATGCATGCTAATATTTTTTACCATGAAGAGCTAGCGCAATAGGCATACTCAGCAGTAGTAGCACTTGAAATTATAGGGGTAGTCAGAAGAAAGTCCAAATGTAAGCCATCTATCTAGCCAGTATCTAGAGTAACTCCTATCCCGAAAACTAAGTCATCTACTGACATTACCATGTTTAGACCTATAGCTGTATTAGATGTTTTTGCCAAGGTGTTTGAGTCAATTATAAACTTACACCTAACTCGTCAACTAGACTGTATTTTAGACGACTCTCAGCATGGATTTCGTTCTGCCCGCTCTACAACAACAAACCACACCATCTTTATTGATTTTGTAGCAACACAAATGGATGCACGCCGGCAGGTAGATGCCGTTTTCCTCGATTTTAGGAAAGCGTTTGACGTTGTAGATAACGACCTCCTACTAGTTAAACTCTCGGCTATAGGTATCTCTCCCAGACTACTGAAATTTTTTGCAAATTATTTAAACGACCGCAGGCAGTACGTACAACTTCAAAATTATAGATCGAATGAGTATTATACTAGGTCAGGTGTCAGTCAAGGCAGCACACTTGGGCCAACCCTATTTTTGGTTATGATAAACGACCTTCCTAAAATATTAAATAATGCCCAATGCCTAATGTTCGCGGATGATTTAAAAGTTTACCAATCAGTGTCTAATGAACTTGATTGTCAATTACTTCAACAAGACATTGATACTTTGGAAATATGGAGTTGTTGCAATCGACTTGCATTTAACGTCTCAAAATGTAAATCAATCACCTTTACCAGACTACAAACTCCTATATTAACACCTTATGTCTTGGCTGGTACTACATTAGAAAGAGTTAGCTCTATTCGTGATTTAGGTCTACATGAGGATAATCAGCTGGACTTCCGGGATCACATTATCTCTATGTGTAAAACTGCAAACCGTAACTTAGGCTTTATAATGAGAACGGCTTCTCAGTTTCAAGATGTTAGAGTGGCAATCATGCTTTACAATGCCTTTGTTCGAAGCAAGCTCGAATTTGGATCCATAGGGTGGGACCCCCGTGAAAATAAATACACGATCTTGATTGAAAGGCTCCAACGTAAATTCTCTAGATACATATATAAACGACTATATGGATACTATCCGTACCTCTTCCCTTCTCTATTTGTCTGTGGTATGACCGGCATGGACTCACTAGAGTTGAGGCGTAAATTGCAACTAGCCTATCACTACTGCTTGATTCTCCGTGGTAAAGTTAATAATCCGACCATACTGAGCAAGATACCAATGTATGTCCCTGACAATTACGTGCGTTGTGGCCGACGTCATCATCCTCTATTCGCATGCCATTCACCTCGTACCCATCATGCCAACAACGCACCAACCCTGAGGGCGCTTACTCTACTGAATGCATTTGTACACGAGGTCCAACATATAGACATCTTTAATGATAGTCCTTCCGCTATATTTAACTCTCTGAGATTATATTTAAGTTTTAATTAAGATAGATAGCGCTTTGGTTCTTACTGTAAGCTTTCTGTCATAACTGTATTAAATAAATAAATAAATAAATAAATCTACGGTGCGCGAGATCTCAGTTCGGGGCGAACTACTAGTTTATTTAGGAAACAAAAAGTACAGTAAAACTATGTTTATCGATCGAGCGAGCGAAGCGAGCGAAGATCTTAGTGGCAAGTTAGGCGATTTTGCTTTGTATGTTTGTATGTTTGTATGTTTGTATGTTTGTATGTTTGTATGTTTGTATGTTTCATTTTTATGTTCTCGCATAACTATCGAACCGCTTATCCAATCTGTATGAAACTTGATAGGTCAATAGGTTGTGCTATGGAAATTTGCTGTGGAGCGTATGAGCGTAATCGATGAAGGGGTTGTAAAGATATGGGGTTCCCAAGGGGGTACATTTTTTTCAAAGTTACCCAAATATATTGAGTGGGGTGTCATATGAAAGTACTCAATTTCTACATTCCAAAATGGTTTTTAGTTTTCTTCTAGGTTCTATAGTTTTTGAAATACAGTGAAAAAGAAAAATGATGAAAACCAATTAACGGAAGTATGGAGAGAGCTCCCGTTTCATAGAATTTCGATGTATTCGTAGGTCTGGTTAACAGATAAGGAGTGTGGCATCGTTGTGGTTTGGTTTGCAATGATTTTAGTTGCTACTTGATATTTTTTCTTGAAATTGAAAATAAAAGCCGTGTTGGCCGAGTGGAAGAGTGCTCGACTTTCGATTCATAGGTCGTAAGTTTGAACCCTGGCCGTGCTCATCAATGGATTTTTCGATTAGAAAAATTTAAATGCGCATTAACACGAGCTCAAAAGAGGAGGAGGGGGATGGGGGAGGGGAGGGGGAGGGGGAGGGGGATAGGGAGGGGGAGGGGGAGGGGGAGGGGGAGGGGAGGGGGATGGCGAGGGGAGAGAGAGGGGGAGGGGGGGAGGGAGGGGGATATGGAGGGGGGAGGGGGAGGGAAGGGGGAGAGGGAGGGAAGGGGGAGAGGGAGGGGAGGGGGAGAGGGAGGGGGATAGGGAAGGGGGGGAGAGGGAGGGGGAGAGAGGGGGGGGGGGAGGGAATTGATTTTATCATACATTTTGTATTGAATTGCTATTTTAATAATTTCTCGAACTAAGAGGCCTTCCCTGAGGCGCGGTACGAAGTTCGCGGGGTCAACTATTGAATATAAACACGACACGATTTAATGTATTGCATGCATGCCTATTCCTAATCTTTACCATATTGAGGTAGCGCATTAGATATCATTGTGTGGTAAACACTAGAAGGAGCACTTAACGTAGGTATAGGGGTAGTCAGAAACAAGTCCAAATCTAAGCTATCAACACAACGGTGCGCGAGATCTCAGTTCGGGGCGAACTACTAGTAGTAAAAAAAAAAACTTTTTAGTAAACTCATTTAACATTGTTTTCGTATATAAAAGCTAAGATACTTGTTCAACATTAAATAGAGTTTAAAAGTTTAGAGAGAGCAGAGAGAGCTTGTAGGAGGTACGACTGTATGTTCAATGCTAGTGGCTAACTCTGGTGATGGAGATTTTAGGCCACCGAAGGCTTCCAAAGCCGAAAAAGCAGCTTGAATCCCGACAACGTGCCCTCCGAAGCACGGAAGTGCTCAGCTGTTAATGGAGTATGGCAGGGAGACCATTGTCCAGAAATAGTACAATAAGCAACATTTCTTGATTTTTGGTGTTCCACATTTTGTTTTCGTTTTGCGAGGTCAGTTTTACATCGCCATAACTTATTTTGTTATCCGTACAGATCAGCATTATCACAGTTCGGTTATTATACTCGATACTACCGGCATTACGCGTTGTGTATGTGTGCGCGCGCGCATCTGTGTGAGAAACCCGTTGCCTGATGCCGTCTCATTTTGTTATTAAAGACTAGATTCTGCCCCCGGCCTCGTTTACGCAGATATACATAGCGATGTTTATGCAGATCGCCTTTATCTTAATTGTTGGCTGTATATCAAGGTTATAGATAAGTTTATATGCTTTAAAGTTTAATTTGATTACCGATGCCCGCTGTTTTATTCCTCAAATCAAGACGGTCATTGCAGATATAACTGTTTGGTTTTAGCGCTGATTACTAACTGTTACTGCGTGGCGCCTTACAAGTACCTTCATGTGCTTGGTTTGGATTAACGAATTAAAACTATAAGAAATACAGGAGTAAGTTTTTTTTGTAAAACGTATAAAAACCTAGCTCTGAATTCAGACAAATGAGAGATTTTGGATGATCTTTTCACAAAATCTAGTGAGTCATCGTAAATAGAGTAAAATTGTTTTTAAGAGTTTGCGTTCATTAGTGTACTACTGAAAATATGATTTAATATACAACTTATTTTTTTTTATGGTTAACAAATGAGAACTTGGACGTAACAATAAAACTTCCAAAATTCACAAAAAATTAATTTGTGCCCTTTGTGCCTTACTATAATTTCTGGACATTGCTCTTATAAATTTTCTTATTTTTTTATTTGTAATTGACGAAATAATAATCTTATAGTTTCTTTGAGTTTTTGTGTCACGAGTAACCAAGTTTTTTTTAACTCGGCAACCAGTCAACGTCTAGTTTTAATGATGGAAGATTGATTTGACGTAACTCACTATAATGCCTCTCTTTTATAATGTTTGTACAATGACCGTAATCATAGGATATGACAAAGATTAACATGATATACCGTTAGCAAAGGATTTACAAATTTGAACTCTATATAAAGAAAACTAAGGTTTATTCGTGCATGGTGATGTTGAAGATGTCGTAGGCGCTGGAGAAAGAATGGAAAAACAATTTAATGACAGTGATATGATCCAAGATCGTGATTATGTCGTATTGTTCATGTCTCTAAGTTGTGTAAGATGACGTTGTAAATAGGTCGTAATTGTAAAAGTTTAGCATCAAATGTATGAAAACATGTAAGTATTTATTATAGGTATATTTTATTTCAGCCCCGACTTTCATCGACTTCTTAGTCTTAGTATTGTTAATTGCTGAAGGTCGTGCCTGTCCTGTTTTTTTTTTTACTCAATCTAATTTGTATTACTCAAGCCAGACAAATAGTAAAAGATTGATTTATAATTAAACACACTATCACCAAGATCAAAGATCTAGAAAAAAAGAAGAAAGGTCAAAAAGATCTAGTGATCACGATCTTCAGACATGAAGAACCAACCAGAGAGAGAGAGAGAGAGAGAGAGAGAGAGGTTATAATTCTTATTATTTTTCCAAAAATCTTATACAAAATTCAATCCACGTAAGATAATGTTTAACTTTATACCACTTACAATAGTGTATAAAATCAATATTCGTGATAAACAAAAGGATCCGGCTAACACGATTTCATGCCCAATGATTATTAGGGTGCCATAATAACATTTATCCCCATATAATAGACGATAATACCGTCCTCATTATACTCTACCAACCGAAAAAAGAAAATTAGCTTAAAAACATATTTTCGTAATAATTATAATATTTTCATTGACTTACTTTTTCAAACATATTTTGATGTATTTCTGAATAAATAATACCAGATTATTTTACAAAAAATTAAGTCAGTTTTTAACAGCGAAGAAAAAAAAAACACACCAAAGATAGTAAAAGATAGTAAGTAAAAACAGTCAACAAAATCAAAAAAAGTAATATGCAAGAATTGTAAAAACTGTGTTACTGTTGTACCTAAGAAAATAAAACAAAATAAATGTATCTGCATTTGCATTAAAAAGCAACATCGGCGTGAATGTAAAACTAAAGCACCCTAAAAATAACTAACCCAATAGCTTTAATTGGTAGGATAGTCTAAACTAAAATATAGCTAAAAGCAACAAAATAATCCAAAAAGGCTGCAAGAGCAACAAAACGAAATAAAAAAAGATCCGTCACGAACATAGGCGAGGGAGAGCAAAAAGAAAAAAAAAACACTACACAAGTTCAACGTTTATTTTGGTTGCATCCCTTTCACGCCTCAACCGATTTTATATCCCTGTCTCTGTCTAACAGACCGAACGCTGGACACCTGTGCTTTAGTTTCCCCTGAGTACCAACGACCTCTTGCACGATGCGTGATAAAACGTCATAAGGGGATAAAAACAAACATTCAACTTTGTGCCATATCTTTTATACCAACGGTACTTTTTACAATAAGCACGTAATAATTACAGATGTGTTATTTTTCGAAGTAAAGCAATGATTGTCGTATACGGATTTGATTCGTGGCAAGCTGATGTTTTTTTTTTTCTTTTTTTTTTACATTAATGCGTAAACTAATGTATCGTTGTAATAATGAAAGCCGAACACCTGTTCATACTAATCCTATTGTTAGAAATAGTCAGAGAGGTAAATTTATATTTTTTCTGCAAATTTTTTGTAAGTAGGACTTTGGGGCAATGGAAGTAAAAAAAGTTATTGTGATTTTTTTCTTTTGAAGTAAACTTTTGTAGGAGGTACTTCATTGAATCAGATATAGGTACTTGTAATACAAATAACAATGTTTTAAAAACTTTTGGAAGCAACGAAATTTTTTTTTAAATATTTTTTCTAAATAAATTTCTGTCAATTTACATTATCACCCGAATTTCCAATACCTAGATAACTTTCAGCTGAGGAAATACCTTTGCGATTTGATGGATATTGTATAAATATGTCATAACGCTATTTTTATTTGTCAGATTAAAGTTATTTATAAATTGAAAATTCGGCCCTTAAAAAGTTTAATCATTTATGTTATTCTGCTGTTTTTTAAACAAACTAATTCTTGCGGTATTATTGTAAGCTCCAAGAATAGAATGAGTCGTACGTGACACATTCAACTCGATCACTACTGCAACTGCAATGCACTTTTTTGTAATATTTCGAATGAAAACAAGAAATATGTTAAGTTTTAGGCAATAATACGCTTTTTTTTAGATTATAAGACTATTTTTAAAGAACTGTTTTACATTTTTTTTCTTTTATTCGTTTCTTCTAACGGATATTTACACAACTACAAATTTTTATCTCATTTTATGGGTGGTTTACATTGAACTGTACTTTTTTTAAACAAAAAGCACGGCAATATCGGCTATAAAAATCTAATAGAATCATAATAAAAGTATAGTTAAATAGGATAGTTACACCTTTAATAGCATTACAAAAAGCAGCTAATATAATTTAAAACCAGTCAAGAGTCATTACAAAGTCCAATAACAATGTCTGACGTCGCTGACTGAAACGACTCGCTAATGCGTTTCAATGTGACACAAAGTGAAATTGATTTATAGGCTTGACGAAAGCTCAGCTTACTTGGTCATTTCAGAATTACTCATTCTGTCTATTTTGAGATGGTCATTTACTTCCTTCTAAACTTTAACAGTCTCACGGCTACTTAGAAACTATAGATCTAGAAAATATTAATGATTTAAAATAAATAAATAATGGAAATTTCACACAGCATGATCTAACCCTAAAGTAAATAGAGTTTGTGTTATTATGACAACTGATATGACTCATATGGTATGTTCGTATGAGCTAGCTAACTCTGGTGACGGAGTTTTTAGGCCGCCTCAAGGCCTCTGTTATGGCTCAAAGTCGGACAATTGTTTACTGATATACTTTTATAGGTACTGTTTTGTAACTGACAGGACATTGCCCCCTCAACAAACATCTGTACAACATTGGCATCACGGACTCTCCGTGATGCCGATGTTGTACCCCACTCTGCAGAGGATGTCTAACCGAAGAATAATCAGCAGCCCACGTAGTCCTGGAATGCGTGGGCGTAGCAGCACATGGCAGAAAATCCTCAACAATCCGAGGTCGCTCCTCGAGGCCTGCGAAGACCCCAGGAATCTTCTGCGCTTCTGGGAGGAGCTAGGCTGGCTCCACATCTAGTGAGCCAGATCATCCCCACGCAAAAAGGACCACATTTGAGTCCAATTGCGGAAAAGGGAGTCCCCATACATACATACTGTTTTGTAAATACATACATAAATTATACATAGGAAAACACCCAGACCCGAGATAAATATTTGAAGATCATACAAATATTTGCCTCGCAGCGGGAATAGAACCCGCAAATTTCTGTGTTTGAGGTCTCCACTGCGCCAGAAGTTGTAAATTCATCAATATCATCTCAGGATTAAAATAAATTCGTATAAGTAAGTGGCCATCTCTGATGACGAAGTTTTAAAAGCAATTCTTTCCAATTATTCAATTTTTAAACCTTTTTTAAAAATCGACAATCGTGAAAACCAGTAAACCAGTTCTGAGTTTTTATTTTTTTTATTTTACGATCATATTAAAGTATACCCTCTGAATAAAATCAACCTGACACTATGTAAATAAAAAAACTATGTAAATGACATAAAATTACAATAAAAAGTCGAACCCTCAGCTACCGAATACAAAATAACTTTTTTACAAGTGAATATTTTTTATAAACTTTGAATACATTACTAACTTGATATTATGATTAAAGTGTGAATGATAAATGATGGTTCCTCAATAAGAAGCTATCGTTGACATGCAAAGTGTTAAGTCTTATTAATAGTGCTTTAAAAAGTTTTCGGATTTTTTTTTGCTGACCGTATCGGTTTCGGATTTTGAATTTGAATGAATGTATTTGATCGATCTTTGTGAAGGGTTAAATTTAGAAACTTAAGAATATAAAATCGTTTTGTGGGAATTATTACTGCGGATATGTGTGTGAAACGAGCGAGCACAATGAGATGACGAGTGATAGCAGAAATTAGAGAAAGGCAACATTTTGTACCGACCCCATTTGATAAGGGCGGGGAGATGATGATGATTACTTATTTATTTTATTATTAGGACAAACAAGCATCAAGTTAAATTCTTATGTAGGTACAAACCAGATATGTATATTTAATTCAGTGTCAAGAGGCAATAATACACTCATATAGATACAAGACGAAAGTTCCTAGGGCACTATCGAATCGAAAAACAACTTGCCCAGCACCTAACCTAACTCTCATATACATCAGTCATATCTACAGGAAACATTTGGTTTAAGAACCAAATGTAGAGCTGACTGAAAAAAAAAAAATTAAATAAGTACCATTTATTCAGTGGGAATACTAGGATTACTTTAAATCGTCTTAGGACCTAGGAGATTCTACTTCTGTTCTTTCATATTATATTATTAGCACATCTACATTATACAGATAAAAATACTTCACTTACATACTCCAAAGTTCTCTAAAAATCTCTCTCAAAGAGGAACCTTTTAACATAAACAAAATTACTTTCACGTTTCTCGCAAACAACAAAAAACTACTTAAAAACAAGACCATTCCAATAATTACTTTCAATATGAACCAATAAATAATCTATCCAATAAACTAAATCACAAAAAAACAAACAAGATAAGTAGCATTATTTATATTGTATTAAAAAGTTGTAGGCTACCGGACAAAGGTCATAGACCCGACACCACAGATTGTGGTTCAGTTGCTGCGGACATCGACGCAAGCGCATCTTATGTTGTGTACTGTGTGGTATATAGATTTGGGAAAGATTATAAAGGTACTGTACTAAATGGACAATGATTTGTTTTTTTTGTGCAGTTTTTTAAGTTTGTCCATCAGAAAGTGTGCCTATACTCGTAGTTGATAAAAAAATTAAGCAAGATAAAAATAGGGATGTTTTTTTTAATAATTATTAATATTCAAGGGTTTAAGGAAATATGAAGACGCAAGTCAAAATATTTACGGACAGTTTCAATATTCTAAGCAAGTTACGACACGAGCGCGTACCACATAGTAATTTTTATTGTAATCATTAATTGACTAACGCATTGCATGCTCATCGTCACTTATATTACTAACGATAAACAAAGTATCAAATTTCAGGTATAAGTAATAATATCCTTTTATTTCTTTTTCCTTTCGTGATAATAAATTAAGTATTTTTGGAAAAAGAAACGTGCTGGTCAGTTTTGTTTATTTTGGTTGAAAAAGTAGCTGACCTACTCTTGAAAACGTGTTCCGTCAGAAATCCTGCTGGTTTCGAAACAGGCCATGAGGTTACAGTAAATTGATACAGCGAAGGTTTTAGTAGCAGGTAGATTTGGGCAATTGTTTACTTCAAATAATGAACTGACTAGCTTCTTATACTAAACTTTTATCAACCAAAGCCAAACATCAACTACATATTTCGTTTTGTTTCTTAATCTACTAATGACCAATGAGGTTAGGTTACTCTGTTGTGATGCCGTTTTCAAACAAATTACCAATGAGGTTTTGCAAATTACTGTCATTTTGGAGAACAAAACAAAAGGCAGCAGCAATGATACCGGAATGGTTAACGTTGTAAAAAAGAGGAATTAGATTCTGAAATGGAGGCTGATTCTAGTAAAAACGTTATATTTAAACGAAGTGAAACGTCTACTAAAACTTTAGATTTCGTTTTGTTTCCTAATCTACTAACTACCAATGAGGTTAGGTTACTTTGTTGTGGAGACGTTTTTAAACAAATTACTGTCATTTTGGAGAAGGAAACAAAAAGCAGCGGTAATAATACCGGAATGGTTGACGTTGTAAATTAGTAGAAGTGGGGCCCTGAAACTATTGAGAGTATTTCTTTCATATAACTTACAATTAATTCAAAAGAAATGTCAGCAGATTTACAAAAAGCTTGAGCTCGGAAGATAGTTTGATCGGATTGGCTACTAGTGCATAAGTAGGTACAAGGCCTATACCGAATTATTGTCACGGTCGTCAAAAGCAAGTGCGCACACTTGCATACATCTTTTAACGACCTCTGTGGCGCAGTGGGTGAAAGCCCACCTGAGACACAGTAGGAGGTTGCGGGTTTGATCCTGGCGGGATAAATGTTTGTATGATCTGCAAATATTTGTCTCGGGTCTGGGTGTTTTCCATAGTAGAAATAAGTAGCATGTCAGTCATTTAGTTCTCATAAAACAAGTTCTGCTTACTTTGGGGCTACATTATGCTGTGTGAAATGTCCAGCATTATTTATTAATTATTATCTTCATACCGATTAGGAGTCAAAACTATCATCTGATAGACAGTGTTCAAGAACCCACAGCATTATTCCAGGCGAAATAAATCATTCAGTGTCAGCAAGTAAAAAATAACCAGGTGGTCACATAGGGGTAATCTATTTACTTCCTCAGAAATAGCTCAATAGCCCAGTCAGCTTAGCATAAAAATGGGCTTAATCTCGGAATGAGAGATAATAAGCTGAATTTTCGTATATACCTTCATTTAGACGTCCTAAAAGTTGTCTCAAAAGTCTCATAAAATCTCGTGTCTGCGTCTTAAGTTATTCAAGGTCAAAGGTAAAAAAAAATAGTTTTTCGCAAATATCTCGGTTTCTATTGGTCCAATGATGTTAACATCTATAATGAAGTTGTAGAGCATACAATTTGCGACAAATTTTGTTTAAAACATTCTTTCATGCGCTCAACCGTTTTCGCGATAGAGTAGGGTGAGTGCGCAGCGCTCAGCCATACGCGTAGGTACTGTAACGCAAAGTCAAACGTGAATATCTGTGAATACCTTGAATTTTTAATAATTTGTTTTATTTATCAGTTAATTATCGACCAAGCGAGCAAAGCGAGCTAAGATCTTACGATTTTGCTTTGTATGTTTGTATGTGTAATTTTTATGTTCTCGCATAACTATCGAACCGTTAATCCAATCTGCATGAAACTTGGTAAATAACTAGGTTGTGCTATGGAAATTTGCTGAGGAGCATATGAGCGTAATCGATCGAGGGGTTGTAAAGATATTGGGATCTCAAGGGGGTAAAAAAGATAAAAGTTACACAGATATATTGAGTGGGGTGTCATATGAAAGGACTTAATTTGTACATTCCGAAATAGTTTTTATTTTTGTTCTAGGAAGTATAGTTTTTGAAATACACGTACTGAACGCTTTGCGCTCACGGCCCTGTATCGCAAAAACGGTTGAGCCCATGGAATTTTTTTTTTTATGAATTGGTCGCAAATTTTAATCTCTACAACTTCATAATAGATGTTAACATCACTGGACCAATAGCAACCGAGATATTCGCGAAAAACTATTTTTTTTTACCTTTGACCTTGAATAACTTAAGACGCAGACACGAGATTTTATGAGACTTTTGAGACAACTTTTAGGGCGCCTAAATGAAGGTATATACGAAAATTCAGCTTATTATCTCTCATTCCGAGGTTAATTCCTAATTTGACTGGACTACAACTATTTAAAACTTTATGACAATGCATTCAGACACTATACAGACGTTTATGAAGCAATACAACAGATGGCGACCTACGACAACATTCACGCGATGTTTGAATAGAAAGCAGGTAACCAGCACTTGTATTTACTCTATACTAGCTTCTTCTCAGTCGGGCACTCTTGTCAGAGTGGTCGTGACTGTCGATGGACAGGGTTGCGGCTCGCCGTTTCCGGTCACTTCCAGCCTTGAGAGTGCTGAACGTCGAGCAATGTCTCTCCATTTCTGGCGGTTTTTAGCGTTGCGAGCACACTGTACCACGGTTGACTGTGTAGTTTTGGTTATTAGGTCGATCCAGCGATACTATACTAGCTATAACTGAATAAATGGATGAATAAATGAAAATACTTTATAGCACACTTAAAACTGCAAAATACAACCAAAAATGAAACTACGAAACAGTGTACAATGGGCGGCCTTATCGCTAACAAGCGATCTCTTCCATCTTTGGATGGAGAGGCATCTATATAATATACATATAAACTAGCCGGAGCGGGCAGCTAGTATATCAATCTCTCTGTAGTCGGCCCCTCATGACTGAGGATCGTGGTCATCATCGGGTGGTCTGCATCTAGCTTGGATGATCTGTCTCCTGTAGTATATCAATAAATGCTCATAATTACGTCAACCAAATCATCATTGATGTAATTTTCATTGTTATTTATATTGTTTTCCTTGTAAATGCAGCCATTTCTACTCGTGTAAACAAATAAGCTGAAGACATTTCTCTACTGTACTGAAATAACTTTGTAGTAAACAGAAGGTTTGTTTACTATTTCTGTAAAGGTAATTTATAATTTTAACTTTTTACCATTTCTAATTTAGAAGTATAACTTTTTTCTCAAAAAGAAGGCTTTTATGATACACTCTCGAGGAAGTGTCAGTTAATAGTAATAGGTACTAGGCAAGACCATATCTGATTATATAAAGCGTATTTTAAAGACTAGGTACTTTACTACTTTCATTATAGAGGTTAATTTCCAATAGCATTATGAAAATCCACTAAAATGTGCGATAAATACTCATGAAAATGTATTTAAATTAATTTCTATAGATTTAAATGTATTTCCAGTATTAATTGTAATTCCAGTTTGTATGGAATAAAGGCCTTGGAAACCTGTAAATGAATTTTACAGTTAGAGGACACAGCCGCTCGTTATTTTTTTTTTACTGGAATGAATTCAGGATTATCGCAACACCAAAAATATACAGGGTGTGGCAAATTCTTGGTCACTGAAGGGTAGCTACCTTTTCTCTTGTAGTTAGAAAGTTTTGTTCTTAGGAAACTTCATTTTTATTTTGAAGAAAAAAATAATTGCATATTTAGATTTCTGAAAAAAAGTACAGTTAGCCTAAAAAATTACATTTGTCAAAAAAAACAAGTTGGTCTTAATCGACTCTATTTCCCACCAGAAACACTTCTCCCAAAGTAACTTATCAAATCAAATCGT
Source organism: Camptogramma bilineatum (assembly GCA_958496255.1). Lineage (NCBI taxonomy): Eukaryota > Metazoa > Arthropoda > Insecta > Lepidoptera > Geometridae > Camptogramma > Camptogramma bilineatum. Next base: position 11,851,049 of record OY292468.1, on the reverse strand, counting down.
AAGTTTTTGAAATAATTCAAAAAACACATCCCATACATTTTCTATGAAATTAGGAGTTGTAAACATTACAGTGCTACGTATTCGATCGTTTGTAATTTAATTTCATAACTGCTCCGGCAAGCTGGGGGGCTATTGTAAAGCGCGTATTTTAAATTTAGAACAAAGTGCTTCCCTGCAGATGTACAAATGGTATGCTCCATGCATATCATTATCTCTTGCGGCTCTGTCTGAGGCACCTAAGGCTTTACAATAGCCTCCCAGCATGCCAAAGCAGTTACGAATTTAAATTAATAACCATCGAATATGCGGCACTATAATGTTTACAACTACTAATTTCATAGAAAATGTATGGAATGTGTTTTTTTGAATTATTGCAAAAACTTACGATTTGATTTGATAAGTTACTTTGGGAGAAGTGTTCCTGGTGGGAAATAGAGTCGATTAAGACCAACTTGTTTTTTTTTGACAAATGTAATTTTTTAGGCTAACTGTACTTTTTTTCAAAAATCTAAAAATGCAATTATTTTTTTCTTCAAAATAAAACCGAAGTTTCCTAAAAACAAAACTTTCTAACTACAAGAGAAAAGGTAGCTACCCTTCAGTGACCAAGAATTTGCCACACCCTGTATATTTTCTTCTAGTGTTGCAGTTTATACATAATAAAAACTATTAAGTTTCGTTCACTCTAACAATATATTTAGTTTAAATTGTCTTTAAATTGTTCTCAGAACAGTTATCTTTAGATCTCCATATTTTGTAATTCCATCCACCTTTTCAAATTCATACTTTTCAACTCTGTATTTGTTTCTATCCTTTGTTTCTTTCAAAACAACAGCAATGTTATTGTTTTCTTTCTTCAACCTTTGACTTATGCCGCGTAAATTAAATTTGTTTTCTCAAGGGAAAATGCAAATTGTACAAAGTTCCATTTAGAAGCAGGTGCCAAAGATGCAAATTGAATTGCTCTTGGCAGACAGATACAATATGGGAATGAATGAATAACTCGCTGAAGTCAATAAATTTATTTATTTTAAAGCCAAATATGAAAATTTGGTGTTTACACCATCACTTATGCAATACATCATAATTCTAATTGACCTGGATAATCATCAAGTTAATATGACCAAATTAGAACACAATTTAAGCTTAGATAATGTCATTCAATTATGGTATCATTATAATTATGATGAGATTGTGTCCAATATAATTTACTGCGTTCACTAGAAACAAGATTTAAAAATTAAATAAGTATTTTATTTTAGATTCTATAGATCTGTTTCTGTCGTCATTACAGCAATTCATCTAACCATTGCAAGCCCTTATTTTCAGTGCTTACGCGTCTATTAGTTATTATATTTTCTATTGATTTTTGTTTTTCCACTAAATGCCTGGATTTTTTTATCGAGATATTCTTTAAACATAGTTAAGTATTTTGTACGATAAAGTTAGTTTTCTAATATTATTAATCTCTAACAAGTGAAAAAGAAATCATTTTGCACGATAAACATCGTTGTGTCGATAAACAACGAAACTAATTTAAAAACAAATTGGTAGCAACAATGTTACTGAACCACCAGGCTAAAAAGAGCTATGTGCTTTAACTGCTTAATTAAAATTAGAGACATTATTATGCTGGTCATTTTAAATTATTTTATGCACGTACTGACACAATCGTTCATTCGCCTCAACCATACATAGGTTTCTTGACTCCGGTTATACAATTTTGACCTGTATCTCTTCGTCAATAAGAATAAAACTGCTACAGCACATGTGGTTTAGTACGTGACCATGCATGCGTATGGGATAGATAAAGATGTTAAAGCAAAACTGTGTAGTTTGTTTTGATATCAATTTATCATTGTACTCGGCTTATTTCAATTTCATTTGCATAGAAATACAAATATACATTTTGACGTGACTTATAAAATGATTCTTGGTAATAAAGGTTATGGGATGTACTAAGTAGGTACCTACATTATGACCTGTCTGTTTGTATTTCTTTCTCTGACATCGTATTCTATCTACAATGAAATGGATTTACTGATTTTAATACAGTTTTATGTTCAAAGTTTGGATTCATTATAACGTTTCATGAAAACTAGACTAGATTAGGTATAGCTTGGTTTAGTTCTTTAACTAATCAGGTACTTGGTGGTAATACTTAGTCAAATATATTATAATTCGAATTTGAAATTTCACTAAAGTATGTACCTACATTAGGTACTTAAAAAAACATAAAAGTACAAAGAGTGTCGCAATTCAAATAAATTTAAAAACAGTCTCTAAAGTGTTTTACAATAGAGTCGATAAGTTTTATGGAAGTCTATCAAAATCGTCTGAGAACGATAATTTAAAAAGATAATGCTAAAAATAAAAGGTAAACAAACGTGGACGATGTATATTGCAACCTGTTTGAGACGTAAAGTTTAAGTCATAAGCAAAAGCGTTTAGGTGTTAAATAGCGTCAAAGCCATGACGACGGAAGCCTTTAGATGGCTTAAAAACTCCGTCACCAGAGTTGGCCTCTTGCTCATACGAGCTTACTTTAAAGCGTCATGTATGTTTGTCCTCATAATAATCACACTTCACACTAATCACACTAATATCACACTATCACACTAATCTACACTAATATTATAAAGAGGAAAAATTTGTATTTTTGTGTGTATGTTTGTAATGAATAAACTCAAAAACTACTGTGCCGATTTCAAAAATTCTTTCACCATTAGAAAGCTACATTCACCTTGAGTAACATAGGCTATATTTATGTGTTTAAAAAATAAATGTCCACCCGTGCGAAGCCGGGACAGGCCGCTAGTAATATTATAAATGCGAAAGTTTGGATGTATGTTTGTTCCTCTATAACTCAACAACCACTGAACCGATTTTGCTGAAATTTAAAACATAGATAGATAATGATTGCGAATAGGACAAAGGCTACTTTTTATCTCGAAAAAATGCACGGTTTCCGTGGGATAAATAAAATAGTAGTCCACGCGGGCGAAGCCGCGGGCGTCAGCTAGTTTAAAATAAAAAGTAAGGTGTTGGTATTATTTTAACTATGTTTTAAAATTACATTATAATTGATTTGATTATTTTACTTATTATTTTGGTTATTTTTGCTAGAGTTTACTTATATCTTCACCGTTATCGTGAGGAAACCCGCGGCTTAGTCAGCCCCACACGTAGGTATTGACCTGACCATGTCTTTCCTGAGGATATGGCCGGTTAAGTTGAAAGGATGTTTTTGGTGCTGGGCAAGTCTACTCCATCTAAAACATTGCCCAGGCACTACAGTGTCCCGTTAAGTGTAGGCAAAGATTTCCGCCTGGTACTGTATAAATCATCTAGTACCTAAAGATGTCAAGGCCTAAGTTTATATCTTACACCGTTGTTGTTGTAGGACCAGGTTGCATGTACCGTTAATTTTACAGTCCTCACAAGTATTACGATGCAAGTTGAGTCGCCGAATTTGATCGTCCTGAATGGCCTTAAATGGAGTCATTGAACAGTTACGAGTAGGTACATTATCTTCTTCATTGTTTAGGTTATATTTTTGTATTTTTAATTCAACAAAGGTCAATATCCTCTGACAACAATTGCTTACGAAATATTTAATTTAAAAAAAATCATGAAACTAAACTTGTAAAACTTAAATATGCAATAATAATACAATCAAGTGGATGATAACAAATTAAAATGTAAAAGATATGTGAAGTAGGTACTACTAAGTTGAATTATGACTCATATTAAACAGAAAGAAATTAGTTATACTAAAAAGAAATACAAATTAAAGATAAAAATAAAATATTGAACCATAAACAGATACGCAACTCAAATGTCTTTTCGAAATCACTAAATCGAAATTACAAAATGTAAATAATGGCAATATTTGTAAACATAGAAAACACTGCAAATAATAATAATAAGGGAATCAAAACAAATCGCAATAACAAGCAAAACAATAAGCTATAGAATAGTTACAACAGACAATTGAAAACTGGCACCGACGTAAAGACAATGCTATGGTCACCATAAAACTGCCTCAACAATGATAATGCAAGTTGAATACGCAAAGAAAATGTAAACAAAACTTTGACATTCAACTTGCAGACTGGAAGACCTTGATTACTGTGGCCCTATAAAACACCTTGCAATAAAAACACATCTCATGAAACCAATCACGAGAAAACATGCTTTATATCATACACCGTGTGCTTAAAATCCCCTGACAAAGAAGGCAGTTGAGATATTTTATACCGAGAATGCAATTCATATGAGGCTCGAATATATCGAAACATGTTTTTACTGAAAATGGAAACTAGAAAATCGTATATATCGTATAAATATATATTGTGCACAATATTGCCCTTGGCATTACTGATTCAAGATATACATATACATGCGAAGGATATGGTCATAATAATAACAATTGCATGTAGTACGTTGAGGAAGGCAGAAAATTTATTCAATTGTAATGTAAGGAACATTCTTGTGTAAATAATTTGTGTTCTTAGTATAATAGTTCCTTAGTTCTTTATACTTTTTATACTGATTGCAAAGTGAGAGATTTAGATCTCTCATAAAAAAAATTGTTTATAAGATATTCTTGTTGCAAATGAGCAATTTACACCATGTTACTGTACTTTTACTGTACAAATTAGCTTTACTTATTTGTCACATAAAATTCCATTCTTATAAATATTAACAATCACCAAAACCCTTGAGACACTTCCACTAAATAATCATAAAAAGCTTAACCTCTTTCTGGACATCTTCTCATCTTCATCGAATTATCAACCCTACCACTCACAGATAAATTGCATTATTCTATACACGTTTCCAATTCCCGATTTGTACCGGAGGACCCAAGACAATGCCGAAAGCTAAACAAAGACTGGTCGCCATGCTGTCTGCCACGTGCTTCGTATAACGGATTCAGATTAAGCTGAAGAAAACAAACAATTCAAGGGAAATTATTAGCAAACTTGGTTCGGTAGCAGAATGGATTTATATCAACCATGCACCAATTGCCTTCATGGCATCTCCATAAAGATCAAAATGAGCTTAACTTATGTGATCTTCTAAGGAAGACTAGAAATGAACAAAAACAGATAAGAGTAATGCGCCCTTTAGATTGTATGAGTTTCTCGCTTCGATGATGTGATTATAGAAAGCAAATGTCAAAATATGATAATGTGAACTAAAAAAATATATCAAACGTGGAAGGTCGATAATAGCCTGTCACTGAATTGTCATGAAGCGAGTTTCTCGCATCTAGGCTGTATTGCAAAAACCAATTAAAAAGGTAAGTTTACGGAGCCGTAAATAACACGATACAGTCTTCCATGAATTTGAATGTATGAATTAATTAACAGCATTGATGCTATTGATGTTGATGAAAGAGTATCCCAAAAATATGATAAAAGAGTATCCTAAAAGACTAAACCCCTTGATGATCACGTTCGAAATGAAACACATTACATAATTACAGAATGTGAAATACTTGAAGTTACTAACACCAAACAGTTGAGTCCCCAAAAGGAGATGAATGCCATTCGATCTAATCACATCAGCTGCATGCGTGTGTCACACTACAGGAATAACTGAGTGCTTGCAGACTCAACGGCGTCGTGATGTTGGATAAAATTATATTCCAGTTGATATGATCACATCTTGGAATACTAAAGATCTTTTAAATGGCTAGGTCACAGCTCCCTAGCCAATGCAACTCTAACTAATTATTGTAATACTGAATGAAAAAGATGAGAATGTACCTCTCGGTCGAAGGATAAATACTGATACACTCAACAAAGATTGCGATGACAAAATCTCGAATTATGACTGGATTGGGTGGTGTATTGGGTACTCAATGTGATTTTTATATTCAAGAGCTAACGATTGGTCCATCCTGGGATAAGTTAGTAGGTCTTTAGCAAAACACATTCTTTATTATAATTAATTGCTGAAAAAACTCTTTTTTTTTTATAAATTCTCAGTTAATGTCAGACGTGGCAGAATTTTAAAAATATACGGAGGTATATAGGAGAATTGTCTTTATTATGCTAAAAAATATTTAGTCAGTTTTTTACCAATGACATTCTTCTATCCAATTATGTAAGTTAAAGTAATAAAGGCCTTTAGGCGGCCTAAAAACTCCGTCATCAGAGTTGGCCACTTGCTCATACGAAAGAAGAAGAAGTAAAAGTAAATAAAATCAACGAAATTCAGATTCTAAAGAAAAGTATACCTAGATATTTGAATTGTCAATAATAATTGTTGCATATCATTACCACAATCAAGCCACAATCCTTTGCTAATACTAATAGACTTGGAATGACAGAATATGCCTTTTAAGAAGCAACAAATGAGTAAGTCATAATTTCAGATCTATATGGCAAGGAATCCAACTTAGTGGGCGTGCGATTCGATAGTTGCAATTACAAATTCAATTTATAATCATAATTATTGCTTACGATTTCTCCAACATTGGAGCATATCCATTTTCGGTAGTCAATTAGTGTAAAATGAAAAGCATATGGCTGTTATAGTTTTTTGCTCGCTTTATAAGTTTTTGTTCCAAAATGGCTTTAATTTTATTACAATTTGCATATAAAGTATTGAATAGAATGTAACTACTTACTAGTATTTTATAGCATATAATGTGACTACTAGTTTAACTAGACTAGTAGAATATAGTAAACATTTTTAAACATTATAACTACATAAAATATTATTCCTTGGAATCAAATCTGTCAGTTTTGTAATTTAACTGTAAATCAAAATCAAGATTATTTTGTCTTCACCATGTTATAGACACTCTTTAAATAAATAAAAATCTCTTTAAGTAGGTACCTACTCACAGAAAAACTATTTACACAAACAAAAACATTTTATTCTTTAGAAGTTATTCGTTATCAAAATGACAAAAATCAGTCTATTTTCAGAGTGCTTCAAAATTACCACTCTAACTAAAGCAATTTAAATGCATCTGTCATGTAACACTGACAAATTCCTGCCATTCCGTACTGACATCTCACCAATTCCTGTTTTCACCGAAAATAGTTCAGTAAACAGGGGACTGTTATTTAACCTGAAATTAAAATGTCAGAAATCAATGCCCCTGTCACTTTGACAGGAGAAAGATGTAAATTGTGTTGAAGGAGGCATTTTTTCAGAAAACAAGGGAATGTCGTGTGATGGCCATTGACAGTTTAATTGGTAGGTATTTTTGTTTCCACAACTATTTGTCTACTTTTTTGCAAATAAATAAGTTACGTATATTTTTATAGTAGGTAACCAAATTGTAATATCAGATAGCTGATTGAAAAATGTTTATTAATTTTTTTAAATATGATACAGAGACGTCATGAAAATGAATCATTATCAGATTTTTTGAAAAATCCAAAATATCTAGTACTTACTCCTCCGCCAATATACCAAAAAGGTTTCTTCAAGATTTTCACGCTAAATTCATATTATTGTAGGTATAGATTGGCGGAGGAGTAGGTAACTAGATATTTTGGATTTTTCAAAACATCTGAAGATGGACTTCCTGAAAGTCACGCCTGAATCAATTAACTATGAATCATTTTACTGACTAATATGAAATCAAAAAGCAGAATCATTAAAAGTAAATTGTGTTCTTCATTTTTCATCAGCTAATCATAATTTCTTACTCAAATAAATTCTGTTTAAAAACATAGGAGGGTTAATAAAAATGAGTTCAATAAAAATCATTCAACACAAACAGTAACTGAATAATGAATTCAATAATTCAACGACAATTAAAATTCCAACAATATATCAAAATCAAAACACACTCGATGAAACAAAATGACAAATGACACTTTACAAACCTCGAAATAGCACAAAAGACTAATCTTAAATAACAATCTCCAAGTTAAATGAATATTAATATATTTCTAACAAAGACACCCTAATTTGGCGCCAAAACTCGGAATAAAACCAGGGGGCTGACATTCCGAGTGTCAGGGGACAAAGTTTTACCAAATCGACGCATAGACATTTTGACAGATGGGACTTTTTTGTTTTAGGGTTTTGTACTATTTTTTGAAACGGCTATATTTAATTTTAATTGAAAATTATGTTAGTTTTTTGAAAGCCAACTGATCTAGCTTGGAAAAAATATATAAATAAAAACGAAAGTATGTTTGTCCTTTAAACGTTCCTTAACCATTGATCAGATTTTGATAAAACTTTGGTAAGGTCTTCTGAGGACGCCAGCTATGTTCAAAAAGTTTAAACTAATAAAAAAAGGCGATACAAAGTTCACCTGTTCAGCTAATACTTATATTTAACATTATATCTTTAACATTTTATTTTATATGAAAAATTAAAAAAAAAGTCTTAGACTAATTTTATTTAAAAAAAAACCTGTTAAGCTACTCTACACAATACACATAGTAATTACTGATCTAGGCGTCCTAATTATCAACATACTTCTGACATTTCTACATAAAGTACCTACAGAACCCAGAAGAAGCCAAACCTACTCAACAATAACCGTATTTATTTTTTACAAACCAAAGCAGATATTTAGTACTGAGACAGCTAATAAATCCTCAGTAATTATAGCTAAGGCGTTTTGTTGAAAGGCCATAGGATATGCTAGTGGATTTATTAGTGAAAATATAATTAGTGGCGGTTGTAAATTGGTTTTAGATTCCTGTAATGGCTTTGAAGATTTAGGAACAAATAGATGTGTTTTCTTAAAAAACAGTATAGGAAACACTATTTTTCATTATTGAAAAGCTTATTGTAGTCTCTCGTATAACTTTTTTTGTCTTAAGGAGTGGCCACACAGCGTTTTCTGCAGCGCGTTTTTGAGCTGCGTGTTCTCATCGCGGTTTGTATCGATAAAAACGCGATGCAAAAATCGCAATGTGTCACTCCCTTGTAAATGACAAACATAATTTTTTTTTTCTTTTTTTCTATTTATATTACAAGTAAGTTTATTTTTTTTTCTTATTTGAGAACGCGAAACACCATAGGTACTATTTAAGCAATATTTGAATATTCTTTATAATGTAAAGTTAGTCTAGTTAAGACATCGCTTTAATGGTTGTAATAAAATACAAATAAAAATTAGATCTAAAAATAATAATTACAACTAGGTAACTATTATTATAACTAGGTGTTTTCTATGTATATTATGTATGTATTTAAAAAAAAAATGTATATAAGTAGTATATCAGTCATGTGGTTGCCATAACACTAGCTCTGCTTAGCTTGGGACTACATGATGCTGTGTGAAATGTCCAGCAATATTTATTATTATTATTATTATTATTATTATTATTTATAACTCCTAACTTTCCCACAGATCAAAAATAAATCCAATCGTAGAATAATTACCAACATTAATTTCGAACTTAAGTAGGTACTTTTGTTACTTAAGATCAAGTCAAGTTGTTTCTATAATAAGTACTTGATACTTTGTGAGGACTCAAGTGGTCAATATTTCCCATGTTGCCCAAAATAGAACAATTATTATAGAAAATAAATAGCGATTGTTGAAATTCGGTCATTTGATTTTGGTTCTATTCAAGAATCCATCAGTCAGTCAGTTATAAAGGTCCTTACTTATGAAAGATGTTTAAAGTTGGTTAAACAACGTCCTGTCTTTATTTGTGGATAGTGACAGACAGAAACAGGACGTTGTTCAACCAGTGTTCAACTTTAAACATCTTTCGTAAGTAAGGGGGATTAAGTTTAAGTTTGTCTATCAAGCAACTGTAAAAATTGTATAAAAAGTTTTATCAAACATCTGTACCTATTGTAAATCACTATCAAGCTTCATCATCATCATCATCATCCGCAGCCAATAGTATCCCACTGTTGGGTGTAGGCCTCCCTTTGTTTATCAAGCTTAGTCAGATACAAATGCTATCATTTATGTTTAGAAAACTGGTGTGTCTAGGACCTATCTTCATCATAATCTTCCTTCCCTTGTCCCAGTTGTAGGTTTTGCCGTAACATCTCAAAAAATACTCAAAAGTCCCGAAAATGATACATATTTTTTGTTTTACATTTCCAAAAATAGCATTTCACGACATAATTACACCAGCTCATTATAAGTGGCTTTGGAGCTTACTTCTAAAGCCGTGTACATATCAAACGGAGCACCCTGTAAAACATAATGACGGGTTTTTGTGATCAGGAGATTATGTGGGGTGACCGAAATGGCGTTATAATGTTTTACGAGTGTAAAACTGGCTTTAACTTTGATTTTTTTTTAGGACTGTCACTTTTAATAAAAGATTTGAATGTCAGTTAGACCCCAAGTTTTGAAACTAAACACGATTTAACTTGCCAATTTTACTTCTTAAAATGTTTTGAGTTCAGTTTCCACCAATATAAACATAGGCCTTACATTTTTACAGTGTCAGGAGGCAATTTTTACCTACATTTATCGGAACACTGTAGTGCTTGGGACTTGGGACATTGTTTGAGATAGAGTAGGCTTGCCCAGCACCTAAACCATCCTCTCAGCTTAACCGGCCATATCCACAGGAAAGACAATGATCAATACGTGTGGGGCTGACTAAGCCGCCGGTTTCCTCACGATGTTTTCCTTCACCGTTTAGAGCTCGTGTTAATGCACATATAAATTTTTCGAAATGAAAAATCTATTGATGCACGGCCAGGGTTTGAACCTTCGGATCGAAAGTCGAGGTAGGTACTAACCAACTCGGCCAATACATCAATGTAAACGAAACTACGATAAGTGCCCGATATTCCGTGCTCCGGAAGGTCAAGGTCAAGTCATTAAGCCATGACGTGTCAGGCGGCCTAAATCTCCGTCATTAGAGTCAACCATTAGCTCACATTAGGACCAATTAGGACCATTAGGACCAATGTATAAAATGAATTATGATCACGACTGTATTCCCAAGATGTGGCAGGAATATTCTTTCAGATCTTTAGGCATTTCAAGATCATTTGAAGATGGGGTAGTCAGAGGTATGTCCAAACACATTTGGTACATTCCCACATCTTGTAGAAGTTATCATGCCATACGTGACAGGTTGCAAGCCCATCGACGCTATTAGAAAGCTAATTGGTTTCCTCACGATGTTTTCCTTCACCGTTTAGAGCTCGCTGCTGTTTATATGTAGGTAGGTACCTACGTTCGAATGTGAAACAGCAGCGTTTAAACTAAAGTCGACACATAGATACTGCAGTGTTTCAGAAACGAGATTCCATGCGACATAATCCAACACAAGTGCCTCTAAACTAATAATATTATCACAGTCTGCTTTGCGCACTAAATAATATCCTTTATGGACCGTTGTGCCCGTAAAGATATTAATAAATACACATGGATGGTCTTTCCACTGCTGGCGTGCTTCAGCGTTAAGTTTTGTGTTTTAGTGCATCCAACATCCTATCAACGCTTTTAGTGTATTTAGTAAAGTCATGAAATGAAAATTTAAAGTATATTGGTACTTAAAAATTGAAATCTTTTAAACACAAAAAGTGTTACTACTAAAAACGTAGGCCTTTTCATCTTTGCTAGATGATTTATACAGTGTCAGGAGGCAATCTTTGCCTACTCATAACGGGACACTGTAGTGCCTAACTCCATTGTTTTAAGATGGAGTAGGCTTGCCCAGCACCTAAACCATCCTCTCAGCTTAATCAGCCATATACATACAACACACAGGAAAGACATGATCAATACGTGTGGGGCTAACTAAGCCGCGGCTTTCCTCACGATGTTTTCTATCAACGAGCTCCACACGTACTGGTCATGTCTTTCCTGTGGATTAGTCGAGGGCACAAGCCATGATTGAGCCCATAAGGCCGCCTTAAAACTCGGGAACCAGAGTTGGTCATTTGCCAAGGAAAGATAGAAGGGAGAAGAGGAGTTGGCAGGAGACGCCATTCCTGGTTAAAAAACCTGCGGGACTGGTTTGGCTGCAGTACCACATCTCTTTTTAGAGCCGCAGTTTCCAAAATCAAAATAGCCATGATGTTGTCCAATCTCCGATAGGAGGGGAACCCAAAGAAGAAGAAGATGATTTTTGTCATCAATTTTTTACTCTGGTGCATTACTTATGCCGATGGATGACTATAATACTAACTATGTCTTTAAAACGCTATACTGAATCGTGCTATGATATGTGGCCCTTAGTACACCACAGTCAATTTCTTCTAAACTAGAGCTCTTTGGATAACAAAGTAAGCTACAGAAATTATTGGTCAATTTAATAAACGGTTTGGAAACATTAAACTAAATGCTAGCTTGACTTGCGTCGACTCAAATCTTGAGTACCTACCTACCTCTGCTAAATTTCGTAAACAAGAAAGAAGAAAGAAGTTTTTGTTAATAGGAGAATAATTAATGTTAAACATTTCATTTTTTTTGCGCGATTAAATTAATTTGTACAAAAAATTATAAATTAATATTTACAAATAATAATTAATTTAAATAAATCCATAGATGCATGGCCAGGATGCGAACCCACAACTCTCGGATTGAAAGTCGAGGTACTAACCAACTCGGCCAACACAACTAAGCAAAAACAGTATTCAACTGATATAATCGATGACTTAAGATTCTTAAGTAGCAATTATTTTCAAATTCAAGCACCGTCTGCACCCAGCTTTGCTCGCACATTCAATTTTATGTAACGACCACCATTGAACCCAATGGCGTCTTTACTCAAGAAGATTCTAATATCGCGCTAAGTCTGCTAAGTATAAGCTTGGTCCAAAAACTCATCTAACTGGTATTTAATAAAGGACTTAAGGGCTCGGCGAACGTATCTACTTACCTAGGAACGTAATACCAAAATAATTTAAAATTTGAGCATATTTTTATCACTTTACGTTCTTATTTGGATAAAGGTAGTATTTATCTAGGTTCCTGTTAAACTTTTGTTTCAAAAAACTTACTATAGAACAAATGAAAAGAAAACATGCCATTTTTGGTGTACCTACGAAGATTTCAATTCAATTGGCTTACATTTCTTTTCAGGTAAGTTTTTCGGAACAAAAGTTTAACAGGAACCTAGATAAATACCTACTCTCCTAATCTAACAACATAAACTGATATAAACATGCTTACATTTTAAATGATTTCGGTATTACGTTTTTATGGTAATTCGCCGGTCGCAGCCCTCTTAAGGGACCGGCGAACGTACCTACATACCTAGGAACGTAATACCAAAATAATTTAAAATTTGAACATATTTTTATCACTTTATGTTATTATTTGGATAAAGGTAGTATTTATCTAGGTTCCTGTTACACTTTTTCCCCAAAAAACTTACTATAGAACAAATGAAAAGAAAAAATGCAATTTTTGGTGTACCTACAAAGATTTCAATTCAATTTGCTTACATTTCTTTTTAGGTAAGTTTTTCGGAACAAAAGTTTAACAGGAACCTAGATAAATACCTACTCTCTTAATCTAACAACATAAACTGATAAAAATATGCTTAAATTTTAAATGATTTCGGTATTACGTTTTTATGGAAATTCGCACGTCGCAGGCCTCTTAATAATATTCCGTATTCCGTTTTATCAAAATACTTACCAGGTATTTATCACATAAATTACCTTTTTATTCAGCCTGACGTTTCGACTGGATTGCACGAGCCGTGGTTTGAAGACTATGGGACCACGGCCAATAGAATCCAGTCGAAATGTCGGGCTAAATAAAAAGGTAATTAACATCATATTCATTCATTCATTCGAGTCAATGGCACTCATATTAGTTTTGACCAGTACTTTGCAACCTCCACGATTAACATCATAAATACCCGGATACATTTAGGTACCTATTTATAATGTGTTCTGATCGTGAAAGTTTAAAAAAGACGCTGCATACGTAACGGGATAAAACCTCGGACGGGACGGAGACGTCGTCCTTATCACAGAATACTAAGGTCCTTATTGATGTATTTTCCGTTTTTGACGTTTTTTCCGTCCCGTCCCGGACGGACGGCAGATGCAATAACATCAGTAAGGACCTTAGTGTTCTGTGATAAGGACGACGTCTCCGTCCCGTCCGAGGTTCTATCCCGTTACGTATGCAGCGACCTTTACCCTTGTTAAAAATGGGGATATAGTCGTTAAACATAGGACAAGTAGGATCACATAGAGTCACTCTAAGAGCTAGGTGATTCTACGTTGTTCGAAAAAAGACCAAAGGGAAAAATAACATGAAAAAAAAGAAAAATCAAAGCCATCTCTAGTTCATTCCAACTCGGTACGATAGTGTGGATCAAAGATTATACTTGCAGCAAAACATGATCATTCACAAATGATCCTGTAATTTTGAAAACGAGTCCTATACTTTTCTCTTTTGCTCTCATGCTAATCAAGCTTAAAGAAAGAGATGGAACGAGGTAGAATGAGCCTATAATTTTCCTACTATCATGGTAATTGGTGCGTATGTTTTACTGTGTGTTTATCGGTCACCTCTTGGTTTATAGAGACGTTTTAGTGATGAGAATGTTATCGATAGAAATGATGAATATCGTTGAGTTTTTCCGTATAAAATATATATATTTTTTGAATTGTGATGTTATATTATTCTGGATTTTAAACAAAAGTAAGGGAGTGGGCACACTGCGTTTTATGCAGCGCGTTTGTATTGATACAAACGCGATGCGAACGCGCTGCCTCACTCGGTTCGCATTTATATGGAAACAAACGAGCTGCGAACGCGCGTTTTTATCGATACAAATGCGATGCGAATGCGTAGCTCAAAAACGCGCTGCAGAAAACGTCATGTGCCCACTCAAGTGGGCACATGACAACACACATCTTTTAAAAAGTGTATGGAATATTTATAGGCTAGTCCAGCGAAGCTTTCCTTTATTTCTAAATGTTTTTAACAATTTTATAAAATATCGAGAAAAAAGTTTAAAACCGTAAAAAAATGCATTTTTCGAAGGACGATTTCAACCATTCACTTCTTTACAATCCCATTATATAAAATACTCATATCCTATTAAACTGCATTATCTTCCTATTACGAAGCGATTTGCCATTCTAAAAATGCAACAAATTATTCAAAAATGACCCTTCATCTAATGAAAATAAAGACCAATTGGTGCAATTACACAACTCTGTATAACTACCAATCTTTATCAATATAAATCGTTTTAAATTGACTCTTCGTGCTGTGGAAATAAGAATCAATTTGCGTTATTATCTTCTTGGCAAGGATAATAAAGGTGGATAAACCGAGTCACTGAATTCTTAGGATTTGAAATACTCTGAGAAGAGGAAACTATAATGTTCTTTTTGCAATAAATTGTTTAAAGTTTTAGTAAATTATAATAGACTAGGAATAAAAAGTGTTTAAAAAAGGCGCCGTAATGCAATTATAAGGTACGGTACCTGTATGTCTTTGTTTGTACAAAGTAACGAATAATAAGCGACATAAAACATGCAAAAAGAATTATGTTATAGCAGGGATTTGAACTTACCACCTCAATAACGTTTTTATTACTTAACATGCCGTCATAATTTACATGTAAGTACATTTTATAGTTCGCTACGCATTTTAAGATGATCGTAAAATAGTTAAAGACATGTTTCAGCTACAATCGAGTTTTTACAATCTTTTTAAAGCGTAGTGCATACTAACCACACCAGATGCGTTCAAATTCCAAAATTTTTTATGACACGCTCGTAGTTAAAACACGTGCCTGTGCGTGTGCGCATTATTGTGAATGTAAATAAATATGGCGTTAAAGTTGGCTCGCGTTTAGTGTAAACACACCCTTACGTAGGGTGTTTTTGGAGATGCGTAGAAGATGGACAGACGTTTCTTTTAGAAAAATAAAAGAATTTAATATTATGTACTTTAAAGTAGGTACACTCAATACTTTGTAGTGAACAAAATTTTAAAAATTTCGAATCTTTTGTTTGGTATTACGTATAGTATTATATTATCTGTGGTATTACATTATTTCCTTAACCTATCCGTATAGTTTGCGGCAAGTAAAAAGAACGCTGGAAGAAAGTGGAGGGGTGTGTTTTGCCTCATGTTTGCGAATAGGTAACACATGCGAAAATATGAGACGTAACACACCCCCTTCACTTTCTTCCAGCGTTCTTTTTACATGACGCGACCTCTACCATGTGGGCATAGATTAGTAGTTATTGTGGTGAGTAAGGTTGCTAGAGTTCTGCAAGGAAGCGCTGCGATGACAACTGGTGGATCAGTCTTGTCGTTTAGCCGTCGGCGCAGTGATTCCTCTTTTAAAGGGTCAGCAGCGCGAGCGTAACTCCTCTGGTGTCGTCCATAGGCTACGGTAGCCGCTTACCATCAGGTGGGCTGTATGCTTGTCTGTACCTTTTGAGGCTGTTTAAAAAAGATTTAGGTAAAGATGATATAAGTCAAACATAATTCAAAAACTATCTACAGAACCATCCCACCCCAGTGGTTAAGTATGTTTGTTTGCATTTTTCCCCAAAACATCACGGTGTGGGGTTCTCTTTGATGTTCCTTGTTTGTTTATTGAAAGTAATACACAAGGTTAGGTTGTACCGACAGAAAACTGTTACAAAGACAAAAAACATTCATCAATAACTTTGTATGACTGAGGTCAACGGAGGTCGAGAAGCTTCAAAAGAAAATGGCGTTTGGGAAGGAAGTATTTATTTTTGGTCCATAAAACAAAAGTATGGAAAAAATTGATAAAACTTTATATTATCATTTTTTTATAAAAAACATACATATTATTATAATCACAATAAATGTTGTCTTTCAATTTTTTATTAAACTTTGTCTTAGAATTATTGTTTATAGTTTACTAGGTAAGACAGGGTCTTCCTACTGGGTCCGCTAGTCCTTGTAAATTAATAAAACCATTGCAGAAGTCTTCGAGGGGCTTCAAAACGAACCATGTTGTTGTTGAGCAGTGGGTAAGAAGTGGTTTTAGTTGATCAGGGGATCAGGGAATCCACTGCTCAACTTGACGAAGTTGAGCAAATTAGTTGAGCAGTGGAGAAGAATCGTTCAAATCTCCGTCGCGAGAAACTTCGTAATCAAAGATTCTTCATACAAATTCATGCATTTAAGAAATTATTTATTTTATTTATTTATTTATTTTATTTCCAAAAATACAGAATACTAACTTAGGATCTGGCTAATAGTGTTTTTAAACTTAGATTAAGTTTGACTAAACACTAGGTTCTCGAAATTATTACAACAAAAATCTCAAATGCAAGCAAAACACAGCAACGTTATTACCTAAGTAAGTACCTACCTAGTTATAGCAATTAAAAAATATGAAAAATAAAAGATGTAGGTACTCAAATATCTACGTAAATAATTAAGAAGCCTTGATTCACGACATTTGTACAAAATGTCGGATCCATGCATTTCGTCATCAAATCCTCTTTAGGTGTATTTACGTCGTGATATGCCAGCTTTCCCAACTCGAAAACTAACAGTTCAATTGAATCATAGGTTTTATACATTGCTTATACCTTCGTCTAATAAATAATAAGCTCTACCTTATAATCTCTGGCCAACTCACTGTATTGACCATGAAAGCAGAGCTCCGGAAAAAGGTTGAAGCTTTTGAGATGTCGTACCGCCGCATGCTTCGCATCAGTTGGACCGATAAACTTACTAATGTAGAGATTTTAGACCGTATGGAAAAGAAATTAGAACTTATCCGGACCATTAAACAGCGGTAGGTCGCTTACCTCGGACATGTACTGCGACATGACCGGTATCATCTCTTGCAGACCATCATGATGGGTAAAATACCAGGGAAGCGTAAGGTTGAAAGACGTAAGATGTCATGGCTTCGTAACATCAGGGAGTGGACAGGGATAAAGACGGTGGAACAACTGTTCAGTCTAGACAAGGAGATTTTAAAGAGGCACTGAGAAAATAAGAAGAAACTCACTGTATACTTTTCTTTTTTCTTTTTTCGTATGAGCAAGTGGCCAACTCTGGTGACGGAGTTTTTAGGCCGCCTAAAGGCCTAAAATCTGTATACTTAGTCCAACTCAAGGCCAATTTCAGGACGAAGTTTCTATTCCACTAGAAACAGCGGGTCTTAAAAAGGCCGTTCAAGGAGAATCATAATATGAATTGCACTATAATGCCTACTCTTTTTATATAATGTGAGTGACAAGAAAAAAAACACTAATTATATTCATAAAAGGAAATGCGTTAAAGATCATTTCACCCTCCCTGCGGGCTTAAAAAGGTCGCTATTGCAGAATTGCAATAAAGGAATTTAACTATTGCCATCTCTTTTCATTGACTGAGAGTGAAAAGAGACGGCATTATAGTTCATTTCATTTTGTGATTCAGCTTTAACGACCTTTTTAAGTCCGCTGAACTTAGTTAACAATAAATCCAAAGAACATAGGTTCAAATCCATTGTACAATTTCAGAGACTTAGACGATGAAGAAAATCGCGGTTTAATCTCTTCCACACTCAATAAAAAAAAATCTAAAAATTTGTAAGGTTATACTAAAAGCTCCGCCTTAGAAAGCTACTAATCAGCTGTGTTTTTGATTTTAGGAAATAAAAAAATTACATAACAAAAGTAAACAAACAAAACCCCAATAACATTAGCTTAGAACGCAGGTGTTAGCAATTAGCTAAAGCCCTAGGCTACCTTAAGAATCTGTCACCATCACAAAACGAACGCTATAAACAAAAAAGGATCACAAAAAGCACGTTAGATATATTTTAAGGTGCGTATCGACATTAGGAGGCTGCTCGCGAGGCATCTCGTTTAGAAATAGAAATAGACAAAAGTTTTATTTTCGCCACTACGATAAATACAACACAAATCAGGTGACAAGAAAATAAGGCTACCCCTCACGCGGGGCAGCCTCGTAATATCGATAATATCGGCTTTAGATTTGTTGGCCTTCGTGAATCTTTGAAAAGTCTATGTAAGTAGTCAAAAGCACACCTAATTTATAATTTTCTTTTTTATTGAGAACTTTATAGTTCTTATGTTTATTACGTTGGCCGTTTCTTAGCAAAGCAAAGCTAAGTACTAAACCTAATAGTGTCAAGGCTGTTTATAGAGGACAAGACCTAAAGCTTGAAATTGCATTTGCACGGAATATTGTTTACTTCTATTTCGCGTAATATTGTATTAAGTTGTGTAATGCCTTTGATTAGTTGAATTGAAATGCGTAGTTTAGTAAATCCAGTAAGTAAAGCATGATTTGTTGTTGATCACTGATCAGTAAGGATACTTGGAACATGCCCTTTTTAACCGACTTCAAAAAAGTAGGAGGTTGTCAAGTCATCGAAATCTTCTTTTTTATTTTGTGCTTTTTTATACAGATGTTCAACATTACTAGAAGACGCCTGGGGACCGATTTGGAAAGTTATTTTTTTGTTTGAAAGGATATAGGTAGGTAAGTACTTTCCGATTGGTGCCACAAAAATATGGTGATTATAATCTGTCAGGATCTTTAGAGTTATGAACAGAAATGCACCTCGAAAGTGCAGAAAATTGCCCAGCTTATAATATTGAAGTCGGTTTTTTTAAATTTTTAATTTTGTTAAGTACTTAGGTATATTCCGTCAAAATTATCATAACTAGCCGATAGACATAAACTTCTAACCCTGACGTTTTTTATGGATTAGATTTTAGCAAAAATGTGTCATACCTGTACCTACTCCTAAAAGTACCTTGAAATGGCAAAACACACTTTAGTATGTCATAGATCCATTAGATGATTCTGTACTACTTTGTATCAGTTTTGCTGTTTTGCTCTGTTGAGTAACAAACAAATATACAATCTGACTTTAGAATTGATATAGGGATCAGTAAGGGCTGTGTTTGATGCGCCTGCTACCAACGGTGTCAAATTCCAATATATCAAAGAGACCGTCTGTTTTACCAGCAAAAGATTTGGTACAAAGAGAATGGATTATTTATCAACATTGTACATGGCTACATAGAAGTATAAATCTAGGTACTGCAATGTAAATTTAGTTATAATGAACAATATCTGGGTGCAAATAGAGAAAAATTATTGTGAAATTACGAACCACATAGTACTGGTAAATCTTTTTGTGAAAATGCCGAGAAAACGAATTTTTCCTGATATTGAGACCTAGCTAGATCGATTTCCCCCCCACGAAAAAGTGCTTGGATGTATTTGTTTGCCTAAACCGGAGACCTACACAGCAGTGGTTGGATGTGGGCTGATTAGATAAATAGATAGAAATTACACATGACGATACATTTTAATTAAATAAGTTTACGAATTAGACCACACGCCCACTAAAGCATCAAGTGTAAACGTTCAATTAGGCGGTAATTAAGTAAGCAACGCAGGTTGTGAGCGGCTCTGTTCAAAGTTCAGATGTAACTGATACGATAACACTTTCACTTTACACTGAAATAGATCACTGTATCTATTACTTGTTATGAATAAAATACTTTTAGGCTTCCCAACGAAATAAACACTAAAATTATTTTGGTTTTCTGGAAATTATATTGATGAGTTAAAAAAATATAGTAAATTTTCACCTATTGTGTTTAAAAACGAACAAATATACCTTAAGTTTTGTGTTTCAAAATATAAAGGCATTTAAATTTAAAACAAAATTGATAAGTAAGTATAAATAGGTAATCGACAATTTTTTCCTTGAATAAAAATAGCTTTTTCTTTCCCTTAGAATGAAAGCTTAAAGAGAGAAAAGCTTTAAAGGGTAAGAAAAGCGTTTGTGGAAATACAGACCCCAGCAAGAATTCCACATTTTAGCAGTGCGTATGAAAAATGTATACTCAATGGGTATAGTGCGAACCCTGGGAATAATACACATACCAGAGTTAACGAGTGGCTAAATTAAAAATTTTAAAAATCCAACTACAATGTTATAAGATGAGCAATTTTCTGCACACTCGAGGTGCATTTCTGTTCATAACTCCGAAGATCCTCAACAGATCCTCACCAAATTTTTGTGGCTTCGATCGGAAAGCATACCCTTTCAAATAATTTTTCAAATCGGTCCAGGTGTCTTCGAATAATCGGTGAACATACTTACATAAAATAAAAAGACAACAAAAAAGATTCCGACGAAAGAACCTCCTCCTTTTTTTGAAGTTGGTTAAAAACCATTCGAACTTACGTTCTGGCCTACTTTAAATCATAGTATCGATTGAATCGTAGTAACGTCAATGTCAGTACCTACAGCCACTTTACTAGTAAACTTGAGCTACCGTTGGAGAACTGGTCACGATCGATAGCTATCGATAGCTCACTAATAGCTACTGATTACAGATAGTATATCTTTGGAGGAAATCTGTCTTAAATTAGCTACGGCTGATTTAATTTAAATTTATGTAGCGCAGATTTAATATGTAAATTTTTAATGAGCTTGTTTGACACGTGCCAAAGGCATTGCTAGGTCTTGCTTTTGGCTGATTTTAGTTTCACGCTCACCGTCAACGCTGATAGGCGAGTGATCTTTATTATAATGAAATAAGGATACTGAGATCTCTATATCTAGAACTCCTCTGCCAATTTAAACCAAAAAAAAAAAGTTTCTTCAAAATTTTCACGCTAAAGCCACCCAACCACCCACTTTCCACAGCCTAGCCTTACTATGCCAGGCTAGTCAGGGCAAATCCCTGTGTCGTGGGTATCAAAAAACTATGTTACCTAATTAAATACAATCTAGGAGTCTTTTATAAAAGACAAAACATCGTTACTAGTAATATTCCAGACTATTGTACTACAAAAATGCATTACAATTATAAATCAATTTGCTGTAATGATATGTGCGCGTCTCGTACCGTACTGACGATAATGACTTCAATTAGTAGTAGTTTTGTACTGTCAGTAGGGATGAGGTAAAGCTCCAAGTCTTGTTCAAGACTAAGACTTTTAAGAGGAGCCGTGTTGGCGAAGTGGAATGATAATGGGCAATGACTGGCATCTCAGCACAGTTGGTAGTAGTTCTGCCTTCATTTTACAAGACACAATTTGAGCAGTCGTAATTTGGATAGGTGGGGTGACCCCAAGTGGCATTAAAAGCTGAGTGCTTCCGTGCTTTGGAGGGCACTTTGTGGCCTAAAAACACCGTTACCAGAGATAACCGTACGAACTTACTTTCCAAGACTACATTCTTCAAACTTTGAACAAAAATCCTCCTCCTCCTTAATCGTTCCCCCATCCCCCATAATTGAGGATCATGACTCCGTGCAAGTATTATTTATTCTATGGTTTTTCTCCATCTGCCACAGTCTTCGGCTTGATGGAGAGCGACACTAACAAACATGTTTAATTAAACGTTCAAATAAACAAAAATAATAGTAAACATATTTAACTATTATCAGTTATTGCTACTTACTTTACTTTACAAGTCTTGGATAATGTCAAGTATCAAAGACTGTCCCACCTCTACCAAAGCTTAAATTGTCTATGCCTTAAGCAGATATTGCTTTTGACATTCAAATTGCCTCTTGTAGCAGCATCAGGTCATTATTCGATTTGAAAAGTTAATTTGATTGAAACGATCGCCAGTGAATAACCAACAGATGGTGGTTACGTCACCGGCATTGTCCTATTTTCGATCCCACGGTCTATCTATATTATGGTGATATTGGTTCAAAATCGAATATTACAAGGAAAGTGTTGGATATGAATGTGGAAGGATACATAGGTAGAGGACGGCCAAAGAAAAGATGGATGGATTGTGTGAGAGAGGACATGCGTGTGAAAGGAGTGACTACTAAGATGACGAGTGATAGGAGGGAAAGGATGAGAAGAACATGTTGTGCCGACCCCACCTAGTCGAAAATCGAACTTCGTCCCAACACTAGATACTATAGTGGTATGGTTTCATCCCACCCTACCCTCCGGGGTATGGCCAGGGGTATGGTGGGTCTGAAGTTACTTAAATAGGGTTATGACGGTATCCTTAGGTGAAGATATTTTTAACCGAGTTAGCCTATGGATGCCTACGACAATAAAGTTCCACGTGCGTGCTGACCCTTTAAAAATGTAAAATGCCAGTTTTGAAGAACCCCATACTGCAGTTTATTTGTTCTAACTAATCTATTTTTGAAGTTTATATTCGAAATAAAGGTGTATTATGTGATTATATCAATATGTATTAAAAAATCCAAGTACTATTTATTTATTATAATATTATAGTAAAACACTCTGCTTTTCATTTCGAAAACGAGGAAAGTAATTAACAAAGTAAGAGCTTTAAAACACGCTGAGACGCCATTTCAACACGAACTGTTTGGCCACGTGGCCGGCGACGTGGCCAAACAGTTTGTATTGAAATGTGTGACAGATAACTGACTTGACTACGGTCTGGCGTCAATTTCCTGATCCTGTGATCCTGATCCTAGGTGATCCTAATCCCGTGATCCTGATCCAGTGATCCTGCGTAATCCTGATTCCGTGATCCTGATCCTACGTGATCCTAATCCCGTGATCCTGCGTAATCCTGATCCCGTGATCCTGATTCTGTGATCACCTGGATCTGTGTCACTGGATTAGGATCACGAGATTAGGATCACGTAGGATCAGGATCACAGGATCAGTATTACAGGATCAGGATCACGGGATTAGGATCACCTAGGATTAGGATCAGGATCAGGATCACAGAATCAGGATTACAGGATCAGGATCACTGGATCAGGATCACAAGATTAGGATCACGTAGGATAAGGATCATGGGATTGGGATCACGTAGGATCAGGATCACGTAGGATCAGGATCACAGGATCACAGATCAGGATCACTGAATCAGGATTACGCAGGATCACTGGATCAGGATCACGGGATTAGGATCATGACGCCAGACCGTAGCCAAGTGAGTTGTCTGTCATACATTTTAATACGAACTGTTTGGCCACGTCGCCGGCCACGTGGCCAAACAGTTCGTGTTGAAATGGCGTCTCAGCGTGTTATTTATTACTTACAATCTCTTACAAAGTTAATTACTTTCCTCATATTCGAAATGAAAAGCAGAATGTTTACCGTGCCTCAATAGGTTACTTTAAACCTTTGTGTAACAATCTACTAATTCTAAAGTTGTTTGGAAGAAATCGCTCATAGCGATAAGACCGCCCATTGTAGGTACTTCGCTCCTTATGTTCTGTGTGTCTGTAATTTGTTTTAATGTTCATGTGGTGTACAATAAAATGTTAATCTATCTACCTATCTACTATTTATTTGGTTGATTCAGTCAAAATATTACTCACAACAAGAATATAAATAAGTGGAAAGAGATTGCCGAACAGTTAAGATACTCGTTAGCATCATTTTTTTGTATTGAATTAGAATTGTAAAGTTTCTACACAGGGTGAGCCCGCCTGTCAGAATTGTACTACAATTTTGTAGATATGTAAACTTGTAATTACAATTGGTGTTCAATAAAACGATTTTTCCTACAAATATGTAAAATATCGCCTGTAGGGAGTAAAAGTTTTTTCAACTGAAATATGTAGAATTGTAGGTACAATTTTACAATTTTGTGAATTTTCCACCTAAACAAATATGTAAATTGTAGTTTTAATTAAACAGAAAATTGTAGAATTGTAGACTTTACAATTAATTGTATTTTACAATTTGTAATGTATATTGCATTGGGGCCAGGTCATGCTAACTAAAATTGAACGTCTGCGAAAAAATTCGGAAAACGTATACGGAAAACGTGCGTATGCGGCCGGCCTAATATATTAGATCAGCTATCGGCTAGATCAGCGGCAAAATAACAAATTGACCTGCAAGATTATAATAATTATGATACTACTCAAGGATACTCTAGAAAACTAAAATAAAATGAGAGTACGTAAATATGACCTGAGATGCATATGGTGGGATCGAAAAAATGACAGGTTTTCAGGAGAGCAAAAAGAAAATTCAGATTTTTTTTTACAAAATTACCGAAGTCACACATGTAGATATAAATTTTATTATTGAGATATAGATTAGATGTAGATTTAATTAAATATCTACGTATGTGACTTCTGTAGCTTTGTAATTTTGAATGTTCTAGTCTAAATATGAGAACAGATTATTGAAGATTCATTTCCTTGCATTACAAACGGATAATGATTCACAAATCGTTTTGTACTTGACATAGTTTGTGTTCACGCTGCGCGCGCACGATGGAGGAAATACTGGTATTCGCACATTTCCTGAACGAAGTGCTACTGAAAATAGCAAAAAATATCGACAAAATGTGATGAGTAAAGGTTAAAAAAAAAATATTTTTGAGTTTTCTGAAATAATGAACATAACACTTTTATAGCTCTTCACAAAAAAAGGATCATTAACAGGATTTTTTTTATACTGTTAGCTCAGTCCCTGACTGAATGTAATTTTTTTAGATAATTTGTGTAAGTACCTACTACGATTGTTCAGATTACCTACTTTTTAACATGTTACACGATAGTGTACTTCAACTTTTTTAGCATCCAATTTACTTCAATTTTAAAAATACAATGCCACGAGAACTTGTCGCCTTATTTGCGCGAGAATTATAATCTTATTTGTGTGCTTTTTTGTGTGAATAAAGCAAAAAATATAAAAAAACACAATTATCTTACATTTTCTTCGTGATTAAAACCGCAAATTCACGCGAATCAAGGTATCGTTGTCGAAACTGCGTGTCCAATTCACAACTTGCAGAAACCTGTACGCCTACGAAGCGTGGGCCTGGACACCTTGCTTATCCTTGGAACAAGGGAGACCACATGACTTTACACCACAGAATTATATCTTGATATACCTATTTCTGTGCTTTACACATTTAAAATTAATTACTTATATCATTACTAGCTGCTGCCCACGGCTTCGCTCGCGTGGTACCCGGATAAAAAGTAACCTATGTTACTCTCCAGCCCTCCAACTATCTCCACACAAAAAATCACGTCAATCTGTCGCTCTGTTTTGACATGAAAGCAGGACAAATAAACAAACAAATAAACACACTTTCACATTTATAATACGGGTACGGAGGTGCGGATTTTATGAGGTGGATTAGTTATATCATTATTTTAGAGCAATGTTGGCCGAGTGGATTAGTGCCTCATCTTTCAATACGAAGGTCGTGAGCTCGAGCCTCGCCGTGCAACAATGGATTTTTCGTTTCGAAAAATTTGTATGCGCTTTAACACGAGACCTAAACGGTGAAGGAAAACATCTTGAGGAAACCAGTTTTCTAATAGAGTCGATGGGCTTGCAATATGCCTCCTACTTTTTAAGACGGTTAAAAAAGATTTGGTTACTAACAGAACGACAACTTAACAGTTTAACTTGCCCTGTAGACCGTATCCTAAAGCCTTGCCACTTTATTAAAGTAGATCTACAGATGGTAGGCTTTACAATAAAGACACAGTTTTATGTACTAGCCACCTTGTTCTGATATTATGTTGTTGAGCGTAAAACAATACCACAAACTTTTTTTTGATCCAATCTAGATTAAACTCAACTCGATCCTCAAAGAGCTTCACATACGAGACAGGCTTTCGTCGATTGTGCAGTTGCAAATTCTGATTGTTGAATTGAATTGAATTGAATTGAATTGAATTGAATTGAAATCATCAAACAATTGACGTGTCAAAGTGATCAACCTACATGATCTTATTGAATAAATCATCTTGAGTTTTGAGTTTTGAAGTTCTTTGGGCACATCAGCAGAAACAAGGACTCTATGGAGAGAATTGTGGTGCAAGACCGCGTAGAGGGCAAGAGATCTCGTGGTCGGTCTCCAACTCGCTGGATCGACCTAATAACCAAAGCTACACAGTCAACCACGGTACAGTGTGCTTGCAATGCTAAAAACCGCCAGAAATGGAGAGACATCGCTCGACGTTCAGCACTCTTAAGGCTGGAAGTGACCGGAAACGGCGAACCGCAACCCTGTCCATCGACAACCACGACCACTCTGACAAGAGTGCCCGACTAAGAAGAAGATTTAGCTTAAATAGGCATCATCCTCATCATCATCTCAGCCGTAGGACGTCCACTGTTGGACATAGGCCTTCCTCAAAGATTTCCATGTGTTTTGGTTGGAAGCAGCCTGCATCTACCATCGACCTGCAGTTATTACAAGGTCGTCTGTCCATCTTGTCGGTGGACGTTCAACTTGTGATCATCAACAGGTCAATCTTGTGAAAATGGATGGATGGATGGATGTTTATCAAATCGAAATTCAATTGCAATTGCAATCAAAATTGAAACGCTCGAGTACGCACGAGTGGACTCGCGCGTGAATCGCGTCATCTGGACAGGCTATTAGGGAGTGTCCACATTGCGTTTTCTGCAGCGCGTTTTTGAGCTGCGCGTTTGTATCGATACAAACGCGCGTTCGCAACGCGTATTTTTCCATACAAAAGCGAACCGGGAGGGGCTGCGCGGGGGGCTGCGCGTTCGCATCGCGTTGGAATCGCGTTTGTATCGATACAAACGCGCTGCAAAAAACGCAATGTGGACACTCCCTTAGTCCGTCAAATAAAATATTCTGACTTTCCTGTGACAATAATCCTGTGACATTCCTGACATTGACGATACTCATCAACATGTCACGCTATGTTAATTTACAATTTCAATTCAGGTCATCAATATCATGAGCTGTGTACCACCTGAGAACGACATTCGTGACATAATCTCGTATTCAGTGGGCCTAGGCCTACCGTGTACCTAGGTCTATATCTAGGTCTCGATTGCATAACCGTTAGATCGTGACGGTAGTGTCGTGTTTTTGAGAGGTGATGGGAATATTTTCATTTTAATGTGTTGGATTGTATTACGGTTGATACTTGATTGTGAATGTGTTAGAATGAAGAATATCAAACAGATACATTAGAAAGAGCGATATCGCAATGCGTTTTCGCAATACTGTCAGATGCGATAACAATTCATTCATTCATCATGTCAATATGCTCATATAGATATGCGGTATTTAAATTCGTTTGCTCCAATATGATGCCACCTCTACGGCCCCATCTGAAGCCGTAATAAGATCTTCGTGGATGCAGTTGTTTGGGCACAGAGGGCAGGACAGCAAGTGTGACATGTTTTGTGTTGGGGCTCCGCACTGTACTTGGGAAGGGTCTCCTATACCCCATTTGGCTAAGTTACTATTACATCGGCCAACTTGTGTGCGGAGTCTGTTAAGCGACTTCCAAATTGGCCAGTGCAGTTTATGGTCGGGGGGCAGGCGTTCTGCTGAGGTGACAAAGTCTAGTGGAGGGGGGTTTCTGTTCTTCCATAGTTCACTTCTTGCTTCCGCGGCGCTCTTATCCGAGGAAGTCGTGTGCCTCGGCTCTTGAGTCGAACGATGACAATGCACAAAACAGAGTAAAAATCGTAAAAAGATAGGATGTAAGTTCTTATGAACTTTGGTGACGATGTTATAGGCCGTGTCGCCTTCGTCGTGTCCTGTTACTCGGTCTGACAATTAAAAATGCCCTGAATAATGAAAATTAAAATATTATTTGCAGAAATTTCAATATATTTTAAATTTTCTGGCTTCTACAGAACAACTTTTGCTTGTTTAGATAATTATGTCATACATTATTTATTTATAAAAAAGTGTTTTAAAATTCGCATTGAAACATTCAATATGCTGTAAATGCAAGCTCAAAATCTATAATCCGTACCCATTTATAAATGTGAAAGTGTGTTTATTGGTTTGTTTATTTGTCTTGCTTTCACGTCAAAACAGAGTGACGGATTGACTTGATTTTTTGTGTAGATATAGTTGGAGGGCTGGAGAGTAACATAGGCTACTTTTTATGCGGGTACCATGCAAGTGAAGCCGCGGGCAGCAGCTAGTGCTTATATAAATCCAAATTAATTCATCCAGTCAACTTATTCAAATTATTCCGCCACTTTTTAAAACCACTTTGAAATGAGTCCCGGGCTATGCAGCAAATCTATCAAAACGACACCTAACAAGCTTAGAACAATTTACGACCAAATTATCTATATTTTGCGTATAAATGCACCAAATTGACACTCTCGTAGTCAGCTGGTTGTGAAATGAGACACCTGCCATAACTAGGACAGTAAGTAAGTAAGTAAGTTCGTATGAGCAAGTGGCCAACTCTGGTGACGGAGTTTTTGGGCCACCTAAAGGCCTACCTCATGACTTAACGACTTAAAAGCCTGGACCGACAATTTAACGTACCCTCCGAAGTACGGAAGCGCTCAGCTGTTAATGCTACTTGCGGTCACCCGTCAAAATTGTGACCGCGCACAACGCTGCTTAACTTCAACATTTGAAAAATAGGTAACGTACTTTTAAAGTTCCTTACTGGTTTTAGAATAACTTTATATTTAACCTTGCTTATTTTTTACAGTATATTGAAATGACAATTTAATTTATTTAGTTTGATTAACACTAATGGTTCTTTATGTATTTAATTTTAATCTTTAACCATAAAACAGATGCTGTCATATTCAAGCTTCACTTCAACCAGAATTACTGTGAATAAAGCTGTTTTGTAAGCCTACTCTGGACCTAAATAATTATACTTGTAACACCTAACTATCTATCAAATGCGACCTAGTTTTCGTGCTTTTGAAGTTAAGATATTTCGCGTTCATTTATGTTTTTTTCTATAACATGCACTGAAATTAAATCAATTTGATTACAATATCATCATCATCATGATTATCATCATCATCATCATCAGCCCTTCTCATCTCAATGTTAGGCATGCCTCGCTGTGTTTCTGCCGTTCGCCCCTGTCTCGCGCCACTTGCTTTATTTATTGTAAATGCAGCACTTTTTTTCAATATTAATTTGATTAATCAAATAAATAATAAGACCACGACTGGTTCTCTAGGTACAATTGAATTCTGATTGATATTTACATTCAGATAGGTACTTGACTACTCCTAATTAATGACCATTGATAAAAATTAACTTTAGCTGCCTATTTGGCAGGTAAAAAAATTAAGTTTTTTTTCTTCATGAGTTCAATTGCTAGCGAAAAATATCGAGTAAGTAATTTTAACTATCATAAAGATGAACCATTAGAAATAAACAAAGCTACTGCAGAAGTTATAAACACGAATAACAAGAAACACAACAAAGCAATTACTACCAAACATTTATAGAAGATAATTTCAATTGTAGAGACAAATATAAGACAGTGCATCAACAGGGCTTGTGCTGACATTGCGCAAACGAAATCTTTACCGACCAAAGTTAATAAACAACATTCAAAAACAGAAATGAACTCTATTACTAACACTATAAGGACTGCATTCGAAGATGTTTAAAGCAAAACTCAAGTTTTACATGAAAAACTAGCTTATGTTGGACACGAATTATAAAATAATCCTTACACCAAAGTTATAGAGTTCAAAATTAATGATTGGAAGGATGAAGATAAAGTTGCAGATGCAAAACAGCTTTATGTCACTGCAATCGCTTCAAAACTGATATTTAACGACTGCCCTATAATTTATGTATAGGAGATTAGAATTATAATGTTTATAAGTGACGAAAGCTTGCGGTTATTCGAGTACTTACTGGTTTCTTGTTTGTTTACTGTGAGTTTTTATGAACATTTTATAGGTTGGTAAAATATAATTACATTTTTACAAATCTAAAAATTGTAGGTTTACCAGTTTTTTTTAATAAAAAAATAAAAACTACAAAAACGAGAAAAGATAATTTTCTTAAAAAGGGAAAACTTTATAAATAGCGATAATTGCCTAGATGCTTTTTTTGCTTTTCTTGTTATCAAAAAAAATCGTTGCAAGTTAAGTTTTGTAAGTTCATAATTTATTAAGAAAAATTAATTAAATAAATAAATAAAATAAAAACATTTTATTTCGGATAACATTGATCCATACTTTGTTAGTAATCACTCTCTTAAACCTAATGTTAGTACACTAAACTAAACTACTTAAACTACACAAAATAAACATGCCTCAGATTACTCTCCGAACAAAGCACTGCCAGATCGGAGAAGTAACCCTACCAGCTATAGTTTGTAGGATGGTGTTGGGGCTGCCCCGTACTCTGTGCATCAGGGACGCCGTCTTCTTACGGAGGATGGCAGCAAAACCATCCGTCTCATACTCTGCAAACATTCCTGATGCACTGCAGAAGCGAGGCAGTCCCAACATCATCCTAAAAATGTTATTATATTGTACACGTAGGGTCTCTAGCGGTCGTTTGGTATAGCTAACCCATAGGTTCCCGGTGTAGAAGCTTTGACAGTAAGCTTTAAAAAGCGTTACTTTTACTTCTTCTGTACACCGGGAAAACTTAAGCACTCTATCTGGAACAGTAATAAATATTTGTATATTGTACCTATTTAAGTACATTTGCTATTGCTCACGCTGCTGAACAGTAGGACAGCTTAGCACAAATAATAAAAAAAAAACATTACAAGGTAACAAATCTTTTGTCCAACCTATAATTTCTACAAAACCTCTTTTAAACAATAAGCGTTCAAAAAACAATTTCACAGTGCAGTGCAACCATAATAAGGTAAATAATTTAGAAGATACTAAAGTCAAGCTTAATAAAACCAGGAAAGGGAATAGTCACAACAAAGTAAGTAAGTGATTGTTGGTTGAGGACAAAATCTTAGGACTAGAGGTAATAAAGACGCTTCACAAACCTTAGAGACGAGAAATGTATGGAGCGGCTGTATCAGAGTTGATTTTATATTTGTTCTAAAAATAACTACAAAATACTTTAAACCATTTGATTCATCTATGGAATCGTTGTAAACTATCGATAGGTAGCTCAACCTATCCAAGTTCTAGTCGGTAGCGTGCCCAAGAAACCGCGCTAAATGGCAAAATAAAAAAATGTAAATTGAAAATTACCTTTTTTTTCCTCACTCACAAATGGCCCGGAACCTTTACTTCAATTGTAACCACCCCACCAAATAATATTAAAACAATGGAAACGAAAGACTTAATCTGAATTTCACTAACCACTTGGTTTAGATTTTCTTTGACTGTTTGATTTGTTATTCATCAATATGTCATATTCCTACTTTGTTAGAAAAAACATTTTGACTTTGCAATATTTTAAGTAATATCAAAACTTATTTATTTGCAAATGGCTGTTTACAAATGGTTTACTTCATTTCAAAAGCTATTTTGGTTTTTTCATTCGCACAAACAAAACCCTTTACATTTCCGTAAACAATATTGTAAGTCATGATTTCAGGTCTAACGGACTTGTGGTTATTGTCTGAAGAACATAATTTAGCACCAGGTGATTCATATTCCAGTTTGTGATAAATGAAAATGATTCATCTGGTTTTTCGCAATTTGTCACGTACAATGAAAAAACACCTTGTACACCTTACGTCAATGTTGTTCTTGGTCATTTAGTTCGATGAATCCACTTTACAAAAAACTTCATTAAAGACACCGGACCTTCTAATTTAAATTTCTTTCAGTACTGGAGGAAGTACCCCACCAATCAAAAATCCCCGACGAAAAAAAAATTCTATAAAATTATCGAACCTGCTCACAAAATTTCACGAGAAATGGTTGAGAAATGCAACCTGTAGAGGAGAACATACTGCTGACAGGCGGCCAGACAGACATCCAGCGGACAAACGAAAGCAAGCTGAAGCAAAAACGCTTCGCTCGCTCGATCTAGGTACTACATTCATGCAATAATGTTCTAAAATGAAAATTCGTAAGACAGAATGCTATTTTTTAGCGTTAAAGATCGGCAAAGAACGAACGGCGCCGGCGGTCTTAAACTTAGTCATCAGAGTGGGCCACTAGTTCAAACGAATATCAGCAATATAACTTTTCTCGATAGAAAAACTAAAAACAAACTGAGTAAAGAATACTCAGACGCGATACAAACTGTACGCGATACAACTGAAACTGCCTAAGTAGAGTGGTAGGATGCTAGCTCAAAGTTATTCTCAATCTCTTTCTTTACGTATCTTTAAAATTTTTAAAACAATCTACAGCGAGGCATATTTTTGGACACAATAAACAAGTGGTGTTCATTACTAAGATATTTATTGGTCTATAACTCGAACAGATGGTCCACTCAACCTCTGTTCGGAACCGGTTAGATGGCCTGCTCGCAAAAGTTCATGCGTGTTGGATAATGTAGTACATAGTAGTTGTGTATGCTTGTGGCCATAAGGTATAGACTGAAAGCTATTTTCAACAGACTTCAAAAAAGGAGGAGGTTCTCAATTCCTCGGATTTTTTTTTGACGAATTTAAAAAGATCTAAAGAATAGATGGTCACGGGCTTGCAACTGTTACGTAGTATGTGATGCTAACTTCAGCAAAATGTGTGCAAAGATTCATACAATCCTGGCAGTTTGAAAGCCATTGTTATAACGTTTTCCTTTTGAAATAGTACATGCAATGTCCGTCTTTTTAAGTCTAGAAAAAAAGAGCGGTGTAGGAAGAGTGGGATAGTGTTTAGTCATACTAATCACTTTTTTGGTGACATCGTTTTTATTCCTCTTCATAACGTGTCCATACAAAGCTAATGTAACACTCCTCACCTTTTCAATAACAGGAGCCACTTTCAAATTTCCTGTTATATTCTCATTTCTTATCGAATTACTTACTTCTCTCTTTTTGCTTGTTTTCGCTTTAAAAAACGCTTGATGTCTCTCTCTTAGGACATAAATCTAGACGGTAGCTGTTACCTTTAAACCGGCTATTGCTAAGTTCCTTGCAACCTAGAGTTTATTTTGTTTACATCAGACGGTATTTAGTTCAAGATTTTAGGTTACTGCGTAATTCTCTTTGATATCACCGACTTGATTTGTACACTATGAAGAAACAACATCATTTTTGAATGTTATTGTGGTTTTACAAATTTAATTATTGTTGTGATTATTTGTATGTACTAACTTACTATACTATTTCTATTATAAATCTAAGCCATGACAGAGGCCTTTAGGTGGACTAAAAACTCGACGGAGTCTTCATATCTTACTTTTTTAAAGGAGTAGGTAGATACACTTGCCCTGCCCAGCAACTAAACCTCTCAAGAACTTCTGGCAAGAATACGAATATTATAGTTATTGTTTTTGTGACAATACTGGTTATGATTTTATATATATGTTTATTTATTAATTTAAAATACTAATAAATGCTGAGTCTGTCCTGATAAGGATAATATATGGAGTGTATTTATAATCCACTTTAATATTTGCAATATAAACTCGTATCTAAGTCAACAGTATCGTGAGAATCACAACTGTTAGCTTAGTATAATCATCATCATCATAACCTTTCCCACAACAACTTTGATATATTTCGAAAATTAATATTTCATACCATTTTATGTGGTGTGTGTTGGTACAGTATGTACCTACATTGTACGTTACACGTTCTGTGTCAGTAGGTATTTGATAGTATGTGTAGTAATTAATATTTTCATTAATAGAACATTTTCAATTGAACACAAGGAAAACAAATCTGCAACGTAAAATAATTACTATCGATATAATTATATTGATTTATTAAATTAATAAAGACTCTATTAATATAATACCTACTGCAGCGCAATTGCGGTTTTGTTTGATAAGTAGTTACTCGCGTGTATCTACATCGTCACAAGTTGTAAATTCACAACACTCTATTATTAAATATTTGTTTATTATAATTTTATCTCGATTCATACTAAGTTTGAACCATATAGACGGCAGGTCGGCGGTGGATGCAGACGGTTCCAACTACAATACGTGGAGATTTTTGAGAGAGGCCTATGTGCAACAGATACTTCGTAAATACGAGAGACATAAATAGCAATAAAAGATAGAAGTACATTTTCTTACCTTTCCATGTTTTTGGGAAGTGAAAAAACGAGACATTCCGATCACTGTCTTTATTTTATTTTATTTTATTTTATTTTTGAATTTTCGGTAAACTAACAGCTAGGTACATTTATAAGGATAACAAATAAATACATGTATAAGGTACATGTATACAGATGGCCAATTACAAGTTTACACTGATAGAAAAATATATGTTAGCTAAAAATACAGTAACAAGTAGACAACAAACAACACAAAGTAAAAATGAAAATATATAGATTAGAAAAAACAAAAAAAACTATTGAAAAAAATTGTCGCAGAGCAGGCGTTTAAACTTGCTCGTTGATGTATTGAAGATATCAATATCTGCGTTTGCCAAGGTGTTGAATAAGGTGCTTGCTCGGATAATAAAAGCATTTTGCCTATAATTAGTGCTAACTATCGGAACGTGTAAAATTTTAGGTCTTCTTAAAGTACCAGTATTTGTACGCAGCCCCAGTAGTTCCAGCAACTCGGAGCAGTCTACCGTGCCATTTGCGATGTTCATCAAATATGCCATATCAGCGATATTCCGTCGTTCATAAAGTGGTAGAAAATGAAATTTACGACATCTAGCCATGTAATCTGGAAGAAAGACTTTTGCCCGAAATTGCAAATAACGCAGAAATCTTTTTTGAATACGCTCCAAACGCATGGAATAAACGTCGTAACACGGATTCCAGACCTGAGAAGCGTACTCCAGATGACTGCGGACATATGCACAATATAATATTTTAAAAGTTTTAACATTTGCAAAGTCTTTAGACATTCTCAAGACGAAACCAAGTGCACGAGATGCTCTATTTACAATGTTATTGACGTGGCTGTCGAATAAGAGTTTACTATCAAAAGTGACACCTAGGTCGCGAATTGTTTCTACTCTTGTGAGTGGCGAGTTGTGTATTGTGTAATCAAATTTGATAGCAACTGGCTTACGAGTAAAAGAGCATACGTAGCACTTGGCAACATTTAAGTCCAATTTATTAATAATACAATAGTTTTGAAACCGAATAATGTCATCTTGCAGACGATATGCATCATCGGTAGTTTTAATTTGATGCAGAATTTTCATATCGTAGTCTTCACTCAAGTAGTCAAATTCGATGCTGTGGACGTCTTACATCTGAGATGATGTTTTTTTTATTTAAAAGAGTCTGTGAGTCCGTATAACACAAACAACGGACTCCACACCTAGGCAACCCTGTATCGTGGAGATGATGATGATGAAGATTAGTGCTTTAGAGCAAAAAAAAATAAAATGCTAACTTCAAGTAAAAAAAAAAGATGCTAAAGTCGAGTTATTATACCTCGACTTTCAATATGAAGGCAATATGAAGATTCAATATGATTCAAATCCCGGCCCTGCATCAATGCATTTAAAAAAATATATGCGCACTACACAAGCTCTAAACTGTAAAGAAAAACTTCAACAGGAAACTAGTTAGCTTTCTAAATAGTGGCGATGGGCTTGCAACCAGTCACGTATTCTCATTAGGACCACTAGGATCACTTTGAATCGTTTAAGGAGCTAGGTGATTCTACTCCTGTTGTAAAATATTCTTAATTCTGTAATATTGTTCGATAATATTTCATTTTATGACATTAGATACGCGATGCACATCTATATAATATGGCTTCTAAATTCTAGAATAATCGAAGGAAACGGAAACTTTTATCAAGGTTAAAGCTATGCTTATGATAAGAAGTAACTTAAGAATATAAGTTGTAGGAAAATATAGAATAGCTGTAAAACTTGATGTATAGTCAGGCAGTGAAGTGGCTTATCATTTTTGATTTAGGTAACACTATCAAAGTTTGTATCTTATGATTTACAGATTGATATCAACTTGATGTTATAAAGTCGCGAATTTAACGAAATTAATGTTCTATTAGATATGTTCGTTCGTATGAGCAAGTGTCTAACTCTGGTGACGGAGTTTTTAGGCTGCCTAAAGGCCTCCGTCATGGCTTAACGACTTAAAAGCCGGGACCGACAATTTAACAATTTAATCAATGAATGTTCTATATGAGCTTAAAACTGAAATACAATAAAACTGCACCATGTTTCCTAAATGTTATTTAGCTAGCCTAAACGCATTTAACGCAAGACGGTGGAACAACTGTTCAGACTTGCGCTGGACAAGGAGAATTTTAAGAAGCTGACTGCCGACCTCCATTAATGGAGAGGCACTGAAAGAAGAAACGCATTTAACGCATAGGTACAAAAAAAGCGCTCGTTAAGACGCCCCCGTCAGTGAAACAATAGTTTTTTCTTAATTTACCTTTTCTATGTAACTCGAAAAAAATGATTTTTTTATCCAACAAGTAAAGCTACTAAAAACATAATATATATTTGAGGTAAGCTTTAAAATATATAAAGTAACTTTTTTAAGATTTTGTTGGTAACTGTGCTTTACTAATTCATACTATAGGTAGTAGTTTATGTTATGTAAAATAAAACATGATTACATAACAATGCTACACATAAACATGTGCATTACGAACATAAAGAGATAATTTTACAACTACTATGCTTGATAAGAATATAGTATTGCGTTATACAACGACTTAAGGGCAAGTGAGTTAATAATGACGACTTAATAATGTTAATAATTGTGAGGAACATAGCCGTATTGGCCAAGGGGATAATACCTCGACTTTCAATCCGAAGATCGTGGGTTCGAATCCTGATCGTACATCAACAGATTTTTCGTTTTGAAAAAATGATATGCGCGCATTAACACGAGCTCTAAACGGTGAAGGAAAACATCGTGAGGAAACTCGCGGCTTAGTTAGCTCCACACTCATTGATTATGTCTTTCCTGTGGATATGACTGGTCAAGCTGAAAGGATGGTTTAGGTGAGCTACCACCAACTGAGCTACGAGGTCATTAAAATTCTAAGAACATAATTAATATGAGTTTCCTTCACACTATAAACATAATGCTCCGTAAAATACTTACAAACAATATAAATTAAAACTTATCGGAGGAAACTTAACGTACTATTGATAATGCAATCTCATAATATAAATAAATTGAAGTGTCTGTTTTAATTTATATATTTTTATTAAAGTGTCTGTTTTGCAAATTTTTATGATATTTTAGTAGCTATGGTCTTTGAATGCACATAAAAATTAAATAATGAAATGAATAACGAACAGAATTTTATTAGAAAAAAAATTTAACAATTCGATTTTTGAAAACATCTCAACACGGAATTCATTATTGCTTCATACTCATTATGTTATGATTGTCCAGAATCTGTTCTTATAATCCTATGCACTATTATTATACAGATAAATTGTATGTTCGTGGAGGCTATCTTCGAGTCTACTGTATCTATTTGAAAATTTATGTCACCGGCTATCAGATTTAGCATCTACTTAAGATTCTGGTATATTCTGGTATCTGGTTTGTCCGTAATTTGTCTTCATCATTCATCATTAAATTTTCTTCATCATTCGATTTTCATTGCTTGAATGAGGTTGCCTTTTGGTTCGTAGCTATAGTTAGCCCCAATAGCGCCATGATCAAGATAAAAATGTTTTTAATTGTCTATTACCTACAGGAAAACCAGCTTACTGGATTTGCTAGTAGGTATTGTCATAATAACAAATACGCTGACTATCGAACATTTAACGAATTACAAATTAATGGCTCCATTTTCAATAAAATCACGTCATACTTGTAATCTATCTAAACCTAGTTCATAAAATGGTCCAGAGACCTAGTTGAATTGAACAACACAATTTGTGGCCCACCCACACGTTACTAGTATCTGTTAGTACAGTCGGCGTCATAATATCTATAAAAATCTGTAGAGAAAGCAAATAAATTTAGGTAATGGCAAACTCTAGCGATGGAGTATTTAAGCCGCTTAAAGGCTTCTGCCATGGCTTAACTTTACCTATGAAGGGATCAATAAGTTAATTTAACGTGCCAAGTAAAACAGAGCGCAAGTGGAATTATATGATCTCAGCGTATCCCTGAAGCATGATTTCATTGGTATATTGATTTATTTAAGTATTTATTTATTTATTTAGCATAAAACATTACAGTAACCAACTCAATCGTTATCGTTGATGTGACATGTGACATGTATGAAATACAAATAGCATTCTATCGTTTTATGACATTCAAATTGTTATGCAATTTAAAAGCAAGATGAAGGAATAACAAGGCAACAATGGACAGCCGTGTTGGTTAAGTGGAATATTGTAGTGGGTTCAAATCTTGGCCATGCATCAATGGATTTTTCGTTTGAAAAATTCAATTTGCATTAACACGAGCTCTAAGCTGTGAAGAAAAACATCGTGACGAAATTATTCAGCTTGGGAAAACAGTCGTTTTCATATTTCATTTTATTTCATTTGAAAGAATCAAACTACTTATGTTGCTAACTGTACTACACAAAACCCACACTCAATTGCATTTGAATTGCGTAGCTACTGTATTGTATCACAAAATCAAATTATATGTTTGGTTGAAATCAGTTTCAAATTGTGGGTTCTCTACACATTATTTTCTTTTATTGTTCGAACACTAATAAACTTCATGAGTTCTACCAAATTCATAATAGAAAGGCTTGATCTAACTGACGTTCTTCTTCTTTCGTATGAGCAAGTGGCCAACTCTGGTGACGGAGTTTTTAGGCCGCCCAAAGGCCTCCACCAAGGCTTTACGACTAACTAAAGTAAAAAGTTGTGTTATGTATAACCTAGCAGCACCCTCACAGCGTTGAGTGATGGTATATGATGATGATGATGGTGATGAAAAGTAGCCTATAACCTTCCTCAAGAGTTCAGTTATCAAATGCAGAAATATATATACTTATATATTTTTTATTGTTTTCATAGTGTTCTTCATTTACTGTGGAACCCAAACGAAAAAAGTAATACTATTTCAATATTAGATTAACTTTCAACAGCGAGCTCCGATTACGTACTATTCGTAACCGCATAATATTATATTTTCTGTACACCGCAGGACCGTTTTCTCGATAGGACAAACTGGTATCGTAGTGATGGGATTGTATCGATAAGTTTATGTCAATTCCTCCTCCTTAGTCGATCTCTCATTGTTGAGGATCGTGACTCCTTCCCATGATCTTGTGGATGGTTGATCTTAATTTGGAGAGATATGTAGCTTGATGCAGTGCTTTGTTCACCGGCATTTCAAGTTGCTCTGATACCTGATCACACCAGCGCTTGCGGCTGCGTTCTCTCGATCTTTTGCCCTCTATCTTGCCTGTCACAATAAGTCTCTCGATATTATCGGTGCTTCTGCATTAATCCCTAGTTTACTAATTTAATAATAATACCTACCTAGTATTTTTACAGTTGTTTACATTATCTGGTACCTGCATTAAGTATATAACACTTCACATTATTTTATTTAAATTAAAAAAAATTGCTTTTTTTTTTTTAAAGTACGAGTAAATGAATATATGTATTTTTCATCTATCATTCTCATTTCGTTGTGAACTGCTATCAGGAAAAATAAAAAAATAAAAAAATGTTTATTATGTTTCTACATAAAACAGCTTTGGATATCTTCATTAAAGGTTAAAACCTGTGTTAAAAGAGGTATAAACCTCTAATTTGAGTGTCTAGTAAGTGTTTCTTGTAAAGTAATTTAACACAATCGATATAAAAGCTACGCATCACTACACAACATCAGATAATGCATTAAAACCGATGGTAGATTTGATCTGCGCACGCGCCGGACTTGAAATTCAAGTTGTAATGTTATATGAGGGTATTCATTGCGACTTGTATTTACTGCTTTTAATATAGCCCATCATCTAGACTTGATTATTTTATTTTGGAAAATCTTACATCAATTTATAATAGAAGGAAATATAGGCCTACAATAATTAGAGGACTTTATAATTGGTAAAGGCTATACTGTTTTAGAGTAAAGTAGTAAAAAATATTGACACAGACAGACTTACTACAGACATTGTGCACTATGCATTTATGATAATAGTAAGGTAATTACAAAGTTTGAATATTTTAATCACTCATGTTAGAACAACCTACAACGACATTTATAACAGTCACGATAAAAAAGTGATGACAATATAATACATAAACTGTGTCTTTATAAATGACAATTTTGATTAGCTAACTCGACCTCTACTCAAACACATCAGTACCAAAACACGACTGTATGTATACCCGTAGCTACTTAAATTATAAAATAAATCAAAGTAAACAGTGATAGTGAACTACGAAGTGCTTCCAGAGTTTACGATACAGATCATAAAAGTGACAAAGTACTCAATTTTTCCTCTACCTTTTAACTCGATACATTTATTGCACAATCCAAGTCCATTATCACAGAGCAAGTACCGTTCTTAGGCTAATAAATCAAATGTTAAACGCTTGGTTATTCGTTGTTACCGCATGAGGTATGTGGCCACTTAGAGCGGCTACGTATCACACCGATTTGTACTGATGAATAGAGTTAAGACCAGAGGGCCTAGCCAACTGGCATTCGCTATGAAGCGATTCGATTTCTATAATTCGCTAACACTTGAACGTGACGTTTCATTGGTCGAACGTAAGGTCACGTGGTCTTCATTTCATTTATCCAACAACGAAACATCGGTGATAGTAAGCGAAACGAAGCGAATTGTAGAAATAGAATCGATTGATGCCACTTGGCTAGAGGCCCAGTCGCCTCCACAACGCATCGCCTTTTTGGCGTTCACTTGTTCCTTTCCTTTTGGATTGCGATGTGGCGGTCCGGTGACGTTACGAAGTTGATGTAGTGAGCGTTGATCCATATAATTCCATACAAAAATTACCGAGGCGATGCGGTGAGGTTTTGGTACGGAGTTGACTATATATAGCTATGACCTATAGACCGCTTCCACGATACATTGAGATCTTTGAAGAAGGCGTCCAGTGGACGTCCTAAGGATGAGATTATGATAGAACTAGAAAATATTTTATCAAGAAAGTGGCGTAACTTGCTCAGACGTTCTTGATCGTTGAAGTTAAGCGACGTTAGTAGTGGTCACAATTTGAACGGTCCTGGCCTTTAACTCGGTTTCAGGTGACCGAAAAACTTCATCATCAGAGTTGACCACTAGCTTTCAAAACTATTAAATAAGACAAGCCGCGGTTTTACCAGTCGTTAAATAGAGAAGACGGTGTCAGTGATTTTAGCTTTCTGTTTGACTTTTTTTTTTCTTCGCGTCCTCCTTGCGTTTGAGAATTGAAATATCAAAAACAAAAGAAGTTCAAATCAATTTGTTTAAGCCTGACTGCTAGTGT
This sequence comes from Camptogramma bilineatum, assembly GCA_958496255.1. Classification (NCBI taxonomy): domain Eukaryota; kingdom Metazoa; phylum Arthropoda; class Insecta; order Lepidoptera; family Geometridae; genus Camptogramma; species Camptogramma bilineatum. The sequence goes on along the minus strand of OY292468.1, from coordinate 11,808,977 downwards.
TAAAAAACTCTTAAACCTTATTGTATTAATAAATTAAGCAGCTACTTTGGCAAGAATATAAAAAAAACAAGTTAGAGTCAAATACACATCGGTGTGACATACAGCTGTCCATCTTTGTGCTAAGCTCGCTACCTCTTTACGAGCGGAGTAGTTAAGCGAAGCTCATACGGTAATGCCTGCTCTTGTCTTTGGCTTTAATATGATTTATTTAGCTTCTGAGAACAACAGATCTTAAAGTATACTTAATAATGTAAGTTATGTAAGTAGCTAATTTATATTGTGTTTATAAAAAAGCAAAAAAAAATAGTAAATAAAAGTCTAAAAAGTTAGTCAAAAAATACGAAAAGTTTAAGAAATATTTAAAAAACGTGCGATCTCTAGGTCAATCTAATTATAATTTTATGGTGAACGTAGACTTGGCCGCACCGCAGTCGCCGCAGTCACCGCAGTCATCGCTTTTGTAAATGGCGACGGGAACGACTGTGGCGACTGCGGCGCGGATAGTTGTGCGAGGTTGCATAGAAATTCATATAAAGAAATCGAATGCGGTGACTGCGGCGACTGCAGTGCGGCCCAGGTCTGCGTTCACCATTATAATGATATCTTCATGTACAAAACAAATATAATGAAATGTAATTAATAGAATAACAAAATATATAAATACTTAGATGGACATTGTATAAAAGAAGAAGAAGAAATGAAAAAAAAAATATTTTAATGAATTGCTAGAAATAAGAAAACTAGGTTCTTACTAGGTAATAAAAATTGTCCTTTCAAACATTTTAAATATAAAGTAGAAAGTGTCCAATACGAAATCAAATCATCCATAAAGTTCAGTCACTTCCTCAACACTTTTGTAACCTTAGTACAAAAAACTGTCACGCTGACAAAAATCAAAACCAAATTAAAATGATACAACAGTTAATAAAATCACTGTATATTTTGATCTTTATGCTCACAATCTTAAAGACTTTAATTAAAGCGAGCATAAGATTACTGTATGGATAATATATTATGTTGGGTATTGAAAGAACTATCGATCATGTAAAGTTTAAAAGACGTCAGATTAGCTTTCGAATTGAAATAAGAAGCGTAATGTGACACGACCTCATCAATACCGTAGATTTTTCTGAGATCTTATAACATGATAGTATCTGTAGACCTGTGGGAATCTTATGGTCAAATATGAGTAAGGTCAAGAGGTGGATGCAACAAAGATTGCTACTGTTACAATAGATGTAATATATCACTTGTCAGAAGCAACAGAAAATGTTGAGCCAGATAATGACCTCAGTGTGGCATACAACATTTTGTAACATTATTGACTCTGTCACGCAGGTTGTATGATGTAAAAATATTTCGTAAGGGATGCTTAAACCTATTTTGAATTTAAATTTGGGGAACAAACACCATTTTTGAGAATTTATCGAAAATAAGGAGGGTAAGGACATTTTATACAGGTAACTTAAAAATAGTTTAACTACAAGGTATAGAGCGGAACCGATCCATAAATCATTTGCAAGGCACTGCAAACTTCAATAGACAATCTGATACTTCTGTATCACCATTCTAATTATACCTTCCACACCTATGTTCTTAATTATAAGATCCAAATTTCTTTAACAGAGACTTTTCTAAAGGTAAAATGAAGGTGGTGTAGCAAAACAGAATAAGCTCAAGGGTAAGAAAGCTTCTACGAAGGATTATGGGCGTTTCGCTTCATTTAGCAAAAGTATATCGAATTCATCTCCTTTAATGTGTATTGTGCTTTTATTACAAATGCTTCTGAGAATATGGTGGCGATGAAGTTTTATGAAGTGTGTCTAGTCTAGTGTAATGACATGGAGAGCACTATGAGATTATGTGTGCAAAACAAAAATGAATGTGCAGAAACAAAATTAAATTATCTATATTTACGTTAATGATATACAAAGAACCAGTTACATTGATTCAGATTATCAAGCACATTGGAAAACTACTAAGATGCTGGTAAAAATGGCAATGAAAGATTTCTGATACTAAATAATCCTAAGCATTTTGTAGCATTTCATTAGGTTTCTCATTCATCAAAAGATTGAAAAATAATAAGGAATTGGCCAAAGTTCGGCTTTTGATCTGAAAGTGGATTCGAATCTCGAATACCTTCTGTGTTTCAAAGGATTTTTCCATTTAGAAAACTACTATGCAATTTAACAAGGAAAACTTTAGTAAGGGTTGGTAGGTATATTAATAGGCGGCGATTGTGGGATTGAAACTTCTGCAAAATTTGAGCATTTATGCCAAAATGTATTTGATATTTTGAGACTTGAAAAAATTATTACCGCACCATGAAAATATAATTCTGATCCAAGTAATTTTTATACAAATTCAACTGGAACGCGCACTGATACAGAAAACGCGGTCCGATTGAGAGATAAAACTTGGGCAGTGAGTCTCTTTCTAAAGGGCGACCATAATTTATGAATTAAACATTCCTAATTCTTAGTGAATATCCTGAAATTTGAATAACATGGGCACACTACTAATCCAACAACGAGTGTGAAAGGGACAAAGCTACCAAGAAGGCCTCTCAACGAGACCGACAATCCTTATTACCAAGATACAATGATAATTAGAACGTTGCATAGTCGTGATAAGGTTGAAAATACCTTTTACATTAAAGTCGAGTGAACCATCCAATTACGTTAGTATAAAAAATCCTTATCCTGATCATTTTCGTTTCGTGAAAAATTAGAATGGTAATGTTAATCGACCATTTTCGATTATCGTTAGACCGTCAAAAATTGCCGTCAAAATCCCCGTTAATAGTCGCATCGCTTTGTTCCATTCCATCGTTTATCTCATCACGCACTTATAACAAGTAATGGGTGGCACATTTACAAATAGTCACGACTCGTCATCGATGACGTTTGAATTGACAGTGATAATGATGCTACTTGCTTTTAGTTTTGACATTTTAATGAGAGTGAATGGCACTTTAAAACGCATTTTACAATGAAAAAGATACGCAAGGTGAATAATACATTATGAAACCACAAACAAGGAAAAACATATAAAGTATTGTATTTTGAAACTTTAATATATTTTAGTTCATTCAAAATGCTTTCCTGTTATAAATATTTGAGAAATTAAAAAATGCTTTGAAAATTAATGTAAAGATAGTTTTTTTGTCACAATTTGTTACTAAGTAGTTAGTGACCTTCCCTTTCTATACTAATATTACATGGAAATCATGCTAATTTTTGTATGTATGAGTACCTACGAGTACGTTGATTAAGATAGGCACTATTATATACATTTTAATATTAAATAGTATTTCCTTTCGCCCCTTTTCAAATCTTAAGTTCAAATTAAGTTATTTGTCAAATTGTTTTTTCTTTTGATAAACAAATGAATAAGTTATTTATATGATAAACATGAACACATTTAGCTGTAAAACATTATAGATCCTTATTATCCAAACACGACGCCTGCGCATCATCACGCTGACAGCCAATTATCAACGGACTGTGATAAAACAGTAAAGTACAGTCAGCTACAAATTCAGTTAATTTCATTCATTTCCAAAAACAACATAAATTTGTATGCGGAAAACACTAAAATACAATAAAATATAACAGGAAATTATTTTCACAGAAACACAAACACAGAACACAAAGAAGGAATATACTCGTAGATAGCTAGTCGCGATAACAATAATAATAATTCATAAACAAAAGTGTAAAATGTCAACTATCCGCCTAGCCATGCAATCGCATGGCGGCGGCGTACAATGAAAGGGTAACTCAACCAGTTGGCTGCGAACTATCCTTGTTGGCTCCTCAAAACTATCCAATAGGACATTTCGATCTGAAGGTAAATTCAGGATGTTCGGGTATTTAGGGGTCACTTCGACGTGAAGCCTAAGGAAGTGGTGGAGTTTGTGAAGCGGAAGACCCAGCTCACTATGAAGGTTGCTTGGAATGTCATCTTAATGTGAGCTTCAACTCATATTAATGGTGAGAGCGCTGACTGGACTTTTATGCGTATCGTCAAAACTGACATAGACATAGACATAGAAACATTTATTTAGCACACACACAAATGATAGGTATAAGAAAAATACAAAATGAGAAAGGACTTATTATACTAAGGTCACATTCTGTGACATAAGGACCTATTAGCAAAATTACACACAAGATTAAATCAGGCGGCACCTACCTTTATACCTACAACTTTGAACAAAATTAGCCCTTCCCTTTACGATGGTGTGGCTAAAATGGTCCAATCTTAGTGTGGTCTACTTCCGAACGCAATGGTAAGGAAGTAACACTGGTTTTCAGATTGGACAAAACTGCTTTTCGTCATTAACCAATTTTTGCCAAAGGTGCGTTTCGTCAAAGGTTCGTTTTGCCAAAGTTATGTATGGTCAAGACTTTTTCGTCAAAGTAGCTTTTGGTCAAAGAAAGTGATTTGCCATGCTTGCGTTTCGGACTGATTGATTTGGCAGAACGGTGTTTATCAAAATTTGAATAATTTAAAGTAATGTTGCGTCGAATTGAATATCAATATATTTCTGTCGAATTAAAATCAACTTCAAAATATTTTAAGGTTGTATCGGTTTCAAAACGACTTTTGCATTTTTTATTTTTTAGTGTTAAACCACACTAAGATATTATTTCATTGAAAATTTAATCCCGTCGGAATGGCAATTTTGATAAGACTTTTCATTTTCAATGACTTTTGCGTTTGACTGTACTAATTGATGGATGTTTTGTGACATACATAAATGAATGAACCTTTTTAGATTCTTTAAAATGTCCTTGGAACATTATTGATAGTTAATTGATTTTATTACTAGCTTTATTTATTGAGCGTGTTTTGTTTGATGTGTGTGCTAGTGATTATTTTGATTTATATTCAGCCACAGAATAAAAATACGATTCAGCTAAGGCTGGATTCGACCAAACTGGATTAAGTTTTTACTCGAGAGTAATCTACTGTTTGTTTGAATATTTTGGCATTGTAAAGTTGACACCTTATAACCAGGATAATTTGTATGCACATAATAATGTTCGGTTGCGCTTTCCAAACAATTTTATTTCGAATTATGTAGCCTAGTTACTCTGGAATAAGATGACTTTCGGTCGAATCCAGTCTAAGTGGCTTCTTTAGAAGATAGTCACTTTTTCAAGTAAAGTAAGTATTTTATTTGTGATGATCAGTTATTATAGAAATAACAAGAAGATAAAATATCAGCTCACAACAAACAAAAAATTACTTACCTCTTGTAGGTATACCAGAGTATCCTTTACAGCCAAAGTTATCAGCAGATTCCGACCGTCTCTAGTCATGATTATGAACTTACCTGGAACAAAATAAATAGGTAAGTATTTAATTTCCATTTTTAGAAAGATAACTGATTTTTCTAATAGCGTCGACGGGCAAATGTATATGGACATACCTCTGACTACCCACTTAGATATCTTCAAAAAGATCTTTAAGACGCCTAAAAGGATCAGAGAGAGTGCATACAGTCGTGATCATTTATTTGATTTTTAACTGATTTTCTGACGAAGTTTTCTTTCACCGTTTTTTCGGAACAACAAATTCCGGGACCCGATTTTTTTTAATTCAATTATTTAGTAAAAAGTAAGCTTTATTTTAATGAACTCTAATACTTTTTGAACTCTAAACAAATTGTTTATACAAGTGGTACCTTAGCAGGTTTTTGATTGTCCAAACTCGAGTTAATAAGAGGTCCAGAGAATGGTAATTTGGATTTTGAAGACGATTCGTCACGATTTCTGAATCATAAGAAATTGATGGTTTCGAAGTAGATCAGATTTTTTTTAACCAACTCAAAAAAGTAAGAAGCTATTTAATATTATAGGTATTTCACAGAATGAAAGTACTTATCTATGTTTGTATTATAATAATTGTTTATAGATTATCTGGAACGTCTTTAGATAAAATATATTTAATAAACCGTAAAGATTTACTAGGCAGAAATTTGTATGAGAGTGAATGAGACGAAAGAGGTACCTATGTCAGGACCGTAGCAAGTGGAAATTCGTGGTCTATGCCTAGCCCTGTGGGAAAGAAGCGTGATTTTATGTATGTATTATGTATGGTACCAGGCAGAAGCTGGATGGGAGAAGGCGAGGGGTAGTCATCTCCAATAGCACGATTCAGAATCTACAGAATAGAATAGAATAGAATAGAATATTTATTTATTTCCAAGAAAATACAATTTTCACGGTGCTTAGGCTAGGGTCACAAAACTAACTTAGTGCCTAAGAAAGAGAGGCAACAAGATGAGACAGAAAAGAAAAGAATAGTCTGGATCAGCACCATGAGGTATTGGATTTACTTCCCGTGCTAGTAGTAACTGTGTTACGGCGAAGTAGCTCTTTTCCCCCAATTGTACTTGAGAGTATTTTTTTCTTATGAAAAGTACCGTCTCTACTTATAAAATAAAACGTTCTTCTTAAGACTATGAAAGTGCAATATGAGTTTATACAATTCATATTCATGCGTATAGAAATTTTGTAGAAAATGGTAAGTACCTATATAAAGTTATAATAAACAAATTAACTAAGTTGGTATGCCAGTATTATTTTTTTAGAAGCAGGAGAAAGAAAAAAAAGAGAGTTATTTTAAAATTAATAATAATTTTTCTGTAGCATCATAGTCTAGTTGACGTAAAAAAAGTTCTAGTGTTTTTCCACATAAATATCTGGTCTTTTCATTTAGAGAAACACTTTTACTAATTCTATTATATAACAGCGGCCCTAGGAAATAAGTAAAACATTGGGCAAATGCTGTTCGGCATGCAGGAACTATGTAAACCTCATGCCTTCTTCTTCCGAGTACGTTGTCAGTTCGACTTGGGTGGGAATGCTGTCTTAGGACAGCACTTTTGATAAACAGCTGTCGAACTGTGAGTACTTGCATTTCTTTATAAAGGTCTTTTGTAGGATATCTGAAGGGCTTATAATTTAGAACTTTTATAATAGGACGTTGGGTTCTTTCTAGCTATACAGGTTGATGTTAATGATGTAAATAAATAATTATAAATCAATGAGTTGAAAAATGTCAACATTGCCAATTATGCTATTTAGATAGACGTTTTCAAGGGATCTTGAATAATAATAAATTAATAAATAATGCTGGACATTTCACACAGCATCATGTAGCCCCAAGCTAAGCAGAGCTTGTGTTATGGGAACCACATGACTGATATACTACTTAAATACTTTTTTTTTCTATCTATGCCTAAGATCTGAAAAAAATACTACCGTACCTTCAAAAAACAGTTGAATTACCTTTTGTTTTTTAACTATGACATTAGAATTAAATGTATTATGAGTACCTAATGCGTAAGCGTTTTAAAACAACACAATCAAGTTATAAAGCGAGCTATTATTTTTGTAATGGTCTTATCAAAGTTGATGGAATTCTTAAATGCTTTCTAAGCAATGATGCATGTATTCTCACGATTATAAAAGAGATATTATGATAGTACCTTAAGCACGTGACTTTGCTCTTATTTCAATAGTAAAATAGAATGGCATAGAAAAACTTTATGTAGCACACACACAAAAACAAATACCCACTGAAGGAGAAACAAGAGCAGAAAAAGACTAAAACATAGCGTAGGTACAGTCAGCGTCATCAATCGGTATCCCCCTATTGATTTGAACAAAGACTCTTTTCATTTCAACCTTGGATTTCAGTCGGGTATTATATCAGCTATTTTTGTTTAGGAACTCGAGCGAAATAAGATATCCATAAGTAAGCAAGGATGTAAAAGTTTTTTACAAAAGTTGAGATCAACGGCTTGCAAACCGACCTCTTACTAGGGGGATACCAATTAATGACGCTTTCTGTACTAAATAAGGAAACACTATCAGCAAGTAAGTACCTACTTATACTCTAGCCAAAACCAATGTACAATATTTACTAACATTGCACTAACAAATTAATCAGCTGATAGCAGAAATAGACCAATCACAGGACGTCCACTGACAAGATGGACAGACGACCTTGTAAAAACTGCAGGTCGGCGGTGGATGCAGGCCGCTTCCAACCGCAACACATGGACATTTTTGAAGGAGGCCTATGTCCAACAGTGGACGTCCAACAGCTGAGATGAAGATGATGATGACTACTTGATCCCACTTAGCCAACGCTGTTCAACATTTTTAATGTAGAATAATCGTGAGAATGAGCCATTATTACTATTATTAAAACAATTACGAAGTTAGTAGTATAACATAGTGTCGTAATCACAATGATCATGAACTTTATTATTAAATGCAATTGCAGAGTAGCTAGAGAACAGAGACAGTTACAACACAATTTAATATTTTTATTTTTTAGTTTGAATATTTTTTATAGTAGGTATTCTCACTCTTAGGTATGTGTAAGAACGAAATTTTTAAACTTATCAACATTTTCGATTCCGACGGGATTCAAACCCGCATTGATACAAGCGATCCTCCTCAAGCCGGAGTGTCACCGAATTCATGACGTCAGATCGAAAATCTTGATAAGCTGATCGCTTGTTTCAATGTATTACCTCGCATCCACACGTTGGGGCCGAGGCGAGGCGAGGTTAAAATTATACCCTATCATAGTGTATAGGTTTTGAATCTCACTTTGATAATATTTCAGCTTTTTGTATGTGATAGAGGCGATTTAGATCTGAACTGATTTTAAAGAACCATGGACGATGAGATTGAATGTCACTAGGCAATAAAAAACATTTATTTTTATGGATATGCGCAGATTTGCATTTAGACCCCTGTAATACCTGTTGGGACGACCCCACATGTGGGCCAAAAGCACTGAGATGGTTATATCACATTACCTAAATGTATATCGATAAACGTAATTACCCTTCCTTGTTTTTAAAAAACAAATCCTTATCTCTATTACTTATAACTCTACCATTACACAATAGGCCTTTGTCTCTGTATAATTGGTCACACGTGTTGATGTTCAACTAAACTGTTACTACAGCTTCGGTTTCTTGAAAAGCGGATGACGTTATAACAACCGCTAAAATATAAGGCCTCTAATAAACTCGGCTCAACTTGTGTCTAAGTTGCACCACGGACTATTGCCATCTTTATTTGTCACTGCCTAACAACAAAGGATTGCAATAGTTAAATCGGTGGTGTAACTTTGACAGAAGTTGAGCCGAGTTCATTAATAGAGGCCTTACGGTTTAAGTATATGGACGTAAATATAATGTAAATTTCTGTCTTCTAAGCTCTATCATTGGAAATGAAAAATGTTTTAAAAATTTACGATTCCGACGGGACTCGAACCCGCACTGATACAAGTGATCCTCCTTAACCCGGTGTGCCTTTACCAACTAGGCCACGGAATCCTTATTCGTTGGGTTGAAAATCTTGATAAGCTCATAATATCAGTTTAAGCCCCGATTCGTAAATGATAAGATTTTTAATTTTTAATGAAAATATCTAAGTGTGGTTAACACTATAAATATTAAAAACCAAACCATATAAGTAGAAGGTGCAAATAGGCTAACTAAAATGATAAGTTTATAATTCCTAAGACTAAGTCATCATAACTAACAATATATTTGAATTGATAAACAAAACTCTAGCATTGAGTAAAGAAAACTTTTTTTTTTTCTTTTGAATAAAGAATGCCATAATATTTAAGCGTCATCAATTTACGGACGTTTTTAAATGGTCGTTGTTTTTTAAGAAACACAAGTTCAAGTATTGGCTTGTGTCTCATTGCAACTGTTGAATCATGTTGGTAATACAATACCAACCAGTTAACAGGTCAAGTGACATTATCTCGATTTATTTCATTTATCTTCAGTGGCTTATCTCTCATTTGTATAATCTAAGGCTCGTGTGACAAAACGATAATGTTTGAGTAGTTTTTAATGAAAATTAAGTACCTAACAAATCGATCCTTGGAAGCGATTCTAACTATGACCACTATGACAAAGGGCTTAAAAAGGTCGTTATAGCAGAATTATAAATTAATCATAGAGATAATCTCGTATTAGAAGTCACAAAATTGACAATTGACAAATGAAAATAAGCAAAAAATTGACCTACGTATAGTGATTAATTCGTATCAACAATTTATCTTTTTGATGCAAAGTTCAGTTAGTTTGTAATTAATAATAACCTACTCCGCTGAATTTGACAAAATTTATATTTTTAATAGGCAGATCGCTTCACCCGAGCCGTGCACAAAGTAGGTGCCGGCTCAAGGACGACCTGGGCCCTACAAAAACCGTATCGCCCTTCACGGACATTGCCTAGCGTTACCAAGGCCCAATAATTTCCTTACTCAATAGATTGAGGCACGATTTGTACACACACAATGTTTCCAAGCGCTCGACTCGACGAAACGAAACGATAGCGCGATCTAGAAACGGGTCAGATTTAGCAGCGCCATCTAGTTCTGTTTTGGGGCAGCTTTTTGTAAATGTAACTGTCTTTTTTGTGTATAAAAAAACTTGTTAGCATTATGAAAAATAATTACTTGCAATTAAATAAATTACTATAAAATAAATTCATTGCAATTATAAAATTTTCACACAAATTAAATCAGTTTTTAATTATTTAAACAAGTTTTTTTCTTTGAAGAGCTTTTGTACTATAAAATAAAAACAGGTTCCTTTCTTCTAAGGGATTATGATCTCAAAAACATCTTGACCCCATTTTTATACTGATCATAACAAAGTCATAATAAAATTACGGGTCATTGTATAACAATAGAATTATTATAAACATGCCACAATTGGAGCCAAAGTTCCCTCAAAAGTTAATGGGCCGTGAAAATGTTTTTGAATAATTTTGAATCGATTTTTACAAGTTAATTGTTGTAAAATTAACTGTGGTCAAAATTAGGCAGGTTTTGAAAAAAGCGTGATCTGTGGCAACATTACAAGAGTGTTAAATTTTTTTGTTTATACTTACATACTTACTATTATTTTATTTACCTATTTATATTTTTTTTACTAAGTAGGTTTTTACCTACCGTAAGGTAAGTAGGCTACTTTTTTGTAAGTCAAATATTATTTCCGTAATGTGGACATGTCCTGACCACTGTGTTTGAGCACATTAAATCTGTCTCTAAATAAGTTCCTTAGACATTTTTCAATGATTCTGAATATTCGAAAATCTAAATGTAGGTAGGTAAGTACCTATATCGTACTTAAACAATCACGACCATAACAGACAATACGGAAAGTCACAGCAATAAAATCCTACAATCCTATTTTATGGAGCCAAAACCCTTAAATCCGAAATCCGCTGCTATAAATTATCATTCATAAATAGTAAAAAACTAAAAAAAGGGACCAAAAAAGTATAAAAAAGCCAAATGGGGCATAGGATCTTTTACAAAGACCTATTGAACTTGTCTGGACTTGTCGAGGCACTTGTTTGGGGTACACCTGTGGAATATATTATTACTTTACCGTTTTGGACTGCTCCATGTTTTTTTCAACAGATAATTTTAGATCTTGTACTTACATTTTTTTTTTTAAACCATTTGGTTATGAACATGACTGTACCCAATCGGGATATTTTTATCATGATGTTTAGATTCTTGAGTTTCCTGATATTTCGGCACAGTTGCATGCGCTATGATCACAGTAAACTGATGTTGGTAAATGGTTGGTATGGTAAATATCCTATTTGAATGTCAGAAGGGTTTTATTTTTCGGATGTAAGATATATATGATTCTATTCTATACCAATATATAAAGTGGAAGAGTTTGTTTGTTTGAATGCGCTTATCTCAGGAACTACCTGTTGGATTTCAAAAATTATTTCTGCATCTGATAGCCAAACTCTTGAGGAAGATTATAGGCTACTTTTCATCATTATCATCATCATGAACCATCTACAAGGGCAACGCCGCGAGGGCGCTGCTAGTATCTATAAGTACTCTGGAAAACGCAAATCAACATAAACCTCTTTACTATAATTATTTAGACGAACTCAAAACAGGGTCTAACTGGAATAATCTTGTCATGCTATAGCCTATTCATTTTCACTAACCTAAACCTAGTCATTAGGATTAGGCTCGAGACTGCGTTGCAACATAAAATGTAGGTGATTTAACACTGGTTTCTAACTAAATTTAATCCAATTTAAGTCTTATTAGGAACAGTCTTAAGTACTCTCTTCAATTTAAGTATTATGAACTTCTAAGCTACCATATTTTGAGAACCTAAGATCATAGAGAATTTTAAACTGAAAAATCTTATCAAAATTTTCAATTCCGACGGGATTCGAACCCGCAATGATACAAGCGATCCTCCTTTAGCCGGAGTGCCTTTACCAATTCGGCCACGGAACCTTTGACGTCATAGTTGAAAATCATGATAAGACTTTTTCAGTTTAAAATGTAAATACCCAAGTGTGGATTAACACTATAACAAATAAAAAAAAAATCATAGAGAATGTCTATTATCCTATCATACTCGTATCTTATTTATCTGTTATCATATCCTATACGATGATTGATGATGATGAAAAGAAGCCTATAACCTTCCTCTATTGAAAAAATATTTCTGCATGTGATAGCTAAACTCTAGAGTTTAGCTATCACACGCATAAATAATTTTTCAAATCCGACTGGTAGTTCCTGAGATAAGCGCGTTCAATTCAACAAAAAAACTCTTCCGCTTAATATATTGGTCTAAATAGATTGGTATAGATGCCTTAGAGAATTAGAAATAAGATCATGTTTTAGTTGTCGAATGAAACTTTGCTTCTAGACAAGCTGCTGAGTTCTTCTTACGATGTACCTATCTAGTGCTAAGGTAACAGTTTAGATTTATCTTGAATACTAGATACCTACTACTCTAAATTATAATTTGTAACCATTATGTTACTCGTACCTACTTGGACATGTTTATAGAAATTATGAATTACACTTCGATTATTATGCCTTGAAATATTATAAGTTCATTACTTATATGAGTTTATTTCCGAAAATTTGTGATTTATTTAAGTACCTACCTAAATTAGTAAGGTAAATTTTAAAACAAAAATATATTGTTTTAAGAGATTAGATAAGTATATACCTATTTTTGTTTTAAAAATTAAACGTCGAAAATATCGGTGAAAGAAATCAAATCAAATCAAATCAAATCAAAGTAAAAATTAAAGAACTGTAATAAAACTTGTTCGATTTCGATTTCTATGTTTTATCTGTGGTTTTATTCTATTATGTATGACCCTGGTTTCTGCACTTGTTTCACCATTTTCGATTTAGGTCCCAAATAGTATTATTATTTTAATATATAAATTAATCCAAAAAAAGATAAACAAGTAAAAGCAATCAGTGTTTCAATGACCATCGGCTTTATTAGGGCCTTTTATAAAAACATTATGACTTCTGTGACCGATGGAGCGTCACTTTCCACTTCAATTGACGATGATACTTGAAAGCGTGACCCTCTGGTTTGGTGATGATTTGATGATTGTATTGGTCATCAAAATTAGTAAGACCTAGCAGCACCCACGTGGCGTTGCTCCCGTAGAGATGGTATATGGTGATGATAATGATGATTAAAAAGTAGCCTATAACCTTTCTCAAGAGTTAAGCTATCAAATGAAAAAAAAAATTATTTTCTTTTTCACTAAACTATAGAATACCTAGGTATCTATAAAAAAATTCACTATGATAAGAAAATGGAAGGTACTTACCAACTGAAAAAAACTGCAGAAAATGTTTTTTTTTTTTAATCAAACGGACTTTCCAATAAGACCAATTTGTCTGAATATTGCTTTTTGAATGTAAAACTTGAATGTGGTTAAAATGAATTGAAATTAAGTTGTCAAATTAAGTTGTCACTAGCGTGCGGATTTTTTTAAGATCTTGAGATATTTCGATGCAGCTGCTCTATAGACCAAGAAAAATCCTATCAAAAATCGTATACATCTATTTTTCTTACAAGATTAGAACAGAGTTCAGTATATAAATGTAATAGGTACGTATATCTACGTACCTATTACATTTATTCTAATATTAATTTCTAAAATTTTATTCATCATGAAGTATTGTGCTAAGTTAATTATTTCATTCTTCTTAATTTAATTTTCTGCAATATCTTTTAATGTAACATTTTCCATTTCGATTGATTCGATTGCTGATTTTCGCTTTCAAACGGTCTGAGCAACGAGTCCATTGCCAATGCCCTTATTTGGTTCAACATAATAAAGTCATGCGATTTATACGTGTTTTGTTGCGTGAGATTTATCGAGCTGATTTTGTTTTATTGTATCTATTGCCTTATCTTTTAGTATTTTGGAATCTATGTTATCTATTATTATTGATTAGTTTAAACTTAGATTTATTTTGTTATGATTAAATAAATTTTATTAAGTATGTTTCTCTAATAGTTTTGTTTGATTTGTTTTAAAATACAGTTTCTATTATAAAATAAGTATCGCATTATTGAGTTGTTTTCGGACAAAATTAAATTAAATTATAAAATAATTAAAATTGATTTTTCTTTTTAATAACGTTTTGACTAGTTTTTTTTATTTGAAATGTGTTACGCTCAATTCTTATACATTGATTCCTTCGAGTTCGTGACTTGAACTACGATATAGAGCGTGCCAAGTTTACGTACTACTATTATTGATACTGTGGTCTACGCCTGTAGTATAACTAGTTCAAGTTTCTTGTCTTTAAAAAGTAGAGTTGGCTCTATTTAAGATTCTACCGAACTCACAACTTTACAAAAATATATAAGTATAATTTTTAAATCAAACTTTTTTTATTAAAAATTGTTCTACCTACTTAATTTTTTATAAGTACCTACCTACAAATCTTTTTTTCCGATAAAACACTTTCACGTTTAAAAGTATTTTTAATTAGTTTTTTTTTAGTTTTCTACATTTAGATTACCTACAACTATCAGTTTTCTTAATAGTTTTATAAATTCATTATTTAATCCAAGTGAAATTCAACTTATGTTTAGTGTTTCGAATTAGTTTTACTATTGTTTTTTTTTTAGTTTTCTACATTTAAATGACAACTATCAGTTTGCTTATTAGTTTTAATTAAATATTTCTATCGAAGTGAAATTCAAATTATTTCATTGAATCAACTAATATCCTTTCCAGTCTTGGATCCCGACATCAGTGAACGTAAACAAGATTATTTCTGGACTGATTGACGAGTTTCAACAAACACTGTTTATGACTGGTCAGGGTTTGCTTATTTTAGGTACTTATAGACTTGTTTATTTCTGATATAACGTGTTCTGTAATATGTTTTATCTTTTTTATTATTATCGTTCTGTAAAATGTTTTATATTATATGATTGTAAAACAGGTTTCAAATTCAATTCTATATGTATATATATATATTTTTTTTACTTTTACGTTAGAATGTATTTGTCTTGTCGGGGGATTCGAAAAAAATGGCTCCGTTTTTTTACAAAAAATGTTTATTTTACATTTCCCTCATAAAATGCTCGGGATAATTATTATAATAAACATAAACCAGGTTATGTAGTATGAAGTATAAAGGTTACATTACAATATTGATTTTAACTAGAATATGTAAATGTAAATTATTCGAAAATGCTTAAGATCACAAATTTTTAAATGCAATATTTACAGTATTTTAATAGTAGGTATGTAAAAATCAAAAACTACATCAGATTATCATACCTTCATTTTATACAAGTGGAAAATGTATTTTGAAATATTTTTACACCATTTTTCTAAACAAAACAAAAAATAAATTGTAAGATTAACAAAATTATATTTAAGAAATTATGGAAACTAATCATTTTATTTACAAATGCCCTAAATTATATAGATTTATTTTGTCACAAATATTTTTAGTCAGGCATTTTGATGACGCGTTTTTTTGATCGTCATCTATAAAAAATTTCAATATCATTGATTTAAAGATTTTTGAATATTATTCAACTAATATTTGGCGTCTAATCGAAATCAATGAATTTAAAGTAAAAAACAAAATAATTATGACTATCGATATTATTTGGAACTTAAATAAAATTTGAGATCCTCATGGAAACTTACTAAAAACTAAATGCTTATTTGGAAACGATATGATAGTCATCTCTAAATAATTTTAATAATTTAAACTAAAAAAATATTGATTCTAAAATTGATAAACAAAATAAGAGATCAAATGGAAACTGTAACTAAAAACTTAACAACACTAAAATATAATTATTCGTCGTTACATTGATATTTTATTCACTGGTAAAACTATTCAATTTAATGGAGCAGATATTGGCAAAAGCACTTAAGTATAACAAATCCATAGAGTTCGCAAGGTTATACGCGATTTAAAAAATATTATTTTACAAGTCAGAGAAAATGAGGCGTTTTGTCGAACTTCACTCAAATTTTAAAATCAAAAAGCAAAATTCATGAGACGATTAATGATAATGGAACGGAATGAGCCACAGAAAAATCCGCAACTCATCCCGAACGAACCACCAGACAATTTAAGTGCAGTCGGACACAACAGCTCTTCCATTCCAAACAAAAATATATTACATAAACGGATGGCTTACAAAATACTTAACAACAGTCCAGATCTGCTATGCAGTTCACTGTTAACAATACTTATCTATGATCTTCTTTTTATCTGATGGTATTGAAGAGTGACGACGATAGAGACACTTTTATGATTGCCACGACCATCACTAAGTTGACGATGTATGTCGAATTGCATCTTAAGTTGTGTGGTGGTGCGAAGGGCTCGGGCGGGCACTCACCTCGGCGCGTGTCCTGGACTTCTTGACCAGGCTGCCGGGACACCAGGATGTGGCACAACACCTCATATAACTCGGCAAGGAGCCGGTTCAACCGCGAAAAGTTCTCCTCGGTCGCCTCTCTCTCGCTCGGCAAGTTGAACGCTATAGCCATCTTTGTCTTTCACAACGTCTTTTCCTACGGAAGAAACGTGGGCATATAGCAGTTTGTTTTGTATGCATAAATGCTGTGTGCCTTTTTGGACTTCGTCTCTGGCGACTTTGTCTTCTTCGTTTCCAAAATTATCTACTTGTTAGGTTTAATAATTTTCTGTCACGTCTTCGATCTTTGATGTTCAATTTTTAGTTTGAAAAAAGTTTTGCTTTTACTATGTAAAAACTTTTCTCCACAATAAAAAAGTCTCGTACAAAAAGTTCGTTTTCATTTGATATAAATCGTAAAATCACTCGAAAAGTTCACTTGACACTCCGAAATGGCACAACTGTGACTTGAAAGTTTTGGCGCTGCTGAGATCACAATCGAGTCTGACCGTAAAGTTCACAAGTTCACAAAAAGTTTTTTGCTGAACTACGCGTAGGTAACTAGTTCGTAATTCACTCGTAATTTGGCGGTGACCGGCTCTCGGTCGATGACACAATCGCGCTGACACTATGCATCGCTGCTACTCGATGTAAACAAACAGTCACTTTGCAAACCGTACGACAAAAGAGGTCTCTCGTCAGACAACTACTGTACGTGCGGCCGGCTTGGCACCGAATCGTGTAATAGGGATAATACTACGACGTGCACATCATTGCCTCGCTCCACGCGCCCCTGTGTGTGAGTGCGGTGCATAATGTAAGCACACACGCACACAGCCACGATCCATTTGATTATAAATTGTAGAACGCACGGTAGCACGTTCCCTTCGCACTCGACCACTACAATCAACGTCGACACGGCTGTCCCGTCCCTTTCTCTCCCTTTGTTCTGCCGTATGCTCTTCTCGTTCGAAACTGGTTACATCATGTTACAACAGCGATTGAGGAGGGACGTTTCTCTCTTTCTGGCACTCGTGTGGCTCTCTGTTGGTGGAGAGGAAGGGAAAATGGTGGCGATTTTGAGTTTGGAAGCTAGAAAGCGCGCCAAACTGAACGAGCCAATGAGACGGCTGAATCAGTATGGGGTGAGGTGACGTAAGAATGGAGGGCTTCAGAGCACGGGGTTGATACACGCGAAGCGTTCACTTGATCATGGACTTGCAGACACAGTCCTACTAAAATACGTTTCGTGTAATTCTCGTGTTTTAACGGCTCTTTGTTCTGCAGACGGAGGTTCGTAAAGCTGGTTTAACGCGAGTTTAGGATCGGTATTCGGTACTGTGACAGGAGTTAGCGAGTGTGGTTTATTCGAGGCAATTCTGTAATGGTATGTTTGTACGTTCGCGTGTATAAAACAGTTTATGGTCGCGGTTTTGCCATAGGCGTTTGGTTTGTGCAACCGAAGGTGTTTTTGGGTTTATTGGTGTTTAGGCCGAGTGGAAAGCTTTGTATAGATTCAATGGATATGGGCAATAAAAATAATAATGATCGAAAAACGTATAAAACAAAACACTTCGTGAAGTTTCGTAATTATTGTGATTTATTTTTGCACACTTGTATTGTGTTCTTGTCGTTATGATTTTCAGTTCAACCGCGCAAAATTTAGACTGCAAAGTATTACGTTTTTCAGTGTGCAAAATTAATTTGATTTGTGCCACTTCAAAATTGTTATTAGGTATAAAGTGATGGTATAATGGTAAATAATAAACTAAGTAAAAATTTCAGTCATAAAAAGAAGTACCTAATAAAAATCGATAATCCAGAGCAAATAAAAAAACAGAACAAGTAAAAGATGCCGTTAAACACCACGAAAATGTTTTTCATGATTTTCAGCTTGGCAGAAACTTTATAATAAAACCGTAAGTATAAAATCACGAGGTATTACAATTATCTATTCAGGGCTTGTGAAATATTACAAATTTTATTTTTTGTTTTTTCAAATTCAAATTCAAATACATATCATTTATTCAGTAGGACCGCTATGACCACTTTGAATAATTTTAAGAATTTTAACATCTTTAGAGATATTGGTATAGGTAGAAAGGATAAAATCCCTATCTGTACTGATTTAAGTTATTATGTTATAACAAATTATGTACCCACCTGCAATTCACTTACATTGGCTGAAATTGACATAGATATTGGAGGATATTAAACTGGTAATCAAACAACATTAACACTATAATCAACATTAAACTGTAAAAACCTTCCACTTCTCTTCAGCTTCAAAGTATTTTTGACCCAGAATCGTACACCATAAGATATCATGTTATCTGATAAACATTTAACTTTCCATCTTTTTCATATCATTTATTTAAACCGTACAAAACGTTCACACAAATTCATACATCTACGAGTAAATAAAATCAAAACTCAAATGCAAAAAAATCTGTGTAATTTTTTTCCTCTCCTTGAGGATACAGTCGTCCAGTTTTTTTTAATTTATCAATATCAATCCATCAAGTTATTTAAATCTATGAAGTCTTATCAAGTTATTTAATTTTCATTTTCAATGAAAGTTATATAAAGATCAAAACTTACCTACATCCTCAAATAAAATCCACACCACTGCCGTCTCAAAAGTTCGACACCTCACTAAAATGATCATCTGATCCAACTACGGGATTAGTCACTAACCTGACCAAGTTTCCTGACTCAGACACTAATTATTAAAATAAAATTAGTACAAACAAATGCTGCAGAGTTTATCTACGAATGATGCTGTGGAAATCACACTAATTTTATACATGCGAAAGTTTGAATGTTTGAATGGATGTATGTTTGTTTCTCTTAAACTCGACAACCACTGAACCGATTTGGCTGAAATTTGAAATATAGATAGGTAATGACCGGGTATAGAACATACTTACTATTCAGGTACCACGCGAGCGAAGCTGCAGGTGGTAGCTAGTGTAACTATAAATACCCAGATATTGAACCAGTAGGTAATACCAGACATAAAAAGTGGTAGTCGTTTAGTATTTAAACGTCGCATCGTGAGGAAACCAGTCATTGAACTACTGTACGTAGTACATTATAGCTCAATGAAACCAGTTAGCTCTATAGTGTCGATGGACTTGCAACATGTCACAAAACACAGAAGTTAGCACACCATAATACTAACGTATTTGGACATACCTCTGCCTACACCCTTAGACATCACGAGAACTTATTAAATCATGATTAATTTACTAGCGAACTCAGTGGGCAAGCTGAGTCTTGCAACAAACTCTAAGATAATGTTTTTGATTTGAGAAATTCAACATTTATTATATTTTTTACTAAAAATAAACATTTGGGATACAGTTTTAATTCAATTTTATTAAAAAAATTGTTAAGTAAGTGCTAAAAACAATGTCTAAAAATCTACTCCAAGTCCAGCTAACTTAATAAGATTTATAGGTAGGTACTTGATAATAAAAACAAACAGATAAGTACTCGTACAAAAAGTGTATCACCGAAAAGAAAGTTAGGTCCCGAACCGTGTTTGTTGCCCTGGTTCTTCACGGTCTTGGTCTCGAAGGAACGGGAGTAGAATCACCTAGCTCTTAAGACGATTCTAAGTGATATACTATGTGATCCTATTGAATAAAATGCATTTGAATTTGACCTTGACTATAGTTAAGAAGCATAAAAAAAAAACAACTGGTCATGCTATTTTAGGATCAGAAGAATTACAATTACAAACACGCACACCGGAATTATAATATTATATAGATTCCCATCACAACAAAACCAATAACTTATACTTACCTATATCAATAACAAGTACAAACATGTTCGTAAAAGTGGGACATCGGACGATACAATGACTAACTTTTTTGGTGAATATCTTCCTTGATTTACTTACTAAATCAACATCTTATTTTGATAGGTTTTTAATTATTTTCAAATAAAGTTTTTGTACCTACTTATATTTTTCAACATTACCTACCTATCTTCAAAATTTTAAAAATATGTACTCTACTTATGTAAAACTCTACTTATGTAAGTAGGTAGGTACTTACCTACCTACTTGAAAATATTAAAAATATTGAATACTTAGGTATTAAAAATAATAAATATTTGTTACTTTTACTAAAAATAAAAACGTAACAAAGTTTGGTGTTTTCCATTTCTTTTTTTTAGAAAATATTCTTCAAAATTTGGCCCGATCATTATAATATTATTTTAATAAAATGATGTAGGTACCTAAGTAACTGTTGACAGAAGACTGGTTAAAAATCTTAAATAAGACTGTGAATCATAATATATTCATGATGATGATAGAAATGGTGTGTTTATACTTGGTTAATATTGCTGAGAGCTTTGAATTAAAAGAATACGCTTTCTGATAAAAACCAAGAGATGGCGCTAGAAGTACCTAAGTATGTTGCGAAAAGTTTGAATTCGAATTATCCCTATTTTTGAAGTAAATTGGGAACATTGCCGCTTCTCATAATTTTTTTTTAAATAAAACTGTTTGTTAACATAATTTAAAAGTAGGTACCTAAGTACCTAAATTTAATTTATCTATTTTATACAGCGCAGCGTATCGATAAAACTAGCAGATTTTCAAGTTAAAAATGTCGTTAACTTAAAAGAAAAACCAAGTAACCTCAAAAAAGGTAAAATCCAGGTCTTCAAATCAATTTAATTATAATCCGCCGTGGCGGCTACCGGTCGATTTCTCGGACTTAACTTACTCTGATTGCCCTTTGTATTTATTTATTTGGTGTAAGTAAGAGGTGTTACTAAAATTTCATTTTAACAAATACATTTTTAACCATATCTGAGAGATTGTGAGTATGATTGTGTTTCAATCAAGTCTCAATCACTTTACCTACTAATTTGAATAATACGTATCAAATAATTGTATAATGTAGATTGAATAACGAATAGAAGCAAGTAATAATAATGTACATTGCATAAATTTAAATAAATCAATTACATACACAATTTACTTATTTATTTCAATAGGGTAAATTATATTAGCCAGTACCTCATTGGAATTTAAAAATCATGTTGATTACAATAAAAACTGTTTTTTATTTATTTATGCAAACAAAAAGAAAGCTTTTGTAAATTTGCGCCTGTTTATTTGTAAAACAAACCCTTAATGTTTTAATTCGTATTAAAATCTGTAAAATGAACCAACTAATTAACATAAAATTGAGAGTTGCGTGGTTTTCGCACTAGCGCGCCAACCGTACGAATTACGTATCTTTTCCATTATGAACTCATATAAATTTTAATGTTATCACATTATTTGATGATAATTTATTACTGAAATTTGACACTAAAGAGAATATTAACTGTGTTTACAATGAAAACCCACTGAGACCAAACGGAAATCTGTAATAATATTAATAACCAATAGTTAAAATAATAGAATATTCATATTATACTAATAATAAATTATTATAAACTAGCTGCGTTTGCCTTAATTACAAATAAACTTGTAACAAAAAATAATAATTTTTAGAGAGCATGAAGCATTGAGATACCTAATGTTCTTTAGTCTTTTTTAAACTTTCGCGATCACTATTCATATTATATAATGTTCTTTGTTTTCTTCTCTAGTCCCACTCAGTCATTGTTTTCTTGACCCAATAAAAAAATGTATTGTAAGTTTACTTAACAAAATATTTTAATCAAAGTTATCGACGTCTTTCTATTTATTTATATTTTCTTTGCCACAGAAACACCATTCTGAACTAAGTTTATCAAATATTCAGTTTACCACCCTTCACCCAAAATGAGGCCGAGTACATTTAGAGCACTTCAAGCTAATTAAGGTCCAGTAATTCACGTTAATAAGGCTTTTACACACGTCCGACGAGCTATAAATTTTAATAGCTGTCCGTTTGTCCTCAGTAACTCACTCATAGCCACCTGATGTCGATTGAAATAATTATGCTATAATAATATCTATTACAAAGTGAGAGCCCTGTTGGCCGAGAGGTATAGTACCTCGACTTTCGATCTGAAGGTCGTGGGTTCGAGTCCTGGGGCCATACCATGAACTCCTAGAGCAATGTTAAAACAAGCTTAAAACAGTCCTACTGCTTTAGAAATGACATTCGTTGTCAAGTTTCAAGCTTGTTTTAACATTGCTCTAAGAGTGCATGGTACGGCTACTGGCCGTGTATCAATGGATTTTTCGTCTCGAAAAATTTACATATATGCGCATTACCACGAGCTCTAAACGGTAAAGAAAAACATCGTGAGGAAACCCGTGTCTCAGCCCCAGTCAGCCCCACACGTATTGACCATGTCTTTCCTGTGGTTAAGGCCGGTTAAGCTAAGAGGATGGTGTAGGTGCTGGGCAAGCCTACTACATCTCAACATTGTCCCAGGCAGTGTCCCTATAGGTAAGTTTAGCTCGTTATGCCACCATACAATACAATAAAGTACAATGTATTCTATAAATTGACCTAAACTTTACATTGCCCCGTAAAGACTACTTCGTATAGGCATATCAATGAATAATTTTTTTGTTGTCTATAAATCAAAATTTATTTTTTGTTGTTTATTTTATACGTGGATAGAAAGGTAGGAGAGAGCTTTTTTTTATTTTTCAATATGGATGGTTCATCAAAAGTCCCAACTGGTCCGATAGTGTAATCAAGAGCAATGTCGAAACAAATCATTTTAAGCGGAGGGCTGAAGGGTGGCTTAAAAACTATTAAAAACGGACGCGGATTAACTGATGCGTGTAACTGAAATTGAAGGTACAAAGTACAGAAAAAACCAGTTTCATAGTTTTCAGAATGATCGGTCTTTTTACAGAAAATTCTACAATCGCAACTAGTTATGGTTGAAGTAAGTATATTATTGATTGATTCTTCTACCACAACCAGTTGCGGATAAAGAAAGTGGTTAGATGGTTTGAGAAAGCGATTAGAAAGAATTCGGTTAGACATTCTCTGCAGAGGATGTCTAACCGAAGAAGAAACAGCAGCCCACGTAGTTCTGGAATGCGTGGACGTAGCAGCACAACGGCAGCAAATCCTCAACAATCCGAGGTCGCTCCTCGAGGCCTGCGAAGACCCCAGGAATCTTCTGCGCTTCTGGGAGGAGCTAAGCTGGCTCCACATCTAGTGAGCCAGGTCATCTCCACGCACAAAGGACCACCTTTGAGTCTAATTGCGGAAAAGGGAGTCCCCATACATACGTAAATGCGGATAAAGAAAGAAACTGGTTACGAAAATTAGTTGCGGAAACGGCCGGAAGGGATTTGACTCTCATAATGTAAACGTCTGACCCTGTTCTTTATAACCATTACTGCTCTCGCGGCGTTATCCGGGTCTTGATGGTATAATGGTGATAGTGAAAAGTAGCCCATAACCTTCCTCAAGGACTACTAGCAAAAGCAGAAATAATTTTGCAAATCCTACTAGATCCAGAGATTCAGAGATTATTACCTACATGTCAAACAAACAAACTACACAGAGTTTTTTTCTAGACCATTTTACTTAGACAACGATTCAGTCGAAGTGACGCTCAAAACAGTTTTTTTTGTTACAAAAAACGTGTCAAATAAGATACATAACAAGCTAATTAATATTTGAAAATTGAAAATGCTGTTGAGTTTCTGAAAAGTAATGTACTACGTCAGAAGGGAGGCAATCTATACGAGAGCCTCCAATAATGCTGACGTGAAATAGTTTTCATAAAAACATGTGTAAACATGTCGTACAAATATTGAGAGGATATTGAAAAGCTATGAATAAACCACCAAATATATTAGATATATCATCCTCCTTGTCGTATCCGACAACGGCGAACCTGGCAAATTATACTATTGTCGATTATGTGCCCGAATATGGCTGGCAAAACCAAATTTGGTTTTGAAGGTCCTGTTGCAGGGTGCGCAGTGCAACTGACCAATTGCATTAAAGGTGTAGGTGTATGAAGGCTTCGGACAGGTCTTTTTTATAAGGCGTTTGGTGTCAAGGTCTTCTAGGCGACGCTCCTCAAAGTCAGTCACAGCCCTATGAACAGAGCTGCGCCATTAAGTCTCCGTTGCGCAAGCTCTTTCCAACCCTCACATGAGATGTTACATGCGGTGTGATGGCGCATTAGGACATCCTTGTAACGCAGAAACTGGCCGCCAGGAGTACGCTTTCCCTGCTTCAGCTGGGAGTAAAATATGGCTTTAGGTAGTCTGCTATTATTCATGCGCACAAGATGTCCGCACCACCTTAGTTGCCCCTTCATGAGCAAGGACTCTATACCACCAAGATTGGTACATATTGGTGTATATTAGATATATAGTTGTACTGACTTTCTATTCACCGATTGCGTATTTTGCGTATTTATTTTTGGGCTACATAATGTAGTGTGATTATTTCCAGCATTATTTATTCATTATTTATAAGTATTGCAGGCCTCTCTATTCTCTTAACTTTGTACGGTCCAATTCGATTGGGCTAATCTTTCGCAAACGATTCCAACCAGAGTCCAGCCTTTCCTGCCATCGCAAAGATGCTAGAATAGTAAATTTTATACAAAGAAACATCCCGTCAATTACATCAACAGCAGTAGCAAGACCTGTAATTACTACCCCTTCCCCTACCCCTGTGAAACGTGTATCGACTTGCACGTGGCCTCACGTAGACACTTCATAAATATTTCAATGTCTAGTTTTTAAACGTGGAGGTAATGCTAGGCGAGCCTAAGCCAGGCGAATTGATTTAAGGCGAGTGTTACCATTCACAGTTCACACGTTTGGCGAGTCTATCAAAGCAATGAAAATTGGCGCTTCCGCCTACATGCTGGCCGAGCCTACAGCCCAAGCCAGCGCGAGCGAAGGCAAATTGATGCAAGGCGAATGCTACCGTCCACACGGTTGGCGAGTCTATGCAAACCAATGAAAATTGGCGCCTGTATTCACTCGGCCAGCTAGGGGAGCGAGGACAAGGCAAGGCAAAATGGTGTTGTCCACACGTTTTGGCATTGGCGTTCACTTGGCGAGTCTGCGCCAGGCGTGTAGTAGTGGCTTCAGAAATTTGCGTACTACCAGCTACCAGGCGCTATTACGTAGCACTATGCTAATGCTAACCCGTGCCTAAGCACACTATGCGGAAACTACGCGAGTGAACTTCGGTGTGATTACGCCTGCGAAGCTATTAGCAACACATTTGCCGAAATTACGTCACGTTTCGGTGACCAACTCGGCCACGGAATTCATATTCGTCGGGTTGAAAATATTGATAAGCTCATATTTGTCGGTTATAGCACTGATTAATAAAAAACATGTGTATAAAATTTAAAAAAAAACATCTATTTCCTTAACTAGGTATAAATTGTTGTTGTAGGTACTTACCTTTACAAACTTTTACTTTACTATCTTTTCTTTCTAGGCGCACTTTCTTGGACCAAATTGGCAAATTATTCGAAAAAGGCCAGGTCAAGAGTACCCTAAACCGACGAGCTTGCATGAAGAATGTGATGAGAGTGAATAAAGCCAAAAAAGTGTGTCAGGATCGTAGCAAGTGGATATCTGTGGTCTCTGCCTACCCTTATGATGGGAAACAGGCGTGAGTTTATGTATGTATGTACGTATGTAGGTATCTTTTCTTTCAACAGTCTGAGTGCAACTGACCTTATTCAAGTAAATTGAAAAAAGTCAGTTCAGTTTCTGTACCTCAAGCGAACTTCCATTTAGAATTGTTGTAAGACTACTAAGCTAGGTACAACTTTTGATCTATGACCTGTAAATAATAATATGGAATTACCATTGACAGACTAGAAGAGGGATAAAGAAAAATTATCTTTAAAAGAGTCAACGATATCATAAATCCCAACACGTGTTTACTAATTGTCCACCCCGATCCGGATAGAACCGGAAAAATCCTGTAAAACCTGGTTTTGTCGCGTGCGACACATGGCCAGAGTTAATAAATTGCAGTACGGCTGATGCGCAGAGATTAACGCTGCCCGCAGAGAGTTCAATGGACGTGGAAATGTTTAGAGCTGATACAATCCCACTGAGATGCTGGTAAAGTTCAATCTATTGTGTACCTATGTTTTCTGTCTTTAGCTCCATAGTCAATTTAATGTAATACGTATGGGGCTGACTAAGCCAAGGGTTTCCTCACAATGTTTTCCTCCACCGTTTAGAGCTCGTGTTAGTGCGGATTTTATTTTTCACTTGTTACTTACTGTTTTAAACTTAATTTTGAATAACGTCCCTTAGGCCTCCCGCGCACTAGGCAGCCTGGATGCGCAGCCAGGCTGCGGCAGCCAGAATATTCGATGAGATTTCGTGGCTGCCTAGTGCGCGGGCAACCATACAACGTCATATGTTTGACTGGCTGCCGCAGCCTGGCTACGCAGCCATGGCTGCCTAGTGCGCGCCTGGCCTTACGGCTTTACATTGAATTTTAAGGTAAGAGACAGGCTATCTCTAAAACCATAAGGTTTATTTTAATTTTGAATCAACAGTTCGAAAGATGACAAAATTCTAAGAAACTTTGCTCGTGAAAGTATTTTAATAGGATCACAGGATAAAAAATACAGACGCATTTACAAAAAAAATATATTTTATTTCGGCTCTCCTGAAAACCCGGGGTGTGTCCCTTACGTTAATTGATATTTCCGCTATCGACGTACTGACCATGTCTTTCCTGTGGATATGACCGATTAAGCTGAGAGGATGGTGTCGGTGCTGGGCAAGCCTACTCCATCTCAACATTGTCCCAGGCACTACAGTGTCCAGAGAAGTGTAGGCAAAGATTGCCTCCTGACACTGTATAAAATCATCTAGTAAAGATTTAAAGGTCTAAGTTTACTGACCATTATCATGACACACCAAAGTCGCACTGTCAGCTCTACAAATTCCACTATTAATCCACCACGTTTCAACTTTATGACGTAGATTGCATCCATAGCGCACCTGTTCTGCAAATCTGTATTATTTTGCATACGTGTCTTCGTCATGGTCAGTGACAGTAAGTAAGTGGTCACAGAAGAGTGAGCTTGAGGGAGAAAGCATGGGAATTGTCTGTGAGAAAGTGAGAGTAACTTAAAATAGGTATAGTCTAGATAAGCCGATAAGTTATTTGAGTGTGCGATGCGACCACGAGGTATATACCGCAAGTACCTACTATTTTGATTCACACGTAAAGTCGCTAACTCGGATTACTTCCTACAAATTAATTTTTTACGAACAATGTTTGCAGAATTGCTTTATATAATTTCTACTTATCACTTTTTTCAACTATTTTCTATAATTTCAAAGTATTTCATCAAAATAGCCCTGCCGTTGCCTGAACTAGTGAAAGTCATTTTACAATAACGGAATCGAAAACATTCGTAAGTAAGAAAATTTTCGCGAGTAACCTGTGTAAAATTTACGTAGTAAGTAAAAAGTAAGTACCTAATTACATACCTATTTAATTTTAATGAATTACCTGATCTCTCGACTCAGTCTTTCGCAATTTATGATAATTATGTTTAAAAAACGACACAATCTCCCAAAAGAGTCTACTTAGAGAGAAGTGAGAAGGTGTGGTTTTCTTCAACTTAGCAAAATAGACAAAATTATCTTTCCTCTGTCAACTGCTTAATGTTTATCTTATCACATACGTACTAAGACGCAACTTGCAAATTGATAATGCACCAAAAACGTTACATTCTTAAGAAGCGGTAAACGTCATGTTACGCCCATAACTTTAATCTATTATTCACATTTACCAGCGAATGTTTTGTTCTTGCCACTTTGTAAAGGATGATAACCCGCGGTTACGTTTGCACCATTGATTTACCCCATTATTGGTGCAGACATAACTGGTTAGTTATGTTTGCGCCATTGCTACTACAACTACTAACCTTGCTTTCCCGCCGTAGATAAACTCAGTAAAAAAATCGTTTTACAGCCTATTGATTCAAGTAACTTTATTTTTTTAAGATTAGCAGCATAAAATAATAATGTAGAATTCAAACATCGTGTATGTTTGAATTCTACATTATTATTTTATATTGAATTCTACATTATACCATAATAAAATAAACCAAAAACTTTCGTTATTGGTATTCATTTTATGTCTGGGTGTTTTCTATATGTATACTTATACAAAAACAAAGTAAATAAGAAGTAGGTAAGTATATTATATCAGTCCTGTAGTTCCCATACCACAAGCTCTGCCTACTTTGGTGCTAGATGATGCTGGTCGAAATGTCCAGCATTATTATTATTATTTTAAACATTCCTTTAGTTTAACCGCCTCGATAAGACGGCCCTATTTTCTCAGCAAATCCAACCATAAGTTTAGAGAACATTATGAAGCTCTACCCACATAGATAAAAGTTTTCAATAACAGTTGGGTCAGAAAAAAACGTAAACAAAACCTTTTTTTAGCAAGTTTGGACACGTTGAGGAGTAGCGATAAGGATTTAGGGTAGGTACTACCTACCTACGATCCTACGAAACACATTTTGTATATCATCATTCGCATAATAAGTAGCTTTGGAATTTATTTATAAGTATATTGAAAGTACCTAGGTATTAAAAATGATCATTCGTAATAAGTATGTAGGTAGCTTTAGAATTTATTTATATTGAAAGTATTGAAAATTGGACCTTACTACTATTAATGTCGTTTTGCAACGCAAAAAATGCCTAGGTACAATTTTTTGTTCTATTTTATCTTCCAGGTAACCATTTGAAAATAGATTTGTGCATTATACCAGGCCTGTCTCACTTCTCACTTTAGGTATTTATCGGACGCGCGCCGCCTCGGGGGGCGCGCGACATAGGTTGCCACTTGCCGCTCGCTCGGCTTGCGGACCAGACGCATTGTGCGTAATGAGGAAGACTCACGATTTTAGTTGAGTATGCAGATTTGTAGATACAAAAAAAACAAAAAATACTGTGTTTTTGGTTTTTTAATCGGATCAAAAATGACCGAGTTACAGAGATTTTAGTGCACCAATCTAAAAAACGCTCGCGAGAAGGCCGCGACTGGCTGTGACGTCACCAGGCGCCCGCGGCTCGCTCCACTAGTACAAAATCCCTAGTTATTTTCAAACTAATTTCCGCCCGCGGAATCGCTCGCGTGGCACCTGGATAAAAAGTAGCCTATGTCCTATTCCCGCTCATTACCTATCTATATTTTAAATTTCAGCCAAATCGGTTCAGTAGTTGTCGAGTTATAGAGGAACAAACATACATCCAAACATCCAAACTTTCGAGGTCATTCACGTTTTTTGTTAAGTAAGTACTTATGCAGATTTGTAGATTTAAAAAAGTTATAAATGATTTCATTTTTATTTTTAAATATGATTACGACTGTATTCCCAAGGCACAGTAGACATATTCTATCAGATCTTTTAGGAATTTTTAGATCCGTTGAAAAAGTCTAAGCGGGTAGTCAGAGGTAGAGAAGCAGTGTTGGCCGAGTGCGCTAGTGCCTCGACTTTCAATCCGAAGGTTGTGGGTTGAAACCCAGCCGTGCATCAATGGATTTTTCGTTTCGAAAAATGTATAAGTAGGTACCTAAGTAGGTATGCGCTTTAACACGAGCTCTAAACGGTGAAGGAAAATATTGTGAAAGTGTGATAGTGTGATTTGAAAACCAAGTTTAGGTAGGTAGGTAGGTATGTGATTATTTTGACTCGTACATACAAAGTATTAATTTTAGGTATTACGATTAAAAGTATGTATTAAAAATACCTATTCACTAAAAAGTTTAAAGGCGAAAATTATTTTTAAGTAGGTACCTACCTAGGTAAGTAGTAAGTAGATAGGTACCTACCTACTTAAAAATAATTTATGTAGGTAATAATTTAAGTAGGTAGGTAAATAATTTAGGTAGGTAAAGTTAATATTAGTGTGATTCGACTCCTGATTGTTAGTTTTGTTTGTTATTGTTTTCGGTAAGTACCGGTACCTACCTAAAATACCTATTCAGTAAAAAGTTTAAAGCCGAAAATTATTTTTAAGTAGGTACCTACCTACCTACTTACTACTTACCTAGGTAGGTACTTACCTACTTACAAATAATTTTCGACTTTAAACTTTTTACTGAATAGGTATTTTAGGTAAGTACCGGTACTTACCGAAAACAATAACAAACAAAACTAACAATCAGGAGTCGAATCATACTAATATTAACTTTACCTACCTAAATTTTTACCTACCTACTTAAATTATTACCTACATAAATTATTTTTAAGTAGGTACCTACCTACTTACTACTTACCTAGGTAGGTACCTACTTAAAAATAATTTTCGCCTTTAAACTTTTTAGTGAATAGGTATTTTTTTATACATACTTTTAATCGTAATACCTAATTAATAATTTGTATGTTCGAGTCAAAATAATCACATACATTACCTACCTACTTAAACTTGGTTTTCAAATCACACTATCACACTTTCTCATCACACTAATCATACTATCACACTAATCACACTAATATTATAAATGCGAAAGTTTGGATGTTTGGATGGATGATGTTTGTTCCTCTATAACTCAACAACCACTAAACCAATTTGGTTGAAATTTTAAATATAGATAGGTAATGACCAGGAATAGGACATAGGCTACTTTTTATCTGGGTACTACGCGAATAAAGCCGCGGGCGGAAGCTAGTTAATATTAAAAATGCAAAAGTTTGGATATTTGGATTTATGTTTGTTCCTCTATAACTCGACAACTACTGAACTGATTTGGCTGAAATTTAAAACATAGATAAATCTTGGCCTGAAATAGGACATAGGGTACTTTTTATCCAGGTGCCGCGCGAGCGAAGCCGCGGGCGGAAGCTAGTTTGAAATTAACTAGCGATTTTGTACTAGTAGACCGAGCCGCGGGCGCCTGGTGACGTCAGACGCAGCGCGAAGCTCCGAGCGCGCGTTTTGAAATGGCCGAAAAGAAAACTTGAATAACTTCGTCATTTATTGATGGATTTTAATTATTTAAATAAAAAAATATTTAAAAAAAACAAAAACCCGACTGCGTCAAAACTAAAAAGAAAAAAACAAGCCTGCAAAGAATTACTCACAGTCGGTACCCATTCATTTTATTACCAATCAAATCTTCCCAATGTTATGGGTCCCGACTGTGAGTAATTCTTTGCAGGCTTGTTTTTTTCTTTTTAGTTTTGACGCAGTCGGGTTTTTGTTTTTTTTAAATATTTTTTTATTTAACACTTTTTAGTTATGATAAAGTTGATTTTAAAATACCTTGATTAACTATTACCTACCCAACAAGAAATTAATAAACCAACTAAACTAAGTAACTTCGTATCGCCCTAATTATTTATTCAATTTTATTCATCAAATCCATCCAATCCAATTCCCCATCAGCCAATAATTCAATCCAATCCAATAATATCAAAAACTTTCGATAATGGCCCTCAAAAATTGATAGAATAGGTAAACTTTTCAAAACGCAACGATAGCGCGATCTAGGATTGGTTCAGATTTAGCAGCGACATCTAGTTGTGTTTTTGGTAATTAATGTAAATAAAAAATAATACTGAGGGTTGCGATGTTTGTAACTTCTGAACTACAAAACCGATGACCTTGAAATTTTTACAGAACATTTTAAAGTAGGTACATACCTACTTTCTAACAAAATTACCCTTCCTTTGCGTTGCGCAGTCGGGTAAAAAGAATCAATAAAATCGTACTATGTGTTAATGAATTACAACCAGATACCTACCTACTCATTTTGATTTTCATTTCCTCTCCCAAGGGAACCGTCTTGAATTTCAGTAAGTAAGTAGGTATAGTAATCAAAAGTATCCTATTTATACCTCGTAGTAGTATAGTATGTATGCACTCAAATAATACCAAGTTTCATTTAAATCCGTCCAGTAGTTTCGTTCGACCGAGACGTGATGCGCGGCCAAGATACACACAAACAGAATTTTAAACCGTTATATTTCCTAAGCTATTATTTAAAATGAAAAATAGTAAAAGAAACCTAACATTGATTTTTAAATACCTATTCAACGATACCCCACTTGACATAGTTCGTCAATTTTGAGTTTTTCAATTTTGACAATATGGCGTCTGGTTGTAACACTGGTTAATTTTGATTACTTTCATGTCTTTAGTGACACTTGCAAGGTTGAGACAAATCGATTGACGTTAGAATCATCAAAATCGGTCCACGCGTTTGGCCTCTAGAGTGCCACATAGAAACATCCATAGCGAGAATAATTATTAATCAACTTTAAACCGTTATTTTTCCTAAACTATTACTTAAAATGAAAAATGGTAAAAGAAACATAAAGTTGATTTTAAAATACCTATTCAACGATACCCCACTTGACATGGTGTGACGATTTTGATTTTTTTAATTTTGACATTAAGGCGTCTGGTGGTGGCACTGGTGAATTTTGATTACTGTCATGCCTTTAACAACACTCCCAAGGTTCAGACGAATCGATTGACGTAAGAATCATCAAAATCGGTCCACGCGTTTGGCCTCTAGAATGCCACATAGAAACATCCAAACATACATACATACATACATAGACTGATAAACACATTACCCTTCCTTTGCTTTGCGCAGTCGGGTAAAAACAGAATGCTCAGAATGCTAAAGAGTATACGCCCTCATACTTAGAAACCCAATATTTCGTTTAGTGATTGATCCCCATTATCGTGATCTCGTATAGGTACATCGTTTCTTGTGATTTTTGCACGATAACTAAACGATCTAATCCGTATAAAAGATACTGCTGTGTCTACGGGTGTCTAAACAAAAGGAAAAGCAATG
Organism: Camptogramma bilineatum; assembly: GCA_958496255.1. Taxonomy (NCBI): domain Eukaryota; kingdom Metazoa; phylum Arthropoda; class Insecta; order Lepidoptera; family Geometridae; genus Camptogramma; species Camptogramma bilineatum. Next base: position 11,775,413 of record OY292468.1, on the reverse strand, counting down.
AATGGACATTAACATTCCACAAAATTCCGGAAGATATTGAAAGGTTGGTAGGTACCTACTAAGCTTTTCTATAATTTGTTGTAAGTACCTATTTAAATAAATCATCAATAAATACCTAGGTAGGTACTTACTTTTACTCTGTAACTGTAGGTGCATAATGAAAACGAGATTTTATAGGTACCTATTCGATTCCTTTTTGATTGAATAGGTACCTGTTTACAAATAAACAAACATAGTACACCTACAAAACTACCTACCTACAAAACTGTAGGTAGGTAGGTACCTACAGTTTTGTTTATTTACATATGTACCTATAAGTAACTTATCCATTAAGTAGGTACCTAACCTACTTAATATAATAATAGGCAATATGCGTCTGATTCAAAAGCGGGTTAAATGTATTTTATTATGAACATTGTTGCTTTAGAGGTATGTGTGTGTAATTATTTTTTAATATTAAACCATTTTCGATTAGAAAATAAATTTTAAAAATTGCAAAAAATAGTAGGAATTTCAAAATACTTGAAAAGGATGTGAAAGGATGTGACGACACGAGTTCATAAGAAAAGTCAAGGACGAGTCAGATATGACGATCCATAGATAAGTTTTTTTTTTAATTTTCACAATTCCTATACTCGAACTTATTGTTGTCACAGATTACTGTTGTACTTAGTATCAATTTGACGTCACACGTCAAAGTTCACAAATTGTTACTACAACAGTAATCTGTGACAACAATAATAATCGTGTTTCAGATGCGTGAAAATGTTGGTAAATTTCAAAAATTATTTTTGTTATAAAATTTTAGTATTTCGGCGCTGGAATTTTTATGACGGTTATTTGACGATATAACCTATCGTATAAAATCATAAAAAAAAATTGTGGGAGTTCCCTATTGTAAGTGTTTAGAAGTTACATTACATTCATAGAGCCATGTTGGTCGAAGTGATTAGTACCTCAACTTTCGAGACGAAGGTCGTGGGTTCGAGTCCTGGCCGTGCATTAAATTGCAAATGTGATTGCAAACCTAACATTAAAAGGGTGATTATCGGATAACGGCTCCCGGTCTAGTTGTGTGATGATGATGATTGTGTGTGTCTGATCGATGTCTAGGTAGGTATGAAGGTATAGATATTTTGAAATGCAATTGTTTACAAAACGAACGAGATAATAATGTATCTACCTACTTCACCTACCTACGTACAATACGTAGTACTTACTTACTACTATTTATTCTGTGGTAACGGTAGATTAAATTATATTTAGGCCTACTTATTTTAGAACTTAAGTAGGTACTGTTTTTGTGACAGATAAAATAAATTAATTTATTTGTGTTGTCGCAAGCGAAAATTCGACAACCCTTACGAGTCGCGTCACACCGCGCCAGACAGTGACACAGTTACGCATTAGAGCAGGATGGGAATGTTTAGGCAAATATCTCGATAGGTAATAGGCCCATAGGCGAGTTGAATTGCACTTTATAGCTTCGCTGCGAGAGTCTCTATTTAAACAAATTTACTCGCGAAGTGACCCTTCTGTACGTAGTACTTAGTATTCTGTGATTATACTTAGGTGCCTACTTTTGAAAACCAAGTTGACATAATTTTTTTTTCTTAGATGTACAAATTATATCATCCCAGTTAAAAGAATCAGTAACTGGAACATACCCTACAACTCCTAATACTACAACGCAAAAAGTCGACTCCCGACTTGCAATACAAAAAATGGTTAGTAAAGGTTTACAACCAGATAAGGGACCATTAGGAGATAAGACATAAGGTCGTTAGCGGTATGGTCAAATTTAGTAGAGCTTGATAGTTTTATCTGAAAAAAATCAGGATCACAATTTTACCTAACACAAAAAACACACACACTAAAGGTGGCCGCACACCAACGCCAAAACTTTACATAAATTGACTCCCATCGTAATTCCATTTTGGATTTAATATTGATTTTGAATTGACCTAAGATTGCGAAATAAAATATATAACACCAGATCCAAAAGGCATACATTCAGAGCTCAGTTTTCTCAAAATAGACGATTATAATAGGTACTAAAATAATTTCGCAGTAACTGTACTACCTAAATCTTGTAAATGGCTAAAATGTTTCCTAATTTATTCACAATCTAAACATCGCGAATCTAATTCTCAGACGTAAAATCAGATCATAAAACAGGAACATAAACAGTCAGTTCACAGTAAAGAATTAAACAGAAGAGTAGGTAGTACCTAATACTCAGACTGACGAAAAATAGATAAACGCATTGACGCTGTTAACAAGTTAATATTAAAGAAAACAAAAAAAAACATGTGACTCTTAAAAACACGACAAATGTTAAAACTCATCAAGGCGTGTCAAAAGAAAAGACGTGTAATAAGTATTACAATTTAACTTAAAAGCCGGGACCGACCATTTAACGTGCCCTCCGAAGCACGGAAGCCCTCAGTTGCTAACACCACTTGCAGTCACCCATCCAAATTGGCCACACAGAAAATTGCTTAGCTTTAACGATCTTTCAAAAAGTTTCTAAGCAACCTACTTTACGGCCACTTCAATTCAACTGCAAATACTGTATTTGAAAATTTTGAAATGAAATAATATAGATTGAAGAATGGTGGTAATAAATGTACAGATCATTCATGTTCAAACACTTGTGTAGGAATTTCCTTTGAAGTTATTATACTGTTTTATATATTGTTGTGACCTAGATCTTAATAAAACCTAAACTGTCGTTCCATCAAAGCTACTGGTCCTTTGTTTCGTAACCGATTGAAACGATTGGGCTTATTTCAAGTCTTGTAGATGTATAAATCAAAACTATTGTAGAATAAGATGTAGAAGTATTGGGTTAAATGCATTCAAAATAGTTGTTACGTTTTTAGAAGATTTCTGGAGTAGGCTTGCCCCTTAACCATCCCTCAGTATAACACATTGCCTGCTCTGCGGTGTTATAGGATTTGGCCATAAGAGATGGCCGCAAGCTACTGTTTGACAACAGCTGCGTCGTGGGCACTAAAGTCGTTCACTGGTCTTACCAGCAGAATCTTCTTCTTCTTAGTCGGGCCCTCTTGTCAGTGTGGTCGTGGCTGTCGATGGATAGGGTTGCGACTCGCAGTTTCCGGTCACTTCCAGCCTTGATAGTGCTGAACGTCAAGTGATGTCCGTTTTTGGCGGTTTTCAGCATTGCGAGCACATTGTACTGCGGTTGACTGCGTAGCTTTAGTTATCAGGTCAATCCAGCAAGTAGGAGACCGACCAGGAGATCTCTTGCCCTCAACGCGGCCTTGTACCATGTCTTTTCATGTATCATCATCATTTTCTTGCCTTTTTCCCACTAGGTGGGGTCGGCACAACATGTTTGCCTCTTCCATTCCCTCCTATCACTCGTCATCTCAGTAGTCTAGTCACTCCATGTATATCAGCCAAGTCTCTTCGTGTATATCAGCAGAATATTCATGGTAAATACGCGTAAAATCAACGTAACTGCTAGTTTCTTTTACTTACAAGAAGTGTTAAAAATAGTTTAAATAATCAATTTATACGCACAAAAGTTCCAGGTCTCTCCCACGGAATGGGTTCAACCTTTCTTCGACATCGGGCTTGTTTGCTCAGCTGGTGCATTGTGTGAGGATTAGCAGTTTTTGTTGTCGTGGGTGTGGTTCGAATTTACATAATTTTGCTTAGGTACCTACCTACAGTCACCAAAAAAAAAATGGGCATGTGTTTTGACCTTTGGGTACTCTGATCTTTGAATGTCGGTGAATTTGAGATTTTGTATTTTTGCAGTTTATTTTAGGCCCCATGTTGATAAGAAAAGCCGTATACTGTCGAAGTTAATATGGGTGCATTGATTCGAAATGAATGAATGATAAGAAAAAAATAATTGATTCAAAATTTCAATTGACAGTAAAACTGATTCTGTAAATTTGCTTTTTACAGGCTTTTCAATTGTGGTAAAACTAATTCTTTCTTTTACATGCTTGACAGGTCCTTTAAAGATTTTTATTGGTGAATGTACAGTACCTACCAGATTCATCATTTTGGATCTTCATAAACAGCTTTGCGGTACCTTATTGTGTGTTTTAGATCATTACAATCATCATGTTCATGTCTATGTTCTAGCACTTTAGACAACTGCTCAGTTCCCTAGGCAATTTATAATACTTGTTGATGTTGTGGTTGCAAAGTTTTTGTACTTATTTGTTTTTTTTTTTTTAATTAAATAATTGGCTTGTGACTTTTTTCCTGATTCTGCTAAGGTTGTCAAATCAAAATACCTACCTATACTATTTTTCATCTAAATTTCTGAAAAGTCTCATCATTAAGTTGTAATATTTATAGGCTCCCGAAAGTCTACTCAAAAGACGAATGTGTGCCAATTTATCTTTCACAGGCCAGCATCTGTCAGGTGGCCAATTACACAAGCTCATACAAAAACTTCCATACAAAACACTTCATACAAAAACAGTTCAATACAAACTGCGCGATGCACTTGCAAAAAGTTACGAACACGTGCAACTGACATAAAAACCTTTACACCCAAAACCTGCTCTGCAAAAGTGGAGCAAAAAGTTTTGAACAACTTTAAATTGTGGTTCTTTTGAACTCTTTTTCAATGAAGTAAGGTTGAGATTGGTGTCTGTAGTGTTAGTGTAAGTTTGCGTATAGTGTCTACCTGTTACGCAAAGAAGGGTAGTGTAAGGTCATGGTAGAAAAGGGTGTGGGCTAAGCGATTGGCTTCGAAGTTTTATGCACACCTACTACAAATAAGTTTAATTTTAACAGGCTAACGCTTGTATCTCTGGAACAGTACATATTTTTTTATTATATTTAGACACTTGTAATCGTTTGGAAATGTCTAGTGGCAGTCAGAGGTAAGTCCAAACATACAATTTATTAGATAGGTACCTAACTAAAAATTCAAATTATGGTATTCGTGAATAAAGACTTTAAAAATACGATTATGTGTAATAAAAAAATAGTTTATACTTAGTTACAACGAATTGATAATAGGTACAACAATATACTTTCTTACAAAAATATTTTCAGTGGACTTGTTTCACAGATAGATTGATCGTTTGTTGATGTTATTTATTTTATTCATGTAAGTATTTCATTGAACACGAACATTTTGACGATCCGATAGCTATCTTTTTCAATCAACCCAAAACCAACAAAACAAAATGCAAACAAACTAACATGAAATTAGGAACTAAACACTTTCAAACTAAGTTGAAGTGATGCTTGTACAGACGAGGTTTTTAATTTTGAATGATCGTATAACAAGATTTAAAAAAAAAGTATTTGTTTTGAACTATTTGTAGTTAGTAACTTCATATCTAAACCAATAATTTATAATGTATAATGTATTTTCTCGATAACGGAGAATCATTAGGTACATTATCCTAGCGATGTATTATAATTTCTAAGCTCTACTGAAATACTGAAATCCTTCACTCCTAAATCACTTTACAGAATAGAACATTAAATCATCTACTTTGTACCGACACTAATGAAAAGATCGCGTGCTCAAACAGATACACCGGTGCCAAAATAACTGATGGTGCTAACCTCTTATTGATTCGCCTAAAGCTAACATTTGTTTTAGTGGAGGCGATATCAATCATAACTTTGTGAACGTTTTTATGATCTTTCAAGTACTGGAAATATTACCTAACTTCGGTTCATGGCTTGTTTCACTCTTCAGCGTGTCGCCGGTCGCGTCCGCGAGTTGACCATTCACAGCACAGAGAAATTAATTTTGACTATTCACAGCACAGAAATGTGCTGTAAATGGTCAACTCGCGGACGCGACCGGCGACACGCTGAAGAGTGAAACAAGCCATGAACCGAAGTTAGGTAATATTTCCAGTACTTGAAAGATCATAAAAACATTCACAAAGTTATGATATATAATGTCGCGTACAGTAGGGCCAACGGATCTCGGCGTTCGTGAAGTTAGCCGTTTCGATGCGCAGTGCAACTTTTTCATACAAAATTTTCTACTGCGCAGCGAAAAGCCTGACTTCACGAACGACTAGATCCGTCGGCCCAACTGTAAGCTTAGTGCGATACATTCAAGATTCAAGATTTTCATATTCAGTCAGCCAAATCGGCCTTATCTGACGAACATGGTCATTGACCGTAGGTAGGTACTTACATCTATTTATTTTTATCATAAAACCAATAAACGTACCTATAACAGGTTTGGTTATGACAGGATATGAGTAACCATTTACCTAATGACGTCATTAAGAGGACAATACAAATCAAAACCGCTTTCGAATTACACATCCGGTGATTATAATTAGGTAGATAATGAACCTGTTTTTAAAAACATAGATTTTTATTGTCTCGACGCTTTGCGAAACATTTATGATTGTAGGAAGAAAAAGTAGAAGTGGCACGCGTATTTGAGCTTATTTTCACAATACATTGAATTGTTTAATTTAAAGATCATGCATGTCTGTACCTACCTTATCTACTAGTTACCTACTTATCTACTAGTTTCATTTTTTGTAATTTTTTCAAAAATTCTATTAAATTATAATTTGTAAATTTGTTTTTGTGGCACTAATTTTCATACTATTAAAGATTACAGGATCCCCAAAGTGCGGTTGATATTTCTATCTTTATGAATTTGAGATCCTTTGAAAATGTCTAAGGGGGTAGTCAGAGGTATGTCCAAATACATAAGTACCACTTATTTGGTACAAGTCCATAAAAAAATGTTAAAAGAGATCTTCCTACAAAATAATATGGACCTACATAATAAAATGCGATACTAGTTATACACCTACCATCCGTTGGCTAATGTAGAGTACCGACCTACCTACATTGCTCATAAAAAAAATAAAGTTAACAGTGACCAAAAAAAGCAAACAAAAAATGGTCGTCTAATAAAAACAAACGACCATTCAAATCTATTTGTAAAAATACCTGCATGAGAAAACTATGGAATACGGATCATTAGATTAACGATGTCCCAGTAATCGATTGTCCCATGCAATACCATTATTAGATAGTGATGTGGGCTACCGGAAATATGTAAAAAAAGATTTATAAATATGCACAGAAAGTAGTAGATCAGTACACATTGATTTTGTTTGATAACTATATATTCTCTTGTGTTTAGAGCCATGTTAGCCGAGGGGATTAGTAAGATGATCCGCGGCCAGAATTTGAAACCACGACCTTCGAGGTTTTGAATCCTGGCAGTGCATCAATGGATTTTTCATTTCAAAAAATGTTTATGCGCATGCAACAAGCTCTAAACGATGAAGGAAAACATTGTGAGAAAACCCGCGGCTTGGTCAGCCCTATACCTACGTACTGAACATGTGGACCATGTGATTTCCCGTGGATATGGCCAGATTAGGTGCATACATTTTGGAAGCTTCCACCAATCAAAAAAAAAAAGAAACGTCGGGTTAGTTAGGTATTTAGTTTAGGTACCCACCCAGGATCGCGCAAGCAAGCCATAATTCCCACATTTAAAAAGTCACTTGTTTTATATGTTGGCAACTCTGCCTACATTATTTTATATTTTCTAAGCTGGCAACTTGTCGCTCTCTCTCTTCCTCTTGGTGTGGTCAAAACGCGTCCCTATAATTTGTGCTCCTGTAAATTTAATAGTTTTCACAATACAAAGTGCTAAATTCAACGTAAAGTGTTTTTCTGTGCATCCCGACCAACCCACAATACAGTCCAGATACAAACATTATATGAAAAAACAATTCTAGCTTTCTTTGGAAAATAAAAATCCAAGATAGCATGGGCGGGATTAGAACTCGCCTATATAATATATAATCAAAAGTCTAGAACAGAACCCACTATGCCGACAAAGCTCACAAAGATTATATTTTATTGACACTAATAAAACAAAGCACTTAAATAACTTACAAACGAGTCGTTAGGAAGCTTAAACTGACATTATACATGGTGCTTCTTTAGGCGTTGTTCATTAGGTTCGTTTATCTGTGATTGATGTACAGGATGAGTTTTAGTGTTATGATTGCGTTTAGTTATTGGTGTGGGGTGCCTTGTGGTGTTTTAAAGTATTTTCTTGAAAAATATTTTTCTCTCTAAGTATTCTTTTCTTAAAAAAAAGTTAATAAAATAATAATCTAGGTTTCTATTTATACAAACGCGCGTTTGCAGCGCATTTGTATCAATACAAACGCGAACCGCGTCCTTGAAGCGCGTTTTCGAGCAGCGCGTTCGTATCGCATTCGCATCGCATTTGTATCGATACAAACGCGCTGCCAAAAACACAGTGTACCCACTCCCTAAGTGTCTGTAAATATAAACGGACCTTCAAACGTAATTCTTACAAAATTCATCAAGTCACCCGCCAAACATAGCAGTCAAAATGATCGTCAACTAAATCATTAGAGTTATATCGTAAATATTACATCCCTTTGTTGAACTCTGTAATGTTCATTGTAAATTCCAATAACTCTAAAATCAATCAATGTGAGGGTACAGACACACAGACAACAGTTATTGCTCAATTAAATCGCGTATGGTTCCCTAAGGAGTAAGGAAATTTCTTTGTTTGTAGTACTTGGTTTTGTTTTTGGCATTATGATTAGTTCAATGACCGGATAAAGTCGGTTTGATAGTACATACTGTATAATACAAAAATAAATTAAGCATCGTTTACATGGTGCGAGTTTTTTTGCTTCGAAAATGCGAGAAACCGGCTCTATGACAATTCAGTAAAAAAAACAAGTTCGTATGAGCAAGTGGCCAACTCTGGTGACGGAGTTTGTAGGCCGCCTGTAGGTCTCCGTCATGGCTTAACGACTTAAAAGCCGGGGCTGACCATTGAACGTGACCTCCGAAGCACGGAAGCGCTCAAAACGTGATGTCACTTGCGGTCACTCATTCAAATTGTGACCGTGCACAACGCTGCTTAACTTCAACGATCAATCACGAACGTCTAAGCAAGCTATGTCACAAACGCTTCAATTCAGTTATAAGCGATTATCGACCTTGCATGTATGATTCAATGTTTTGTTTAGAAGATAGTTGTAAATAAGTTTTAATGGCTATTTCTAGTTCATCTTTAGTTAGTTTTCATATCGTCTTTCTAGCCAGGACTGAGCGCTTGACGAAATTTCCAAAGCAAAGAAGTGAATGCCACTAGTTGTCACCCATTAGCGGCCTTTACACGGTAGAGTTTTTACCATGGATCTGGACTGTACAGATATCTTTACAGATAACCGCGGATAAAACTGTCAAAGGTTTGAATGGCGCGTGCTATTTCCCGCGGCATCTGGACTGTACAGATATCTGTACAGATATCTCTGCGTGTAAATGCTGCTATTCATTTTTTAACCATAATAAAAAAAAAGTGTTTTTGATAATAATCATAATCAATGCTGCTGTTTATAATGATGTGATGTCAATCAATTTGTTTTTTAACTAGGTATATTGACTAAATGTGCGTTGGGAACATATTCTATGAAATATTTTATAAAATTGTTTTGTAAGTTAGGTATTTGTAAAAAAAAGAATGAGTTCAATGTCCCTTTTGTGGTTGGTACAAAGAAGGTGCTTTACGATGATCCTAGATAACTTTAAAAAATAAATACAAAACAAAGTCATTGTACGCTGTCCCCTAATGATTTTACCTATTATCCTAATCTTAGAATCGCATAATAAAGTCTTAACTACCAATAAAATATTTTATACCTTCAAGAAACAGGAGTCGGCAGATCGATGACACTCTTAGTTTTTTCAGGCTATCACCAACCAATACATCTTGGGCCGTTTGATCCCATATATTCCAGCTACAATCTTCGACTTTTGTTCGAAGTTAAAATTCATGAGAGGTCAACTCTTCTGGTGTGCTTCACTACCAACCAAATAAGCTTGAGCTGTGTGTTCTTTACCAATTTAATCTTTCCAGTTGTTATTTCTTCGGGGTTCAAAGACTTGAGGGGTCTTAGTGTCTGGTTAAAGGGACGTTTTTACGAGACTATTTTAAATATGGCACCTAAAGACGCTTACAATTTATGGTTTTCGTAATTTTCCCGCCCCAAGACAATGCTTTAATTATGTTTGGTGATAACTGCTTCTAAAAAGTATTTTAGTGGTTAAGCTTTACACATAATGGCGAGGTGTAAAAGAAAATGACGTAATACAATTTTAAATTAGATTTTCTAAAACAAACAACGAAGAATAATCTATGCACTGAAACATCAAAGTGTTTTATATCATACAACATTTCAATTCATTAATAATTTCTGGCTAATATTTTTTCGCAAGTTTGGTCTTTTCTACCTCTTATTGAATGAGTGATAAATGGCGCAGGCACTTCTTCTTTTTCTTTGGGTTCCCCTCCTATCGGATATTGGACAACATCATAGCTATTTTGATTTTGGAAACTGCGGCTCTAAAAAGAAATGTGGTATTGCAGCCAAACCAGGCGCTTATAAGGTCGTACCTAATATTTTTTCTTACTTAGACATTTTAATATGCTTATCTGAACTAAAACAGCCCTTGGAATCCCACTACCTACTGGTCATATTTTTCAAATTATAATTGTTCAAGTTTAATAAATTTTGTACACTATGGAAACTTTTAAAGCAATTTCACTTCTTTTTAGGTTTTTAATTGGCATTTTCTAACACCATTCAAAAAGTTACAACCACAGAACAGAACTAAATTCTGTGGTTACAAGTATAATAGCTTTAGGTATACATCTAAGGCTAAATTCCTCTCAACTTCTGTCAAAATTGAAACACTGGTAAAAAGAATGCTATACTTTTTTGTCAGATAGAGACAAATAGTGACAGGGCGAATATTGAGCATTGTTTAACCAGTGTTCAGTTGAGCGGCGTTTATAAAATAAGGCCTCTAGTATTCAAATTAAAACAAAACAAAGACAATAGGTAATAAACAGAAACCTTGACAATGTAATTACGATCCATTACAGAACATGACTATACGTACAGTCACTTCCAAAATATGCATATATTTCAAATTCATCATCATTCTAGCCCCTTCTTACCCTATGCTAGATAATCATCCTTTAAAATAGAAATGACAGGTATGTTCACCTAGGTCTTAATCTTCCAGCTGTACCAAATACATCTACAGTGCAAGTACCATTATCTTATCGATCGCTAAATTTGACATCTAGAATCGACATAATTAAATAAAATTGAATTTTATGTCGATTCAAAATGTCAAATTTAGCGGTCGATTAGAACGGTACTTGTACTGCTGTTTCGTTATAATTTGCATTCATCTTCTCAACATGCCTTTCCCAGTTCTCATCACGTTATCTTTTTTAACTTCGCACTGTTTCCTTATCACATTGTTTCTCGCTCTATCATTCAAAGATACCTACACATACTACGCGATACTCTAATTTAAAAAAAACATTCACTCTACACTGATGTTTCTCCTGCTATACTCATGTTTATTTTCATCATCATCATCATCATTTACCTGCCCTGATCCCACGCTAATTGGGGTCGGCGCAAGATGTTTTCCTCTTCTACAAACTTTTTGACTTAACGTAATTATTTATAATTTTTATAATAATAATAATATATAATAATAATAATAATATATAATAATAATAATAATTTTATAATAATTTTTATAATAATATTTATAATTTGAAGAAATGAGTTATTCTTATTTGTCACCGCGTCTTGTCCCCGAAAGGAGAAACAGGAATCAAAATTCCTTTCTGTCCTAATGACAATATCATTTAATTATGCAATATTTTTAACGGTATTTAAAAATTGTAAAATGTATTACTGCAGGCGACTGTATCTACTGTTATTGTATCTGCAGTTCTTGTGCATTATGATTACGATGCAAATTGTTGGTGAACAGTTAATTTGCAACCTTATTTAGTTCATTTGACTGCCTGATTTGAGATGCCTTTGGCTTTTCACTCTTCACTAGCTTTCGTTCATTATATTAGCCTGGATTTCAGAGTGGAAATACAAAGGCCTCCGACAAAGCTTAACAACTCAGAAGCCGATTATATAGCTGAGTTTTTTTTTACGAAAATAGGTTCGCGTTTGACCACACCCTGCCTGATGTAACGCAACAGTGTGGTCTAAGATGGAGCACGTTATGAATAAAAATAAAATACTTTGAAAAATTCACATAAACGTCCATGATACGAACTTCAAATTCGATGATCCTGAACCATCGAAACGCAATTTGAGACACAACCCTGACGCTGAGTCTATTGTACTTGAGGATTCAATCGTGAGCATATTTTGTAGCATACGACCGTAAGAAACCAGTAATTTTGTACATCAAAGTACATCCGTCCATGACCTAGGCCAACACGCTTGAATTCACAGCAAGTATGAACTTGACTCAGAAACAACAGTTTCAATAAAAACTTGGCTAATTATAACCACACCTGGTAACTCATGCGGAGAGTATGCATGGAGCAATTGCAGACCTTATTGTTGTGAACATAAGAGCTGACACTATAGCAAAAAAGGAAAAAGGATGTAATTTCGCAAGTACGAAGTGCGCACGCGACGGGTGCTCAACAAAAATGGATGTAAGACACGAATATAAAATTTCAAGTTTGGTGACTCATTGTTTAACAATGTAGGTAGTGTGAGCGATTGGTGATCATAAAGGAATTGATCAGAGTGAAGCTACTAACATCAGTTTTAAACATTGTGCAATAAAACAAGTAAAATCTTATGCATATTGATGCATAGCACTAACAAGTTCAGTGCACACGACACATGACTCTGTCTATCCTAGATATTGTAATATAAAGACTTTTTAAACATAATAATTGAATAAATATACCGTACTTAATGTTTTTTGTAACTACTTTTTGTCTTTCTTTTCTTCTTTCAAATTGGTGCAGTCTTAGGCAGGGTACACATTGCGTTTTCTGCAGCGCGTTTTTGAGCTGCGCGTTTGTATCGATACAAACGCGCGTTCGCAACGCGTTTTTTCCATACAAAAGCGAACCGGGAGGGGGGCTGCGCGTTCGCATCGCGTTCGAATCGCGTTTGTATCGATACAAACGCGCTGCAAAAAACGCAATGTGTACACTCCCTTAGGCTGAGCGCAGACCTGATTCACGGACTTGTCTTTCTCTCTCTCTCTCTTGTGCAGTTCCTATAGCTATTAGATAATTTCGTTTGTGAGACGTTTTGTTTGAAGTGTGCGCGTCTTCATACTTTTTGTACAGCGATAGTCTGTCTTAAGACTGTCGTGACTTAGGTCTGCGGTAAGCCATAAAGGTCTTCATTTTCCAATCATAAAGAAAATCTGAAAAGATAAAGTAAATCTGACTTATTCGCTTTTATCACTTAGCGCTTATTCAGCATACAATGAACGATATCTTTTCTTGCTTTCCCCGGAACAGTTGGCTCGGAATTTTTCCCACGTTCATTGTGTTCAGCTCGCTTATTTCTATACTTAATAAAAACATTAATCACAACATGATCTTTATGGGTATTATTATACGGTTCACAATTTGAAAATACTTATCATTTGGGTCAGTTTCTTTATTTTTTTGTCATATTCGTATCTTGAGTTTCAGTATTTTTTTCTAAGACAAAATAATCTAGCTCTTATATTGTTGTCTGATGTGTCACGTCTTTTGATTGTTCTTACTTCTTATTCGTAACAGGAAAACCCTTACCAAAAATAAATCCGCATAACAAGAAGCCCAAACCCTAGCATATTGCAGAAATAATTCTCAAAAGCCATCTAAACGTCAAATTGTACAAGCAAAATTACAATTCACGCGAAAGAATTGCACTTTTCCTGTTATAGCGGTGTATGAAAACATTCGTTTATATCTGCTAGTGATGTTAGTTAATCATTTATGTATTTTAATACGGATACGGAGTGACGTTGGTGGAACGATCATGAGAGAGAGTGGTGAGATACCAAAGTGGGAAATATTTTCCATAACATCCAGGGCGATGTTGTGGAAAATAATTAGGTTGATATTGATGTCATGTTGGTACATAAACACGCGGATTCCAACAACATATTTTATTTAAAGTTATAAAAAAAGATTATGAAACATATTCGTAAATTCATGTAAAAGTTACAGTACATTTTTTTTAAACTAATTATTATTAACATTGTTTTTTTTTCTAAATACTCATTGCATGTTGTCTTCACTTTTAATTGTATCGATATTTAATTCTACAATTTATTCGCATGTAACTATTTTAAAATGTGCTGGTGTAGGTACCTATTCTACGTAAGTGATCAATTAAATAAATAAATAAGTTTTTCTAAAAAACCGAAGCTGACCTGTGCGACCTCGGAGCCGACAACTGGCTGGAGGCAGCAATGGACAGAAGGAAGTGGCGAATTCTCGTTTTGGAGGCCAAGACTCACTTTGGATCCCTGAGCCAATGGAGTAAGTAAGTAAGTAAAAAACTTACAATTTCCGTACTTCAGGAACTAATGGCCACTTGGTACATCACTACGTTTTACGACAACCTCAATCTGAATAGGCCTTTTTACGTCCTCCCTCGTTGAATAGGCGTTTTTACAAGTGCCAAAGGAAAGTTTAATCGTTAAAATTAATGTGACGATACAGGAATGGTTTAATTTTGGTAAATTTTTTTTTGGAATAGAAAAAAAATTGTTCTTAAAAAATTGTTGTACATTTTAGGTGAGATGAGTTTGTAATATGAACGTTTAGCATTGAAGGTAATAATGAAACAACGTATGGTATAGAATGACAAGTTATTTACTGTTTATTTATCTGATTACTAAAAAATAGACATCTCAGAAATTAGAATATTTAAGAACCTAGATAGTCATAGGCATGACGGAGGTCTTTAAGCGGCCCTAAAACTCCGTCACCAGTGTTGGCTACTTTCTCATACGAATTTACTTTTTTTAGAGGCTAATGTAAAGATATCGCACATGCTCACGTTTTTCAAGAAGTTTGTAAGTACTCGTCCATGACGAAGAAAAGCATTGTATTGCAAGAATTCAACCAACATGGCTGTTTTCAGATCGAAACGCGTTTGCGTAGATACTCATGCAAATAAATAAATAAATAATAAATAAAATGGAAGTAGACATTATGCTAAACCTAAAAGAAAGCAGAAACCACACTTAATTC
Organism: Camptogramma bilineatum; assembly: GCA_958496255.1. NCBI lineage: Eukaryota > Metazoa > Arthropoda > Insecta > Lepidoptera > Geometridae > Camptogramma > Camptogramma bilineatum. The sequence continues at coordinate 11,760,301 of OY292468.1, read as the reverse complement.
TAAAATTATTTCAAGAAAAATGTTTAAAAACCATGACAACCCCCAACTCACAGGTTGTTTATTCCCACCCCAGCCACCCTTAAATAAAAAACCCCTTAAATCGAAGCCATGTCTCCAAATGACCGAATATAATGACCTAACTATTGTCCTCACCCCACTGTTTGCGAAGCCTCATTTATTTTTACAACTGTACGGGGTTTTTAACAAAAAAGTCGAAAATGGACAAGTCGATGTTGGAATGGCCGATGTGTCGTAACGATGCATTGATTTTGTTTTTTTATTGATTGTTTAGAATTTATTAAAAAATCTGAAGATGGACTTCCGCTAAGTCACGGCTGAATTATTTAGATTTTTTTTAATAAATATGTTCACGGTCAGCTGGATAATGATGATGATTGATTGTTTTATTGGCTGGTAAGTATAAAAATACCATGAACTATAAAGTCACCACAAAAAACTGTCAACCCTGGCCCCAATGCAATATACATTACAAATTGTAAAATACAATTAATTGTAACGGCTACAATTGTACAAGTTTCTGTTTAATTAAAAATACAATTTACATATTTGTTTAGGTGGAAAATTTACTAAATTGTAAAATTGTACCTACAATTCTACATATTTCAGTTGAAAAAACTTTTTCTCCCTACAGGCGATATTTTACATATTTGTAGGAAAAATCGTTTTATTGAACACCAATTGTAATTACAAGTTTACATATCTACAAAATTGTAGTACAATTCTGACAGGCGGGCTCACCCTGTGTAGAAACTCTACAATTCTAATTCAATACAAAAAAATGATGCTAACGAGTATCTTAACTGATCGACAATCTCTTGCCACTTATTTATATTCTTGTTGTGAGTCATATTTTGACTGAATCAACCAAATAAATTGTAGATAGGTAGATAGATAGATTAACACTTTATTGTACCTACACCACATTAATATTAAAACAAATTACAGAGACACAGAATATAAGGAGCGAAGTACAATGGGCGGTCTTATCGTTATGAGCGATTCCTTCCAAACAACCTTAGAATTAGTAGATTGTTACACAAAGGTTGAAAGTAACCTATTGAGGTACGAGATGTTTTGGCGCACGAGCGTAGCGAGGGCGCTAATAGTTCGAGTGCCTAAATAGGTCTTTCACCCGAGGTAAACATTCTGCTTTTCATTTCGAATATGAGGAAAGTAATTAACTTTGTAAGAGATGGTAAGTAATAAATAACACGCTGAGACGCCATTTCAACACGAACTGTTTGGCCACGTGGCCGGCGACGTGGCCAAACAGTTCGTAATAAAATGTATGACAGATAACTCACTTGGCTACGGTCTGGCGTCATGATCCTAATCCCGTGATCCTGACCCAGTGATCCTGCGTAATCCTGATTCCGTGATCCTGATCTGTGATCCTGTGATCCTGATCCTACGTGATCCTAATCCCATGATCCTTATCCTACGTGATCCTAATCTTGTAATCCTGATCCCGTGATCCTGATCCTGTAATCCTGATCCTGATCTTAATCCTATGTGATCCTAATCCCATGATCTTGATCCTGTAATACTGATCCTGTGATCCTGATCCTACGTGATCCTAATCCCGTGATCCTGATCCAGTGACACAGATCCAGGTGATCACGGGATCAGGATTACGCAGGATCACGGGATTAGGATCACGTAGAATCAGGATCATAGATCAGGATCACGGAATCAGGATTACGCAGGATCACTGGATCAGGATCACGGGATTAGGATCACCTAGGATCAGGATCGCAGGATCAGGAAATTGACGCCAGACCGTAGTCAAGTGAGTTATCTGTCATACATTTCAACACAAACTGTTTGGCCACGTCGCTGGCCACGTGTCCAAACAGTTCGGATTGAAATGGCGTCTCAGCGTGTTATATAGCTCTTACTTTGTTAATTACTTTCCTCATATTCGAAATGAAAAGCAGAGTGTTAACCTCGGGTGAAAGACCTATTAAGGCACTCGAACTATTGCTTCAATAACTCGTGCCTCAATAGCATTATCTATTCTATGTCAATAGGTTACTTTCAACCTTTGTGCAACAATCTACTATTAAAAACGAACTTACATTTTATGTAAATTGTAACTTACTGCTACATATTTGTAAGAACAATATTGTCAGCAACATCTACAGGCGTTTTTTATAATCATGTAATCTATATATAGTACAAGCTTTGCTTAGTTTGGGTTTAGATGGCGCTGTGTGAAAAATGTCCACCAACATTTATTTATTTGTTTATTTAAGTATTTATTTATATTTAACGAATTTTTGGGCGTTACAATTGTATGAAATATACTTGCAGATTTTTTACATAATTGTAGGTTTTATTATACAGCACTTGTCGAAAATTCGACAAAATTGTCACTTTTCTACAAATTTGTAGACTTGTAACGTTTATTATATACGGGCCTGGTCTACCTGACAAAACTTCAAAATTCTGCAAGAAAATTACGCCAAGATAAAGTGCTCTTCTCCGAAAATAAAGTCAAAACCCTGTCTAAAGTCTACCTAGGTAGGTGCTTAACAAGATAGGTATTTTGCACAATATCAATTTGAACAGTATTACAACTTACAAAATTTTTATGACTTGGATCAGAAGGCGCAGACACAAGAGAGTAATTTTGAAACATTATCCTTACTAAAACGTCTCCATTGTGATTTTAATAAATTACTATGGAAAAACTAATGCTTTTATTTTTAAATACACTCTTTCAAGTCTTGAGGCATTCAATGTTTAAAAAATCTTAAAATGTTGGAGTCACATACATTACGTACATTACTCATATAACTCAAAGACTTAAGAGCTAATACAACAGCTAATAAAAATACAGCTGAGATAATGCAACAGAGATATAACATAGTCCCTATTTTTTTTTAAAGTTACGATCCCGTTTTCGTTATCACTACTGCTAACAATACATATTGTGCCATAGCCTAATTAAGGCGAGGCAGCTATGAATGTTTGCGCAGATCTCCTGCAGACGACTTGGATGACCTCTTCAGTCTTGCATAACTAATTCTGTGCAAACCAAAATGGAGGGTGCGAAATTAATTTTACTGGGAGCTAATTTTGATGCGATATTGTTTCGTCAGCATTATTAACCGATTGGGAACCAGTGGCTAAATTAAAAATTAAAAAAAACCATTTCTATGTTATAAGCTGAGCAATTTTCTGCACACGAGGTGCTTTTCTGTTCATTCATAACTCTGGGAGGTACTCGACAGATCCTCACCAAAGTGTGGCACCAATCGGGAAGTTTACTCTTTCAAACAAAAAATATTTTTTAAATCAGTCCAGGCGTCTTTGATTAATCGGTGAACATTATTTAAAAAAAAAAACAAAAAAAAGATTCCGACGAATTAAGAACTTTCTCCTTTTTTTGAAGACGGTTAAAAAGGATTATTTAAAAGATTTGCTCTAAGATTTGATGGCGCTATTGCAATGGATCGATAAAATTATCCTTAGACACTTTCTTCTAAATTCATTTTAAAGGCCATTGCCACTTAGTTATGGTACCGACATCACAGAAGCACCTTATAATTAGGAAAGTATTTTATTCAAGGCATAATGAATTGTAACATTTAAAAAATAAAGGCTAGTTTGCTTTGGCATAGTCTGTTAGTTTTGAGACTATGGAAGTGACATATTGTTTGCATATGCAAAAGGGTACCGAGTGTTTTTGCTACTGATTAAACTGTGGGCTAGAGTGTAGAGACAGAATCATAGGTATAAAATAAATCTAATTAAAAAAAAATGGTTATTTATTACGTTAACTGTTGACTGGTGCCGTGTTGGCCAAGGGGTATATTACCTCGACTTTCGATCCGAAGGTCGTGGGTTCGAATCCTGGCCGTGCTACAATGGATTTTTCGTTACAAAAATGTATATGCGCATTATTACGAGCTCTTAACGGTGAAGGAAAACATCGTGAGGAAACCCGCGGCTTAGTCAGCCTCACACGTAGGTATTGACCATGTCTTTCCTGTGGATATGGTCGGTTAAGCTGAGAGGATGATGTAGGTGCTGGGCAAGCCTACTCCATCTCAACAATTTTCACTACAGTGTCCCGATAAGTGTAGGCAAAGATTGCCTCCTGACACTTTAAAAATCATCTAGTAAAGATGTAATGTAAAGGCCTGTAATGTAAAGTTTTTGCACAGTCAAGTGAAAGAAGACAATCAAGTGAAAGAAGCCTTCTCAACTATATAGTCACCAGTTTTGCTATCTCTACATCGGCTGCTATTTATCCAACAGTGTTTATTTAAATCGCCAAACTATTGGACAATAAGCTTTGGATTGTCAATTAGCAAGGGTTGGAACTACCCTGAGGTGTTATTTCGACAAATATACCTACTGTATTATGGTTCCTTAGATGTTAATGTGAGTGGATGGACAGGGCATAGGTATAGTGCAGAGTTTATTGAGGGTTCAGCTACTAATTTTGATTACTTGTAGAATACCTAAGTGGTTTCAGAATGAATGCCAAATGAAGGTCAATAGATTTTTCTACCCGGCTGACTGTCAAGTCAAAGGGTTACTAAAGATAAAAAAAATGTAAAAGAAAGTGTTTTGTTGAACATGAAATTGGTATTCAACTTGATAGGTCCATCGCTGACTATAAAGCCACCTTTACGTATGGCGAGCCTAGGCCAACGCGAGTGAAGGCCAAATTGTAGACAGTATTTGCCATCGCTTGGTGTCGCTCGCCTAGCTGGCCGAGTGAATACAAGCGCATGGTATGCATTGGTTTGCATAAAATTGCTAAACATCTGAGCCTTTAGCACGAGTATGCACAAAGTCTACTATTCGATCCGTGACTGTAGTTTAATCTCTCAAATGTATTGGGATTTTAGTTCAGTCAAGTTACCACTGGAGGCGCTGCACCGGAATCCCATACATTTGAGAGCCTTTACTACAGTCACGGATCGAATAGTAAACTTGTGCATACTGGCGATCGAGGCACTGGACGGTAGCACTCGCCTTGCATCAATTTGCCTTCACTCGCGTTGGCCTAGGCTCGCCAAACATGAATAGGCGGCATTACAAGTTAAATCCTTACCTCCGTACCCATATTATAAATGTGAAAGTGTGTTTATTTGTTTGTTTATTTGTCCTGCTTTCACGTCAAAACAGAGCGACGGATTGACGTGATTTTTTGTGTGGAGATAGTTGGAAGGCTGGAGAGTAACATAAGCTACTTTTTATCCAGGTACCAAGCGAGCGAAACCGCGGGCAGCAGCTAGTTGTTAAATGTACTGGATTAGCAAGAAAATCTGACAAATCATTCGGATATTCGAAACGGTCTATATTTTGAATAACATAAACACAATCGACTATCAGCATGCATCATCGTAATGCAAACGCCCATTAAACTGACTTCTGAACAATATTTTCTATCGTACCCTATAAATTTTGTGTGTAATCTCTGCTGTGGTACAAGTTATATGATGTTGTAGACTTAGTCCTAACATCATTGGATTTTTAAGAAACACAGTTAATGCAAAATCCAACATGGGAGCATTCTTTCGACTGAATTAATAACAAACCTAGATATCAGCCCCTATCTATCTTTGATAGCGACCAAAATTGATCTCAAACTCTCAAATGTGACAGATTAGTGCGGCTGTCCAACTTTTGACAGTGCAATTCTGTGGAGAAACACCTAGCAAGTCGCAAAGTAGTTCGGTAGTTCGGATTAGCGCTTTCAAACAAACAAACAAACTCTTCTGCTTTAGGTATAGATAATGGGGTAAGATGAAAGATAAAATTGCCATTGCGGGATGTCCGATAATGCTCTTTACTCCCCTCGGTCAGAACATGTTTGAATCTGTACTTTCATCCGTGTCTAACTTGCACCAAACAGTCGTTAACTTGAAACCATCTGACGCGACGTAAATGAGCCTACTGTTTATTGTTTGTAGTTTTAATTGAAGCTCAAACACTGGACTTGGGATAACAGTGACACCTGCGCGGTACACTTTGGTTAGTTCCACAGTTCCACTGTTGTGACTCAAGTTTAGGAGTGTATTTTCGAAAGAGCTAAAGATAGATAGATAGATAGATAATGCTTTATTGTACTACAAAAAGAATAGAAGTAATCACAAGAAACAAAAAAAAACAGCTTAAAAATTAGTACAATGGGCGGCCTTATCGCTAAAAGCGATTTCTTCCAGTAATTCTAGACTTCTAAAGTAAGTAAGTAAGTTCGTATGAGCAAATGGCCAACTCTGGAGAAATGATAGTGGGCAAACTTCACCCAGCACCGCCAGCAATGTAATTAATATTACTCGAAAGACCTAACAAAACTAAGCATTTTTTATTATCGACGCATTAAAATCTATCCCGGGGGTCACTAGATAAATCCATGTTTGTACCTACCTAACCTGAGTAGTAGGTACTAGATTGTATGACAACGGGGCAAAATATAATTTGTTTCGACGAGAGTGCTATTTTGAATACAGAATGGAGCGAGGGATGCTAGAGTTGAAACCCGAGTGCAGCGAGGGATTCTAGATTAGAATCCTGAGCGCAGTGAGGGATTCAAAGGATGTCATCGGAAATAGGAGATTGTTACACATGGTTTGAAAGTAACCTACCTAGGCACGAGATGGTTTGGCGCACGAACAAAGCGAGGGCACTAATAGTTCGAGTGCCTAAACAGGTTATTCACATCTATCTTGTAAGAGCTATTAACACGCTGAGACGCTATGGCCGCATCGCCGGCCACGTGGCCAAACAGTTCGTATTGAAATGTATGACAGATAACTCACTTGGCTACGGTCTGGCGTCAGGATCCTGATCCTGTGATCCAGATCCCGTGATCCTGACTTCGTGATCCTATTCCCGTGATCCTGATCCTATAATCGTGATCCCGTGATTCTGATTCTGTGATCCTAATCCTGTGATCCTGATCCTACGTGATCCTAATTTAAACGAACTAACGGGACTTTATCGCGTTATTACCTTTGTTTATTATTTCCCGACGTTTCGAGTGCGTTACAGCTCTCGTGGTCACGGGTAGACTGATGTACTGGAGTCACCATCGCTAATTGAGGGTAGGATCCGCGACTACCCTCAATTCACCATCAGAATCAGAAACAAAGTCCCGTTAGTTCGTTTAAATTATGTCTACAGATCGCGAAAGTTTAAAATGTGCTACGTGATCCTGATCCCGTGATCCTGATCTTCATCTTATGGTAAATAGAAATGTCAAATATAGCTGACAAAGACGACATGGCTCAATAGAAATGTCAAATAGTAGCATGTGATTTATTTATGTGATTTATTTAATACTTTGTCAGCAGGGAAAATCGTTTCCCAGGGACGCAAAAGTACTGTTTTCATCCCTCTGTTCAGGTAACTTCAAGCATACTTTCCGAACATGAGAAATGAAAAATAAATACTTAAGAGACTTTCTCATAAACCTCACATTATTTTGAAATAAAAAACATCCCAATAAATCGAGACATTCATCGCTCTAATCATAATCATTTTAGCTTTTTTGTAAGTTAAACCTTTTCGACTTAAATAAATAGAGACCCCTGGGACAGAATTTGATGCGAATTGGCACAGAGAAACAAGGCTTTGATACCTTCTAAGCAAAAGTAGCTATATATAAGCTGTGGCGGTCGTGGGTCCATACATTTATGATTATGCCCAAAAATGCGGTAACAGCCATTTTAACCTCTCTTTAAGTTAAACCTATTCGACTCAAAATAAATAGAGAACCCCGGGACAGAATTTGATGCGCATTGGCACAGAGATATAAGGCTGTGATATCTTCAAAATAAAAGTAGTCTGAGCTGTGGCGGCCGTGGGTGAAGTGCCCATATATTTTTGCCCACACTCGTTTAGAGCTTGTAATTGTATTTTTAGCCTACACTGTCCCACTGCTGGGAAAAGGCCTCCCCTCGAGTTTTCCAGTTCGGTCCAACGCCATTGTCTGCCACAGATAGACATTTTAAAGAACTTATTTCGCTTTTTTGAAAAATAGCTTATAGAAGTTTGGTCCAAAAACTCCATTGCATATGATTTTTAATGATATTCGGTTCTGAACAGTTTAATTCCTGTAGAAAATAGACTTCAAAAAGAGCATTCGGATCTAAACAGATCTAAATAATTTTCTCCCTTTTAATCAAACCATAGGTACTTTTAGTTTTTTACATTTTGCGAATTTGTTACTGATAAAATGAGCTCTTTTAAAAAGACACTCCTCTTACATAAGGTTTTTAAAATTCATCCTATTATTGTAACCAGACGAGATTTGAAACCTAAAATAATTAATTTAAAACAACAATAATAAAACACAAAACAAAATTGAGAGCTAGAATGCAGATATCTTCAAATAATATTAAAAAATTATATAACTGAGTAGACCGTATACCATATCTGGGCCTAAGGGTGACAAATCAACATCGAGCTATGCTGCGCTGTACTGCGCTGTGCTATGTTTGGTCAACTCGCTCGTCTAATATTTCAATGACGTTACAAACAAACCATGCTGTGCTGCGCTGTGTGAGGCTACGCTCTGTTTACGACGTTTTGTTTGACGTAACCATAGCACAGCGCAGTACAGCGCAGCATAGCTCGATGTAGATTTGTCACCCAGGGTGACAAATCTACATCGAGCTATGCTGCGCTGTACTGCGCTGTGCTATGTTTGGTCAACTCGCTCGTCTAATATTTCAATGACGTTACAAACAAACCATGCTGTGCTGCGCTGTGTGAGGCTACGCTCTGTTTACGACGTTTTGTTTGACGTAACCATAGCACAGCGCAGTACAGCGCAGCATAGCTCGATGTAGATTTGTCACCCTAAAGCCGGAGTCTGCTTAATTCACACGTGGCTTCAATGGGAATATAGCTAATTTTAATAACACTTACTAAAAGTTTAGTTCAACTTATGTTTCAAACCATCAATTTCCATCAACTTAAAATTTTCAAAAACTTTCTTTTCTTCCGAGACCAAAGTTGAAAATTAATTTGAAAGTTGTAATAGTCGATCAATCAATATAATTAGAGGTGTTTAACTTTTCACCTCCCACTCTTATGACACCCTTGGGAAACCAAAAAATAAAACTTTGAAGTTTTTAGTGAAATTGATAGGTGAACAAATGAATTATTTGTTTTCGAAAATAGCGTAAAAACTTTGAACGACTAAGGGCCTTTGTTCACGGCACGTTTTTTCAACCGTACGGGGCGTGTTAGCCGTACGGTTAAAAAAAGGTGGGACGTTGTACACGACACGGCAAATGGTAATACGCTTCATCCCTGATGTCCATGGCATATTTTTCCAACCGCACGGCGTCAAACGTGTGTGGACAAAAATCCACGGTTAATTCGCCGTGCGTAGACAAGGCACGCACGGCGGCGCTGCCGATGTGGTCAAGCTTCTTATAACTCCATACAACACTGATAGACACAGCGAATTAACTGTAGATTTTCACGGCGAAAAAAACTTGTGTCGACAAAGGCCCTAATCAATTGTGGATTTTCTGAATAATACAGTTTTTTGACAATCGCTTCCATGCTTCGGAGGGCATATTAAATTGTCGATCCCGGCTTTAAGTCGTTAAGCCATGAAAGAGGGCTTCAGGCGGCCTAAAACTTCATCATCAGAGTAAGCCACTAGCGTCGAACATACATTTACTACAGACTAGAAATACGTCAATAATCTACAACTGGCGCTTACGAGATCGTCAGGCTACTAAGTTGACACACACACACAAACACACACATGGAGAGACATACACAAGTTTATGTATAACATAATTACAGTCTGTTATTGGTAGAGTGTAAGTTGCACGTACGCCGCTATAGGTACCTACTACTTGTAGTGAGATGATCTGTAAGGGCGTGATTATATTGGCTTTGTTTATTATTAGTTTACAAGCTTTTAAGGACTGTTATTATCCACAGACATTGAGTGCAACAGACACGTACTCGTAGCGTGCCAGACATCGACAGACGACAGACATCATCAGTCGCGACCGCTCTCAAACAAAAGACAAAGGGTCTTACTTATGAAAAATGTTTAAAGTTGAACACTGGTTAAACAACGTCCTGTCTTTATTTGTGGATAGTGACAAATAGAGACAGGACGTTGTTAAACCAGTGTTCAACTTTAAACATCTCCTTATCATAAGTAAGTGGGAAAGAGAAGCACTGGCCACAGTTAGTTCATACGAGATACGAGCATAACTACACTATGATGTATATTCTAAATTCAAATTAAGTATATACAGGGATTTACTTGAACTCTTTGTAAAAAGTTTCTATTACTTTTAACCTCAAAGTAGATTCTTCGATTTTTACCAATAATATGTTATTCTTAGTACCATTAATAATTTCCTAGTCGATCAATAACACCAATTCCCTAGACGTTGTTTAATTATTCATACTATACTATGACACACGGCTTCGAACCAGCTGAATCATTTTAGTTGGAACATGCAAGTGAATATCTAAATAGATTATGAATGTGTTTACTTAAAACATCGTCATTCTCTTTGTTGTGTCTGTTTTCATAGAATTTGATAAAATTATAGTATATATTTGATTTTCTACGTTAGCAATCATCATTAAAAACAAGTGGCTTGATAAAATTAAAAAAAAAATCGACTTCAATGTTATAAGTTGAGCAATTTTCTGCACTTTCGAGGCGCATTTCTGTTCATAGTCCCGAAGATCCTTGAAAAATTCTCATCATTCTTTTTCTGGCAACAATCTGAAAGTAGGTACCTATACCCTTACAAGCAAAAACTGAATTTTTCAAATCGGTCGAGGCGTCTCCGAGTAATCGGTGAACATAATAAATAAAATATCCAAAAAAAAAACTTTCAAGGTTCAAAACAAAAGCTCTATATCGCGCCCTTATGCGCAGGCGCAGCTGCCAATGCGCACTCGCTACCGGTTCTGTGGCTAACGACACCCCCCCGCCCCCCATCGATCCTCGCAGGGCAAAACGGAAAATTTTATAGTCTTATGAACTTATTTTATTATGCCTTACGAGTTGGTTTTAGGGACTTCGATCTTGAGACCATTTAACAGGTAATTATATGATTTTTTCTACTTTTTCGGTTTGTTAAATCTTTTTGTATTTTAATAATATACAAAAAGAAAGAAGGAAAGAAAGAAAATACATTTATTAGTGAATAAATAGGTATAAAAAGGTAAAAAACAAACGCAGTACCTATATTCTGTGCAAAATAAAGCTGAGAGGCTGGTCAAATAAATAAATAAATAAATATTGCAGGACATTTCACACAGCGCCATCTAGCCCCAAACTAAACAAAGCTTGTACTATGGGAACCCGATAACTGTTAGAATACTTAGGTATATATTTGTAAATACATACTAATAATACCTACTTTATTACACTCAAACATCTATGTTTTGTACAAACATCTATGTTCATCACACAAATGTTTGTCCTGGATGAGAATCGAACCCACGACCTACAGCACAGAAGGCAGAGCCAACTGAGCTAATAGGCCAGTAAAAAGCTTTCCGCAATCTCTTTATAACCTTTGATGGAAAAGAGGGGTGCTATAAGTTCGTATTGTAGTAAAAATCTATGTATCTGTGGCTCTGTGTTTCTGTGTGTATGTGTATGTATGTGGCATCGTAGCTCCTGAAGGGATGAACCGATTTTAATTATTTAATTTTTTTTTGTCTGAATGGTGTCTTTGTCGAGAGTATTCTTAGTTATGTTTCATGAAAAATTGTTCAACCGTTTGAGGACCATCAGATCTTTTCTATAGTAATTAGCTATCTCCGCGTTTTCGTCAGCGCGATCTACGATTGGCTCAGTAGCGCCATCTAGTTTTGAAATTGGAAAACAATGAAAACAGGTGGCGTATGTGTTCAAGTGTATATAAAACATTCCATATCACGTTTTATCTACAATTCTAATAGTTTACACTCAATGCTTTAATGAGGTTCATTGCAATGTTGTAACACAAAAAAGTACTTGTCAATAATTCTTTTGTAATTTCTATCTAACTAAGTAACTGCCCATGTCTTTTTATTCCAAATCTGATTATCAGCTCCTTTCTTTCTTAACTACCTTCATAAATCAACTTTACCTCTTTAATATTAATTCCTTTCAGAAATTGATTAAACTATAAAATGGATATTTCTCTAAGAAATTTAATTAAATATAAAGTGGATGTAAAGGATATTGTATGGAAATGGGAAACTTCTAGATTTTGTATGGACACTTGAATAATGTGTCCATCACGACGTGCACATTGCAAATGTACAAGCTCAGTTCTAAATTGAAATATCGACGTGCGAGCGAGACGGAAAATGTGTCCGTGCGGATCAAAGATCAAAGTACCTAGGTAAACTCTGGATAAGCCATAAATGTAACCTAACCTTGTTTTTTTTTATAAACCTACCCACATTTTGCAGAAATTAACATTCCATCCATACGTTCCCAACGCTAACTGTTTTCTTCATGATATTTTCCTTCACCGTTTAAACCTTGTGCCTTTACATCTTTACTAGATGATTTGTACAGTGTCAGGAGGCAATCTTTGCCTACACTTATCGGGACACTATAGCGCCTGGGACAGTTTTGAGATGGAGTAGGCTTGCCCAGAACCTATACCATCCTCTCAGCTTTACCGGCCATATCCACAGGAAAGACATGGTCAATACGTGTGGGTCTGTAAAAGTCACGGGTTTCCTCACGATGTTTTCCTTCACCGTTTAGAGCTTGCGTGAAACCGCAAATAAATTTTTGAAGCAAAAAATCCATTGATGCACGGCTAAGTTTGAACCTACGACCTTCGGATCGAAAGTCAAGGTACACACTCGACCAACGCAGCTCCTTGTTTTCAAGTCACTAAAAATATTAAAATATAGGATTGTATTTATTTATTTTAGATAAATCCATAATATTCGCAGCACATCGTCATCAAATTAAAATACAATTAAAATACGCATATAAAATACAAAACGCGGTAATGCTGCCAATGTCTTGAGCACGCTTCCGTCTGGCAGTAGCTTGGATTAGTTGAGCTACCTATAGATCCTTTACAACAATTAAGAGGCTCAACTGGTTCCTATTGTATTTTATAATTTTATGTATGTACTTATCAAAACCATGTCAAATTATATTGTTCCATAAAAAAATTGTTCCATTCCAGTGAACCAAAGCTCCACAGCAAACAAACTTGTCCTGCGCAGGCGCTCCCCACTACGTGCGTAAACGTGACCCCACAGATGAACTCCACAGCGAGAAGTCTTGTTTTTTTTTCTCTCGTTTGATCCCGTTCGAGATCATTATTGTAAATGGGGTTATTTAGAGGTAGCGTGTAGAATGGGTACTTGAGTCTTAGAAAGATTATTATTTCTATACCTAGCGAATTATCGCTTGGGTTAGACTTTGATAGTAAGTTCGTATGAGTAAGTGGCCAACTCTGGTGATGGAGTTTTTAGGCCATGGCTTAACGATTTAAAAGCCGGGACCGACAATTTAACGTGCCCTCCGAAGCACGGAGGCGCTCGGCTCTTGCGGTGCAGAACTTTAAAACATCGATGAAACTTGTTTTTTTTTTCTCTGTTTAATAGACATTCAAACTTTTTGAGTCTTATCCAAGATCGCAACATTATTTTGACAAACTTCACGTCAACAATCCAGTATGGTTTGAAAGATCAAAATCACAGTTTTCCGTTTTACAAAATCTGTTTTCGGCCGACAAAATTCAACAGTAACATTCGTTGCCTCTCATTCTTAATTATGTTTGTTTATCGTATTACTTCAGGGATTGTTTTGTTTGGTAAAGAGAGGTAAAATCTAAGGTTGGTTGACTTTGCTTATTTTGACAGTACCTACGACTGTTACTGGTACCGTACCAAGGACTTTGTTATACAAAGTCCTTGTACCGTACCTTCTACCTCAGTACGGTAGACATCTGCTTAGTTAAAACATCGCGCATTGAAATTCTTTTTAAAATATTTAAGGTGTTATCGCATTCAAAATATAATGGCATGTCCATCCATGTTTATGAGATGCACTGTACGTTTTCTGATGTTGTTACTCAGCCACAAAGTAATATGATGCGCATTAAGGTCAATGACACCGGGTTAAGAGGTGAGGAAGGGTGTTTATCCTGTTGAATCTTAATAAATCTTGGCCTCCGTTAGGTAACGGCTTATTATTTGTGGGGGCTTAATTTTATACCTTCAATATACTCGTACCTATCATACAAGTACAACCATCGTTTATCAAAGTTGTGCAACTATTGGTGCCACTTCTTTGAAAGATCCAATCACTTGTACCTATGTTTTTTTCAGTGGTGGAAAATATGCAAAAAGACGCTTTAAAAATTAGAAATCTAATATTACACAATAAACACAAACTAGACGTTCTCAAATCCAATATCTCTGTTTAATAAAATTAAACACCGAGTTATGTATGAGTCACCACTCAATCTATTCTGCTTGAAATCACTTTCATGTATATTGAAATTTTATTTACAGGGTACCAACAATGGAACAAATTTTTATGATCGAAGTATTTGTCAAAAAAATCGTCCTCAAAATAGAGCCACCCGTCAAAGATGAGTACGAACTCAAAATGGAAGAAGAGGCTCGCAAACGAGAAGCAGAAGCACTCGCGCTAGCCGAAGCCAACAAGAAAGGCAAGAAGGGAAAACCGGCTAAGCCTAAGAAAGGAAAGAAAGGGAAGAAGGGGAAGGAACCGCCAATGCCGTCAGAGGAAGAAATGAAGTTCATGCAGACATGCACTATGCAAATGAACTGTCTACCTCTCTTTGACTTCTACGTCGCTCATGATAATTTTATTGCACCTCCACCACCGCCGCCTCCAGGAAAACCCGGAAAAAAGGGAAAGAAACCGCCAAAGCCAAAAGGCAAAAAAGGCAAAAAAGGCAAAGCTGCACCAGTAAAAATTGTCCTTCCATCAGAACCGCTCCCTCAACCTCCATACTTCGGTGTGGGAAACTCCGTGATGTTCCTCTCTCGACCTTCTAAACTCGAAGAAATGCTTCGCAAAACCCCAATTTATATCACAGTTTGGAACAGGGATCAGGAGATGAACTGTATCGGGTTCTGTGTTGTCGAATGGCATGAGACATTCTTCAGTTGTCTCCAAAAAGCTGGTGATTTCAACCCAGTAAACATGGATCAAGCAGAGTTTAGAGACACGAGAAAGCAAGAGATGGTTACCAATACTGTAGAATTGACCAGACCATTACAATGCGAAGAAGATTTGAAAGCATCTGGTGAAATTGAATTCTTTATCCGATTGACTTGCTTAGGCAATAGAATCATTAGCTACTTCGTTGCTCTACCAGAAATGGAAAGACTGCCTGGTCGAAAATATCTGACAGACGATCTGAAACTCAAAGATGTAGAAGTTGTCAGACATTGGGAGGGTACAACAATAGATTCTGTACCACCTGTGGCGTACTTCTTCGGAGCTCCAGATATAACTAGAGAACCTATTAGACCTGTAGAGGAGCCTGTTGTCTATGAAGAATTTGTAGCTCCGTTTACTGACAGTGAGCTGGCTATTTTAGCTATGGGCTTTCCTAAAGGTCCGTGTGGTGGGACCAATTGTCCGAAACGAATGGAGTACAGAGGATCCCAGCACCAGTTTATACCTGGGGAAACTGTGAAGGGGAAGTATCAGCATGGTCAGTTTGTGAACAAGAGAGACGTGCATGGTCCTTGTGGAAGATTAGACTGTCCATTGGCTAAGAAGATACGATCTTATATTTGCACGGATGGAAGCTACAAGCCTTGTAAAAAGCCGTGTAGTAAGGACTACTATTAAAACGTTAAATAATTATAATAAGAGAAATAATAATTACCTCAATCAAACAAGTTTAGTGAATTTTGAAATACATACTCGATAAATATTATTATGAGTGAAAAAAATATTCTTGATTATGTTTGGTTTTTAAATCATGGTCATTTTTATAAATGTAAGGTAAATCAGTAAAAATCAATAAAACCGTACAAAATTTTAACCAGTTTTCTCTCACTTTTAAGATGATAAAGTTTAAATTACACAATTATTTACAGGTAATATACGTTTTTCAGCAAATGTCATTGTCTAGGCTTCAGTGTAGGTGATAGACAAATTAATGTGACTTAACTTCTAAACAAATGTGATTCAGAGCATTTTGAAATCTTTGACCTTCATCAACTTCAAGTTACAGCGTGCAAACATTGTGAATCATGCATCACCCACTTTCTCTTTTCAAATGTGTATCACTAACAGGGTCAAAACAATAAAACAATTAATGTCTTTAGTGAGATCACTTCTACAGCATTATTCTGATGTTTTGTAGGATTTTTATGACTAACCTTTGAAGTAAAACCCACATTCGATCATGTGTTTTGGATTAACAGTTATAGTTCAAGTGATTTACTCATTTCTTCTTTGATAATTTTTGCGTTCACTGGTATTAGCCTAATGAATTAGAACAGACTCTAGATTATTTAATTTCACAATCTCAAATAATAAAGGAAAAAGGCAGGCTATTATTAAATTGATGATAGGTAATGATGTTGGAATTGCAAGTGGGAATCCGTGTTCTCTGCCTAACCCTGTGGGAAAGAGGCGTGATTTTATGTATGGATGTATGTGTGCTCAGGAGTTAGACCTATAGAATAAAAAATGATGCTGACGGTGAAACTAAAATCTAATAGGTAAGTACCTACTGAATTTTTTAGTTCAGATAATTTTTTTGCTGCATTTTTATCTTTTTCAATTTTGCCTGAATGATTTTGATTTTAAAGCTTATGTAAGATTTTTTTTTGTAACTTAAGCAATAGTTTACAATTTTTCGTTCAATAAATACAATTCAATTTTCAGAATACATCCTTTAAACAAAAAAGAAAATTCAAAGAAAAGATTATCGCGATATGCGATTAACACAACCAATTGTGGCCCATGCAGTCTCATCATACTTATTTGCTTCTACCAAATTCTACCGATGCATGTCGATTCTCAACTTTATCTGTATGTAAATAAGGATGCTCTAATCCTTCAGAATTGATGTTAAAGAGATGGTTTCCAGGAAAATCATTGGAGTCATTAGTGCGTTTTTTGGCATTTGAAATTTAGGTTTCACGCTTGGCGATCGCGAATGAGTGTAATTAGGATATGGGAGGTTTTATGGGACCTAAATTGGACACCATTGTCCGCTTTCATGTAAATGAGGCTATAAAAGAGTGCAATTTGGATATCCATCAAAGAGTCCAGTTAGGCTTTTATGCAAAACATGGGGTTTAGGTTGATTTTAGGCTGGTTTTACTGTCACGCGTACCGTCAGCGCTGATAGGCGAGTGATCTTTATTACAATGAAATAAGGATACTGATTGTCCAGCACTGACGAGAGCAATCAGGGTAGCCATTTCTGCTAAATAATTAGTATCCTTGTTTCATTGTAATAAAGATCACTCGCCTATCAGCGCTGACGGTGAGCGTGAGACTAAAATCAGCCTTATATGGACGATACTTTTCTCGCTGATTGAATTGCAGAAAATTGAGATAGTTTTCTGAAATGGACTACAAGATTATGTTTGTTCTAAGTACCTACCAATATTATCTCAAAAACAATGGGGTGTTAATGATAATGAGCGATGGTTTTCTTCCTGATTGAATTGCAGAAAATTAAGATTGTTTTCGAAAATAGACTAGGTACCTACCTACCTACTTGTACAAGATATTTTTATGTTAGTTTTTACCTACTAGATACCAATATTATCTCAAGTAACGTTTGGACTAGGTTTCTGTTAATTGCAAAAAACAGTATAGTAGTCGAAGTTTCAAATTCCTTCTGCTAAATCATTTTTTTTTAATCCAACTTCCATGTTATAAACTGAGTATTTTTCTGCACTCTCGAGGTGCATTTCTGTTCATAACTCCGAAGATCCACGAAGATCCTCACCTGAGGCATCAATCGGCAAGTATAGCCTTTCAAACAAAAAAACTATTTTCCAAATCGGTCGGGGAGTCTCCGAGTTATCGGCTGAATACAAGCTCTAAACGGTGAAGGAAAACATCTTGAGGAAACCTGCGGCTTAGACAGCCCCACACGTATTGACCATGTCTTTCCTGTGGATATGGCCGGTTAAGCTGAGAGGATGATTTAGGTGCCTACTCCTACTCCATCTCACATGTCCCAGGCACTACAGCGACCCGGTAAGTGTAGGCAAAGATTGCCTCCTGACACTGTATAAATAATCTAGTAAAGATGTAAAGGCCTAAGTTTTTTTACACAGAGTCCACACACATTAGACACAATCATCATCATCATCATCATCATCAGTCTCTATAGCAGTCCACTGCTGGACATAGGCCTCTCCTAATGATCGCAAACGCGCCCTGTCTTCAGCTTGACGCATCCAACTTGTGCCAGCAGCCTTTCGCAGATCGTCACTCCATCTGGCAGGAGGGTGTCCTACACTACGTTTGCCGAGACGTGGTCTCCACTCGAGAACTCGTTTACCCCAGCATTTGTCAGTTCCTTGGCAGATATGGCCGGCTCACTACCACTTCAGCTTACTGATTCTTTGAGCTATGTCAACGACTTTGGTTCTCTGGCGAATAGTCTCATTGCGGATCCTATCCTTCAAAGAAACTCCGAGCATGGCTCGCTCCATAGCTCGCTGAGCGACTTTGAATTGGTGGACCAGCCGTATGTATGTCCTTAATATTATACTTGATAGATTGCAAGTGCATCGTTTAGCCCCTACCTAACCTACTTACCTGACTTCATTATAATAACTATTGTGTAAGTCTATAAATTAAACATTCGTTGCAACATTAGAGCCGTTTAAACAATCACAATATTGTAACAAGTTTTTATCAAAAAGACCTTGACTGAGTATCGGGTTGCATAGATAAAGCACAATATCTCTTTGTGTGCAGTCATTTGAATGCATTTATGAATGTTGTAGTGCAAGTTTGAAATATTACAATGTTTATAATATACATAATAATATAATGGGTCCTCAGTGTGGCTGCCGGACACAATAAATAAAATAAATAAATATTGCTGGACCTTTCACACAGCGCCATCTAGCCCTAAACTAAGCAAAGCTTGTACTATGGGAACCAGATAACTGATAGAATACCTAATTTACTTTTTTTTGTAAATACATACATAAACACTTTATAACACCCAGACACAGAACCAACATCTATGTTCATCACACATATGTTTGTCCTTGGTGGGAATCGAATCCACGACCTATAGCGCAGAAGGCAGAGCTTCTACCAACTGAGCTAAGAGGCCAGTCAGGCCATAAAAGAGATGCAACTTCCACAGTGGCATCCTACTAATCCTACTTCCTACTAATATTATAAATGCGAAAGTGAGGGTGTATAGATGTATGGATGTTTGTTACTCTTTCACGCAAAAACTACTGAACAGATTTTAATGAAACTTGGAATGTACAGTCAGCGTCATCAATCGGTATCCCCCTATTGATTTTAACAAGGACCCTTTTCATTTCAACTTTGGATTTCAGTCGGATTTGCTAGTATAGGAACTCGAGCGAAATTAGATATCCATAAGTATGTATACGAGCAAATCCGACTGAAATCCAAAGTTGAAATGAAAAGGGTCCTTGTTAAAATCAATAGGGGGATACCGATTGATGACGCTGACTGTACATAGTTTATTACCTGAAATAACACATAAGCTAATTTTTATCCAGTTCAATTTGTGCAAATTTAGTTTTCCGTTATTAAGTTAGTAAGGCTTTAAAAAAGTTTTTTTCTTGTTAAGATTAATATGCATGAACGAGGTAGCAATAGAAAATAGCTGTTTTTATAAAAGATACCTTGTTGTTGGTACCTACATTTTTTTTAGACCAACGACGACTAAACGAAAAATTATATAAATGAACATCCATCGTTTTTATACTTTTACTGCAACATTACGAGTACTTAGTACATAGTAATAATGGTTACATAGGCAGCGCGTGCGCACCACAGTTTTAATAGTAGATATTTATGGTGATTTAGTCGTGATGGAGACTTATTAAACTAATACGATCATCTGCATGATAATTTACATAAAATAATGCAAAATGCTCTTGTACGGGGCTTCTCTTTTGCTATTCTTAGATAAAAAATAATAAAACATTTTAATATTTTGTTA
Source organism: Camptogramma bilineatum (assembly GCA_958496255.1). Taxonomy (NCBI): domain Eukaryota; kingdom Metazoa; phylum Arthropoda; class Insecta; order Lepidoptera; family Geometridae; genus Camptogramma; species Camptogramma bilineatum. The sequence goes on along the minus strand of OY292468.1, from coordinate 11,740,115 downwards.
TATTCATTAAAAGGACTGGAAGTGGTGAGATACCACATCTTCACATCTTCTATACATGTACCACATCTTCTATACATGGTATTTATAGTAATAAACAATACTTTGACTTTGATAACTAGGAGGCCTATACGTTACTTTAGTTTATAAATTCCTTGGCCTATATCCAGCAGTATAAATGTCAAAAAATGTATGTCGGTTTTTGACGGATAATAAATCGCACCTTCGGTGAAACAAGGGCACAATTTACAAAAACTGCAAAAATGAGTCAAGAGTGCCAAAATGTTTTAAAAAATTTAAAACATTTTGGCATAAGTACTTACCTAACTCACTTTTGCAAAAGTCTTTTTCGACAATTGCGCCCTTGTTTCACCGAAGGTGCGAAATTTCGAACTTTTTATCAACCTCAACCAAAACCTCAACTAAAGCGACTGTTTCCATGACTACTAATAACAAACGACTCAGTTGTGGTGAGGTTTTGAACTTTGGCAGAACAAATTTTGGAAAGCTATTCTACTATTTCACCAAGTGGCTGACATTTAAGAGATCGAACCAAAACCAAAGCGGTTGTCATCTAGTAGAATTCAGGCCCAGTTCGTTGAATATAAGCTGGGTATTATTCGTTCTAAATAGATCGTCGCAGCAAAGTGAAGTTTTTTGTAGTCAAAAAATGGAAGGAAGGTCACAACTGAACGCTTCCATGCTTCGTTAAATTGTCGGTCCTGGCTATAAAGTTAAGCCATGACAGTCAGGCCTAAAATCTTCACCGTAGGAGTTGGCCACTTACTCATACAAACTTACATACTGTAGAAAGACTGTAAGCTTCACATAAAGCGTTATCAGTTTGAAAGACAAGCGCCTTGTAAGTTTTCATAGCAACTGCATCTGCAGCGTGAAAGCCTTTGCATTTAGAACTTTGGTAATATTTTGATAGAAATAGACAAGCTAGATTTCGCTTTTACAGTACCTACATAGGTAGCTCGATAGTAGGTACCTACGAGTATTATGTTTTCAATTAAATCGAAAATCTACTTACAAAAAAATTACTGAGTGGTTTTAAAACAATTGTTTCAGTTCAAAGAAACGATTACTTATGGGTTAAAATTTGAAAAATGGTTATAAACTAAAATAAGGTACGGTTACATAAAGATTTAAGTTTTTTCTGTTCATTTATTATTTACAAATATTTATTTGCATCTGCTTCTGACTACCTCCTTAGACCTCTTCAAATGATCTTGAATTTCCTGCAAATATTAAGATTGACACTGTTAGTAAGGGCCTTTTTTTAACCGAACTTCAAAAAAATGAGGTTCTCAATTCGTCAGAATCTTTTTTGTGCTTTTTTTATGTATGTTCACCGATTACTCAAAGATACCTGAATTGATTCGAAAAATTCTTTTTACGTTTGTAAGGGTATACTTTCCGATTGGTGCCTCAAAATTTGGTGAAGATCTATCGAGGATCTTCAGAGTTATGAACAATGCATCTCGAGAGTGCAGAAAATTGCTCAGTTTTTATCATTGAAGTCTGTTTTTTCATTTTTTATTTAGCCACTTCTTTATTTTATGTAAGGATGGTTTGAGTAACTCTCATAATTGAGTTACAGTAGAAAATAAGCATTGCTTCATATGACTCACAGCATTCCTTGCCGCAGTAAATACAGGCTGTAGGCTGATGAAACGAATACACTTATTGGTGAATCACTCATGGGTGTGACTAGATTAGATATTTAGGAAGTATAAATTATCTAATTGTCAAAACCGCAGAGGTCACTGACTCATTAGGAAGGAAAATCAAGGTTTTGTGGTACTTTTAAGTTTCTAAGGTATCTTTTCTCTCATGCATGTAAGTACACATTAAATTAAATATAAACAAAAACTGAAAAAATCGGCCAAGTGCGTGTGGGGCCACGCGCAGTGTAGAGTTCTGTAGTATCCCCCCGTTATAAACAATCATCTACTTCATCTTAGTCACTCTAACTAAAGGATTTATTCTAAGGATTTTTCATAATTATCCAAAATTTAGATTCAACGACTATTACTGCTAAACTAATAAACTTCTCTTAACCGCTATAGTTTTCCTTTAGAGCCCATAAAATGCACTCTCATCATGAATTTTTCCAGATTTTTCAAGTCAGACAAGTCAAACTAACCTACAGAAGCATTTTTTTTTGTAAAATGAAGGTTAAGATTTTGGATTCTAGACGTCATCATCATCATCATCCGCAACCCGATTTCTCCCATAGGTGGGTATAGGCCTCCCTTTGCTCCTGCCATTTTTCCCAGTTCTGCGCTTGCCGGGCTGATTGTCTAACTTGTCTCATACCTCGAATTGGTGTCAAACTGTCAAAACGATCTTCTGTCGCGTTCGGTCACGTTGAGATGAGCGTGGCAAAGCTACTGTCGTGGTCACCGAACTGTCATATTTGACAGTTTGAGACCAATTTTGGTCACTATCAAAGACAGTCAATCAGGGGGCTGATCCACTGCCGGCCCGCGACGCCAACAATATCGTCAACCCATCGTGCTGCTGGTTTTCTGACGTACCTTTTCAGTATTACTCCTAAATGCCTGAACTATGAGGTGATGAGTGAGGGTGTTTAACGTGTTTGAGTGTACCGTTGTGAGCATATTTACGTTTTTTTTTCAATAAATCGCACCCCTAGATGAAAACCCCCCGGTATCTCAAAAAACCATTTTTTTCTGAAATGACAAAAACCTGATTTAGTAATCTGAGACTGTGAAAAATGTACCTAATATTAAAAAATCAAAAATCAAATCAAATCATTTATTTATTTCTCTCACAAACAATACAAATAGTAAAATAAATATACAGAATAATTAATTTTAAAAACGTTGTAGGTAGTTATTATAAAAACCTGTTTTGTGAGAGACTGGTGCCTGAAATAGGTATAGAAAAACCTCTGCTACAGGTCACCAGTGCCCTACTCCACTGATTTACATAGGTAAATACCTAAACTATAAAATTTTGAAAAACATAAAAAGGGAAAGGAAGAACTTAATATTAAAGATGGTTAGGGATTTTTTTATTTATATTTCATTAATAAAGGTAACAATTTTTCAAGCTTGTTCAATTAACTCATTTGTATTCACCGTCTAAGTACTTATTCAGTTTAGGAATTCGAAAACGCAACTAACTCCATTTGGGCACATTTTGAGTTATCGGGGTTTTCATCTACGGGTTCGAAATGTGAAAGGTTTAACAGGTTCCTAAGAATGATGCAACATCACACAAACTTTACCCGGTCTAGACTCAAGATCAAGTTGATGACACACCGAGTGCTCGCAAACTTGTTGCTATGGTATCAGACCACCGATCCTATCTACGATTCGGCTGCCTGTAGGTATAACTGTTAAAAATGTAAAGTTAAAAAAAACTGGGAATTTTTGAAAATATTCTTTAAGTATTGTTGTTTTATAGTTATGGTATGTTAATGGGAAACATAGCTCTTAATTTTTTTTAATAAATTCTTAGGTATATAGATGGCTATGTATTTTCATTTCATTTCAAACTTTATCAAATTACGTTTCAACTTTTTTGTTTTAACGGGGTTTCAATCTTTAGATTTATAAAACACTTACTTACATTGAAATTATTTGGTATAGGTATAGTTTTAATTACAAAATTCTTCAGCTTTCTTTTTATATTCGGCACAATTGCATTCGCCGTAATCTTGGTGAACTTACCTGCGGAGCTAAAAAGGTCGTTATTGCAGATTCGCAATTTGAATTGAACTATAATGCCGTCTCTTTTCACTTTCAGTCAATGAAAAGAGATGGCAATAGTTCAATTCCTTTAATGCGATACTGCAATAGCGACCTTTTTAAGCCCGCTGTTCACGATCTTGGTGAACCCATCTAATGTTAAAAAGAAGAAGTTAAAAGAAGAAAAAGCTTTAAAATGTACGAATCATGGAAAATATGCCGTATTAAGTGTTTATAATGTTCATAACCATGACAGTTTTATAAATTTTTAACGTACCTACTCGTATTCACAATACATTATTTATAGATAGGTGGTCGAATCAAATCAATATGGTCAGGTATCGTGAGAAATCAAGTTTTGATATTTGTAAACATTCAGTGAGTCATTTCCGATGACATGCCTTGCGTGTAAATTAGTGAATTTATTCTGGTCGAGACCTACTTAGCTAGGATGATGCAATTTCTTTCTTTTTGCAAAAGATTTTATGCTTCGGTGAGGTGCGATCGATTATAGATACGAGTACAAACGCGATTCTTCCTATTCGTGTTTCTACACAAAATGGGTTCAACACAACTGATACAACTTTTTTGTCGGGACATTATGGCATAAGATGGGTACCTACCTATAACTCACTTTTTCCTTCTCCTTGCGTTTCGTTTCGAAAAAATCATCGAATCGGATGCATTTTCGGAAGTCTGAATCGCACTACTGAGGCGTGATTCGACCATTCTAGGAATGCATTCCGGGTTCAAAAAGTGATGTTTCTTCTCTGAAAAAACATCAACTTTGCGAAGAAAACCTTCGAATCGGATATATTCTGAATAGCACTGCTGGGCTACCTCGAAGTTACGAATAGTTTCAAATTCCCTTCTCTAATCGAGACATCACCAACCATTAGTGCATTGAAACTGTAAATTTAATCAGCTAGAACTCCAAGTTGAACTGTTGATTAGTTCTGGTTAGTTTAACCGTTGGTTATCGAGTTTCGCATCGGGTCGTGTCTCTGTTGGAATTAGTTGAACGTGTTAGTTTAGAATTTGGTCTAAAGCTGTTAAAAACTGCATATGGTTTAGTGGTAATGTCAATCATTTACACTAAAGTACCTCAAAATGATAAAAAAGTTTGGTAGTGGTGGCTAAATTTGGTATTTTTTAGGTCACCTGAACACCTTTGTCATGGCTTACTTTTCTAGTCTTTTCATACGAATGGGTTTCGATTCCCAGCCGTGCATTAAGGGATGCGAGCTCTAACCGGTGAAGGAAAACATCGTAAGGAAACCAGTCATGTTCTTGGATGCCTAAATATCTGAGAGAATGTCCACCGTGCCTTAGGAATTCAGTCGTGCGTGATCCTGTTTTGTGTCAATTTGACATAAGCATCGAAGCATTTAAAAACAGTAGCCATTTCGTAACCGCGAAAAATAACGCTTTGTCATGGTAAGCGTCCACATGTCGGTATCGTACGCTTCGGACGCATCGCACGCAACGGATCGTAGTATTATTTGTATAGAAACTCATATAAGTGCGTCCACCTGTCCGCATCGTACGCATCGCATTACACAGATAATCCGCTTGATGCGATCCGTCCGCTGCGTGCGATGCGGGCCTGTGGACGCTTACCATTAACCGACTTCGTCGGAATCTTTCTTTTTTGTGCTGATTTTTTAATGTACGTTCACCGATTGCTCAAAGATGCCTGGACTGATTTAGAAAATTCTTCTTTTGTTTGAAAGGGTGAAAATTGGTGAGAATTTGTCGAGGATCTTCGGAGTTATGAACAGAAATGCACCTCAAAAATTTTGCTCAGCTTATAACATTGAAGTCGGCTTTTTTAATTTATAAATTAGCCATTTGTCTAAAAGATCTAAGCACCGAGCTTTCCAAAATAAACAAATGCCTACTATCTTATTAAGTAGTAATAAAACATTAATTTTCTCATAAACAGGGTCCGTATTCGGACATAATGAAAATGTTTCTAACAATTATTTTCAAATGAAACCCTGAATAATTAAAACTTTATCCTTTCACCTTTTGTCGCGATTTTGTGGTCAAAAAGCTTAGTCCCAAGTGCTCCAAAACTAAATTGTATTTTGTTGTAAGTACCTACCTACATTTATTTTTTTTGAAAATGGAGACATTGTTTTTTTTTCGGTAAACTACAAAAAAAAAGTTTCATCGTAAATAAAACGTAACAGAATCGTGAGTTTTTCAGGTACCTATTAAAAGACCTATATTTCAGACCGTAGGCAGAAGCAAGTAAAAAAATATATTTGGCACACGTATTTTTTCACACTTTTATTTTGCAGATGTTTTGCAATGCTTTACTCGAAAATGGAGAAAAAAAAAACCCTAAGTATAGGTAATGGTAATCGTCCAAATTATGGACATAAAGGCTTTGTTGATAGTAATAATAATTTATTTGATTTACTTACAACATTAAAATGCTTAATATTTTATACAATTTAACTTTAAGTAACTGGTGCCAGGAATATAAATATTTTTTTAGGATAAGTGGGAATAACCTTAAACGGTAGACGAATTATTTTCGGGCAATATGTTACGGAGAGCTAATTTGAATCCTTTGTGACGATTTATTTTAATTAGAGTCTTGTTGCGGGTCTAATTATTATGTTAATTGAATTTTAATTGAAAGCTGGATTTATAGCATTGTTCAATAAAATTCTTCTCTATTATATTTATAACTCACTCTCTCTCGATCGCTCAATAAATTTTAATAAAAGCCTTTTTAAACAATAGTGTAATGTGGATGACGTAATCTCTAATACCTACCACACGCATTCACCAAATCTTCATTTAATTTTCTTCATACAAAGTACTAATTAAAAGTAAAAATATTAATCTTATAACAATAGATGACATTTTTAAGATTAATATTGGTCAATAAACTTTGTCAGGTCAACTAAGCAATTTAACTAACTAAATTACAAATTCCACTTGTAAAATAATAAGAACCTCTAACCGCTTATAAATAAAACTGATGTTCCAATAAACTAAACTTTTATTTTAAGGGCTAGTGTTCACGATTCAAAGGACCCTAATTATAATTTGAATCGTTTAGTTAAATATTTTCGGCGTCGAATAGTTCGAAAAAAGTTTTGAAGACGTCGTCTCGAGTTTGGTCAACAGAGCGGAAGGAATAGAAATATATCGAGTAGACAATGCTCGCAGAATATTTCTTGAATATAATTTAAAACTTACTTGATTTGTAAAATTTACTTGATGTATTGGGATTACTAGATTTGGAACCAGTTGTAGGTTGATAAAAAAAAAATTTTACTTAAACGTAAAACTTTGTGAGTATAGATTGATGGTTGTAACTTTTTCAAGCAAAAATACCGATCTGATAATGATGAAACTTTACAAATTTTGTAATAAGTGTAGCTTTAACATCAATAACATAACTAGTAGTTCGCCCCGAACTGAGATCTCGCGCACCGTTGTATTGGTAGCCTAGATTTGGACTTGTTTCTGACTACCCCTATACCTATGTTAAGTGCTCCTTCTAGTGTTTACCACAGAATGACATCTAATGCGCTACCTCAGTATAGTAAAGATTATAGGCATGCATGCAATACATTAAGTCGTGTCGTGTTTATATTCAATAGTTGACCCCGCGAACTTCGTACCGCGCCTCAGGGAAGGCCTCTTAGTTCGAGAAATTATTAAAATAGCAGTTCAATACGAAATGTATGAGAAAATCAATTACCTCCCCCTCCCCTCCCCTTCCCCTCACCTCCCCGCCCCTCCCCCTCCCTCTATAATTTTGGTACATGCCCAGCCCACTATTTGCAGGAGTTAGCATTTGCATACGTGACAGGTTGCAAGCCCATCGCCGCTTCGCCGCTATTAGAACGTTAACTGGTTTCCTCACGATGTTTTCTTTCACCGTTTAGAGCTCGTGTTAATGCGCATTTAAATTTTTATAATCGAAAAATCCATGGATGAGCACGGCCAGGGTTCGAACTTACGACCTATGAATCGAAAGTCGAGCACTCTTCCAATCGGCCAACACGGCTTTTATTTTCAATCTCAAGAAAAAATATCAAGTACTTAGCAACTAAAATCATTGCCAACCAAACCACAACGATGCCACACTCCTTGTCCGTTAACCAGACCTACGAATACATCGAAACTCTATGAAACGGGAGCTCTCTCCATACTTCCGTTAATTGGTTTGCATAATTTTTCTTTTTGACTGTATTTCAAAAACTATAGAACCTAGAAGAAAACTAAAAACCATTTTGGAATGTATAAATTGAGTACTTTCATATGACACCCCACTCAATATATTTGGGTAACTTTGAAAAAAATTTACCCCCTTGGGAACCCCATATCTTTACAACCCCTTCATCGATTACGCTCATACGCTCCACAGCAAATTTACATAGCACAACCTATTGACCTATCAAGTTTCATACAGATTGGACAAGCGGTTCGATAGTTATGCGAGAACATAAAAATGAAACATACAAACATACAAAGCAAAATCGCCTAACTTGCCACTAAGATCTCGCTCGCTTCGCTCGCTCGATCGATTAATATGCTATCATTTTATAAGGAAGAGTGAAAGAAGATGTAGTGATAAGAATTAAGAAAGGCTTTATAAGATTGATTGAGCATGTATCATCATTCTCTCTACATGACTCTTGAGGGGTACATATGAAAAGTCCGAAAACCGAAATGCCGATCCTTGAAATAGCGAAATTCGATATGTAGAACGGTTGAAATGCAGAAAGCTTGAAAGATAGAAGTTTGTAAGGTCGAAAGCTAAAAGTCAGAATGCTCGAAATGCCGAAAGTTTCAATTGCCGAACGTTTATAAAGTAGAATGCTTAATAAGTATAAGTTCCAAATGCCGAATGACTAAAACATCGAAAATGATCGAAATAAGTACTTACATAAATTATTGTATTTTTAGTACTTTATTTCGTGGTAGTTTTTACGGGTGCGAAAGTAGTTTAGGTGTAAAGTAGCTAGATGGAAACGTGATAGTGAAACGACTTAAATACTTACAAAATTATTGTATTCTTAACCGAACTTAAAAAAATAATGAGGAGGTTCTCAATTCGTCGGATTTTTTTTTTTTGTGTTTTTTGTGTACGTTCACCGGTTACTCGAAGACGCCTCGACCGATTTCAAAGATTCTTTTTTTGTTTGAAAGGGTACACTTTTCCAATGTTCCTTTTGATCATCAGGTCAGGATCTGATGATGGGATTTTGGAGAAATCGAGGTAACTCTTCATATTTTAAAGGCATACGCGATTCGGGAATTTTTTAAGAACTTGATAGGATATCAGTGACAATGCAATATGATGGTAACATTAAGCTGACCTGATGATGGAGTCAGAAGCTGTTCAACAGAACTCCTCAGTAAATAAGCCGATTTAGTTAAAACTCGGCATATCTGTCAAGTTCCGACTACAATGTAATAATATGGTCATAACAAGCTGATCTGAGGATGACATTTTTTTTTTTTTTTATTTAGCAACAAAATCCACAGCTCGCCTAAAATTTATGCTTATACTTATAAATAATCCTTACAGCCAATAACGGATTTACATTTTTTAGTTTTAACTTATAAAGCGACCGTTTAAAAGGCACAGTTACACAATTTTTATAATACTACAATTAAAGCACATAAGTAGGTAGGTAGGTTTATTATAGAGGTCACATGGGATACTTTTAAATAATACACTAAGCGGCTGAAGCCGCGGGTAGAAACTAGCACAAGAGGGTAATTACTTTAGGATTCATACATACTTCTGTACTAATATTATAACGAGGTAAAGTTTGTTTGTACCTATATAGGAGCGACATCAGGAGCTGTTCAACAGAACTCTTCAGTAAATAGTCCGATCGAGTTGAAACTTGGAACTCAGCGTATCGGTGAAGTTCCGACTACAATGTAATAATATGGTGACAGCTGCTGATCTGATGGAGTCAGGACCTATTGTGTCAGAACTTCTCAGTGAATAACAGTGGAAGATCCATGTTTGGGTCTCCCTCCCCCTCCACTCTCCCTCCCCCTCTCCCTCTCCCTCCCCCTCTCCCTCTCCCTCCCCCTCTCCCTCTCCCTCTCCCTCCCCCTCCCCCTCCCCCTCTCCCTCTCCCTCCCCCTCTCCCTCTCCCTCCCCCTCTCCCTCCCCCTCTCCCTCTCCCTCCCCCTCTCCCTCCCCCTCTCCCTCTCCCTCTCCCTCCCCCTCTCCCTCCCCCTCCCCGTCTCCCCCCCTCCTCCCCCCCTCTCTCCCTCCCTCTCCCTCCCTCTCCCTCCCTCTCCCTCTCTCTCTCTCCCTCCCCCTCTTTCCCCCCTCTCCCTCCCCCTCCCCTCATTCTAAATACAGGTGAAATAATTTTTTTAATCAGATGAGTAGTTTTTGAGATAACCTCCTACATACGAGTACAATACAAACACACTTTACCTCTTAATAATAATAAGTAAAGACAAAAAAAATTCTTACATCTACATAATTATTTCGAGCATTACTGGTTTCAAGCTTTTATATTTCAAGCATTCTAAATTTTGAGCGTCGGCATTTTAAGCTTCTATGTTTTAAGCTTCGGTATTTTGGCTTTCGGCATTTCGAGCATTCTGATTTTTAAGCATTCTACATTTAAAGCTTCTACATTTTAAGCATTCTTCTTTACGAGCATTCGCTATTTCAAGCATCGGCATTTCAAGGATCGGCATTTCGGTTTTCGGACTTTTCATATGTACCCCTCTTGAGCTTGTATGATAATTGAATGATTGTAAATGAGGCGAAAGAGGTGTGTCAGGATAGAAGGAAGTAAAAATCCGTGACCTCTTCCTACCCTTAGGAGCCCTCCCACGTTCTGCGTAAGAAAACCGTAGTTTTCAATAAAGCAAGTTTTTAGTTAATAAATCAATCAAATCAAGTAAAGTTAGACTAATATACGTAGAACGTGAGAGGGACCTTAAAAGAAACAGGCAATATGGATGTATGTAATATTAAGTTAGCGTCTCCACACCATCCTGTCCAATCTCGTCTGCATGAGTCACAACCGAAGTAGGACGGTGGTACAGGGAGGCACCGTTGAAAAAACGGCCAGTGTGTACGCGCCTTATCTGTTGCATCAGATAACTTATACAGCCTGCTCTATTTTAAAGAGCAATTGAACTATGAGTCAACTATTTTGAAAAGGTTTTATGTACTTGAATTGTAGCATAGGTTTGTGATGTTCGTAGAGTCTAACTTGTAATTTACTGTAATGTATTGTAGTTTTAATAGAGACCTATACCAAAATTTATAGTTATTCATTTCAATTTTATCGTCATGTTTTTTTTTAACCTTTACCGTAAAGCCTTCGTAGTGCCTTCATTATTGAAAAAATATTTTCCGTTGTAAATCTTAGCGTAAATTTTCAAGAATGGTATCGCTCTAGATATCTATTTTTTTGGTGAAATAATCATAGCAATCCGATTAGCAGCGCAATTTAAATCTTCTCGGAAAGTATTCCGAATTCAGAAAGTGCCGTTTCTCCCCTGAAAAAAACAACCTTCCGAAGAATAACATCGAATCGGATGCATTTTCGGAAGTCTGAATTGCACTTCTGTTATTCCAAATACGTATACAAATCGTTGGAGGCAAGCTGTCCACACTATCACGAAGACAACCAATGATCACGATCTTCAGACATGAAGACGCCGACCACAGAGAGAGAGAGAGATTCCAAATCCAATACAGTACCTAGGTACATTCTTAAAAAAATATATAATTCTACCTCATCAATTTATCGGCCATTTTTGCAACAAGCTTCTCCTCCCAATCTCATTAGCTTGTCCTCTCAATCTCATTAGTAAGCTTATTGGTTTACATTCACTAAACTTGATCTAACATCAGTCTGTGTTAACTTTAGAATATTGTGTTTGAAGACAGACCGTAAACCAGATTGCTCAGACTGTTCTGTTTGAAGGCTTTTACAACTTTTCTAGGTTTAAGCCAATGTTTTTTTTGTAGCTTTTTCATTATTTTTCCACTTAAAAAAAATTAAATTGAATAGGTAGGTATTGAATAACTTATCGTAGCAAAAGCTGAGTAGAGGCCATTTTTGCTACCTAAATTAATTAAAAATGTATTAGCTTGAAAGTTTTTATACTTAACAAAATAAAAAAATATTCGAATTGAATATTTTAAAATGCCTAAAAGGACCACGGTGCGATAGGCATTTTAAAACAATAAAATCAAATATATTTTTTATTTTGTTAAAAAACTTTTAAGCTAGTAGGTACATTATTATTTAATTTAGGTAGCAAAAATGGCAAACTACCCTAGCACCTGGTTTTAATTTATAATCTTTTACAATCTTCCTCCAATAAAATTTCAATTACCAGATGACCTAGATTTTCCAGTAGCTAAATTTCTTTAGACGTTACGCACGGTCATGCCAAGGTTCAAATCTTGTCAGGGTGCAATTTTCAGGATGCATATTTAAAAAAGTCACTAATTTGGTTCAAGCACGTAAAGATGTCAACATCATGATTATTGTAAGATGTTACTTTTTTTTTAATAATTTTCATAAACTCGAAAGCTAATCAGATCATCCTGTACGTAGTGTGCGCCGGCGCAGGTGACTCATACTCTATCGTCAAACACTCTCTCACGACAAAGGAATAGAGGTTATAAAACAAGCATTAACGCTTTCAATTGACCAGTATTTACATATTTTGTATTCCAATGTATTTACTTTATTATCATCATCATCATCATCATCATCAGCCCATAGCAGTCCACTGCTGGACATAGGCCTCCCCTAATGAGCGCCATCGCGCCCTGTCTTCAGCTTGACGCATCCAACTTGTACTTTATTATATAGATTGAAAATTCTAATTAAAATTTTCGATTCTGCAGTGCAAGCACCGTTCTTATCGATCGCTAAGTTGACATTTAGATTCGATAGAATTCGATAAAATTAAATTTTTCATTGATAAATCCAAATTTTGTCGATTCTAAATGTCAAATTTAGCGATCGATAAGAACGGTGCTTGCACTGCTGATGAAATTCGAACCCGCATTGATCAATCCTTCTTATGCCTGAGTCGGTTCAAGCACTCCTTCTTGAGCCATGGAATCCTATGACGTCGGTTCGTACTCGTAAATCTTTATAAGATCATTTTATCGTTTGAGTACCGATTATTAATCAGATATTTGTAATATTTGTGTCGAATTCCATAAAATTGGGATAATGAGGAATGATGATAATGATTATTTTTATTAATATACCTACTTACAGATTCAATCATTACATACATACCAAACATTATAGTATTACTTACGAATTAATAAATTGATCCATTTAAGAATAGTTGCAACGATTACTTACGAATTGTAGGTAGACGAGTAAAAATTTACTCGTCTCTGGTATTACTTACGAAACGCAACGATCCATAAATATAAATATTGAATTAATTTGAAATGTTTTAGAAAATCAAAGCAAAAATTCGCAACAACAATCAAGAGATACGGTTTTTATGGTAAATGATCGCATTTAATTGATTCGATTCAGTCCAAGAAAATATCATTGTAATGTCATAAAACAATGATTGCAATAACATTGCATTTGTTGATGAAGGGTATTTTTACAACTTATTTAAATTACCTGCTTTTAACAACTAAACAGATTAGTTACAGTAAGACTCTCGCAGACTGCAGGCTTTTTATCGGCCGATTGTTGTGTCAGGCTCTTAAGAGCGTACCAAAAATTAGCACATCGATGAGTGCACTTTCTAGTATCGGTCTTTGCTTCGTTAATATAAATATGACGTTCGGCCGCGTGTCGCTTGTGATTACACGGTTCGAAATAAGACGAAAATGCAGTTTTTACCGAATACTAAGTTACTTAAACAACCAATCGAAAAATTAAAAGATAGAACTGAAGAAATACTTCTAGGTTTCTTGACAAAACAAAAATCGAACAAAAATAGTGTGCTGTTCCCGAAATAAATAGCAAAATGTTTGCAAAACATGTACTTTTCAATTAATTCCGAGAAAATTTTATCCAATCGTGTTTCCAAAAGACAGAATCCAAGATAAAAGTTTGAAGTGTCATTTTCCCAAATATTAAGGTGTTCACTTTCACAGTTTCTGAGTCAGGTCACCTTCAAACTATCGGCCGATAGAAAATCTGTTTGCAGTCTGTGAGAGGTCCTAAAAATAAAACGATTTAATAAAATTTAAACGAACATAAAAATTTTGTGAAAATAACTTCTTAATAATAAGAATAAAAGTTTCAGCATTCAGTCTCTCCACTTTTAGTTGAGTACTTCATTAAAGAGGGGTTTGACTTATTTCAAAAGTAAAAAAGCATTTAAAATAAATTCAACAAAATGATACGTCAAATTAGTAGCCGCTCACTCAGGTAATGTTATTTTAAAGGTTTTAAAGGCATTAGATTTCAGTGATATCTTTTACGATAGACGAGTGTAAGACCCTGTAAGACCTCATGTTTCGTTGAGAAATGTTATGTATTGACTAGCGGAATAAAATAGCGAGTGTTTATTTTTGAATTTTTTGCTGGTGCGATTCCCGGGTGAAGCAAGTGAATTTTAGAAAATATTTGAATGCAGTTTTGTTTCTTGTAAAAAATAAAGTAATGTTTTCTCTATGTAAAATTTTCTATCTTAAGGATTTAAAGTAGTTTCCCTTTAGGGTCCATTGATTTTTCACACCCTGTAGGTATTATTATACAGGGCGGTAAGATTTGCTCGAAATTTTGACAAGCGGAAATAGGTGGACCTGTATCACTTGTCAAAATTTAAAGCAAATGTTCTAATTATTACATCACGATTGTTTTTAGAAAATACATGCATATTCAGAGCAGAAATAAAACATGGGCAGTATCTGATGATGGGGCAGTGAAAATAACTTCAATGACAGGAAAGTCTATGGAAGGAGCTCTAAAAGTAATGCGAGAGTCCTTTTTGGTTGGAGAGAATCTCTGCAAAGCTGTGGACTTGATGGATGAGCCGGGAGCCGTTGAAGAGATTCTAAACACTTGCAGAGACGCTGCTAAAGATGGAGTCAGTTTGGTGGCAGTCGACAATACAGATAGTGTTGTCGGTGTGTCGTTTAACAAGATTCATGTAAATACAGTTTAACCTTTTACGACTTGAACACATCTATATCTCTACTTCTATATCTATATATAATACTAATTATATAAAGCGGAAAAGTTTTTTTGTTTGAACGCGCTAATCTCAGGAACTACCAGTCCGATTTGAAAAAATATTTCTGCATTTGATAGCTAAACTCTTGAGGAAAGTTATAGGCTACTTTTCATCATCATCATCATTACCATCACTACGGGGGCAACGCCGCGAGGGCGCTGATATAATATCGGGATTTAATCACGTAATGAAGTCATTCCATTATTTTCTTTATATTAACATTGAGATAAATGGAATGATTTATTACGTGACTGGATGTTGCCCGATGCTTCGTCCACGCGGGAACCCTATATCGCGGAAATAAAATATTAGCAGCATTTACACGGTAGAGTTTTTACCACGGATCTGGACTGTAAAGATATCTGTACAGATATCCGTACAGATATCTTTACAGATAACCGCGGATAAAACTGTCAAAGGTTGGAATGGCGCGTGCTTTTTCCCGCGGCATCTGGACTGTACAGATATCTTTACAGATATCCGCACAGATATCTCTGCGTTTAAATGCTCTGGCATCTGGGCTGTACAGATATCTTTACAGATATCCGAACAGATATCTCTGCGTGTAAATGCTGCTAATGCCTTATGGGAGTTTGCAGGTATTGCCTCAGTAAAATCTGTCTCAGGTTACATTGACAAAAAAATATCTCGTTTTCAACGTGCATTAATGAAAAACCTTTATTTACAGGTTCATGCTCCTAAAGGCAAAAGCTACTATGAAATCCTCAGCGAAAATAGCAAGTTCATGTCTTCGAAAGCTATCTTCGACTTTACTAATTACCTCGACAACCATGCTGATGTTTACAACCGATATAACGTTAATACGATCTTAGAGGTTATGTACGTAGCAATAAGGGATGATTTCAAACAAAGAGATATTTCACAACTTCTACTATCATCAACAATAGAGATGGTGAAGCAACTGAACGAATTCAAGTCTGTGAAGACTTCAGTAGATGGTGAGATCACGAATGCTGAGGAAATACCAAAACTCTTAGTCGGATTGTCAACTTCAAAGTACGCACATAGATGTTGTGAAAATGTTGGTGATCACAATAATTATGATGTGGCTCTTGAAGTTAAATTTGAAGATTTTAAGTACAAGGGTCGAAAATTTAGTGAGAAAATTGGAAAGCACGAGACTTGCCGTGTGTTTTGCTTACCTGTATGAAATTAAAATACTTTTTTTACATAGTTTGATAAGTTTAGATAACGTTTAGATCAATAAAAATAACATACCTAACTGTATAGGTAAAATAGGTGCAATGTTTAAAGCCAATTCCTCGTATAATTTAAGATATTATATTTTTTAGCTGGGTAATGGAATCAGCAAAATGAGGAAATTCCCGTTAGTCACGATGTAAATTAGGTCAAACGGAGGCTTTACTCAACAAAAAACGACTATTATGGTATCTTTTTCAATTCCTGGCGACAGTAGCTGTGTATGGGAACCGCCATTTCGTTGCACTAACTTAGGTGCAACTTCTTTTACTTATATAAACTGGAACTTAGTCGTTTACTAAATGGAAAAATGTTTCTTTTTGGCGCAACGGCAACGCCATAAAAAAAAAACATATTTTTACCAGAAAATGGACTTGACTTTCATCCAATCCCTTAGACAATATCCTTATTTCTTACAATCTGACAGAATTTGCTGTGTTAGTGAATATTAGTCACCTGTTAAATAAAAACATTACGAAGTATATCAAGCATTGTGAGGTCATTATATGTAAGCCATAGACCTACCTCCATCATTGTTTGAAGGCCGTTTTTGTTGCACATACGAGTGATTCCATGCGGGCTGGGAAATGGATTCTGAAATTCCTACATTGTTTACTATCTTTTGTTCCGTGTTTACTGGTAAATATTAACGTTCACTGATAACCTCTGAATCAGAATCAGAATCAGAATCAGAAATATTTTATTGCAGAACTGTTGTACAAGGGTAGGTCTTAGTCTAAATAGGTACAAGTTTGTACAGTTTATCCATTTCGGATGTGCAACAATAATTGGTTATTAATAACCTAGACGTAAAGTAGGTAAGTACTATACATTTCAATGTTAGGGACTACCTAAGCAAGTAAATGTATGAAGAAAAATAAATTAATTTTAATTTTTCACTAAGAACTACAGTTAAAAAGTAAAGAAAATCATCTATCATAATACTCATACTGTGATACCATCCGAAGAAAGAGGCTGCAGCAACGCTTGCAGATGGTACTCATGTGCTTCGGTGTAAATGAAACTGTTACTTGGTAATTTTTAATCAAATAAATGTATCAGTTACTAGGTATACGTTCTGATATATTTTATTATTGTGAATATGTACTTCCATACGACCCGAGACAAATATTTATAGATTATATTAATATTGGCCTCACGGCGGAAATCGAACCCACAACCTTATATTTCAGGCAGGCCTTTGCCCACTTCGCCACAGGGATAATTTTAAGGTTATATAAAACTTATACTTTAAGATATACTTTATTTATATATCCTACATTTACCTGGGTAACATACAAAAACAAAGTTACAGGCGGAAACTCGTACAATAATAACAGTTTTAAAATTTCTGACTGAATCATTTTAAAGTTACACAATTACAACAACCTAGGTACTTACTGCATCTGTATATTCACAGAGAATAAATTCCAATCAATCACGCAAAAATTGAAAACCAACCATTTCTGCATTCAGATTCACCCTTTTCGACGATCCATACTGATTGACACATAAAACCAATGTTAATTTATTCCCTATCTGCAACTTCACGGAAAAACCACCATTATATCGATTGAGTATAGTCTATAGTTGCATAAGGGAAAGTGGTCATGGCTAATCGATCAGTGATGTAAGTATTGAAAATCGCAGGTGTTCGAATGAGTAGTGTTTTTTGTGCGATACGTGTTGCGTCCTTTTATGCATTGTCAGTGCACATCGTTTATTTTGACGGGGATTATGTAAAATTGGTTTGTTTGCCTTGATTAATCATTTTGAAAGGGTTTTTAGAAGCAAAAATGTAGTTACAAAGCAATTGGTACTTGTCCACGTAAATACATGATGCAGGCAAGCCCATGGATCCTAGGATGCAGCACACCACCTTTGATTATTCAAATAAACCAGTTTTTTACTTTTGAATAATATAAAACATCAAATTCGTCGCTTTACGGCGTAATCTTCTTTATCGCTATATGTATATTTTATATCACGCTCACGTTGCTAGAGGGGTAGTAGTTCCTTAAAATACATACATACATACATAATATCACGCCATCATAGGGGTAAGCAGAGACCACAATGTCCCTTGAAATGTATGAAAATATTAGCCGATGTTTACCGTTCTATTGTGCCTGTTTAATTTAAAAATGCTATCAAAATGGCTGTTTCAAGCCCTAATGGTTCTGATTGCGATACTAAGCTATCATATTTCTCCAGAAGTTGCAGACGTTGGGACTAACATGTAAATGCCAGGAACAATAGCGACAACACTAAACAATAGACGGTACAGTCGATGTTAAAACGTTAACTGCTAAAATGTTTTGGATTTTAAAAATAGACATGATTGGCATCTAGTAACCATGAAATAATCCTTAGAAGAGTTAAGAATTTCAAAAACAAGACACAAACTTTGAAAATTGAGATTTCATCATCATCATCCACAGCCCGTCTTCACCCACTGCTGGGTATAGGCCTCCCTTAGTTTATGCCATTCGCCATGATCCTGCGGCAGTCCAATCCATTTTTTGCCCGCGAGTTTGTCGATGTCGTCTGCCCATCTTGCCGCCGGACGACCAACATTTCTGTGTCCGGTCTCGGCCACCATTCAGTTATGGCTTTACTCCACCTTATTGAGAACCTTATTATCCAATAAAACATGTATATTGCTCAAATTATTATAAACCTATTATTATAAATTATTATGCGTTACATTCAATACTTAAGCGAAAACAAAATTAAACACAGCTAAGATAATACTACTTTTAATGATCAAGAAGCAATCCAGAAAGAGGATGTTGTCACTGTACGTGCAAATGCTATTTTACCAACTAGGTAAATAGATAAGTTAATAAGTTCAACTGTTCAGCCAGACTAAATTCATGATAATAATAAATATTTACTTTAGGAACATTCTACCAAACTGTACGACAAAGTCAATATACCTCGGCGCATCAGTCAGCCCGCATTTGCGCAATATTCATTAAGCGCGGCTTTACTGGCGTCAGCTAGTGTTGCTATTAATTCGCGCCAACACTGATGCACGCCATTGTACCTTGTGCATTATATTTCGGTTTTCGTAGGGTTGATTGTTATCGAAACTGAATTAAAAAAATGCCTTTTCAGGGCTTTTCGTCCAGCATTTAGTAGTAGTAGTCAAATTTATGAAATTATGTGTGTCTGAAATATATGAGAAACTGAATAATGCTTTTTAATTATTATTCTTTTGTTTTAAGGGAACAAAATATCTGATAGAGCACTTACCTACTTGTGTACTTGTTTTAATTTTTTTTTATTTAACGTATCACGTCCCACTGCTGATCAAAGGGGTCTCCTTTTTCCACTCTTTGCTCTCCAAGGCCACATTTATAAAATGATCACATATTATTAGTTTGCCTGTTTAGCTCGAAAGCATTCAGATTGTTTTGCCATCTTTATTTCTTAAGCTTTTTAAGTTGACAAGGTACTTCCTTTTCAAAAGGAAGCTACAATTCAAAACTGTCAAGGCAAGTTTTCAGCACTAATAAAATCAAGGTGTTCTCATGTTTTATTAACACCTTTTCTAGAATATTGTGAATCATGATCTTGACATGGTTTGTTGTATCAATAAATATTAACATCGATCACACGGGACAGCACACGTTCCCAGCTGTTATGCAAACACGTGATAAAGTTTCAATGTTATCTAGTTGAAACGCTTGTGTCATAGCATGCTTAGACTTTCTTGTTGGATCTTCGAAGTAAGGTGACGTTCTGAGACTCAGAATCACTCAGGCCCCCAATTCCTCTATTATACAACGTCATCCGAATGGTTGAATAAGTATCATTGCCGCTACGTTTTGTTTCGTTCTCCAAAATGACAGTAATTTGCAAAACCTCATTAGTAATTTGTTTGAAAACGTCATCACAACAGAGTAACCTAACCTCATTGGTCATTTACATTTACAAGTAACAAAACGAAATAGTTGACGTTTTGCTTTGGTTTATAAAAAGTTTTTTAGTAGGTAGAATCGAGGGGCTCACTCAGAATCTGAGTGATCACAATTTGCATGGGTGACTGCAAGTGGCATTAACAGCTGAGTGCTTCCGTGCTTCGAAAGGAACTTTAAATTGTCGATCCCGGCTTTTTAGTCATTAAAACATAGAGCCTTCAGGTGACCTAATAATTTCGTCACCAGAATTAGCAACTAGTTCATACAAACATACATACAATGTTTTAAGTTCTGTAACAAAAGCTACAAAGTTATTGTTTTGTAATACGATTTCACTTTTCATAACATTTAGATTAGAACATTCATGACTGTACTACATAGTTTGTTTTATTGTCATGTTGCAAAATACATTTTCCTCTTTTTAATAAAAAAATCAGGAACAGTCTCATGAACATCAACATCCATCAGATCTTTGAGATCATTTGAGATCACAGGTGACTGACCTAAAGAAAAGAAATGTACCCAAAATCACATTTCACCTTGAAGATAAAGTAACCAAGACACAATTTCTTCTTACTTACGTTACCGAAAGGTGGAAAATCAATGTAGGAAAAATTATAAGAAAATTTAATTTAAAATTTCATCCCTACGACAGCTTTTGTTCAACCCTGTCGGCCAATGATTAATAACGTCTATGAAGCCATTGCAATTACCGCCCACAGTACGCTGTACCAATGAAAAACTATACTGAAGCTGAAATGTTAAATTAAATTAACGCCTTTTGGTTGTAAAGAGGAAATGTAATAAAAATGAGGTGGAATTAATTCTGGCTGCACTGTCCTAGATTATTTTTTATGTAGGTAGCATAAAAAAAAAACTTACTGAACAACAATAATTATATTCTCAGTTAAAAAAGCTTTTATAGTAACAGATCTACAAGGAAGAATTCATTATTCGTTTTTCTTAAATTTCTTCATTGAGTCATATTTATTGATTCAAATAATAAATCCGTTAGAAAGCAAAATTAACCTGCACCTAATTTTAATATTTTACAAACCTGTTTCTCAAAAACCTCTGAGAATACAAAAGCAGCAGAATTCACACACTTGCAAACCTATGATAATCCTCAATTTGAATACGTCAATACAATTAACATAATGGGACCAAAAGTACCACCTTGCAGAACTCCATAATTTCTGCAAGTCTCACACGGTCAATTAGATAAGTTCGGGGATGAAAAATTGCATTATGCATTCGGAAGCATTTGTCAGATCCAAATTATTTAAATTGAGACAGAAGAATGCAGCAATCCGACTTGATCAGAAGCTAAATGAGGAGTTTATACCAAAATGCAAGTGGCGGGATTTCTTTGCATTAAGAAAAATCCGCGAAAAGTTCCAACTCTTGAATTTCTTGTAGCTCTGGAGATGGCAAGAATTTAGACGGAGGATGCATTTTTATTTCGTTCTATGTTTGTGAGATTCAGGAAACTTTGTAGAGTGAAATTTAGAACAAAGAACAATATTAATATTTTAATAGTGTTAATCTCACACAGGTCGAAAATTGAAAGTTTAACGAAAAGAACAGTTGTGATAGTTTTCGAAACTTACTTATTTATTTTTGTTGTTAAAGGCGTCTAACAGCTGTTATTAATGGCAATAATAGACTTACACATTAAGTTAGACTATCAATAACATAAATACATACCTACTACGAGTAGCTATCTAACAATAACAATAACAATTTTTATAAGTTTCAAGAAACACATAGTTTAAATGGATGATAATGAAGTTAAAAACCTGAGCATTATAATGCAAGGTACCTACGTTCGTCAATTATTCTTCATCAAAACAATCAATAACATCAATTTCTTATGCAAATTACGTGAAAAAGCAAGTGTGAACATTCACACAACTTTAAAAATAACTTAACACAATAACTGAGAGACAAAATTTAAATAAAAACATTTAAATAACTCATGGTCAATTTCATAAGTAACCACACAAAGAGACGCCAATTGATATTTGATTCAAATCAATTTGCGGAAGGGGTAGGATATTTGTATGCAAATTATGAGTTCCCATCCCAACAGAATGTTGTGTAAGATATTCAATATTTAAAGATGGTAAATTGTAAAATTTTAATAGGTAAAACATTTTAAAGGATGATATTTAAAATATTCAATTTTAAATCTTTTAGTTTTTTTTTGAGAAGAATTTTCATTAAGGTCGAGAGAATATAACATTAATATCTGTACTATTTTACATAATGTTTGCCAAAATAAAATATAAATGTAAAATATAAAAATAAAGAAAATATAAATTTACTAAAAAAAAAACGTAAAACAAGGAAATACTTTTTTTTTCAAATAATAAAGGTTTTTTTACTAATAAAACTGAATTTTACCGACTTTACTGCGATGATCTCTGTTATCTTGACATTGGCAGATATAGGTTAAAAGTATCGTTTGGTCCCATTACAGACTACTGAAATAAACATCGATATAAATGAGAATAATATCAGGCTCAAGGCGTTAAAATTCAAATTTTTATGTCACAGTTTAACATTTTGTCTGATAGGGCTCTCATTGACTACTTATTTACATTTTTATTTTCAAGGCACTTTTATAGTTCATCATCATCATCATCATCATCATCATCATCAGCCCTTTTCATCCCACAGCTGGGAATAGACCTCTCATAGTTAATGTGAATTAAAAATACTGGGCACGACTGAAACAGGGTTGATATGAATGTATAGGTACTACACTTATACAACCCTCCTTTTAAGCTTCGGCGGAGTCGGGTAAGAAGTCGTGATCCTAAATTATGTAGTTTCATTTTGTTAATATTATAATTAACGTAAACCTGTATACGAGACAAAAATAAAACTGTATTTATATAATCCAGACGAAGATGCAAAAAGTCGCAGACAAACCGGAAGTCACTCACATTCTTTGCTTGTGGTTCATTGCGGTTAGCTCCCATTGTTACTGTAAACGCTTATTTTACCATTTCTGAAGCGCTCGTGGCGTAGTTTGCTTAGACGTTCTTGATTGATCGTTGAAGTTAAGCAGCGTTGTGCGCGGTCACTATTTGGATGGGTGACCGCAAGTGGCATTTCCGTGCTTCGGAGGGCAGAATATTTCTCAGCTAATAATAACATTAAAGTCGGTTTTTTTTTAAATTTTTATTTTAGCCCCTTATATAAACAGTGGTCTCAATAGGAAGATACCTAAAACTTTGCGACTGTTTTTACTGATCTTTTTTGGCAAACCCGTTCCTCCCAAAATTGTAGGTTCGCTTTTCTCAGGGTCAATTGAGGAACCAATAATAGTCAATTTTGTTGAAAAAGTTTTTAATTGTTAATTTTTTGCAAAAAATAGTAGCATAATACTTTGAGCAAGTTTTTTGACTAGAGAGTTGGTAATAGCTCTACCTTCTGTACTGTTGTGGGTTTAAATTCCATCCAGGAAAAAAAAATGTGTTATGAATTCCAATTAGTTTCCCTTTTTCATTTGTATTGGCATAACTTATGGTTGCAATACTTGCAATACCATGAAACAGACTAAAATAACAATGAACTAGCTTCCTTCCAGGAGACAATCGACAGAAACTGATAGTCACTGGCTCTGTAGAAGGAAAGAGGGGAAGAGGCCGCAGCCCAACACGATGGTTCGGTAGTCTCTCTCCATCCAGATCCACGATGCCATAGAAGCCGCAAGAGATCGGATTGGCTGGAGAACAATCATTCGAGGAAATGTGATCCTTGGAGGAGGTCACGACCCTCAGCACTGAGGAGAACGATGCATGGAGGAGGAGCTTCCTCCCATGGTTTATACTTAGTCTCGGTCTGTATAGGCTCGCATATAGTCAATATTTTTATACTTTTTAAGTCATTTCAATGCATAGTTTTTAGGCGTTCTAAGATCCTTTGAAGATGCCTAGGGGGTAGTTAGAGGCATGTCCGAAATTCCGAATACATGTTATATTTTTCGCATTTTGCAGAAGTTAACATTCCATACGTGACAGGTTGCATTATTAGATTTTTAAGGATAAACCACACACGGTATTGTTGTTCATTATCATCACACGTACCCAAATTCAAGTAAAAATAATCCGAGGGTGGAAAAACTTAACAAAATTAACTCTCTCGAAATATTACGTGCCGATGACTCACAACTCATCATGACCTCCTAATTGTTCAGCGTAAAAATTTGCGTAGCTGAATGATACTTCGATACTTTCACTAGGATTATCAACCTTAATTACAGCAGTTAGAGATCAGAGTTGCTTGAGGCATTTTAAGGTGGTTAGGATCTTTTTCTGTCTGTTTGTCTGTAAAGAGCACCCAAAGCTCAATGACGCAGGTGTCTTTATAACAAAGGGTTTGGGTTCGAACCCTGTCCTGTGTATAGCGATTTGTAAAAAAAAGATACCTAATGGTGTAGTGAAATTTTGAGGTGTGGGTTCTGTGAGTATTTTATGGAAATTTTGAGTATTCGGATATTTAGTAAGCGACATTGATATAACTTAAGGGAAATTGTTTTTTTTTTTTACGTATATTTTGACTAAAAGTGATAAACGAAAGTTTCTACAATAAATATTTTATATTTAAATAAGTAAAACCTGTAAAAGCTGAGTGCGCTTCTGTATATTGCCATTACATTTCTCTAGCTAGTTTATTATGTCGTGTGTTCCTAGTTTCTAATAATATGGATTATACTGGTCTGAAATAAATAATTTTTATTTTCATTAAAAGAAAAAAATCTTTTGTTTTAAACAAAAACTTTCCCTATTTCATCATTATGTTTATGACTAATCGTAGTGGAAATATAAAAAAGTGACTACTTTAAGTTCACAGATCAAATTGTTTTATTAATTTAACAGATTGATAAAGCATTTAATTTTGTATTAGAACACAAAATATTGAGAAAACTGTTACAACTGTTACAACAGTTTTCTCAATGGATAAAACAATAAAATCAAATCCTAACGAATTTCCTTTAATATAATGATTTATGACCGTCTTTCTTACCGATGCGGAACCCCAAAAAGGTAAAGAGCAAAACTTGGCTCGCGTCTGATAGTTTTTGATAGTCATGACCATCCATCAATAGAGCACAATGGTTCAGTACATTCATCCATTAGACAATTTTATCAACGTAATTATTTAGTCTACAAAGACTGACGAATAAAACACATCAAAACGCATAGAGGTAATCAAAATACTTACTTAGATAACAAAAAAAAATATAGTTTTTAAACTATAATTGCTGAGCAATATGAAAAAAAGCCTTCCCCCGTCCCCCTTTTTTTTAGAGAATAAAAAAGAAAATCAAGAAATTTTTAAAATCAAAATAAGTAGGTAGGTACTTATTTATTTTTAAATTTTTAAAACCATAAAAGTTGACACTGGCCTTTTTAGCATCGTCTCTGCTACTATGTAAATATCTGGCTAAATTCTATCCATTTTCTCAAAATTAGAGAGTAGTTGTAAGTTTTCTCGTTTCTCACATATTTTTATGTTTTTTCATCATCATCATCATCATCATCCACAGCCCGACTTCACCCACTGCTGGGTATAGGCCTCCCTTAGTTTGTGCCATTCGTCACGATCCTGCGCCAGTCCAATCCATCTTTTGCCCGCGACTTTGTCGATGTCGTCTGCCCATCTTGCCGCCGGACGACCAACATTTCTGTGTCCTTGTCTTGGCCACCATTCTGTTATGGCTTTACTCGACCTGCCATCACCGCGCCTTGCCATGTGTCCCGCCCAGCTCCATTTAAGTTCCAAAATCCGATCACCAACGTTTTTTCATAAATAAAAAAAATTCAGTGAGCTCTGCAATAGCAATATTTTGTACAGACTTTATTATGAAAAATGAAAGGTATCTGTATCTAAGTAGTTACTGCATTTTAATTTTCCTAATTCCCGTACAGACAGGTCGACCTTAATTCGAAAATAATAACGTCTGGTACGTATTCGTCATAACGATCGTTTACCAATACCTATACAGAACCCCAAAAACAAATATCACAACATTAAAATATCAAAGTAATTTCTTCTTTATTTCTAGAAGTTTAGGAATGAAATTTACGTGTAACATTTTTGCAATCAGATGCTATCTTTGTGGTTTGGTGAATTTGAAAGGCGTTTCGGAGAATCGGAACCGATTTACGAATTTCAAATTGTTTTTGAAATGATAATGAAGTTACTCTTTGTTTGATTTTAAGAATTCTTTTAGCAATTAACTTTGGGTACTAGATACAAATGGGACAGTAATTAATGTGTAAGTAATTACTAGGTAGGTAGGTATTGTCAATTTTTCAACAAATAATGTCACAAAGTATACCTACTTATAGCTAAATAATTTTTAATACTTATAGCAAAAGTAATGTTTGCCACCGTAAATTAAATTAAAAAGTTTTTTCTACTTAATTTTAAATCATTTGTGTGAATTTCTATTCCACTTTTTTAACAAAATCTGCCACCAGAGTTGGCCACTCACGCATACGAACATACTTGCCGGAGTTGCCGGGGTCTGTATTTCCAGAAAAGTATAATTTGGGTGTCAAATCGAGAGTCAATAGGTTCCTTCTAGGTGAGCGTGCTCCATCTTAGACTAGGGATGCGCCGATCCGATCCGATCTTTTAGAAGATCGGATCGCTTGCATACGATCAAGCGATTTTTCGGATCGTATGAAAGCCATTCGATTTTTTGGCGGATCGCTTGAACTACACCGGAGATCGGATCGGATCGAAAAGATCGAATGAATCAACTAAACGTATCGGTAAGATTGTTATTATCGGGACTATAATCCTAACTTGGACGGTGTATTAAGTACTTATCTAGCAAAATAAAACACATCACTTTACCTGCAAGTTGCTAAGTCGTGTGAGTCTTCCTATGGTTGGATCCAAATCATCTATTAATTACTTTTTTAAAGTTTAAATAAAAGGTTGGCACTTAAAAGCATTAATCTGAAAGGTTGACATGTTTCTTGTAATGCAAGTTTGATTTGCATGTTAAAATAACATTTTAAAAATACTTTATTTGGTTTTATTTCATTCGATCTTTTGATACGATCTTTTGAAAATCGGATCGTAACAATGCGATCCGATCCGCGGATCGGATCGAGACATTACGATCCATTACGATCCTAAAAATCGGATCAAATGAAAAGATCGCACATCCCTATCTTAGACCACACTGTGCTTTACATCAGGCAGGGTGTGGTCAAACGCGAACCTATTTTCGTTAAAAAAAAAACTTACTTTTTTTTTTTTTTTTCTTCATTTTGGCTTCGCACGGTTGTGCATTCAGCCAGTGTCAAGTAATTAAATAAACTTGCAAGTTTATAGATAAATAAGATATATAAATACATAACACAATACATAAATATAATATCCCACCCCTACCCTTGTGCCTCAGTAAAGATGTGGGGCTTTACTGAAACATCAACACGGACTATTTGGGAGAACTTGAAAAGCAATGTTATCCAATTTTGTTTCACTTCCCCACACTTATGCACGTTCACGAACACTTAACGGTTAATAATCCACCATTATTACACATTAACATTCGAAGAAACACAAGTTTTGGAAAATAAAACAAAAATGAAACTTGACTTCTCAAATTCCCGCCAAAAAGCCAAAAAAAAAAAAAAAAAAAAAAAAAAAAAACTTACTTTGACAACTCATCAAATGACGTTTCCAATTTCAAATAATTACAAATGAACTTGTTATTGCAAAATAAAACGTTAAACAACAATAAACACCTTATTTCTCTGTTTATTGCAAATTATACAACAAGACACAAACTTGTTTACAGAAAGGCAAACAATAAGCACCCAATAAACATAAACAATTACGTCTCGAGGCGTCTGCGACTAGTGATGGGACATAACAAGACGAAGACTCATCAGTCCACTAATGCCAGTCTTGGTTTTAACCCCTACACAAATTTTCGCCGCAAACTCGTTCGCGTGGTAGTAATTTTACTTATAGATTTAAAACTTCTGTAATAAGTAACTTAGGTATACTAGTATGATCCATGACACTGATGTATTCTCAGCTGATAGATAACTAAATTAGTCTAGTGACTGAGGATTCAAACCTAAACATTGTATTTAATCTTTTACATTTGAAATCTTTTAGTACCTAAAATGTTCCATTAGAATAAGATAATGTTTGTTTTATTTTAACAAGTAATTTTTTTATCTTTACTCATTTAGGTTGATTTTTATAATATAATTGAAATCTCAAAACTTTCTGTCAAGGTTGATGGTAGTAGGTATTTTTACTAACAAATTTTAGTGTAAATCTGATTAGAAACTGTTAGAAGTCAACTAATGGATATTATATAGGTTAAAATGTTTATAGTTCTTAACAGTTTTTACATCGAATTCAGCAATTAGGTACTCAATTAACGTGCTGCGTTGCGTACCTAGGGGGTCACTGCAGTGCGGTGCTTTTTAATCTAAAATGATCTTGTTTTTCCCATCACTAGTACTAAGTGCAATAGTGGCTCCATCTAATTGAAGTTTATTCTCGTTTCTCGGTAGATATTAACACCTTTGTCTTTGTGTCTAATGGGAGAAGAGCTTGTCTGCAGTTTCGATTCAATCAGGAAATTAAACTGATCACTACCATTCGTTCCTAACGGGAGCATCTCTTTACTTCAAACCGGTATTTTAGAAAGTACACAGTAAAAACAAGCCAAATTGTGTGTTCTACCATGGTAGACTTATTTACTTATCGGTATTTTTCTCACATAAGTATTTCTCATTTTTGAAATTCTAAGTTTATTTTGTTTGAAAGGGTGTCATAAAAATTTGGTGAGGATCTGTCGTGTATGATTGAACAGAAATGCACCTTGAGAGCGAAGAAAGTTGCTCAGCATAGAATGATGCAGACGGTTTTTTTTTTTAATTTTTAATAAAGCCATTTGTTCTTCTATCAGTCATCTCAGTACTCAGTTCTTACGTAAATTATTTCACTGTTAAGTTTTTAAATTTCAATGAAAAGTGTTATTTCATTTCTAATAGTGAAGGGTACTTTTGAACCTGCAGACGTCTGCAATAACACCTAATTCTCAGCTGAATTCAACGTGTTAATTTGTTATTTCTTCTCTAGAAATTGTTGGAGTTCGGAAGAGCAATTGTTAGTTTAAAGGAAACTAAACAATTTTAAACAAAAGTATTTACATAGTAGGCACTACCTACCTAAAATTTAGTCGAGAGTATTCTATTGTTCTTTATTTCTTTATTTTATCGAAACAACTACTTAATAGAATGTTTTGGTTGAATGAAGAGGCTAATTATAATTATGATCCAATGTATGTAAAGAGTTAAACAATCCGTACCCATATTATGAATGTGAATGTGTGTTTATTTGTTTGATTATTTGTCCTGTTTTCACGTCAAAATAAAGTGACGGATTGACGTGATTTTTTGTGTGGAGATATTTGGAGGGCTGGAAAGTAAGATAGGCTACTGTTTATCCGGGTCACCACGCAAGCGAAGCCGTGGGCAGCAGCTAATCTAATTATAAATGCGAAAGTAACTCTGTCTGTCTGTCTGTTTACCTTTTCACACCCAAACCACTGACCCAGTTTTGATGAATTTTGGTACTATAAAAAGATTGGTCCTTAGTAAAGGACATAGGGTACTTTTTATCCCGGAAAAATTCGTCCGCGATAAAGTATTCGGAATGGTAACATGTTAACAATATGAATCAGAAGTATACTTCACTATTTAAAAAATTGTTTATTGTTCCTCTATTCTACTGTAAATAGTACAAAACACGGGTTTGTTGTACTGCAGTGAGTCATGGTGATCGTTAGCGGCCAAGCACTAAGTAATAGGTACGTAGTACGTAGTACTAGTATTCTGTGGTAATACATCAACCTTTTCGTAGTTAGAAAATATAAAAATGTTATATTTACAACCAAAATGTGTAACATGTTACACATTTTTACTAAAAACTAAATAGTTTTTTTTTATTTCAAGTTCTTTGTGACCCATTGCTAAGTTATATGATCCACTGGGGAGCCAATTGAACAATCTATAGTTCGTCAAAATATTGTAAAGTTTGGTTGATGACGCGAAACAGACAAAGGACAAAGATTATAGGTATCTGTAAGTATAATTTTTAGTAAAGGCAAATACAAGAAATCCTCTACTCATCTAGATTCAGGTAACGGGACAGTATTGGATAGAATAGATAGCGTACATATCTACGGGACAGTTTTGGATAGAATTCAATATTATTTTTAACCGACTTCAAAAAAAGGAGGGAAAATAGTAGAATCTTTTTTATGTAAGTTCACCGATTACTCGAAGACGCCTGTTTGAAAGGGTATACTTTCCGATTGATGTCATAAAAACTTAGTGAGGATCTGTCGAGGATCTTCGGAGTTATGAACAGAAATGCACCTCGAGAGTGCAGGAAATTGCTTATAACATTGAAGTCGGTTTTTTAAATGTTTAGCTACTTATAGTTTGCCTTGCTACCTATTAAGGACTTTTTTCATTGATCAAGCTTTTTACATTTTTATTTTATTAGATTTATTAACTTCTATTTTACTTCAAGAACCATCGGAAGTAATAAAACTAAACTCATTTATTAACCTTCTTGATTTTCTAAATGGCCAATTTTATTTTACGGCTTTTAAATTAGATTCATAGGATAGCAAACCTTTGCAAAGTTAACTTTTCCCTCCAAAAACATAAACATACGAACATTTCGTTAGTAATTTTCGTGACAGAACTGTAAATTTAAATTTGTTGAAAATTTTAAAAGTCCCTACGGTGTTAGAACAGTAAACTGAAGATTTTACATAAAAACTTAATTTTATTTGATAATTTTGTTGCGTCATAAAATTATAGAAGCCGTATTTCAATGTTTTATGAGAGTATAAATTCACCCTTTTGTTTTAGTCAAATTACAAAATGCTGTAAAATATTTATGGAGTGTCAATGCTTTGAATAATGAAATATTTGTTTATTATTTTGTAATAGGTGTATCCATTTCAAATATATAAAATCTCTGTAGGTATCTCTTTATATGGCTCAGATCTATAACATTTATTACAATATTTAGAGGTATCAAAATTGTGAAAAGTGACTAAAAATAAAAAAATAAAAATTTATTCAAAAATATTGTTTATTCCTGAGACACATAAAGAGATAGGCAAGTCTATCTGAACCTTAAGACTTGATGGGAATTTTTTTTGTGTAAAAATTGAAGAAATTGAAAATCCGTGGTCTCTGCCTACTCCTATTTTTTTACTACTAAGGTAGCAGACAAGCATACGGCCCACCTGATGATAAGCGGTTACCGTAGCCTATGGACGCCTGCGACACCAGAGGAGTCACACTCGCGCTGCTGACCCTTTGAAAATTTCAAAACGCCTTTTTTGAAGAACCCCATACTATAGTACTGTAGTCCTATAGGAGAGAGGCGTAATTTTACGAATGTATGTCGGTCTATAGAATGACTAGTCAAGCCAAAACATAAATATTTCAGCTTTGAAGCTTTGCATACATTATAATGT
Source organism: Camptogramma bilineatum (assembly GCA_958496255.1). Taxonomy (NCBI): domain Eukaryota; kingdom Metazoa; phylum Arthropoda; class Insecta; order Lepidoptera; family Geometridae; genus Camptogramma; species Camptogramma bilineatum. Next base: position 11,708,484 of record OY292468.1, on the reverse strand, counting down.
ATGGTCTGCCATTTTGCTACATTATTCGTCTGCATTAGACTACTTTGTACAACTTTTCCGACTTCATTAATTTCCTCACACATTAAAAGCGCTGGTTTAATAATGCAGAAGACTTTATTTTGTGGCTCCGAAAACAGAGGAAATGGGTTATTTGGCAACCGTATTTCGACATTCCTCTGACTACCCCCTTAGACAAAAGATCTTAAAAATGTCTAAAAAAGATCTGAGAGAATGTCTACCGCGCCTTGGGATACAGTTGTGATCATTTTCATTTCATTTTATTTATTATGCCGTGTTTAAAAAAGTCTCTGTGTTGGATATCATGGAATTATACATTTATTTAAATCCACACTTTACATTAAATTTGGTAAGTATTAGAATTAGTTTAGAACAAATTGTTTTATATCGGTAAAGTATGAGTACCTTTAGTATTTTTTTTTTATAAGTATTACTTATAGCCAAAGTAACATAACACTTTAGCCTACGTAAGATAAACAAATGAATACGGGTAGATGATGGAACTCTATTTCCGATATTATGCAACACACCTACACGCTGGCGCAGGCTCGCCGAGTGAACGCCAATGCTAACGCGTGGACAGCACCATTTGCCTTGCCTTGCCATCGCTCGCCTAGCTGGCTGACTGAATACAAGCGCCATTTTCATTGGTTTTCATACACTCGCCAAACGTCTGGACGGTAGCACTCGCCTTGCATCAATTCGCCTTCGGTCGCGCTGGCTTAGGCTCGCCTAACATGAATAGGCGGCATTGTAATTTTGCTTTCCCAGTAAAAATCGCTTCAGTGAAGGTCTTTTTAGTGTAAATAAGGTCGCTTCTGGCTGGTTTTGTTGCCACACGTCACTTCCGTGGCAGGATTAAGATAAGAGGATTCACGGCCATTTCTGTGAAATGTCCACATTTGACGTAGTGAGATGTGCACTTTAATTATTGCTGAGATGTGGAGATTATTATGAGTTTTAGTGATGTTGCTTACTTGTTTTTGATTAGTTTTGTGTACGTGTTTTGGTTATGGTTACTTTGATTTTATTTTTTCTATTTCTCATAAACTTACTAATTTAACAAAGCTTAGGCTTAGAGGATACTTTTTTGACCGACTTCAAAAAAAGGAGAAGGTTCTCAATTCGAGGGAATCTTTTATTTTTGTTTTTTTTAATGTATATTCACTGATTACTCAATGAAAAGGGTATAAATAAGTATACGTACTTTCCGATTGGTGGTGCCATAAAAAAATTGTGAGGATTTGTCAAGGATCTTCGGAGTTAGAACAGAAATGCACCTCGAGAGTGCAGAAAATTGCTCACATTGAAGTTTTATTTAATTTTTAATTTATCTATTGAGTTCACATACTAAATCATCAGGTATTGGTAGGTTTAACAGTGACAAGGTTCTAAAGTGAATTAATTTATTAGACTAGTCTAAAAAAGAACCTGCTAAGCAAATATAAGCGGATACACGCGATAATACCCATAACTACTCGGACTTTATGGTTTAATTTCCTGAAAGCTGTTTCATGTGCATACGTGATAGCTTTTTATGGGATTATACACCATAAAAGTAATTCAATTGGAGCGTCTAATATGTTAAGTTATGATTAAATGATGGTTGTTCTGGATTTCAAAGTGTTTATGGTGTTTTGCTGTGATTATGGTAAAGGCAGGGAGGGTTACTTAAAATAGGGTTTAACTCATTCAGTGCCCATGTCAGGTCTGCAGACGTCCTGAGGCCCTCTCTTTTTCGGAAAGCACCGCAGAGCCTAGGCAAGGAATGGGCTAAGGTGGCTGTTCGCACCCGAGACCGACACCAGAGACCGAGACCAGTGGGCTGATTGTCCAACTTGTCTCAAACCTCAAATTGATCTCAAACTGTCAAAATGATCGCGTAGGTATCTTTCGTCGCGTTTGGTCTCGTTGAGATGGGAGTGACATAGCTAGGTACTTGCATGGTCACTGAACTGTCATATTTGACAGTTCGAGATCAATTTTGGTCGCTATAAAAGATAGACAATCAGGGGGCTGAGACCGAGACAAGAGACCGTTGTCATATAAACTGAAGGTTCTCTGTCTCGTGTCACTTTCGTGCGCTCCTACAAAGCCTGTCTCAGCCCCCTGATAGTCTTTCCTTGATAGTAACCAAAATCAGATATTGAAAATTTTATGGACACGGGATTTTATCACGTAATTTACCTTATTTATCCCGACGTTTCGGCTATGTTACAACAGCTGTGGTCGCGGGCAGACTGATCTGGTAAATTACGAGATAATATCCCGTGTCCATAAAATTTTCTATATGAATAGTGATCGCGAAAGTTTACAAAATTAGATAGTTCAGTGACCACGCAAGTTACTATGTCACTCTTACTCTTATATCAACAAGACTGAACGCGTGTAAATGTTTGTCACCACGTATCCCTATAACTACTAAACCGATTTGGACATAGTTGAGGTTCCGGAATAACACGTAGGCTTTTTATCCCGGAAAAATGTATAGTTTCCGTGGTAAACAAATAGTAGTCCACGCGAAGCCGCGGGCGTTCACTATAGTTATCGATATAGCGTAATCAATGTGCAGGAACAATCAAAATAATCAATCTGAACTGCTGAAAGGACTATGTTGTAGGACTACGCTAAGCATACCCCAGAGGAAAATAACTACTCTGAAGTCCAATTGGAAAAGCTCTCTATAGAAAAGTTATTCTTTGGTATCTAAACAATACAATATTTCTGCTCTTAGGTTTGATCACATTTTTTTTTTTAATTTCAGTTTATTTTTATTGTAATTTGACATTCAGGATATCAAACATTTTTTTTTTTTAACATTTATTTAATTTTATGTAGATAGGTGCCTACTAAATGTTTGTTTTTAAGCTCTGTCCTCTGTCTTCTGTATGTGTTGTGTTGCCAATAAACTATATTCTTTCTTTCTTTTCTTTCAAACAAATAGTGTCAAGAGAATATTTGGTTTATTTTCACTTTCTCGAAAACGGCTCTAACGATTTCGATGAATTTTGTAAGTTGGGATTTACGGGGGCGAATTGATCTAGCTTGGTCTCATATCTGAAAAAAAACGTTTTCTCGGCATTTTCACGCAAAAAGATTTACCCTTGCAATGTGATTCGTAATTTCGCTGCCAGAATAGGCATGATGACAGTAATCAAGTATCGCCAAAATATTTATCTGATCTAATGAAATAGGATTCAAAGATTTTGAAAAATGTATTTATTCTCTTATTAATGTCGAGATTACTAATTTATTTGCTAAAATAAATCTACAAAATACAACAATCCGCCATGATACCTATGTAGGCATCACTGGTTGATATACCGATCCGTGACGTAAAAACAGACGCCATGACACCGGCGAGCGTTTTGGCGTGAATTTGAAAATTTAAATTTAAATGTACTTTTATTGCACAAAAACCTTAATTTTCTACAGAAATATGATATATTTTAGACGTAATAGATACTTCTGAATATCATAGAAGAGATTTTGAAAATTAGTCATCATGCCTATTGCGGGTTCAGTGGTCATAGTATCGGCCTGCAACGTCGAAGCCTGCGAGATTGTATTTTTGTTTTGTCAATTTTTTTGTTTTTATTAGAGTTTTTTTTTATTCGGCTGACTGTCAAGTCACCGGGTTATGTAGATCGCGCGTTTCTATGTATGTGGGTATGTAAGTAATATTCTTTATTACCACGTTGCTCCTAAACGGCTGGATGGATTTTGATGAATGAGGTATCGTTAGAATTGTCTCCATCTCGACTGTGCTCTAGGATACTTTTTATTTCGATCAATCAAACAGTGCGGCTAGAAAATGCAACAATGTGTGAATTTTCAAAATGAAAATCACGCCATCATATCAAAATCCATGTCAAAATCAAGAAGTTGGTGGACTGATATCAAATATATTTTTTTTTAAATCTAACATGACATCTTCGAAGACTAAATCAAGTCTCAAAATTTTTGAAAATCTATTTTTCGCCCTAAATAGAATTGCTAACCAAAACGCATACTAAAACATTATATTTAGTCACACGCAACGTTTAGAACAAACTGCATCGAAATTGGTTGAGCCATTTAGGAGATATTTCATATTTAAGAAATAACTTAGGGGTTTAATTTACCTACACACAGAGCCATCTGTGTGTCAACTGTGCCAACAACGTTTAGGAAAATGCGCACGGCATCGAACCCTAGATACCTACATAGTAATAAAATTGTAATTTAATTTTATGATTGATAATAAGTTAATGCTGTTTCCAACTTTTCAGTTCAGCCGGGTTTTTTTATTTTAGAATAAATTGCTTGTTATCGTATTTTCACCTGAGCAAAGCTCGCTCGCCCAGATATTTCCTATTAAGTGTGTTTTGAAAACTGCCTGTGCATTAACAATGTATAAAAACTCTATAATCAGATTCAGCTTATTTTAATTCAATTGCCTATTTCCTATCAACAGCTATCATTAAAATCTCACCTCATTGACAATAAAAGCTAATAACAACTAAAACTCAAATAACTTATGGTTAAACACACATTACTATGTTATTAATTAATTTACATGTAATACCCATAGTTAAAAACTCATCTGCAGCCCGTACTAGTGACCCTCATGGTTGAACAATGATGTTTTATTTAATGGAAGAGCCGTGTTGACTGAGTGGGCACTACCTCGATTTTTATTTGAAAGTCGTGACACCGATGATGACAATCGGTGTCACGATGCGTCCTCTGATCGGACAACAACTGATCGCCACCCTTGCACATCACCGCGGACGTTAGCTGAACGCTTTGGTTTGGTCAAGGCTTTAGTTCGAATCAATGAATTTTTAATTTCGAAAAAAATTGTATGCGCCTTAACAAGTGCTCAATAGTGAATGGAACCAGAACCCCAATTCTTCTAAATTACTTCAACCATTCCGGTATCATAACCGTTGCGATTTGTTTCCTACTCATAATTTAAAAACTCATTGATAATTTGTTTGAAAACGTCATCACAACACAGATAAAACGAACCTCATTGGTAATTTGTAGATTAGGAAACAAAACGAAATAGTTTTGCTTTGGTAGATAAAAAGTTTATAGATAAGAGATAAGATAAACTGAGCTGACTGGACTGTCAGCTCAGATGTAGCTCTGCCTTCTGCGTTGTATGTCGTGGGTTCAATTCACACCCAGAACAAACCTTATAATTTATGTGTGGTGAACATAGATGTTTGTTCTGTGTCTGGTTGTTATAAAGCATTATAAATATGTATTTCCAAAGTACATAAGTATTTTATTAGTCATCTGGTTCCCATAGTACAAGCTTTGCTTAGTTTGGGTCTCGATGGCGCTGTGTGAAATGTCCACCAACATATATTCATTTATTCTCTACATACCGAGATTGATTGATTCGGTATCGGTAGTATTGATCGGTATGATACTGAAAATAAATAAATAAATATTGGTGGACAACAATATATTCATCAACAATATTTTTATGTGCTTGCTGCATTGGCATAAAAAATAATGAAGATAATCCACATCCTATCCAGTTTCTTTACATCTGTGACCCATCTCAACATGGGCGTGATAGTTCGTGCCTAAACACAATAAATTCGTTAAAAAACAAATCGGAACATTGAATAGATAAACTTAATACTTTGATGTGCAGTTATAATGTCGGATTTTATAAATAGACTGTTATTATCCGGTTAAATGATGGGGCTAAATTGTTTTTGATGAGCTGCGGGTTTTTACATACATAGATGAACTTCTATTTGATATGAAGTGATGAGCATGGGTGTAATTTTTTTAATAAACGATAGCCATTATTACATTTCCTTTGAAGATATCTTCAAAGGCTCTCAAGTAGTTCAAGGTCTTAGAGAATCTCTTCAGTAATAAATAAATAAATAAATATTGGTGGACATTTCACACAGCACCATCTAGCCCCAAACTAAGCAAAGCTTGTACTATGCTAATATTTAAACAATAGCCTCAGCTTGCCCAAGCAGTTACAAATTAAATATAAGAACCATCGAATAAGTGGCATTGTGATGTTTACAACTCCTAATTTCATAGAAAATGTATGGGATGTGTTTTTTTTTTTAAATTGCAAAAACTTACGATTTGATTTGGTAAGTTACTTTAGGAAAAGTGTTTCTGGTGAGAAATAGAGTTGATTACGACCAACTTGTTTTAAAAAGCATATATTAGGCCAACTCTACCTACTTACCTACTTTTTTTCAAAAATCTACAACTGTAATTATTTTTTTCTTCAAAATAAAACAATAGTTTTCTAAGAAGAAAGGTGAACCCTGAAGTGACCAAAAATTTGCCACACCTGTATACTTTTTTTTTTAATTTATACCTACTTCAGAACTTTACTACAGAACACTGGGTGTCTGGAACCGTGGTCCCGGTGACTCGTGGTCCCAATCGCCTGTGCTCTCACAAAGCCTTTGTCTTTTTAATGTTTTAACTTTTGACATATAAGTATTTTATTAGGTACACAAATCTTAGCGCATGTGATATTTCAATGCTCTACTTTTTAGCGTTTATGATTTCGTTTATATGACTTCACCGTCATACATTTTTTGTGAGTCATGGCATTAAAATTTGACTAAAGCGACACCTGGTGTAGTTTCTCACGAAGACGAATCAACGTAAAAGTACGTCATAAAATCGATATATCGATCGTAAAAAAGTCGCAAAATCATCTTAAAAATTCATCGGTAGATTACAATGGGACATTACTTTTTTATAGTCACTAATGAATATCGCTTTTTAAACTCCCCCCTTTAAAAAAGTATTTTCAAAGTTTATTAAATAATAAAGTTTCGATTTGAACATTAAAATTTGTAAACGTTGTATTGTGATTTTTTGCCTTCTTTTATCCACCGGTTAAGATGGGGTGTTAAAGTTTGTCATTCTGTTTGAACTTGCCCCTTTTTTGTATATTGGCAACCCTTGACAATTTTGACACGGTTAACCCTTGATCGGTGAAAAAAATTGCAACAATGTTACCGTTACGATTTTTCGTTAGTCGAATATAAACTTTAACACCTTGAAATAAAAATTTCAGAAATAATTAAAGATACTGGTTTCAAATATCAAACTTGACGTTTATAAGATGAAGTAGGTCATAATTGGGATCGCCGAGTGTACAGTTCAAAGTGTGACAAATTAGGAAAATGTTACACTTTGACATTATTTTGACTTGTATTGTAACATTGTCACTTTAACCCTTGTCATAGAACTTATAATAATACGTATTGTAGTAGAATCAGTAACTTTATTGGATTACCGAAATATAAAATTAAGAACAATTAACAAAAACAAAATAATAATATAAATTAAAGTTAGTTTAAGTAAAAAAAAATGGATGTCATACTGCCAAAATGTTACAACCCAACTTTTGTTTTTCATGAAGTAAGTTTAATGCATATAAAACTAAATTATACAGAACAAAGGCCAATTAATAGGACATAATAATGCGATTACATTCGTCCAATAATCAGAAGCAAACTACCTCATTACCACATTGTCACCAACACTGACGATCAATTGACATTTAAACGTGAATTACAATATTAATAGCAAGTTAATTTGAATGCAAAACTGAAAATTAACACATTACCATCCAAATAGACAAAAGATAAGGACGGTTGGCGAAAAAAGGTAACGAAATTTAAGAAACAACAAAATAGTTGCAATAAATAGATGCGAAAATTAAATTTATTTTATTTGTTAATACTTACAATAAATCCATTGAGTTATCGAAAAAATAAATAAAAAAAAAAACTGTTTGTTAAACTAAATTATGAATGACTAATACCTCACTTTACTATTTATTCGCTATTTTAAAATTTATTATCTTTGTTAGATTATAAGTCTTATTTAGCAACTACGTATTTATACCGAAATCAATTTTATCGTTTCATTAAATTTCTGTGGGCACAGCACCAAACGTGTTCCATTCCTCTCCTTCTAAGTGACTTGACCGATTTTGATTTTTTTTTTACACAAATAAGGCCTTCTGTATCCAGATGATATATTAGGCCACAGTTGGACCTGTAAGATGGCTGTCCTCGACATTTTTTTAAACAAAACCTTTTTTAGGGTAACGTGATTTTTAAATGGTTGCTAACAAAGCCATTTTTTAGGGCAACGTCTTCTGGGTTAGCTATTTTTTTATTTATTTTCGTATAAAGTAGGTACTTATTTTAACAAAATATTGTGCCTGAAAACCTTAATAGGTTTGAGTAGACACAGCTAGTTCATTATTACAAATCTTCAAGTTTGCAAAACTAAAACAGAACTAAACAGCTTTACTCACAGTACCCCTTTAGGGTTCTGAAGTGGCTTGATTACCCTATTTATTCTATTACCCGTAATTGCTGTCTGAATGAGTCCCGCACGGTACCATTAGTCGTATTGTTCTGAAGTATGTTTTGTGTGTCTGTATACGTGATTATCAGGTAGATGATACTATTAATTTGCAATTGTGACTGAGATTGGAGAGTATTATATTTTCAATTCATGTTTCTGTTGGATCACAGCATTTGTACTGTAATAGATACGAAAAAATTGTTTTTGAATTTAATCTTGTGATACTTACATCTTGTAATAAAATGACTTAAACTTAAAAAACTTAGCAACTTAAAAAACTGTGATAAGAGTTTAAAATAAATTTATTAAAATATGGGAATATGGCATGTAAATGATAATATAAATATCATATTATTATTCAAGTGTTGACATAATTGTTTTTCAGACTGGCACATGGTTTTTTTAAGTCTAGTCCGACGATTATTGCTGTAAAAGTACAGATTGATAAAAAATAAAAAATTATCGACAAAGAACTTCTTAAAACAAATTACTAGTTTAACTTCATGTGATACATTATGTCTATAAAATCCATAACATTTTCTCACCTTACATGACCCATTTAAAAAACATAGCATTACTCTTTTTAGGTGATAAAAAAGAAAAAAAAAACTTATAAATCGCTATCATTGAACTTAACCGTTGTAGTTAAGCCCCATCCTGTGAAATTTATCAATAAACAACATAAAAAGGCCAATGTCATCATTACTTCGCAAAATAGGTTAAAAAACGTTTTCCCACGAAATCCCTCAGTTGTCATTCCTATCAATAAAAACATAAAATACTTTGACATTTAATGACGAACTCAACTATTATTGGGTTAAAAAACTGTATTTACGAGTGCAAGCCCAGAACGTGGCAAAAAAAATATTTTGGGGGAAATCATAACCGCAAAATATTAATAGGGTGAGTTTTTTTACTTACTAGGTAGGGTGGATTAAATAGATAATTTTTGGAGGTATTTTTTCAAACGTATTAAAAACATGGTATGTAGAAAATGTAGAGTCCTGAAAAGTTTATATTAAACTCTTTTATAGATTTTTAAAGTAACAAAATAATCTTATATCTTGTAGCCTTTATTGATAGGCAAGCAAAAAAAAAAAACAAAATTCTAGTAACTAATAATAATAATTATAAACTGTAAAGATGGTTAGAATTAGTACATTCTGCGTTTTTTTTTTTTTTTTTTCTTCATTTTGGCTTCGCACGGTTGTGCATTCAGCCAGTGTCAAGTAATTAAATAAACTTGCAAGTTTATAGATAAATAAGATATATAAATACATAACACAATACATAAATATAATATCCCACCCCTCCCCTTGTGCCTCAGTAAAGATGTGGGGCTTTACTGAAACATCAACACGGACTATTTGGGAGAACTTGAAAAGCAATGTTATCCAATTTTGTTTCACTTCCCCACACTTATGCACGTTCACGAACACTTAACGGATAATAATCCACCATTATTACACATTAACATTCGAAGAAACACAAGTTTTGGAAAATAAAACAAAAATGAAACTTGACTTCTCAAATTCCCGCCAAAAAGCCCCATTCTGCGTTTAGTGTCATAGTGTGAACTTAATAGGTACATAAAAAAAGTCTTGGAAAGGTCAAATGCGTACACAAGCCTGTAACGAATTTCTTGAATATCTTGAACATTAATGTGATTTAATGAAACAAAAAATTACATAGAACTCGAACTAATAATCTCAACTCTGTAACTGTAACTGACTCGTGTGTGAAAATAAGTTCGCCATCTTTTTTTTCTTTTTTTATATTTCAACTATCAAAATTTCTCGTTTTGGCATTCACAGATAATAAAACCTATTGGCGACAACATCTATTAGGTACCTTTTTCGTTATCCGTAGCCATATTATAAATGTGAAAGTGTGTTTATTTGTTTGTTTATTTGTCCTGCTTTTACGTCAAAACAGAGAGACCGTTTGACGTGATTTTTTGTGTGGAGATAGTTGGAGGGCTGGAGAGTAACATAGGCTACTTTTAATCCCGAAAAAATGCATGTGTCCCGTGGGATAAAAAAGTAGTAGTCCGCTAGTAAACAATAAATCATTATGTAATGATTAAGTCCGTCCATCAAATTCTAATTAGGACGAGCATAACCCCTTGATTAAACATGGTCATAGGCATAGGCGACGCCTCCAGGCATTTCACGGCTGACGTCTCCTAGTGTCAAATGCAATGCAATTCGTAGGTACCGCCCGAGGTGGAATGTCGTATTGGATAGCTAGGTACTAATGAAACTGCCAATTGTATGTAGATATGGCAGAGATAGATTGATAGAGCTTCCAAGGATAACATGAAACTATCTACTTAAAATTGTAGTGGTTGCATTTTTAGTTTCATTAAATTCGTTGTTTTTTTTTTTAGAAATACAATTGCGTTTAAATGGGCATTTTTTTGTTTAACACGTTCGGTGCGGGACCGTATTTGCAAGACTTTCAGACAGTGCGATACAAGACATTTATGGTAGGTACGAGAGTTACTCCTGGTGCGGTACATGACATATATGTCCTGTATTATGTTTTTTTTTAAATGCCTATAATTTAATGAATTTCGTAATTTAATGTTGTTTTTTTAATTATTTGGGTAGATTATAACCTTATCTAACATATGGTAAGCCAGGACGGGGATCTGGTGAATACTTTAGAAGCTATACCTAAAACTAAATACCCACCACAATTGTCCTGTACCGCACTGAAAATAGGGTCAAAACGTTTGTCTTTTACACAAGTTTAGTGATGTTCTAACCGTATTTTGAACAATCGATATCGATAAGGAGCATTTATTTCTCTGAATATGAACAAAACTTCATTTACTTAAATTACAAGCTAAGTTAAACACTCCGGCATGGATTTATGGTCCTGGTGGAAGTATATGCAGGACTCATTTTTGGTGCATCCTTGGTCAATTTTGTTCGGCGCAGACCTCTACCGCATACTTACAAATTTTTAATTTTTAAAAACCTCATCCGTACAATTACAAACAAAACAAATAAGGAATCAGTCAAATCAATCAAGCCGTTCTCAAGTAATGCGGGAACATACATGCGGCAATTGATTTTTTTAATAACTGGGTTAGGATGTTGATGATTTTCAATCCTCAATTAAATTGCGACCATTGATAACATTTTATGAGATCGCTTAATTTTGGCGTTAATGTAATAATCGACAAATGACGTGCTAATAAGATAGGGATTGCTCCGCACTACTGTAAAAATCAGCGCGACACCGGGTCTGCGGATACAGGACATATATGTACGGTAACGCACAGAATTACGAAAATTGCTTTTAAGTGCGTACTACCCATATGTGTCCTGTACAATTTTATGGCAAACTTTGCTTATATTTTTAATAAGCTACAGAAAAGTATACTTGACTCTTTTTTACATAAAGGATTTCGTATAGAAATAGCCCCCGCACCAGCGGTAAAACTACAATTTTACCTTCCGCACCAGAAGAAAGTCGCGTACAACCCATATATGTCCTGTACCGCACTGAACGTGTTAAATTACTTACATCCAATTAAATTTTAATTAAATTTACTACGCTTTTAAATTTTAATGAGAAATACCCAAGAATATACTTACCCAAATTAGAAAATGATAGAGCGATTAATTTAAAAACCTCAATCAGTGTTGCCACTCTACTAAACTTCCAAGCGATTGAAAGTGTGTGGTTCGCATTAAATCTTATTAAAATAGACAAAGAAAATAAGGAAGTAGTTAGTAGAGCAAGTGAAACGTAGTTACTGTTAATCTGCTTGATGATAAATGACGGTCCTTTGATTTCACACACATACAGAGTGTAGCGAGAAAATAAATTTTATTTGTTATAGTGTTAATCCACACTTGGGTTCGAATCCCGTCGGAATTGGAAATTTTGATAAGATTTTTCAGTTTAAAGAGAAAATAAATTGTTTGGAAAATAAAACATAATGTATGTGTGTTCGCATGAGCTATTGGTTATCTCTGGTGACAAAGTTTTTAGGCTGCCGAAAAGCTTCTGTCATGGCTTAATAACTTTAAAAAGTAAAAGATAAGAAACACGGAACGCAATTACTACTTAGCAAATATCATGGTATCTCCAAAATATTTCAAACGAAATAATTTTATTTTTTTATTAAAACTTACAAGCAAGTACCTACACTTCTTCCAACGGATCTTGGCATTCGTGCGGTCAGGCATTTCGATGCGCAGTGATACTTTTTCATACAAAATTTTCTACTGCGCAGCAAAAAGCCTAACTTCACGAATGCCTACCTATCCATTATGACAACTGTAAGTACAGATAAATAAATATTAAGATGTATTAGATCAAAAATAATGTCGGTAGCTAAAATGGCTCCCACTCAGATGGTCAATTATTTATTTTAATTATTATATTTTATTATTAGGTAATTGTTTCAATTCATTGCTATTCACTTCTACAAACACCCTGTATATCTACGCGTGTCGCCGCGTCCATCCCACAGCTTATGCGTTGCACAGATTATACAAAACAATTATATAGTAAACTGCATAGTAAGGTCAATGACCCGATAATAATGATGTTTTGATATGCAAAATAGTTATAGAAGATGTAAAGCGCTCGTGGCGTAGTTTGCTTAGACTTTATTGATTTGACAATTTGGATAAGTGACCGCAAGTGGCAATAAAACCTGCCCCCAATTCTACTAGATGACAACGTCAATCATTCCGCTGCGTTTTGGCTCGATCTCATAAATGTCAGTCATTTGGTGAATAGTAGAATAGCTTTTCAAAAATGTGTTCTGCCAAAGTCCAAACCTTATCTAAAACCTCACCACAACTGAGTCGTTTGTCATTTAGTAGAATAGGAAATAGTCGAAAATCTAAGGTTTAGTTGAGGATTTGCTTGAGGTTGATAAAAAGTTCGGTACTAGAATTGACACCCTGAGAGGTTACAATTTTGATGAGCAAGTGGCATTACGAGCTGAGCGCTTCCGTGCTTCGGAGGGCGTGTTTAACTGTCGTTCCCGGCTTTTAAGTCATGACGGAGGCCTTCTCAGGCGGCCTAAAAACTCCGCCAGCAGAGTTAAGCACTAGCTTTATACCAACATATATGTACATACTATGAAGGGGAAGATACAAGGCAAAAGATCTGTTGGTAGGAGAAAACTATCTTGGCTGCAAAATAAAAGGCAGTGGATAGGCATAAAAAGGCTAAATACCTATTTAGAATAGCCCAAAACAAGGAAGAGTTTAAGAGGATGACCGCCGATCTTCAATAACTGGAGGAGCACTACAAGAAGAAGAACATACATACTATAGAATATATCTATGTCATTTTTTAAACTTTCGCGATCACTATTCATATTGAAAAGTTTTATGGACACGGGATTTTATCGCGTAATTTACCTTATTTATCCCGACGTTTCGGCTATGTTGCAATAGCCGTGGTCGCGGGCAGACTGGAGTATGTTTTCAAGGTCCATTGTGAATCGGCGGTAGTATCCAAAACTACCCTCACTGATCTTCAGATTCCGGATCGGTGTCAAGATAAGGTTAGTGTAGTGTGTTGCGGTGTAAATGCAGCCGATCCGGAATCTGAAGATCAGTGAGGGTAGTTTTGGATACTACCGCCGATTCACAATGGACCTTGAAAACATACTCCAGTCTGCCCGCGACCACGGCAATTGCAACATAGCCGAAACGTCGGGATAAATAAGGTAAATTACGCGATAAAATCCCGTGTCCATAAAACTTTTCAATATCTATGTCAAGCAAAAATTTAACGAAAATATAAAGGAATTGCTGAGGACGCTTTAGCTGAATCATAATCATCATCATCATCATCTTCCTGCCCTTATCCCACTAGGTGGGGTCGGCACAACATGTTTCTCTCTTCCACTTCATTCTATCACTCGTCATCTCAGTGCTCACTCCTTTCACACACATATCTGCATTCACACAGTCCATCCATCTTTTCTTAGGCCTACCCCTGCCGGTGTATCCATCCACATTCATATTCATCGCTCTCCGTGTAACGTGGCTATCATTCCTCCTCATGACATGCCCATACCACGCTAACCTTTTACTCCTCAACTTATCAGTCACTGGCGCTACTTTCAAACTTCCCCTACTAAAAAAAACTAAATTAAAAAAAACTAATTTTCAAACTACTTTCAACTTTAGCTGAATCAGAATACGAATCGTTATTATGATTTTGCATTTGGAAAAAGTAGGCTACTTGAGAATGAAGCTAGCGCAGAGTTGGGAAATGCGACAGGAGATACGAGTACTCTTAAGTTAATTTGGGCTGCAACTTTTTTATTTTATTTTATTTATTTTCATGCCTTTTTTTTTCACTTAGTCAATTTATTGTTTTCCACACAAATACTAACTGAGACGCTTTGAGAAGCATAATTTTTACAAATTTGAAAAAAAATCTGAAGTACCTAACATTAGGATTCGAGCCCGCACTCAGGATCAAAATCTAAGATGCATCTACTAGGCCAACACATCTCAGATAATAGTTCAATGACCCAAGAAATCATAATGATGTTCTGATGTGAGAGTGATTACAAGGAAATTGTGCCCTGATTGGTAGTATTGGGTAGCGGGCGCGATTTCCGCTGTTATACTAACTAGTTCATAATCTATGGCTGGGTAGTGGTGTTGGTTATTGGATAAAATGGAAACTTCATAAATTCGTTTTATAAGAAAAGTAGATGGTATGAATTTGACCTAAGCAATGCAGGAAGATTTATTGAGGGAACTAGTCAGATCAGAAAGTTCATTATTTAATCTTCGATTGAATGAATGAATGAATGAATGAATACTTTATTGTAGTGACTGATTGAAGTGACTCATATAGGTATAGCAGTGGTTGAACTTCACTTTAGAAGTTCGTTTGATCATCTATTTGTTCTTATTAACGTCTACCATTCCGTTATCATTACCGCTGCGTTTTATTTCGTTCTCCAAATTGACAGTAATTTTCTAAACCTCTTTTTTTTTAAAACAATACACAACAGAGTCAACTAATCTCATTGGTCTTAGATTAGGAAACAAAACGAATTTCGAATTTTGAAGAGATTTTTCATTTTCAATAAAATAATAGGTAGGTACTTACCTACTTACACACCTAAATTAAATTAAAAATTACAAAACGAAATAAGCTTTGGTTGAGAAAAAGTTTGAAAAGTAGTAGAATCAAGGGGTTGATGAATTATCGTTAACAGAATACCTCTGACTCCATACATCATTATTCTTGGCTTAAAGTGATCTCTGCTGAGACCCTAGATATCATTTAATCCGTCTGCCGATCATCATACGTCATCGCAACGTTGCAATTCTAAGCATGAGCTTCCAAGAAACAATAACCGTCACATACATACAATGTTAGAAATTTAATGAATAATTCGATTATTTGAAAGTTACTCACATTAACAACATAAGAAAATTACAAAGAAACATGAAACGATGGTCATACAGAAAGAATGATAACTACTTAAATGTGGTATCTGGCAAATAATATACTTGGACGTGCCTCTGACTATACTTTTAAACATCCTCAAAATAACTTTAAATAGCTAAAGCTCTAAGAAAATATTGTACGACCTTTCGGATGTAGTAGTGACTCTACTCATTTCGCTTTTTGTGATCTTTGTAAAATTTTAATAAAAAAACACATTTTCACCCAGGCCCGCGACCTGGGTGTCAATTCTAGTACCAAACTTTTTATCAACCTCAAGCAAAACCTCAACTAAACCTTAGATTTTCGACTGTTTCCTATTCTACTAATGACAAACGACTCAGTTGTGGTGAGGTTTTATAATGTTTGGACTTTGGCAGAACAAATTTTTGAAAAGCTAATCTACTATTCACCAAATGGCTGATATAAGAGATCGAACCAAAACTGCGGAATGATTGACGTTGTCATCTAGTAGAATTGGGGGGCTGACCCTGTTGATGTTGATGTGGTTGCTCTATCAATTGAGTTAAGTAGGTACCTATCATCTCAATCAGCCTCAAATCATAATATCGTACGTAAATCTGAAGTCTCCACATCAGAAACCCTAAGACAAATACCCTAAATTGACCCCCTAATCAGCTTAGTGCAGTACCTCAAATTAACCCTTTGACTGCAGAAGCGGTATTACCTGAGCAAATACCGGTACAAATACCGGTACGCTGGCCATCGCTCAAATATCGAAGCAAGCAAACGGATATTAAGCTGACTCAAGGACCGTCGGGGAGAAAATTGCATAGACTTGTGTTAATATCTAGAGAGTGCAATCTAGAAAAAAGATTCCGATGAATTCAGGACCTCCTATTTTTTTGGAAGTCAGTTAAAAAATAAACCTTCTTCACAATTTCGCAACAGTCAATGGCGAATACTTGTTCCGGGCTATAAACGCAAAGATTAAAGATATAACTCCATCGTTTGAAAATGACCCAGCAAAAGCTCTGGAAATGATCTAGCTGAACTGCAGTGAACGGGGTTTATCAACTGAGCTGCTAGCGAGAAATACAAACTCCCAGAAAATAATAACTTTTTTCTTCTACTTCTTAATATTATCTTCTTTGTGACTCTCTCACACCACGCTTATCTTTTGTTTACTTTTCTATAATCTTATCTAATTAAAGGAATATTTTACATGGCTGCATGCAATCAAACTTGTTAAAATATTAATGAACATTCTAACTACCTGCAAAGTATGAGCAAGCATGTCGTACTAATCGTCTATTAGATTTTGGTGCCTGATTATTCAGGTAAGGTTAGACAATATCTTTGACCTACAGGCACCCGTTTAAAGATTAAGTTTATTCAAAGGAGTGCCTAAAAGTATCATAATACAGTTTCAGTTTTTACTCCTACAGTACATCCTACGCAGACACTTCGCAGTACACGTCGCTCGATTGAAGTCGATGCAATGCCTCAATTTGTCTTCCTTCTGTTTTCCAACGCACTGTTTATTGTGTATGTCCAATACCCGTACCTTTAATTGCATAAACTGTATATAAATTTGGATGATGATTGAAGGGTTAAAGAGGTGTATGTAATGATTTAATGCAACATTTTTAAATTATCTGTCCTAAAGCGAGTTTTACTTTTAATTTTGATTTTTTGAAAGTAAAAGAGTAATTTAAAATCTTCTTCGACTTCGATTTATATTAAAGTCTCCTTGAAGTATTTTTCGAGGAGCCTAAAGGTTGTAGCTAACTTGTCAACTCCGCATCCGCACCGCACCGCATCGCCTTGTGTTAGTTATGTATTATTTCTAGGTATTTTCACTACTTTACTTTATTACTTACTTTACTCCGTAGCGGCACTGGGTCGCCGTATCGCAAGCTGTCAAGGAGTCAACCCTAAAACTTAGCGGTATTTTGCGTTGAGCTACAATTATGAAATTTTGCAAGAAACAAGATCTTACAACACTTCAATCCAACATTGTCAACTCTCATACGCCAGTTTAAAAAACCATCGGTCAAACTCATAACCCTCCTTTTTGCTTCGCCGTAGTCGGGTAAAAAAACAACTGGTTTTTAGGTATGATTTTTTTTAAATTAAAACTAGACAAAAAAACTGCCAGACTGACATCCCCCCGGCAGCAGTGTAAATAAACCTACCTCTGAATAGCACAACGTCTAATTGCTATCTCCAATAATCCCACAGACGAAAACACTAGATCATGCAGCGTTGTTTACAAAGCCTACGGCTAGATGGCGTGCATTAGTCGAGTAAACATCTGCCTTAATCCGGTCGCCAGTGCCCTCTATGAAATAAGCAAACAACATGTCCTATGGATTGCACTTTGTGTCTATTCATCTGTGTGTTGCTATTTACGATGTTAGTTTGTTTGTTTGTTGAAGAACCGTGTTGGTTAAAGGGTCGAGCACATTATGGCGGGCCGCATCACATAGTAAAAATCACTTTTATACATTTTATATGAACTATCGCACACTACAGGCGGACCGAAACGGGCCGTTATTCATATACTACTCAAAACAAAATAAGGGCCACGACTGATTTTGAACAAATTTTACTTTTTGTCCGGATTACACGGCAAAGGGTGTTTAAATAAAATAAAACAACTTATTATTACATAAATAAAATAAAATTTAATAGGATTAAAAGCGAATCAAATTGTTTATAAAGATTATTACGATTTACCATGTTTAAATGAAAAACGACTCATTACAATTAACATTAAATTTACACAAATTTCCGAAATAACCGATTTATTTTTTATGTGTCTAGTATCGGGTATGACCTCCCCTTTTCGAAACACATTCTTGGAGCCTCGAAGGCATGCTCTCTATCAGATGACGAATGTTTTCTTCTGGGATCTCTTCCCAACACCTTTTCAGTAGGTGTGAACATCATCTTGAGCTGCTCTAACTCTTCGTTTGAGTTGGTCCCAGAGGTGCTCAATAGGATTGAGGTCGGGACTATTGGCAGGCCACGGTAATACCTGAATGTGGGCTTCCTCAAGGACAGACATGGTCGCTCGGGCTGTGTGCGGTCGTGCATTATCTTGCATTAAGATGAAACTGGCGCCTGCTCTTCGTGAAAACGGGATGACATGAGGTCTAACAACACGTTCGATGTAACTTTGGGCCGTTACAGTACCTTCGTTTAGAAAAACAAGCTCGGTTTTGCCTTGCAAACAAATCCCGCCCCAGATCATAACATTGGGACCACCAAACCTGTCACGTTCGTGAATGCAAGCATCAGAAAATCTTTCTCCGGTTCGTCTCCATACTCTAACACGTCGATCGTCACTAAAAAATTTCACTTTACACTCATCCGTAAAGAGCACGTTACGCCATTCCTCCATGCCCCATTCAAGGTGTTGACGTGCAAACCTTAAACGGTTTGCACGATGAGCTCCGTTCAATTTGGTTCGGATAAGTGACCTTCTCGAGCATTGCTGATCTTCGTGCAACCGATTTCGTATAGTCTGGTCACTGACAAGGGTGTTAGTAGTCAGGCGTAGACGATTTTGTAGGGTGCGCGCTGTAACAGTCCGCTGACGTCGTGCACTAAGGCGTACGTAACGGTCTTCCTGGGCGGTGGTAGCACGAACTCTGCCCGAGCCACGACGTCTAGATACACTACCCGTCTCCTGGTACCGGTTCCAAAGGTTTTGAACAGCTCTTCGAGAGTATCCCAACTGCAAAGCCACGGAACGTTGTGATTGACCAGCCTCAATCATTGTCACAGCACTGGTAGCAGTAGCATTGTCCATATGACGTCGAACTCTCGGCATTTTATGGTTAAATGATCGGCTTACACGATTAACATCCAAAAACAACCGTAACATTCAGTGAACTGGCGTTAAACTGATCCACATTCATAGACTAAAATAAACAAAACTACCCACTTGAAACTGTAACTGGGCAAAAAATCTTTAAATCGTACCCTGTACAACAATATCGTCTAAACGACACTGTTATCGTTAACTCAAGTACCTAAGTTCAAAACAGCATTCATTGAAATATGTTATTTTAACACGGGTCATCAAATCAATTTTATAGTGCAAAAGTACAAGTGGCCCTTATTTTGTTTTGAGTAGTATAGAAAAAAAAATGCGCTGCGGCGCGCTGCGGCCCGTCGCGGCTGTAGTACGCGCGAACCTTAAGCAAGATAGCACCTTTACCTATTTTATCTGAAGGTCGTGAATTCGAATATGTACCAATCGTGGCTATAGGTAATTCCGAAATTCGAAGTAGGTAGGTACATAATTAAGTAATTATTTGCATTTTGCCATTCGGCCGATTTATTGATTTTGAAATCTATTCGACTTTCAATTTAGATACCTATTTTGAGTTTCATTACTTGACACGAAATCAAGGCTATCAATCCAAAAGGTAAAATGAAAAGTTAAAATAAAGATAATAAGTAGGTAGCATATTATTTCTGAATAACATAAATCTATAAAATACACGTGCCAAATACTCTCCCCGTGGCTAAAATATGTTAAAGGAAAATCGTATTAGAAATGATTTATTTGTCAGCGCACTTGCCGAGGGGAACGGATTCACGAGTCATTTTATATAATGCTTGGACACTGTCTACTGTATATTATTGGTGTTTTCCTCAATAAAAATAGAGAGATAAAAACCAGTGGTTTTGTGAGCTGTCGCGAGTCTCCCCCTTACTTATGAAAGATGTTTAAAGTTGAACACTGGTTAAACAACGTCCTGTCTCTATTCGTCACTATCCACCAAATAATGACAGGACGTTGTTTAACCAGTGTTCAACTTTAAACATCTTTCATAAGTAAGAGGGGTCTGTGTTTGCATAGCTTAAAGAAATCTAAAAGTGAGAAATTTGCTACATTTTTATAAGATAATCTGCTTATCACGCTAAAGATCCTTGGGCCTTACTATGAACCGTTAGAGGAATGTCAAAGTAAGATTACTCTGATTCCGTGCTAAGATAAGACTAAGGTAAGGTTAAAGTAAGCCTAACGCAAGAATGTTTTGGTAACGTCTCATCGTGGAGTGTCAAGTGTCAAGTCATTGACGCGATGCAGGACTGTTTTCACCTTGTTTTGACATTGCTCTAAGAGTTGGTGGTACGCCGGCTTATCTTATCTTCACCAAATTTTTATGAACGACAGTACTACACTAGCAAACGTTGCAAAGACCTAATAGTAGCGAGGTTCGGCGGGCATGTCTGTAGACTTGCCCGCGGGCATACCCGTCTAGTGAATTCTCCGCTTAAGTATTAATATCTGGGCGACCGAGCTACGCTCAGGTGCAAATAAAAAAAAAGAAAAAAAAAAAAGAAAAAAAAAACTTACAAAAAAACTTTCACTGGCTGAGATTCGAACTCGAAGCGTTTGACTAAAAAGCAGAGACCCAACCCACTCGGCCAATTTGGTCTAAACAATTTCTGTCAAATGGGGATCAATCACTAAACGAAATATTGGGTTTCTAAGTATGAGGGCGTATACTCTTTAGCATTCTGAGCATTCTGTTTTTTAAATAATTAAAATCCATCAATAAATGACGAAGTTATTCAAGTTTTCTTTTCGGTCATTTCAAAACGCGCGCTCGGAGCTTCGCGCTGCGTCTGACGTCACCAGGCGCCCGCGGCTCGGTCTACTAGTACAAAATCGCTAGTTAATTTCAAACTAGCTTCCGCCCGCGGCTTCGCTCGCGCGGCACCTGGATAAAAAGTAGCCTATGTCCTATTTCAAGTCAAGAACTATCTATGTTTTAAATTTCAGCCAAATCAGTTCAGTGGTTGTCGAATTATAGAGGAACAAACATAAATCCAAATATCCAAACTTTTGCATTTTTAATATTAACTAGCTTCCGCCCGCGGCTTTATTCGCGTAGTACCCAGATAAAAAGTAGCCATGTCCTATTTCTGGTCATTATCTATCTATATTTAAAATTTCAACCAAATTGGTTTAGTGGTTGTTGAGTTATAGAGGAACAAACATCATCCATCCAAACATCCAAACTTTCGCATTTATAATATTAGTGTGATTAGTGTGATAGTATGATTAGTGTGATGAGAAAGTGTGATAGTGTGATTTGAAAACCAAGTTTAGGTAGGTAGGTAATGTATGTGATTATTTTGACTCGACCATACAAATTATTAATTAGGTATTACGATTAAAAGTATGTATAAAATAATACCTATTCACTAAAAAGTTTAAAGGCGAAAATTATTTTTAAGTAGGTACCTACCTAGGTAAGTAGTAAGTAGGTAGGTACCTACTTAAAAATAATTTATGTAGGTAATAATTTAAGTAGGTAGGTAAAAATTTAGGTAGGTAAAGTTAATATTAGTGTGATTCGACTCCTGATTGTTAGTTTTGTTTGTTATTGTTTTCGGTAAGTACCGGTACTTACCTAAAATACCTATTCAGTAAAAAGTTTATAGTCGAAAATTATTTTTAAGTAGGTACCTACCTAGGTAAGTAGTAAGTAGGTAGGTAGGTACCTACTTAAAAATAATTTTCGCTTTACTACTTACCTAGGTAAGTAGTAAGTAGGTAGGTAGGTACCTACTTAAAAATAATTTTCGCCTTTAAACTTTTTACTGAATAGGTATTTTAGGTAGGTACCGGTACTTACCGAAAATAATAACAAACAAAACTAACAATCAGGAGTCGAATCACACTAATATTAACTTTACCTACCTACTTAAATTATTACCTACATAAATTATTTTTAAGTAGGTACCTACCTACCTACTACTTACCTAGGTAGGTACCTACTTAAAAATAATTTTCGCCTTTAAACTTTTTAGTGAATAGGTATTTTTTATACATACTTTTAATCGTAATACCTAAAATTAATAATTTGTATGTACGAGTCAAAATAATCACATACCTACCTACCTAAACTTGGTTTTCAAATCACACTATCACACTTTCACAATATTTTCCTTCACCGTTTAGAGCTCGTGTTAAAGCGCATACCTACTTAGGTACCTACTTATACATTTTTCGAAACGAAAAATCCATTGATGCACGGCTGGGTTTCAACCCACAACCTTCGGATTGAAAGTCGAGGCACTAGCGCACTCGGCCAACACTGCTTCTCTACCTCTGACTACCCGCTTAGACTTTTTCAACGGATCTAAAAATTCCTAAAAGATCTGATAGAATAATGTCTACTGTGCCTTGGGAATACAGTCGTAATCATATTTAAAAATATAAATGAAATCATTTATAACTTTTTTAAATCTACAAATCTGCATAAGTACTTACTTAACAAAAAACGTGAATGACCTCGAAAGTTTGGATGTTTGGATGTATGTTTGTTACTCTATAACTCGACAACTACTGAACCGATTTGGCTGAAATTTAAAATATAGTTAGGTAATGAGCGGGAATAGGACATAGGCTACTTTTTATCCAGGTGCCACGCGAGCGATGCCGCGGTCGGAAATTAGTTTGAAAATAACTAGGGATTTTGTACTAGTGGAGCGAGCCGCGGGCGCCTGGTGACGTCACAGCCAGTCGCGGCCTTCTCGCGAGCGTTTTTTAGATTGGTGCACTAAAATCTCTGTAACTCGGTCATTTTTGATCCGATTAAAAAACCAAAAACACAGTATTTTTTGTTTTTTTTTTGTATCTACAAATCTGCATACTCAACTAAAATCGTGAGTCTTCCTCATTACGAACCACATTGCACTGGTAAATCTTTTTGGGTGAAAATGCCGAGAAAACGAATTTTCCCAGATACGAGACCTAGCTAGATCGATTTTTCGCCCCCTTAAACCTCCGTACTGCAAATTTCATCGAAATCATTAGAGCCGTTTTCGAGAACGTGAGTGCAGACAAACAAACAAACAAACATACAAACAAACAAATATTTCTCCTTTAATAGAATAGGACTTATGTAATGGGTTAACCATAGGCATTTGGCTTTGAGTTGTCATGCACTTATACCGATTGCTTTAATAAAATACCGTCAAATACGCCAACATTGCCACCAAGGGTAATTTTGCCCGAAGATCAATTTTTAAGCAAATCTTTAAATTGCAAAAATATTTGAATAATATGGTAACATTTTTTAACTTTGATAGAAAATAGGTTATGTGTCTAGCAACACTGTCTATCGGGTGTGTCGCTAGCTTCACTCAGTAACTTGTAGGAAGTCTTCGAGTACGGTATGTATTTTCGCGGGCAAATTTTGGTGCAAATTCATAAGTGAATTGTGAGTGATGGCGAAAACACAGGTTAGTTTTATTAATATTATGATATGTAAGAACACTTTAGGAGTATTAATATGTTATTATCGTTGCTGAATGTCTTTTCAAACAAGAGTTATAGCGGTGGGCAAAGTTATCCAGCAATGTAGCGATCTACTATTGACAACATTGCCCGCCATCAAAATAAGCTTAGGGTTGGCACTTCAGAAACTTGTTTTTTTTTAAGCTTTTAATTAACTTGCAATGTTTGTATGTTTGTAAGTTCCTATGTTTGTAAGTATGTTTGTCCGGGTCAATTCTTGCAAGCTTAATTTGACCTACTTCCCGGTGTCAAATTGAGCTGAATTTAGGTAAAATTATGAGTCTTCGGTGACAATGCAATAATAATAGTGACAGTTAGCTGAAAATGTCTAATAGTTAAGTAATTATTTTAATTTAGCTCCTAACATCATTTGATCTCAATTAGTATTTCATTTTCATTTGGGTACCGACATAAATATGTTGATTAAAGTTTATTAAATAAATACTTGATTGAAAAATAACCAGTTTTTTTATACCTACAACAACTACGATCACAAGATCAGTTAACTAAGAAGTGCCAACCCTAGCACTTTTAATTGGTGAAATGTGGTTTGTATGAAAAAGACAAAAAATGTTAGGGTAACTTTGCCCAGCCACTTTGCTAGGAAACCTTCTATAGTATCGTTTTAATTCCTAAAGTAAACGCCATTATTGCCTAAATTCTTGTATTGGCTTTTTATTTCATCTCTCTAAAGGCTATATTTGCGTCAAAAATCAACGTGGGCAATGTTGGCTAAAAGTCCAGATAACTTTGCCCGCCATCAAAATGTATAAAATACTTAATTAAATATTGACGCATCATAAAATCTGATAAAGTAATACATGCACATAATCTTATAATAGCAGATGATTAAAGAAAATACTTACGTTCCCATAGAAAAAATTTACAAAAATTGAAATTATTCGAAAAAAGTGGGCAATGTTGGCGTATTTTACGGTACTACATACATAGAAACTAATGACATTTTCTTTTAAATTAAATTAAATTAGTGTTTCAAAGTTATTATACTGTTATTATTATTATACTAGTTGCCCGCCCGGCTTCGCTCGGGTATACACAATGAAAAATATTAGACCTAATCTTCTCTCCGAAAGGAAATTAAAAAATATTGTAGTACTTACATTAATTTCAAGCATTGCAACAAAGCATTGCGTTTCATTATTAACTTTAAGGGATATTTTTATGATGTGAGTGAATCGAACCAGTGAGACTATTGCACGCACAGCCCCTAAGGCAATTTTGAAAAATAAAAAACACTTACATGTTTCTCGTGTTTCTATAATTTAGTTGAAAATATCATGGTTACGAACATAATTAAGGGTTTTCTGGTTTTCCGATATTTCGAAGCATATTTAATTTTTTTATTTATTCATTAACTATAATTAACAATGCACAAAACCAATTACATAATTTAAAAAAATCACGCTGAAGTCTTTGTTGTTAGAAGGTAGTTTATGTACAGAGTTATGTTAAGAAAACTCATTAATCATTATTGATGTTTTCTATGTACAATATGTATATATTTACAAAAAAAAAAGTATATAAGTAGTATATCAGTCATGTGGTTCCCATAACACAAGCTCTGATTAGCTTGGGGCTACATGATGCTGTGTGAAACGTCCAGCATTATTTATTTATTTATTTATTATCCCGTTGATAATGTATTTACTTTAAAGTTTATTAATATCGATTTTTGAATGAATTGAACCAGGAATGCTGTTTTTCTATGCAAATTTTAGAACTGTATTGCACACTTTCTAGGGGTTTGTTTGTTTGTTTGTTTGTTTTCAGCCTACATTGTCCCACTGCTGGGCAAAGGCCTCCACTCGAGTTTTCCAGGTAAGTAGTTCGGTCTAACGCCAGTGCCTGCCACTGATAGTCGCTGAAGGTGTCTAGCTCGTCTCGCCATCGCTAGCGTGGTCTACCGCGCCCTCTCACTGTCTCAGGGCTCCAGTCAGTATTAGTTTTGGCCCACAGTTCATCCGGCATGCGGCAGACGTGCCCCGCCAGCACCACTTCAGCTTCGCGGCCTTTTCAGCTACGTCGGCGACCTGTGTTTAGGAGCGAATAGTGGCATTCTTAATGCGGTCCTAGGGGTAGTTTTGGAAAAATAAAAATATAAGTCTCATTATTTACTTTAAAGATTTATACTTACCAAGTTTTGAGTGAATCGAACCAGGGAATTCTACATAATAAAAAATCCATATCATTCAAACTTTAGGGAGTGTCCACATTGCGTTTTTTGCAGCGCGTTTGTATCGATACAAACGCGATTCGAACGCGATGCGAACGCGCAGCCCCCCGCGCAGCCCCTCCCGGTTCACTTTTGTATGGAAAAATACGCGTTGCGAACGCGCGTTTGTATCGATACAAACGCGCAGCTCAAAAACGCGCTGCAGAAAACGCAATGTGGACACTCCCTTAAAACCCCGTACGGGTTGTTTAAAAAAAAAAGAAATGAAGTAGGTACCTATCTTATTTTTTCAAAGTTTATTTGTACTGAGTTTTGAGCAAATCGAACCAAGGAATAACATTTTATATAAACGGTTTACCACCCTTTTTCACATTTGGAGTTGATTTTTTAAAATAGCAAATGTTTTTTTTTATTTGTTATAGTGTTAATCCACACTTTTTTTCATTTTCAAATAGCAAATGTGTTATTCCAGAACTTACGAGTAAACTTTCTACTTTCCAAATTTAAGCAAAATCGGTTTTATAGTTACGGGGATACGGACAAACATACACGCACACTTTTCTTATTTATAATATTAGTAGGTAGGTATGATGCTATTCGTTCATAACACTTTATTATAAAATGTAGAACAAGTTAGAAGTGTTTATTATAACTTCTCTTTAACTTAACATCATATAAATTTTAGTGGCTTTTATAATCAAAACGAAACACAAGTTTTAAATTATATTAATCATGAATTTAAGAACAGTCAATGTCATATTTCCGAAAAAGAAGCCTCACAGCAAAGAAAACAAATACATGACATGGCTTTTGAAGACCTTGCATATTTTATTTGGCTTAGATCTTGGCTTCTTCGCACACAAATCATTGAAATTTCGATTTTTCTTATACGTATTTTCGTTCATACATTGCGTTGTTTTGGGTGTGTTAATATTTGTGGGAATATGTAACAATGAATTTGACTTGGTCACGGCCTGGACAGCTATTTACTTCTTCGAGTACTTGCTCACGATTCTGTTATTGTTAAGTTTTAAGCGCGGTACAACATTTATGGATCTACAAGAAAGTTTGGTAGAAATTGATGATAAATTAGAAGTAAAATTCAATCGTCCTGAGTTGAAATTTATCTTGACAACTCTCCTTATCATCATCAAACAAATTTTACTTTCTTTTTACTACTGTTATGTTGATAATGTTTTTTGCTTGGACGCACCAATAGATACATACGTGTATGTATTTATCACTTCTTGTACTGAAATATCTCTTGCTTGTTACTCGTTTGTGTTTTATTCGCTTTCCTTTCGACTAGCAAAGCTTGCATCTTTGTTGGAGACAAGTGATGATGTAGACTCCAGTCAGCACCTGTACAAAACAATTATTGATACTGTGGAAACGTATAAGAAAGCTTTTGATCCAGTGGTAAGATTCTGGGATTTGTTTGCTCCGTATTTTCACGAAATAATTTGACTACGTAATATATGGTTCGTATTTTGCCGGTGACGCCGCTGTTTGAATACGTTGGCCTACTACGCCGAAGGTTGTGAGTTTGAACCCCAGCTATGGACTTGTTTTTTGTTCTTTTTTGGGTTAATCTTTTGTAAATGTTTTTCTTTGTTGATGTGGAACATTCTAACGTTTGCTCTATTTTCACCTAATTAGAGTTTTTGCCGTACCGTTTTTATATGCGAGCGAAAGCTGTTTAAGAATAATTTAAAATTTGTTGTACTTAATATATGTATTTCTTGCTTAACAGTACATGCTGCTGTTGCTAATGAATGTACCGCAGGTCATGGCGGCGATATATTTTAATTTGCAAGATCATCTTCGAGATGAAACGGTATGTTTTTCAATTGAATGAATAGTTCGATAGCTAGCTATGCGAGACCTCGTCACTGTGATCTTAGCTCGCTTCGCTCTCTCAATCGATTATTTTAGTAGTAGTTTTAGACAGTAGTCAAACATGTCGGAAGACTGCATACTTAGTATAAACTGACTTTATGTTCTTGGTGAACAAGATCTCGGATGGTATGCTACTGTCGGTTAAAAGCAAAACTCACATCGGCGTCGTTATTTTATGTTTTTATGTTTATCCCTCGGAACTAGACTCCAGGAATAGAAAAATCTGAAGAGTCAGTTTTGCTTTTATGGGGAAATTCGACAAATAGATAAAAAGTAAACACAGCCAAATCGAGAACCTCCTTATTATGAAGTCAGTTAAAAATAACCGACAGCTACACAAAAATTCGTATTAATTGTTTTTCAGGCGACTTTCTCGGCCTGGATTGTAGAATACATTTATATTCTTGAGATCTTAGCGCTCACCATAGCACCAGCTCTGACTGCTGAGATGTTGACCACTCAAGCAGAGAAAATTAAGTCTATACTGCATGATAAAATATTTCTATCAGGTATTGATCCATGTTTATTTCTCAAATTATTTTAATGCAGCGTTTCATCGCTAGAATTCAGAAATTCAGAAACGAAATTGATCTAATCATCCTATCCTTCTAATATCTCACTAATATTATGAATGCGAAAGTTTGTGAGGATATGGATGTCTGGATGTCTGGAGGTATATGTATGGATATTTGTTACTCTTTCACGCAAAAAGAACTCAACAGATTTTAATGAAACTTGGAATATACATAGTTTGAGACCTGGAATAACACATAGGCTTTCTTTCCGGGTAGGACATCTTTTTATCCGGGTAGGTATCACACGAGTGAAGCCGCGGATGGAAGCTAGTGAGAAATAAATGCGAAACCAACACCGTTTACCACGTTTAATGTTTGTTTAAAATTAGTAATAGAGCACGGAAAAGCATCTAATAAGTAAATATAATAATAAAAATAAATAAAAAAGTTATCACCAAAACTAAACATTTGTGTCCAAGGAGGGCGCTGGGAACCGGGATACAGATAATCTAGTCCGGTTTCTAGCACACAATCTAAATAAGTACCTAACTAAGCTTAAGTACCAACATTTGTATGTCACTTTCGTTTTTACCCAATGGTATTTTTAAATATCATTGTTTGTACCTGTGTACTATTACTTAAGCTTGTTTTGTGTGGTACCTAAGTAATATATATTCTTTATTCTTAAAAAAAAAAAATATTAGCTTTTCGGATTATAACTCTACGGGTTAAGTAGATACCTATATAAAAATTTAAAACTAAACGTTCATCGATTTTTGTAGCAGTATTTTCAAGAGCAATGTTATAATTTTCATATAATGGATTACAAATGGGCACAGCGTATTCTAATTGTGATCGGAATTATTTTTAAACTTCTTGATGGGTCGACGACATTATAAACCTCTTTTATAAACAGTATAAAGAGCAGCGGACCCAAGATTGATGCCTGTGGTACTCCGGAGCTAATGGGAATAAATTCAGATTCATAGTCACTACTTACAACCTTTTGTGTGTGATTAGTGTTATAGGATTTAAGCCCCAACAAAATATCCTATTTTAATTCATTGCGGGTTATAAACTTTCCTTCACTTACGCTAATCTCTTCTATCCTACGCCTTTTTGATCCACGTTTATTTCGCAGGTGTCTTTAGAATGTGGATCCACTGATATGACGGGTGTAGGCATAGGCCTTTTTCTATACAAGTTTATATATTTTTTAATATCTGACTGGTTTTTTTACCAGTGGTAGACCCGTGGTAAGATACTAAAAAAATTAAATAATAATGATGGCAGTGTTGACTTATAAGTAGTTTTATCCAGTCGTTGATCATAAACTTTATTAATTTGCGCAAGTTATTAACCCTGTATCATTCAGATCTTTATAGTATACTCTGAGGTGCAGTCTGATTAAAGTCCGTTGAGGCTTACTAATCTTTACGTTGCAGACTTGCATCACAAGGGCTCTCTGGAGCGGTTTATCCAGTACGTGGAGGCGCGGCCGTGTCGGTACCGCGTATGGAAGCTCATCCCTCTGAGCGCAGACCTGCTCGGCATGGTGCTCAGCTTCTGCATCACCTACCTCATCGTCATTATCCAATTCACAAATTTAATAAAAAAGTAGAAAAGCCTTCTTAATTCGTACTCCAAAATGACAGTAATTTGCAAAACATCATTGGTAATTAGTTTGACAACATCATCACAACAGAGCAATCTAACCACATTGGTATATTATAAAACAAAACTAAATGTTTGACGTTTAGCTTTGGTTGAGAAACAGTTTGCTAGTAGAATCGAGGGGCTGTTGTGGTGACGTTTTCAACAGCATCTGTGTTCCTGTCTTCGATACTGCTGCTGAGCTACCAAAATTTGGATGACCCATCCAAATTATGGCAGCTCAGAACGACCCTTAACTTCAATGACCTATCAAGAACGTACGAGTATAAGCAACTCCACGAGCGCTTCTTATTGTGGTTTGACCTTATTGAGACTGAGTAGATAGTATTGATCTTTATATTCATAAAAACCTATTTAAAACTTGTAACCAAATAGCTAGCGTTTACATTAATTAATATTATCGATCACATTAATGCAGTGATAACATCTTAATGAACATAAAATATGAAAACTAAATAAATCAAGCTGACAGCCGCTCGTACCAACTTCCAACATAAAAAGAGTACTTAATCATAATTTAGGTACATTTTGTACCTATGGTCTTTAGTAACTAAAATAAAACAAAACTTATTTAACATAATATTTTTAATCAATTACATAATGACAATTTACTTTGTAAGTCAGTGCAGTGCAATGTACTTATATTAATTATTTAATCCATGTGTTTTTTACCTAGCTATAAGTTAAGAGTTATAACTAAAATAAAAAAGTAATAAAAAATAACTGCGAACTGATTCACTTTGTAAACAAAACCTTAGGCCTTTATATCTTTATTAGATTATTTATACAGTGTCAGGAGGCAATCTTTGCCTACCTTAACGGGACACTGTAGTGCCTGGGACAATGTTGAGATGGAGTAGGCTTGCCCAGCACCTACACCATCCTCTCAGCTTGATCGGCCATATCCTCAGGATAGACGTGGTCAATACAATACGTGTGGGGCTAAACAAAGGGAGTCAATAAATAAAGGAAGAAGTTTGGAAAGCCTGGAGAAAAAGATAATCATGAGAGATTACATAGGGTCAAAGTTTGAATTTGAAAGGACTGCGTCATTATAAAATAAGTTATATTATGGTTATTAATTATGAAACCCGATAAATTTAAAGGTTCTTAAAAATAAAATAAAAAATAATAACTGGCATTAAGAAATAAAATAAGCTGTTGCTAGGATTTAAACCAAAGAGTTTGTAAAAAGAAGTAGCAAAACCAAAAAACAAAGGACATTTTGACTAATTTTAAAGGCGTTGAACGCCGAACCCTATGATTTGGCGCCCAGGTGATGCCCAGAATGCCCAGAAGATGCATTTACCGGCTTCGATGATCAAAGCAAATAAAGACCAATTCTGTACAAGATGTTCAAAAAATAGAACTAAGTAATGAGCGTTTGGCCTTGAGTTGACAGCACTTTAACTAATTGCTTACATAAAATGATGTATTACAATAAAACGAATGACATTATCTTGTACTGTTGTTAATAAATTAGTTTTTAATAATAATGTACCAAGCTATTCGTTAATAACACTTCCTTGTAACATGTAGAACAAGTTAGAAGTGTTTATTGTAACTTCTCTTTGACAAAACATCATCTAATCAGTTTCAGTGGCTTTTATAAGCAAATCGGAACAGAAGTTTTCAATAAATATAAATCATGAATATAAGAACAGTCAAAGTCATATTTCCGAAAAAGAAGCCTCACAGCAAAGAATACAAATTCATGACATGGCTTTTGAAGACTTTGCATATTTTATTTGGCTTAGACCTTGGCTTCTTCGCAGACAAATCATTGAAATTTCGATTTATCTTAAATTTACTTTCGTTCATACATTGCGTAGTTTTGGTTGTGTTTATATTTATGGGATTACGTAACAATGAAACGAACTTAACCACGGTCTGGACAGCTCTGTACTTCCTAGAGTACTTGCTCACAATTCTGTTATTGTTAAGTTTTAAACGGGGTACAACATTCATGGATCTACAAGAAAGTTTAGAAGAGATTGATGATAAACTAGATGTAAATTTCATGCGCAATCGTCCTGAGTTAAAATTTATCTTGACAATTCTCCTTATCATCATCGAACGAATTATACTTTCCGGTCTCTACTGCTATTTTAGTAGTGTTTATTGCTGGTATACAGTATTAGATACGTCAGCAGTAGATACATACGTGTTTGTGTTTCTAAATTCTTGTGTTGATATATCTCTTGCTTGTTACTCGTTTGTGTTTTATTCGCTGTCTTCGCGACTTGCAAAACTTGCACCTATGTTGGAGACAAGTGATGATGTCGATTCCGTTCAGCGCCTGTACAAAACGATTATTGATACTGTGGAAAAATATAAGAAAGCTTTTGATCCAGTGGTAAGTCTCATTACCTTAGTGCCCACAATTGTTGATTTGTTATGAAAATTATATAACGTTTTGGGCTTTTTAACATTGTTATCCTTTAGTATAACAAGAGGCAGACCACCTGCCAAATGGTCAGACGACATTGTGAGGGTGGTAGGAGAGCAATGGATCTGGCTGGCATAAAACCGCCAGGAGTAGCGTGATGGAGAAGAGGCCTTTACCCAGTAGAGGGTGCTACAGGCTGCTTAGATAGATAGAAAGATCACGTTTCGAACTCACTCAATTGCCACATGGGGTTTTACAGGAGCGAAAAATCGATTTAGCTTAATTTAGAATTATTTTTTTTTGGGTTTATCTTTTTTTACTAGGTATTTATTTATTTTGTTTTTGTGAAATGAAGCATTATATCGTTTTTGTCTATTTTCACCTAAACAGATACGGGTTGTCTCAATAATTTAAACATTAAATGTACCTACTTAATTTTATGTATTTCTTGCTTTACAGTACATGCTGCTATTGCTAATGAATGTACCGCAAGTCATGGCATCGACATTGTTTACCTTGCGCGATATCCTAGGAGATAGAATGGTAAGTTTTTCACTTCGAGCCATGTTCAGACTTCAACTTACTTTATTTTATCAAAAATATCTCTGTACCTATAGAATTGTAAATTATTTTAGTTGTACATGAGTCAAAAATGTTGCAAGACTACATACTTAGTATAAACTGCACTGAACACTTACCCTTACAATCGGACCAAAGACATATTTTATAAACTCATAGGTAAATCTTCCACGGAGGACGTGATATCACGCACTTCTACATTCAGCCAGACTCATTCTACACACACCACACACGCAAACAAAAATACACAAAGACACACAAATACTTTACCATTCCTCACCAATCTCACCATACAACTCATTTCTGTAGTGAATTGCATAAAGCAGTAACGAGTATCTTTGGATAATTTTTTTCCTACTTGTAAACTACATATTGGTCGTTATAAGTAGGTACTTTTATATTAATGTAGATTTTTCAGGTGAATTACACGGGCTGGGTTGTAGAATATATATATGTACTCGAAGTCTTCATACTCACCATAGCACCAGCTCTGACTGCTGAGATGCTGACCACTCAAGCTGAAAAAATTAAGACTATACTGCATGACAAAAGACTTCTAACAGGTAATTGATCTGTGTTTATTTCTAACTAGCTGTTACCCGCGATTTCGTATACATTACATTACTTTCATAGGTACCTACGTTATTTCAAAAGCATCTTTTGTTGGGTTAGGAAGTCAATAACTGTAAAAGTGTCAAGAAAATATTTTATGTAGTCGAAGAAAAATTTAAGTAATTTCAATTCAATTCCTTTCGGTAAATGATCCACTGACAAAGACCTATCCGTGAGATAAAAAAAAATGTAAATAATAATGATGGCGGTGTTGGTGATGATAAACTGTAAAGTTGTATTATATTGCTGACCTTTCTTTAATTTGCGTAAACTACTACATCATATATCATATAGGTCAGATCTAATATCAGTCTTGGGAATTTCATTCACAAATAAAAGTATCTTTTACGTTGCAGGCATCCAACACAAGGGCTCTCTGAAGCGGTTCATTCAGTACGTGGAGGCGCGGCCGTGTCGGTTCCGCGTGTGGAAGCTCATCCCCCTGAGCGCAGATCTATTCGGCATTGTGCTCAGCTTCTGCGCCACCTATCTCATCGTCATTATCCAATTCACAAATTTAAAGTAGAAAGTATATGACTTGACTTACTTGACTTAAGTTCCTATGTCCCCTCGATGGGGCAGAGGGCGTCCACAGTGACTCTCCATCTCGTTCTGTCTTGAGCTTCGCGCTTGATTTCACTCCAAGACTTCCCGATCTTCTTCTCCTCGTCTAGCACCGTGCGCCGCCAGGTTTGTTTGGGACGGCCACGTTTTCGCTTTCCTTGGGGATTCCAAGATGGGAAGTATATAAGTATATAATAAGTATGTATGTAGGTACCTATACTTTTTCAGTTCGGCTAACTTCATCATACTTAAGTTTTCTTGTTGTCTCTCTGTACGTGTGCGTGTGTCGTAAACGAATAAATTATTTATCTTTATGGTCACTTACTTTAATTTAAAATATTAAAATTTATAGAATATCACATTTTTTAATAATGCAAAGTTCTGATTGGTGGTCTTAGTGATGGGCTGGTGAAAGAGAACTTTCTATCTGAAACAGAAACAATTTTGTTTTTTAAGGCCCGTACACACGCTGGCCGTGGCTCGCCGAGTGAACGCGAGTGCCAACATGTGGGCAGAACCACTCGCCTCGCCTTGCCATCGCTCGCCTAGCTGGCCGAGTGAACACGAGCGCCAACTTACATTGATTTGCGTCGACTCGCCAAACGTGTGGATGGTACCACTTGCCTTGCGTGGACTCGCCTTCACTCACGCTAGCTTAGGCTGACCCAGCTTGTATTCGCAGCATTATAATATTTTACTAAGTACAAATAAGTAATGATACCGGAGAGAATGACTATACTAACCATAGAACTTGTGATTTGGAAACTACTTGACTGATATAGGTAGGTACTTTCGTTTACAGAGGTCGTCTATTCAATACTACTACTTTAATATCCAAATGCTCATTTTTTAAACGAATAAAGACGGCTAATTTAAGTGAATTTATGACTAAGTACCATTTTTTTCATGTAGGTACGTGCTCTACTCCCAAATTATTTTCACACAAAACAATTCGTAACGCCTTATTGACCACATGTCGACTTTAACCTGCCATTCCCAATTACCACGACCCAATGATCTTAAAAAGGTCTTTAAAATACACTTTGAACCTTACTTCAAAGAACACAAAAGTCAAATTAAAAATACAAAAAATACACTTGGTGGAAAAAAAACAGAACAATAACTACGAAAAGGCACAAAAGCGCCAACAAGTGCAAACGTGTTTATTCAAAGACCGAAGAGACTTATCGGTAGGAAATCCTTATACAAAACAGTAGAGTGTGACGCCAAAAACAATAATTCTTCATTACCGATAGCGTTGGGGTGTGGTGAGACATGCGACAGAATATTGTGCGTCTTTTGTTTTTAACATGTGCGCCATTATTAGGTTTTTTTTGGGATTTACTGGTTTCGCACAATGAAAAAAAAGTAAGCATGTTTCTACAACACCTATCAGTATCTTAGCGTTACTTTTGAAAACCATTTCAATCTTAGTGAAATTTTCTGTTTTTTAAATAAGTACCTACCATAAACGGTGCATTTTAAAGAATATAGAAATAATAACTTTTTAAAAAGCTAAACTATCTCGTTCTTCAATTCTACATAGTTTTTATTCAAAAATAATAATTAACTAACTAACTAGGATGGCGCAGTGACCCAAAGTGAGTCTTGGCCTCCGACACTAAGAGCCTCCACTTCGATCTGTCCTGCGCCACCTCCTCCCAGGCTTCCACTTGGAGCTCGCGCAAGTCCTTTTCGACTTCGTCTTTCCAGCGGTACTTGGGACGGCCGACCGGGCGTCGGCCACTCGGCCGTCCCAAATACGCTCTTTTCACAGCACGATCCTCTCCCATTCTTTCTAGATGGCCGTTATAACTTAATAATAGTACAAAAATAATAATTAGAAAATTGTAAAAATGTAATATTAGATCATATCGAAATAAAAATGATTCATAAGAAATTAAAAAAAAAAAACAGTTTGATAAAAACATTTAAAAAACATCATGTTTTCAATTAAACACAAGTAAAATTAAGTTCAAAGTAAAAGTTTTCATACACCTGTTTTAAGCGTAAGTGCTTTATGCAACTTGTTCAGTTCAAATCAAATGGGAAAGTGCAGGTGTTCAGTGACTAAACCGAGGGTGGATTATTTTTTGTGGCCGACAGTGTAGCTAAATGCAAGCCGACCCAATAAGTGGTTATTTAGTTGGATAACGCAATCTCTCATTTATTTGGTTTAAGTATGATTTAAGCTGATTATAAGATTTGGGTGTTTGTGTTTTAATTTTAGTTTTTGTTGTAATTTGGAAGCGGTTTCTATTTCTAGAGGTTTTTCTGAATTATTGGGGATACCTATATCAATAGAAATATCAAAGAAACAAAAATCTATAGTACAGAATATAAAACCTCCTCCATTCTTGAAATCCTTTAATACTGTTGTCAATTCAAGCATGTAGTAATAAAAATCTTTGAATTCGAAGACTGTTTCTTTGTTTATTCAATAATTATAATATTGGTACGGATGCTAAGTATGTATTATAATAAAACTAAAACAAAGAATTTACTAACTCTCTAACAGGTACGTAAGCAAAATAGTGACATAAGGTTTTTGAATAAAATAACATGTGAATTAGATCATGCAAAATAATAAGCCTGGCCATATTGGGCGATTTCACCCCCGTCTGGTCGTATCTGTCTGATCTTTGGAACGCATATTGTTGATAAACTGATAATTGTTTGGTAATTATGTAACTTACGAAAACTTACCTAAATCTATAATAATCTATACTTCTTCTAGTTTGGATGTTTGGATGTATGTTTGTTCCTCTATAATTCAACAACCACTGAACCGATTTGACTGAAATTTAAAATATAGATAGGTAATGACCGGAAATAGGACAAAGACTACTTTTTATCCAGGTACCACACGACCGAAGCCAAAGGCAGAAGCTAGTACAAAATAATGTAAAAAAATAATTCAAAAAAGAAAATATGTAAAGTAAAAAAGATCGAGACAGCTAACCTAATAAAAACCCTTCTGTCGATTTATTCACGATCATTCATCACGAATCGTCAATACACGCAAACGCACTTAGAAACGCGTAGACTTGGCCATATGGGCTAGACAAGCGTCCGCCCACCGGACAAATTTGATTTACGCGCAAATAACGTGTCATAACCTGAGCGCACTTTGCCCCGACCTCCTCTTTGAGGGTGTGGAGCTTGGCTTTGTTTTTGTTAGTAGATTTTGAGTCTGTTTCTAGTAAATTAAGATTGTTGTCTGTGATTTAGAAAAAATATAAGTTTATTTGTGTTCTTGTGACCAATCTTTAAGCACAACTATGTATGTGAAAAAAGAAAACAGTTTTGCACACGACATTATTTTAACACACGGGAATTACTCATGTAAACATAATCGATTCAGATACCGACAATGTTTCGATTCATCCGGAGAATCTTCATCTGGGTAAAGAAGGTTACTCCTCGCGGTCGCGTCTCACCTTGCCGCAACTCCCTCCTTACCCAGATGAAGATTCTCCGGATCAATCGAAACATTGTCGGTATCTGAATTGACGATATTTTCACGTGAGTAATTCCCGTGTGTTAAAATAATGTCGTGTGCAAAACTGTTTTCTTTATTCACAACAACATTTTATACATCAACTCCACAACATTGTTCTCTATTCACACCTAAGTACATGTAAAGCCCCATTTACCTTTGTTCATATCGATAATGCATTAATTTGAATATTCGCGGTGTCATATGTCAAATGGTTTGTAATTTCGTGTTCGTTTTTGTTTATTTAATGTGATTTCACGGAAGTGGACTATTGGAGCAGTTGTTCATCGAATTATTGTTTCAAGGCAGTAATTTTTATGAATAAAGCATTTATTATTTTTTCTATCATTTTCCTGTTCTTGATGATTTTTGTTCAAGTGTAACAGGAACCTAGATAAATTTTCTGCCTTAATCTAAATAATTACATAATCTGATAAAAATATGCTGAATTTTTAAATGATTTTGGTATTACGTTTGTATGGATATTCGTCTGTCGCAGGTCCCTTAAAGCTCCCAAAAAATAATGTAATCTTACATCAATCATCATCATCATCATCCACAGCCCGATTTCACCTACTGCTGAGTATAGGCCTCCCTAAGTTTGTGCCATCCACCACGATCCTGTGCCAGTCGCATCCATTGACGCCCCGCGAGTAATCTATGTCGTCGACACACCTTGCCACCGGTCGCCCGACATCAATAATTGTAATACATTTTCGTGCGCCTTATTTAAAATAAAAAAACCGGTCAAGTGCGAGTCGAACTCGTACGCCGAGGGTTCCGTGCCTAGCCATGGTGCCAATTAAGCTAGTCCGCTTAATTGTATGAGCGCCCATACAACTCGGAGGACAATTTTAATTGGCGTCAACTATGTATGTATGGGAACACCCTTTAATTTTCAACTTTTTTAACTTTTTGGAATTTTTCCTTTATTTGTGCTATAAGACCTTGCTTTTTGCCAAATTTCGTTAATCTAGGTCAACGGGAACTACCATTTAGGTTTTCGACCCAAAACCTCTAGGGTACTTCCGGTTGACCTAGAATTGTCAATTTTGGTTACAAGCAAGGTCTTCCAGCACAAGTAAAGGAAAAATTCCGAAAAATAAAAAAAGTTGATAATTAAGGTAAGTTTGGGTACTCACAAGTTTTCACGAAAACCTAAATTTGCCTATATCTTTTTATAGTGTTGACTCAGGACCTTGATTTTTATACTCACAGTAGGGACTATAGACCTTAGTATATGGTATAAATTTCAACTTGCTAGCTCTACCCGTTCCTGAGATAATCGATGGTGACACACGGACAGACGGACAGACAGACGGACAGACGGACAGACGGACAGACGGAC
The DNA here is from genome assembly GCA_958496255.1 of Camptogramma bilineatum. Taxonomy (NCBI): domain Eukaryota; kingdom Metazoa; phylum Arthropoda; class Insecta; order Lepidoptera; family Geometridae; genus Camptogramma; species Camptogramma bilineatum. The sequence goes on along the minus strand of OY292468.1, from coordinate 11,669,069 downwards.
AGACGGACAAGAAAGTGATCTTATAAGGGTTCCTTTTTTTACCTTTTAAGGTACGGAACCCTAAAAAGTGACAGCAAGAAGGTCTGGCGTGTCTGGGATCTTGGACCCATTAGCAGCCTTTACACGTAAAGTTCGAAACGCGGGAAACAGCACGCGCCATTCCTCCTTCGCTCCAAAACCTACATGTATAGATGCGCGAGGCTGACAGTTCGATCTGGCATGTCGACAGACAGTTTTTGTGACATTTTTTTGCACGCATCATCGTATGGGCGCCAGTCTAAACTGTAACGGTAATTAATTAGCACGACCGACAGTTTGATCCGCGGTTCAAACAGCATAGATTCATCCGCGGTTCGGAACGCAGTCCAGATGCGCGGTCAAAACTCTACTGTGTGGCGGCCGCTATTCAAAGAACAAAAACTCGCTAAATAGTCAGTTTGGGAACAAAACCAAGCTCACGCATGACCAGTTCATAACTTTCTGACAAGCATCTGTGACTTATAATTACAGCCATTCCAGTCATACGTCAAACTCTATCCATCATAAATCAACAGTTAACTAACCCCCACCCTTATTACCACAGAATAATAGTACTACGTAGTATACTCAAAGTACAGGTGAACTCATTAGAGATTACTTACGGTAATTTGCGAACAACGCCATCTGGGCGAAAGGATTATTATCTTTTGTGATATTTGAGCAGTTTTGGTTTGGTTTTTAATCGATTTCTATTATTGTGCAATATGTTGTAAGTGAGCTGTGTTGACTTAGTGGGATGGAGCTTCGACTTTCTGAAAGGCCAGGATATAATTCAAGGGGTTAGAATTTCAGCCTTGGTTTCAGAAAAAAAGAGTTCTGAACGGTCATAGAAGATCGTCAGTAAATCAATCGTCAAAAACACGGCAAAATATATAATTTATGTATGTTCACATTTTGAAAAAAGCTAGCATTGACAACTTTTTCAGTTTCGAAACCCAAAACTGTGTACAGTTTTTTTCACATTTACCAAACGAAACATCAACGTGTATCAACATTGATACACGAAAATACATAAACTTCTGGTTATAAGTCGAATACCACTCAAACTCAAACTCGTGAAGCGTTAGTAGCATGGCTTGCTTTTGAAGTTAAGCTGCGTTGTGCGTGGTCATAATTTAGATGGGTGACCGCAAGTGGAATTACGAACTAAGCGCTTCCGTGCTTCGGCACGTTAAATTATATCAGTCCCACCTCTTAAGTCATTACGCCATGATGGAGGCCTTTAGGCGGCCTAAAAACTCAGTCACTTGCTCATACGAACAGTCTTTTTACTCAACCAAACACCGCACAAAACTGCATATTTTTTAATTCATAAAGCCAACTATTTATTTCGCTTCATCACTCCACAGATGAATTAGCTGTTGGATTATGAACTAATTCGGTAAAAGTGAATTTTTGGGACCCCAATAAGTGGAAGAAAAATGGTTCTCCGGCTGACTCTGCAAGAAGTTAATGCGTTTCTTTGATGGAATAAGGGAATTAAGGCATCGGAAAATATGCGGTTTGATTAATAAGAGGCATGACATTCTTTTTTTATAAGTAGGTATCTGTGGTTTAGTGTCTAATTTTTCAACTGTCTGTTAGCTTTTGTCTAATGAATCAATTTTGATTTGACAACTACTTTAGGAATATAAATTACTTTAGGAATATAAATTATGTCAAACGATCTTATTTATAAGTGCCTACTGGCAGGTTTTTATGACAATTGAAAAAAAATGGGTTTTACATTTTTCGTTTTTGTTTTTTTTGCATTTCCTACTGAAAGTTCTACGTAAGGTCATGATATTACCTATTGATTCTAAAATAAAAATAAATAAAATGAATTTCTTTATAAGAAAAATGATATAAGATTTTATTAATTTCTTATTGTAATAATGTTATTTTTATTCACAATTATGAAAATGATATTTACCATTACGTTACGTATAACTACTACATTTATGTTCTAAAATCTCTAAAAATCTCTTTTTTTTTTTTTTCATCATCTCCCATAATACCTTTCCTTTGATCATAATAATATATTATTTACTAAAATACAACAGTAAAGCGGTGAACTCACTCCCGCAATCCATCAATGACTTCCTAACGGTGATGATCAATATTCGAAGCATCCATCTTGCCTCACCCTTGCTGATAGTCATCATGACTCAAACTATAGCATTTGGTATCTATCCATCGGTATTAAGGCAGAAGAGACGGTTGGGACACACTAAGAATTTATGGTAAGCATTTATAACTAGAGATAAAAAAAAACTTGATAATTTTCGGTGTTCAAGTTCAAATATAAATATGAAATTAGCTGAAATAAATGAAAGAGTAACATTAAAATTGAATCAACGGTAGCTTGCTTATATTTTATCCTGTGATTGAAAAAAGACGTAAAAACTGCAGGTCGACGGTGGATGCAGGCCGCTTCCAACCGCAACACATGGAAATTTTTGAGGGAGGCCTATGTCCAACAGTGGATGTCCAATGGCTGAGATGATGATGATGATGTGAAAGTTAAAGTAAATTATGCAATTAATAACGTCGGTACTCTGTTAACTACTTAAGGTATATGATAATAGACTAACGGACTTATGTATAAAAACTAGTGCGCAGACTACGCTCACTAGAGCATTGTTTCCAAAAATTTTAACAAAAACAACGCTCTAGCGAGCCTGGGTCGGCGCACAAAGTTTTTATGCGTAAGACTAAGACCGTTGGTCTATTTTCTTTTTTCGATTTTCTTTTTATTTTAATTTCTCAGTGTGTCCCTAACCTCTATTACATGCCATTTTACTGCGAAAGTTTTTGAGAGTTCAAACATTTTAACTCAACGCTCAGATTTACTGAAGGGTAAAATATGAGGGGCACTATTTGCAGATTTAAAAATTCTTTTTAGTCGCATTATAGGGGTGACTTCCAGTAAGTGGTCGGTTAAACAGAGCACATGTTAGATTTTTTGTTGATTCAGTGAAAAGAAATAATCGGATAGAGTTGAAATTATCAGTAGTGTTTGGTGTTTGCCGTATTGGCTGAGGGGTATAGTACCTACCTTGACTTTCGAGCCGATGGACGTGGGGATAGATACGAATCCTGGACGTGCATCAATGGATTTTTCGTTTCAACACAAGCTCTAAACGGGGAAAGAAAACATCTTGAGGAAACCCGCGGCTTAGTCAGCCGCACACGTATTGAAAATCTTTCCTGTGAATATGGCCGGTTGAGCTGAGAGGATGGTTTTGGTACTGGGTAAACAATGTCCCAGGCACTATAGTGTCAGTAAGCAGCGTAATTGTGCGCGGTCACAATTTAGATGGGTGACCGTAAGTGGAATTATGAGCTGAGCGCTTTCGTGCTTCGGAGGGCTCGTTAAACTGTCGATCCCGGCTTTTAAGTTGTTAAGCCATGACGGAGGCCTTTGGGCGGCCTTAAAACTCCGTCAACAGAGTTGACCACTTGCTCATACGAACTTACGTAGGTACTTTAGTCGTCCATCAGTTTATTGTGACTCTTTCCATAGTAGTCCATGAATCAACCACCCACATTGACACAAAACATTACGTCTCAACCGTTCACTGACATTTTCACCGTTCCAAACAATACACCAATAAACTAAGTACAACGTTAACCCTTATTAGTCACGCGTCTGCAAACGTTGTGGGTCTAAGCGTTGTGTGTGGTCTCACGGTCTCTTAGACCCAAAACGTTTGCACAAAGTCGACAGCGATTGACCAATAAAGTTGTAAAATAGTGCGGGGCTTGTAACGCTCGTAAATTATAATTGGCTCGACGTTGTTACAATGTTGTGTCGGGGCGTTTGTAAGGGATTAAAGAAAGATGTAATGATAAAAATGCCGTTTGTTTTTGATTGAAAATGTGTATTGTTGACCGAGTTGGATACTTCGACTTGGAAGGTCGTAAGTTCGAATTCCAGAGGAGCATCAATAGACGCTTCATACAAAAATCTCTCGATATTTTTTCTAAATAGGTGATTATTTTTACGTGCTTAAATTCCCGTTTGTAGGTAGGTAATTATTATTCATACTATCTATGTTTATACTAGTAATAAAGCGGAAAAGTTTGTTTGTTTGTTTGATCGCTCTAAAAATATTTCTGCATTTGATAGCTAAACTCGTGAGGGAGGTTATAGGTAACCTTTCATCATCATCATCACCATATACCATCATTAAGGGGGCAAAGCCGCGAGGGCTCTAATAGTGGTTAGTAAAATAAGGAGAGCTTTTAAGGTAAAGTAGAGCAGAATATGTTTAAACCACGCTGAGATTGGACCTTTTTTTAGCCACACAATATCCATCATGCTATAATATGTTCCAGGGGGGGGGAAGGGAGGCTATTACTGCTATTACCACAGATTAATAGTTTTCTTATTTGGTACTCCTTATGTACAAGAAAAAGTATGTAAAAGAAAAACACACAGGTACTTGTGTGTTTTTCTTCGGTTTAAAGAGTTTATTCTCATAAGAACAAAATTCTTTTAGTCTATTGCCCTTGCTTCTTCTTCTGTACTTTCTATTTTTTACCGTGTGTTCTGAAAATAGATTTATATCTATCTATCTATCTTTAAAGGATATAGTACATTTGAATGTGGTAACATGGACACTTGTGCCGAGTGTAAAATTAGCATAAAAACGCAACATTTACATATCGCGTTTTGAAACTCCATCTGTAACAGATGTTTGGTCACAGGATAATAAAACCATAGGATTGGGGAGGTTTCGTTTCGGATTTTATTAATCAAATTAAAATTAAAAAAAAACAACGAAACAGGATCATTAAAAAAATATTTTATCCTGTCCATCCAATGGTTACCTGGAAGAGATCAAAAATTCAAAATTCAAATTCAAAATTCAAATATAATTTTATTCATTAGGACCGCTATGACCACTTTGAAACGTCTTAAGAGCTAGGTGATTCTACTCCTGTTCTTTCGCGACCAACACCGTGAGGAATCAGGGCAACAAACACGGTATGGAGCCTAGCTTTCTTTCGCTTTCAGCGATAAGGTCGCCCAATTGTTACACTGTTTTAAAAAAATGATTCTTTTTCTTTCTGGTTTTGTGAAGTTTTATGGTTAAGAATAAAGTTATATTCTATTCTATACAAACTTAGTTCTATCAACGTTCTGTTTTCATTTGAAGCTAGTCAATCTAAGTTTATTGAAGGAAAAAATCATTATGAACCCACGACCTTCGAATTAAAAACCATTACTTTATGCGATTTATAAATGAATACTTAAACAATTTTATTATTATAAAAGTGTAAAATTTAATGTTAAATATTATTTTAAAATTAATATTATTATAAACATATTGGTATTATTATCTAATCGATACCTATACTATTTTATTCTATTTATTTTACCCGGCTGACTGTAAAGGTATACATTTGAAGCATTTGAGGAAAATTTTAAGCAAAGAATCTAGAAACACAAATATATAAAGCATGTTTAGTAAAAGCTCTGATTATTTAAACACAAATTAGAACATTTTTAAAATTTATTCTTATTTTATTCACCTCTAAAACCCAAATTTATGTATCAGAATCGGATCAGCGCTTGAACTTGTAGTGTACAAACAAACAGATGTTCTGTGTTTTTAATATATGGACACATCAATGGTCCTTTTACGGTCAATTTATTTTATTTTGGTCGTAAAATCAAGTGTTACGTTTTACGCCGATTAATTAGGCGTATTTTTAAATAACGTTTTTAAACAATCATTTATAAGAACTTTAATGGAAATAACTTTATGACTACCTAAATGATTTATTTATTTGTAAAAAAAATTACAACTGGAAGTAATTTTCAAAAAACATTACAACATAAAACTTTTTCATTCTTTGACATTGATTCAACAATTTGTAAGGTAAGTGAAAAGTACAGATGGGTCTAGGCATTCGTTAAGTTAGACTTTTCGCTGCGCAGTAGAAAATTTTGCATGAAAAAGCTGCACTGCGCATCGAAACGGCTAACTTCACGAATGCTTAGATCGCTAGATCCATAGTTCAAGCAGATACATTAAAACTTAGGTCCTGGAAGTTTTTGGAAGGGCTGAGACCAGCAATGATCTTTGTGCTAATGATGATTGTTTTACAGCAATCATAAAAGTACCTAACCAAAGGCAATGCAGTTCAGAGATTGCACACAACAATATTCAAGGCGCTCTTTCGGAAGATCGCTGATTTATGAATCCACCATTATAAGACCTGATTATTTGTGTCCTGGCCTCTTGGGTATGAAAATTATGGAACCCTACCAAACTGAACAGAACAGTTCCTAATTTTTTCTTCTAAATAATACTGGCGGCCTCCCGCGACTGCACCCGCGTGAAGTTCTTCTTATTAAAGGTAGTTCCATTTTAAAATTTTTATTTTGATGAAACTTGGATAAACTTAAAAATTGATGGATGGATGGATGGATGGCTGGATGTATGTTTGTTCCTCCATAACTCGACAACCACTGAACAGATTTGGCTGAAATTTATAATATAGATAGATAATGACAGGAAAAAGGACATAGGCTACTTTTTATCCGGGTACCAGAACAAAGCAGCTAGCGGAAGCTAGTTAATAATGAAGAAAAATTATAAATCTCGAAAACATTTTGTGTCACAAGACTATTGAGTTCAGTTCCATTAGTTACTGTCCGATTTTTCAACTCTAGTAATTGGTTTATTTTTAGTAAGCACTTTAGTAAAATCAATCATTTTAGGAGTTACGCCACGTGTGATGACACAATGCAAAATGAGTCGTTATTCATCAAAAATTATCCCCAAAAGTACAGCATCTATTAGGGCACTTTAAATTCATTCTGTTGACGCCTACCGTTTGTTATGTTGTTAAGAAATGCCTTTCTCTGGAAATAGTTGCAGTTCGTTTTAATGGGTGTCAATATTTTTGGGGGTTACATTTTGACGTGACTGAGAAATGGGCTGATTTTAAAATTTGAGAATCATTACTTTGATGGATTAATTTTAAAATAATATGACAGGACCTAGGTACCTACCTATAAACCACAAACCATAGCAAGCAGGCTAGGGGTTGTTTAGCTACAAAAAAAACTAGATTTTGATATCTGCGCGCGGCATTAAGCAAAGGTTTTTTTCCTACATTCTGAAGTAGGATAATACAGGATTATAAAAAACAGATTTCATTTTGAAATTTTTAATTTTAAATAAAAAAAAAATATCTTTGAACACTGCAAAAACTAAGTTCTTCACACATTTAAATTGGCTTGTTAACTTTCATCTTGATGAGAGTCGGAATTAGTACTTAATCATCGAATCTAAAAAAAAACTAGATTTTGATATCTGCGCGAGGCATATCATAAGGCATAGGCATATAATAAGCAAAAATTCTTTGCCTACATTCTGAAGTAGGATAATACCTACAGGCTCATAAAAAAAATAATTTTTAATTTTATTTAACCAGAAAAAAAAATCTTTGAAAACTGGAAAAACTAAGTTATTCACACATTTAAATGGGCTTGTTAACTTTCAAACTTGATAAGAGTCGGAATTAGTAATCATCAAATCATTCAGATCATTGTTGGACTGTTCTCGATGCTTAGCAATGCGTGAGATTTTTTGCAGTACGATTTTTTTTTATAATTCAGTATTTCTCGGAAACATCATCAACTGATGAATCATTAGTAAGTTTCTCTCCATACTTAGAATTTCAAATGATTAATAACAGTAAATGTTAGTTACGAAATTATAGTATAAATGCTTTTTGCCCAAATCAAATAATTATTTAGACATGTCTCTGATTACCTTCTAAAACATCACTAATACCTAAAAAGAAACGAAGGTCGTTATGATCTGGGAATGGGTTGTGAGCCTGATGACGTTTTTATACCTACATTAAAAAAGAATAAAATTATTTATCATTGATGTTTGCACAAGGTTATTTCCGTGGCTCGCGTGAATACGTTGATATGTCGAGATGTCAATTTTTTTTTTATTGGCTTAAACGATATCTACGCCTATGAAGTATCTATAAAAAAATTGACAGCTCCCTAGCTAGACAAGTTTTCGAGTTATGGCCTTGCCAACTCCTCCATTTTTCGTATTTAAGTTGACATAACTACTTGTCAATTTTTCAAGCCACTAACACACACATGTTTTTGTAGATATTTCGATTTATCAACCTACTCATTCGCCAAAATTATATTTGTTACATGATATCTCGACATATACATATGATATTTTTGATTAACTTTTAACAAATTAAAATGTCAGGTTATGGCTAACCAAAGTATTCCGTTTAAATTGTGATACATTGAGTTGTTCAGTTATGCCCGCGCGCTCTCGCGCTGGCATAACCGAATATGTCACTCGTATTGGTAAACAAAACGTCAGTTCAGAAATCTTTTTTTTTTAAGTATTGCTTTTACATGGAAAACTGATAGATTTTAATTATTTGTTAAACTATAATGACATTGCTTGATTTTTACAAGCTTTTATTATTAACTTGCGATTTTTGTTCGGGTCTACTTTTGAAAATTAAATTTGACTGACTTCCCAGTGTCTGATTAAGCTGAAATTTGGAATACCTATAGGTTCTTGGTGACAATGCAATATTATTTTAACAACGAGCTGATCTGATGATGGAGCCAGGAGCTGTTCAACAGAACTCACTTTTTTTTTAGTGAAATGTTGCAAGTTCAATTTGACCCACTTTCCAGTGTTTGATTGAGCTAAAATTTGGCACACTTATAGATTCTAGATAACAATGTAATATTATGTTAACAATAAGCTGATCTGATGCTGGAGTCAGGAGCTGTTCAACAAACCTCAATATTTGTTTGGATTAAATCTTGCAAATTCAATTTGACCCACTTCCCAGCATCTGATTGAGCTGAAATTTGGCACACTTATAGATTCTCGATGACGATGCAATACTATTGTAACAGCGACCTGATCTGATGATGGAGCCAGGAGCTGTTCGACAGAACTCACTTTTTTTTTAGTGAAATCTTGCAAGTTCAATTTGACCCACTTTCCAGTGTTTGATTGAGCTAAAATTTGGCACACTTATAGATTCTAGATAACAATGTAATATTATGTTAGGTAACAATAAGCTGATCTGATGCTGGTGTCAGGAGCTGTTCAACAAAACTCAATATTGTGTTCGAGTCAAATCTTTCAAGTTTAATTTGACCCACTTTCCAGTGTCTGATTGAGCTGAAATTTGGCACACTTATGGATTCTTGGTGACAATGCAATATTATTGTAACAACGAGCTGATCTGATGATGGAGCCAGGACCTGTTCAACAAAACTCATATTTTTTTTAGTGAATTCTTGCAAGTTTAATTTGACCCACTTTCCAGTGTCTCATTGAGCTAAAATTTGGCACACTTATAGACTCTAGATAAGAATGTAATATTATGATAACAACAAGCTTATCTGTTGCTGGAGTCAGGAATTATTCAACAAAACTCCTCAGTAAATTTTTCGATTGAGGTGAAACTTTGCATTTTTTTCTAGTTCCGAATACATTGTAATAATATGGTGACAATGAGCAGATGTGCTGATAAAATCTGGTTGTATTCCATTCAAATTCTCAGTGATTAACAGTAGAGCATCCGTGTTTGGGCTCATTTAAAATCAGCTTACCCTTACTATGTTAAATCTCATTTCTAAACGGTATGAATGGTTCTGAGTAATAAGTAGGTACTTCAGCAACTCAAAAAACCGGTTTTATAGTCTCTATCTGTTTGCAATCCGATAATATAGCATTGTTTACCTACCAATATTCCATACATTAAAGGTGAATAAGTTGATATCTTTTGCGGCATAACTGGACATCTCGAGACGTAACCTAAATCTCATCAATTTTTTTGTTGACATGTCTTATATCATGGAAACTATGGGGAATTTTGGTTATTTATTGTCATCATTCGAAAGAGGGCATAAAATAACCATAGAAACAATTAACACAAATACTGTAAACTAATTTACCGAGAAACCAGAAGAGGTCAAACTTTGAAACGGCCGCCCTGAAAAGTTGGTGTTTTATACATGTCAACGTATTCACGCGTGCCACGGATTTAACATTTATATTCATTCAAAGAGGTGTGTCAGGATCGTAGCAAGTGGAAATCCGTGTTCTCTGCCTACCCCTGTGGGAAAGAGGCGTGATTTTATGTATTCATATTCATATTCATTTATTCATTGCTTGTATGTAGGTACATAGTATAGCTTAGGTCTAGGTAGGCTTAGTAGGCTTTAGACATACACCCTGTTGGGCACTGCAATGTAATTTAGATTTCATGCAAAATTACTAAATTAAAATCTTAAATTAAATGTCATAGGTAGGTATTAATGACATGTCACAAAGGAAATTTAAAATGTCAAGATAATTTAGTAGAATAAGAATAGTAATTTGAGTCAACTTTTAGGTATTTAGGTACATACTTAAATTATTCAGTGAATTTGTCAGACAAATATTGCTCCACGGAGTAATAACATTTATTAATTAGTAGGGTTTTTAGTCTATTATAGAAGACAGTGTCCTTTAATTCTGTTTTAATGACTAGGGGAATTTTATTATACATTGTAATTGTGTGTAAAAGTGTGCGAGAAGTCTAGTCTTGCCGCTTTCTATCTTATACCGCCGCCGCCGTTCATTATCCGAAGGTATCGTACCTGACATTTGGAAATCCGCTTTAATTACTCCCGTTCATAAAAAAGGACCAAAGAACAGTATTGAGAACTACAGGCCTATATCCAAATTGTGTTTATTCGCTAAAGTGTTGGAAAAAATAGTTTACACTCAACTATACTCGGCACTTAAGCAGGATCTTGCACCGCAGCAACACGGATCTGTGAGGGGTAGGTCTACTACATCAAACCTCTTGTTGTGTACTGAATTTCTAACACGTTTTATGTCTGAACCCTCGCAAATTGATATAATCTACACCGATTATAGCAAATGCTTTGATCGTATTGATCACTCGCTATTATTAAAGAAGCTGCAACGGATAGGTATACGAGGTAATCTTTTTAGGTGGTTTACTTCTTATGTATTTAATAGATGCCAGACGGTGGTTCTCAGCGGATATTCATCATCGTCCATGTACATCCCGTCAGGAGTTCCTCAGGGATCTTTATTAGCGCCACTTCTCTTTGCTATATTCATTAACGACATCTCTTCATGTTTTCTTTACTCTAAAATACTATTATATGCAGACGATATGAAAATTCTTCATCAAATTAAAACTACCGATGATGCATATCGTCTGCAAGATGACATTATTCGGTTTCAAAACTATTGTATTATTAATAAATTGGACTTAAATGTTGCCAAGTGCTACGTATGCTCTTTTACTCGTAAGCCAGTTGCTATCAAATTTGATTACACAATACACAACTCGCCACTCACAAGAGTAGAAACAATTCGCGACTTAGGTGTCACTTTTGATAGTAAACTCTTATTCGACAGCCACGTCAATAACATTGTAAATAGAGCATCTCGTGCGCTTGGTTTCGTCTTGAGAATGTCTAAAGACTTTGCAAATGTTAAAACTTTTAAAATATTATATTGTGCATATGTCCGCAGTCATCTAGAGTACGCTTCTCAGGTCTGGAATCCGTGTTACGACGTTTATTCCATGCGTTTGGAGCGTATTCAAAAAAGATTTCTGCGTTATTTGCAATTTCGGGCAAAAGTCTTTCTTCCAGATTATATGGCTAGATGTCGTAAATTTCATTTTTTACCACTTTATGAACGACGAAATATCGCCGATATGGCATATTTGATGAACATCGCAAATGGCACGGTAGACTGCTCCGAGTTGCTGGAACTACTGGGGCTGCGTACAAATACTGGTACTTTACGAAGACCTAAAATTTTACACGTTCCGACAGTTAGCACTAATTATAGGCAAAATGCTTTTATTATCCGAGCAAGCACATTATTCAACACCTTGGCAAACGCAGATATTGATATCTTCAATACATCAACGAGCAAGTTTAAACGCCTGCTCTGCGACAATTTTTTTCAATAGTTTTTTTTTGTATTCTCTAATCTATATATTTTTATTTTTACTTTGTGTTGTTTGTTGTCTACTTGTTACTGTATTTTTAGCTAACATATATTTTTCTATCAGTGTAAACTTGTAATTGGCCATCTGTATACATGTACCTTATACATGTATTTATTTGTTATCCTTATAAATGTACCTAGCTGTAAGTTTACCGAAAATTCAAAAATAAAATAAAATAAAAATAAAAATTAATCTAAATTCGGGGCTTTGATCTAGTGCTTTAAGCTTTGAAGACGGTAGAACTAATTGGTCTTTATTGCGCCTGTTATAGTATGTATATGAGGCCATGAGAACCAGAGTGGCCTAACAATTTTTTTTTCAAAATCGAGTTTTGGCCTAAAATGCATTACACGTGTATGATCTTTTTAAAAACCAGAATGGCCTAAGTTTATTTTTCCAATCTATAACAGATGGCAGCACATAGGCTCGATTTTGAAAAAAAAATTGTTAGGCCACTCTGGTTCTCATGGCCTCTATATTCATTGCAATAGCCCAGTGCAAATACATTTCTTTACTTACCTCCATTTACGAAGATACATCAAATATCTCATCCAACCAATTATTTAAACACAAGAATCCCCTAATTCGACGTGGATTGATGCAAATGACACCTTCCTCGACACACAATTACCAACTTCCTCTAAACTCAAAATTTACTGAAAATTGAATTTTATGCCGTTGTCTTAAATTCTATTAAGGTTTTCAGCGAAAATAATTAGCTATTATGCCCTTGTACCTACAATATTAAAATTACACTTGTTCTGAACTTGATTTTGAATTGTGTGCTTTATGACCTAAGGATTAAAGAAGGATAAAACCTTTTTCGAATGCAACGTTATTTTTGTAAAAGGTTGCTTTTGGTGACATGTCAGTATTGACACAAGGAAGTATTTGTTTAAGGGGCGTATGCACGCTTTCTTTAATGTTTAGCAATTGTTTTGAGACTAAATTGGGGTGTGGATTAAATAAATTGCTACAAAAATATCTGAAGCTTAAAATGAGGTAAAAGAAAACACGATAAAATAAAAATAAAAGCTTAAGTACGTTTTATGTTAGATGGCGCTGTGTGAAATGTCGTACAATATTTATATACATTTATCCTACTAATATTATAAAGGCGAAAGTCCGTGTGTGTGTGTGAATGTTTGTTTTTGATGAAATTTGGAATGTAGATAGTTTAGGTTGTGGATTAACACATAGGCTACTTTTTATCCCGGAAAAATGTATAGTTCCCAAGGGATAAAAAATAGTAAGTAGACCACGCGGGCGAAGCCGCGGGCGTTCACTAGTGTATTATATTTGTGTATTGTATTATTTAGTTTATAACCATTATTATAACAAAGTCACCAAGAATTAATAAGTAAACCTAAATTCAGATGAATGGGATATTAGGACAGTGGTATACAAATTAATACTTATAAAAGTTATTTAAAAACATAAAAAAAACTCAATAAAAAACATCTTTCTACCTTTTTCATAGTCAATAAATAATATAACAAGCAATAAGATTATTTATGTAGAGTCTACACGTAATTTGGTTTGTTCAAATATTGAACGTTGTCTGTGACTTGTGTAATCGCCTTATAATGTTTTGTTTGTCACTGTGAACGTTTTGGAACACTTTGGTGGTGACATTTTCTAAAATAATATTTGACTGTTTATAGGGACCAATTTGGTCCGAGTGGTATTATGTATTTACTGTTATTTATAAAAAAAGGATCTGTTTACTTTGTTTAATATACCTATAGCGAACTCCCGCAGCTTCGCCTGCGTAGACTACTTTTCTTTATCCCACGGGAATCATACATTTTTCCGGGATAAAAATTAGCCTATGTGTTATTCCAGAATCTAAACTATCTACATTTCAAATTTCATCAAAATCGGTTTAGTAGCTATGGAGATACGTGGTAACAAACATTCACACACACACGGACTTTCGCCTTTGTAATTTAGTAGGATAGGACAAGCCCGTTTAATTTTTTTTTGTAAAAACTGAACACAGTGGTTTCTAGCCAAAAGCAAAACTAAACCATTATTATAACCAAGAAACATATGAGTGTTTGCATTTTTTTATTTTCTTAATACACTCAAACAAATATCTACTTACTACATAATTTATATCACAAATATTTGTCCTATATAGAAATCGAACTCAAGACCCACAGTGTAGAAACCAGAGCTAATAACTATACAGTTGAATAGTTTAATAATATTTTTTTTTTTAAACTGAAAAACCAAATTAACTAAGTAAAATAAAAATGGTTGTTTTATTTGTTCGTGCAGGCGTTTCAAGTACTATTATATTACTACTACAAGTACAAGTAGTATAGTGTAAATACAAGTATAGGACTGAACTATTATTAAAGTTACAATTCAATGAACCCCAGTAACGGTGAAGTAAAACCACACAGTGATTAATATCATCCCTACGTAATGTCCGGTGATCGTGCTGATCATGCGGGCTTCGAGCGGTCTTCCTGCGACGAATTTTATTTGTAACACTAATAAATCTACTATTTAAATAATTAAGTTAGTTAGTTTTTTCATTAAAATGACCTTGATCAGGTTAAATAATGATCAAGATTTGCCCTGTCACTATTTAACACTAACAAAAACAAAAGTGTTTCAATTTTGACAGAATTTTATAAGTTGAGCGGTAAGATATTTAAAATGCAACCCAAAAATTCCTAAATAAACTTAACACTATATGCGTTGTCTGGTAGAGATTGCTTCTTAGTGATAAGATCAATGTATAATACAGTTAGGTTATATTTGTTTGTTGTAGGTATTGTTTATTTTGGATAGTGGTGGTAAATATTTTTAATCTAACTTTTATCTATTTATCTATTATTATACTAGTAGTTCGCCCCGAACTGAGATCTCGCGCACCGTTGTATTGATAGCCTAGATTTGGACTTGTTTCTGACTACCCCTATACCTACGTTAAGTGCTCCTTCTAGTGTTTACCACAGAATGATATCTAATGCGCTACCTCAGTATGGTAAAGATTATAGGCATGCATGCAATACATTAAGTCGTGTCGTGTTTATATTCAATAGTTAACACCGCGAACTTCGTACCGCGCCTCTTAGTTCGAGAAATTATTAAAATAGCAGTTCAATACGAAATGTATGAGAAAATCCATTCCCTCCCCCTCCCCCTCCCCTCTCCCTACCCTCCCCTCCTCTCCCCCTCCCCTACCCCTCCCCTACCCCCCCACCCCTCCCCCTCCCCTACCCCCCCACCCCTCCCCTCCCCCTACCCGTCCCCCTACCCGTCCCCTCCCCCTCCCCTCCCCTCCGCTCCTCTCCCCTCCCCTCCCCTCCCCTCCCCCTCCCCCTCCCCTCCCCCTCCCTCTATAATTTTGGTACATGCCCAGCCCACTATTTGCAGGAGTTAGCATTTGCATACGTGACAGGTTGCAAGCCCACCGCCGCTATTAGAACGTTAACTGGTTTCCTCACGATGTTTTATTTCACCGTTTAGAGCTCGTGTTAATGCGCATTTAAATTTTTCTAATCGAAAAATCCATTGATGAGCACGGCCAGGGTTCGAACTTACGACCTATGAATCGAAAGTCGAGCACTCTTCCAATCGGCCAACACGGCTTTTATTTTCAATCTCAAGGAAAAAGATCAAGAAGCAACTAAAATCATTGCAAACCAAACCACAACGATGCCACACTCCTTGTCTGTTAACCAGACCTCCGAATACATCGAAACTCTATGAAACGGGAGCTCTCTCCATACCTCCGTTAATTGGTTTTCATCATTTTTCTTTTTCTCTGTATTTCAAAAACTATAGAACCTAGAAGAAAACTAAAAACCATTTTGGAATGTATAGATTGAGTACTTTCATATGACACCCCACTCAATATATTTGGGTAACTTTGAAAAAAATTTACCCCCTTGGGAACCCCATATCTTTACAACCCCTTCATCGATTACGCTCATACGCTCCACAGCAAATTTCCATAGCACAACCTATTGACCTATCAAGTTTCATACAGTTTGGATAAGCGGTTCGATAGTTATGCGAGAACATAAAAATGAAACATACAATATACAAACATACAAACATACAAACATACAAACATACAAACATACAAAGCAAAATCGCCTAACTTGCCACTAAGATCTTCGCTCACTTCGCTCGCTCGATCGACTAAGCACATTAATATTTTTTTGGGACTTTCAAAGTTAAAAAAAACAACATTTTCATGGGTCTCAAGTATTTTTTTTACCCGCCATGCCCAGCTTTTATGCAAATATTAAAAAACAGATGTTCAAATTGTTTTGGATTTTGATAATTGTGATTTTTATTAAATTCGTCCTAGCAAGTCGTTTTCTAGCCGGGAAGTGTTTTATTATTGCTTTTATCTTTGTAAATCTATTTTTTCCATTTCATAGCTCGTCATTTATATCGCGACTCGTTCAATTAATTTAATTAGGAGCATGTCGCTGGGGTGATAGCTCTGCCGTTTTTGATGTAATCATTTTTTACAAGCATTTCTGTAGCAGGTTGCTTTTGTCAGGGTAATGTGCCGGAAAAGGGACACGACAAAAGTGTGACGCAACGGTCAGTGATAAATCTGTGAAAAGTATAAATAATTAGCTACGAATGGTTAAAAATGTTTGTAAACACATGAATAAGAACACAATAACAACTGTAGGTAGGTATACCCAAAGCGTAATAGACATTCTTTGAAAATGTCTTTTGCAAAAAAAATAGTTTTAAATTTCCGATTATTTGAATGCGTGAGTGATTTAATTAGTAAATTCGTAATTATGGTAAAAAAACTGTTTGCGGTTATCAAAATCATCGTTTATTAAAAGGGCAAACGAAACTTGTTAAATTGAATGTTTAGGGTCAAAATAATTATCGTTATTTTTGGACTATATACAGTACAATACTTACAGTATTTTATTCTCTACGAAAGGGCACGTAGGAATCCTATTAGGTTGCCAAGACAACCAACAAAATTCTGAAATATGTTTTAGGACCAAATCGGCCATTAATAAAATACCTTTCTAGTGTAGGTATTATTTAGAATAAACCAAATAGGAAGCACTAATTTTATTATTTTATTTTTATTTCTACATTGAATAGGAATACTAATCTGTTGAGATTTATAAAGATCGATCAATAATCCTTAGGGTCGATTCACATCTGACGGAAGATCCGTCGCGTATCACATAAAAAAACGTTCAGCCTTACACACTCGACCGATTAGACGTCAGCGTAGCGCTCATACAAAACTCGGTACGCTCTACGCATCTTTTGTCAGATGTAAACCGACCCTTAAGCTAGCTTTTTTTTATATGACTAAGGTAGCAGACAAGCATAAAGCCCACCTGATGGTAAGCGGTTACCGTAGCCTATGGATGCCTCTAACACCAAATGAGTCACACTCGCGCTGCTGACCGTTTAAAAGAGGAATCACTGCGCCGACAACATAATGGACAAGACTGGTCCACCAGTAGGTGTAGGTTAGTAAATTGATTTCTGTAAATAAAAGTTTTAACTCAGTTGAATTCGATATAAAGTTTAGCTGAAGCGCCCGTAGCTTGCTGATACATTCTTGATTGATCGTTGAAGTTAAGCAACGTTGAGCGCTGTTACAATTTGGATGGGTGACCGAAAGTAGCATTACGAGCTCTGCGCTTCCGGGCTTCGGAGGGCACGTTAAATTGTCGATCCCGGCTTTTAAGTCGTTAAGCCATGACGGAGGTCTTTAGGCGGCCTAGAAAGTCCGTTAGCAGAGTTGGGCACTAGCTCATACGAACTTACTTTTTTATGTTTAGCTAACGATTGCGGTCACGTTTGCCCAGTGGGTGCACATCGAGCAATTACTGGACATAATAATAAACGAGATATCATAAAAACGGCGTTGCCTCGTGTGAAACGACGACACCTGTGCGTGGGGTGTTGTGTAGAGTTAGTAGTTAATAGACAGGAAAATACGGATTTAATAATACTAGGCGTATATTTTTAATACTAGTAGAAGTATAATATTTTTGTTCCGGCCGTTTCTGCAACTAATTTTCGTTACCAGTAAGTTCATAGTAAGAATATGAAAAAACCGTAACTTTTTGAAAAAAAAGAAAAAAGTCAACAAGCAAAGTTACCTGCTTACGCAAAATGACGGTACCTACCTACTTATTAGGTAAAGAAGTGGTAGTTTTTTTTTCTAGATTGTTCAAAGTTTTTAATTATCTTAATAAGTCCCTATGTCTCAGTAACTATTTCTTTCTCACTATAATAAATGTAAACAAAATATTTCTTAAAAGAAACCATTCTACAAATTCCATACATTTAAACAATTATAATGAGGCGTCCCAAAGCTCACCGGAAATGAACAACGAACGTGACGAACCAAATTTCTTAGCGATTTCTCATTTCAACCCCAACAATACACCATTTGATTTGAGTAATCAAATGCGGGCATTGAATTAATTGTTACGCACCTGAGCTTTTACACTTTTAAAACAAACTTATTTTAAACAATTCGAAAATAAATTTGTTCCTTTTTTTCAAACTTTGCCTCGAAACGACCCGCACGGTAAAATTTGTAATTTCTATGTGAACAGCATTGTTGCGATCGTTTCAGATTTTGAACCTTATTTTCCGGTTTACAAGGCATAGTTTAAGTTTATTGAATTGGATGACACGTTTCGATCAAATTTAATTAACCGTTGTCATTTTGACAATCAGTTTGCGTGGGTTTTAAAGAGTAATAATACGTTTCGTTGTTTGAATGGTCAACAACTTTTTAAAAATGGTAATTTAAAATTTTACTATTGTTTGTTAATTGGTAGTTGTGACAATTCAATATATAAACCTTAGTTGATTTGTCCGTCAAATTAAATTATAGGTTAGTTTTGCTTCCTATTGGTAAAGGTAACCAATGGGTATTTGTTGTGATTCAGCACCTGCTCTCTCACGCGAAACGGACATGGCAAAACAAGCAATCTTTGACCTTTTTTTGTGGTATTCTGAAAATCCTTTCTCTTGGTACACGATATTGTAATTATTTGTGACTATAATCATTATAAAATAATTATAGCGTCGATGGGCTCGCAACCAGTAACCAAATCTGTAATCTATAAAAAACTTAAGGATTGTTAACTTCTGCAAAATGTGTGCATTTATACTTAGAATGAAACTTTTTATTTCCCAATCGTCAACACTGTTGACCACAGGGTGTTACCGACTAGAATGACCTTGTATTTGGACATACCTCTGATTATCCCCTTATACATCTTCAAAGGGTCTTCAATGCCTAAAAAAGATCTGAGAAAATGTCTACTACGGCTTTTGGATACAGTCGAGATCATATTTTTTTTAACGATTTTTTTATCGAAGAGCTGAATCCGCTTTTAGATTTATCTCACAATACATTCTTGTGTATTTAGTGAGCTCGGTCACTTGAGTGAATTCGAAGTGAGTTTACAGAATAGGCGGGTCCACACAGAGCGAGCAGCCTCGCGAGGCATTTGCCGCGCGAAGCAGCTCGGTAAGGCCGCTGCCTCGAATTTAGCGGGTAGCGGTGCGGTAGCGGAGCGGCGGCGGCGGCGGCTCTGGAGCGGTGCGGGGGCGGGCACTCCAGTCAAGTGGTGACAGCCCGCCCCGCACCGCTCCAGAGCCGCCGCCGCCGCCGCTCCGCTACCGCCCCGCTACCCGCTAAATTCGAGGCAGCGGCCCTAGTGTGGACGTGAGTGCTCGGACGCTCACCCGCGGTAGCGCGCGCCCGAGCCACACGTCCACACTAACCGAGCTGCTTCGCGCGGCAAATGCCTCGCGAGGCTGCTCGCTCTGTGTGGACCCACCTAATGACTCTGCTGTACTGCCATTGTCAGTCTTTGTTACCCAAAACAAAGTCTACCAATCATTGCGCCGAAGTTGCGCCAAGAAACATCATCCCTTAATCCCTTAAGACGACTCGTAACTTCTCGACAATCGCTAAAACGCGGCTACCCTCCTGCTAAGCTTGTTTTACGACACAGTTTTTAATCCCGTGTTAGCAGTGTAATATTAGGTAGGTACCTATAAAGCAAAATTTGCAACATTGTCTACTGATCAGACTTTTCTACAGATTTAGAAATTTATATTATTTTTATCCTACTAATATTATAAAGGCGAAAGTCCGTGTGTGAATGTGTGTGTGTGTGTGTGTGTATAAAAAAAACTTAGGCCTTTACATATTTACTAGATAATTTATACAGTGTCAGGAGGCAATCTTTGTCTACTCGTAACACTGTAGTGCCTGGGACAATGTAGAGATGGAGAAGGTTTGCCCAGCGACTATACCATCCTCTCAACTTAACCGGCCTTATCTACGGCCACGAGAAAAAAAAAACCTCAGCCAACACTGCTAAAAAAACACACATTAACTCACATACAAAATACAGATAAATTGGGAGTCCTAAGCTCCTTTTGATGTCGATTAAAAACTAGAACTTTAACAATATCCTTGTTCTGCTTAGTATTGTTTTTTTTTTATCAACTTCCGATCATTTGTTTTGATCAGCAATAAATTACTTGCATCCCATCTAAGTCCTAAATGTCAACTTGTAATTTAGCAATACGCCTACATATTGAGGGTTTAGATTTACGCCGCGTCTCCCTTGTATTTGCATAGTCGTAAAGTTTACTACCTATGCATTTTGCTCCTCTAATCCGGGCGTTTAGATCTGCTCGTCAATGTGGAGATTGACGGCTGACGAAAAGCAAGGGTATACAGATAACTACATAATAGTTATACAAAAACTCATTATGAAGTAAGTTTTAAGATGACATCCGTACCCATAATAAAAATGTGAAAGTGTGTTTATTTGTGTGTTTATTTGTCCTGCTTTTAGGTCAAAACAGAGCGAAGGATTGACGTGATTTTTTGTGTGGATCTCCACATGTTACGAGAGTACCTAACATAGGCTACTTTTTATCCGGGTACCACGCGAGCGAAGCCGCGGGCAGCAGCTAGTTTTTATATTTTTTCAGTGCTTCTCTACATTAAACTTACAGTAAAAATTCTTAACAAAGGTGTAGTTTTTTTATATACATATTTATAATTATCATTTTACGCGGAGTACACCAGTTATAAAGTTTGATTTCATGGTAACTCGAGATTCCATGTTTTTCATATTAGGTGTCGTTAAAAAGTTCAGATACAGTTTAGTTAATTTCTGCCAACTTTTGCCCCACGTTGGGCGCCAATACAATCATCTGTCAAAATCATAAACCCATCCCTAAATAACGACCTGCCACTTAACTTACGCGAAATGAAACCAGAATCACACACACTAACGACCCAGAACAATACCCTCTGGAGTTTACAACGCTGCATTTGCATAAAATTCATCAAGGTTTATGACGTCATACCAAATCTGGTTTTATTGACGCTATAGGTACTGATTACTTATTACTTTGATTGGTTGTGTTTAAGCTTATTGATTAAAGTTTTATTTGTGAATTGATTTCATTTGCTACTGTAGCACACAAACAACCTATTTTGTATTGTAGTTGATTAGGTTTTGTACCTTACTGTAACTTTTTCATAATTATTACATTTCACTGTGTACTTTGTGTGGTTAGTAGCAAATAAATGATGTGTCTATGTCTATGTCTATGTCCTTGTAGTATATTCTGATATTTATAAATAAATGTGCTTTTTCATCTTCTGATACTTACTTGGTGACTGACTTAGATATTTCAAAAACAGGTCTTAATTTACTAACGCTTATTTTTGTTTATCTTGGTGTGTAAGTATTTTTTTTTCTTCATAATTGCTGGACTGATTCTGACAAATCTTCAAATGTTTTAATTTTTATATGTCTCATGCATTTATTAATTTATTATCTACGTACTAAACTGGACGTTGCGTTTGTTGATAGGATTGCTAAAAATACAAAATTAAAAGAAAAACTTTCTGTGCATCAAAAAAAAGCAGTGAGCATCAAAAAAAAACAGCAGCAAAAAGAACAGAGAGATGGTGATAAAGTCAGAATTATCCAATACTTTGTACCCAACTCCATATCCAATTAACTTTTTATCAATCCAATCCGGCCAATCAGCAAGCTAATCAGTGCTCGTAAACTTACAACTATAAAACGTCGCTCAAATCTGGCAGAAGCCAAGCTATAAACTAGATGAGACTATTCGTAAGCAGATGCAGATGAACGGCTCCTGCGATTTTGGCGCCAGTAATTTTGTGTGAATGAGCCTTTGTCGTAAAGGAGGTTTGAAGGATTTGGCGAGATTTGTCATGAATCATGATTTCCTTGTTTTGGGGGTTTTTATTCAAAAGGATGTCACCAAAAAAAGGTATTCGCTAATGCCTTGAATTTTATGATTTCGATCGTTAGTCATGATTTGACACCATAAAGATCAATTATTATTGATGCACCGTAGTATCAAATTGATCCATTGGTTTTCGGTCAAAAAATATAGCAAAATTTGTTATGTAAGTCTTTGTGCAGATAGGATTTAATCAAAAAATACTTTCAGCCTTTCTCTATTCATAAAAACTGTCAGTTTAGCAAGGATTTCAAGAGTGTTTTTTTCTTGTCACTCCTATGACAATGAAAAAGGACGGCAACAGATTTAGCAGCTGTCTCAGGTGCACTAGGAAGCCTAGTAGTCTCCCAGAAAATTACGTGATGAAATGAAAAATCTTACCAAAATTTTCAATTCCGACGGGATTCGAACCCGCAATGATACAAGCGATCCTCCTTAAGCCGGAGTGCCTTACCAATTCGGCCACGGAATGCATAATACTTATTATTATTATCGTCGGAATTGAAAATTTTGGTAAGATTTTTCATTTCTAATGAAATAATACCAAAGTGTGGTTTAACACTACAAAAATTAAAAAAAAAATTACACATTGAAGTCCATCTACCGAAGCTTCCTTCTTTTCAAATCATTTCAAATTTTAAGTTGACAGTGCTATTAGGAAATATCACTACAATCTTTCAAACATTTTAGGTCAACTTCTAAAATATTTCTAAAAAGAAAGGAGTTATTCAGCTAATGAACACATATTTAGCACCCACCCATAGTTCCATCCATCAGTGCCATCACATTGTGACAATTGAGTCGAAACCCTACTTGCACCAACTTTAATCTCCAGTTATAGTGACAAAAAACTTTGGAGCTTTTCAAAATAATCACAAAAGTACCTAATAAAAAATGTTAAGTACAACGTGTTCAATTGTTAAATAATTCTCTTTTTATAAAATGTTTTAAATTTTCTATCGTCTATCACGTTTTTGATGGTTTTCTAAGAATTATATTGAGTTTAAAAGATTTTTCATCTCAAATTACGCTTCTATCGGTAGTAACAACTTCTGAAGGTCTAGAAATGACAAAATTTTCATTTATATAATCACCGTCATCATTGCAATAATCTGGACTGATTGATTTTATATTGATTTTAGAAAATGGTATTTTCACACCTTTGTTAGGTACCCAATTCATAACAGTTTTGTAACGTTGACGAGCAAATTAATCTTATTTTGTTTGACTGGACACCGCGCTATTAGTGGTGCTATGTTAACCCCGGCATAACTGTTTTAGTTCTAACTTGAATAACAATTTGTGGTGCAAGTAGACTTTAGTTCTTAATTTAGAAATCTTTGTTGAGTTTCGCCGGCATCGCCGTGGAGGTAAATGTTGCAGTTGATTGTGTACACGTGAAAATGTATTAATAGAACTTTGATATCTTCCCTGAACCATTATTAATTGTTTTGGAACTTCAAACATTTGATGAAACAAGCAAAAAACAAAAATCCTCATCAAAATTACGAGTATCTTGCATGTTAGACTCTTGACTCTCTCATCATTTTAGTTTGTGGGCATAAGCCGAATTTTAGATTAAATAAAACAGGAATACACAAGAATCACGTCGAAATTAATTTTCACTATATATCATCATCTTTTTATATCATTTTGACCCAACTTTTGACTGCTGGGCTTTAAGCTTAATTTCAATCATGCTTTAGCTCTTTGATCCTATGTATTCCTGATCCGGTATTTAGATACCCGCAACTTTTTGATGACATCAATCCTAAGCGCTATTGGCCAACTTGGGTTTCTTCGGCTTTTCCTTGTCCATCGTTGTTTTGATGTCATCTACATAATAAGGTCTCCCAGGGTCTCCCAGACGGGCATGGCCGGCGCGGCGGTGGCTAGCGGCCCGTTGTATTTGCTTGCACTGGCCGCCATGGCTGGCCGGCCGCGCCTATCTGGGAGTCCTTTTACATGCTATTGGATGTTTACAAGTAGCCATGGGTCTAGCAAAGCTCAACCAAAAATCCCTATGAGAAGCCTAATAAAGTGAAACTGACATACAAATAATAATGACATCAAAAATGTTCTTTATGATGTGAGGTTTCTTACGACTGTCTTCCAAACTATTAGAAAATTTGAGGGTTTGTTGTGGAAGTCAATACGATGATCCTTTGAAAACAGTCTTTGATGACACAATCGCTTCGGGGTTAATGCATTAGGCGCATCTTTAGACCCCTAAATGTGTATGTAATACAGCTTGAGCCTTTTAGAAGATGTAATATCGTCTAATTCGTCAAAGATAATGTAAATAACCTGAAGCAATTTAAGCAATTAGTGTATTATACTTTCAAGTCAAAAAATTGCATATTTGTTGTGACAATATTTTTACAAAGGGGCGAGAATCACACCCCAATTATTTTAAATTGGCGATTGTTGTTTTTAATATTGGCTAAATCGTTTTGTTTTTATTTCGAATTTTACTTAATTTAACATTTGAAGGCCAATGAAGTTCCTTTAACATATTGAAAAGTTTTATAGACACGGGATTTTATCGCGTAATTATCAGTCTACCCGCGACCACGGCTATTGTAACATAGCCGAAACGTCGGGATAAATAAGGTAAATTACGCGATAAAATCCCGTGTCCATAAAACTTTTCAATATGAATAGTGATCGCGAAAGTTTAAAAAAGACTATTCCTTTAACATGATAATGATTGCAAACATAAACAGGTTTATCACTGTACCTACCCCCAGAGTAAAATAGACATTCTCTATAATTTAGCAGGCCTTTTCAATTTAGCGAAGATGTCTTGATAGGATAGTCTGAATGGATTTATACGCACAGAATTGACAAGTACCCAACTTACTACACTTACTTTACAAATTTATAGCATTTCATGTGTCTCATTGCGAACCCATCACCTCTTTCTCTCATCTAAATAGTTACCTCACAAAAGCTTGTTGTTATGTGTATTTATTGTTTTGATTTATACTTATGTTTAACAAAATATCAAATTATACATCAAAAATCAAATTAAAGTCAAAGAGCCAGACATTGAAATCAAACCACTAACAAAGTTCCGTTTCCCTAAAATTGCTAAAAAGGGGATCTTGTAATAAACCTGGGATCTAAATTAAAAATTCTCGGACACCACATTAAAGGGTGTGGACTGAATTCAAATGGAGTTTATTAAATTAGTGATGGGTTTTGTTGTGTGTTGTGAAACGTGCGGAAAAGTTTTAATGAAAACCTTTATAACCTATCATTTTCAGGGACAATAAGGTAGTAAATATATTGCTTCGATCATTAAAGTTCCACTTGTGTGATTTGCAGTTGCTTTCGTAAATTTTACTTGTTTAACAGGATTACTATGAACCCCAAGAACAGTAAAAATTCCTACAGATTTGTAGGGGATCTTAAATTACAACACTTTGTCGTGTATTCACTCATTTATTACTAACAAACTCCATTCTGCTTAAATCTTTACACTTTAATGTATTTAATGAGTGACTGAGAGTGTACGAGAGTGTTAAGTCACAGGCAAGTCTAAATAATATACCTAAATACAATAATTGTGCCAATTATTGGCACAAGCTTACATTTTGCAATAAATTAGTGTTTGATAGCCCGTCACTGCTTACGAGAATATTAACTGATTTTATTAGCATTTTCTTCTTGCTTTGCCCGAAGATCGTTACAATGTAGTCATGAGCTGGTGTTTGCTTACATTTAACACTTGATATCTCTACATCTCCGCAGGTTGTTAAACTACAACGGTTTTCTGTTGTTAAACTATAACAGTTTTCTGTTGTTAAACTGCAACGGTATCCTAGGACATTCATGACAGCGGTTACGTATTCAGACACTAAGGATTTGAAATCTAAGCTCTATTTGCGACCTATGGTTCCCCTATACTACCTGAATACCCAATTAAGAACCAAGCCACACATAAGCCAGTAGCCCAAGAGATGAAGGTAGTTTTTACACTTTATGGTGAAAAGTATTGAGTGCACCTTGACATTTTTCACAATGTACTCTTGCCATAACAGATTTGTTAAAAAAATTCTAACCAATTTTTCATTTAGCGTTGTAATACTGCCAGCGATAGGGACCACTGTTACTTTTGATGTATTCTTTATACGGGAATTTAGCAAGTAGGTACATTTTGTGAAGTTACAAAAAAGTGGAATATTGGTGACATGTATCTGATTGTCCCATGATATCTTCAATAGATTTTGAAAGTCATTAATTATTATAACTAATATATTGTTATCATTACACGTACAGGTCGTGCAGTCAATCCTTCGAAGCACATAAATCTCAAGATAGAAAATGTTGGTACATTTTGAAGTAAGAAAATCACCGTTATCTCCCACACTATCCTCAAGAGGATTTGCCATCAGCTAATCCGCAGACAATTAATATGCCCAATTATGATTTCAATCACAATCGAAGGTAATGCTGATTTGATTTGCTTGATTTAGTGTAATTGTTTCTGTTAAGTAGGTACTTAGTTATTGAGTTATTGATTATTGATATTAATACCTGAGTTATTTGAACTCAAGTGTCAAAACTTAGTTACCTATCTTTTATTCTTTTCATTTTAATAAAATGCTGAGACAAATAAAATAAATAAAAATTACTTATGAAACTACATGTTAGAGCCGTGTTGGCAGAATTAGTTAGTACTCCGATTTTCGATTCGAAGGTCGATGGGTTCCAATCCTGGCTCAATGGATTTTTCATTTTGAAAAATTTATATGCAACAAGAGCTCTAAACGGTGAAGGAAAACATCGTAAGGAAACCTGCGGCTTAGTCAGCCCCACACGTTTTGACCATGTCTTTCCTGTGGATATGGAAGATTAAGCTGAGAGGTTTAGGTGCTGGGCAAGCCTACTCCATCTCAAACAATGTCCCAGGTGCTACAGTGTCCCGTTAAGTGTAGGTAAAGATTGCCTTCTGACTCTGTATAAATCATCTAGTACCTAAAGATGTGCAAGGGCCTAAGTTTTATAGGTGTGGTATATCACTGAAAAAAAATTACGAGGCATGTAGGTGTAGGTAACTACCAATTAAGTAGGTAGGTACTCGTATATTAGGTACCTACCTACTTTGCGTGTTAAAAGAAATGAAAATAAAGGACGCAAATGAAAGCTCTATTTAATATTGTTTATGAGTAGATAAGAGAATTTGTGAATGAATTCCTAACTACAAAATTAACAAAACATTCTCCAACTTACTAACAAGGTCCTAGAATCTAATTTCCCAACAAACGATATAGCTAATTCCACGCATTTCTAGGCAGGGCACGTTCATTCAGTCCGAATCACACATAATTGATCCGGTATAAACTGGACTGAACCAGTTCTAACTAGTAATAGACAAAGGATTTAGCGCAAAACAAGCTGCAAGCCCGCAAGCCTAATTATTTACACAGCCTGTGAAGAACAACTGGCTTTTTACATAGGTCTTAACAAGATTTTCAATACTGACTACTAAGGATTCCGTAGCCGAGTTGGTAAAGGCACTCCGGCTAAAGAAGGATCGCTTTATATCCCGTCGGAATTGAAAATTTTGATAAGATTTTTCATTTTCAAATACTGTAGGTACATAAAATGCCTTTTCTGCATTTCAATGGATGTCAAGGCATCTTATATAGTCGATCTGTCGATCTCAGCTTGTTTGAAGTGCTCTTCAAACTGCCAAGCACTAGCCACATCAAGTAGGTATACCGTGTGTCTAAAACATTCAAAACATTAAAGGTGAATGCCCGTCGCTTAAAAACTCCATTACTATAGCTTATACTAATTCATTTATTTTATATAAAGATAACTAGCTGTCCTATCAAGCTAGGCCACAAAACCTGCATGCCTAATGATCGTCAGGGATGCCACCGAACATAATCGCATTTGCATGTCTTATCAAAGCGGTTTCTGCGTAATTGACGAAATTGACAACCCTGATTGGAGATGAAGATAGGTCTCATAACTAAGAGATGTCTGATGTTCATTAGCTGTAGGGTGGAAACTTGCATTGATAAACGTAATGCTACATTATAGTTCAGTGTTCCGCAATTTTTTGTGTTCGAGGTACAGGTAGACAGGCTGTGATGATAAACCTGCGGTCAAACTTAATATAAGTTTAAAAACACTATTAGCCAGAACCTAAGTTAGTTTTCTATATTTTTTTGGAAATAAATAAATTCGTTGAATATCACGCCTACCAATCAACTTATTTTTAATCTATATTCTAGGCCTCGCAATGTCAATAAAAGCCTTTAAATTAGAAAAATATGAATGTATCCTCTTTACTTTTGTTTTGATAGAACTTAACAAAACCTCTTTCACAAAAAAAAAAAAATTTCTGTCACCGCAAAACTGACAACGTCAAAGTGTAAAAAAATATTTTGTGTTGTGTTTTTAAAAATAATTTTGTGTAAAAGTCCAAAACAAACAATAATAGAGTAACTTTAAGTATTTTTAATAAGTTGCAATGTATTTTAGAAGCAGATTGCGGTTTATAAGTTAGCGCATTGAGAAATGAGTAAACCCGACAAAAGGAATTTCGAAGAGAGATATTCAGCTTGTTTCATTGATTTTGGGCTGAAAACGGGTGAGAAAATATTGAAAATCATACAGAAATATTGCAAAAATACAGTAAAATAGGTAGATAATGCTTCAGAATTCAGCCCTTCTTGCACAATCTCTTATGGTGTGAAAGTGTTAAATAAAATAAATAAGTAAATAAATAAAATTAGGCTTACCTAGACTAGACAAGCTAATCTTAACAATAATCGAATGAAACTCAATTTTTACCTATAGCGCAGTAGACATTCTCTCAGATCTTTAGGCATTTGATCCTAATGTCTAAAGGGGTAGACAAAGGCATTTCCAAATACATATATACTAATGCCCTTAGCAAAAAACTAACATTCCACACGTCCTAAATCAATGCTTTTTTTAACCTACTTCAACAAGCAATTCATTCAAAAATAAAAAAACCCGGCTGAACTGAAAAGTTGGAAACAGCATTATCATAACAATCACAAAATTAAATTACAATTTTATTACTATATATATGTAGGTATCTAGGGTTCGATGCCGTGCGCTTTTTCCTAAACTTTGTTGTCACAGTTGACACACAGATGGCTATGTATGAAAATTAAATGCGTTCGATATTTCTTAAATATGAGATATCTCCTAAATGGCTGAACCAATTACGATGCAGTTTGTTCTAAACGTTGCCTGTGACTAAATAGAAAGTTTTAGTATGCGTTTTGTTTAGCAATAACATTTAGGGCGAAAAATAAATTTTCAAAAATTTTGGAAGTCGATTTAGTCTTCGAAGATGTCATGTTAGATTTTTCAAAAAAATATATTTGATATCAATTCACCAACCTCTTAATTTTGACATGGATTTTGATATGATGGCGTAATTTTCATTTTCTAAATTGACACATTGTTGCAGTTTCTAGCCGCACTATTTGATTTATCGAAATAAAAAGTATTCTAGAGCACAATCGAGATAGAGACAATTCTAACGATACCTCATTCATCAAAATCCATTCAGCCGTTTAGGAGAAACGTGGTAATAAAGAATATTACTTACATACGAACGAACCCACCCACCCACATACATAGAAACGCGCGATCTACATAACCCTGTGACTTGACAGTCAGCCGGGTAAAAGAGGAAGAGGTTCTTAATTCGTCGGAATCTTTTTTCTTTTTGTTTTTTTTTTAACCATACCTACAATATTTTTCAACTGCTCACTGCTTGTTTCAGCCGCGGGTCTTATAATAGGCAGCATGATGGGCAGCTTCTTCCTTCGAGGGTTCAGACGGTGGCCTATGTATTTCGGCGGTGGCCTCGGCTTTGGAATGGCGTATATCAACTGCGAAAACAGCCTGAACAACTACTTGCTGTCTATGGACCCAAAAGTCTGCGTCCTTAAGTGAGTTTTTTTTTATTATTAAGAGTATTGGTTTCATATGAAAAAGAAAAAGTACATAAGTTCTTATGAGCAAATGGCCAACTCTGGTGACCCAGTTTTTGGGCCGCCTAAAGGCCTTGGTCATTTCTTAACGACTTAAAAGCCGGGACCGACCGAAGGAGAATTTTCTTTGCAAGAAAGAAAATGATAGGGTTTTTTTGTGGATCGTATCAAGTTACTACGTAGTTTTGTCAATGTATAAAAGTCTTTATTCCTAAACCGGAAAAGGGATCATCCCTTTTGGTTTTAGACTTCGTTCTCGACTACTCATATATTACTAGCTACGCCCGCGGCTTTGCCCGCGTGGACTACTACTTTGCGGACGCCCGCGGCTTCTACTTTATTATCTACTATCTACTACTTTCTTATCCCACGGGAAATATGCATTTTTTCGGGATAAAAAGTAGCCTTAGTCACTCTCCAGCCTTCTAACTATCTCCACACAACAAATCACGTCAATCCGTCTTTCCGTTTTGACGTGAAAGCAGGATAAACAAACAAACATACTTTCACATTTATAATATGGGTATAATTAAAATAAAAATATAATTTTAATGTGGGTAAAAAAAAACTAACATTTACTAAAAAAAAAGCGACTAATCTAAAAAAGAGCCGCCAACAAAACGGTGCGCAACAAATTGTTTGTCCAAAACTTCTTTTGAATCCTCAACGGCCAAAGTCGTAACTCGTAAGCTACCAATTTTTTACCAAAGCCAAGCATTATGACTTTATTTTGCCAACTTACCGTTTCCTATACGAATACAATAATTAGTTCCGACGCTATTATTGCAGTCGTCTTTTTATTTAGTGCAAATGTTTTTTATTTCAATTTCCTACAGAGAGGAACTAATTATGGAAGTAAAATGCTCAAAAGGGCGACAAAAATGGCTATTTTATTGTTGAAATGGTCCTCCGAATACAAATGGTAGCCCGGGTTTAAATAGGGTTTTGTATTAAAGATACATTGTAAAGTGCCGATCAGTGTTTGACCAATGTTGTTTAGGAATAGGGTTGTCAAACAAAAATAAAAAAATAAAATGAACACAAAAATCTAAAATTCTAATGTTTTTTGATTCATAGCTATTGCGATTATCACTTTTATTATAATTTGCAGATTTATTTAAGCATTTGTATATTCAACTTCGATTAATGAGTCTTTTTCAAATTACTATATCATTATGACGTGAAAACTAGTGTATGGATTGCATTTATATTTGTATACCATTAAAATGCAGGGTAATTTAACGACCCAAGACAATTTGCTGTAAGCATTAGCTAGAATAAGGTCTAAAGATAAGAAAACTATAACATTCCTGACTGTCAAAAATCAGGCTCACTACACTACACAATGATATCCTCAGGAACGGCAGAAACGACTGTTCTGATTTACTTTTATTCTTATTACTTATACTTTGAGATGTAAAACCAGATCATTATCCTTGATAAAATTATACTTTAAACCCGATGATCCTACTTACAAATACATACATACATACATACATAAATTCACGCCTGTTTTCCACAGGGGTAAGCAGAGACCAAAAAATAAATAAACAATTTTTAATTCATTACTTACAAATAAAAAACTAATTTAAAACAAAAGTCGCTAAAATCAATCACAGAGTGACAACCCTACAGACAATTTATTAGCCTATCACCACGGACTGTGAAGACGTTGCTTCTTTCAAGCCATTCTCAAACTCAGCGGGTCATTTCCTTACTCTTTGTTCAACACCTCCTTTCGCTTTGTCTGTTAGAAAGGTCAGTTATATTTTTGCTGTTTGTATGGGATTGGACACCGCCTTCCTTTCTTTTATTGCTGAAAATCGTTCTGTTTGCTAACTTACCGCCTGTTCTTTGCCACCTATGGAGTTTTTCATTTCTATTCTACAAGCTATTCTAACCTTTAAAATTTACAGTAGGTATATGGTACAGTTTAATTTTATAAAGCAAAGTCCTGTAACACGGGCGATTTTAATCTTTATAGCTAGGGATGTAAGGTTAGTTTTTTGATTGGTTTGATAATATTTTTAACGTTTCAATCGTTTGTGAGTCATTTTAGCGAAAGCTTTGTGGTCGCCGATTGCATTTCTATGGATTTTAGAGTTCAGTTTGTTTGTGTAAAAACCTTGGTTGAAATCTTTACATCATCAGGTCTGGGTTTTTTCTATGTATAATATGTATGTTGTTACAAAAAAAAGTATATTAGTAGGTCAGTAAGTAGTTCCCATAACACAAGCTTTGCTTACTTTGGGGTTACACGATGCTGTGTGAAATGTCCAGCATTATTTATTATTTATTTATTTACATTACCTCTCTCTCAAAAAGGTTCTGCGCTAGCTTTCATTCGGTTTTGTTGGTTTCCATACCAGGTTATTTGTAGTATCTTTTCTAAGGTTACAAACTTACTACTCCCATAACCTTTCAGTCAGTGGTATAAGATCGCACCTCACAAGTAATATAGTTGCAACTCAAAATTTTGCAATATTGAGCTAAGTATGCCATTAAATACAATTTTTTTTTCTCTATCGACTGGTGAGACCCTTACATTTCTACCTCTTTTTATCGCTAAATGGTAGCACTAAAACTCTTTATTGACTATCCATCTCGTTCATTAATTTGTCAAGTAGCATAGTTACATCTAAAGTTGAATCCCTGTTGAATAAGTCACCACTCGTGCCAGACGTGTTTTGCCTGTCACATCTCAAAATAAAACATTGGAGTGTTAACTTGGATACAAAAACATAGTTTAAAAGTAATCAATATAGTTGTATTATCTAGTTGTAACTGTATTGCCTGTCAATAAAAATAAGCCTTGAGGTTCACATTAAGAGTTGTAACTGTATTGCTTGTTAGTAATTTCCTTTAAATAGACTTTTACGAAAAACATTTCAACTTACAACTATATTGCCGCAATTTTGTTTGAGTTAACACTATATGACCTGTTAAGATTATCGCATAAATTCTTCGAGGTATTGCTTATTTCTAAATGTAACTCTATTGCCTGTGCATATTTTTACAAGTTTTTATTTAGCTTCACCTGTTTCAGTGTCTGTCTGTCATTTTCTTGTGTTCGATTGAGCTGAAATTCAGCATACATTACCGATGCAATAAAACAGTGACAGCTAATTGTTTTTTTCAAAATAAATTAGGTACATACATACATAAACTCACGCCTGTTTCCCATCATAGGGGTAGGCAGAGACCACAGATCTCCACTTGCTACGATCCTGACACACTTCTTTGGCTTCATTCACTCTCATCACATTCTTCATGCAAGCTCGTTGGTTTATGGTACTCTTGACCTGGCCTTTTTCCAATAAACTTGATACCCGTACAAGATCAGGGTGGCCCTGAAGCAGCTTAAGAACTATTGTTCTCAACAAGGCGCCGGGCGAAGACGGAATAACTTCAAGAGCTTTTAAAAGCGGGTGTATCACCGGTAATTAAAGTCCTTCAAAAGCTCGTCTTGCTCGAACGTATTACGGCATGGAACAAGAGCGTGGTGTTGCTGTTTTTGCTGTTTAATAAACATGGCTCAACAGCAAGAACAGCTAATAAACATTGTTTATAAGCAGTTTTCAAGAATTATCACGAATTGTCTCGATCGCAGGTTTGCAGGATGACTTTCAGCCTCCCAAACACACACACGTTGCGGCAAGTCATACAGAAGACCGAAGAATATAACTTGACGCTTTGTTTCACGTTTGTGGACTATGAGAAAGCCTTCGATTCAATTGAAACATGGGAGGAGCTCGAGTCTCTCCAGCGATGCCGAATTGACTATCGGTACATCGAAGTTTTGAAGTGTTTGTTTAAAAACGCCACTTAGCTTTTCATCCAAAATACGTCAATTCATTAAGACAAAAGTCTTCAATCAATACGTGGTTCTTCACTATTGGCCTCAGAGTAGCTCAACGAGCAATGGAGAAGGCTGTGCTTGGGGTTTCACTGCGGAATTGAATCAGAAATGAGGAGATACGTAGAACTCGGGTTACAGCCAAACGGATTGGCACGTTGAAGCGGCAATTGGCAGGCCATATAGCACGCAGAACAGATGGCTGATGTAGCCAAAAAGTTCTCAGGAGGAGGCCACGGACCGGCAAGCGCAGCGTTGGATGTCCACCGACAATATACATACGACCTTGTAAAAACTGCAGATCTGCAGAACTGCAGGTAGTAGTAGATGCAGGCTGCCTCCAACCACAACACATGGAAATCTTTGAAGGAGGCCTATGTCCGACAGTGGACGTCCAACGCCAGAGATGATGATGCTAGTTTAGTAGTTGTATTTTGCTCTTCTACATTTTTGATAATTAGGTACCTAAACTGTGGTAAAGTACTTACTATTTCTCTTCGGTTTCTTATTTTTTGTTTAGCTACTGTTGATTTTTAAATATACATAGTATTTTGTTATAACATTTTTTGAATTTTATTTACGAGAAATACAAGTTACCTTCATAAAACGCATTATAACTTCTGAAACACTAGGAAAATGTACATAAAAACGTTAATTATAACCGTCGAAACGCACAAAAGTTAGTTTTTAAAACAGGCAATATAGTTATATTTCAAAAAAGTACCTGAATAGATAAGCAATACAGTTGTAACTCTGAGTGTTATTAAAATAATATTCATTTTAAGAA
The DNA here is from genome assembly GCA_958496255.1 of Camptogramma bilineatum. Taxonomy (NCBI): domain Eukaryota; kingdom Metazoa; phylum Arthropoda; class Insecta; order Lepidoptera; family Geometridae; genus Camptogramma; species Camptogramma bilineatum. The sequence continues at coordinate 11,634,043 of OY292468.1, read as the reverse complement.
AGCTATTTACTATAAACTAACTAGAATAGGAAATATTCATAGCCAAGCGATATACCTATATATTTGCATTTAAGTTAAGACATTACTGTCAATATTTTAGACGGTACGATTTTTTAAAACTTCAAAACGCGATATCTCAAAATCATTGTTTTTGAGTTGCAACTATATTACTTGTGAGGTGCGAGATGTATACGGTAAATTAAAAAAGTCTCTAATAATTTTAACTACTTCGGTAATCGAAACCAACTCAAAGTTATTATGGAGGTCAAATTTTTCACAGACGATAAAAAAGTCAGAGCTTACAAGTATTTTGTAGAACCCTCAGATTCTAAGCAACACTCACTCATTTTGGTACCTGAGTATCGTCTTTTTGTCCTAAACCTACGTCAATTGCATCTGCCTGTTCCCGATTGGTTATTTAGAGCGGATTGGAAGACAAAATGCCTTTCGGGCGCAAATCCCATTCGTTTGTACCGATGACAATTCTCGTTTTGTCAATTACTACGGTCTGTGTTTGGTTTGTCGTATCACTGGTTCCTTCTTGGTCAAATTTTTAGATCAAATACCTCTGTCATTATCAATGAGATACTACCAAATGAGACGTTATACCCATTATAAAAAGCTCTAAAACGCGGCGAAATTTTGCTATCACTACTAAGAGCCTGTCCAGATGGAGGCGTTTTACGCGCGTAAACTATTGCCATCCTTATTTTTGACTGTTTAACAAAAGAGGGTGGCAATAGTTTACGCGCGTGAAACGCCTCCATCCTGGACAGGCTCTTAGGTAAAATTTTCGCTTATCTGCTTAGATCAATCAAGAAAATAGATAGCAGTGAAATTATAAAATCCCGTCGTCAGAAAGAGATACATTATGTAAGTGCTGCATGTAAATGCGTGTAACATCCGAGCAAGACAGAGTGCGACTGAGTTGACTCAAGCTAATTAGCTTGAGTTTTGTTCGCCACGCAGAGCTGCGTACAACGCATCTACCTCAGTTTATATAGAAGATCATTGTGTCATTGTCAAATGACTTTTTAACAAATTTTCAGGGGTGTTTTGTGTGGACTAACAGAAAAAGGCTCCAGGCTGAAAAAAAGTCCCCTCTTACTAATTTTCTAGGTAATTAGACACAAGTTCATGAATACTGAACCAAAGAAAGCTAGTTTTACAGGCAAATTAGTCGGGGGACTTCAGTACTGAAATTCCTCATTTGTATTCATTGAAAAACCGATAGCGGTGACCTTATGTAAATGAATTTGTGAAACAAATTAGTAACTATTTTACGCTTGCAAAATATAGTATACTAGCCCGCGGCTTCACTCGCGTGGTACCCGAATAAAAAGTAGCCTATCTCCTATTTTCAGTTATTATCTATCTATAGTTAAAATTTTAGCCAAATGGGGGGTCCAGACTCTCTGAGACCCCCATGATGTTACCTAATTAATATTTGTTTTCTCTGTTCCAGAAAACAACCATGAAGCAAGCCATGAAGTTGTCCTAACTTGTAACAATGTAAAAATGTAATTTTTATTGTTAAAAGTAAATATTTCAGTAAGTTTTGTATATTGGTCTTTCCATTTATTCTACTCTTCCAGCTTCCAGGATCAACCTACAAATATTTTAAAAAGGAAAAAAACATACTTACTCTGGAAAAAAATACAAAAATACAATCTCATCTTATGAACCTCTTCGATAATTATTAAAAAAAATAGACGAATTGGACCAGCCGTTCTCGAGTTCTGCGCTTAAGGTGGAATGAGACAGTTCACTCTTCTTTCAAATCTGTTCTTCATTTGGCATCTTTCACTCAAAGTGACACCTAAACATAAAATGAAAGAAAAGTGTCATAGAAAACCCCAGCTTGCATTCTATAGTCGAATTGCTCATTGTACCTACGTCCTAAAAATATATGAAAAATGACATTTTGACCGTCAATTTTATTGCGTATAGTGTATAATTAATTATCCGACTATAGTGATCTTTCACTCGAGTGAACCGTCTGATTCCACCTTTAGTAACTCAAACTTTTATTAATTTTTATCTAAATAGATTTCAAAGCAATAATTTAATGATTGAGGATGTAAGTTACTCATCATCATCCGCATATCGCTATCATTCAGACCGTGACCGTGGTCGTCGACCCATGATTTCATCAGGTGCTCGCTAGGAATGCCGTGACTCAGCCCTGTGACTCATCGCTGTAATGCACCAAGAACAATGCATGTATGGAGATGACTTAAGAAGAACGAGGGCGCCAATAGCTCAAGTGCCTAAATACATCTCCCACAGGAAAGACAGCATATTTTCACTGGTGTATTTTACCGTTTAAAGCTCGTGTTAGGTAATATTCATTATCATGAATTTCAGTTTAAAACTCGTGTTAATATACATTATTATGAATTTATAAGAAACGAAAAATCCACTACTCTAAGTAAAAAAAAAGGATGTGAAATCCAACAAGGCTCTATCTAAAATTGAGTAGGAAATTAAACGTAAATAAAAAAGTGTGATTTTAAATGGTAAATCAGTTATTTTTTCGTAATAAAACATTCACTTAGGTAAATGTACGATAACAGTGCTTTAAATTGTTAAAAAAAATCATCGTGAGAAAACCAGTTAGCACTTTTTCAGACAACAGGGTTGCAATCAGACACGTGCAATGATAGTTTATGTTAATTACTAGCTGCTGCCCGCGGCTCCGCTCGCGTGGTACCCGGATAAAAAGTAACCTATGTTACTTTTCAGCCCTTCAACTATATCCACAGAAAAAATCACGTCAATCCGTCGCTTTGTTTTGACGTGAAAGCAGGACAAATAAACACACTTTCACATTTATAATATGGGTACGGATTTCACATTTATAATATGGGTAGGTACGGATTTTACTAGAAGTCTCCATAGAACTTCTGTTCGTAAAAAGTGAGAAGTGTATCGTTAAAAGTTGCAGTTCGTGACATAAAATAGGCCATTGCACTGCTGAGGTATTTAACATTATAAAGAGGCCTTAATCTGTTTTATTGCCTTTTGTTTGAATACTGATGACTTTTACAGCAAGTAATGACGAATTCTTTTTAGTTTTATATCTTTGGTCATTTTTCAATAAATCTGTAATTATTATACGAGTACCTACCTGTTACGTATTCCTGCAATGCGATTTGCATTCTAAAGCTGCGTACAGATATCGCGTTCCCTGGGTACGCGTAGTCAGGTTACGCGTGTCCAGAACGCCAAGTCTGTACCTGTATGTACGCGTACACTGTACGCCTAGCTACAGCTATGGACTAGGCGTTTTGGACACGCGTATACTGACTACGCGTACCCAGGGTACGCGATATCTGGACGCACCTAAAGGTTTTCTTTGGAAAGTTAACGTTTTTTTCAGCAAAGAAACGTCACTTTCCAAATTCCAAGAAGAGTTGAATCGTGGTTATAACGCCTAACATTTTCAATAAGTAATTGCTTCAAATAACGTGAAACTTAGCTACCATCTGTCTACCGTGGTAAGGAGGTTTACAGTTAGCAAGTTAGCATGGTAGAAATTCGTTTAAATTTCATACGATTACCATCCATAAAGATGACAAAATGGTAGTTAGTTCCACATCAAAATTAGAAGTGTTAAGAAGTGCTAACTTTTGTACGTATTATTATAACTGCTTCAAAATGTTTGTCCTCTTAGTTATTTGAATTCATCTATACTTGAAACTATATTTTTCTCTCCATTTATTTTCCATCAAAAATACACGCGATATTAATTTGCACATTAGGGATGCATCGATAAAAATCCTTGATAGCTAAATAATGGATAGGTTGAATAAAAGCAATTTATCCGATGTCGGTCAATAATAGGTGATAAACTGAAGCACGCATTTCCTTAGCACGCTATATTCGTAGGCTAACGTTGAAACTATTGCTATCAGTGTAAATGATAAAAGTTACAATTGCGTTATTTTGCGTTTGCGGGAAACTACAAAATTAGATCAACATGGTGCTTTAGGCCCGGCGCAAATTGACGGCACGGCATGGCAATGTATTTTTAGGCGACGAATAAAAATATAACCTAATGGCATGGAAATAAAGTTGAAATTTCAATGTACAAAAACTTGACAGGCTTGCCGTGTCAGCATCGGCAGTTTCAAATTTTCTACTTTATTTCTATACAATTAGGTTATATTTTTATTCTTGGCCTAAAAATACCTTGCCATGCCGTGCCGCCAATTTGCGTCGGGCCTTATTTTTACTAGATTCCATTAATTCGATCTAGGTGCACCTTAAGTTTTTGACACTAATGTATTTTTATGAGTGGGCGTTTCTACAGACAGTTTCTCACCACGCTATCCTCATATTAGCACTGTCCATTAAAAGATAAATCAGCAAGTTAAATGTATTCACAGAAATATCAATCATAATATCGTTATAATTCTTTATTGGCGTGAAAGGGGTGAAGCTAGACAGACATTTAGCAAAATGCATAACTAACTTAATGCACTTTGTAAAGATAGGTATATAGGAAATTGTACTCGTACAGTACATGCATTTAATGTAATAATACTACTATAACATGTAATCCATGAAACAAATTGTAGTAAGTACCTAAAACTTTAGTAAAAATAATTCTAACCGAGACAGAACTAAAAAACTCTTCGATAATCATGCAAGAGTTCAGAAAATTGTATTAGTCACAATGAATTTATTTATGTTTCTGGAATCAAGAATAGAAACCAATTTGATGGAGCATCTATGAACTTTGGTTAGGCTGAAAAATCTGCTATTTAAGAAGCAGCATATGCCTAAAGCGAAGAGCAGATAACGCAAATAGGTATCACAAACTTTTCCTAAATATTTCAAAGAAATTGAAGAATTTAAGGTAAAGGAGTTGAATATTGGACTTCCAAAAAGACTCCTGGGAAATGGGAAAAGTTGCCGGCAAGAGGCGTGTTGGTCGGAGGAAGAAATCTTGGTTGCGGAACATCAGAGAGTGGACGGGGATAGCGAGCGCTGCCGAACTATTTCGCCTCGCTAAAAATCGGGAACAATATGCCATATTGACTGCCAACCTTCGCTAGTCGGAGAGGCACCATTAGAAGAAGAAGAAAAAGACTCCATTGGGGCATCTATAAAATCAGTCTTTAAAACTGGCCACTCCAAGCTACTCTACCCATTAAACTTTGATGTATTATTTCAACAACATTGTAATATCCCATTGGCAATAATAAAAAGTTTGCAACGATGTTAGCGAAAAGTGGTTTCCAAGAAAGTTTCATCAACAGTGCAGATTCCGAAAATGCATCCGATTCGATGATTTTCTTTGGGAATTTGACGTTTTTTTCTTTGAAAACGTTTTACTTTGAAGATGTCTTAGGGGGTAATCACAGGTAGTCCAAATACATATTTCGTACATGCCTCTTTTGCAGAAGTTAGCATTCCATACGTGACAGTTGCAATACATTAATTTTTATTTATATCCGTACCTCCGTACCCATATTATAATGTGAAAGTGTGTTTATTTGTTTGTTTATTTGTCCTGCTTTCACGTCAAAACAGAGCGAGGGATTGACGTGATTTTTTGTGTGGAGATAGTTGCAGGGCTGGAGAGTAACATAGGCTACTTTTTGTCCGGGTACCACGCGAGCAATGCCACGGGTGGAAGCTAGTATGTAATAAAGATAAGTGATAACAACAGTAGAAGACGGTTGTTACTTTTACAAACCCAGGAAGAGTTTCTACGGTGTCGTGTCCTGTGAGTGTAATGAAAATATTTTCCATCTCTCCTTTATTACCCTGGATATTAAATCCTGGATCTGTAAACATGGAGACACTACCATCAGTTTTCATTTTGCTTGTCGCGTTTTAATAAGCTGAAACGTATATTAGAAATTACAAGTTATCTCACACCAACTTACACAATCTTCGTCAAACTTTTACAAGTTTTTGGCTTACAATTCTATATTTCTACCCAAAGTTATTCGTACTTTGGGGCTACATGATACTGTGTAAGTAAGTAGTAAGTAGTTATTGGTGAAAAGTAAGTACATAATTTCTTTTTCATGAGCCAATTTTTAAGGGCAAAATAACTGATATGCAAATCCTTAATAACATATAAATTTCTAACTAAATTAGAACTAAAACTTCCCCTATTTTAATTGAACTGACTCATTGCTATTATTGGTAAGATCTAACAAACAGTTAAGTACTTGATTATGGTTATTACTATTATGAGCCATCTATGTCCCACTGCTGGGCAAAGGCCTCCCGCCATTTCCTCCACTAATTATTCAGAAATGATTTAATAGAAATGACATAATGAAATTATTTTGCTGACTGCTCTATTGTATTAGGTCATACCTGTAAGAATAGGGTAATGTTTGAAAAAAATAAATAAATTTAATCAATAAATATTGGAAAGGTTGTTAATTAATTAAAATAAGCAAATAGTAGCATCCACACTTTTAAAAGTCACGACTTGTAGACACAATGTCTGTCTTTCGGCTACTGCTAAACTGCACAATGGATTAACGACATAAGTCAACTTTATTTTATTACTGAACTGTTAAAACTTGAGTATATTGCGTTGTGGGACTACGAGCTAAGATATGAGTTGGGACAGGTCAGTTACTTTGATTTAAATTCTAATATTTGCTGCTTTTATTTTCAGTTTTAGAGAAAAACTTTATATACGCGGCTTCGCTCGCGTGGTACCCGGATAAAAAGTAGCCTATGTCCTATTCCCGGTAATTCTTCTTCTTCTCAGTCGGGCACTCTTGTCAGAGTGGTCGTGGCTGTCGATGGACAGGGTTGCGGCTCGCAGTTTCCGGTCACTTCCAGCCTTGAGAGTGCTGAACGTTGAACAATGTCTCCCGGTCATGATCTATCTACATTTTAAATTTCAGCTAAATCGGTTCAGTGGTTGCCGAGTTATAGAGGAACAAACATACAAGCATCCATCCATCCAAACATCCTAACTTTCGCATTTATATTAGTGTGATGATAGGATAACATTGTGAGGAAAACAGTGATATTAAATGTTTATAGGGTTTTTTTTTATACAGATCATATTTTTTTAATACCATATTGATGAGGTATTTGGACTTTCAATGTTTTTATGCCCGTTACAATGTAACTGGGACATGATACGTAATGGACGAAACAAAATATTTGTCGATAGCATCACGACAGGGCTTCGAACTTGTTAACCTTACTTTATGGGCTACGTATGCACTTTATTACAAAAACATGGATTATGTAGCTGATGGAACAGACTTTGTCATTTTTTGTAAAATTATGGGTCAGTAATGCTGAGAAAAGCATGGATTTAGGTGTTTTTAAATGTCCCAAAAAATTAAAATTAAATCAACATTAAAAATTATTTACATCATTTAGAGTACAAAACAATTATTATATTAGCCCTACCTACTACACTAAGTTTTGCAACTTATATCTTAGTAGCTAGTGCCTTCCCTTTTTTACATTTTCTATGTACTTTACATTATAAAGAAACACTTTATGTAAATAGGAATATAATATTTATATCTAGGTCTAGAGAATCTAGAGTTCTCTAGTTCTATGTAAAACCACGTGTCACTGTTAATTTAATTTTTCAGCGCAGTAGCGTGACATTGTTGTGGACATGCCGAAATGTGTGGTTTCGCACATTAACGTTCCGCTTTATTGCCGTTCGCTTTTAATCAAAGCTATTCGGGGTAATTTGGTTACAATATTGGCAACACTGGCGCTGCTTGCGCTGACACGCGCGGTCATTGACCTTAAAGTTTTTAATATTTTGAATTAAACAAAGTCGAAGTCAAAAGATCTTACCTCTGGGATCACATTGAAACGTCTTAAGATCAAGATGATTTCACTCCCACTCTTTCGCGTAATTTCACGAACAAGTATCAACCGATCGAAAGTCCATTGGAGTTTTTAGTAGTACCTACAGGCAAAAGTTACTAACCAATAGCAATTTAAGTATTTAAAAGTATTTGAGAAAGGACTTTTTTTTAAACAAAACTATGAAACCCAGCCAGCAATTTTGAGAAATAAAACTACTTTAAATTTTCTGATACGTAGGACCTTAGGACATACTCAGGTTAGTCTTACCAAATTGCAAAAAACTTTATCATACATACATACATAAACTCACGCCTGTATCCCATCATAGGGGTAGGCAGAGACCACAGAAAAAAACTTTATCTTAAAATATATTAACTGCAATAAAGGTTCCATAAAAGCACTTTCAGTTTGATCTATGCAATGCTATTCAGATACCATTTTTTCTTCAATAGTTTTCCTCATGTTTTTTTCACCAACCATTTCTTTCAATTCAAACCATACTTTAATACCGAAAGAACCATACAATAGCGGATACCATTACAGTTCTTTTACAAGAGACAATTTATGAGCACGTCTCGCCAGAGCACGTAGATTTTTACTCTCTGCTAAATATTACCTTATTTCTTGTCTCGCTGGGAAAATAGTGTCTTATTAGAGATGTTCCGAGATACTTTCGGCTTAACTTTCATGCCGAAATTGAAAGCTGAATCAATTTGCACCCTAACTATAACTTGCATAGACTTAATCGTCAACTCGTCCCTTTTGAAACTGGTCCGAAAGGACGAGTTGACGAAATTCAAAATAAATATTATTTTTAGGAGGTAGAAGAGCCGTAACACAGTTAAATCTTGCACGGAGGATATTATGTTCTTGTAACACATATTCAGTGAAACAACCAAAAATAATAATTGTGCATTGTTTTAAAAGAAACTGTTTTGATATAAAGAACTTATACTTTTGAATTTGAAATAAAAATATCTTTATCTTATTTTATCTTATACTTAAAGTTTTATTCAACAAAGCAAAGGTGTTACCATAAATAGGTTGCTCTCAATTTTCAAAAAAAACCCTGTGAGAGAATGCTCTCTTATTTCATTCGGTCTGAGCAAAAGGCCGAAGATTTTCATCCAGCTCTTCCCTACTCGTAAATAATATTCTTTTCGAGGGAGCTTATTGCGCTTTCTACCAACGATGAAACAAATAGTTTCGTATGTAAGGCTACCCGTAAATACAAGAATTCGACATAAGATGGCCACTATTGTCCGGTGCGCTTTGTGGTAGGAAAATGTCCTTTCAAATACTTATTCGGATTTTCGCTGAGTAGTTTGTAAGTTTTGTTCGTACTTTATGTTCATAGCTAAGTGTTTTTGAAATAAAAATATAAACTTTATAAAATAATAGTTCATCATTATTTTAAGTATTTCAAATCATTAATACTAAAACTAAACAAAAATGCTTAACATTATTTAACACACGGGAATTACACGAAAGTTTTGAAAGTGAAAAATGCTTAAGCTTACATTTCTCACTTGTTTTTATCTGTAAGATAATTAAGCACTTTACATCCTTTATAGATTTATAGGGTGGTGAAGAGACCCGTCCAAATATGCATTTTGCAAATAATTTGTAATAGCACTTCATAAGGTGACAGGCAGCAAGCCAAATTATATGAAATATAAATCTTGAGATCGCGCCCATGCAAAATCTATGGAGGACCACACACAGCGAATCATCATCATCACCATCTCCTTACCCCTATCCCACTAGGTGGGGTCGGCACAACATGTTTTCCTCTTCCATTCCCTCCTATCACTCTTCATCTCAGTAGTCACTCCTTTCACAGCGAATATGAATTACAAAATATATTTGGTGCGATCTGTCAAGATTATATATTTCAAAATACATATTATCTTCTGTGTGTGTGTTACGCTTAAAAATGTACTTATCACTAAAACTGACAGTTGAGATGTGTTTGTTGCATCAAGACATTCACATGTGAATCTTCTCCAAAAAAATCATCACAGATTGCATCAAGCTTAATGATCCAAACTAAATTATTGTCCATCCATATAGCTACAATTTTTTGTCCGATAACAATCTTACCAGCATAAAGTACCAGAATGTCATTGTCTAATCCTTTTATTTGCAGACACAATGCATTTTCTGAATATATTATGACCTGTGAACTCTGTTCTTTGTCGGGCTCAGTAAGTTATATTCTGTTCGGGAAGCTATAGGATTAAAATGTCACAGTGGTTGAGTCATTTCAATTCTGGTAATGCTTAAAAATTGTGGCTTTGGTATGGAATTTACGACTGGTTCATGTGGAAATGAGGATAACGGTATTTGTTTTGTTTTATACTATTGGGAATATAAATAAACTCGCAACACTATCTAGAACAAACAAAAGCTAGTATAATATTGGTAAAAATTATGAGAAACTAAAAAACTATAATACTTTTCGATTAAGCTTTCATAATCTCTTTGTGTGTGATATGAACCCATGTATTTTATATTTATATGAAAGTATTTATAACAGTATTTATTATTAATAGTTTTTCTCTTGGCATCTATTATTATTACAGGGTGCTCCTAATACAATAGCGTAGTCATCTTAATTCACACTTTAAAAAATAAACCAAAAAATAAAATGTCGTGTGTCGTGAGTGCTCGAAATAAACATTTTTTTATTAATAATCTACTGTAGATGTCATAGGGGTCAGTTATATGCAGGGCCAAATACATTTTTAACCAGTCTACAAGTAAATTAAATTTTTTACCAACATCAGCGGAACCACGTTGTTAATGTTGTTGGTTTTAGAGATAAAGCCCTTTTACTACACTTATAACATTGAAGATGAAAATCTAAGATCATTAAAGGTGTATAAGTCACGATTCCTGCGTTAACATATTATACGGTGCTATAAAAGATCGAAATTATTCATTGTCACATCTAGTATGTTATTTTGAAGAGCCCAGAATTTCTGAATCGACCTACATGTTCATAATGCTACTTCATTTCTCACGTCGACCAATGACACATCCATACAAAAACTCCTTTATTCAAAATTCCAATGACAATCATAAGCACAATAGATTCACATCAATCTGCTGACATATTGTGATACAATTCCGTCAAATGTAATTAATATAATAGTGGTCCAACCATATTTCCTTGTGATACGCTAGACCTTAGATACTTAAAATATGATTTTTGTTTCAAACAACAATCAGCCTAAATACAATAACATAATGTTTAATTTTCTTTGAATGTATTCTAGTTTCTCTCGATTATTTTTGCTTTGAATATATTGGAATATGCACTACATTACGCTGTTTTTAAGTTTCAAATTTAAATGTATACAAAAGTCATAAAGCGAGGTGTCTGCAGCGTGATGTTTTTTCTCCCTAACTTTCACCTAGGGTGTATTCAATAGGCCTTTATCTGAGTGTATCATTTATTCATGGTCATTATTTGACCATTTCTGTATGATGTGTTATCATTGTCTTTGTCTGTTAAAATATCGTTAAACGTTTGGAGAGGTGTGAAATAAGATATTTAATGGGTGTAACGGATCGTCTTTGTTGTTTGCTGACCCCATTTTGGTATTTAGTTCCGGGATATTCGTAATCTCAGCTATATCGTTGAAATGATAATCGTTTTTAAGTTTGTGTTCAAAAGGGTACGAACATTTTTGTATGGAGCCTGGCATACCTACTGTCGGCCATTTTGAAAAAAACTCGATTTTGCTGCCAGTGATGAAACATGTGTCAATCGATAGGGGAAGTGATTACAAACAAAATATATTCAGTAATAAAATCTCGTAATCTTTATACTTTCCGAGATATTTGAGTTTGAAAATGTAAAAATTAAAACTTGAAAATGCTAATTATGCTGCCAATAATAACCGGTAAGTATTTGAATATGTCTACTGTGACTGGGGATAAAATCGTGAGCCAATTTCGTTTATTTTTTAGGTAATTTTTTTTTTTTAAGTGAAATTATATTTTTTGAACACAGTTTATTTCATCATTTTGTGCTAAATAGTACCTAGGTAGAAAATGAATGATGAAATAAACTGTGTTCAAAAAATACAGGGTGAATTTTTGAGACGGGGCAGTAAGGGCCTTATCCGTTGTAGCTACAGGAAAACGTTCTTAGAAGATTATCCTTAACTTTTGAAGATATTTCGACTTGCATTCACAGATTTTGGAATAAATGTACAGTCACCGAAAAATATGGGTAATCTACACAAAAACTTTTTTTGATGCCAATCGATTGTTTCATATAAGGATTAAAAAGCTTTATCGGAACAACTAAGGTTAGAGTACTAGAAAAGACAGAAATTGCAAAGAACTTTGACTAAACATTTCGTAAAAATCATTTTGTCATTTGTCATCATTTTTCATCTATTGTCGAAATATCTTCAAAAGTGAAGGATAGTCTCGTAAGAACGTTTTTCTGAAGCTACAACGGTTAAGGTAGCTGCCCTTACTGTTCCTTCTTAAAAATGCATTTTTACAATTTCTGAATTTTCTAGTACTCTAACCTCAGTTGGTCACATAGAGTCATTTAATCCTTATTTTTAACAGGATCGTTTGGCATCAAAAAAAGTTTTTGTGTAGAATACCCATTTTTTTCGGTGACTGTACATTTTTTCCAAAATCTGTGAATGCAAGTCAAAATATCTTCAAAAGTTAAGGATAGTCTCTTGAGAACGTTTTCCTGTAACTACAACGGTTAAGGTAGCCCTTACTACCCCGTCCCAAAAATACATTTTAGCGTTATCTGACTTTTCTAATACTCTAATCTCAGTTGGTCCGCTAGAGCCTTTTAATCCTTATGTGAAATAGGATCGATTGGCATCAAAAAAAGTTTTTGTGTAAACTGGCCATTTTCTCGCTGACTGTACATTTTTTTAAAAATCTGTGAATGCAGGTCGAAATATCTTCAAAAGTTAAGGATAGTCTCATAAGAACGTTTTCCTGTAGCTACAACGGTTAAGGTAGCTGCCCTTACTGCCCCGTCTCAAAAATTCACCCTGTATAATGTAAAAAAAAAAATTTTACCTAAAAATTAAACGAAATTGGCTCACGATTTTATCCCCAGTCACAGTAGACATATTCAAATACCTACCGGTTATTATTGGCAGCTTAATTAGCATTTTCAAGTTTTAATTTTTACATTTTCAAACTCAAATATCTCGGAAAGTATAAAGATTACGAGATTTTATTACTGAATATATTTTGTTTGTAATCACTTCCCCTATCGATTGACACATGTTTCATCACCTGCTGCAAGATCGAGGTTTTTTCAAAATGGCGGAAGAGTAAGTATGCCAAAATGTTCGTTCTTCTTTGAATAACTTGCTTGGTTTTGTTTCTATTTCTATTGTTATTTTTATGCTCGTAGCAATGATTTTTTGCCGCTTCTGTTTCTTTATTTCTATTTTGTTTAAGCCCTTAGAAAACACCTGACTGTAGTTTTGAATGGACTTTATTTTATTGCATTAGTTCTCATGTTTTATCTATCCATAGTACCTACATTCACAGAAATAAATCATTTTATCACTTCAAACCATTTCATATTACTATAGATCAATTCATTTATATCTCAAATCAAACTAGATTAGCAAGGTTCTAAAATTGTTATTGCAAAATTTCTCACAACGAATGAATAAAAATTTGTCTAAATTAACTTTCTCATCAAGAACTTCATTTTTATCGACCATTAAAAATTCGAGTGCTTCAAGAACAAGAGTATTAAAATGTAGTTCTGGTTTCTGTTGTCCTTTTTCTTTTAGATTTTTTTGCGCATTTATCACTTGTATTTCAATGGGCATTATTTAGGGTGGATAAATGGTTAGAAACCGGTTTTGGCAATAATCAACAATGTTGCAATGTTTATTAAACATGATAATAAGCACAGTCCTTTCTGTAGTCACGTTCTGTTATTTCTAAACCTGTTTTGTGTGACCTTTTGATGTAAAATTTTGATTGCTCGTGTTTTGTGTCGATGCGCATTTTGTTTTTTTGTATCGTCTTCAACTTGTTTTGGACTACTTAGGTGGTACGTAACCTACCACCGTACCGTTCATCCTGAAAGTAAGTATTTTTGGAAGCCTTATGTCCAATTGTGGACTTCATTAGGCTCTTAATGGTGTAGCATATTTGAGGTATTAATTAGAGCGAGTTTAGTCTTTGCAGCAGAACTAGTGTGTGCATGATTAGTATTTGTTTGTGGTCTGCAGAGGGCATCAAAATGATTAGGTTCTAGACACTTTTATATCAAAGATTCTGAAATATAAATATAAAGCCTATTAACCAACGTTTTCTCTAATTTAAATTATCAGACTCTGCCAATCCCTTTCAAAGAAAAAGATGTCTAAAAAAACTCCCCTTCAAAATTAACCCTTTCGCACGTCGCTTTCTTGACCCATAAACAAATACCCTAAGAATAGCCAGTAATGAGCTTCTACATTAATTCTAGACCATAAAATGTCGGATTTATAGCTAGTCCTATAAAATGAGACATGGTCTTTACACCTTTCTTTGGGGACAATGTTGCTGAGTTACTGGTACAAATTTTTCAAATGATATTGGACATGGTTTGGTTTTGAAAGGTGTGGAGTTATCATTTTTAGGAGTTACATTGTTGTTTTTAAAGTATTTATTAGTTAGTCCTTCTAACTTATTAATGTTACTTTGTATTATGAGTGCGTTCTTTGAAATCATCTTGATTTTAGTTGCCTCTTTATGATCATGCTTACTACATTCAGTTTTTTATTTTACTGGTCTTTTAAAAAATAGAATAGCTTTGTTGTTTTTTTAATGATCACTAAAATTTGAATCAGTTGTTTCAGTGGTTTTTAACACCTACTTACAGATGTAATATTTTAGTTTTAAATCTTCGACAATCGTAAATTCTACTTTTATTTATCTCTCTTCATCTTCAATTGGCTCTATAGCCGTAATCAGATGGCGGTAAATTCTATTAACAAACTTTTTATTGACCAAAGCAAAACGTCAATTAAATTTCGTTTTGTTTCATAATCTACATAATGACTAATGAGGTTAGGTTACTACGTTGTGGTGACGTTTTCAAACGAATTACTGTCATTTTGGAGAACGAAACAAAACGCAGCGGTAATGATACCGGAATGGTTGACATTGTAAATTAGCTTACGAATTTTGTTACTTTTTACATGAATTTTTAGTACCTACCTACCTTATTTAAAAAAATATGCTATACTTAACCGTTTTTTATTTATTAGTTCATCATTATTCTAATCATTGCGTTAATTGCCAATGCAAAAACCTTTTTAAATGATATAAGCACTTAAAAATTTTTTTTGTCCATTAGGTATTCCTTTTTCTACAAAAAAATTAAAACTTATAAAAAATACTAAGTAGCAGCTCCATTTAAACAAAAACGACTAAAGACAAGATATCTAAATCCTACTGCCCATAACTTACAAAATAGAACGAAAATAGCCCTATACAATATAGTAGGTCCGTTTGCAGGACATAATTGACCATAAATAATACAGATTACAAATGTTTAGTTTATCAACAAAAGAACGGGGGACAAAATCGAAAAAAAAGGGGTCAAAATAGTTTTTAAAAAAATCAAGAAAGAGGGAACAATTTGCAATAGTTTAAAACTAAAATGGTGTTAACAAATGCGAATTTTATTGTTGAAGATGCAATAAATATAATTTATATTGTTTATGGTATGGGAACCCCTATGAATGAAACTACAAGAATATTATTTTAGTAGACGCATTAGGGCAATCGTAGTAGTTGTAGGGTAATAATTAGGCATTCGTGCGACTTCTCAAATAATACAAGGAACTAAAATTAGGTGACTTGTAAATATAAAATCTAATACGTGGAAATGACACTTATTTCATTTCATCTCAATATCGTCCTAGACATTTTACAATAATATTTATATTGTGTTTATTGCAAGATAGCATCGTAACAATTATTTAAATGTTTAAATTGACTATAAATAATTGCGTATCTACAGAAATTGAATAGAAAATTAAGGTAAACCAGCGCTATTTGTTCAGAAAGCTTAGCATAAAGTAAATAATATATCGAACTTTTTTTATCTAGTTATTTCAACAATTATTTTTTTTTATTATCAACCATTCTATCTGTGGATTAATCAAGCAATTAAAACAAAAAAGAACAGGTTTAACGCAAAAAGTCTTTAATTTTTCAACCCCAGCATAACCTCTGACTTATACGAACAAGAATTTATCAGATCACCTTCTGACCCGAGATACGTTTATTTCAATTTACGTCAAAAATTACCGAATTTATATGTGAAGATTAAACACAGGTGTACAGATCATAGATAACATTTAGTTGTGGTTTATTTGTTTGGTTTGTAACGAATTTCCAACATGTGAGAATAAGTTACCGTGAGGAGTGGCACAGAAAAGCGGAGGCCTATCCAGCAGTGGGTGATTATGATGATGATGATGAGAATAAGTCACAGACAATCATTTAATTTTTTTTTAATAATATAATAATAACTGATAATGAAGAAGAAAGTGCCTGACTCTAAATAGTGATGTAGTGTAGTGTGGTGTTATATTTATATGTATGTTAGTCTGTAAGGTATTTATAATTTGGGCCAATGTTTATAATCCCTTTTATTAACTGTGTCGCCTGAACGAAATAATTATTATTCTTATTTATTATTATTATGCGAAAGCTTTTAAAGAAAAGATAATAAGTATGTTCGAATGGGTTAGTAGCCAACTCTGGTGATGAAGTTTTTAGGCTGCCTAAAGGCTCTCGTCATGGTTTAACGACCTTAAATCCTGAACTGAGAATTTAACGTGCCTTCCGAAGCATGGAAGCGCTCAGCTGTTAATGCCACTACCAGTCACCCATTAAAATTGTGAGTGAGTAAGCATAGCGATCTCGATAACTGACTTGTACTTTTGAACCTCCCTGTTAGACTAATAAGATTGATATTTCAACCGGTCTACTTTTACCAGTACAAATAACTCTCATTTCAAAGAAAAATCGCTTCTTATACGTTCAGAACACAGCTTCATACATCTTAATAATCACATCATAAGAGTGAAATTGCTGAATTATGTCTGATGGGCCTAGAGCGATGCGATAGATGCTTCTACATTGATATTCAACGTTGATATATCGTATAGTGGACAATACGCTCCCCCAGTTTGTCCCCCTTATCGAATAGGGTTGTCAATGAAAAGTAAATCTAATTTTATTAAGAGAAAAACTTTTAGTTTAAGTTGTTTAAAACGACATATCAGCAAGTATTGATAGAGTCTAAAGTTTAAATTGTGTCGGAAAAAGCTTTGTAATACACTTTGTCAATGTCTTGCAAAATTCGTCGATGTTTCAGACAATGAGATTTAAGCACTTTAATATTTTCGAAATTTCAATGTCTTTAAAAAATACTATTTTTATTTCTATTGTTTTTATTTAAGAGTTTGTTTACCTTACATTTATGATTAACTAATAACCATGTAAAGGCCGTTTAAAGATTATAATTACCACTTGGTGTTAATGTTGTGAAGGTATTAGAATTCTAAAAAATAATAACATTAGGAATGATGTTAAATTTTTTTGTAAAAACTTCGACAATAATATTTGGACAGCCCTACCGCCCAGCAACGCCCCCTGTTACCGCGGCGACACTATGTCGGTCACCCTTTACCGTAGCCGGCAATGTAGTGTGGCCCAACACTATTCCGTATCGATGATTTATTAAAGAACTTGCTTCCGCCCGCAACTTCGCTTGCTCGATACCTATCCAGATAAAAAGTAGCTTGTGTGTTATTCCAGGTCATAAACTATGTATATTTCAACTTTCATTAAAATCCGTTGAGTAGTTTTTGCGTGAAAGAGTAACAAAAATTCATACATACTCACAAACTTTCGCATTTATAATATTAGCAGGATATTATAGGATTGCCTTTACGAAAATTTATATAATCTCTAGTGCATCTGTAATTTTGTATTATATAGAATAAATAGTGTGGAGGATATCAATTATAATTCATATTTTGAATTTCACAGATTTAGCTAAACAAAAAATGATAAAACTATTTTTGAGACTTTTGGGGGAAATATCGAGTAACTACCGACATCGATTATTTCTAGGTGGAAGCTATAACAATAACGTTGTGTTATTTCTAACTATTCAGATATTTTATTAATAAAAAATTACTATAACATCTTAGTAGGGTTTCTACCCTATCGATGAAACCACCAATTACGTCATTAGCAAAATAAAGAAGGAAAAATAAAAATACTAAGTGGCACTTAGCTCGATTAATTTCCACATAATTTGAAAGTAATGACTGTTTGGTAACCTAACATGTGTAATTTCAGAGAAAACAACAACATTAAATTGCCGTTTGATTTTGCTCAAGTGCTTATTAATTTAATTTGCACTCCCTGGGGAAACATAATGCACGTAATTTCGATAGAATTTCAAAATTCCTGCAAAACGTTCTATTCGAAAGAAAAAATACATTTTCTTCGTCGACATTTTTCTTTACTCAAATTTTTCTAACATTTATTCTTTTTGACAAAACTTTACTTGAGACGTTTTACGAATACGATAACTTCTTATCTACTTTTAATTTTGTATCAGAATAGATCAAAACAACAGATCTAATTACTTTTATTTTATACAAGCTGCGCCCTCGCGGCTTTACCCGGTTTGTGATAGTGATAATGATGAAAAGTAGAATATCGTCCTCTAGCTATCAAATGCAGAAATTATTTTTCAAATTGACTGGTAGTTCCAGAGAGCGCGTTTATTATTGGAATCGATTTATTCGAATGGATCATAATTATTGAATTAGGTCTGACGCTAGAACATAACGAATTCTTCAAATGAATATCGATAACAATTAGTAGCTACCTATCGCTCGATTATCGATAAGATTACATCTCTAAGAGATGAGTCAGCTCTGAGGTTACACCGATGTTTAGTATGGTGTGTGTAAACCTTTATTATACTCCTTACTTGTTTAGACTTCAAAGAATAAGGTTATTCTACTTTGATCATTAATCAAACAATCTTTAGTTTGTTTTTTCTTTGGCAAGTCGTGCAATGTTTTTGGCTTATTGGAGTAACCTCTTGTTGGTCTACCTTGTGGTTTTAATAAACGGATGTAAATCGGGTTTGGTTTGTTGTAACATGCAAATATGCAAATAGAATGTTGTACATTAGGTGTTTGTCCTTTACTATTATCGTTTACTATTGAACGAGCAATATTTGTATATTTGTTTCTGTGTTTGTATTCACGTTCTCGAAAACGGCTCTAACTATTTCGATGAAATTTGCAGTATGGGGGTTTACAGGGGTGAAAAATCGATCAAGCTAGGACTCTTATCTACTAGATGACAACCGCTTTGGTTTGGTTCGATCTCTTAAATGTCAGCCATTTGGTGAAATAGTAGAATAGCTTTTCAAAAATTTGTTCTGCCAAAGTTCAAAACCTCACCACAACTGAGTCGTTTGTTATTAGTAGTCATGGAAACAGTCGCTTTAGTTTTGGTTTTGGTTGAGGTTGATAAAAAGTTCGGTACGAGAATCGACGCCCAGAGCGGCTAAGCGGTTAGGGTATCAGTCTTCAACGCCAAAGGCTGCGGGTTCGAATCTCAGCCGAGTGAATTAGAACCCCGAGTTTCGACCGTGGCGAAATCTAGCCGTGAATCGGGAAAAACGGGTTTTTCCCGATTCACGATTCCCTTCAAAAATTAAAATCGGGTTTTTCATTTTAGAAATGAAAAAAAAAACAGTTACCTACTAGCTTTCTAATAAGTGGCAACAAGCTTTCAAACTATTCTACAAGAGTAGCAAAATAACCTTAACGAAATAATCTATATCTATACTAATATTATAAAGAAGAAATATTTGATTGTTTGTTTGCATTGAATAGGCACCGAAACTAGTGAACCCATTTGAAAAATTCTTTCACCATTAGAATCCTACATTATCCGTGATGAACATAGGGTAGGTATAGTTTGCGCCCCGACTTCGCACGGGTAATTTATAAATCAAACCCATGCGAAACTGGGGCGAACCGCTAGTATCTTATTCACTGGAAGACCAAAGAATGTATCCCTGACAGCTATATGTTACTATCCGCTTGATGCGGTATTTCAATTAGAGAAGGCGAGTGGCAGATAGACGTAGCTTTAATTAAAGCTATCGGACCAAGTGGACAGATGTGCCTAAAGGTACTACAGAAGTACAGATATTGGACGGTGATGGGTCAGTTTTGGTGCTTATGAATTAATAAATAATAAATAAATAAATATTGCTGGACATTTCACACAGCATCATGTAGTCCCAAGCTAAGCAGAGCTTGTGTTATGGCAACCACATGACTGATATACTACTTATATTTTTTTTTTTGTAAATACATACATAATATACATAGAAAACACCCAGACACGAGACAAATATTTGCAGATCATACAAACATTTGTCCAGCGACGGGGTTCGAACCCGCAACCTCTTGCGTCACAGGCGGGCCTTCACCCACTGCGCCACAGAGGTCGTCAGAATCATCAGAATTCATGATCAAGTAATGAATAGATAGATATATATTTTATTTATCGAACACAATACATTTTGTCTGTTAAATAATGTTACAGCCAGGTTTGACTAGATTGGGTTCTCTTAAGAAATAGAAATAATTTATTTGCGTGAAGTAAATATTAATATCTTTGAATTGTAGAAACAGGAGCAGACACACGTTCTTTCAACCTTAAGGTAGGTATATAAAATAAATAAAAACTACAAGCACTATTAAAGCAGGACTGCAGAAGTCATGCAGCAGTACTAAAACAATTTTGTTTTGGTATGAATCCAAGCACTGTTAAAACAAGCTTGAAACGGTCCTGTTTTAGAAATGTTGAAACAAGCTTAAAGCAGGACTGTTTCAAGCTTGTTTTAACATTGCTTTAGTTCATGGTACGGCCAGCATTTCTACTATTTCTAGGAATAAATTCGAGAGCTTTTTATTTACAAAAGCACAACCAATTTCTTAACCTCAAAAGTACACAATATATCGCAAAAAAACACAAGTTATGGACTGAAGGACCGAAGGTTCCTGATAAGAACGTTTATTTGTATTCCTGAAGCATTTGTTGAGATAATCCCGTTTGATTTATTTTGGTCCTGTTAGATTTATTGAGAAAGTTTCTGATTGGAATGTGTTTTTTGAAAAGAATAGGCTTTACGATATATTAGAAAAGTTGAATTGTGAATGTTTAAATATTGTACGCTTGGACTAAATATTGTACGTTACCTAAACAAGAAAATAGTCGATAGTTAGTCGTTTTCTAGCTGGTTGGACAGGTACCTAACATTGGGCTCCTATCAATTTTGGTGACATCAATCTAACATAAGCCTTATTTCTTGGATATCAAATAAATCACAATACTATCGACAGACTAAACTCCCAACAGCAATATATCCAGAGCCTCAATCCGAACATCTAAGTCCCCATACCGATGGATTTACATGTTGATGTTGAGCAGGAGTTGTAACACCAGTTTCTGTTGCTATCGAATCGTTGGTGAGCCAGATAGTTTTAGTAAAACACGTATTGAATATTGTAATTATTCATTAAAGTGTTTTTCTTTCTACTCTAAAACTTGGAAAAAGATGTAAACTTACTATTCAACTAAGTTCATTGGTGTTCATTCGATGGAACTATAAAGTTTGGAAATAAATTTTCATAACAGTTGAAAGTAATAGAGTTCTCCCAGTCTCAAGTTGCAAGACCCGCCCACTCTTCTTACTCTTTCTAAATTTATTTTGATATTTAAATATAGATAATCAATAATTAAAATAATTTTATATCAGCCATGGAATTAAGCCTTTGGAATGAATTATTAGTGTCAAGAAGGATTCAAAATTAAAGAAGCGCTCAAAAATTAAATAACTGTTTTTTTTAACCTATTATTTCCCACTGCTGGGAAATTGTAGTGTCTTATAATCACTAAACTACTAGTGACGCATTATAAATCAGTTCGTTCAGTCCCATTTCATAAATTATAAAAGCTTTTTTGTTATTAACACAGCTAATTTATATTTTAACGTTGTTAGTAAGCGCATAACTTCGAGGAAAAAAGCTAAAACAAGACAAATATTTTCGGGTCAGCTTGTTTGACTTAAATTTTAATATTTCTGAATTTTGATTTTTTTGAGAAACTGGTGCTACGTGAGCATATTATGCTGTGAATCTGATGTGCATGATTTATGCGTTCTGTGCGGTACGATAAACGGGTAATTGATGCTACCTCGCAGCTTAATGTAGACGTTGCCTCTGAGGCATATCAGTACAGTAGCCGAACTAGTTCAATTTCAGCTTTGTAAGTTGTAGTATAGCTTCCTCCTCCATGCATCGTTCTCCTCAGTGCTGAGGGTCGTGACCTCCTCCAATGATCACATTTTTGCGAATGATTGTTCTTCAGCCAATCCGATCTCTTGTGGCTTTTATGGCATCGTGGATCTGGATGGATGGAGACTTCCGAACCTGTAGCCGTACCATGAACTCCTAGAGCAATGTTAAAACAAGCTTAAAATAAGCTTACTGCTTTAGGAATGAGATTCGTTGTCATGTTTCAAGCTTGTTTTAACATTGCTCCAAGTTCATGGTACGGCTACTGATCGGACCATCGTGTTGAGCTGCGGCCTCTCCTCCTCTTTCTTTCCAGAGAGGCAGTGACTATCAGTTTTTCTATAGTTTCAATATTCTATCTATCTGTGCTCTCACTTACTGGGGTCATTTGACCTTCAATCATACAGGTATACGATCGAAGTATTTGACATTACTTTTATTTAAAAAAATGTCAAATACCTTCTTACTACAGGTAAGCAAAACAACAGATAACTAGAATATTGAATCTGGCCAAAAGTACGAATCAGGTACGAATCATACGAATTTGGTTTATTTTTATTTTATTTCAAGTAATGAAAAACGTACGTAGATATATACAAGAGATCAATAAAAATTGGCATCTATAAAAATCATATTAAACAAAATAAAACTTTAACAACCTGACAATAATTTCGATTTTAAAATAAGGTTGTTGCAATAAATTGTTTAGAGCTTTGTTTATTTGTCATTTACGATCGCTTTCTGATGAATCAATCCATGTTAACGTGCCTTATGAGCAATTAACTTAAGTATGTGTGGTGTATAATACAGAATTCTGCGGATTTAAAAATACCTAAAAAACAAAATTATTAAAGTAAAGTAAGTAAGTTCGTATGAGCAAGTGGCCAACTCTGGTGACGGAGTTTTAGGCCGCCTAAAGGCCTCTGTCATGGCTTAACGACGTAAAAGCCGGGACAATTTGACGTGTCCTCCTTGGCTAGTAGTATTTCTAATTTCTATGTTGTGTTACCTCATGAACAAAGCCACAAGCGGAAGCTAGTTATACCAGGCCTGACTCACTTCTCACTTTAGGTATTTATCGGACGCGCGCCGCCTGAGGCGGCGCGCGACATAGGTTGCCACTTGCCGCTCGCTCGGCTCGCGGACTAGACGCATTGTGTGTAATTATCGTGATCTCGTATACATCGTTTCTTGTGATTTTTGCACGATGACTAAACGATCTAATCCGTATAAAAGATACTGCTGTGTCTACGGGTGTCTAAACAAAAGGAAAAGCAATGAATGGACATTAACATTCCACAAAATTCCGGAAGATATTGAAAGGGTGGTAGGTACCTACTAAGCTTTTCTATAATTTGTTGTAAGTACCTATTTAAATAAATCATCAATAAATACCTAGGTAGGTACTTACTTTTACTCTGTAACTGTAGGTGCATAATGAAAACGAGATTTTATAGGTACCTATTCGATTCCTTTTTGATTGAATAGGTACCTGTATACAAATAAACAAACATAATACACCTACAAAACTACCTACCTACAAAACTGTAGGTAGGTAGGTACCTACAGTTTTGTTTATTTACATTATGTACCTAAAAGTAACTTATCCATTAAGTAGGTACCTACCTAACCTACTTAATATAATAATTGTAAGTGTTTAGAAGTTACATTACATTCATAGAGCCATGTTGGTCGAAGTGGTTAGTACCTCAACTTTCGAGACGAAGGTCGTGGGTTCGAGTCCAGCATTAAATTGCAAATGTGATTGCAAACCTAACATTAAAAGGGTGATTATCGGATAACGGCTCCCGGTCTAGTTGTGTGATGATGATGATTGTGTGTGTCTGATCGATGTCTAGGTAGGTATGAAGGTATAGATATTTTGAAATGCAATTGTTTACAAAACGAACGAGATAATAATGTATCTACCTACTTCACCTACCTACGTACAATACGTAGTACCTACTTACTATTATTTATTCTGTGGTAACGGTAGATTAAATTATATTTAGGCCTACTTATTTTAGAACTTAAGTAGGTACTGTTTTTGTGACAGATAAAATAAATTAATTTATTTGTGTTGTCGCAAGCGAAAATTCGACAACCCTTACGAGTCGCGTCACACCGCGCCAGACAGTGACACAGTTACGCATTAGAGCAGGATGGGAATGTTTAGGCAAATATCTCGATAGGTAATAGGCACATAGGCGAGTTGAATTGCACTTTATAGCTTCGCCGCGAGAGTCTCTATTTAAACAAATTTACTCGCGAAGTGACCCTACTAAGAAATTAAAAAAAAAATGCTCATGACTGTATCCCAAGGTGCGGTAGACATTCTTTCTGATCTTTTTAGGCATTTTTAAGATCCTTTGAAGATGTCTAAAGGGGTTGTCCAAATACATATTTGTTACATGCCCAGTGCCCACATTATACTAAGATTTTACCAATTTCTTATTATTTCTCTAAGAAAATTATTGTATTACTTTAATAATTGAAGATGTATAATTTCAAGCATAATTTTTTGAGTGTTTTTTTGATAAAAGTTTCATATTTTGATACATAATAATGATACCTACTCAAAAAATGGCTTTACACAGTGCCAACTAATAAAATATTTAGCTAACTTTAAAATTATATATCTACTAGCTGCTGCCCGCGGCTTCGCTCGCGTGATACCCGGATAAAAAGTAGCCTATGTTACTCTCCAGCCCTCCAATTATCTGCACACAAAAAATCACGTCAATCCGTTGCTCTGTTTTGACATGAAAGTAGAACAAATAAACAAACAAATAAACACACTTTCACATTTATAATATGGGTACGGATATGGGTATGGATGTAATAAAAAGGTATAATTATATGACTGTACTTATGATATATATAACCTCGACGTCTTGGTCCTTGATCCCCTTGCAAGTTCAAGACGACCGCATCACAAACTTAACTGGAAGCGATTCAGCGGGTTATGAGTCAACTGGGCGATATATGCAGTTACGAGGAATTGGCCATAGACTATAAAAGGACCAGAACTCTAGACGTGCTTTATTGAAGGCCATGACCTCGTAAATGTATTAGAGAAACTGTTGTATTTATTACGAGATATAAATAGCTGAATATTTTAGGTTTCTATTTGTTATTTTAAGGTAAGTTTGAGTAGTTTTTAAAATTCTGAAATTAATTTACGTATAAAATTGGAAGCTCAATTTTTTTACATAACCTCAAAAACATCGTTAATTTCAAAAGTTAGTAATAATAATAATTGATTTATTCGGAACAAATATACAAAAGTGAACAATAAAAACAAGTAAAACGGTGAAACTGCAAAAGTTGTAAACTGTGAAGCAGTCTCAACGCCCACCTTCAAAACAAATGAGTAGGTAGGTTCTGTTACGAATATTATTGGAAACAAAATAGTGTTCAATCAACTAAAGGCTGGTTACATAGTAAATTTCAAAAGTTAGTGAACATTGGAAACAAAATTGTGTTCAATCAGGTACAGGCTGATTAGTTGTCACATAAAAAATGCTTACTTATTACTTTATTAAATTATCTCTTTGTTGGGACCTCCAAAGCTTTCATAAACTTCCATCTCTACTATAATGTGCCTGCTTGTCAATCTTTACACAATGCTCACACAACTAGCAATAATTCATAAACTTACATCTTTATGATAATGTGCCTGTTTGTCAATCTTTCCACAATGCTCACACAACAGATGAATTTCTTAGACCTTTCTATGATGAACTAGTGAATGCCCGTGGATTTGTCCGCGTGTACTACTTTTTTTATTCCACGGGAACCATACATTTTCCGGGATAAAAAGTAGCCTATGTGTTATTCCAGAACCTAAACTATCTACCTACATTCCAAATTTCATCACAATCGGTTTAGTATTTATAGGGATACGTGGTAACAAACATTCACACACACGGACTTTTATTTTACCTTGATAATATTAGTAAGATAGGATTTACATTACAATAAATTACCTACCGTAACTCATCTACACAATTTACTCTTTGACACTGAAAGGAGTGAACTTATAATTGAATTTCTGTTAACTGCACTCCGAGGACTGTTAAGTCTTGGTCATAACTTGATCATACGTAATCCGGATCCTTTGTCCAGCAACATTGTATCAAGATTGTGTAGTCGCGCTATACGTGCTATACCTTTTCTTTGAATTAATATTTGATTATATTTACGAGATGTCTGAAGTGATATTCAGCGGAATATTATAAATGTGAAAGTGTGTTTGTTTGTTTGTTTGTTTGTCCTGCTTTTACGTCAAAATATAGAGACGGATTGATGTGATATTTTGTGTGAAGATAGTTGGAGGGCTGGAGAGTGACATAGGCTACTTTTTATCCCGAAAAAACGCATGTTTCCCGTGGGATAAAAAAGTAGTAGTCCATGCGAGCGAAGCCGCGAGCGTCTGCTAGTGTCAAATAATTTACACATTCTTAATTTGCAAGAATTTCATACGTGGCAGGTAACAAGCCCATCGCCGCCCGCTTATTTGAATACTAAGTGGCTTTTCACACATTCCGGTTTCCCGGCGTGTTTGTTTGAAAATTGCGCCCGTACGTTGAAAGCTACTTTACATGCCCATACACTTCGCCGGTGCCGGCTACCCAGCAAACCGGGGCGTATGAAAAGGAACTAACGAGACCATCATAAAAACAAGTCGGGCCGTATTGGCCGAGGGGTATAGTACCTCGACTTTCGACCCGAGAAGGTTCAAATCCTGGCCGTGCATCAATGGATTTTTCATTTCGAAAAAATTATATGCGCATTAATACGAGCTCTAAACGGCGAAGGACAACATCGTGAGAAAACCCGCAACTTAGTCAGCCCCACACGTATTGACCATGTCTTTCCTGAGGATATGGCCGGTTAAGCTGAGAGGATGGTTTAGGTGCTGGGCAAGCCTACTCCATCTCCCGGTAAGTATTGGCAATGATTGCCTCCTGACACTGTATAAATCATCTAGTCAAGATGTAAAGGCCTAAGTTAGTTTTCATATGAAGGCATTCAAAATAATTGTAGTATCTCGTGTACAATTTCTGCTCCACTTCTCAATAAAATCACCCGATATACCATTGAAATAAAGAAGAATTTAAGTGTAATTAAAAAAAAGTGTAGGTAAGTTTAGAGCTCTACAAAATAAGAACCAAGATCTCCCTCTACAATTTGACTTACACAATAGAACTCACAATACAAATCTCGACAAAGATTGATTCAATTTCTAATCTACCCTATTACGGTCTCCGATGACAAACAGTCAGAAAACCAACCCCATTTCAATTGGGTGACAATTTTTACACTTGCCACAAGAGCGCTGTGTCAATCTCGCTATTGTGGTGTTTTGGAGCGAAAAAATAGTTTATTGCAATGCAACGTGGCTGAATTATTTGTTTTGGAGCTGAAAGCGCTTTTGTGATTAAGGCTGCTGAATTAAAGCGATGTAGATCAAATATATCGGTTTCAAAATCATTACTAGCTAGGTTAGAATTCACTATAATATTAATTACGAGCTTCCGCCCGCGGCTTCGCTCGCGTGATACGTACCCGGATAAAACATAGCCTATGTGCTATTGCAGGTTATAAACTATGTACCTATATATCAAGTTTCATTCAAATTTGAACAGATTTAGGGACAGTTTTAAATAAAACAAGCTTATAAGTCCACTATGAATAAAACTAAAAGTCGTCAAATAACTTTTCGGCTAAGCACCACTACAAAGAGTTGAATCACTAGCTTGAATATTAACACGAGAAATATATCAGCAATTGAAAGCAAACGATACAAAAGCGATGAAAGCGCTTTATTGTCACCCACCACATTTCACTTAGGTTGCGCATGAGTGGTTTCTGGTGACAAGTGATCACTTGTTGGGATTAATTTTCGTAATACGTCAGAACATCTGCTCATAGCTATTTAGGAGGCATCGAATATAATTTTCAATGGGGAATCCATTTTATTTGAATAAATCAAAATTGATACTCTAACCCCTTGCTAAATTTACAGCATAATATAAATAAATAATTAAATCTATTTCACTTTTAAAACTTTCGTGAGTTGTACTTGACATTGTATTAACACACGGGAATTACTCACGTAAAAATATAGTGGATTTAGATACCGATAATGTTTCGATTCATCCGGAGAATCTTCATCTGGGTAAGGAGGGAGTTGCGGCAAGGTTACTCCTCGCGGTTGCATCTCACACGCGAGTTTCTCCAGATGAATCGAAACATTATCGGTAACTAAATCAACGATATTTTGACCTGAGTAATTCCGGTGTGTTGATACAACGTCAAGTACAACTCACGAAAGGTTTCAGTGTTGGTCGCGAAAGAACAGGAGTAGAATCACCTAGCTCATAAGACGTTTCAAAGTGGTCATAACGGACCTATTGAATAAATGATATTTGAATTTTGTTTTTTTTTTTTTTTTCTTTGACGATATTTTACGTGACTAATTTCCGTGTGTTACAATGCTAATTAAATCTATTTTGACTTACTTCAGCTCTTTGTAAATCCAGTCTAAATACATTCCTTATAAACCTACCACTTCCCTAAAAAAATATTATCCCACTAAACCCGAGTTCACATCGTTAGACAAAGATCACGACTGTTGACAGAGCAAACACGAGCAATATTCTGTTTGATCGTGAGGACAAGCCCTAATTGCGTTTGTTTTACGTGTGGATTGAGCTGAAAATTGGATAGAAAATCTGTTGTAAATAAGTAAGTCATAGCAAATGTTTTGTTCTGTGTTCTGGATCAATCTTCATGTTTTTTTATTTTTTTATAGTTTTAAACCACTCTGAGGTATTTACATTTGAAAATGAAACATTTTATCAAAATTTGCGATTCCGACGGGATTTGAACCCGCAACGATACAAGCGACCAAGCCGGAGTGTCTTAAAACTCAGCGTAGTTAGTGGCACATCCATACAAACTTTTGGTTAAAGTTCTAATGGGTAATTTGGTAATTTTAGAGACTTTAATTTAATTCAATAATAAACTGAAGCTCATTATTTTAATCACTCCACTAACTGCTATTAAATTAACGTCAAAAATAACAGATCCCATCTTGTTAATCAAAACAATAACAATTACAACAATAATTGTCAAAACGACAATTTAATATCCATCACAAAACTATTCATTTAAATTCATTTTTAATTCCGTAATTGCACCTCCATGCTTGATTGTAATGTCGTCAAATTAGAGATCACGTGACAAATGTCATAATGACAGATGCTGCGTCAATTTGACAAGTGTCAGAACACACTAATTTAACTTTAATCTGTATTGCAATAGTCTAAGGTTGATTTCTGGATGGATTTTGGTGAGGTAATTTTTAAGGTGAGGGGATTGTCATTTATTAATTAGATGATTGTTTTGAAAGTGGCTTCTGTTTTCAAAAATGAATGGTTATCAATCTAGTCTGAGTTGCATTTTGCAGACCAAAAATTATTAAATTATCAATAATGAGAATAAAAATTACATCACTCTATTTTATCTTGATAAAGGGTCGAGAGTTTGATAACTAAATAACTAGTAGTTCGCCCCGAACTGAGATCTCGCGCACCGTAGATGGCTTACATAATTTGGACTTTCTTCTGACTACCCCTATAATTTCAAGTGCTACTACTGCCGAGTATGCCTATTGCGCTAGCTCTTCATGGTAAAAAATACTTGCATGCATGCAATACAATCATAATGTTGTGTCTAATTTTTCATTTATTTCATATTTTTTATGAATTCTCGTCGTATTTCTAAAAGTATACGTCCTAGAATAAAAATAATAACTATTTTGGAATGTACAAATAAAGACCTTTCATTTGACACCCCACTCAATATATTTGTTTACTTAACTTTTTTTACCCCAATTATTTTCATTCTTTATCAAATTTTTTTTTTATCACGAAAATAAATCAAGTAGCATCTAAAATCATTGCAAACCAAACCGCAATGATGCCACTCTCTTTTTAAGACCGACCAGTCAATGAGCTACGAAGACATCGAAACTCTATGAAACGGGAGCTCTTGCAGCTCTGGTTTCGTAGTTTTTGTTCTTTGGTCGTATTTCAAAAACTATATATCCTAGATTAAAAATAAAAACCATTTTGGAATGTACACAAAGCGTCACCATTAAGTACCTCCCCTGCTAAGACGTCAGTTCGCAACCCGTTGATCTCAACTTTTTGTAAAACATTTACCTTTTTTATTAGATTTGTCATTCTTACTTTCTTATTCTTACTTACGTATGGATCAGTAATTTCACGCACTCTACTGTGCGACCGATTGGTGTAGTGGTGTTGACCCCCAATTCAAATGCTCCTGCGTGGGTCCGGGCTTGGTTTCAAATCCTGTCACGACTATGTATTTTTTGTTTATTTTATTTTTATTTTTGCTTTCACAACGAACTACGTTGTGAGTATGTAGTAAGTTACCTAGTAAAGTTATAGTTAGATGAAACAACTTTTAGTAGGGTCTTAGTAAATTTATTTAAACACAAACCTAATACTTAATCCAATAAAATTAACGAGTGAACAAACATGTCATGTTATCATTGGAACAGTTTATACTTATCGTATAGAATCCAGTGAAAAATAAACAATTTAGATCTCTCGCAAATCAGATCAGACTAAGTAATATTATCTACTTACAATTTAAAACAATATCAGTTATCTTTCAATTTTATAAAAGTTAGTAACAGCTCGCGAACGATGAAGCGCAGTTATCATGAACTAAATACACTAGGTATTCCTTCTCGATAAGCAACTCGCTGGGCCAATATTATGACATCTTTCCATCCCCAATAACCTGAAAATAAGAACATTATTACATAATGGCATAGGTTATAAGATAAAAAAACAACCTCTGTAATACTTATCAGTTATCATACCACTTACCTAACGTTATTCTGCAACTTGCTGGTATTAATAATGATGTTTGTGGCGTTCACATAGATCTGTTTAGACTTCTTAGTTCTTTCGGCCTGATTTGTGTGGCTTTATATGATTCATATCACCAGTCGATAGAACTGCACCGATTTGACCTACGAAAAGTAAAATAAGTGTTATACATTTAAACTCAATTTATACTCATATTTATTCACAAAGATTCTTCTAATATTTACGACTTACCATTATTCCATGATGCCAAGCAATCTCTTTTATGCTTATATTTTGTTCGTAAAGAACAACTATCTTTGTCCTTTCAAAATTGATAAAATGCACCATTGCTATGCTACACGCACCGAAAATAAAACAAGTAACAAAACCAGTCAGTTAATTTTATTGTTCAATAGAATTTAGTGCACAACTACCTTTAATACAATTTTATTAGTTGATGGTAGTCGTGTAAAGAGTTACCTACTATTATTTTGTAAACGAATAATGTAACTTATAAATTCAGCGCTGTTGACAACTGGTGCGGTAGCTCAGTCGGAAAAGCGTGGACTCGCTCACGTTCAATTGGGGCATCGGTGGTTCGAATCCTAGCAAGCAAATAAGTTTTTGTAAGATTTTATTTATTTGAGTCGTTCAGGCAAACAATTTCGTTAGTGTAGCCTGCATACGGCAACTTTCCATTTACACTATAAAGGGTTACCAATTGGTGACGCAGTGTGTACAAAACAAGCCCTTTCGTTTGACACCCCACTCAATATATTTGTGTAACTTTAAAAAAAAATTACCCCCTTGGGAACCTAATATCTTCACAACCCCTTCATCGATTAAGCTCATATGCTCCACCGTAAATTTCCTTACTACAACCTATTGACCTACCAAGTTTCATGCAGATTGGATGAACGGTTCGACAGTTATGCTCGAACAACAATTCGTGAAACATACATACAAACATACAAACATACAAACATACAAACATACAAAGCAAAATCGCCCAACTTACCACTAAGATCTTCGCTCGCTTTGCTCGCTCGATCGATTATTTTGCAAGATATTTTAACAATACAAATCAGGTTTTTCAATGAAGGCACTTTCAGACAGTTTAAGTACACTTAACTATTTAGTAATTTGTGGTTTGGACGTGTAGAGACGATAAAAGTCGTTTAGCAAAAGATTCGTACATATCCAAATACATATGTATTTGGACATACCTCTCACTACCCTCTTAGACTCAAAGGTTCTTAAAAATGCCTAAAAAGATCTGAGAGAATGTCTACCGTGCCTTGGGGATACAGTCGTGAATTTCATTTCATTTCATTTCGTACTTAAACTCGAATAATGTGATCGGGTGAGTATGTGTCAGCTGAAAATCAGTCAATCTATCTATCTATTCAGTCTGTATGCACCGACTGCTGGGTATAGGCCTCTTCTCTACTCCGCCATTCTCTGCGATCCCTTGCCAGTCTCATCCATTGCTGCCCAGCCACGTTCACGATCGATGTCATCGGACCAACGAGCGGGCGGTCTGCCTCGCGCTCGTCGGTCAATCAATCAGTCAGTGGAATCTATTCCAAATTCGTGAAGTGACGTTTTTTCTCTGAAAAATCGTCATCTTTCCGAAAAAAATCATCGAATCGGATGCATTTCCCGAAGTCTGAATCACACTGCAGGTCAAATGTACCCACTTGAAGTAGGTATATTTTCCTTTTTTTGTTGTCTTCTAATTTGTTCTTGGCATTTTAAAATTGTCTTTTTTAAACTTTCGCGTCACTATCCATATTGAAAATTATATGGACACGGGATTTTATCGCGTAATTTACCTTATTTATATAACCCGACGTTTCGGCTGTGTTACAATAGCCATGGTCGCGGGCAGACCTGTCTCCTCGCGACCATGGCTATTACGCGATAAAATCCCGTGTCCATATAATTTTTAAAATTTAAAATAGTCTCCTCAACAAAACTAAAATAACATAATAGTAATTTTCTAATTTATTATTGTCCATCATGCTATTATCATTTGCAAATAATGGTATTTAATTTTGAGTCACGCGATTCTCCCTATTTACGTGTAATTGCATGCATCTGTGTAATGTGCCGGTATGTGGAATATTCTCGGATATTGGAAAGTAATTATAGGCTTGTTTTGTATTTTACATTTTACAATTTTTGTCTAAGGGCTCTAGCAGACATGCTTACTTTTAGTTTTAACATCGCGGAGACCCAAATTGTGACCGCGCACAACGTTGCTTAACTTCAACGATCAATCAAACAAACTACGCCACGAGCGCTTCAAGATAGGTAAGATTATAAATATTATTTTGATAAAAGCCGGCATCTAATAACGCAATAGAATAGGATGTTTTACAGTTTATCTTTTGTCTGTTTGCACAGAGCGTTGTTCGCGCTAATCTCAGAAACGGCTTAACCGATTTAGATGCAGTTTTTAATATTGTATTGTGGTAAACCAGGATCAATTTTTAAAATTTGTTTTATCAAAACCCGTTAATAAAAAAGATAATGTCCATTTAAAGAATCCTGTCTATGCTTGTATTAAATAGAAATCAAACAAACTTTCCTGACGCTGCACTTTATCAATTAATTATCATTCCAGCGGTCAGAAGTGGGTGCAACTTATAATGACCCGGAGTCAGCAGTAGCTCGTTGGAAACAAGATACAAGCTTTAGGGGTTTTTGTGAAACAAAATTCCACTAATATTATAAAACCGAACAGTCCGAGTATATTGTGTGTGTATGCATGTATGTATGTGTGAATGTTTGTTACCATGTATTCCAACATAAAATATTCGCAGATCATACAAACATGGGATGTAGGCCGCTTCCAACCACAACACAGGGAATTTTTTGAGGGGGGGCCCTATGTCCAACAGTGGACGGCCAACGGCTATGATGATGATGATGATGTTACAAACATTTGAATCGCGATGGAAATCGGACTCGTAAACTTCTGTATTTTAGGTGGACTTTCACCCACTGCTCCACACAGGTCGTCGATAAAAACCGCTATCGTTTATAACTTAATCTTACTGCTAATGTTTATAGTTTTAAGAGAAGAGTGAAATGCACTTAAAGTAATTAGATTGCGGAAAAGGTTAGGACTGTGCTACTCTGAGCTGGTTATAAACGATAATTATACAGGATGATGTTTAGTAAAAACAATATTTACTGAAACAAATATCAAAATATCAAATAACTTTATTTGTTAACTGTTAAACACACAAGTTATAAGGTAGGAACACATATATTAAGCCAAGTTAACAAAAAGGCCTCCATTAAGCATAAGCTACAGTAGATAGTCTACCATAGCGCTAGTCTTCCGTGGTAGCACAAAGAACACACGCGAGCAGTGGCAGTGGCAAAACTTAGTTTAAGTCGTGTTTATCATTGACATTAACTTAATGTATTATGCGCATGACCACGAGCTTTAGTCAAAAGTTATAAGTTATTTAGAATTTACAGTTTCATTTAATTATTTAAATGTCTAAAAAAAATGTCTAAGTACCATTTGCATAGCCGAGGTTTTATTTTTGTTTCATAGAAGTAAACAAATCCCTAGTTAGATATTCCTACCATTTATTATTCACTACACTAAGCGTTTATTTACATACAAGGCTAGTTCATAAATTAAAATAATATCCGTAAACTAAACATTTGTAAAATATTAAATTCCTGCTTCCCATTCGTATTCATATTGTTTTAGAAACTTTCACGTGCACGATGCAGAGGCATTTGTACCATCCGACACGATAAATATAAATAAATAATAAATAAATAAATATTGGTGGACATTTCACACAGCTCCATCTAGCCCCAAACTAAGCAAAGCTTGTACTATGGGAGGGAACCAGATAACTGATAGATAGTACTTATATACTTTTTTTTTGTAAATACGTACATAGTTACTTAAAACACCCAGACACAGAACCAACATCTATGTTCATCACACAAATGTTTGTCCTGAGTGGGAATCGAACCCACGACCTATAGTGCAGAAGGCAGAGCTACTACTAACTGAGCTAAGAGGCCAGTCCTTCAGTCAATAAATAATATTAGATTACAATTTAGAGAAAATTAAAGGATGTCACCCGGCAAGCGGACACCGTGTTGACAGTACCGCTCGCTCTGAGTGTGAGTATGGTACACACGGTAAAATAGTTCGACGGTAAAGAGATCGACTCGAATTTAGTAAACATAAAAAGCTTCACAATTGCTGAGTAAGTAGGTAATTTTATTACTAAAATATTTTGAGTAGACATAGACATCCCCTTAGACATCTTCAAAGGATTAAAAATAAAAAATGCCTAAAGATCTGAAATAATATGTCTACCACACCTTGGGAACACAGTGGTGATCACATTTTTTTTTTGAGTCTGACCAAATCGTGTCAATGTAAAAGTCTCTATAGCAATACGGAAAACTCTCAGATACGGATACGGACAGCGCACGTATCGCAAAACTACGGATAGAAAATCTGTCTCTACACTCCCGTTTCTAACTTTAACCGGTTAATTAAACGCCACTCTTGTTGAAATCTCGCTCCAGCATTATGTTAGGTTGTAAGCATCAGTTAAAAAATGTAAGTGCATCCTATCCTACTAAAATTATTAAGGGAAAAATCCGTGTGTATGTGTGTGTGTGTGTGTGTGTGTGTGTGTGTGTGTGCGTGTGTGTGTGTGAATTTTTGTTGCCACGTATCTCCATAACTACTAAACCGTTATTATAAAATTTGGAATGTAGATAGGTTAGATTCTGGAATAACATATAGGTTAATTTTTATCCCGGAAAAATGTTCCCCGTGGAATAAAAAAATAGTGGTTCACGCTGGCGAAGCCGCGAGCATTCACTAGTATTTAATACGAGTATGTACTCATTATGGATCGGTTGAGCTTTCTCTAGATTATCTTAACGCGTTCACTACTCATGGCGCACGTGGCGCTGATGCGTGCACTTGGCCAAGGCGCTTTTCTTCGGAGAGCGTAACTGTAATCTATTCTAATTATAATAAAACAGAAGAGTTTGTTTGTTTGATTGTTTGTTTGAACGCGCTAATCTCATGAAATACATGTCGGATTTGAAAATTTATTTCTGCATGTGATAGCTAAACTGTTGAGGAAGGTTATTGGCTACTTATCGTCATCATCAACATAAACCATTACTACGGGGGCAAGGCCGCAAAGGCGCTGCTAGTTTGACATAAAGGCAGTTTTTATGTCAGTCGTCAACACACAATAGTCAAAAGCGCAGTTATTTAGTAATATAACATAATTATATCAGACGCATAATCACTATTTGTAAGAGCTATTTTTGCAATGAATTTACCGGTGCAAGAAACTCGTGCTAAGGATACATCTCGCGTTTCCAGCATTAAATAAATTGGACATGTGAAAACAAGTGCACGCGTGTCGTTATTTATTTTCCTTTAGAATTTTAGTTAATTTGCGAAGAGTTACAATGAACATATATTTTTTAAGTTCATTACTTAGAAATGTAAATAAAGTATTTACTTACTCGAGATAATTATCATGCTAAATATTATGGATAATATTTAACAATATTATAATAACAATAATAACCTTTTATTTAGATCAACTTACAAGGTCTAATACTACATGTATTATTTCCAGTAAATATTTTAATTTCTTGTTAAATATTAGTTGAAAAAATCATAAATTAGCTAACTGGTTATAAATACTAAAACTAGTTTTAACCACACTTCGCAACAGCCTGTATCGTCGGGTCACTACATCACTGTCCCTCGGGTGTATTACCGTCAGCGGGTCGGATCCGACATTTTTTGCCGTAAATCTAATTTATTTGTATTAGTTAATGACTTAGGTACGCGTCGGAATGGTGATACAACTCTTTTGGACGGATAGAGAGGGTTTGATACTTTGGCGAGAAACAGACTTACATACCGGTCAACCGGGGTGAATTTAAATCACGGGGCGAAGTTGATTAATACTAAAAATATTTGCTTTATGGTCTATAATACGATTAAAATTAAACGCAGATGATTTTTTTTTTGCTTGTATAGGTAGCATTTACTTTTTCACTATAATTTGAACGAACTAACGGGACTTTATCGCGTTATTACTTTTGTTTATTATTTTCCGACGTTTCGAGTGCGTTAGCTCTCGTGGTCACGATATGTCTACAGATCGCGAAAGTTTAAAATGTGCTATTTTTTCACTATATTTTCAATCAGTCTCAGTGCAAGGAAGCAAGCCGTTTGAAAGTAAAAAAAATACGAAGAGCATGTGAAAAAAAAAACGTTTTAATTATTTTAAAAATGGGCGTCTTTCTCATTTCAAGTTAAAACAGGGTGTATCAAAGTGACCCCATATCAAGTCGATAGTACCTACAGCCCAAGAAACGGGACGTAAAATATGCTCTTTACCATAAAAAAGACTTCTTATTTAAATATTATTATCAACGGGATAATAACCATGATTATTGAGTTTTATTATTATTTAGTTTTATTATTGAGTTTCGTAACCATGATAGTTTTAAAAGTTATATAGACTTCTTATTAATTGTATATCATCTTTCTAGATATCACAGCGTTAAAAGTAAGAATAGAATAGAAGAATAAAAGTATCAAAACTTCTTAGTTGCGTTTTATCGGAGCAATTATTTTAAGTTTTGTTCCGTGTCCCGTTTCGCGGTTTGCCGGTGTCCATTAACTCAGTTTACCCGACTGTGGAATTTTAAATTATATTGCAGTTTTATTGGTTTTAAATGAGAGATTTATACCTTTGGGAGATTAGGACTGAATTTGTTTATTACTTGCAACTCTTTTCAATCGATTAGAGTAGTAAAGCCGAATAATTGTAGTAGCCGAATAAACTTATGTTGGTTGGTTTAAAAACCTAATGGAAGGACACCAATGTAGAAATATCTATGGTATCAAAATAATAAGTTCTAATTATAGTCTATGGTTTTAGTTACTCTATGAAAGAACAATAAAATGTCAGTCAGTCTGAAACAATCACTACGGAGTTTTATTAGGTTATGGGCCCAGTAACGCGTGTTTCAATAAAATGTCAGTCAGTCTGAAACAATCACTACGGAGTTTTATTAACCAAAACATTATCAGTCGAGAGATAAATGTATGACGTGCCTCTGATAACCCTCCTATACATTATAAAAGTTTTTTGAAAAAAAAATTCAATCATAAAAAATATTTGGTCGAGTTACGGTTTTATATTGGTTCTATAAGGTTTAGTTTAGTTTGTTTATTTATAACTTGAAGTTTTTCTTACTATGTTATAACAAAGGGCTTAAGTGACAATGACCAACAAGCCAATAAACCCAAGTATTTTCACTTCAAAGTCAACGACCAAAATTAAATTTCAAAGTCAAAATCAATATTTTTAAACAAAAACATCAATAGCCCTTAAGGCGACATGTGGCCTTTTAAGTGGCGGTGACAATACTACAAATAAAGTTACGTTTTGTAAGAGCCAAATTTATTAATTTACAATACAATACCGAGCCACACACCCTTAACAACTCAATCCTTTCAAACAAAATTCAACTATAACAACAACAATCTATAGTCCTGAATATCATAACAGCACATTTTAAGATTTTTTTCTACTATAAATTTCAAATGTAAGATCTGTTGCATTCGCGTAGAGTACAAATTTCAGTGTGATATCAAAAATTTAGAGTTCCCGTTAAGTCAATTGAAATAAACCCATATTCAAATAATGCTAGGGAGGTGTATCGGTTAAAACGTATGTAATTATTGGATAGGGAGACTAAAACAGTCAAGCGTGGTGAGTTTAATGAATTTAGTTCGATGGTTCAGTACACTGGGTGAGATCGTGTGTGAGGTTTTTAGATTGAGTTGAAATAATTTTGCACTAAGAAATTTGAAAAATAAAGAAAAAAGTAGTAGCGTTACGTTAGCTTGCTATTCAAGTGCGCTAACTTTATTTTGATACTTCTCTCGAGGGTCTTACTTTTTTTTCAGACCGCACATGAAACCACATCATCGGCCATTTTGATTTTTTAAGAATTTTATTTTCTAAGGGACATTCGCGCCATGAAGACGAATCTAATGTTACATTCGTCTTCATCGATGAATCATTTATCAAAATCTGTTGATCCGTTGCGTAGTTACGAGCGGACATACGGGTCAAACTCATAACTTTCCTTTTAGGCTTTGTCGCTGTCGGGTTAAAACTAAAGCTCAAAATGAAAATATTATAAAACTGGAAGTTTCCTAAGGGC
Source organism: Camptogramma bilineatum (assembly GCA_958496255.1). NCBI lineage: Eukaryota > Metazoa > Arthropoda > Insecta > Lepidoptera > Geometridae > Camptogramma > Camptogramma bilineatum. The sequence goes on along the minus strand of OY292468.1, from coordinate 11,594,604 downwards.
GTAGGCACACTGCGTTTTTTGCAGCGTGTTTGTATCGATACAAACGCGATTCGAACGTGCAGCTCAAAAACGCGTTTCAGAAAATGTCGTGTGCCCACTCTCTCTCACTCTAAGACCATGGCTACCGTCCATCGATACAATGGAGTTAGGGTGCGCACGTGTCGGTCACGTGGCCGCGGATGATGGCCACGGAAATTGATGTGCTGGATAGGTTTGCCAGAAAAACATGGAGTAGGCCTGATTTTGTTGAGGATACAAAAAGTTTTTAAATGAGGTGGGATAAAAATGAGGCTGTCATAAGTCTGACTCGATTTTTTATATTTTTAAATGGACTCCAGTAACACCGAACCTTATTTTGGATTATTTAAAAGTCAATCAAAATGCTTTTTTTTTTAGCCAACATCGTCTCATTGCACGGCAAATGCATACCTCCAAAAATAAAATAGAAATAAAAATGTGGGTGTGAATTTTTAATCGTCCATTTTCTGATCTAAATTACGTCAATTTCCTTTATATCTAATTTTATTAAAAAAAAAAATCTTAAATAATCACATAAATTGAAACTATTATCAATAATGATTAACACCCTCACGGATCAGACATAGTTTTTTTACGCACTGCTTAAAAAATAACAATATGCTGATATCACTACTCCACAGACTTCACTTTCTACACTTTTACATCTTCCATTTACGTTCGTTTGATTCGATTCTGATTTCGTCAAAGCCATCGTAAAACACTGTACGGGTCCCAATTGTTTTTATACAACGCACACTTACACACTCATTTAGACATGCTGTATGTCTAGTTGTTTTGCGAATGACATTTTGTTGTTTTCTTTTTAGACGCGTTGTTTTGTTGTCTGTTTGACGCGGGAGCGTGTCGTTTTGATAGACTGTCAAATTTACATTATAATGATCTGTCGGGATTTGGTATCGTGACGTTGTGAGAATGTTTTTTCTTCATCGCTGATACTCAAAAGTAAATTGAAGAATAATATTATGACATGAGTTTCAAAGAAACATGTATGTACACTCAGGATGGCCTACATCAGAATTCATCACAGGCGTGGTTATGCAGATTGATACTTTGGTATGAAATAAATGTCTTCTTCTTGACAGCCATTGTTATAATTTTCTATTAATTTACAATAGTCACAAAATAAAGCTTCTACATCGTAGATCACATTTATAAAACTCGTTATCCACTCTAACTTGATTTAAATAAGCTTGGATCAAAGCAATACATAGCGATTTGTCGAAGACGTGGTGCGCAGTTGACCATCTTTCAAGAAGTCCCCTTCTGAAGATTGTCATCCCGCCTCCATCGACACGACACTTCGCTAGAGCGACCTTCTTGGTCACTCTGGTTATAGACGATTCGCTAGAGCGACCTCCTTGCAGTTCATGCATGTCACTCTTGTTATAGACAATTCGCTAGAGCGACCTTCTTGCAGTTCATACTTAATTGTTATAGACAATTTGGCAAGGCGCTGCCATGTATAATGTTTTGACTTTAGAAAAAAAAAACAATTCAAAGAAAAGCTAGGTAAGGATCTATAGGTAAACAACAATTTTTCAAAATCTTTTACGGTGTTTCAATAATTTCTAATTTCATAAAAATGTCTAACCTCTCCTACTACTATTATAGTTATAGTTAGCTCAATTAGTAATTAGAAAAAAATTATAAAACATAATCGCGATGAAAGATTCTTAAATCTTTAGGCATTCAAGATCAATTGAAATGTGTTATCAATAAGAAAGGATAAAATCATAGGCATTTCAAAATTTCTTTTTGTTACAACCCCAAATTTTGCAGAAGTTAGCATTTATTTTGTGTTATCGCATAGGTTGCAAGCCCGTCATCGCCCGATTTCGATCGCTAACTTTTCTCACGATGTTTTCCTTCACTGTTAAAGCTTATAATAACTACAAAGATCGCTAAACAAACGAAAAATATATTTTTTTAGACAATTCTTAAAAATAATAATCAATGAAAATACAGAGAAAGTAAAAAAAAATAACCCCTAAATGCATGCTGAGTCGATTAGACCGGCAACATGCATCTACGTGGGACATCAAACTATAGTCATTGTAGACTACAATTTACACACGCCCTTAGGCTATTTAAAGTTTATTATAGCAAAACATTCACATGAATAAAAAAATATATAGAAATACTAAGGTTGTCTGGAAAAGATCGCTCATAGCGATAAGACCACCCAATTTTGCTCCAAATTTTATGTGTTTGTTTTAATTTTTAATTTGTTTTAATGCCCATGTGGTGTTACAATAAAGTGTTAATCTATCTATCTATCTATACTATAAAAATATGAAATTACATACTAACCATAATTACACACTACCCATAAAATGACTATTTTCACTTCCTACTAAGTTTTTATTTAATAGCTTTGGTTTCTACGTTGCATGAAAACACTAGCTTCCATTGACCCACCATTGTTTTTATTTTAACACCAAAAATACCTATAAATGGGACAAAACTCGAATAAAACCAGGATTTGCAGTAAAATTTTAGCATTTTCAGTGCAATAAAATTTTATCCAATCTGCAAGTTAACCTCTAACGGTGTCGGTATACAATTTTAAATGTTTTGACATAAAAATATTTTTAAATTGTTTTTATTGTTCAGTGTTTGTGTCGTAAGAGAAGCGGCTACCCTTTCAACTGAGAGGACTTCAACCTACTAAATACCAAACAATTCGTCCTTCTAATTGAATTTCACAATCCACAATTGAGCATTCATTGTCACCGTCACCGTCACAAGTATGTCCTCAAAGACAATATTTGTTGAGGACACACGTGACTGGTGTGGGAAATGTTCGGGAATACATTAGTTTGGGGACACTTGAGTTGCCGTGTCGAGTTTAAAGGAGGTAATGAGTGGTGTAAGAAAGTGTGAAGTTTTAATGAGCCGAAATTTTGATATGACACATTTTTAGAAATGAATCAATACGATTATCATCACTTTATAGTTTAATACTTGCTTGCTTGCAAAAGTATCTACAAAAGTGAATTTGTTTTTTTGTACGTTTTTTTGGAGCTTAATCATGATTTTAAATCAAATGCCCGCAAGGTTGACTCATTGTTCATTTAATTTTGTACAGGATTTTTATATGACAATAACCAGTCAATTTTCTTGTAATTCTGAATTAAAAGTTTAAGCTATTTTCAGAACAATAGAATAATGATCAAACACATGTTTATTGTGACTTCAATATGTACCTCATTTGTACCTCATCCTTTCATGAAAGGCAAAAATACCCACAAATCTCGACATCGTAACAATACGTGCTTACACGCCCTACACGTCGAAACCGAAATCTGGACAATACGATAAAAATAATCTTGCTCCCTATTAATTATAATTGACATATTTCGTACCATCAGCGATTTGTATTGCATGGTCACGTGACCTCGTGTTTGTTTTGATGTCCGGGGTCTAAGAGACCGGCCATCATTAGAGGGTTGAGGCTCTTCAGATTCTTGGGAATTATCGATATTTGATATAATGACGATGAAATTATCGAGTACTTCAAGGACAATACATTATTGTGTAGCAATAAAATAAAATTAGTGACAACAACGCTGAAGAAAATGGCATAGGTACATGAAATGATTTATTAATGAATTTATGAAACAGTTTTATTTTTTATATTTGTATCAGTTTTATTTAATAGTGTTTTTTAAGTTGTGTTTTAAGCCATTAACCAACCCAAAAATATCGATGTGATTTTTTAAGTTATTTCACCCACAAAAAATTGGTCTTGGTTTTTATTTTAAAGATTTTTGAATAAAACATATTTTTCTAATTTCAATTGTTTAACAACTTTTACAACACAAAAGTGGTAAAATAATTAATTCATTACAAATAATACAATTAAATGCCAATGATTCTCACGACCCCACCCTCTGCCACATTTGTCTCAACTAAACAAAACATTTTGTAAAACATTGTTGAACAATTTACCAAACATTTTGTTAGTGAAGCGCCACGCGAGCGCCGCGGGCTAAAGTAGGAAGTAACAATAACTGAGTGTGTTATGAATTAAACATAACGATAATTTCGTTATTGGGTTTGGTGTGATTTTTTATTATGACTCATTTATAAATCTTTTGCTAAAAACTACCCTAAACTAAATATAAGCAAATTGAATTTAAAAATATGCCATTTTTTCTTTTCAGTTGTTCTGTAGTAAGTTTTTTGGAACAAAAGTGTAAAAGAAACCTAGATAAATACTCCCGTAATCTGAATCAACATAAGGGAGTGTCCACATTGCGTTTTCTGAAGCGCGTTTTTGCTACGCGTTGCGAACGCGCGTTTGTATCGATACAAACGCGCGTTTGTATCGATACAAACGCGCGTTCGCATCGCGTTTGTATCGATACAAACGCGCGTTCGCATTGCGTTTGTATCGATACAAACGCGCGTTCGCATCGCGTTTGTAGTTTACTAGTTTGATTGCTAGTTTGCCTGCTAGTTTGTCTGATGTTTGTCTGCTAGTTTGTCTGCTAGTTTGTATGCTAGTTTGTCCCTTATCAAAAGTGTCCTGAAGCTAACGTGTCCCTTCGTAAAAGTGTCCCGAAGCAAAAGTTTCTCGAAGCAAAAATGTCCCTTAGCAAAGTGTCCCGAAGCAAAAGTGTCCCAAAGCAAAAGTGGCCCTTAGCAAAAGTGTCCCCAAGCAAAAGTGTCCCGAAGAAAAAGTGTCCCGAAGCAAAAGTGTCCCGAAGCAAAAAGTGTCCCGAAGCAAAAGTGTCCCGAAGCATAAGTGTCCCCAAGCAAAAGTGTCCCTTAGCAAAAGTGTCCCTTAGCAAAAGTGTCCCGAAGCAAAAGTGTCCCCAAGCAAAAGTGTCCCGAAGCAAAAGTGTCCCGAAGAAAAAGTGTCCCGAAGCAAAAGTGTCCCCAAGCAAAAGTGTCCCCAAGCAAAAGTGTCCCGAAGCAAAAGTGTCCCCAAGCAAAAGTGTCCCGAAGCAAAAGTGTCCCGAAAAAAAAGTGTCCCGAAGCAAAAGTGTCCCGAAGCAAAAGTGTCCCGAAGAAAAAGTGTCCTGAAGCAAAAGTGTCCCGTAGCAAAAGTGTCCCGAAGCAAAAGTGTCCCGAAGCAAAAGTGTCCCCAAGCAAAAGTGTCCCGAAGCAAAAGTGTCCCAAAGAAAAAGTGTCCCGAAGCAAAAGTGTCCCGAAGCAAAAGTGTCCCTTAGCAAAAGTGTCCCTTAGCAAAAGTGTCCCTTAGCAAAAGTGTCCCGAAGCAAAAGTGTCCCCAAGCAAAAGTGTCCCGAAGCAAAAGTGTCCCAAAGAAAAAGTGTCCCCAAGCAAAAGTGTCCCGAAGCAAAAGTGTCCCGAAGAAAAAGTGTCCCGAAGAAAAAGTGTCCCGAAGCAAAAGTGTCCCGAAGCAAAAGTGTCCCGAAGCAAAAGTGTCCTCAAGCAAAAGTGTCCCGAAGCAAAAGTGTCCCGAAGAAAAAGTGTCCCGAAGCAAAAGTGTCCCGTAGCAAAAGTGTCCCGAAGCAAAAGTGTCCCGAAGCAAAAGTGTCCCGAAGCAAAAGTGTCTCGAAGAAAAAGTGTCCCGAAGAAAAAGTGTCCCGAAGCAAAAGTGTCCCGAAGCAAAAAGTGTCCCGAAGCAAAAAGTGTCCCGAAGCAAAAGTGTCCCGAAGCAAAAGTGTCCCGAAGAAAAAGTGTCCCGAAGCAAAAGTGTCCCGAAGCAAAAAGTGTCCCGAAGCAAGTGTCCCCAAGCAAAAGTGTCCCTTAGCAATTGTCCCGAAGCAAAAGTAAAAGTGTCCCGAAGAAAGTGTCCCGAAACAAATGAAAAACTTAGAGCAAATAAGCAAATTAGCAAACAAACTAGCAGACAAACTAGCAGACAAACTAGCATACAAACTAGCATACAAACTAGCAGACAAACAAGCATACAAAAAAGCAAAGTACAAAAGCAAACCCTGCTTAAACACGTTTGTATCCATAAAAACGCGATGCGAACGCGCGTTTGTATCGATACAAACGCGCGTTCGCACCGCGTTTGTATCGATACAAACGCGCGTTCGAACCGCGTTTGTATCGATACAAACGCGCGTTCGCATCGCGTTTGTATCGATACAAACGCAAACCGGGAGTGTACACATTGCGTTTTCTGCAGCGCGTTTTTGAGCTGCGCGTTCGCATCGCGTTCGCAACGCGTTTGTATCGATACAAACGCGCTACAAAAAACGCAATGTGGACACTCCCTAAAGTGATAAAATATACTCAAATTTTAAATGATTTTGGTATTATAATTAATTTGTTTGTCGCTGGCCCCTTAAGCACTTTTTGTGCTAAAACTATAAAGCTAGATATTAGACCGGGCCGGGCCGTGTCCGTGCTGTGCCAGAGCGGAGTCCATAGGAATGTTAGTAGACGGGCCCGGACGGGACACGGATCAGGCACTGTTTAATATACTGAAGTCGAATAATTAAGTGAACTTATGCTGCGTTACTCTACAAAAAGGGTAAAAATATCTACGTTTGTATATGTGTATGCATATCTGGTTTAGAAAAACAACAAAGTTTTTTGAAATGTTTCTAAACTGTGGGGCAAGCGCTAGATATACAAAAATATTTTCAGTTGTTGATTTCTAAACAAAAACACACAATCAAAAGCTTGTGTATTTGTATGTTCAATCGCCAAACTGTTATTCTATTACTTACGGGAGAGTTATTCATGTGGGACGTAACCTGAGGCGAAATTTGTTGCAACAATAAAATAATAGGGGCCCAGAACAATAACCGATTGCAAATATGCGCATATAGCTTGAGGTTATAGTAGTAAGTAAAGAAAGTAAGTTCGTATGAGCAAGTGGCCAACTCTGGTGAGTTTTTAGGCCGCCTAAAGGCCTCCGTCATGACTTATTGAATTAAAAGCCGGTACCGACAATTTAACGTGCCCTCCGAAGCACGGCCCATTCTGATAAAAAAATCTCCAATACCTAATTAATTTTGTTAACTAAAAAATAATATACCTAATCTTGTCTAAAATACATAACTCTTTAAAAACTAGAGAAAATCTTCGTAGCACCTCGTAGCCAACTTGCTACGCGTCTACGAAATGCTACGGATCTTCGTAGCTCTTTGTTTCGTGTGAAAAGAGTTCGTAGCTCTTCTAGTCCAACTTTGTATCGAGGTTCAAAGTTTAACGGGTCCATTTCTATGAATATACCTCTAATATCACTGGATTAGCCTTTCAAATGTTAGTTTTGTCTGTTTGTGTCTTTCATGAGCAATGAAACTTTGAAGGGTGGTCTATAATTTTGGTATATTTGGAGATTGAGGATTGGTGTTGTTTATGATACATTTATTATAGAAGAGAATTTGGGAAAACATATGACATTAATACGAAACAAGACATTCTAACTAAAAACATGTTTCAATATAATTAAAGATTATTTCTGTGATCGCGAAAGTGTAAATTACTAGCTGCTACCCGCGGCTTCGCTCGCGTGGTACTCGGATAAAAAGTAGCTTATGTTACTCTCCAGCTTTCCAACTATCTTCAAACAAAAAATCACGTCAATCCGTCGCTCTGTTTTGACGTGAAAGCAGGACAAATAAACAAATAAACACATTTTCACATTTATAATATGGGTACGGATTTTTGGTATGTTTCATAGACAATAATAAAGTCATAAAAATAAGTTCACCAATGTTAACTCGGATAAAAAGAAATGAGATTTTTAAAGTTTTTGTTATACATTTTTAGAAAAACTTTTAACAATCCTTGCCTTTTGTAATTCTTTAGTAAAGCATTGACAATGCTCACCCTTAAAAATCCGCATCAAAATTCAATATTGCATCGGATCAACCCTCTCCCTGACACACGGCTGTAAAAGTTAACAGCAATTGCTTCCGCGTCTAGCTATTGTGATGTTGATGTTACGGAGATGTTTCTAATGGGCTGTGGTGCTCAATATTTAAAATTAAACAGGCTATGACTATTTCAAGCACTGGTAATCACGGCGAGCTTGTATGAAAAATGTGATGAGAGTGAATGAGGCGAAAGAGGTGTGTCAGGATCGTAGCAAGTGGAAATCCGTGGTCTCTGCCTACCCCTGTGGGAAAGAGGCGTGATTTATGTATGTATGGTAATCACTCTAATCCTAATGTTATAAATGTGAAAGTTTGTGAGGATGGATGGATGTTGATGATGTTACACGCAAAACCTACAAAATTTATTTCCCTTAAACTTAGAATGTACATAGTTTATGACCAAGAATAACACATCTAGGCTACTACCTATGGACGCCTGTGACACCAGAGGAGTCACACACGCGCTGCTAAGCCATCACTGCGTCGACACGACAACACATGGACAAGACTGGTCCACCAGTTGTCACCACAGAGCTTCCTTACAAAGCTCTGGCGACTTTACTCACCGCAGGAACACAAAAACATTCGAGAAGAAACTTTGAGAATCTTTTTAATAAAAACAGTCCTTGCAACACCGATAAATGCGACTAATGCGGTTTTTAACGAACCTGCGAGCCATTGTCGCTCCGTGGCTCTGTAAGTTTGTAAAGGTATATCGATGCAATCAGGGAAGGGTGAAAATTGTTTTGCTAAATATTTTATTTTTTTACAGTACGTTTTAGGTTTTCATTATAAAGAGATGTGAGGAAAAAGCGTAAGGTCACCGAGCTCGAAATCCGTACCCTTATTATAAATGTGAAAGTGTGTTTATTTGTTTGTTTATTTGTCCTGCTTTCACGTCAAAACAGAGCGACGGATTGACGTGATTTTTTGTGTGAAGATAGTTGGAGAGCTGGAGAGTAACATAAGCTACTTTTTATCCGGGTACCACGCGAGCGAAGCCGTGGGCAGCAGCTAGTTTTTTTTTATAAATCACGTAACAGTACAAGCGTTGCTTAGTTTGGGGTTAGATGGCGCTGGGTGCGTGTGTGTGTGTGTGTAATCTACCAGGTTTTTTACTTATGTTATCATAAAGTAAATAACAGAAGCGCTCGTGGCGTAGCTTGCTTAGACGTTCTTGATTGATCGTTGAAGTTAAGCAATGTTGTGCGCGGTCATAATTTGGTTGGGTGACCACAAGTGGCATTAACGACTGAGCGCTTCTGTTCTTCGGAGGGCATTTTAAACTGGCAGTCTCGACTTTTAAGTCGTTAAGCCATGACGTGGGTCCGTGTAGTCAGCCTAAAAAGGCTCAGTCTGAAAATCAGCGCTATCTCCCATAGGACTTCATGAGATCTACCGAGCATTAGCTGAGACTTGACCTATTGGCACCACTGGTATTTGAACCTTCTAATTGTCTGTTTTTATGTGTAACTTTCTCCGTGTATTTTTAACTGTTTTGTATCATCTGTGTGTTAAATAAACGTTTATCTTACCTAACTTACCTTATAAGACTAAAAACCTCCGTTACTATAGTTAGCTACAGCTCATACGAAAGATAGACAACTGGCTTTGTAGTATGACCTCTAGCAAAATCCTCTCTCAAGATCCCCAGAGGATATCACTATACATAAATCCGAGCCAGTGCATACGTTACGGCATTAATTTGAAGGAAGTCACTCGTAAACTTTTACGATATCGTCTATCGACTTCCGAAAGGGTTCTAGTTTATGAGTTGATGTTTGATGGTTCTAAGACTTGATGATTCAAGTGTATGTTGAATAGTGTTTGTATACCAACTTTGCCATTTTTAACCGACTTCAAAAAGAAGGTTCTCAATTCATCAGAATCTTGTTTTTTTGTTTGTGTCATGTAATCGGTGAACGGAGAGAGAATGAGGCGAAAGAGGTGTGTCAGGATCGTAGCAAGTGGAAATCCGTGGTCTCTGCCTACCCCTGTGGGAAAAAGGCGTGATTTTTATGTATGTTTGTATGTAATCGATTACTTGAAGACACCTGGACCGATTTTGAAAGTTATTTTTTGTGTGAAAGACTCTTTCCGATTGGTGCCGTAATTCTTTTCATAACTCTGAAGATCCCTGACAGATTCTCACCAAATTTTTGTCGCACCAATCCAAAAGTAGGTAGGTATATTACTTACCCTTCCAGACAAAAAAATATTTTTTCAAATCGATTTAGGCTTTGAATAATCGGTAAACATATATAAAAAAATAACAAAAAAAAATATTATTTATTTATTTAAAAAACAAATCAAAACATTTCTACCAATTTTCATCACGTGGCACCACTTAAAATAAAATTGCAATTTTTTTACATTTTTAAATTTATATTTATTGTAACTTTAAACTTTATGGCGTTAGATATAAGGGTTATAGAATGGTGAGGTGTGAAGTGGGTGGTTCTGCAATAAATTTTAAATCCATTAGTTAGGACTCCAAAGTACACATGTTAGGGGTCCATTCACTCCATTTAACTTTATGAGGTTTAAATTCGGTGAATTGTTACGCACTCAGATTTGATACAGACTTAAGGAAATCTCAAAATTCATACCTATATTATAATTGTAAAAGTGTGTTTATTTGTTTGTCCTGCTTTCACGTCAAAACAGAGCGACGGATTGACGTGATTTTTTGTATGGAGATAGTTAGAGGACTAGAGAGTAACATAAGTTACTTTCTATCCGGGTACCACGCGAGCGAAGCCACGGGCAGCAGCTAGTTGAAAATAAAAATAAATTGGCAGATGAAATTTTTCATCACATAAATCTCGCATTATAATTATTTTATTTTTATTCCAACTATTAAAATTACCTATTTCATTATTATTATATTATATTAATTATATTAGTATTTCTCCAAAGTGTTAAAGTTTGTAATAAAGTTTATCCTAACTTAAAATATTTTTTAGAACTACTATGTACCTACTTTATTTTCAAATAATTAGGAACGTAGTTTTTTTAAGTTATTTATGCTTAAAAATAAAAATAATTAAATCAAAATACGTTTCTACTATTTCAAATTAATATTTTAACGCTGTTTTTGTTAAATCAATATTGTTACCAAACATTTTTTCAATAAAACTAATGTATTAACACTTTCCCACCCTTTACCAAAACACCATAATAACCTAACAAAACACTTTTCTATGTTCATTCATCTATTATAATCCAATAATCACTTGCACAGTAATTTTGTTTATCCCTACGGTCACTCCAATTTCGATAATACTTTTCCAAAAATATCATTCACGTAAAGAACCCTTCCTTTAACCGTCGAAGCATAAAAAGTTGTCACATACATCTAACCCTTCAATACAGCTATAATGGTACAAAAGACCCATTTATCAGTTTTTTGTGATTGATTATGTGCTTATAGCATTTCTTAATCGATTGTTTGTGGTGTGATTGTGTTTTTTTTATACGCGAAACATAAATTATAATGTGGATACACCCCATTGATTAAATATTATTAATTGTCTATTATAGATTTAGTAATAATTACAGTCATCTTCAATGTAAAATGGTCCTTTTGTACTTATACAGAATACTAGCAGCGCCCTCGCGGCGTTGCCCCCGTAGGTAGTGATGGTATATGGTGATGATGATGATGAAAAGTAGCCTATAACCTTTTTCAAGAGCTTAGCATCAAAAGCAGAAATAATTTTGCGAATCCGACTGGTAGTTCATGAGATTAGCGCGTTCAAACAAACAAACCTTTCCGCTTTATATTATTAGTATAGAGTATAGATATAGATAGTATAGATTACGAAACCATATTTTACTTTCACTTCAAAGGAGAATAAAAATGTAAAAAAGATAAAAATAATTTACGACTCTCAAAACTATACACCCACATCTGAACGCTTATTAGCAAAAACACATAAATATATCAAAATTGAGTGGCCAAAGCAAAATTGCAGATATTTTCTAAATTTGACCCCTTGTTCGGGGTAGCGTTACGAATTTTATAACATTTACACTTGAACCCGATGAAATGTTAAAAATACATTGTCCATGAACTTCGGGGTCATTTGTACCCGGTCACACATGATTTAAGTGTTAACTATAATGCCATTTCTTCTGAAATATTTTACTGTTTGAAATATTTTATTTTATGTTTACAATTCCTTACTTGGTTCAAAATTCAATGTTTAAATATCATTTATTCAGTAAGACTGCTATGACCACTTTGAAACGTCTTAAGAGCCTCCTGTTCTTTCGCGATCAACACCATGAAGAATCAGGGCAACAAACACGGTATGGGGCCTAGCTTTCTTTTCGGTGATCAAAACAATAATATGTAATGAAAGCCTAGTAAAATAAAAAAATCTTATTAATAAAAAAACGAATAAAAGGAATTATTCATTCTAACATTTTTATGTTACTTGCCCTAATTCTATGCTCTTTGCCTTTAAAATAAGAAATGGTTCAAAAGTAATAAAAGCTTTACAAAGCGCAACATTGTCGCACAAATATAATCACAGCAGTTAAAGTGAGATGTTTCAAAACTGTCCTCAATTTTGACCGTCCATTTAATTAACGCCGTCACGGGTCTTAGTAAGATGTCGTTACAATGTAAATCTGTTGACCACGTGTGGTCGTTTAGACCGATACGGACAATATGACAATTCTGAATTTCATGCGTTGGTTGAGGGGTTGAGTAAATTGGCTATTCTTGAAGATGCTATTAATATTTTTATTAATAGATTTAAACTAAATATTATAAAAACCAATTTAAGGGATCGTAGTACAATATCATTGATTAATAATAAACAGAAATGATCAGTATAATTTTTATGAAATTATTATTCATGGTTTTAGTGATTTTTTATGTCGCATCCTTTATAGACCAGATGGGATATGTTTTTGTATGAATTATTTTTCTTGACCGTATGTTAATTCTGTATAGAAAACTAATAAACGGACGCGGCTTCGCCCGCGTGGTCTACTTTTTTATCCCGCGGGAACCATACATTTTTCAGGAATAAAAATAGCCTATGTGTTATTCCAGAACTTAGATTATCTATATTCCAAATTTTATCAAAATCGGTTTAGCAGTTATGGAGATACGTGGTAACAAATATTCTCACACATACACACATACACACGGACTTTCGCCTTAATAATATTAGTAGGATAAAATGATGATTTAGACCACTTAATTAAATTGAATCTAATCTTAGTACGCGGTCCAACTAACCCCTAATTATTCAGTAGAAGGGTTAACGTAATTAGTGTTAATTAATTAACTAGCGATTTGATCATCTTTTCTAGGTGACAGTTACATGACATTTTGACATGATGTGGGTTTTAATTTAAATTATTGAACATTTTAATTGATGTAAAATTATCAATTTTGGTAATGCGATATTTTGTTACACTTATAAAAATTAAAAAGGGTTAAAATTAAAACAAAGATTTTGTCAGAATTTAGACATTTATTTTGACATAAAGTTAAAAGTAATATAAATACCTACCAAAGATTTTGACAGGATTTTGACATTTATTTTGATACAAAAACTTGTATTGTGTCTGTTTGGTCCATCATTAAAATCAAACTCCATTTAAACATCATTGCGCATTGTAAAAATGACATCAACTGTAAAACGATATATGTCAAACCCAGTCAATAGCAATTGTCAACTGTCAATTTATCGAATGTCAATGCTTAATGGTCTGTCAAAACATATAATCAGTTAATGACTTTAAATAGAGTTTATTCTTGCTGAATGTACTTGATGTATGATGTGATGAGAGACATTTGAAGATTCTCATAGTTTGAATGATTTGAATTTATTTTATGGTATTGCTTTTTAACCGACTTGAAAAAGGAGGAGGTTCTTAATTCGTTGGATTTTTTTTTCTCTTTTATGTAATATCACCGATTACTCAAAGACGCCTGGACTGTTCTGGAATTTTTTTTGAATGAAAAGGTAGGTTTGGTATAGGTATACTTTCAGATTGGTGCGACAATTTACTGTGAATCTTTCGAGGATCTTCAGAGTTATGAACAGAAATGCACCTCGAGAGTGCAGGAAATCGCTCATAACATTGAAGTCGGTTTTTAATTTTTCTTTTATTTAGCCATTTGCTATTGCTTATGTAAGGTTATTGCTTTTATAGTGATTTATTTCAATACACGTACGGGAAAACACCATTTTGACTTCATCCAATTAAACAGCAAAAGAAAACATTATACAGCTGATAATAAAATCCACACATTATTGGAGTGGAAAACGCGCACATAAAATTTTAAGTAGTTTGGACTCACTTGAAAATATGAGGGACTCGTAAAGTGGGTAAATAATACAAAATACAATAAGTGCTAGTATTGAAGATAGTATTGGAGATGTAAGGCTGTGATCTACTGAAACTTAGGCCTTTACATCTTTACTAAATGATTTATACAGTATTAGGAGGCAATCTTTGCATACACTTAACGGGACACTGTAGTGCCTGGGACATTGTATGAGATGGAATTGATTTAAGGGTGAAAAGCGGCCCCCACACGGTAAAGTTCGGACCGCGCATCTGGACTGCGTTCCAAACCGCGGATGGATCTGTACAGTTTTGACCGCGGATTAAACTGTCGTGCTAATTATGACAAAAAATGTGTCCACGGATTGGGACGCGTGCGAATCTGACATATTTAGGAAAAACGATCATAACTGTGCGTTTAAATTGATTTTCAAGAGTTTCGACCGTAGCAGTTTAGACTGGCGCGTGGAACATGGTAAATTTTAAAATTTTTTTGATGTCAGATTGAACTGTCAGCCCCGCGCATCTACATGTACTCGTACTAGTTTCGGAGTCTACGTTTCGGAGCGAGGGATGGAACGGCGCGTGCTGTTTCCGGCGTTCCGAACTTTACTTTACTTAGTTTAGATGTAAATTAGGAAAGAGACTCTCTCTTCTTCTTTTCTAAGGCATTTTCTAGGGAAGCTCGCTCCATCGTCGACTTTGTCGCCTAGGCAAGGAGCGAAGTTAAGAGCTAACCTATCTTAAATAATTAAAAAAAAAGAAAACAAAACTAAAGTTTCTCCGTAATATTTTCAGTGTAACACATCCGTGTTGTCACTAGGCGTCATAAGGACGCACCACAACTAGTCGCAATCGTAAACATTTACGAGCGCACGGGGATTAAGCGTGCTGTCAGGTTTTTATTAAAAAAATACGTTTCTTGTTTATTGAGTGGAAAAATGTTTCTGGGAAATATATTTTCTTTACATATTCTTGTAATTTTCCCAAATCTAAGTTCCTGTTTTTTCGGACTTTAAAGATTTTTAAAGGAGTCAGAGGCACTTCCAAATGCATGGCTCAAATTCATGCCATAATTTTGCAGAAGTTAGCATTCCATACAGATTGCAAACCAATCGCCAACTAGTAACCTTATGAACCTACTAATAACAATAAACAAAACTAACAAATAACCTTAGCGAATAAGTGACCCTTGTAGCAAAATTCCAAATTCCATTTAGAAAATCCAATAACACGAAAATTCCCATGTCAGACTGACCAGCGGTGACCGGTAATCCGATTCGGTCTCCGTGCTCTATCTGTTTAGATTCTTGTGTGAATGAGCATTATTTGGTATTCTCATCGACAGAACTAAATATTGTTTTAAAATGACCCGGATATTGGGTTGTTTTTAAAATTATTATAAATATTTTGGGTGGAGCTGGTAGATGAAAGAGATAAGAGAATTGGCGAACATTTGAAAAATTACAGTAAAAACAATGCTTTTTTAATTGTTTTATTGAAATATGACATTGTTGCTAAGTTACGTTGCTAAGTTGGCTAAGCGTATAAATAAATAGGTACCGTAAAATACGCCAACATTGCCACCAAGGGTAATTTTGCCCGAAGATCAATTTTTAAGCAAATCTTTAAATTGCAAAAATATTTGAATAATATGTTAACATTTTTTGACTTTGATAGAAAATAGGTTATGTGTCTAGCAACACTGTCTATCTGGTGTGTCGCTAGCTTCACTCAGTAACTTGTTGGAACTCTTCGAGTACGGTGCGTATTTTCGCGGGCAAATTTTGGTGCAAATTCATAAGTGAATTGTGAGTGATGGCGAAAACACAGGTTAGTTTTATTAATATTATGATATGTAAGAACATTTTAGGAGTATTAATATGTTATTATCGTTGCTGAATGTCTTTTCAAACAAGAGTTATAGCGGTGGGCAAAGTTATCCAGCAATGTAGCGATCTACTATTGACAACATTGCCCGCCATCAAAATAAGCTTAGGGTTGGCACTTCAGAAACTTGTTTTTTTTAAAGCTTTTAATTAACTTGCAATGTTTGTATGTTTGTAAGTTCCTATGTTTGTAAGTATGTTTGTCCGAGTCAATTCTTGCAAGCTTAATTTGACCTACTTCCCGGTGTCAAATTGAGCTGAATTTAGGTAAAATTATGAGTCTTCGGTGACAATGCAATAATAATAGTGACAGTTAGCTGAAAATGTCTAATAGTTTAGTAATTATTTTAATTTAGCTCCTAACATCATTTGATCTCAATTAGTATTTCATTTTCATTTGGGTACCTATATAAATATGTTGATTAAAGTTTATGAAATAAATACCTGAATGAAAAATAACCAGTTTTTTTATACCTACAACAACTACGATCACAAGATCAGTTAACTAAGAAGTGCCAACCCTAGCACTTTTAATTTGTGAAATGCGGTTTGTATGAAAAAGACAAAAAATGTCAGGGTAACTTTGCCCAGCCACTTTGCTAGGAAAACTTCTATAGTATCGTTTTAAAACCTAAAGTAAACGCCATTATTGCCTAAATTCTTGTATTGGCTTTTTATTTCATCTCTCTAGAGGCTATATTTGCGTCAAAAATCAACGTGGGCAATGTTGGCTAAAAGTCCAGATAACTTTGCCCGCCATCAAAATGTATAAAATACTTAATTAAATATTGACGCATCATAAAATCTGATAAAGTAATACATGCACATAATCTTATAATAGCAGATGATAAAAGAAAATACTTACGTTCCCATAGAATTTTTTTACAAAAATTGAAATTATTCGAAAAAAGCGGGCAATGTTGGCGTATTTTACGGTACGATTAAAAAACAAAACAATTCCGTTTCTGAAATAAAATTGCATTCACTAAAATTGTGTTAAAAGTTTAGAAGACCAATTTCAAAAGACGTAATTCGTATAATTGGCGTGATGTAAAAAGAACGCTGGAAGGAAGTGACGGGGGTGTGTTTTGTCTCATGTTTGCGCATGGGTTACCTATTCGCAAACATGAGACAAAACACACCCCTCCACATTCTTTCAACGTTCTTTCTACATGACGCGACGAACTACCAGCGTTTCCTAACCTTTTTCAGTCCACGGACCCCTAGGATTTTAAGCACAAAATCAAGGACCCCCTTAATACAACAAAATCACTAAATTTCGTATCATTTAATAATCTGATTTCATTTCGCATATCAAAAGCACGCGACACATCTTTGCCACAAGACAACCAACGCAATTCAGTATGCAAAGGCATTTATTTACAATCGTTAAATGGTCCATTAATGAGACTGCGGACCCCCATACACATACTTGCGGTCCCCTAGGGGTCCGCGGACCACAGGTTAAGAAACGCTGAACTATACCATAAGCGTCCGTAACCGTGGTAGCGCCACCACAGTTGTGCCACCAATGTAATGTACGTAAATCAATCAAGCAGGACACCAGGTACATATTATTTGTGGTGGCGCAACCATAGTTTCCTAGTTAGATAGGGTCCTAAAGCTTTATTTTTATAAAGACAACATCAATATAAAGTTCTCACAGTGATTACTCGTACCACAGATATTCCACACTGACCACTCCACTGACCGCTGGTCAAAAGGGTTAATCTACTTTAACGCTTCATTTGATTTCGTCAAAACCTAGATAGAATGATAGAATACATTGATTTGTAATGGTCATCGTGAGTATGCAGGGACGGGTTAGGTTAGCACGTTCGGTGCGGGACCGTATTTGCAAGACTTTCAGACAGTGCGATACAGGACATTTATGGTAGGTACGAGAGTTACTCCTGGTGCGGTACATGACATATATGTCCTGTATTATGTTTTTTTTGAAATGCCTATAATTTAATGAATTTCGTAATTTAATGTTGTTTTTTTAATTATTTGGGTAGATTATAACCTTATCTAACATATGGTAAGCCAGGACGGGGATCTGGTGAATACTTTAGAAGCTATACCTGAAACTAAATACCCACCAAAATTGTCCTGTACCGCACTGAAAATAGGGTCAAAACGTTTGTCCTTTACACAAGTTTAGTGATGTTCTAACCGTATTTTGAACAATCGATATCGATAAGGAGCATTTATTTCTCTGAATATGAACAAAACTTCATTTACTTAAATTACAAGCTAAGTTAAACACCCCGGCATGGATTTATGGTCCTGGTGGAAGTATATGCAGGACTCATTTTTGGTGCATCCTTGGTCAATTTTGTTCGGCGCAGACCTCCACCGCAGACTTACAAATTTTTAATTTATAAAAACTTTGTCCGTACATTTACAAACAAAACAAAAAAGGAATCAGTCAAGCCGTTCTCAAGTAATGCGGGAACATACATGCGGCAATTAATTTTTTTAATAACTGGGTTAGGATGTTGATGATTTTCAATCCTCAATTAAATTGCGAAAATCGATAACATTTTATGAGATCGCTTAATTTTGGCGTTAATGTAATAATCGACAAATGACGTGCTAATAAGATAGGGATTGCTCCGCACTACTGTAAAAATCAGCGCGACACCGGGTTTGCGGATACAGGACATATATGTATGGTAACGCACAGAATTACGAAAATTGCTTTTAAGTGCGTACCACCCATATATGTCCTGTACAATTTTATGGCAAATTTTGCTTATATTTTTAATAAGCTACAGAAAAGTATACTTGACTCTTTTTTACATAAAGGATTTCGTATAGAAATAGCCCCCGCACCAGCGGTAAAACTACAATTCTACCTTCCGCACCAGAAGAAAGTCGCGTACAACCCATATATGTCCTGTACCGCACTGAACGTGTTAAATGACAATAATGTTATTCATTCAATAAAACTTAACCAAATGATTTAAACGGATATAAAATGAGATTATTTTCATTCTTTTCGGCTATTTCCTTTGTCCATTGTCAATTAGAAATGGTTATTTTCAAAATCAAAAGGATCAATAGCATTTCTGTGATGAGCGATATAATTGGCAACTTAGTAGCTTTAAATTGCAGCAAGAAATTGTCAAAAAACTAGCCCGTTTAAAAGCACCTTTAGCATCTTTTTGCGTTTGATCACAGTATTAGAATTGCGTGTTTTATCAACTACATAATTCATAATTCATTTATTGTTTGTGAATACTGGTTCTTAAAATATTAGACGTAAATAAATAAATAAATAGACGTCAAACAGTGGTATAAAGTGGCTCTAGATTCCGCCTTTTAGCATACAAACGTACAACGTTTCAGCGTACAAGTCATCAGCATACAAACAGCTGAGGCTGGTTTTAGTGTCACGCGTACCGTCGGCGCTGACAGGCGAGTGATCTTTATTACAATGAAATAGGGATACTGATTGTTCAGCACTGACGAGTGCAATCAGCGTTGCCATTTTTGCTAAACAATCAGTATCCTTGTTTCAATGTAATAAAGATCACTCGTCTATCAGCGCCGACGGTACGCGTGACACTAAAACCAGCCTGAGATCGTCAATTGTCGCGTTTGGCGTTTAGTTTTTAAATGTGCGGTGTGGAATGGTGGTCACTGCATTTTGCTTCTGAAAAGCGACTACATTACCGATCGCCGATGCCATATCTGCCCTAAGAGAGAAGAGAGAAATACTCATAGAAAATAAAAATCAAATTTTATCAGCCATATCGCCGTCGAAATATTAAAATAGAAAAGATTCTCCCTATTTCAACCCTCAATTGTGTTTATTCCGGCGGACCGTCTCCTAAATAATTCGAGATAGCAGAAGTATCGCTTACAATAACGCTTGTGAACGTACGCGATAAAAGCATAAGGTGGAAATGTCTTGGCTCGGAAGGGAATGATTTGTGTGGATAAGACCAAAAAAAACCATAATTTTAAAATTACAAAGGTTGCTACCTAATCAATCGAGAATTTGAAAATAGAATTTTTATCTGTAAAATTGGTTTACGGACGATAATTTTACGTGATAGCTTCATAAGAAAACATTGATGAACGATCGTGTCTGTCTATCGCTTGTTCCGCGCTCTCGCTTGCACGGTCGGCTCAGGCGGCACGTGACACTTTTTTGTGCGTGCAGTCGGGGTTCATCGATTTATAAGACGTTATCACGTCAAAAAATCATTTCTTTAAGATTACTAAAATACCCAATCAATCAAGAATTAGAAAATAGTATGTGATCGCAAAGAAAAAACATGCATTTTTTTTATACTATTAATGTAGCAGACAAGCATACGGCCCACCTGATGGTAAGCATAACCATGATTCTTACGATCCAATTCAAACACTCCGGGTTGAGAAGGAAAGGTTCGAATCACGTGACATTACTTAAAAAGAAAAAATAGCAGTTAGTTTTAGATCGTTTACAACGATCCTTAGATAGCTCAACTGGTTTTATTATTGTATTTATAAAGTTATGTAAATATTAAGTTGTTTAGTTTCTGTAAATAATTTTTTGTTTAATAAAATAAATAATTATTATCCACAATGCGCTATCACGTTCCATTCGCCAAAGGAAAACCTTCATCGCACTAAGAAAATATTGGATAGAGATTAGGCAATATACTTTTATTGGTTTCCACTATATTTATCTTACGTTCCGTTCCACGGAAACGGTAAACGAACTTATCTACCACTTGAGAATAAATCTTTTTGTTTGTTAACACACTTTTTGCGCCGAGTTTAGGGGAAAAACCTTTTTAGTTATTGCACAAATAGGTGGAGAGTATATTTTGTGATAATGTCAGCGGTCTATTTATTGGAGGATTATTTCTTCTTTGTGTTTTTATTTCTTCTTCTGTGGTTCTTTTTGGATCTTATTTGTCTGTGGTGCAAGGATTTTATTTGAGTAAATTGTACTTCTATTATTTTTACATTAAAAAAAAAGAAACTATCTATCAAAGCAGTCTGATATAGTTTTCATCGCACACATTCAGAGGTCCAAATCAATGTCCAAAAACATTTTGGTATATCGTCAGATTCCATACGTTGCAAGTTTATCGCAGCTATTAGAAAGTTAGCTGGCTTCCTCACGATGTTTTCCTTCACCGTGTAGAACTCGTGTTAATTTTTTTAAAAATGAAAATTTATTTCCAGAAAGGTATAATTTGGGTGTCTTCAAATCGAGAGTCAATAGGCTCCTTCTAGGTAAGCGTGCTCCATCTTAGACCGCACTGTTGCTTTACATCAGGCAGAGTGTGGTCAAACTTTCGTTTAAAAAAAAAAAAAAAAATATTAATGCACGGGGCTGAACCCACGTCTTTCGGACCGAAAGTAGAGGTATTATTCCACTAGACCAACACGGCTTATGACCTCATGAAATATATTACAAGAACAGTAGTATGTGATACAAAGCGAATTTTGAAATAATTCATAAATACAATAAAATAATAACATTTCGGAAGCGACCGCGGCGATCTTGCTACTCGTAAAATTTTACGATAACGCTCTATGCACGTGTGGGACATAGGTCCTTTTGTGGCCCTGCTGTATTTATGACGTCATTTATGACGTGGACAATCATATTGATGACATGCCCTTTGATGCGTGTTCATACTTTACAAGTTTGTTTAACGAAACTCCTCGCTGATAATATTAGTTCGTGTGTTATCACTTGTAGGTACAGTCAGATATAATAAAAATCGATGAACATTTGAGTTTTCAAGTCACTTTATCTTCACTCTATGTGCGAAGTTGGTACTTTTGTTTGACTAATTTAGATAGATATAGAGCAAGGCATCTTCTATTAGCTAAAATTTTGAACTCAAAACCTTCATCAATTTTTGTGGCTGACTGTGCTTACTATTATTTATTGTGTGTGTGGTGTTAGAGTGTGTTTGGGAGTTACGTATTTTATAAGTTCTTTTAACTTTACTTGTTAGTTAGTTAGTGTGTTTGTTTGTATATAAGTTTAAATACTTAATGGTTTAATGGTTTTTATTTACTAAGGTTTGAAACATTATAATTCCTTCCAATTATAGTGAGTATCTAAACTTTCAGATAGATGGACAATAAGAAGGTATTATTTCTTCATTAGCAGAGCCAAATACCATCCAAATATTCCCATACCCATAGATTTCACGGCAGAAATGTTCCATAATCTAATTATGTCACATACACTCACTACTACACAAGCAATGTACACAAACTATTAGCTATTCTGTATATCCATATAAACTGCTTAGTATGTTATGGTACGGTCATACAAAGTATTTTGTATGCTGTGGTAGCTCAACCCATTAGAACATGGACTCCCACTTTGCGCCACGGTCCAGCCAAATTAGATTATAGGAGTGGTCTTTGAAGGGTTGTATGGTATTTTGGTGAGCATTACCCTTGTCTATTTAGTGAGGTAGTTATACTGTTATGGGCATATGATTTTTGAGATACGTAGACTGAAATCATCTACTTACTTATCTCGATCCACTATTCTGATTTTGACACGCGCGACGCCTTTGTGCCCTCAAGCATCCAATAGTTATAACTTACTACAAAAAAGAAATATCTACTTACTTATAGCACAGATAATATAATACTATACTAAGATAGACGAAAAAGTTTCGTAGTAAAAAATTGAACATATTCGCAAAAAAAAATTTGAGAATTTGAATATGAGAACATTGAAGCGAAAAAATTTCTTCCAGCAAAAATACCTAAGTATAAGTACTTACTATAAAATAAAATACTAATTTGATTTACGAGGTAAACAAAACTTCGTTAAATTAGGGTTCCGTAATAAAGATTCCGACAAAATACCGATGTAATGAAACGGTGTAATGTGACACGAGCATTTTTACGGGAGCTGTTTCTTCTAATTTACTGATTATCTGCTACTCTTAACAAAATAGGGGAAAGAAAATTGAGACTTATTTTATTTCGTTTATTTTGATCATCATGATTTCTTTTACAGATAAGAAAATTACGAATCGTTTTTAGCTTTAAAAAATCAAATAACATTGTGAAAAGTTTGATTTTAAT
The DNA here is from genome assembly GCA_958496255.1 of Camptogramma bilineatum. Lineage (NCBI taxonomy): Eukaryota > Metazoa > Arthropoda > Insecta > Lepidoptera > Geometridae > Camptogramma > Camptogramma bilineatum. The sequence continues at coordinate 11,571,482 of OY292468.1, read as the reverse complement.
TTAAATATTTGCCATGTTAATGTCAACTTGATATTTACCTAGCTTTTTTTTCTTTATTTCCTTTCTCATAATTGCCAAATTTTAAAGAAATAGAGTCGGTTTTTAGTTTTTTCAAAAAATATCTTATGTTATGACTTTGAGGTACTCAGTGACTGATCAAATGCAAGTATGTAGGTACAATAAAACATTGAAAACCCCAGTAGATCAAATACTTTGATAAAAATAATACAATTAATTAAGCGTTTGGCACAAGAGTGACACATTGACACGCCATATTTGATTGAAGATACGGAACCCTAAAATTGCGTGAAACCATTATCTGAGCCATCGGAAGGGAAACGATAATTATAGCAATTTGTCGGCAAATGGTGAATTGAGCTCTTGTTTTATAAAAAAAATCTGTTTTTATATTTTGTGGCGATAAATAGTATCATATTCATCTTCAAATTACAACACAATATAAATTAATTTAACAAATTACAAGGAAAAACGAAATTGCAGAGCAGGAAAATTGGACGTCTTGTTTTGAACATTTTTTGAAGTTAATATGGTAATTAAGAAAAACTTTAAAAAAATTACTAAGTACTTATTTCATACCACTAACTGCGCTCTATGTTGTTTTCAACGTTTTTAAAAAATAATTAAGTACTTAGGTACTACCTACTTAAATAAAACAGTTGAAAAAAAAAAATTGTGACCCAGGAAATTTCGTGTTTTTGTTTAACAACATTTTGAATAACAATATCGCTTTTTGTAAACCATTATTAATAGAATTTATATAAAATTGTCACATTTTTTTTTAAACTGTCATAATTTCAATGCTTGAGACACCAATCTCACTTACGCACTGTGGTAGGTAGGTACCTACATTACGTGTCATTTTTGTATAAAAATTACCTAATGAAAGAAATGTCAAATACAACAGACAGTAAGCAAAATTACAGAAAGACAGAAAACTGAAACTGACCGTGAATAGCTTGAAATTACGTGTTTTTTTGCCTTAGATAAATCAAGGAATGGACAGTGTAAAAAATAAAAAATTATAGAATGTTTCCATCTAATTTCAAAATCACACCATATCCTATAATTAGGCGATAATTCCATGACAAATCGACGATTGCAGACACGTCGGGGCAACTAAATTGGTGCGATAACATTAAGGCCATATGCCACCTTTTTACAGGTTAAAGTCGCTTTGTTTTAGGAAATAAATGATTAGAATGACACATTTTATTTTAGAACTGATTTTTAAATCGACAAAAAACTTTTTGATGAATATTTATAGCAGTTTCACATTATTTTCTTTAAACTAGGTACCTACATAGTCGTTTTATAAAAAAATATTTCTCAAATCAACGTAAGTAAAAAGATTTTTCTCTGACGATTAATTTTAAATTTAGTATCTGAAGCAATATGGCTATTTAATTATAACCAATGTCAAATAAAAATAAGTTATCTTAGCAATTAAAAAATCAACATAGCTTCATCATTTACGTTTTTGTAAACCTTTTTGGTTAGTCTCTTAGGAAAAGATTGGGAGAAAATAATCTAGTGCCTTTCATACTTACATTCAGTTACATTATGTTGTACAAACAATAAAACCTAAATGAAAACTATAAACCAGACCACAGTAACAAACAAACAGTAAGTCAGTAACTGGAGACACCCAGCGCTGCAATAAAACAAAATAAAAAGGAGTTACGATCTCGACGGCGGCATCTGGTTCTAGTTCGTATTTACTTAATGTTTCGCCCGGTAATGAAGTTTCATTACTGTTTGCTGGGTTACTGTGACAATGTTTGTGGTTGCCAATTAATTTATACTACTTTTGCCTTTTATATTTTTTATTATTATATTTATTTATATTTTTTTTTAGCGTTCATGTCTCAGTAAATTAAAAACATTCTATTTCAATTAATTTATTCGAAAAATTTATGCAATTTAACATTATTAAAATTAATTACAAAAAAACTAGCTTTAAAAAAAATCTTTAAATAAATCAGATTAAAAGCTATCAAATACTATCTAATTGATCTAACGTTTGATTTTGTAAAACTTTCAGACAATCCTGGCTATTTTAATTTACTTACTTATCTTTTTCTAATTTGTTTTATTTCAATAAATTTTTCGATACTTAATCCCATAGATAATGAAACGTCCATCCTTTTTCTTAGCTTAATCCTATTGTTTTCTGACAGCTCAAGTCATCCTTACTCCACCTAATCTTTTTTTCCTTTTACTAAAGAGGTTACATAACTTGAATACTTATATCCTTATTATAACAGTTGTAAGTACCTAATAACTAAATAAATGTAGGTACTTATTTGTTACGTCATTTCTCCACTTAAATTCAATTGAAATAATTAATAATTAAATTATCTCAGCGCTACCAAACGGAATTAATTACATAATCCCAATTGGACAATTGTGTGACAATTGTCCAATTCGTCTCTGCCTACCCCTGTGGGAAAGAGGCGTGATTTTATGTATATATGTATGTATGTATGTGTGACAATTGTCAAATTTTCGCACGAGTACCAATTTTTTACGGACTTCAATTGTCAGTCAAAACTGACGCAATTCAAAATGCCCTTTAGGACTTGCCGTGACGAATACTGACACGATTTTAAAACTGTCAATTAAATTAACCCTTTGGGAAGATCCGCATACTAGTAATCGTGGGAATTGTCAAGAAAAGTAATAAATATAATTAGAATCTAAGTAAAAAACATAATCTTTTCTCTTATCAATTGCAATAAAGAAAAAAAAAAGTTTTTATTGTTAACAATTATAATTATAAATAGAGACATAAAACTAATCCTTAGTCATATAATATTTCGTTATTTTTATTGCAAACTATTAAAGTAATTACAAAAATTTGAATTTAGAACCGCAGATGTTGCGTTAACACTTTAAAAAAATATCATCATACAAAAAGTATTTAGTATTTTTACGATCGATTGATCAAAAAACTAGTAAACGTCATCCCTTTAACAAGGCAACTCATTTTCAAAATAACAAAAGGTTATGATTATGCTAAACAGATATTTAACAAATCAACCGTTACAAATTAATGTTTACTGTCATTTACATATTTTTGAATGAATTCGCGTGTCATCACCTTAATGTGTTATGCAAAAATTTTGTCAACATTACCAAGTCATTAAATTTTATCAATAAAATTTACTTTACGACATCGATCAATCAGTAAAAATGTCTATTTATGTAAATTTTTATCTAATTAATTCATTAGGGTTGATCGATAAACTTTTATAATAATAATAATAATAATAATAAATTCATTTATTTCAGACAAATGTCCATATTTTACATAGGTACTTAATTAAAATTAAAAATAGTAGGTACAAATAATAAGTTAAAATAAAATGTTTATGACAGTCATTTTTATTTTTAAAAGTAACTTTTAAGAAATGACGTCATGTGCCATTTGCAGCAATATCTTCCACGTGAATTCTTCTCAGCGACTTTAAAAGCAATAACTTTAATTGTATGTCAAATTAATGTCGATTCCTTTGTGACTATTGACAATATGTCGATAGGGTACGCTAGGGTTAAAATAAAATGAAAATTTTGGTATGTTACCAACCCTTTTAAATTTTACGCTTTATGTTACAAATTGAATGCACAATGCTTTTTGTTTTGTTAATTTATATTTTGGATTATCACTGAAGATTTCTTTCAAAAAAAATATTGGTATTTGTAAAAAAGGTTTCGAGTAGGTAAAGTCAAATTTTAAAATTATTGGATATAAAAATTAAAGCATTCGGAATTAATTGTATGCAATTTTCAACCAATAGATACTTAGTTACTTTTATATTTTTTTGTGTAATTTAGAGGCGTATTACAAAAAGCTTTAAATTGATTAATGATAAAAAAGTAATTGACAAACATCACTGTCCTTATTTATTTAATCATTAAAGACATTGTGTTTACAGGTAGTAATCAAAATCTCATAAATACATTATAAATCCATAATAATTATTTATCACGTAAATTACCTTTTTATTTAGCCCGACGCGACGTTACGACTGGCTTGCACCAGCCAGTCGCGGGAAGACTGAAGTATAACAAAAACCTAAAAATTAATATTTTTTTCCGCTGACTGTCTTTGTAAGTAAATTACTTGGCAATGTTTAGAGAACTCTTAAAGTACTTTTGTCTTAGCAATTTTCATAATACGCTGGAGTACCTCTCGTCTCATAAGGAACCAATCCGCTAACAAAATATGAAAGCACTCTACTCGATGCTACAGAAACAAACACGGAAAATGAAATGAAAATATGTAAACAGTACGAAATATTATTGAGAAGTAACATAATAGAAGGCAATGTTTTATTTGAGTAAACGACCCTGGGTAGTGGGTGATTTAGAACGCTAGAAACGGGTTCGATTCCCGCAAATGGGACAAATATTTTAAGATTTTTTTTTTAACTAGAATTTAAATATTTTTTACTATTAACCATGCCAGACAACCAACACTTCCGTATCCTTAACTCGGCCACCATTTCTGTTATGGCTTTACTTCACCTGGCAAGATGGGCAGACGACATCAACAAAGTCGCGGGCAAAAGATGGATCGGACTGGCGCATGATCGTGACGAATGGCATAAACTAAGGGAGGCCCCAGCAGTGGGTGAAGTCGGGCTGTGGATGATGATGATGATGATTAATCATGCACGGATAGGATTAGAACTCATGACCTTTTAACATTTTATCGTGGCGTGACTTGCTACGTTCTTGATTGGTAGCGTTGTGCGCGGTCACAAATAGTTGGTAGACCGCAAGTGGTATTACGAGCTGAGCGCTTCCGTGCTTCGGGGGGCACTTTAAATTGTCAGTTCGGGTTTCTAAGTCGCTAAGCCATTTAGACCTTTAGTGGCCTAAAAACTCAGTTACTAGAGTAGACCACTTGCTCATGCAAACTTACTTTTATTATTCTGAAATATTCAAAGTATAAAAGCGATACGACAAAAACACAGCATAATGGCTGATTTACACAGGGTCAGTAGACAAGTCAGTCGCAGGGGGGCGCCAACTGACTTTAAAATATTCGTTTTCGAATATTCAAGTCAGCGCTGACTTCAAGTCACTGTACTGACTTCCAATCAGTTTACACAGGATTTTTTTCAGGTCAGCACTGACTTGCCTCGAATTTGTAGTCAGTTACTGACCCTGTGTAAATCAGCTCTAACATTCTCAAATACTTGACGGCACTTGTCTATCAATAAAAAGTGAAGCACCCTTCGATTTGCATAGTCTAAGATGCATTGCATTAAAACTCTTTGCCTCTGGCCCTTAGGGAGTCGAGGTATATGCGGGCCGTCTGTTCCTCAGGTCTAGTGGCTTTTTGTACCTACATAATTTTGCATATCAATCTACTTATACTAAATAATAAAGCGGAAGAGTTTGTCTGATTGTTTCCTTGTTTGTTTGAACGTGCTTATCTCTGAAAGTACCAGTTAGATTTAAAAAAATATGCTAATTTTTTGAGGAAGGTTACCTATAGGCTATTCAACATCACGAACAGACCCTGAGAAGCCATGCAAAATGAAAAAAAGCCAGAAAAACGCTTGGTTTTCCAAAATCAAAACTAAAAATGGCGGGACTAAAAATGATCCATTTCTGAATCGCGCTGACGAAAACGCACGGGGGCTAAACGAAGTTCGCGGGGACAGCTAGTGTATTATATTGAGGTTAAGTTGGTTTTACTTGTTGTCTTACATGAGGCATGAAGCGCTCGTGGCGTAGCTTGACGTTCTTGATTGATCGTTGAAGGTAAGGAAAGTTGTGCGCGGTCACAATTTGGATGGGTGACAGCAGGTGGCATTAGAAGCTGAGCGATTCCGTGCTACGGAGGGCACGTTATAATTTTCGGTCCGCCTTTTAAATCGTTAAGCCATGACGGAGGCCTTAGGCGGCCTAAAAACTCCGTCACCAGAGTTGGCCACTTGTTCATACTTACTTACTTTTACTTAGTAACAAGCTAGGAATTACCAATGTAATTCCTAGCTTGTTACTAAGTATAAAAGTCGATTGTTGTACACAATTGTCGAGGAGTGTCGTGGTGCAAAGAAACATAGTTTTAAAAACTGTAATTGTTCATTGTATTTTATTGTTGACTGTACAATCAGATATTCTGTTTCAACATACCAGTCAAAAGACCCACACCCAAAACACGGACCTAAATCAAATGTACACTTGAACCACAAGTATCATGGAGGTGACACTTTGAATTTGCATACAATTTGAAGACGAAGACGTATGGGGGACAGTCGAGAGGATGTGGAGGATATGAAGGTATTTGATTTATTGGGATGTGGGCTATAAACTAGGATAGGTGTCAATTGAACGCTTTAGGTGGAAGTTTGTAGTTTAGTTATGTTAATAGTTTAACAGTGGGTTGTAAGATGGATATATGTAGTAGTACAGCGGGCCTATAAAGGTCGCTATTGCAGAATCGCAATTATAGGAATTGAACTATTGCCATCTCTTTTCATTGACTGAGAGGAAAAGAGGCCGCATTATAGTTCATTTCAAATTGTGATTCAGTTTTAGCGACCTTTTTAAGTCCGCAGAAAGTAGTTTATTTTAACGAATTCACGTTTTCGTAACAGTTGTTCACAGTATTTTAAAAATACCTATTGGTAATTTTACCAACATTTTTGAGTGTTCAAAAAGTTTGACGTTCCTCAAACTGGCTCTAAAAAAAATCATCTTATGATAGATCTTCATCATCGTCATCATCATCAGCCCTTCTCATCCCACTGCTGGGTATAGACCTCTCTTTGCTTTTTCCATTCGCCTCTTCCCTGCACCAATCTTACCCATCTTACCTGCGGATATTATTATGTCGTCAATCCATCTTATCATACATACACTGGGTCTAAAAAAAATCATTTCATACACTTGAAATCTTTCCCACAATCACTACTGACATAAAAACTCCATAATGTCTATTGAACATAGAATAAACAGGTCCTCAGAGCTGTCACTCTCAATTTGCTGCCAAAACAATACGGTTGTGCATACATTATTGAAAGCTCACCCATGTCGTGTCGACTCTGACCTTTTGAAAGCAGTGTTTTGGTCAAAGAGTAGTTGCACAGATAAAACCATAGTACTTTATAATAAAAAAAAACAGTGATATTAGTGCGCATTGCAATATTTAAGTAAATCTAGTGATTTGTGTTTACTCTGATGTATTATAAACAAGTCTAGTCAAGTCTTCATTGGGAAACCTAAAAGCTATTGAAATGGAAGATTCATTGACTTCAATACAATGGTATCTTTAAGATGGCAATCAAGATAGAGTTAGAATAATTTTTATCGAAACTTTCGCTCAAACCTTTGAAATTTAAGGTTTAGTGGAAATCACTATAAGGGATAGGTTTAGACTATATAATAATAGAGGGTATTATATTACGGGAGAGGATCTGACTACCCCTTCAAATCAGATCATCATGATACAGATCTGCCAATTGTAGTTTAAATTGCCACATGATTTCCGCCAAGTCGCAAATAATTTTAATGTAATAAGTATTAGATACATTGTGCCTGATACACGAGAATAGTTTTGTTGAGTGTATTGTATTGTACATAATATAACAGAATATAGGCTTAAGATAAAAGTTAATTTTGGCACATTATACCTACTCACAATCATTCATTAGACAAAACCTTAGATCTTCTGCCTTGTCTGTGCATCCTTTTTCTATGACATTTAAGGTCCTTTCACACGTCCCTTTGTCCTTATCAGCCATCATGGTGGGGTGTTGAAGCGTCAAAACCAATATCTTTGCGCCTCTTGTGGCCCTTTTACTGTGACGTCAGGTTGCCCATTTTCATTGGACAAAGGCCATTTTGAGATTTGAGCTAAATTGAAATGTCGGTCTGTCTATTGCACAATGAAGGCAAAAGGTGCTGTTTATGTGTTTGAGCTTGCAAGTTGCGTTGACTACTATATTCGCATGAAGTAATCATTCTAAAATTGTATAATTTGGATGTGCTTTCAGTTATCTTCAAGAGGCTGGTTTTAGGCTGGTTTTAGTGTCACGCGTACCGTCGGCGCTGATAGACGAGTGATCTTTATTACATTGAAACAAGGTTACTGATTGTTTAGCAAAAATGGCAACGTTGATTGCACTCGTCATTTCATTGTAATAAAGATCACTCGCCTATCAGCGCCGACGATACGAGTGACACTAAAACCAGCCTTACTGTCACCGTACCGTCGGCGCTAATAGGCGAGTGAACTTTATTACAATGAAATAAGGATACTGATTGTTTAGCAGAAATGGCTACACTGATTACTCTCGCCAGTGCTGAACAATCAGTATCCTTATTTAATTGTAATAAAGATCACTCGCCTATCAGCGCCGACGGTACGCGTGGCAAGAAAACCAGCCTGAAAGTTAAAATATGTTTAAAGATACCATCGATTTTGAGTTTTCTGAAGACCTTAGAAGAAGTCTACCTTCTATGAGGATTCAACTGGAAGCCTGTTTAAGTTGTTTAATGATTTTTTAGGTATTCTATAATACATTTTGTTTGATTTGAGTAAAAATTAAAGGCGTACCTATATCATGTAATTTATCATCATTATAATATTTTATAGTCAAACAAAATACAATAAGGTGACCATAATAATGTTGAGGACATTTTTAAGCATGTTTTAACCTACAGTTGCCTTACATTTTCTGAGCACAAATAATTGGAGTTTCGAAACTAATGAACTAGGCTTAGTAAATTCCTATTAATTGGCAGAAAGGGGTACGTAATCTCCGAGCTGGCTGTAATTATTTTGATAAGGATTTGCGTCCCATGAGACGCCATGGACGTGTGTTTTAATTAGTTTTGGATTAGCTGCTTGATTGATGGTCAGGAGGATGTTATTATTTTCAAATCAAATCAAATGAATGCTATGAATGGGTTTAGTGGCTAGTAAGATCAGAGCTTTGAATTTCATGGACTGTCTTTGAGATTTGAGGGTGTTCGAGGTCAGATATAAAAATAATTTCACGTATATTTCATTACAAGCCTAATACAGAAATAATGTCAGTCATTGTTATGGTTTTCAATTACTATCAACTTTTGACCTTAGATAACATTCTAAATCAGGATTCAGGACACAATGAATTACGAGTTTCATCTAAATCAATTTAGTCTTTGAGAAATGGCATACGATTTTCGACTAATTGGAATACTATTATCGATAACTTTTAGAAACATATTTGCAGTCAGCTGATAAATTTAATAATTATCACATAGACATGGAAAAAAGAGAAAGATCCAACAGGTTGTTAACAGTATTATAAAAAAAATAGGAACCTTTTTTCCAGCAATGTTGTGAATAAGACGGATTAAGTTTTTAGTCTCAACAAGGAGTTAAGCACTACCAGAGCTTATTTTTAAATGCTTTCTGTCTCTTACATCATTTAGAAAGGAAGTAATGAAAAATAAAGAAAAGTATGACTAGTGTGGGGATCTATTCATATTCACACAGGTTCATATCATACACAACATCTATCATTCGTCAACGGACGGAGTCGCGGGTGTCGCCATGCGTTAAGTCAAACCTCTTTGCTAGTATATCATATGCATTCTCTTTGGAACGCATGGCGACACCCGGACCGATACCTGACAGTTGTCAGAAGTGATTGAGAAAATTTTGATTTGACACAGAGCTTTGCTTTGCACTTTTGGTTTCTGAATATTTTAGTTTTTTCTCCTTAGTATAGGTATTTCAAGTATAATTCCTATACTGCAATGTACCTCACTCCTTTCTTTTTATTGTACATATCGATGGTTGTAATACAGTGTAAATACTTAATACGAACTATTATTGAGTAAATTATCCCATCCTCTCTACAACTAGTTTTGTCTCAAAAGCAAAAAAAAACTTCCTCATTTCTCGCAAACATTTCGCGATGAGACGAGCCAATTCCTTTATATTTCTGCTTCTCAGCGTAATGTATGCGACGAAGAGAAAATACAACTATCGCTTAAACAAATGTGCTAAAAAGACGAACGTTTTGTTGCTGCTCGGGGACATATGATAATGGTGTTGCTTTGTTTGCCCCTACTAAGTTTTACTCGATTTCGATGTCACGAATTTGTAATTCACGATTTATATTTTTTTTTATAAGAGACAATTTCTTGTAGGTATTGCTTCTTATTTGTCTCTTTAGATCAGCTTCACCGTGATAGTTGGAACAGCAACTATTGTTCATTATCTTGTAGCTGATTATTCTTCTTCTCCTACTTTCTTTCTTTTACTTGTTCTGAAATGTTTCGATGTTTCGGCTCTACTAATATTGCTAATTATAGTTTTACTAGCTTCTTAAGGCCTTAAGGTGGCCTTAAAACTCCGTCACCAGAGTTGGCCACTTGCTAATAGGAACTTACTTACTAGCTTCTGTCCATTGCTAACTCTAGTTTATATTGTTGGCTTGGCTATATTGATACTACATACGTGGTATCAGTATAGCCAAAGATTACTGCAGCTTTCCACCTGTGAAATAAAATTTCAAATCGGAAAAGCATTGTCAAACTCTACTTTTTTATATTTTATAAACAGTTACAGAAAAATTGATAGAACAAGATAAATAAAAACTGGTTTTATGAGTAGTTTGAAATTTTATTTAAGTTTCAGTTATAGTTCAGTAAGTCAACATCGTCCGTTGACCAGCTCATCTATGACGAATTTAACGAATGCTTGAAAGTCTTGAAACTCGAACGTAAATATTTTCCTAGTAGGGCCTCCTTCACCTTAACATTCGCTCCGGGCTAGACTGTCTCTTAGGAATATTTAGAGAATAAACTTTATCGTGCTAGTTTATGTAACGGAACCAGCTCCTGTTTGAACAACTTCCTTTATATTTGTAAAGCTGGAGATGTGAATCAGATGCAAAAATATCTGGTTTTTAGCTGTTTATTTTTTAAATAGAACCTAGAAATATTACTAACACTTTATTAAATCACATATAGGGCTGGGTTGGGTTATTAAATTATTTATCTATTACAGTCTCGTATGTAATTCTAGATAAATATTCTAGTTACACAAACTTAAATCTAAAATGAAACAAAAGAACTGCCCATTAGGGTGACCATGACCATTCAATCAACATCGGGACATAATCATAAACAGGCACGCGGACTATAAATAGCTGGACGACTGCGCGGCCCGACATTTATGACCACGGCGGTTATGGAAAATCCACGGGGGATGTAATCGATGGTGAATTGTTGGATGTTTTTTTTTAATGTACCTAGATGGTTAAAAGGACCGGCAATCTCGTGATTGGTCATTACAGTGATGTGTGACTGAAACTGTGATTAAATTGCAATACCTACTTACATTATTTTTCAAATAAATGTCTACTTAAAAATGTCTAATGAACTAAATTTAGAAAGCTCTATCTCGATACATAAGTAATTTAGACAAACCAGTCTTAAATTATGTGTTAACATTTCTATTAACTTCAAATAATATTAGATACTTAGTTATTTTATTAGGACTTATTCAATCTCGTATCCAGGCACTACTAATAACATAGTGACAAAATAGTAAAAGTGGTAGGTAATGTTTTGTTTAAATATTTAAATTTATTTGTGTTGAATCTAAAATAAATAAGTAACTTGTATCTTCTATTCTATAATTTATTGATACCTACAAATTATAAATTAGGTAGGTACTTCTAAAGTAGATTAAAGCCGTCCCTAATAAACAGCAAATCCATTTGTCCGTGCGCATTAATAGCTCAAATGATCGTCTATAAACGCGTAAAGCGAACATGTCGGCCAATAAACGTCGAGATAATAATGACGTCACGCTCGGCAGTTTCCGAATTTTTACGAATGCACAGTGCACCGCTCGTAAAAGGTTTACGACCGCTTCCTAGGTTTATTAATGATTGTATGTGTGCGTGGGATATGCACGTTATGTACTGTATTTATTGAAATTGTGGTAACAATAGTTACAAAATCTGCCATAATTGTGTTTTTCAAACTAGACTTTTCTATTACCCTAACTGAGACCTTTACAAACTAATGTTTGTCATTATAATTGTCTGTCTATTCAGACTAGGCATGAATGAGGAATTGAATTTGAATGTATAGGTATACCTAAGATAATTCGAAACTACTAAACTATATTTTCTTCTCTGCGTTATCCATAGGTTTAAAGGCTATATTAGCACCACACACGTGAAATTGTTTGCAAAAACTTGATAAGCAATGGCTTATTGGAATATGACTCAGAGGACCTTATATTTATCTATATTTTTTTTGTAATAGTGTATAATTAAATTGAATATGTACCTAATATTTTATTAAATATTTAATTATTTAATTAGAGTAATAATGATTACTTGTTATCAGTTTGAATAACGTTCATTTGATAATAAAGTGCTTTGAATCAGACATACCTTATCTTTTCAATCAGATTATGTTCCTATTAGAGATTGCGTATGAATGTATTTCCATGACAACCGCAACCTCAATAACCCTTTGATGAACTTAATTATCATCATCATTGGCCCTTTCAGAATTTAATTAAAGAACACCTATATTTACCTCAAATCAACCCTTCACTATCGCGTCCAGTGGGTAATTATACACAAAATCATCGTATTCAGCACAGCCCGTATCTTCGATGGGAAAGTCGACTGAATAGAGATGATTACTATTTGGGGTCATTTGTGTTGGACAAAAGCTGGACCGTGGTATGGGCCCTTTAATGGTGAATGGATGCATGGAGTTGACAGTGCCTAAATATTTTTATCTTTTTAGAATTTGATTTAATATAATTATTAATCGGTCGGTAATCTGATTTTTTTTTCTAAAAACTAAATACCTAAATAACTAATTTTTTTTTTAAATATTTTAATTGCATTGTGTAAGATATGAAATGAATGGTATTTTACTGTGTGGTTTTTTTTTTGTTTATTAATACCTACTTATATTAAATTAATAGGTAACCTATCAATATTTCGAAAAACGATACACCGAATTTTGAAATCCATAAAACGTTTGATAGAAACTCGAAATCCAGATACTATGTTTTACATAATTTTATTACTCCGATAAAACGTTTCACAGAAGTCTCATTTGACAGAAACACTAATGCCAGATTATCAGTTCGTTTTTTTTTCATTCGACAACAATATCCTTATACCTTATTTTAAAAGACAGAAGTAACGCTTACCAGAAAATTTCCAGCCATATAAAACCTTTTCCATCTTGGGTTGGATTTAGTATTACGAAGCAGGATTTTAAGGGGGGAGGTGAGGGGGGGTTCCCCCTCCCCCCTGGTACCACTCCTATTACAAGGTAACGCACCGTTCTGGAGATAATCAAATTATTGTTTTATATACAAACTGGTAAAAATTGGTAAATATTTAGTATTCGGTAACAGTATTTTGGTGGGGGGGAGGGTGGAGGGATCCCCCGCCCCCCTGGTACCACTCTCATTACAAGGTAACGCACCATTCTTGAGAAAATAAAATTATTGTAACCTAACCTAACCTTTTTTTTTTTATTATCTAACCTAACCTACACGGGGCAACCGACACGGGGCACCCTGTAGGTTAGGTTAGGTTTGTTTATAAAAAAGCGAACGAAGTGAGCCCACCCACAAAATCTGGTCGCATAAACTATCATAACATCTAAAAGAGAAACTAAATCAGATCCGACACGGGGCACCCTGTAGGTTAGGTTAGGTTTGTATATAAAAAAGCGAGCAAAGTGAGCCCACCCACAAAATCTGGTCGCACAAACCCCCATAACATCTAAAAGAGAAACTAAATCAGATCCGACACGGAGCACCCTGTAGGTTAGGTTAGGTTTGTATATAAAAAAGCGAGCGAAGCGAGCCCACCCACAAAATCTGGTCGCACAAACCCCCATAACATCTAAAAGAGAAACTAAATCAGATCTGACACAGGGCATCCTGTAGGTTAGGTTAGGTTTGTATATAAAAAAGCGAGCGAAGCGAGCCCACCCACAAAATCTGCTCGCATAAACCCCCATAACATCTAAAAGAAAAACTAAATCAGAACCGACACGGGGAACCCTGTAGGTTAGGTTAGGTTTGTATATAAAAAAGCGAGCGAAGCGAGCCCACCCACAAAATCTGGTCGCACAAACCCCCATAACATCTAAAAGAGAAACTAAATCAGATCCGACACAGGGCATCCTGTAGGTTAGGTTAGGTTTGTATATAAAAAAGCGAGCGAAGCGAGCCCACCCACAAAATCTGCTCGCATAAACCCCCATAATATCTAAAAGAAAAACTAAATCAGAACCGACACGGGGAACCCTGTAGGTTAGGTTAGGTTTGTATATAAAAAAGCGAGCGAAGCGAACCCTTTCTAAAAAAAAAAAGGTTAGGTTAGGTTACAATAATTTGATTTTCTCAAGAACGGTGCGTTACCTTTGTAATGGGAGTGGTACCAGGGGGGCGGGGGATCTCCCCCCCCCCCCCCCCGAAATACTGTTAGGAACCAAATACTAAATTTTTACCAGTTTGTATTTGAAAACAATAATTTGATTATCTCTAGAACGGTGCGTTACCTTGTAATGGGAGTGGTACCAGGGGGGAGGGGGAACTCCCTCTCCTCCCTCCTACCCCCACCCCCCCAAAATCCTGCTTCTTAATACTAAATTTTTACCCGAAACGTTTTTAGGTTATTATCGGTCTCAGAACCGAATCTGCCCACCCCGACTTCCACGTAGTCTTGTCTGTCCTACCCTAGAGTGTTTTTATGAACTCGGAGGCGCGAAGGGAGATGCAGTCCCCGCCCGCTGTGACAAAACGCGGCACCAGCACGAGCTGGAGCGGCTGAGGCTGGTCGCCGCCGAAGGTGGCGACCAAACAGCCGAAGCTGCGAAGGCTCGTGCTGATGCCGCGTTTTGTTACGCAAGGGCGGAGGGGCTGCACTTCCCGAAGCGCCGGAGCCGTCACAAATTCGAAATGGATTTAGGTTAAACTTTGATAATTTGCCAAAAGTGTTTGGTGAGGTTACTTAACCATCTAGCACGAAATTAGTTAGGAAATGTTAAAGGTAATAAAAAAAAAGTAACAATATTTAATATATATCTACCTACAGTACTTCAAGCTACATAATGGACATCGGTCATTTAATTTTATGGTACCTAGTATTTATAATGCTCTGAATTATTACTAGAAAGATTGAATACATAATTTTGTAATAGGTCTTTCCTGAACCATGATTTTTCGAGATCACAAAATATATGGAAAACAAATTATATGGAAAACAAACATGCGGTAAAGTGAATTATCTGGATGTTAAAATTTCTGGAAAATGTTTAGATGTATTTTGTATTTCTGTCTTGTAAAAAAAAAACAAATGAAAATCTGGCTTAAGAATTTATGGAATTCGAATTCCTGTATTATGAAAAAAAAGAAATCAAAAATCTGTCAAACGTTCCTATGGATTTCAAAAATCTGTCTTGTAATTTTCGTGACATAAATACGTAACCAAATTAATAATTGCTTGACCAGTTTCAATCTAAATAAGTTGAATTTTTGCAGCGGACTTTGTTAAATTAAATTATCTACGAAATAATCATGTGCACAAAATCTGTTTCTGGATCGGATTTTTGAGAATTCGATTAAAAATCTTGCAAAAGCCCATAATCAAATAGCATGAAACTTAGCAATAGAAAGCTTGTTAATGACCAATGGGCCAGGCATAGGATATAAATCAAGCGTGAATAAATTCTAAAACGTTTTGATTTACCATAAAGTTCAGTTTCCATATAAAAATTCATAATTCATCAAGATTTAGGTGCACAATTTAAAATGCAACAACAAAGCTTGTTTTATAATACTATCAGATTTAAAAATAGGTAGTTTATCTTCTTCTTGCGCGTCGTTGTTGCTCAACCAATTTATTTGCTAAGCTACTCCACGATTTTACACTGAAAAATTCCTCAAACTCATTCGAACAACGCAATGGAGTGGACAGTTTTTTCCTATTTGCAATTGATAGCCGCCACCATCCACAATTAAGGGGACGCGTGTACTCATTCGCATATTTTAAAATATTCCTTTTATTATGCAGATTAACGTATTGACTCTTTAGCGAGCCTCAAATTCACTGGACTCTCGCTTTACCAACTTAACTTTTATTCATTTTGATTCTTATTTCACTAGAAATAAAGATGATTGATTTCGCAAAGTGATTTGTGCCAAAGTACTTTAGTTTGATTTTATTTTTTCCATTTTAAGTCTTTTGTGATAGAACTTAGGGCGGGAAATTGCGATTGGTTTGTTGTTGATCTCATTTTCAAGATTTTAATTGATGGCTTCCGTGTGCGAGATGAGGATTGTTTAGGCCTATTCAGATCACGTTTTAGTTTTAATGGATCGGACAATGAGTTATGGGGGTGGATTGTTGGCTGACCAAAGATAAAAAAGTATGGGAAAAGTTATATTAATGTTTTGTTTGGGCTATTTGTATGCCATAAAAAATATTTATATGACACTAAAGAGTTTTGAGACTATGAAAATAAAATAAATAAAATAGTGTAGGTAAGTTATTGGTTAGGTACCATATAATGGGTACACTCATCAGCAAAATTAGGTTCAATCTTGTTTTCAAAAGATCTGTCTTACGAGTATCACGTTTACTTACCAAAACTATTCTTCAAATATTGGTCAAAACCATTGCTAGTTTCGTGGTATTTTTTTAATTTTAAAAATATAAAGTGTTAGCTCACTTTTGTTGCTGGCTGTACTCACGATTTGCAAACTTAATGAAAAGACAGCATAACGCTCATTCACATTCTTTCATTCACACCTGTCCAGCAAAAAACGACTCCTTTCAACCCTTTCTTCATACCGATCAAATTGCATAAAAACAAGAATTCATTTGAACTTTATTTTTATCACTATAAGGTTTAAAATAAATGTAAAACAGGCCAGGTGTGTTCACGGTCGGTAAGCCACGATATAAGGGCGCATGACTTATGTCCGAAGATTTCATGACGCGTGGTCGCTGTCTTGTCGATGACCTTTCATGGTTCACTTGCTTACCTGCACCTGGTCTATAGTCTATACACATTTTTGTGCAAGGATATACCTTAAGTTAATTGTCTTAAGGTAGGTATATTTATTTGTATTATGTATTTGCATAGTTTTGTGCAAAAATATCCTTTAAGTTTTACTTTTTTGCATCGATTATTCACTATCTAAACACTTTTTGATGAATTTTGTTGAATACTGTACTGTACTATACTACTGTTTTGTACTGTTAAAATAATGTAATGATTAGAATTTAGTAAGCTTATTTTTAAATCCAATAAGAATAATAATAAATGTAGAAAATTCGTAAGTACAACAACTGACAACTTGTGCAATACTAAAAACCGTTATGCTAGTCAAAGTACAATATTTTTTGACCCGCATAGCATTGCATTAACGGAGCATAGACAAGACAAGGTGTGGTCATTGCAAAAACCAAAAGGTCAGATGGGCAGATGTTACTTCGTACTGTTAATTATAGAATAGCGCACGCGTCGGTACCAGACCGTTTATTATGATTTTCTTATTAGTCATAATAAGAATAATAATAATATTAGTAATAGTAAGCTCAATGGCGTCTAAGAAGGAACTTAAACATCGGTCGTCCAGCAGTACGATTTGCTGAAAATATAGCATCCGTTGCGGGCCAGAATTGATGAGGCGAGCGGTGGACCGTGGAGATTGGCACACGCAAAGGGAGGCCTAAACCCAGCAGCGGGTGAAGTCTCGCTGCGAATGATGATGATGATGGATAATAAAAATCATGATTGACAAAATTCCGGAGTTTTTGTTTTATTAATAATAAAAAGTATTACTTACCTAAATCTTGTGGATTCCTTGGAAAAGGAAACGCCTACGCAACAGACCGAGGCGGTGGTGGAGAGGCAAACTTCACTCTGCTCTCCACAATGGCTCACAGTAGAGTACAGTAGCTCACAATAGAGAAGGAGAAGTGGAGAGAGAGAGAAGCATTGCCCTTCAGTGGAACGTCACGGGTCACATTATTATTATTAAGAATAATATAACAGTCTAAAAATCAGAATAAGTATTGATTTTAAAAAATGCCATATTGAAAATCGATACACACGTCGCAAACAATATTAGTATGTTTTTTTGCTCGCATTGTAATTGCATTAACAGTCATAAACGAGGTGTGGTCATTGCAAAAACTAAAAGGTCAGACTGGCAGATGTTACTTGGTGCTGTTAACTACTTATTAGTTAACTGTTAACGCACGCGTTTGTACCAGACCGTATTTTTTTTAAGTAATTGGTGGCACGCCCGCGGTTTAACTCGTGCGGTATACTCAGGGATGCTATAGCTTTCCAACTATGGCAGAATTTGTGGCACGCCCGTGGTTTCACTCGTGCGGTAAACTCAGGGATAATATAACTTTCCAGATGTGGAAGACTTTTAAAATCTGAAAAGAAATTTAGGAAATTACCTCTTACTGGATGTAGGAGGTAACCTCTTAATTTACAAACGTAGAAAACTTTACCTCTTTATAATATTTTGTAAGGTGTCAAGAAGCTGATTATGATCCTGATTGTTTTTTCCCGTTTTGTTATTATTTTTATTTTTAGCCGTTCGTATCCTAGGCAAAGACAGTTCATTCTGACAATCGCTCAAGAATATTAATTTTATGTTCTTCAGTTTCTTGACTAACAATAACTAACGCTAACAAAATAATATTAATCGACATTAAAGTCATGGTCACCCTATTAAAATTAGTACGTTCATTCATTCATGTACATCAAATTCGTAACCTTTATTTAATTCTGTCTTCATCCAATATTTTTAACCTTAATTTTATTTATCCCAAATCAGATTGACGACACAAAACCTACCAAGCATATTTACAATCAACATCCCCCTAAATTAAATCCGACCTAGGAAATCGTCACAAACGCCATCCGTCATCCAACCCCTCATTTGCATGAGAAAAACTGTTAAAGAACAACTATTTATCAAATTGCGAGGGTACTTCCGGTTGGCACGAGGCGCGACGCGCTTCCGCCCGCCATCTTGGATTCTGATGGCTTGGTGAATAAGAAAATCTGGAAGAGAAAGGCTTGGGTTAAATTTAATTAAATTAACAAAAAAGATCAAATAAAAATTACGTTCTATACTTATACAAAACTTGAACTAGTTTATTACCTTACCTACCTATATTAAAAAAATATTCCAATTGCCAATCATTAAAAAAATTATAGCTAACAGAATCAGTTTTCAATAATAAATGTACCGGTGAAAGATAATAATATAAAATTTGATGCAATTTTACTTATGAACATCATTCTTAAACGCACAAAGTAGGTACGCACAAACGCTACTTTGCTCATACTAAACTGAAAGGAACCGTAGAAGACTTTTTTTTGTTTGAAACATCCTAGAGAGACATGCATTTGTAGCAAGCAATCCACCTAGTTACCGATTACTTACCTACCTACGTAGACAGCTAGGTAGGTACATCAAAAGTTTGAGCTAGTGGCCAATAAATACGGAATTTTTAGGCCATTTAAAAGCCTCTTTTAAGCGTTAACCCGGGAATTGAAAAATTAAAAGACTTTTATTTGTTTTCATTTCCAGTAGGTAAGTTTATTTCGGTGTTTTCCTCATCCACTGATTGCGGAGTGATCTCTATTTAGATAATTTAGTGTTTCGCTCCCGATGAAATATGCCGAGTGTTGTGACGGTGAACCTCTGATTTCGTTATCTTTATTTCTTACCATTTCTTTTCGCAAACCTTTCTGGCTATTTCTCATTTGAATTTTAAATTCGAGATCTGTATAAGTACCTACTTAGTTAGTTCTCTACGTATCTACCTTATATTAGATATATTTTGTAGATTCATTTATTTTGGCACTAATACCTATACCTACTGTATCCAGGTAGGTAGGTAGGTACCTACTTGTCTTGTATAGGTACGTACTGTTTACCTCACACATATGGATCTTTAAGATTTTATAAATGCCTGACAATAATTTCGCTATTTTGGGATACTGTAACCTATAAAAGTGATCTGTCTGGTTTTTCAAAGATGGTATGCCTGGCTAGTCTGGGTTCTTAAATTATGCTAGAAGTTACAGGAAGTATGGTATGGGCGCCACGAGCTTTATACTTTGGATACCTATGAGGACAAAAGCTCGAATGTCCTAAACACAATGATAAAGTAGAATGAAACGATACAGATGTTGTTACAATATAACCTGTTTATTAAATGAAGCGAGGTATGCAATAAGCACGTTGTTTTATTTTCTAGCAGTAAGATTATGATTCTAATTTTAATTTTGTGAAGCAAACAAAGTGAGTCTAAACATGACAAATAAGGAATTTAAGTTAAGTTCAAATAATGACAAAAGAAAATTTTTATGCACTTCCCACAGCACGTCCTCCCCACGCCTGAGGACCCTGCACGTCCTCCCCACGCCTGAGGACCCTGGTTAGTTAAGCCCTACCTACTTATAAGCTAATCATGCAAAAACCGAAACTAGAACTATGTTAGTAAGGAACCTACCTATCTGTGGGATAGCCTATTACCCAAACAAGAAAATCTATACAATTCTAATGACTTTAGAAGCAACTAAACACAGGTATAACAATAACCCCAGAAGAGGGCAGCCACGGTGTGCAACAAAGCTTGCACCAAAATAAATAAAAATTGTGAGAGAAATATTGAACACTATTCTATTTACCTACTAACTTAACTGTATTATTTAAGTACAACACTACCCAAATAAACAACAACCAGGTTTCAAACCTGAACTATAACTAAACCCTAACACCATAGATCTATGTGTAGAATGACAATTAAATTTAGACAATGACCAAAATACCTACTAACCTTGTCTTATGCACAAAACTCTCCCTATATTAAATACGCTGTAAAATTTTGATGGAGCAGTACCGAAGGAATAAATAAATTTCAATAGAACGGAGCCAAAATATTGGAATAAGGTCACCTGATGCGATTAATTGGAGTGGGATGCCGTGGCCGAGGACATGATCGTTAAAATGCGGCCCTGGATGATAGGAGTCGACCTCTCGGCTCACCACTCGCAGACCGGGATGTGCTGGATGTAAGATGTTATCCCTTCCCAAGGACCGAGCTCCAACCTGAAATGTTATATATTAAATTACTAAATGCAAGCATGCCCTCATTTGTGCACCACACTTGTCCGCCATATTCAAGTGAAAATACAACATGATGATGGAGATAATTGCGGATTACAGACACGTGGCACTCACCCGGATAAACTAATGCTGCAATCGTTTCCGATCTCCTCAAAATATACTCCGCAACAATTGTCCAATGGAAATTAGGTTTCTTCAAAATATTTCTCTATCACCAAATGTTCTAAAACAAAGATACAAAAACGTTAAACAAACAGGCGACATGGCGTCGAATTCCAAACTCTCGACCCCTTTGAAACTGGAGCTCCCTTGCCTATACTCACCAATATCTCTCTCGCAATTAATCCTTAGCTTTATATTCTTCAAAATAGAAGAGGATCTATCCACCAGACCGAGTCAAAAACAGCAAAAATTATCAGAATCTTCATATGAGGACCGCTCCGTAGTTCCCCAGCTTGGAAAAGGAAGCTTTGGATCTCTCTAGTGAGGCGCGTTGCTTTTCCAACATCAAAGACGTAGCTTGGTTCGATGTGACCCTTGACCTTTTGGGTCTACCTAGTTATTATTTCAAAAACCCCTTATGTCGGGAGGCGTAGCACACATGAAAAAGACAACGATCGCCTGAAACTCACCTATTATAGAAAATTTGCAACAAAATACGATTTCGCCTGTAAAAAAAAACAACTTTTGATTTTTCAAAACTTTCAAACAGAATCTTCGATACCAAGTTCACCGACCTCTGTCCAACACTAACCTCTTCATTGACAGCCATATTGACAAGACGTTGACATCCGTAAAACAAAAAAAAATAATAACAAACAAAAAAAAATCTAGTCTTTGGTATTTATTTACTAAGTTAATTTTGATTTTTAAAATGCACCAAAAATCGCAAATGAATTATCTAAATTCAGCTAATAATTTTGTAATTTAAATATTTAATAACAAAGGACAAAGTTATTGAGAGATGTACAACTAAGCGCACCGCCATCTAGGTGAAAAGTTTGGTACTCGTTAGCTGATGAACTCTTGCGCACAAATAAGTCAAGGTTTTAGTTTTGCAATGCGCCAATAGATGGCGATGTAATAATTTAAGTGTTACATTACCGCTTTGCTAAGGAACAAAAGAAAAAATATAAAAAAAAAAGAAAAAGAGTTTTACATGTCTTCTATGGGGTCAGCTTTAAGAATGTCTTTGACGTGCCATCTTCCCAAAGATTTCCTAGTATCGAAATCCTGTAACTCATAAGAAATAGGGGACAATTTGGTTACGACAATACATTTCTTGAACTTAGGTGCCAACTTCTTAGCAAAAAACTTTGAAGCATCCGACAAGGGATATTCCTTTTTCCAAACGACCTGACCAACTGAATACTCAACACTCGTTCTGTTTCTATTATAATAAACTCTAGATCTCTGATAGGCATTCTTGAGCGAGAGATTGACCTTTTCAAAAATAGGCTTGAGATGAGACAACATAGAGGAGTAGAGACTTCTATCCACGAACTGCAACTCGTCAACATCGAGCTCTCTGTGCGGATACCAATCACCAGATAGAATCGCTTCTCTACCATGGGTCAGGAAATACGGGGTGAACCCGGTGACCTCGTGAACAGCTGTGTTAATAGCGAACTCTATCTTACTAATGTTTTCCGCCCAGTTGCGATGATCTCTGCCTACCAAAGATGCCAAAGCTGTTACCACGACTCTATTCACTCGCTCCGCCGGATTATTCTGGGGAGCAAACCTACAGTTATAAAACAAATTGGGTATCTTGTACCTTTCTTTCAACAACCCCATCTGTTTAGAGATGAACTGCGGCCCGTTGTCCATTATAATACACTGCGGTACTCCGTGACGCAATATGAAATTATTCTCTATAATACCAAC
The DNA here is from genome assembly GCA_958496255.1 of Camptogramma bilineatum. NCBI lineage: Eukaryota > Metazoa > Arthropoda > Insecta > Lepidoptera > Geometridae > Camptogramma > Camptogramma bilineatum. The sequence continues at coordinate 11,548,393 of OY292468.1, read as the reverse complement.
TACCGTTTTAGCCAACGAACTCCTCATCGGAAACAATTGAGTGTACTTCGTATAATAATCTGAAACAACCAAAATAAACTTATGACCCGAATAACTACGAGGTAATGGTCCTAATATGTCAGTGGATATGACTTGAAATGGTCTCTGCACCTTCTTAGGATTTTCCATCAGCCCAGGCGGAGCTGCATTAGTGCTCTTGTAAGCGAGACAAATCTGACACTTCCTAACATATCTCTTCACATCCACTATCATATTGGGCCAGAAATAACTCTGCGACAATCTCTTGAATGTTTTAAATATTCCCAGGTGTGCTGAGCAAGGGTCATCATGACTCTTCCTCAGCACCTCAAGCCTGAGATCCTTGGGAATGACCAACTTCCATTCACAATCCGATGACAGAGGATTGGCACTTCTAAGCCGTCTAAAAAGCCTGTCCTGAATAATACGCCAATCGGGAAACTTTCCCGGTGAACTGGTAACCTTCTGAAACATACTATTATACCATCCGTCCTCGATCACGTTCACATCGTCTAGCAAATCTAAAACGTCAGAAATTGGAGCTCTCGATAGAGCGTCCGCCGCAGCATTCTCAGAACCTTTTCGATACTCCACATCAAAATTGTATTGAGAAAGACGCAGCGCCCAGCGAGCCAATCTTCCTGTGGGAGATTTCAAACTAACCAACCATTTTAAGCTACTGTGATCAGTGTAGACTTTGGTCTTGTGTGGAGAACCATCAATATAACCTTTAAATTTTTCCAAAGCGAATAACAAACCATTCAATTCCTTTTCTGTGGTCGAATAATTCCTCTCACTACGGGAAAGTGTTCTGCTACCAAAAGCAACAGGATGTTCACAACCATCATCATCAAACTGAGAAAGAATACAACCTAATCCCACATCAGAAGCATCTGTGCTAATCATAAATGGCCTATCAAACCTAGGAATGCTCAATATGGGGGCCGAAATCAATTTCTTCTTTATGTCAATGAAAGCTTTCTCAGCTTGTTCATCAAAAATGAAAGTCTGTCCCTTTGGTATCTTCCTAGTCAACTTTGTGATAGGAGCCACAGCAGTGGAGAAATTGTCAATGAAACGTCGATACCACGAGATCATTCCTAGAAATCTTCTGACCTCTTTTTGGTTGGTAGGGGAGGGAAATTCCTCAATCGAACGTACCTTGTCACTATCCGTGCGAAGTCCCTGTCTGTCGACCACATAGCCTAAGAACTTGAGCGATGAACGACAAAATACCGACTTCTCAAAATTGATGGTGAGACCAGCATCGCTCAGCTTTCCCAGAACTGTCCGCAGGAGCTCCATGTGACCACTGAAAGAATCGGAAATCAAAATTATGTCATCTATGTAATAAAATACATTGTTGTCAAACTCAGGGCCAAAAACCTTATCCATGAGCCTCATCATTCTCGCACTCGAGTTAACCAAACCAAATGGCATCCTACAAAATTGCCAGCTGCCTAAACCCGAAATAGAAAAACAAGTTTTCACCCGCGAGGCTTTCTCCAAGTTAATCTGGAAAAAGGCACTTTTCAAATCCAATGAAGTCATAAATTTCGCATTGCTCAAAGAATCCAATATCTCCTGAACTCTAGGCATGGGATATGTATCCAATTTGGTGACACTATTCAACTTTCGACTATCTAAACAAAATCTCAATTCACCATTAGCCTTGGGAACAAGGAGCACCGGACTGTTCCACGGGGAGATCGCCCTTTCAATAATGCCTAAACTTAACATTTTATCTATTTCCTTTTTCACATATTCTCTGTGATGGTATGGGATGGGATAACATTTCTGTCTGACTGGTTCGCTATCACCCGTGTCAATTACATGTTCTTCCAGAGTAGTAAAACCCAACTCATCATCAGTGGCGGCAATAGATCTGAATCTGAGAATCATGTCGTCAAGCTCCTGCTTTTGTGACGCTGTTAGGTCACCAACCTCATGTAAGTGCAAGTCATTATTTTCAACTAAGCTAGAGTCCGACGATACTGAGGATTGATCCTCTCTCTCATCATTAAAAATATCTTTACAAAGGCCAAAAGATTTCAGAAAATTAACACCCAGGATGAAAGGGACATTAATGTCACGACAAACATACACTTTCACATGTTTATGTGTTCCCTCGTAAGAAATAGGCAAAGTTACCGTTCCAAGGACACACAATTTACTATTATTACCTACCGCAATGTTATGATCGCATTTTTCAATATTGAAATTTAAGTCAAAAGAATTAATCGTTTGCAATGCCTCCTCGCTCATTACCGAGACTGTGGCGCCACTATCCGCCAAGGCATTGCAATCTAAGCCTGAAATACTAATTATCAAATACGGTCTGGGATCCCTAGCACTATATCCAAACAAAGTTGTAATCCCATCCCTAACAAAGAAATTTTTTACATAATCTAACCACGATTTCCATTCCAGGTCAGAAGTATGAGACATACAAACTTTCCTACCAACTTCTGACCTATCCACTAGTTTTTTGAGCAATTGCACTCTGAAGTTATGACACCTGGTTTCTTGCAACTGAAGCAATGCTTCCCTACATAAACTTGACATTTGTAGAAGGGGTGGTCGCCCTCACACTTGAAACATTTCATTGGACCTGTTGCATTGACTGACTTTTTGAATGAAGAAGTGCGAACTTCCTTACTTCTACAAATTTCAGGAATGACGGACATGTCCCCTGGATTAAGGTAGCCCCTATTGTCACATTTGTGCCTAGCCAATTCAATCCTAGCACAAACATCCTTCAGCTCCTTAATCGAGTGAACCTCCACGAGTGCCAACCTAGCAATGAAGAAAGGATTCATATTGGTTGAGATGATGTCCAGCTGTTCGGACTCTGATACTTTACATGACAGCCTAGAAAACAAACTCTGCATTATCGAGATATAGGTTTTTATACTCTCGTTGGCTCCCTGCAGCCTGTTTTTGATCTGGTTGAGCAATGAACGTTCAAAATCTACCGGTAAAAATTCACCCTTCAAAGAATCTAACAAAACAGGATATGAAGTTATCCCCTCACAATTGTTCCTATACCAAAGTAGGGCCTCTCCCTCAAGCAAGTGTCCAAAACTCTTAAGAAGCTCTCCATCTGAGATCCCAGTTGACCTCCTATAATCCTCCAAACCAAACAAGAAGTCATGAAGCGGTGACTTACCGTCAAAGGATATTTTCCATTTAAAGACCTGCAAAGTGCCTTTCCCAGCACCATCTGCCGACGGCGTCGATACTGCGACGGCATCGCGAAACACAGCGTCCTCCTCTTTCTCCTTCGAAGCCGGGCCACAGGCTATACTGCTCAGAGCCTTGTGCGCCTTCGACATAATATCCAATTTTCTAGACTGGTGTTCTGGAATGAAAGTCAAGAGCTTATCTAGTCTCCAAAGTATGTGGTTTAAAGTTGACAAGCATTTGCGTTTGCAAAGGACCGAAGAGTGAGAACCTGATAACACCTTTTTAAGTTTATCTCCACAGACCTTCAATTCTGTGTCCGGGGTCAACAATGTCAAAAAAAAAAACCGCTTTATCATGTATATAAGTATCCCTATTCGACCTCAAAGTTTTTCTCAAATCATCCACATTCAAATCCTCTGCCACTTCAACACCACGGCTTCTAATTTCAAAGATCAGTTCATCTTTGATCAAATAATCAACATCTAAATTAGTACTCATTTTGAGCGAGAATAAATAGAGAGAGTAGAGTGCTGTGCCAATTTAACAACCTAATTACAAAATTTTAACCATTAAGCTATATTATAGTTAAAACAAAAGTTACCAATTCTAACGTTAAACCATAATCTAAGTGTATAATATCTAATACGTAAATATAAAATCTAATAGTGAACAAGTAGGCTAAGAGTTGTGCAAAGACAAGGTTACCAAGACAAAATTTCAAATACAAGGTTTCAAAACAATATAGCTACTAAACTAAACAACCAAATCTTCCTGAGCCCTCTAGTTGAGGCGCCAATTGTAACCTATAAAAGTGATCTGTCTGGTTTTTCAAAGATGGTATGCCTGGCTAGTCTGGGTTCTTAAATTATGCTAGAAGTTACAGGAAGTATGGTATGGGCGCCACGAGCTTTATACTTTGGATACCTATGAGGACAAAAGCTCGAATGTCCTAAACACAATGATAAAGTAGAATGAAACGATACAGATGTTGTTACAATATAACCTGTTTATTAAATGAAGCGAGGTATGCAATAAGCACGTTGTTTTATTTTCTAGCAGTAAGATTATGATTCTAATTTTAATTTTGTGAAGCAAACAAAGTGAGTCTAAACATGACAAATAAGGAATTTAAGTTAAGTTCAAATAATGACAAAAGAAAATTTTTATGCACTTCCCACAGCACGTCCTCCCCACGCCTGAGGACCCTGCACGTCCTCCCCACGCCTGAGGACCCTGGTTAGTTAAGCCCTACCTACTTATAAGCTAATCATGCAAAAACCGAAACTAGAACTATGTTAGTAAGGAACCTACCTATCTGTGGGATAGCCTATTACCCAAACAAGAAAATCTATACAATTCTAATGACTTTAGAAGCAACTAAACACAGGTATAACAATAACCCCAGAAGAGGGCAGCCACGGTGTGCAACAAAGCTTGCACCAAAATAAATAAAAATTGTGAGAGAAATATTGAACACTATTCTATTTACCTACTAACTTAACTGTATTATTTAAGTACAACACTACCCAAATAAACAACAACCAGGTTTCAAACCTGAACTATAACTAAACCCTAACACCATAGATCTATGTGTAGAATGACAATTAAATTTAGACAATGACCAAAATACCTACTAACCTTGTCTTATGCACAAAACTCTCCCTATATTAAATACGCTGTAAAATTTTGATGGAGCAGTACCGAAGGAATAAATAAATTTCAATAGAACGGAGCCAAAATATTGGAATAAGGTCACCTGATGCGATTAATTGGAGTGGGATGCCGTGGCCGAGGACATGATCGTTAAAATGCGGCCCTGGATGATAGGAGTCGACCTCTCGGCTCACCACTCGCAGACCGGGATGTGCTGGATGTAAGATGTTATCCCTTCCCAAGGACCGAGCTCCAACCTGAAATGTTATATATTAAATTACTAAATGCAAGCATGCCCTCATTTGTGCACCACACTTGTCCGCCATATTCAAGTGAAAATACAACATGATGATGGAGATAATTGCGGATTACAGACACGTGGCACTCACCCGGATAAACTAATGCTGCAATCGTTTCCGATCTCCTCAAAATATACTCCGCAACAATTGTCCAATGGAAATTAGGTTTCTTCAAAATATTTCTCTATCACCAAATGTTCTAAAACAAAGATACAAAAACGTTAAACAAACAGGCGACATGGCGTCGAATTCCAAACTCTCGACCCCTTTGAAACTGGAGCTCCCTTGCCTATACTCACCAATATCTCTCTCGCAATTAATCCTTAGCTTTATATTCTTCAAAATAGAAGAGGATCTATCCACCAGACCGAGTCAAAAACAGCAAAAATTATCAGAATCTTCATATGAGGACCGCTCCGTAGTTCCCCAGCTTGGAAAAGGAAGCTTTGGATCTCTCTAGTGAGGCGCGTTGCTTTTCCAACATCAAAGACGTAGCTTGGTTCGATGTGACCCTTGACCTTTTGGGTCTACCTAGTTATTATTTCAAAAACCCCTTATGTCGGGAGGCGTAGCACACATGAAAAAGACAACGATCGCCTGAAACTCACCTATTATAGAAAATTTGCAACAAAATACGATTTCGCCTGTAAAAAAAAACAACTTTTGATTTTTCAAAACTTTCAAACAGAATCTTCGATACCAAGTTCACCGACCTCTGTCCAACACTAACCTCTTCATTGACAGCCATATTGACAAGACGTTGACATCCGTAAAACAAAAAAAAATAATAACAAACAAAAAAAAATCTAGTCTTTGGTATTTATTTACTAAGTTAATTTTGATTTTTAAAATGCACCAAAAATCGCAAATGAATTATCTAAATTCAGCTAATAATTTTGTAATTTAAATATTTAATAACAAAGGACAAAGTTATTGAGAGATGTACAACTAAGCGCACCGCCATCTAGGTGAAAAGTTTGGTACTCGTTAGCTGATGAACTCTTGCGCACAAATAAGTCAAGGTTTTAGTTTTGCAATGCGCCAATAGATGGCGATGTAATAATTTAAGTGTTACAATACAATGAAAATTGAAACTGAAAAAAAAAATCGCTGAAATTATTCTTCTGAAAATCATAATAATTGTTACGACAAAAATTAATCAATGCAAATAATTTTGATATGGGTACTTAGGTAAATAATTAATGACAGAGACCATACAGTACAAGTCCTATTGTGTGTCGTTATCAAGCACGCACACACACAATAATCTTCGATGTATTATTTATATAAACAGATAGATCGTTAATTTCACCGTCCCACCCACACCTTCGATAGCTCAGTTGGTAGAGCGGTGGACTGTAGCTGGAATTTTAACTGTCATCCATAGGTCGCTGGTTCAAATCCGGCTCGAAGGAATAGGTTTTTGCAAATAAAATTCTTATTGTATTACTTACAAAATAAACTGTTAAACTGTCTACATTAACAACTTTTTAATGTTAAGTAAGTATGTATATTAATTTTAATACTCAACAAAATGGTTAACAGAATAACTTCCAAATTATTTAAATTTTGTAAAATAAAATAAGGAAATACAATGAAATTGGATTCGCAATCAAATTTTCCCTAACAAAGAATTTAAATTCTTTAACCCTTTAACCGCGGTCCGCGGATTTCGAAGTCTTGGAAGCGTAATGAATCAATTAAGATGGTTTTATTGTAAAAGATAAAAACAAGATAGGTAAGTATATTTTCAACAAATAAAAAACCGACTTCACTTATAATTCAAAATACATTATTTTATTTGCTTTAAATTACTAATTTGAGACCACATTCCCCATAACATTTGAGATGCAATTTAGAAATGTTGTAGATTGTGGTCTGGAATAGCATGATTATTTATAAACTAAATAAATTTTTATAATGTCGGAAGCTATTTAAATCATAGTTTACAATCTCACTTCCATTATTCAATTCCTTTATTTCAGACAACATATATATACCTATAAATTAAATACGATTATAATTTACAGTGGCCATTATTAAAAGCAATAATAAAACACACACATAGGAAAATTAAAACAATAAAAAAACACAATACGGTACGGTATCATCAACTACGGTAGGTAATAATAAAATTATTGACCAAAATAAAAAAAGTTTAAAATTTTAAACATCTTGGTTCGAAAAGAGAGTCACAGAACCATCCAACCATCAAGTAAATCCGTCCAATCACAAGTAAATGAAGTTAACCCTTTGTAGAACTTTTTAATTGCCGTTAAATCGAAAGGGATCCACAAAAAACGGCTCAGCCTTTTGTTGGATGTCATTAATCTGTGGTGGGTCGGATTTCTTGACAGTGTTGTGATTCCCGCTTAGGATACCAATTGTCATTGTCATTAAAATTGGTTGATAAGAAACTTAAAAAAAAAACCAGTGAAATAGAGTTCACATACTTACAAGAAAATATTTTTTTGCCAAAAAGTAAAGATGTATAGTATAGGCCGGCAAAAACGGGTAGACACGGCAACTAAAATTTCAGTACTTTGGGAACCCTTTCTCTACTAATCTATGGTAAAGTACAGGTTTCTTGTCTATTGTACAGGTGCCGAAGACATCAGTCAGAAGTAATAATTTACTTTTAAAAGAGAATTTATCTATTTCGCGTATTTAGTTTGCACAGTGGCCCCCCATTTATTTCTATTATTTTGTGTCGGACTATACCTAGGTACGTACATAAGTAATTTTCGTTTAGTAAATCAGTCAAAAAATACAAGATCTAATACCACATAAGATCAATAATAAAGCATGTACTCGTAGGTAGGTTTAATTTAAAAATAAAAAACTTATTTACAACAAAAAGCAAAAGCCAACATCACGCGGTGTTCCCAGGCGGTCACCCATCCAAGTACTGACCGCGCCCGACGTTGCTTAACTTCGGTGATCGGACGAGAACCGGTGTGTTCAACGTGGTATGGACGTTGGCGAATCTAGTGTTGAATTCATGGAACTACTTTCCATATCGTATACATTATTATAAAACACCTAAAAGTTTTTACTTTTAGTTTTTCTTTTTATTAATTATTGTAGTTAAAACCTAAATTGCTACATGGCTACAAATATGTATGACACCAGAAGGACAACAGGGTCTACAACACAAGTTTTTGATAACTTAGTGTAGGTCCTGTTAGCAAAACTATAAGTATGTAACAAGCCATATTACATTAATGCTAAGAAATTGTATCCTGTTAATTGTTTATAATGTTTGTGTGCTTGAATGAAATAAATAGAATTATCTTATCTATCTTATCTTATAGTTTTTTTTATGACTTTCCAGAATGTAAAACTTAATTACTAAGAAAACTGTATCAAAAACCGTTAGTAAGTTAATAAAGTACTTACCTAAGTACTTACCGATACAAAAAAAAAAATTGGTTAGTTTTCACTTTCTAAAGCCAATCAATTTATTTATAATTAATTTAATATTTTTCTCAACTAGGCCATGTATTTAATATTTTATCCAGGCTAGCCACAATGCAATCAGACAGACGACAGCCATATTGATTGCAGCGCCCCCTACTGTACGGGTGCGTGGATGATCCCGTTAATTAATGGCAACTTAACCCTTTGTCTGTGACGTAGAATAAATTGTTACCTACTCATGCATCGGGGGCCTCAAAGTTTTATTTTTGCAAGTTAGTATTTTTAACTAAAAATAATAGGTAGGTAATAATAATAATAATACCTACCTACCTAGGTATGTTAAAAAAAATTAAAAAAATAATCCTGGAATGTTTATCAGTAAGTATGCTTATTGGCTGAATTGGCAATAAAATAAATGTCCTATTCAATTTTTTTTTTATAAATAGGATTGCGTTTGATCATACTCTGGTAGGTGTACCTAAAGCAACAAGTGTGGTATAAGATTTCAGCGATAAGGGGACTTTTCATATGTACCCAGCAGGAACCTTTTAACTTTCGATTTAAAGACACCCATTTACCTATACTTTTTTGGAAATACAGACCCCGGTGAGGAGTTTCACATTTTCGCATTTACTTTGTAAGTTGTTTAATCATTTTGCAAAATAATTTTTAACCTGAACTTATCTCTTTAGTTAGCTCAGTTAATGTACTCTCGACTTTTAATCCAAAGGCTGTGAGTTCAAACCCTGTCGTTTTTGTAAAATTAGGTACCTATTTTGAAAAAAAAAGTTTATAAAACAACATTTTCCCCACATTAATAGGTAAGTACTTACATAAAATTTTCATAATTAATATAATTATAATTAATATCAAGATAGTTAAACTCTAACAAAAAGTCACTTTTTTTTGTCAAACTTTGAGAACCACAATTTTAACCCTTCCATTGCCACTGATTCATCTCAACCCGTCACTGCTTGACGGATCAAGATATTAATACCGAAAGCGTGGCGAATCTGACCGAAATCTAACCCTTCTATGCATATCTAATTTCAACGGGTCTTTGTGACCGGTGGGCGTGACTTTCTCTCATGTTATAAATCTGTTCCATAATTTTGTTTCATAATTGCTAAATGTGAACTGAAGAATGAAATGCTTGTAAAAAATGTAAAAGTTCGAAAAAACATTGAAAACCACAATTTGAAATTTTAAGGTGGGTTAGTACCTAAATAAATAAATACCTACTCGGAATTAGTGGGAGCTACTTACTCAGTTGATGTTTAAATATGTGAGTTTTTTATTAATTTTTAATTTCAATTAAAACCATTTAAATTACCCGCTTATTAGTCACAACATTGATCAAAGAGTGTAAACTTATATGCAGATGAGCTAAATTAGCTGAAGTTGATGGATTAGACATCAAGACGGGGGCACAATAGGCCCGCATCATTAAAATATTCGCTCGCTATTTGGTGTCCACTTAAAGTTTAATAGGCCGACTTATAAATAGTTTTATTAAAATGAACTGATTTTAAAATGTGGAAAGATGGACTGTGTAAAAGATGATGAGTATGGTGATGATAATGATTAATGGGTGAGTTCTGAGATGGCGATTGATGGAAATTGAAGAAGATAGGTACTGTTGTGCCAAATCTGCGTAATCCTATAAGTTCTTTTCATACTTATTAAAACAAAAAAAAAACTACGTAAGTATAATTTTAAAATTAAAATAAGAGGGGGAGGCCTTTGCTCAGCAATGGGACAGTATGGACTAATAGTAATACTTATTTTAATAATAAATAATAAATATTCATATGTAACATGTTTTACTGTTTGGAAACTGATAACACCAACACGATGACGCGATGTACCGATTGTAGCAAATCGTTATCAAACTTATAAATAAAAGTATAGTAAGTAGGTACCTAAAATTTAATTTCAATATCTCTGTCGCCAACGTCCATACCACGTTGAAAACACCGGTTCTCGTCCGATCACCGAAGTTAAGCAACGTCGGGCGCGGTCAGTACTTGGATGGGTGACCGCCTGGGAACACCGCGTGATGTTGGCTTTTTGAATTTTTTTTAGAACATTTTAACTTTTCAACGACCAATATTAGTTTTAAACTTTTTTCGATCACTAATAGCATAATATGTTTTGGTGAGAACATAAATTAAAAATTCAAAGAAACCTCCGACACAAATATTGCTAAGAACACTCAACTAAAACACCTTTCAAATGAAAAAAAAAAAAAACATCAATATAGCTCCATCCGTTCAAAAGCTATGATGCCACAGACAGTAACACAGATACACAGACTAGAAACTTATAACACCTTGCATTTTCGTGGAGGATTAAATAAAATAAAATACCTAGATTAAAATCAAATAGTACTAGGTATTTAAGTTTTACTGAAAAGTAGTAGAAGTATTATTATTGTTTTACTTGGATATTGTTACAAATCTCCACTGTGCAATAATGGTTTCTGGTTAGTTGGTTGTACAATTACCAAAATAGATACTAGGTATCCTATCCACTCAAGACTGACAAATCTAATTATTGTTGTACAATAATTGTATCCGCTTATTATGATATCAGCTAGTAAATTATCCGATTAGAATCGCAGGTAATTATCTGTTAATTGTAGCTAATTTAGGCTAATCATATTATCTAATAACTAGTCACATGTTCTGGTGATTGCCTGAAGTTGTCCAATGTCCACTGTGATGTATCAGACTAGTCTGATCCATAATTCGTTTCACAACGACAGTTGGAGTGACTGCCACTTTTCGGAAAAATTAAATACCTAACAGTTGTGTGTATGCCAGCCATATAACTACGATCAAGTTCACGGTCAAGTTTGCAGCGGACTTGATACGGCATCCAGTTTGCAGTTCGTCCATAAAGAACACACACGATCAAGTTTACCGGCAAGTTTGCTTGATGGCGCAGCCAGTTGAAGTCATGGCGTCACCAGTGATGGACGACGACGCATTTGTCATCTTAGGCTTAGTACTCGCAATTAAGAAAACAGAACGAAAAGATCGATCAGTGTAATGCAAAAACTGGTTAATGAAACCAAAATATCTATCATGTTTTAGTAAAAGAATTGAGGATTGCTAGGATTACTAACGTCATGCATACTTGAACGCTCACACACACTGTTCAAGTTTACATGACGCTGCAAACTTGATCAAGTTGGCAGGACGAAATTTTATTTTCGCTTCAAGTAGACTTGCCATGCACACCCATAGCCATACACCGTCAAGTTTACTGGACGCCGCATCAAGTCTGCTGCAAACTTGACGGTGAACTTGATCGTGTATAGCATACGCTAACTGTCTAGTCGTGAATCGAATTATGGGTCAGGCTATAAAGCTTGAATTTCAAATCAATTTAACTTACACTACAATAAAACTACCTAGGTGGGCATAATTTAAACGAACTAACGGGACTTTATCGCGTAATTACCTTTGTCTACCCGTGACCACGAGAGCTGTAACGCACTCGAAACGTCGGGAAATAATAAACAGAGGTAATTATAAAAATATAAAAAATAAATTACGCGATAAAGTCCTGTAAGTTCGTATAAATTATGTTTACAAATCGCGAAAGTTTAAAATGTGCTACCTAGGTGGGGTTAGAATTATCAGTTATTTTTTGGTCACAAAGTGGCTAATATAATAACATAATAAGACAAAGATTGTGACTCATAATCTTTGTCATTATTAGCCAAAATATAATAAACACATAATATTATTGTTGTCGTCTTCTATCAAACTAATTAGCAACTTGATGGATGTGTTGTTTTACAGTAATTTTGTGTGCTTAGTGTAATTGGTGCGTGACATCAAATTAATTAAGCTGGGCATTGCTGGTCTCTTCTTGGCCACACTGTGTGACCGAGAACTAACATTTTAAACTAGGACTTTAATTTAGATTTGACTAAATCATTAACTCATTATGGACCGAGTGGACTACCGCTAAAATACCGTAGACAAAAAAATCAGTAGGTAAACCTACGTTTTATTGAAATGTAAAAACTCCCCTCTCTATTTCTAAAAATATTAAATTAGAAACATTATCCACAACCACTTTATACAATATTGACATTACACTATACAAATTAATTTTTGAGAATTGGTATCTGATATCGGTTTTAAAAGGTGTCCATATCACAAATCTGTCGTTGTTAAATAATGCCAGATGTACAGACATGCAGGCAATTGTAATGGATAGAAAGTGGGGTAGAATCAAATCGAATTAAAAAAATGCAAAAAGCCAACATCACGCGGTGTTCCCAGGCGGTCACCCATCCAAGTACTGACCGCGCCCGACGTTGCTTAACTTCGGTGATCGGACGAGAACCGGTGTATTCAACGTGGTATGGACGTTGGCGAAATATAGTTGAAAATACCGCAACGTAACCATCATCTTTCAGATAACAATTATTATTCTGATATCATAATATTTATAGATTATATTATTTATAGTTTTGAAGACTGTTTCTATTCTATACTCGTCTCATACACTACACAATACAACACAAAACTGACTGTCGTAGGGGTGCATATATTACACTTCCAATTCGAAATTGTCAACCCTAATATCGAAACTACACAATCGAGTTACGAAAATCGAATCACCATCCGATTACTTCCAATTAGTTATTTGATAAACATTTTGATGTTCCGATTTCAGATTCTATTAGCATTTGTTTGGAAATTGAACTGAGTTTTGCGCATTGGAATAAGTAATTTTAAGAAAATATAAGTATAGACTATCTTAATTACTCTATGTAGGTTCTCTATCTACACTAGACCTATGAGAGTTGTATGTAATTTCCTAGTGTGATAGTTAAAATCCTCAACAATCCGAGGTCGCTACTCGAAGCCTCCGAAGACCCCAGGAATCTTCTGCGCTTCTGGGAGGAGCTAGGCTGGCTCCACATTTAGTGAGCCAGGTCACCCCCACGCAAAAAAGACCACCTTTGAGTCTAATTGCGGAAAAGGGAGTCCCCATACATAGTGTGATAGTTAATCGACTTTCGATTTGACCCCCTTACTTATGAAAGATGTTTAAAGTTGAACACTGGATAAACAACGTTCTGTTTTTATTCGTCGCACAAATAAAAACAGGACGTTGTTTAACCAGTGTTTCACTTTAAACATCTTTCATAAGTAAGACCCTGAAGTTGTGAGCAATGGGAAAGCAACCTGACACGTATATGGAAATAACTACTGCAATAAATATGTGATAATTTGAAAAAATATCACTACCTACCTATTGTAAATATAATTATCGGTAAGTAGATCTGCCTAATTAGCTAATATGGTCCAGAGAAGTTTACTTACATACTAACTAATTTGTAAATTGTCAGAAATAAATAATATTATTAGGTACATTGAAATAATAGTGAATTCATTCAATCAAAATACATCAACACATTATTACCAAACATTAATCGCTAAGGATTAACCCTTCCTATTAATATTCAGTCAACTAGCCAAAGAAAGGGTGAATAAATCTATAGACTTTCTTAAAAGTAATGGAAAACTGAACCTTATTTCACAAGAAATAAAGTTGAAGGTATTTGAGTATGTGGAACGGATGTCGCATCGAAATCAGCAAAGCGTTAATGACACGGTAATTAATATCGGGAATTTTGTTTTGGAAAATGAAAATGAAATTGAAAATGTGGCAAATATTGAAAATGGTGAAATGGAGGTGGTTGTAATTGTAACAATGTATAAGAATATAGACAATAATAATGTTAGTTCGAATAAAACTAGCGAAGATGTCTGTTATTGGAGATTCTAGAAAGTTTAACGATTTTGATGAGTAAATGAATTCTCAAGTACATAATAGAAACCATAAAAGTACTTTTGGTCCTTTATTGGGAAAAATGTAAATAATTAAAAAAACATACTCACAAAATTATATATTTTCGAACAATTTGAATATTTTTGTTAAGATTTTTCAACTGAATCAATAAATTTTCATTTCACGTTGGTGATAAAACTCGTTTCTGTTTATAACTCAAAATAATAAGATTCTTCATTTCTATTGATTCAATGATCTTCCTGTTCCAATACTAAATAAAATTTCCCGTTTACGATTCCTACTTTACGATCAGCATTAACACCTACAATCAAGCTATCACCCCGATCTTCAATATTCATGAAGACATAACCACGAGTTATGTTTCGATATGTGCTTTTATTTTTCTCAATCACCATTAGTACGTATCTGCGTACCTACTGGTCTTTCTACTCTATCTCCACCCCAAAATATTTCACTGGCCACGTCTGTTTTTATATAAATATCAACTTTATTATCTAAACTTTTAAGGTCTTTATCGTTTGTGACTGTAGTGGTGGTTTCGTCAACTAGAGATGGGACGTGTTTCGCAATAGACACGGAATATGTCGGCACTTCACTTTTATTGTATCGAATAATAGGGGCGCTCTTACAGCCATTATCATGTGTTTGATCTAAAATGATACTTGGGGTGTCTTTCTGTTGTCATGGGCAGACGGATTAAGCAGGAATTATAACTAAACTCGGAGAGCAGAAAATATTTGCTAGCACACCATGTTATTTATTCAATTAAATAAAAATCACTTATCTTGGCAATACCAAACAAAGTAAAATATATCTTTCTTACGGCCGATGACAAGTTTTTTTTTTGCACGAAGGGTTTCAGGTTTCATGTACCTAGTCATTTTTTTTTTGCGTAGAATTTTGATTACGTAATGAAACCTGTTTATGGTTTATAAACTGATGGATATTTCAAACAGCATTCTCTAGCCTCAAAATAAGCAGGGGGTCTAAAGTGGCCACTTTTGATGAAAAATCAGATGTTTCATAGATGCTTCATCTATGAAACATCTATGAAACATCTAATTTTTCATCAAATGCTTCATAAATGCTTCATAATGCTTCATATATGAAGCATCGATGCTTCATCAATGCTTCATAGATGCTTCATATATGAAGCATCGATGAAACATCTATGAAACATCTATGAAGCATCTCACAAAACATCTTTTTTGACAGATCTATGTGCGAGGTTTTTTCTTTTTTTTTTTTCTTCTTTATTTTGGCTTCGCACGGCTTGTGCATTCAGCCAGTGTCAAGTAATCCACCATCATTACACATTAACATTCGAAGAAACACAAGTTTTGGAAAATAAAACAAAACGAAATCATGACTTCTCAAATTCCCGCCAAAAAGCCATGTGCGAGATTAAATTTATTTTTAGAAAGTAAATATAGGTTGAATGGAAAACGGATGGCTGAATGCAAAACCCGTGCGAAGCCAAAATAAAGAAGAAGAAAAAAAGAAAAAACCTCGCACATAGATCTGTCAAAAAAGATGTTTTGTGAGATGCTTCATAGATGTTTCATAGATGTTTCATCGATGCTTCATATATGAAGCATCTATGAAGCATTGATGAAGCATCGATGCTTCATATATGAAGCATATATGAAGCATTTATGAAGCATTTGATGAAAAATTAGATGTTTCATAGATGTTTCATAGATGAAGCATCTGATTTTTCATCAAAAGTGGCCACTTTAGACCCCCTGATCTTGTGTTATGGAAACTAAATTAACTTTTTGTAAATCCATACCTACTATTATCCTTGAAAAAAAGGAGATAAGAATAAACTAGCTAAAGTTAAAGGAAAATAGAGAAAAGCATGCTAGGATGGGAATAAGGCAAAAAGAAAAAAATAAAAACAGTAGGTAAGTATATTTAGGAAAAAAATTAAACTCAGTAATGTCACTAAAATTATAAGATCACTGAAATGAAAATGGGCTGGACATGTTTGCAGGATGGAAGGGAATCGATGGGCAGAAAGATTAACAGAATGGATACAAAAAAAATAATCTTTCGACGGTAATCGAACACGCACCCTTCTGTGTTTCAGGCGGGCCTTCGCCCACTGTGCCATAGAGGTCGCTGTACAAACTAACACTCTTAAAAACGCTTTCTCTTTTTTTTCAACGCTCTTGGGAAATATACATTTGCATCATTACACCCAGGAGTCATAACGTCGCTGCCAAAATACTTCGCCATTTACGATTGAATAGTCACAAAACAATAAACAGCATCAAACGGAGCAAACTAACGTCAGCCATTTCCACCCAAACTTGCAAAGCCTTAGACATTACCATTTCCTATTCTCATACAAAGCCATGGAAGGATCATCCGTCTAACTATCCACCTCTGACGACCAATCAAAACACAATACGTTATAAATTGCAAGCATTATTCCTTTACCAGTTTACCCCAACTCCTCACAAACACAAACGTGACGATTATCAACCTTACGACTTTGAAATAAAAGTTAGGAGACATAGATGTTGGGTGCAAAACTATGTTGGTAAAATCTAGCACTTGGCTCTCAACTTCAGCTCATAACCATCCCGCTGTGTTGGGTAAAGAGAAATGGATTTCGATATTTCGTCGCAGGAGGCATGTCACAAAATGTTTAAAAGAATGCAAAAAGCTAACATCACACGGTGTTCCCAGGCGGTCACCCATCCGAAAACTGACCACGCCCGACATTGCTTAACTTCGGTGATCGGACGAGAACCGGTGTGTTCAACGAGGTGTGGACGTAGTGATGTGAAAATACAGCAATTTAATTAATTTAAACAAAAAATTTGCTTATCGGTTGACATTTTTTTTTTATTTATGTTTACTTGCTAGGCTGATATTATGTGGAGAAATTATTGTAAAACTAACGGTTGACAAGTACCTACTTGACTTTTTGATAATTCTACAGACATTTTTTCGGTCCCTCTGTATTTTCCTAAATTACGAGTTTCTTGGACGTCATTTTTATGACACTTCCGTACTGTAATCAAATCAATTACCATAGACAATTGACGTGAACACGGTAAAGCTCTTCGTTAATGAATGAGCTTGTTTGAATAAATTGTCTATGGTTGGTAGTGAGCACGCGACCGTAATGGTAGGCTTTCTAAAATATTCAGCTGTTGGTAAATTAATTTTTAAACAAATTGACTAAATACAATGTGAGGAAACCAGGGCCCCGATTCTTCTAATTTACAACGTCAACCATTCCGGTATAATTATCGCTGCATTTTATTTCGTTCTCCAAAGGTAAGTAAGTAATTTGCAAAACTTCATCGGTAATTTGTTTGAAAACGTCATCCTAACAGAGTAACCTAACCTTATTGGTAATTAGTAGATTATGAAACAAAATGAAAAAGTTGACGTTTTTCTTTGGTTGAGAAAAAGTTTGTTAGTAGAATCGAGGGGCTGGCTTAGTACCTAAGCGGTAGTGTAGCTTCTGCAATAGTTATGGCACGTTTATTATTTACCTATCTACTAGGTACCTACAACAATAAAGTGTTATCATGTACAAAATGTTTAGTTGCATTGAATGGTTTAGTAGTGGTAGGTACTTTTTAGGTGAAATTATGTGTACTTGAGATGACAGCTAAATCACTATTTAATCAGTTTATTATTATAGCCAACGAGTGTTTCATGATTATTTTTTGATGACTTTTTTAAGAGGGTAGGTAATAATAAAAACGAAAGTTTGTAGGTATGTTTTTCCTCTATGCGTTCCCAAACCGTTGATGAGATTGTGATGAAACTTTGCTAGGGTCTTCTGAGAAGGAACTCTAGGATTAAAACACAAAATCTCACTGTGATTAAAAAAATAAGTTTATGTTCCATCAAGAGTCAAAATGAAAAAACAACAATTTTCGTCACTGTTTTGTCACGTTCCAATGAATAGACGTGACACGTGTCCCGAAATTGGTGACCAATTTTCTCGAAATACTCAAAGTGTGGTCATTCGACTGAGTAATTGGTTTCTAATTCATAATGATGTTTTGTTTTGTTTTGTCGCGTGATTCTGTATTTTGTGGTTTGATTTTGTATATTTTTATTTGAAGTAGGTAGGTAACTATTTCTTTTATTTAAAAAAACTTAATAGTTTGTAAACTATGTAGGTAAGTATTTGTTTACTATAAATAGGTATTGTTATATTTATAATATTTGAAAAAAAAATTATTAGGTATTATATTCCAAATCTTATTAGGTATGCAAAAATCTAATAAAGTGATAAAATCATGTAGGTAGAATAGATAAATCTACGGATCTAAAATTGTTTAGTCTTTGAAAATGTTTTCATAAGGTAGGTAGGTAAGTACTTAAATCTTTTATCGTTTTATTAATAACTTAACTGTCAATGTTTTATTAAAACAAGACAGCAAATGGGCTTACAATAAAGTGGAAGCAAAATTTAAATTACATACGTTACATAAATAGTACTTACCTATTATTATTATTATTTTGGCATCCAACATCATACCGATAAAAAACTTATCCACACACTATCCCTTCCCTAATCTTACATTCACTGACGTCATCAAAAACGGCGCAATAGCTTGCGAATCGTAATTTCAGCGTGCAGTTCATCGCTCCGGTAGCCGTGATCGTCTAGTGCATAGGTTCTCAACGTGGGCGATAACGCCCCCCTGTGGGCGTTTGAGACTTTCAGGGGGGCAGTAGAAGACCTAGAGAAAATTGGGGGGCGTTGAGATGAAGCAGGGGGGCGATAATGTAATCTAAAATAGGCAAATAAAACACCCTAATCCAGTGGTCGTCAAAGTGTGGCCCGCGGACTGTATTGGTGCAGCCCGCGGCCAAGCAAACAATTTTGATAGATAATAGATAATGATGATAGATAATGATGCCACGTTAGAGGAAATGTTGTGCCGACCCAACCTAGTTGGAAAAGGGCAAGGAAATGATGATGATGAATGATACTACCTACGTTGCTACAATAATAATTATAATTGATTATAAAACTTCGAGATAGGGAAGGTCGCTTTGTTTGCTTGGTTTGGAGCTCGCTTTTCTCGCATCTAGCTTCATGAGTAGGTATCATACGAGCAAAGTGAGTTATGTCTGACCACAGAATAGAAACCGACAAGCGAGCCTCTCTATAAGCACCGCAAACAAAATCAAGTGTCACATGTTACATTTGTCTTAAAAAATTTGGCTCGCTGCGCTCACATTTAACTTTATAAATCCTTATTTATAAAGTTATATTGTGAATAAAGTGAGTTAACTCTAACCACAGAATATGAACCGATAGGCAGCGAGTTTTTCCTTTGAACACCGCAAACAAAATCAAGTGTTACATGTTGCATTTGTCTTAAAAATTTGGCTCGCTTCGCTCGCATTTAACTTCATGAGTAAGTAAAGTATATTGCGAGTAAAGAGCGTAAAGTCTAACCACAGACTAGGAACCAATAAGCAGCGATTTTTTTCTTTGATAACCGCAAACAAAATCAAGTGTCACAATGTTGCATTTGTGTTAAAAAATTGGGCTCGCTTCGCTCGCATTTTCTGCATAAGTAAGGTATATTGCGAGTAAAGTGAGTAAAGTCTAACCACAGAATCTGAACCGATAAGCTAGCTTTTCTTAGAAACCTGCAAAAAAAAATCAAATGTCACGTAGGTATTGTATTTGACTTACAAAAAATCGGCTCGCTTCGCTCGCTTGGTTTGAAGCTCAATTCACTCGCATTTTAACTTCATGAGTAGTTTATATTGCGAGCAAAGTGAGTTTTGTCAGACCGCAGAATAGGAACTGATAAGCAGCGAGTCTTCGAGCCCCGTAAACTTATGATAAGTTTCAAGTTCGTTGGTGCCTACTAGGATTTTAACCCCTTTAGGAATTTCGAAAAATCGTCAACTAAATAATTCAAGAATGTGCGGCCCGCAGTGATACCTCACAATGTCCTATGCGGCCCTTAACCAGAAAAGTGTGACGACCATGCCCTAATCACTATCACTAAATAACAGCAGTTAAAGAAGTAATAGCCACTGTGCTCTAAAAAGGTTTTTAAAATTCGCGACAGTAAGAAAAATAAAAAGTAGGTAAGAAAGGGGGGGGGGGGGGCTCTAGAAAAAAATATATTTTCAAAGTGGGCGGTGGGGAAAATAAGGTTGAGAATCTATGGTCTAGTGGTTAGGACCCTACGTTGTGGCCGTAGTAACCCAGGTTCGAATCCTGGTCACGGCAGTGATTCACTGTCACGGCGGAGTTTATTTTTGTTAATGTTTTTTTTTTACTTTTGTGAAGTGAAAGCCTATTACTTTCTTCCGAAAGAAAATCGACCATTCGTTGCATTTTTAGGAGCAGTAATAAAATTCTACAAGTTTATGCTGAACAAAAGAAATTCACAACATATTTTTATCAACTAAAATGATTTTTTGAATTCCTTGGCCTCTTTTAATTTGATTTAATAAACTTGACAACATTTAATTAGAACTATGGTCAAGTCAACAATTTGTCAATAATTGTCAAGTGGAACAATGTATTAACCAAAAAATATAAAAAATCAAACTCCACCATCATTTTAATTTTTCATAGGTACTTACTTATATTTGTGATGATGATGATAAGTACCTATGTAAGTAAATTGGTAAGCAAAATCACATTTTCCAAAATAACACACACCCGAAAGTTATTACTACCATAAACCGTTTTACTTAATAATGACTGTCGTTAACATAAACAATAGGCGTAAGGGCAGAGACACAACAAGGGGACGAGATATAAAATTTAATTGATTGTCCTGCTTTGTATTGTGACGTTTAATTTGGCCTGATGTATTGCGATGAAAGATTTTGTTAATTTTAGATAACGGAACAGTTATAAAATATATTCTTGCTACCTATATGGCTATCAAAATAATGGTTTAACATGATAATAATAAACTTGTAGCAAATGCTTTTTTATTCAAAATATAAACGGGTCCTAATTTTTGCGATTAATTTCGCCAACGTCCATACCACGTTGAACACACCGGTTCTCGTCCGATCACCGAAGTTAAGCAACGTCGGGCGCGGTCAGTACTTGGATGGGTGACCGCCTGGGAACACCGCGTGATGTTGGCTTTTTGCAACTCTTCTTCAATTTAACTCATAAATGCTTTTTTAAACCCTTGATTGACCAATAAAATGCATAGCTATTGATAATAATGTACTACTTGTCACATTATTATTCTCCCCATTATTTATAATTATAAAACAAACTTGCTGTTACTTTTGTCAGTAATAAAGTTGTGTTTTAAAAAGAAAGAGATGTCAAAATAATCTTACAAACCTACATCAGTTTGAGAGCTAAGGGAGTGTACACATTGCGTTTTTGGCAGCGCGTTTGTATCGATACAAACGCGCAGCTCAAAAACGCGCTGCAGAAAACGCAATGTGTACACTCCCTAATGATTGACCACACAATCCACACATACAGCTCGGCACCGGTATGGCACGAGGCAGCGCCGGCTTTGTATGTGAAAAGGAAAACCGGTTTTCTGAAAATTCTTCGTTACAATAAAATGATAGGTTTATTGCTGTACATTACTGACAGTCCATCAAACTTCCAATTCCCCTAGCAACTGGCCCGCACTCAATCCACACAATCCTACCCTTGTTAATGCTAGAAGATAAGATAGGGCTAATCCTCACATAACTTAGGATCAAGACCGTTTAACGCGGTCGGAAGCCACTGACCATTGTCCTGCGTTTAATTTAAACCGGCCTCATAGCTGGCGTAATGATTTTACTATCCCCTACCAAAGTATCAAGATCACGCACAAACTAATACCGTAACTCTTATGTCATGGAAATAGGAGTCATTTTTGTTTGAGTCTAAAACTTGTGACGATTTGAAACTTGGTGGAAAGGTGTCGTAAGATTTTATGCGTGAACCTCTTTATGCAAACAGGTCCTAAGGGTCACGTTTTAGGTTTTTGAAGCTATTGAAACTTGACCCATCACATAAACGTAATAAGCGGAACACCATAATCATTGTTTACGAAATGGGAGGAAAATGCAATTATTTTAATAGGATACAATGCTGATTGGACACATTTAGATTGAAATGATAAAAGAAAATGCAAAAAGCCAACATCACGCGGTGTTCCCAGGCGGTCACCCATCCAAGTACTGACCGCGCCCGACGTTGCTTAACTTCGGTGATCGGACGAGAACCGGTGTGTTCAACGTGGTATGGACGTTGGCGAATATTAATGTAAAATATGTAGTGAGACTGCTGGTTAAAAATAACAATGAAATAAAAAAGTAAGGATAAAACATTTAAAAAATAGAGTTTTCAGCTCTTTGTTTTATGAGGTACCTAAGTATAGTTCGCGTCACGTAAAAAGAACGCTGGAAGACAATGGAGGGGGTAAGTTTGAGCATGGGTACACTTGCACATGAAAGTGATAGGCCCATTTTTTTATTGTTTGTTTTTTCTATGGAAAACCATTTCGTAATTAAAAACTATTGTGCGCGATGGTATTAAGTTGCCTACTTTTTACAAATTGCTTACCTACTGAGCAGCGTGAGAGCCAGCGTTCTTTTTACATGACGCGAACTATAGATGACTATCAGTTAGTGATTCGTTTTGTGCCAAAACGTCCCAAACCGCGAATAAACCAAATTGAGAAATAATAATTGACCTATGTAGGTTTATTTATATTAACACGTTCACAGTCCAGTGCCCCATATAATGGATCACTAAGAAAAAACCTTCTTCTACTCTTTGCTGAGACAGACTCCGTTATTCCTTTTATGACTAGGTACTAAAGGCTTTCTAGAGCACAGACGGTTGATAAATCTGTCGCCATTTCTTTCTATTGACATAAAAGTGACGAGTCTTTCTAAAGCTTTGCTAATATATATTTTTTTTTGTGAAAATTGGGGTTTGTTTCTGATTATACGTAGGTAACTAGTTAAAAAAAGAAAAAACAAATTTCTTGCTTCTCCATTTTGACTTCAATCATCAAAACAATAA
Organism: Camptogramma bilineatum; assembly: GCA_958496255.1. Classification (NCBI taxonomy): domain Eukaryota; kingdom Metazoa; phylum Arthropoda; class Insecta; order Lepidoptera; family Geometridae; genus Camptogramma; species Camptogramma bilineatum. The sequence continues at coordinate 11,524,960 of OY292468.1, read as the reverse complement.
TACACGCATCCTTTCAGTAGAGTAACGACAAGACGGTAGTGATTGTCAGAAGGATTACGACCTATCGGCTATTGAGTACAAGGGGGACGGGGAATTATAGAAGGGGACTGACGTTTGATGCGCGATTGTACGCATGAATTTATGGCTGTCATGCAGTATGGCTATGAATGTCTGCACATCACTATTATGATCCGATCGATGGAGGTAAGCTGACTCCTGCTGATATTACTTGGCATTTTGACGCTATGAGTTGCTTCTATAATTTCCTCAGGCGTTTAGATATTTGTGCAATCAGATAAGTTAGGTACTTATATTAAACAGATATACTTAGTAAATTTATGACGGCTTCTTAAAATATAAATTACATTAAAATACTTACTACTTATTAATTTTAATAATCACAAATACTAATCATAAAATCAAGGTACACTACCTACATTTTTTGTTTAGTATTTTGTGATTAAGTAGGTACCTACCTACCTAGTAACAAATATGTAAGGTAAAAATGTTAGGTATCTACCTAACTACCTATTAAATTTTATAAGTAGGGACTTAGTATTTTTCTTGATGTATTTAAGTACCTATGTATGTATTTTTTGTATTTATTTTTTTTAAATATTTATTTATATTTTTTTACATTTAGGGTACCTAATTTGTTAAAAAATGTAGGTAGATATCTAACTGTGGTTCTTGTTATTTATTACAAAAAATCCCTTCTCATCACTTTGGATGCATTAATTTAACTAAGTTTCAGCTTAATTACTGTGCGGAGTGAAACTTCAATCTCACTAAATACTGAGGATTAGTGGGGGTGTTTTAATCTTTTGCACCCCATCTGATAATAGCACATTTTATGCATAATTACGAAGTCAGGCTTAATATGTAAGTTATCTACTCATTAAAATATTTTCTTATTCACTAAAAAAAAATTACTCCGCATATTAATTTGTTTGATTTTATAATACATAATACTTACCTAAGTACTTACTTATTAATAATTGAAAAATTTTTGAAGGCAAGTCAAGTCAGAAAATCAAGCAATGCAGACTTTTGCCCTGTATATCACAAGCTTTAATATTATCAATAAAAATTATGTCTGGTCGATAAAACTGATATTGTAATTTGTAATAAAAATTCCAAAAAATATATAAGTACCTCTATGTAAGTGTGTTTTCAATATGATGAGTTTTTTATTATATTTAAAACCCTCAGACACTAAAATAGTTACTGTAACAATTATTTTTTTGTTTTTTTGTCATTTTTGCACTTACACAGTTGTTCCGTCAAAACGCCGAAAATTCAAAAATTTTGTATTAAATTTGTCACCCTTGTTAAAGATGCAAGATTGCATATAATCCGGTACAGTCTCCCTAATAAATTTCAGCTCCAAATGAGTTAGGTGGTATCGTCACTAACAAATGGCGCTAATAAGAAACCTGTCGTGGTTGGATTAGGCTCAGTTAATTGTTGTTATTGTCACCACTTTAGGGATGGGGTAGCGTATCAGAATATAATCAGAAATAAAGGTATGTAAGTAATTATGTATTTTGTAAACATCTACACTTGCATTTTGACAAAGAAATGTACTTATTTTCTTTCTTTCTTTTTATAAAAATGGAATAAAGTTTAATATTTGTATTTATGGTTATTTGAAGATTTTTTTGGTCCTAATTTTTAATTACTACTTTTTTCTAAGTAGGTTTTGGTGTTTTCGTAGCTTTTAACGCCAACGTCCATACCACGTTGAAAACACCGGTTCTCGTCCGATCACCGAAGTTAAGCAACGTCGGGCGCGGTCAGTACTTGGATGGGTGACCGCCTGGGAACACCGCGTGATGTTGGCTTTTTGCTTTTTTAATAATTCAAACTTGTAGGATTCGGGCCCGGAAGGCTGTTGTCTTTCTATCTTCTTCTTGCTCTTTCTCTTATTGTGCTTTGCAGAATAAAAATGGTTTTATTTCTATATGGGTAGGTGGTACGTACACGTACCTACCTATTATGTTTCTTTTGTTTGATCACATTTTAAAACTGATTATTCTGTGATTTTTAAATAAAAAATACATTGTTTAAAATTTTAATTTTGGAAATTTTGACGTCACTAGTTCGTAATTTAAACTTTGAACGTTAGCCGCAATAAGCGGATTAGTTTAAAATTAAAATGGCGGCCGCGAGTTCAATAATTAAAACGTGTCACAATATTTTAGAGGGTAAATATTAGGGAGATAGAAATTATAAATGCTCTGGGCTTTAGGATTGATTAAAATTATTTTTTTGAAAATATCTGCCCGTTACTTACATTTTTCAGGGGGTGAAAAACACATAAGTACCTAAGTGATTTATTTACCTGCTTTTTATTTACCAACACACACACACACACACACAAACACACACACACACACACACCATAGTCCATTAATTTAAGAAAATAGGTACCTACCAAATGAAATCAAGCGACCGTAGGTACCTATTTCGTTTAGTAAAATGTACCTATAACCACTCGTACAAATAAAATTATACCTAACTTTGTTTTAAATATTGCAAAATTGCTGAATAAGCCTTTTATTAAACCACTAACCAGCTAAATACCTAACAGTTTCAAGTTTTACCCTTTTGCTAAAATCATTGCAAAATAGACCATAACCCATTAAAATAAGGTTCAGCGTAATACTGTCAAATATCAGAAGTAGAAAATATGATTGAGATGTGTTCAAAAAGACAAATTGGAATAATTTCTGGTAGATTGCCACTCATATTTGTATTGGTCAGTGATTTAGGGCACTATTATTTTGATAGAGAAACGGATTTTATGTACAAGATGGCATTATTAGATTGTCAGGATGACAACAAGTGAAAATTTGTGGTTTCCGCCTACTCCTACAGGGCAGAGGTGTAGGTAATGAATGAATGTATGAATTTGAAAATTATGAATGTACTTACTTAAATTAAAAGTAAAAGTATGACTCAGAATGTTTTATAAATTCATTCAACTTGTTGCCAACGTCCATACCACGTTGAAAACACCGGTTCTCGTCCGATCACCGAAGTTAAGCAACGTCGGGCGCGGTCAGTACTTGGATGGGTGACCGCCTGGGAACACCGCGTGATGTTGGCTTTTTGCATTTTAAATCAATTTACTTCACTTTTATGTGATTATGTAATAATATGTTGCATTGGTCAGTGATGTGATGATAGTTCATTATTTTGGCTCACTTTTAATATATAAATGGGACTTGTCAATTTTAGCACCTGATATTTCTGTAATAGCAAAATGCTATTGTGATAGCAGTAACATTTTTAACAGTAGGTAAGTGTAGTTTTTCAAATATTTTATTTAAAACATGGTTCTTAGGAAACAGTATAGGTATAAGTATCTACTCTTTAACTAATAAAATTCTTCAAATCTGTTGGTACTAAAAACAAAAATATTCCAATTACATACGTACGAAAAATTGCGTTGTTTCTCTTTCAAAATTATTTAAAAACGAGTAAGATTTTTTTAAATTTTAGATTCGTAAGCATAATCCACAAACTTGAGTCTACATTCTAGCTTTAAATTCAAGCATAATTTTATTGACATGTTAAAAAATAAAAAATAAATATTCCTGTGGAAATTGACATACTTAGCATTTCTAGTATGAAAAAAAAAAACGATTCCGACGAATTGATAACCTCCTCCTTTTTTTGAAGTCGGTTAAAAACTGAACCCACTATGTAGGTAGGTAGGTACTTCACATTGGTTTACTAACCAGTAAGTACCTACTTGTATAATCTCAGCCAGTGCATTAATCATGTTCCTAAGTCGACGGCCCCACCGAATAAACGTGCAAAGGCTCTTGCCGTAATATTTTTTTTTTTCGATTTTTGGATTTATCGGCTTAAAATACACCTTCTCAATTGTTTTTAGATTTTTTTACCAATTAATATTGAATTTATTGTATTCCCAATTTTTATTCTACGGAAAATAAGAACACCAAACTCACACGAATATTGCAATAATGTGATTGGCACACCGTCAACTCTCATACATTTCATGCAAACTTACTTTGGAATACTATGCGTCGGAAATTAAAATTTGTAAAACAATTTTGCACTTTTAATATGCATCGTTAATTACAAGAATAACCGTGCAACTATCTAATAATAAATATTGCCAAATCCTAATGTCCACAGTAAAACAGGGCAATAACAAGATACACTTTTAGGTAATTACATATTTTCCCACGAATAATAGTGCAAACATTGAATACGAACAGCCGGCAAAGTTTTGTTACCAGAATAAACGTGTAAAAGGGTTTTTTTATTAATTTCTCGTAAACTATCAATATTTTCGTAATTTTTTTTTGGAAGAAATAAAGGTTGTTTTTTTGTCTTTAATTTGGTAGAACATTATATTGACGTAAATCTAACCAATAATGAGTTATTCGTTTTTAGGCTCTCCTGTAAAGTTACTGTTTTGACTTTGCACGTTTATTCGGTGGGGCCGTCGAAGTATGTAAATTCAGTAAGTGCTAGTGATAAATGGACTGGTCAAGTCTGTCCGAGTAGTGAGTGTGTGAACTTGGGAAAATAAAAACAAAATTGGAAATGGTCACCATTTCCAATTTTATTTTTATTAATTTTATTAATATTGATTCAGATGGGACAATTGTGTCTGAAAAAGTGTTATCTTTTGTCTAACTATGACTAGATAACTGCTTCACCGATTTCGAAACAGTTTTTACAGTTTTAATCTGTTCTTAATGTAGTTTGAATAAAGATTATAAAAATTATTAAGTAAGCATAGACATAGACATAGACATAGACATAGACATTTCTTTATTCACTACATAAGCACACAAACACATACATCAATATCAAAAGAAGACTAAACAATACAGATTAAAAGAAATAACACATAACATAATAATAATAACATAATAACACAGTAAAAACAATAAAAGTAAAAATGGATAAAATTATGAACTTAGCCTAAAAATGTTGTGTGCCTGTGTGCTACAGCAGCAAAAAGATCTCGACTCAGCGTTATGCTAACCTATCAGATGACAGGTCAGCGCTGTTATTCTGCCGAGACCTTCGATCCAGTCACTCAACCCTACGAACCGCAGTATTAAAAATGAAATAAATAAATATATTATATGTGCATAAACAGAATTAAAAAAATAAAAACATAATGTGCTAATGAGAAGAACCTATTTATAATAATGCTATATACTTACGTAAACTGAAATTAATTACTTATATAATTTAGAAGAAGACTACGCGCAGCAAAAAAGAAAGCTTTCAGCAAACGAAGGGCGCATCGCAGCTGTTGGTACCAGACAACCCAGTTTTCTGCAGATCCATTAAATATTTTTTGTAATGTTTTTTGAAGGAATATTTGGATTTAAGCAGACGAAGAGGTGGCGGTATGTTATTCCAACACTTGGTTGCCTGGTACCGAAAACTGCCCCTGAAGGCCACAGTTTTATGGGTGGAGTAATGCAGTAAGTCCCTCGTGGGTCTGGTGCTGTACTTACTCCGCCGTCGATTGAGCTTAACATAGAGGTACTCCGGGGTTTCGGATGCCATAAGACCATGAACTAACACTGCCAAATGCATAGCCCTCCGCGAAGCCATATTAGGAGTGCAGGAATTATTTAAATATGGTGTGATGTGTGTTCGCGGAGGTACACTATAGCAGAATCGACAACAGGCGTTCTGGATCCTCTGTACAAGACGGGCAGTTCTCGACGTCAATCGTGGCCCGTAGACAAGGTCTCCGTAATTAAGCTTTGAGAGTATTAGAGCTTCACAGACTTTTATTCTGATATCCTCATTCAAGAAAGGTTTGATCTTATAGAGTAGCTTTAGCCTAAAGAAACAACACTTTACTAGGCCTAAAATGTGACTTTCAAAACGGAGAGAACTGTCAAATGTTATTCCCAGGTTTTTAGCTTCGCAAACTCGTTCAATGCGCTGACCGGAAATGTTCACATCTGGACTATGGGCAGAGATAGCATCAGTCAAGCGAGCAGAACCAAGAATCATAAACTTAGATTTGTTTGGATTCAGTACTAGGGCATTTCTGCAAGACCAGGTAGCTATACGATCGAGATCTTCATTTAGCTTAACCAGTGCGCAAGTGACATCCCTAGGACGCATAGGCAGATATAACTGGACGTCATCTGCATAAAGATGGAATTTACAGTTTTGAATTTGCCAAGAAATATCTGCGCTATAAATAATAAAAAGTAAGGGGCCCAGGATAGAGCCCTGCGGAACTCCACGATTTATAGTCTTCATGGATGATGAGAGCTGAGACCCATCTGCCCGGTTAATTTTTACAAACTGGGATCGATTACTTAAATAGCTATCAAACCATCTAACCGAGGGAGCATCTACACCATAATATAATAATTTAGAAAGTAACAAAGGTATATTTAATGAGTCAAATGCTCGAGAGAAGTCAAGTAGAACTAAGACAGTGCCAGATCCCAGTTCCTCCTCAGTCAGTATATTGTCGACCACATCCAGCAAAGCCGTCGTAGTCCCCCTTCCTTTACGAAAACCGGACTGAACATCAGGTAGTAAGCTGTTCAGTTCAACATATCTACTCAGTTGGTTATAAACTACTTTCTCGACCACTTTAGAGAGAACTGGAAGAATGCTAATAGGTCTCAGATCCTTAACCTCTTTCGGATTTTTAATTTTTGGTATGGGATTCACCGTCGCAATTTTCCACTGACTGGGAAATGTAGACGTTAGAATGGACTTATTTACAATACCAGTTATTAAGGACAAGGTAAAAGGAAGCGTTAGAAGGATCATGTCCATTGACAACTCATCAATGCCACGCGCGTTAGTTTTAATAGACAACAGTATCTTGGCAACTTCTTCCTCAGATACTTGCTCTAGTGAAAACGATAGTTTGTTTCTAAATTTATTAAATTCAAAGAATGTCAATTGCGAAATTGGTACGTTATTGGTTCCTGGTATATTTAGGAAGTGATTATTAATGTCATTGGGATTATTAAAAATGTTTGGTAGATAATCGTCATCATTTGTGCTCGATAGAGCCTCCTCTCGATAAGCACCTAAAGATGCGTGGAAAAAAGGGCAATAAAAAAGAAATGTAAGTAAGTAATTTATTTCATTTTTTTTTCATGTTTATAGGTACTCGAAATTCGGAAGACAACTTGTGTCGAAATACTTGGTAACTAATAGTTTTGATATAATGATTATTAATTTATAAAATCAAAACAGTGTGGAATTGATTTTTTATATTTTTTCATACATAGGTAAGTACTTCTAAGATAGCAGACAAGCATACGGCCCACCTGAAGGTAAGCGGTTACCGTAGCCTATGGTCGCCTGTGGCACCAGAGGAACCACACTCACGCTGATCTTTCAAAAGAGGAATCACTGCGCCTACAACACAATGGACAAGGCTGGTCCACCAGTTGTCACCAGTTGTTTTTTCTTTTTAACTGACTTCAAAAAAAGGAGATTCTCAATTCGTCGGAATCTTTTTTTTGTGCTTTTTATGTATGTTCACCGATTACTCGAAGACGCCCCAATCGATTTGGAAATTTCGTTTTTTTGTTTGGGTTTAATTTCCAATTGGTGCGATAAAAATTTGGCAAGGATCTGTCGAGTATCTTCGAAATTATAAACAGTAATGCACCTCGAGAGTGCAAAAAATTGCTGAGCTGTAACATTGAAGTCGGTTTTTGATTTATTTTAATTTAGCTACTTATGTAAAAATATCTCAAGTCCAAACCTTCCGTGAACTAACAAAAAGTATCAACAGTGTCCACTTGATTTCATTTTTCATTCTCAACCGTTTTGTTTCGCTGATAGGGGTCCGTATTGAAAGCGAATGCGGAACCCTAAAATAAATAAACCCTTCTCAATCAGTTTTATGAAACCGGACTCGTCTCATCATTAACAAAGATTTTCTTGTTTACATGGTTAATCCAAATAAGGTGGAGTGCCGTAATTGCAACTAAAAAAAGTGGAGTCCTAACTTCATCGCTTGATAATTCTATATTTTGTATCAGAAATGTATTTTTTGAATGATCTGTTCTACAGTAAATTTTATGTAGATTTATATCATTGTTGTGAATAAAGTAAAGCGATAAAGAATAAAATTCTATTGCATAAATTCATGACAGAGGGAGCAATAGTTGCAATTACCCGTTTTTGCGGGTAATTGCAACTACTTGTTTTTACTTCTTATTTTTCTATGGCGCTTACTACTGGAAAATACAGAACACATGCCTTGAATATCGTTCTTTCGATTTATATAGCTATGCCCTTGCTACTAATGTCAAATTTTGCGCGAAAACACTTTTCAGCAAAGAATCTGGTAATTGCAACTATTTTACTACAAATAGTGATGGGAACCATATCGTGATTTTTATCGACTCGATGTTTATTTTAATCACAGTAATCTTTTAGTTATGAAACAACCTCTTTTACTCTTATCTTTAAAGTCTTCTATTATTTTTTACTAATTATTTTTTCTAACTTTATTTCAATCGCAATAAGTAATATTTTAGAAGTTAAACAGCCTTTTTATATTCGTTTCACATATTGAACGGCTTTGGAAAGGGCTCCGCTAGCGCCAACATAATGAAGGGACTCAATCACTCAAACTAATTGCTAAGAACTCATAGCATAGTATGGAAGTATATAGTATCCCTTTCAATAAAATATTACGTATCGACATAGTCATCGTCATTGTTACATCACTAGGTTTTACAAACTTCATACAAAACCGGTCGTTAAATTGCAACTGTCAAAAAAGAAACAAAATAGTTACAATTACAAGACTGCACTTTTTGTCTGGCAAATGTAACTACATCCATAACTCTGAGTAGATTTATCGTAGAATACAACAAACACATAAAAAACAACTTACTGTGTCTTATAATCACACTCACTGTGAACACACCGGCGAAAAACCACCAAAAACAATGTTTTTCAATAAATTACGAAGAGCGTCCGAGCGGCGTCACTTCCGAAAAATTGGCAGTTTTACAAAAAGGCCTGTCATTTGCTTAGTTTTGGTCCTATCAACACCATCTATATTTTTAGACTGAGACTTTTAGAAGAAGTTCAATACCACATCTATCGATGTTCAAAAAAGTGATCCTAGAGGGAGTTATTGACTCCAGTTGCAATTACCGGACAGTTGCAATTACGGCACTCCACCTTATAGCAATTAAATTAAAAAAATGAAAACCCCGCCGACATACTTATTCCTAAATTTGAAATGGCTGAACAGATTTTCATGAAACATAGCTCTCAAAAACACTCGACAAAAACATAATTTCAAACAAAAAATAATCATTGAAATCGGTTCATCCGTTCAGGAGCTATGATGCCACAGACAGATACACACAACAAACTTGTAACACGCCTTTTTTCGTCGGGGGTTAAAAAATGAAATTTTAAATCTATTTGTTTCGTAGGAAACATCGTAATCAACTGAACGATTCTTATGACGAGCTCTGTGGCGCAGTTGGTGAAGGCCCGCCTGAAACGCATGAGGTTGCGGGTTCGATCCTCGCCGCGGGGTAAAATGTTTGTAAGATCTGCAAATATTTGTCTCGGTGCTGGGTGTTTTCTATGTCTATTTAAGGGGTAGCCCCTTGTCAGCATAACCGATGCTTCTCTCTCCACGAAGCTCTTTCCAGGGCAGCCTCCGTGACTTCCCTATACGACATGACAGCAACCTTCTCTTTCACTTGGCTCATGTAGCCTATCCTCGGTCTTCCTCTTCCTCCTTCCACTTTTCCTTCAATCATGTTCTTAATGAAGCTGTCATGTCGTATAATAATGTAGGTATGTATAATAATGTATGTAGGTATGTTAAATAATGTGTGTCGTCATTCCGTTTACTGTAAAAAAATTTAAACCATCTTTTAGTTTCTGATTTTACCTTTTACATCCAAACTAACTTTATAATATGAACAAAACATAGACAATCCTTTTGTCTCCGTCACGTGTAAAAACAGAAGCCACAACCATTATGATTTACAAGCTGAGCTCCGCTACCATCAGCGTTATCAAAGGAACGAACAGCAAGACAGTTGGAACGAAGATCTAGAACGCAATGGAATGGTCTTGTGCAGCAGGGCTAAAATGGTCGCTATAGCAGAATCACAGCAATTGCTAGGAATTTCTAGAATTGAACAGGAATGGAAGCTTGGCGTAGCTTGCTGAGACGTTCTTGATTGATCGTTGAAGTTAAGCAACGTTGTGCACGCCACAATTTGCATGAGTGACCGCAAGTGGCATTACGAGCTGAGCGCTTCCGTGCTTCGGAGGGCACGTTAATGGTAAGCGTCCACATGTCGGTATCGTACGCATCGGACGCATCGCACGCAACGGATCGTAGTATTATTTGTATAGAAACTCATATAAGTGCGTCCACATGTCCGCATCGTACGCATCGCATTTCACAGATAATCCGTTTGATGCGATCCGTCCGCTGCGTGCGATGCGGGCCTGTGGACGCTTACCATAAATTGTCGGTCCCAGCTTTTAAGTCATTAAGCCATGACGAAGGCCTTGAGGCGGCCTAATAACTCCGTCATCAGAGTTGGCCACTTGCTCATATAACCTTACTTTATAGGAATTGCAATATATGCCGTTCTTGTCACTCTCAGTCTATGAAAAGAGACGGTATAATAGTTCAATTCCTATTGTGATTCTGCTCTAACAGTCTTTCTAAACCCGCTGATCTACATAAACTAAATTGGTGTACTTATAAAATAAAACAATGACTGGCCGCTTTAGCTGAATCATAATAAGAATTGTATTATACGAGACTGTTTACAAGAAACAACTAAAACAAGTATTATAACAAGTACTTTGCAAGTACTATAACACTATTCGGTCACATTCGCGAGCTTTTATCTCCGCGTCCCGAACAGATGACTATCGTTTTTCCCGCATCCGCTCTCGCGTATTCAAATGTGACAATGACAAATCCTCGGCCGTTTCCGGCTGTGGTTCGGCCGAACTCGGATGTTCATGTCATTTGTAGGTATTCATTTCAAAACTCGAATAGAAGTCGCTCTTTTGTTCGAGTGATAAGTCGAGATGACGAATAGTAGGGGTGAGCGAATTAAAAAGTAGATTGATTGTGACTTCTGACGTGAGAAATGAGTTTCAAGATAATTTAATTTAATTCTTTGTGAATTGGTAGAAAAGTGATAATGCGAATATTGTTTTGGAAGTAAAAGTATTTTTTGTTTCGCCATTTGGTTGAACATTGAACTATTCAGTAAATTATTTTGTGTTCGTTTATTTTGGTAAGTAAGTTCGTTTGAGCAAGTGGCCAACAGTTGGTCACTTCACAAACTCCGAGTTTTTAAGCTACTTAAAGATCTTCGTCATGGCTTAACGACATAAAAGCCAGGACTGATAATTTAACGTGCCCAATAACAATTTAACGACTGATAAATATAGGTACCTACCCAAAATACTTAAAAGAGACATTTGTGGTTAAAATTTCTGGCCTTTACATCTTAAATTGATTTACACATTGTCAGGAAGCAATCTCTTGCCTACACTTAACGGGACACTGTAGTGCCTGGGACAATTGAGATGGATAGGCTTGCCCGACACCTACACCATCCTCTCAGCTTAACCGGCCATATCCACAGGAAAGACATGGTCAATAAGTGTGGGGCTGAATAAGCCACGGGTTTCCTCACGATGTTTTCCTTTACCGTTTAGAGCTCGTGTTGATGCGCATATAAACTTTTCGAAACGAAAAATCCAATGACGTCCGGGTTTGAACCACGACCTTCGGATCGAAAGTCAAGGCACTAAACCACTCGGCGAACACGGCCCACCATTTAAAACTTTTTTACTTTTTCTTTCATTTATTTAATTAGTATTGTTAGATTCTAATTTGTATTACAGCTCTACAAACCTTCCCTATTTCCCTACAACTTATAGAAACTGTTACTAACAAGTCGAAGTTGCAGAATTAGCATACCAAGCGAGCCGTGAGACCCTTACCCGACACTCGAAATAGAAAATTTATTGTTATTCCATGCATTTGCTAAGTGATATTCGTGATTTTCCTCGAAATATGCCCCTGGGAGTTTTATTTGAAAGCAATTTTATGCGAACCATTTTCAGAATATTTAGAGGTAATTTTATACTGAAAAATGTGTTTTAAGTAACATTATTTTACTAAAGAGACAATCGCTGTATTTCCGGCTGACTTTGCCATTATTCTTTAATTTTTTAATTTGAAGAAAAATAACATTTGTTTTAGATATGAAAAACGAAACAGACACACTATACCATTCTAAAATTATCAGTCATTAAAGAAAGAGTTTAGGCGGCCTAAAACCTCCGCCAAAAGAGTTAGCCACTGGTTCATACAAACATACCTTACTTACTATAAACGCCTCTCAATTTGAACACTGGTTAAAGAACGTCCTGTCTCTATTTGTCATCATCTAACAAAAAAGGATGGCAATAGTTTAAACGGTGTTTCAATTAGAGCGGATATTACATAGATAGCGAAAATATATTAACTTACGATTAATTTCTAATCTGTGTGACCATTGTATAAAATGTCGGTGTAACTACCACTACACCATTATTTGCTGTGACAAAAACAAAACAATTTCCAACAGCCTTCTACTTTGCATAGGCATCTTTACAGCAAATAAACTTAAGCAATTCCTACAGTATTCGAACAAATTGCAAATAAAACGATTGTGTTGCCATCAAAAAGCTAGCGGCTATAAATTAAAGGCGATATACATGTTAATGGTGTAAGGAAAATCTACATCTTCCCCTTTGCACTCGATACTTGATGTCTTGGATGACGGAAATTATGTGGATATGGCATAAATTAGACCATGTAAAATTCATGGCATTAGTCTTGTTTAAACTTTCGCGATCAGAATATTATAAATACATACATACCGAACACCTTTAAAAGGAGAGTTAATAGGCATTTTCTAGGGAAGCTCGCTCCATCGTCGACTTCATCCATGCCTAGGCAAGGAGCGAAGTCAAGAGCTAACCTATCTTAAATGAATAAAAAAAATAATTTCTATTTCCGGGTATTTATCACGTAAGGGAGTGTCCACATTGCGTTTTCTGCAGCGCGTTTTTGAGCTGCGCGTTTGTATCGATACAAACGCGCGTTCGCAACGCGTATTTTTCCATAAAAAAGCGAACCGGGAGGGGCTGCGCGGGGGGCTGCGCGTTCGCATCGCGTTCGAATCGCGTTTGTATCGATACAAACGCGCTGCAAAAAACGCAATGTGGACACTCCCTAACTTACCTTTTTATTTAGCCCGACGACGTTTCGACAAGATCGCACTGACTGAATGCCGTTTAGTTGAAAATAATTCGATGGTTTAAACCTGAAATAGTTTTTAAATACACGTTGTATAATTTTTACATCTACTATTCATTTTCTTTACCTTTATTATTTAAAAATACCATATTCAGGACTGGACTGGATTTATTAAATCTCTTGAATTAATAACACTATGCATAGGTACGTATTAAGAGTCATAATTTTGAACAAATTTTTCATGCATTACAATGCAAATTTAAATTTATTTGCCAGCAAAAATACCACATCCACCCAAATCCCGCACGTTTGATTCGCCAGCAGATTTCCAAATGTGAACGAAACCCATGGTGTGTGACTAAAAGCACACTAAATTTCACAACTCCGCCGACACCATCTCAATGCGATGTAATGCATTCCCTGAAGTACTTTTAGGGGACCCTGTAGTTCAAAAAACAGATTTTTTAAGTGAGAAAAGTAATTTTCTTATGCTCTATTGAATAAATGCGATTGATTTGAGACTATACAGTTATTGACATCTATTTTTGATCTCTCAACATTAAATAATATTGTAATAAATAGAATTCATTTTTAAAATACATTCATTTTTAAAACCGTCGTGTCTAAAAAGTCATAATTTAACATACAGAAATTATTCACTTAAAATTATTATGAAAAAAAAACTTAGGCTGCAACGTGTTCGAAACGTCAGGAAACAAAATAAATAAAAGGTACGCGATAAAATTCCGTAATAATAATTATCATTATATAAAAACTTAGGCCTTCATCTTTTACTAGATAATTGATTTGTCCGGAGGCAATCTTTTGCCTACACTTATCGGCACGTCTTTTGCTGACACTGCAGTGCTGGGACAATGTTTGAGATGGAGTAGGTTTGTCCAATACCTAAATTATCCTCTCAGCTTAACCGGCCATATCCACAGGAAAGACACGCTCAATACGTGTGGGGCTGACTAAGCCGCGGGTTTCACGAAGTTTTTCTTCACCGTTAAGAGCTCGTTTTATGTGCATATCAATTTATCGAAACGAAAAATCCATTGATGCACGGTCAGGATTCGAACTCATGACCTTCGAGGTATCATCCTCCTCTGCCAACCCGGCTCGATTATGATTATAATAATATAAAAAAAAGTCAAACAAAGATTGTATGATGTAGCAATGATTACCAAATGAAGATTATCTGCTGGATGAATTGCTACGAAACGCTACGACGTAGCTTGTAGCAAGTTGACGTAGCAACCATTCTATTCAACAACTTTTAGTCATCACAATTTGATTATGATAATCATTTTCAACCATTTGACTATTATCCGTGATATAAACGATGCCATTACATAAACAGTTAAACAGTGAAACCATTAGCATAAACATTTGATCGGTGTGGAGTTTATATTAAACATAAACCTCTGCTGTTTTATGATTTAGCTACGTGACGATTTAGAAATAATATATTCATAAAAGTTTTCATTATTATGGGTACATAAAGTAAATGTGGTTTGTAACGATGTTCTGTGCTGTGTTGATAAAGGGAAGTTGTTACAAGCCCTTATTAACAAACGAAACCAAAAATAGACGACTGTATCCTCAAAGTACGGTAGACATTTCTCTCAGATCTTTAGATCTCATTCAAAATCATTTGAAGACGTATAAGGGGGAGCCAAAGGAATGCCGAAATTTCAAAAATTTATTTTAATTTTTTGAATCGTCTTAAGGGCTCGGTGATTCTACTCCTGTTCTTTCGCGACCAACACCGTGAAGAAATCAGGTGTAGGTTTCCCCCATGTATAAATTAATAAAATAAATATTTTGGACATTTCACAGTACCATCTAGCTCCAAACTAAGCAAAGCTTGCACTATGGGAACCAGATAACTGATAAAATACTTATAGGTACACTATTTTTTGTAAATACACACTTATTATGTTTTATAACACCCAGTCACAGAACAAACATCTATGTTCATCAAACAAATGTTGGTCCTGGCTGGGAATCGAACCCACGACCTATAGCGCAGAAGGCAGAGCTACTACCAACTGAGCTAAGAGGCCAGTTCCTGCAGAAGTTTATTAAAACTGTGTCGTAGGCACCAACGCGCTCCCCCATACTTGTAGTTTATTTCCAACCACTGTAAACCATTTGTACCAGATGTAGCTAAAATTCAGATTGAATCCAGCACTAATATCCAATCTAAATTATCCGATCGCCATAATTTTGTGCCAATCTAATCAATTTGTCGGAAAATTCAAATTCCCCGATCTGCGTGTTTATCCCAACATCGATTATAGGTGACAAATACTACCACTTAGCTCGATTGGATACTGTACAGTCCACTTAAAATATCTGATACTAATATGGCTTTTAGTAGCAGAGAGGAAAGTTCTTCGGAAAATCCTGGGTCCAGTAATCCGTGAAGATGGCAGCTGGAGGATACGGAAAAACGCAGAAATTGAAGACCTCGTGGCGGAGCCTAACATAGTAGGAGAATACAAATCGCACAGACTCCGATGGCTCGGCCATTTACTGCGAATGGGTGAAGATCGGAACGTTAAGAGGGCATACCTGGGACGACCGAACGGCCGTCGACTGATTGGTCGTCCCAGGTATCGCTGGAGCGACAGAGTAAAAGCTGACCTGCGCGACCTCTGGGCCGACAGCTGGCTGGAGGCAGCCATGGATAGAAGGAAGTGGCAAATTCTCGTTTCGGAGGCCAAGACTCACTTTGGGTCCCTGAGCCAATGGAGTAAGTAAGTAAGTAATATGGACTTACCTTCATACTCAGATAATTGCAAAAAACTTATCACTATCTAAAAGATAGTTATAGATTATTTTTTATTTGAAAATTTTAATTTATGTGCTAAATAACATGTAAGTTATTGTGTTGCTTGTATGACAATAAATGCCATCTATCTATCTATCTAATTACTAGCTTCCGCCCGCGGCTTCGCTCGCACGGTACCCGGATAAAAAGTAGCCTATGGTCCTATTCCCAGTCGTAATCTATTTATGTTTTATATTTTAGCCAAATCGGTTCAGTGGTTGTCGAGTGATAGAGTAATAAACATACATCCAAACATCCAAACTTTTATAATTTTATTTTGTTATAGTGTTAATCCACACTTGGTTTTTTCAGTTTAAAATCCAAACTTTTTTTGTAATTTTTAATTTTTGTGATATTTTATTTATGGTGAAGAATTTACGAAAGTTATTTTATTATAGTTAAGTTATTTCACCTATATCCGAAGGCAAATCTTACTTAACTTACACTTCCGACTTACACTTTAAAAATGTATTTACAAAAGATTTTTTTTTGTAATATGCATCATCATAGAGGGAAAGACATGGATGAGAACGGCACACAGGGTCGACTAAAAATGGCGTTTGAGGGAGGAGGCTTATACCCAGCAGTGGGCTATAATTTGAGCTGCCAATGATGATGATGATGCATCCCGAGATTAGTAAATAATTCCTTTTTAATTTTTCTTTCCACATTGTATATATGATTAGTATATAATTTTTGGAAACCGACCTTTTAATTAAATTATAAATGTTTTTATGACACGCCACACCATCTTTTTGCACGCCCGGGATGACTTCAGCATTAAGTTCTCCTTGCACAATTTGTCATGTGTGAAAGTGTTAAATAAATAAATAAATAAATATACAGCATGATCACAACCATTACACTAATTAAATACACGGATCGGAACTCAGTGACGTCACCAGCACGCGTCTAATTACGCGCATAGAACGCATCAGTGCCGGCCAAAGGTAATTAGTTCTGTAATTGAAAGTTACCAGTTTGTGACAGATGGTAAACGGTAAGATATTGAATGGATAAAAGAGTTTCAATTAAGGTGTTTAAAACATGTTGTGTAAATACCTGAGGTGGATATTTCTGTAAGCTACTTCTATTTCCAATTTTATCAAAATCCGTTCAGCCGTTTCAGAGTGATAGAGTAACAAACGTGTTGTGTAAATACTTGAGTGGAGATAGTTAGAAATATTTATAGCAATATTTAACATTTTATTTCTTCATTTAGTTGACTTTTCGAAAATTGTAATAACAATTTTAGGCAGAACGTATTTCTGTATGCTACTTTTGTTTCAAATTTCATTAAAATCCGTTCAGCCGTTTTAGAGTGATAAAGTAACAAACATACTCAGTATTCCTTCACTGTTTAGAGTCAATTTGGATGGGTGACCGCAAGTGGCATTAACAGCTGAACGGTTTCGTAATTCGGAGGAAAATTTAAATTGACGGTCCCAGCTTTTAATCCATAAAGCCTTTAGACGGCCTAAAAATTCAGTTACTAGAGTAAGCCACTGGCTCATACGAACATATATAACCACTTTACAGTCCGCGGTTCGTATTTTGCGACTAACAACTATCGTGTGAACAGTTCCTGGGGGAAATATGAACCGCGGACTGTTGGCCGTCTCGTCCCCTATTCTAAACGTAAATGCTTGGTAAACTGACAGTTTTTGTTCTGCTACTCACTACTAGATGGTGCTGATTGAACTACCCTACAGATTTGGGGAAAAAATCCAATACTGGCAATGAAAAAATTTTGAGAGAAAAAATAATCTGTGGGAAGGGTCGGTCAGTTTTTGTTTGCGATTTTGTGTGTAGTGAACGGTCTGAATAAATCTTGTAAGTACTTTGATTTTACAACGTAATTCCACAAGAATTATACATCAAATTAAAGCTAAGGGTGTAATGTTTACGATGGTGTATGATAATTAAAGTTTGAAAACGAGAAAACTGTAATTTGAAGCTTGAAAAGATACGACATTTTTTTGCCGTTTTTTTTGGAAATTTCATTGTTTATTTTCTTATTGTTATTCGTATTAGCTTCTTAGAATTATGATAAAAATAAGGAAAGGATGGTTTCTAGCTATATTTATCATGGTTTCACAGACATTTTTTATTTTGATCTAGCTATAGTACTTTTTCTACTGTAATCGGATTTGTTGAGTACGCCGCGCGTAGCTGGTGTGCGTAAATCGCGCTGTTTTGGGGCGGACGGTGAAGGGGAGTGTTGGCTCGGCGCGTGGACTGGAGAGTGGATAAGCCACAAACATAATGATACTACAAACATAATAAGCTACAAACATACCTATTATAACATGTAACATGACAGCATGAGGTAACGAGCGCACGTGGTAATTCCTAATGAGACACATTAATTGTGTATCGGTGCAGATATGCATAAATAATCAACCTGTATAATATGATCCAATAATGTAATGTAATTAGGTGGAATGTACCTGATTGTACCTACCTATAATTATGTTTGTAGTTTGTTAAGCTAACGTTACCTATAATATTACGTAGGTAAATATAAAAGGCTCACAGCTATATTCTCAAGATGTAGACATTATTTGCTGCGCAGGTGTAATGTGTTTGGTGTACTGTTGTTTCAATGGATGGATGGATGGATGGATGGATGGATGGATAGATGTATGTTTGTTCCTCTATAACCCAACAACCACAAAACCGATTTGGCTGAAATTTAAAACATAGATAAATAATAACCGGGAATAAAACACAAGCTATCCGGAATCCCGAAAAAAAACTTTTTATCCCGGAAAAAGCATGGTTCCCGTGAGAATAAAAAAATAGTAGTCTACGCGAGCGAAGCCGAACGTCCGCTAGTATAAAATATAGACAGAATTCATCTGAAGAAAAACAAGAAAAATAAAACCACCTAAATCTTCATTCCCATGCATCACACTTCCATTCACCACATAATTAATCCACAGGATCCTATAAAAGTAGATTAACAGACGGCCACTCGGACAAATTGTGTATTAATATTTTATGTAGTTCACACTACTGGCCCTAGCTATAAAACTGTCATCGGGAGATATAGTGGCCGGACTTCTTATGGGTGATTTAGAGGGGATTATGGGATTGCTAGAACACAAGGTATTGTTTATAGGATTTATTATGCTGGTCAAAAACGCAAGACCTCAATCTTGTTAGTTGTAAGTAAAAAACAAAAAAAAATTGTAGCCATTGGAAGAAAATTTGCAAGGTTATTGATGAAACAGTGGAATTTCGCAAATATTTACTACTAAAATTGCTATTATTTATTTATTTTATTATGAAATATTTATACCAAATATGAATTTTATTAAAATTTTGTCATATAAGGGTGTCTTATAGGATCTGTGAATAAAATTGTCTTCCTCACTTTGGACATACCTACTGCATGTCCAAAGTGAGGAAGACAATTTTATTTTATTATGTAAAATCATTTAGCAATATAAAATCAGTGTCATGTAAAATCTCATTTGACTCTGATCGTCGCAAAAGAACAGGAATAGTATCACCTAGCTCTTAAGACAATTCAAGTGATCATCGTGGTCCTACTGAATAAATTGTTTTTGAATTTTGATTGTACAAAATGGTATGATGATTCCCTATGATTCTGTACGTGCGCTAGACACAAGTTGCACTGAAATCCGTTCAGTCTGATTTTCGTCTCGAACTCTATACGTAACGGCTTTTAGTCTTGACCAATATAATCCGTTCAATCACGTTCTCCCTTCAGTTTCAGCCTGGCTATATAACAGACTAACGTGCCTAAAGTTATGGATCTGAATTGGTTCTCAAAAAAATGCCATCCGTCATAAAACGGGCAAAAAAAAAATGTATTTAAAAAAAACTCAACAAAATGCTTAAAACATCACGGGTTTTCTAACGGTTTTAAAGTATAAATATAATTTATTAATCTTATTGAGATAGAGATTTTTGAATGCCTTAAAAAAATTGCACCTAGAAGGAATTTTAACCCGCATCCTGGCTTTACCATAACCATGTTTTGATAATATAAGATACTGGGCAATCGAAGTCAATTTTTTTCAGACGTGTAATTTTGTGGGAGTACATTATGAATAGAAGTGATAGGGGAGGGATGATTAGCAGGAGGGAGGTCATAGTGGGTTTTTCACACTCTATATTTGGGCAGCCCGACTGAGGAAGTAGGTACCTCCGCCTTACAGAATATCGCAGCCAAATAACATCATTCTTCTTGAATGGTGTTGTGTTCCTGCAGTGGATTAGGTTGCCAGAACTCTGAGAGGAAGCGCTGCGGTGACATCTGGTGGACCAGTCTTGTCCATTATGATGTCGGCGCAGTGATTCCTCTTTCAAAGGGTCAGCAACGTGAGTGTGACTCCTCTGGTGTTACAGGCGTCCATTACGGTAACCGCTCACCAGCAGGTGGACCGTATGCTTGTCTGATATATGCTACCTTAGTAGTATATAATTTAAAAAAATGAAGAGGCCCAGTAGTGACTATTATTTGAGCTGCCTATGATGATGATGATATGAATAAGCTAGATCATGGTAATATGACGGTCTAGATATTTTAAAGGCGCCAAAGCTAACAAGCGGATATACACTAGACACAGAGCAGGCATTTAATTAGAGCAATTGCCCGGGGTGACCTGTGTTACAACGCGGATTGATTTGAAGTCCTATACTATACTATGACGTCATCTCAAGCTGTCTGTTATAAATTGGGCACTATCTACCATTGTTTGTATTAATTATTATCTTAAATACCATTCTTGAGTAAAGAGTAAAGTAAAACTTTGTAGATACAATAAACCAAACTGAAATATATTATACTTGTATGATAAGACTATAGATACCTACGCCTGACTGGATCAATTTAGCTAGGTAATACTTTTTAAAGGTTTTTAATTTTGCTCAAAATGTGAACTGGACATGTTTGTAGTCAGTAGATCATCCTTGTGCTATATTGTTTTGTTTTCGGGTCAATCAGCTAATTATTAAATCACCAATGCCCGAACACTACAGTGTCCCGTTAAGTGTAGGCAAAAGATTGCCTCCTGACACTGTATAAATCGTAAAGATGTAAAGGCCTAAGTTAATGCCCGAACAATGAAACGGTATTAACTCAAATGTTTGAGACGTACCTATCTATTTGAGACGTTCTTACTCCTCAGAATCGTGCACCACTTAAATTAAGTACATTTTCAGAATTCTCGGATAGGGCTGTTTTTTACCCGACTGCGCAAAGCAAAGGAAGGGTAATGTGTTTATCAGTCTATGTTTGTATGTGGGTATGTATGGATGTTTCTATGTGGCACTATATAGGCCAAACGCGTGGACCGATTTTGATGATTCTAACGTCAATCGATTCGTCTCAACCTTGGAAGTGTCACTAAAGACATGACAGTAATCAAAATTCACCAGTGCCACAACCAGACGCCATATTGGTAAAATTAAAATAATCAAAATTGACGAATTATGTCAAGTGGGGTATCGTTGAATAGGTATTTAAAAACCAACTTTAGGTTCCTTTTACCACTTTTCATTTTAAGCAATAGTTTAGGAAACATAACGGTTTAAAGTTGATTAATATTCACTCTCGCTACAGATGTTTCTATGTGGCACTCTAGAGGCCAAACGCGTAAACCGATTTGGCTGAAATTTAAAACATAGATAGATAATGACCGGGAATAGGACATAGGCTACTTTTTATTCCGAAAAAATGCATAGTTCCTGTGGGATAAACAAAATAGTAGCCCACGCGGGCGAAGCCGCGGGCGTCAGCTAGTTAATCATAAAAATCATCATCACCTAATAAATCATAACTAAAAAGTTTGAAATAAAAAAATATTTAAAAAAACAAAAACCCGACTGCGTTAAAGTTAAAACTTAAAAGAAAAAAACAAGCCTGCAAAGAATTACTCACAGTCGGGACCCATAACATTATGAAGATTTGATTGGTAATAACATAAATGGGTACCGACTGTGAGTTATTCTTTGCAGGCTTGTTTTTTTCTTTTTAGTTTTAACTTTAACGCAGTCGGGTTTTTGTTTTTTTAAATATTTTTTTATTTAAAACTCACTGAGCTGAGTTGTCAGAAAACAGCCTAGTGATTTAGCACCCTTATTTTTTATATTGTTTAATAATTTCATATTGTAGTTTTGTTACAAACTATAGTACCTTAACATAATATGTTAATAAACATCACTATAAGATAATTACTACAGATCCATCTCAAGCCCTACAATTACAAAGATTAATCACGGCAAAGAAATTCACGCCCATTGGTCACAAAGACCCGTTATTATGCATAGAAAGGGTTAAATCTCGGTCAGATTCGCCACGCTCTTGGTATTACTGATCCATCATCCGGTGACGGGTTGAGTCAGAGAAGGGTTAAAGTTGACGAAGTGGAATTATTTTTAGTAATCACCAGTCACTTGTCTAAGCTGTTATGGAAACTACATGACTGATATTAATACTACATTATATACTTTTTTAAATACCTACTTACAAAATTTTTTTACATAGAAAAATACCCAGACCCGAGACAAATATTTGCAGATCATTCAAACATTTGTCTCGCGGCGGAAATCGAACCCGCAACCTGCTGTGTTTCAGGCTAGCTTTCGCCCACTGCGCCATAAAGGTCGTACTTCTACTTTATTTTCAAGACAGACAGACAGACATGAATGAAAAAAATTACAGTTTTGCCTTCAGTATCGATTATAGAGTGCCCTCGAAAAAAAATTTTCAAAATATCTTCAATGTACAGAATTTGACCTGTTACAGTTTAATTATAATTATTGATGACATTTAAAAATAATACTTTTTTAGACATGTTTCTAGCGCGCTAAAAATGAAGACTCGAAAACGTCCTAATTGGGACGTCTTGTTTTTAGTCCGACGACCCAGACGTGTTTGTCACGTGTAGTGAATTACAAACACAGTAAAAATGCTATTGTGTTATAATATGTGTGTAATATTTATTCATTTGCGGAACTTGTCAACATAGTCTGCAATCGGTGTGTATACTAGTGGGTACAGATTTTAAACGTCGGTAACTATGAACGTAACATTTCTAGGGTATAATTATAATATCATTGTTGATTTTATAATTATTTTCTGTATGCTCTATTTGTAAAGAACATAATAAAACTTCGAAACTCGACTTTTGACTTGCCAAAGTTATGCAATGTAACAAAATCCTACTAATATAATAAAGGCGAAAGTCCGTGTGTGTCTGTGTGTGTGTGTGTGAATGTTTGTTACCACGTATCTCCACAACTACTGAACCGATTTTGATGAAATTTGAAATATAGATAGATAATAACCGGGAATAGGACATAGGCTACTTTTTATCCCGAAAAATGACGTGGGATAAAAAAAATAGTAGTCCACGCGGGCGAAGCCGCGGGCGTCCGCTAGTGGTTAAATAAATGAATACCTGAATATCAGAAATCAGACGGCAAACATTACCTACTAATAGAGATGCAAACAAAGGCATCCATATCTACATCTAGGTATGAGAAATGAAATGTCGTTGGAAGGGAATGCGTTTGGTGCTTAATATCTTTGCATGGTAATGCACGCAGAAGTCTAGAGATGGGGGAGTCACACTGATATCGATAAAGCCACGACATAGCATATAATAGATAATAATACTACGTATAGAATGGCCACTGTCCCCCGCCCACCAATCGGGGCTTCCTCGCCGCGCGAGCCTATTTGAGCTGGCGAGGGACTGACTTTGAGCTAGGGACGCGCCACATGCGCTGACGCGACGACGAGACCGAGACCGCAGTGTACAGTATTTATTAATACGGTGACAACCTTACTTCACGCACACAATTGCGCATGTACAAAAATGACATTGTGTAGTGTCTGTGTAAATAGGTAGTTAAACGCCGCTTTTGCATAGAGATTTCATCGAGTGTCCGGGGTGTGGCCATAGTGAAGCTCGTGTTTGAATAGCTATAACAAATGAGTATGACGATTGCACTTTTGTATTCTGTGTTACAAAAACTTATAAAAGAACACGACTGGTTAGCCACAAGGCGCTAGGTATAGAATCCTTTGAAGATGTCTAAGAGGGTAGAGGTATGTCCAAATACATATTTGATACAAAGAATCAAGATACAACAATACCACGCGTTGGAAATACAGTCGTGATAATGTAAATTTTTCATTTAAATGAATAGTATCTTTAAGATCATATTGGATAGTCTTAGAAGCTAGGTGATTCTACTCTTGTTTTTTCACGGTATTAGGTTAGGCTAGGTACCAATAATTTGATTATTTGTCGATAATTTTCCGTTCGATTATTACAACACTATCGATAATGCCTATACAACCCTATCAGATGTCACCATCTATACGGAAACCGCATTCTGTTCCCGAGTATAATATTCCGGTTCATTCCCCTTACATCTGGTCTGAACAACCAGCATCATCAGACCTATGAGTTTTGAACAATTTGAGGTAGGTAAGGGAGTGATAAAGGTCAAGATTAGCTGGTGGAGCCGCAAGGTAAATGGACAATGGTCAACAGAATTTCAGAGCCAAAGGCCGGGTAGGCCATCTTTGTTTTGTACAGACAGACAGCTTTATTAGACGGATTATGAGTATAGATGCTGAGACTGGAATTTTGTCTTTATTGCTTTAATTAAGATTCGTCCTCAAATTCCTGGGTGGGTAAATTTTCAACTCGTCCTTTGAAACGAATTTTTGTCCCATATTCGTTTCAGTTTTCGTTTTCTAAAAAGCTGGTTTTGGTGGTACATTACCTACAGGTTAAACTTTTTCTGGTTGGTAAATTTTCGGGATTTTAGTAGTTCGAATTTCAATTCATTCATATTCTAAGCGACAAAGATATTCCTTAAATTTCGTACTGACTAAAAACACATTAAAATTACACATTGTAGATATGCACTTACCTTCTTATTTTTAATACAAGTAAGTTCTTAAAATAGTGTCTTAAATTATTTTCCCCTAAAACATCCCGAATTCTAAATAATATACTAAATATGTAAATAAAATTTCAATCTCGTATTAAAAAAAAATAAGTACAAACTTTACCTTACCCCGTGCATAAATAACTGTGCGTCTCGAACTACACATTCGTAATTATGTTAACATCTAAATCAGCGAAACAATTAAAAGTTCCTCCGAGTTCCATTTGCATGTCGAAGCAGTTAACGCAGCCATTATTGAAATTTTATGTGAGTTTGATTATTATTCAGAGACCGCTATTAGAGTGGACAAGGATTATTGAGGGCTGGATAGTGTGGATGTAGGCTTTTCTTGTTTTCTGTTGAGTTACTTTTTCTTCTTCTTCTTCTTTCGTATGAGCAAGTGGTCAACTCTGGTGACGGAGTTTTTAGGCCGCCTAAAGGTCTCCGTCATGGCTTAGCGACTTAAAAGCCGGGACCGACAATTAACGTGCCCTCCGAAGCACGGAAGCGCTCAGCTCATAATACCACTTGCGGTCACCCATCCTAAAAGTGACCGCGCACACCGCTGCTTAACTTCAACAATCAATCAAGAACGTCCAAGCAAGCTACGCCACGAGCGCTTCGTTGAGTTACTTGAACGAGTAAATAACGAGAGGCTAAGTTTAAAATTAAAAAAAAACCGACTTCATTGTTACCTATACTTATACATGAATGTATAAGCTGAGCAATTTTCTACACTTGCGAGATGCATTTCTGTTCATAACTCCGAAGATCCTCGATAGATCCTTACTTTACTAAATTTTTTCGACTAATTGAGAACATCCCTCTTTTTTTGAAGTAACTTCAAAATAATTTTCGTTCATTTTGTGTGTATGTATGTTCTTATGAGCTAGTGGCAGAGTTTTTAGGCAAAAAAATTACTTTTTAGAAAATCATTCCTTGCAGCTGATTCTGTTGTACACTGACTAATTAAATTATCATCAAAATTGAAATATCTTAATCTTTCACGTTAACATTCAAAAGAAAATGACAGCCTACTAACCTAACCGTGATATTTCTAAAATCACTATGTCAAACCCCAATTGAAAATGCATGAGTAAAGTTAAGGGCTGGACTAAAGTTAGAGGTAAATCATCTAAAAAAGTCCGTCCTAAACCAAATCCATACTTATCAGTCACACCTTGAGTGAGCATCGATGAGTTATGTAATGGAAACCTGGTAATTGCTCCCAAAGTGCCGACATACATAATTTATACACGCTGACTTATGTAGCGGCAACACACACTTATGTGTGAGCTTCCTGAGTATGCATGAGTTGTTTATGTAGCCCTTGTTCAAAATGTAAGCATAGTTAAAACATTCTCACATTTTTGCAGGCACTCAAAATCCTCTTAAGACACATTTTACTCACATTTTGCAGAAATTGGCATTCTATGTACGTTAGACTAGCTTTAGCCCGCGGCTTCATTTGCGTGGTACCCGGATAGATTAGAATAGAATAGAATATATCTTTATCGAAATAAATACGCACAAAAATAAAACAAAATTACAGTCAAAGAAAATAACTATAAAAACATGTGATAAAAAGATAAAAAGTAGGTAGGTAACTTATGTCCTATTCCCGGTCAATATCTATCTATATTTTTATTTCATTAAATTTCACACTTACCTACTACATTTAATTTCAGGCAAATTGCTTCAATGGTTGTCGAGTTATAGAGCAACAAACATACATTTAAACATCCATCTATCCAAACATCCCAACTTTCGCATTTCGTGATGTGATGTGAATTGTGATGTGATTGCAAGCCCATTAGAAAATACCTGAGAAACTAGCAAGTTTTCCAAAGTTTGCTTCCTGATGCTTTTATACACTTTAAACCATTTTTTACCTAAATTACCCTCTAATTACCCAAAATCCCAATAATCCCCCTAATTTAAATTCAGCGTCACATTTCAGTTTAATTGGGAGATTATTCTGACATTTGATGCGATGTTTTTTTCAAATCTAAACCTGTTTTTTACATTCTGATAAGACATTCGTAATTGGTCTCGTTTTTTAACAACTTATCTGATTTTCTTTGACTCTCGATGCAATCTGACCAAGCGAATTTACTACAAACGATTTTCCTCCTTGAAAGTGCACGTTAGAGTATAAAATTGCACGGATCAGTGCGTTTTAAGTTAAGAGAGTATCTGTCATGCTCGTCAGAACTGCAAGTGTACTCCAAACTAATGAAACATAGCACATCGTTCAGTAAAAATAATAAGACTCAGTTTTTAATTTGTTTGTCCAAAAAAAAAGAAAATACCATAGTATTCGCTAAGACCTGTCTTATCGATGCATGATGTCGCTAATTGTTTGCCACTTCGTAATCCATGCAACAACCTAACATCGAGAATGTGATCAGTACTCCTCAGAACCTCTTATTTGAATTTTGCTGAAAATTTTTTTTTTTGTAAGTTAAAAGCTGCGGGGTTAAAAAGGCCGCTAAAGCAGAATCACAATAGGAATTGCAATATATGCGGTTCTTGTCACTCTCACTGTATGAAAAGAGACGGCATACATAGTTCAATTCCTATTATGATTTTGCTATAACGACCTTTGTAACCCCGTAGCTCTCAACCTACAAAAAAAATATTTTTCACCAAAAATCTTATAAGGTCTAGTAGAGACGCCAGTCAGACGGTGTGAGACGTGACCGCGAGGAGTAACCTTGCCGCAACTCCCTCCTTACCCAGGTGAAGATTCTCCGGATGAATAGAAACATTGTCGGTATCCTAATCGACGATATTTTTACGTCAGTAATTCCCGTGTGTTTAAATAATGTCTGTCTAGTAGAGTTAAAAAATTATCTGTGTTTCACACCCACGGTCCTGATGTGTGTCATCTATCAGGATGGACAACCGTTTTGTAGAGGAATCGTCGGTAGGAGCGTTTTAAATCGGGACGATTTACGCGAAAATAATGGCTTGAAAGCAATTCCCTGGACGAATGGGTTTTTGTCGATTCCATTTTGAAGTCGTTCTGATTTTATCTTTGGTCGTCAATTGGTGAGAAGAATAAAATGAAGACTAAATAGCAAAAGTATCATACATAACCAAGAAAGGATTTTTTAGAAGAGTACGCTTGATATTGCTGTTTACTTTATAAATTCTCTGAACTTTATTTTGCTACACTTGTAAAAATAAATGTAAAGCAACAACATCAGAGAATCGGCTAGGTGATTGGCTTGGAACCAGTCAACATCACGAATCAGTCTCGTGTCACTTTCACGCGCCACCCTCAGTCCTGTCACTGGTCTTGGTCTCTACTTAACAGAACTTATAAGTAAAATGTCTTTGGAAATCGAGTTAACATCTAGACTAGACAAAATCATTTTAAAAACCTATTTTTTAACTTGGACTACTATTTATTTCTCATTGAATACAATCGAAAACAAATCGAACCAGCACACGAGCCCCAAACACATCCCAATAAAAATAAACGTCAACAAAGATTGATCGATTGCGCGCAAAAGTTCAACCCTTTCATTACTTATGCTCCGGATAGCGGTATGACCGGGGATGTACAGGGTGCTCACAGTTTTAAAATTAAAATATTAAAAGAGAGGTCTTACTTATGAAGGATGTTTAAAGTTGAACACTGGTTAAACAACGTCCTGTCGTTATTTGTGGAAAGTGACGAATAGAGACAGGACGTTGTTTAAGCAGTGTTTAACTTTAAACATCTCTCATAAGTAAAGGGGTAAATTTTTTACTCAAAATTAAAATATTAAACGACTCAAGAAACTAAACTTCAAATATAATAAAATCATGTAGATCACTTTGACACGTCAAAAGAGGTTATTCTAATCCTGTTTCTTTCATGGCTAATACTGTGGAGAACCAGGGCAAAGATTAAAAACTTGATTTAAGTAAATACTTTAGAGAAAATGTTAAATTCCTACTTGATTTGAGTACTATTAAGAAAAAAACAAAAGAGCCGTATTGGCCAAGTGGGATAGTGCCTTGACTTTTAATCCAAAGATCGCGGGTTCGATTCCTACCCAGGATAACATTTCTGTGACCTACAATACATAAGACAGAGCTAATACTCAGACTGAGCAATAAGGCCAGTCAATACAGGAAAATGTAAGAAAATCGAATTTCAATAATAGCATAAACAACATCTAAAAGAAATTAAAATACAGATCACACAATTTAAATCCATTTGAGATCAAACCGACAAAACCTCAAACTTCACAAACACCCTGTAGCAAACCGTACGAACAAAATCACAGACAAGTGACCATTAATCTTCGCGAATGTAAATTTCGTTGATTAATCGATGGTCAAGCGTCTAATGCTCTGCAAAACGGAGTCTGTCCATTAGAATAATGTATGTTGAACATGTTTGTTTTTGCGGATTTGCATCGGAAAATGTTTACCGTAAATATTTTGAACAAAACTGCATTTTGAGATAGCCGCTTGAACTTAGAGGATCACAACATAATTTTTTTTAAATTAAAAGATAATTTATTCAGTAGGACCGTTATGACCACTTGAAACGTCTTAAGAGCTAGGTGATTCTACTCCTGTTCTTTCGCGACCAACACCGTGAAGAATCAGGGCAACAAACACGGTATGTGGCCTAGCTTTCTTTTCGGTGATCCATCCGCTTAAAATCTAAATAGTCAAGCTCCAGTGTGGAGCCAGTCGAACAATGTGAGTCTCGTCAAAGTCGTCAAAAGAAAAAAAAGAGAATTATAGGTATAGTTTGCGTCATGTAAAAAGAACGCTGGAAGAAACTGGAGGGGTGTGTTTTGTCTCATGTTTGCGAATAGGTAACCCATGCGCAAACATGAGACAAAACACACTCCCTCCACTTTCTTCCAGAGTTCTTTTTACGTTACGCGACCTTTAACTAAACGGCTTTTAAGTCGTTAAGCCATGACGGAGGCCTTTAGGCGGCCTAAAAACTCTGTCACCAGAGTTGGCCACTTGCTCATACGAAAGAAGGAGAAGAAGAACTTAACGTAACTTTGCAATCTAGGTTACTATAGAGCATGCAATGAGAGATATGTCAGAAATGTCCAAGAATCAATACCAAGAATTCCAGAATTCTAAAGGACATCAAAGGAAGCCCACTACTAATTGGATGAACTGTATTAGTTCAATATCTGGCAGATATCGTGTCAAAGTACAATGACCCTTGCGCCTAAGGACAAGCTGCCCCTACTGTCCATCACCACTTCACACTAAAACCAGTCTTATTCCAACCGCTTGAAATTCAAATTACAAACCGATTTTCGTGATTTTACTATGTGTTCCAGATGGAGGGAAAGTCAACTTTAATGTAAAGACAATAAGTTTTATTTAAGAGTGATGTAACTAGGTTTGGTAGAGGGAAAAGGGATGTAATTTTGACCCGTATGGCCGTGGCATAAAAATGCTGATATAATGTCAAGTCGATGTCGATATGTGGTTCTCAGAGTAGTAACATTGAATATGAGTAATTAAACATACCTATATTTAACATTTCGTTACTTATAGCTCGTATTCCGTCCATGAGGAATTAATAAAAAATACATTGTTTTTTTTTGTCACAAATTAACTGTTTGCGCTTGTTCATACTGAGTAATTAAAAGTGCTTACTTTCTTATTGTTCATACAGCTACTGTTGTCATGCTAAATCGCTATTAAGGATTGAACCGTAGGTAGGTTTGAAGCATTGCAAGTTTCCTGGTAAAATTAAATATTGATCACGACTACCCCTAAGCGCGGTAGATATTCTCTCGGATCTTGAGTAATTTCAGCCCCTTTGAAGATGTTTGAGGGGATAGTCAGAGGTATGTCCAAACACATATTTGGTACACACCAACATTTAGCAGATGGTAGCATTGCATACGTTACAGGTTAAAAATAATTTAAAAAATAAAACTTTCAATTTTGACAGAAGTTGAGAGTGGAGCGGTGAGTTAACTAAACTGCTTCTATAGCTAGTTAATAATAACTCTGTGTACAGATCCCTTTACAACTGTCCCCTTATAACCTCAGGGGCTTGTGATGAGGGATGTTAGTGCGGTATACTGTTTCATATTTTTGTGATCATTACAATTGTTTTAGATATAAATTGATGTTTTTGATTTAACTTGCTGGCTTCTATGGATTGAATTGTGAAATGCCAAATGAAATATGTATGGGTTGTCTATAATCTAATAAATTAGCAAAACTTGTTTTCTAGTTGGAGCTTGTTAAAAAAATATAGAAATTCCACTACACACTGCACCATCTAGCCCTAAACTAAGCAAAGTTTATTTATACTATGGTAACAAGATATCTAGTATATACACAATCAAAAAAAGTTTGAGATCAGTTTGAAAACCTAAGTACCTATCCCAGAACCTAACATGTTTTTAATAAGTTGAAAACCATTGAATTCATTTTTATATAAAGAAACCAAAAAATATTGTGTTTTTTTATTCCAATTTCTGTACATTATATTTAATAGCGGCATTTACACGATAGAGATTATCCCACGGATCCGGACTGTAAAGATATCTGTAAAGATATCTGTAAAGATATCTTTAAAGATAACTGCGGATAAAACTAGCGGCCTTTAAACGCCAAAGATTTTCCCACGGATCCGGACTGTAAAGATATCTGTAAAGATATCTTTAAAGATATCTGTACAGATAACCGCAGATTTTGGACTGGCGCGTGGAACGGTATAAATTTACAAAGTTTTTTTCTTGATTCTTGAATTTTGAACCTTGAATCTGATAGCCCCTCCAGACTCTCGAGAGAAAGCTCGGCGAGAAGTCTCGCCGAGACTTCTCGAAGAACAAACAAGCTATCCACACTCTCAATTTTTCTCCGTCGTGATGTTTGAAATCCTTTGTCTCGGCCAAAAATACCGACACCGATCGGAGAACAGGCGAGCCAGAGAACGAGAAGGCGAGAAGCTCCTCACACTCACGCTTCTCGGGTGTTCTCGGGGGTTCTCGCAGAGAGTCTGGAGGCCCTATCAAATTTTGAATCTTGAATCTTTGAAGTGACAGCTGTCAAACTTTAAATGGCCATATCTCGGGAACTACTCGTCCTAGACTCCCCGTTCTCAGTTCAAATGAAAGCTATGACCAAGATCTTCATTTGAAGTGACAGCTGTCAAACTTCAAACCGCCATATCTCGGGAACTACTCGTCCTAGACTCCCCGTTCCCAGTTCAAATGAAAGCTATGACCAAGATCTTCATTTGAAGTGACAGCTGTCAAACTTCAAATGGCCATATCTCGGGAACTACTCGTCCTAGACTCCCCGTTCCCAGTTCAAATGAAAGCTATGACCAAGATCTTTATTTGAAGTGACAGCTGTCAAACTTCAAACCGCCATATCTCGGGAACTACTCGTCCTAGACTCCCCGTTCCCAGTTCAAATGAAAGCTATGACCAAGATCTTCATTTGAAGTGACAGCTGTCAAACTTCAAATGGCCATATCTCGGGAACTACTCGTCCTAGACTCCCCGTTCCCAGTTCAAATGAAAGCTATGACCAAGATCTTTATTTGAAGTGACAGCTGTCAAACTTCAAACCGCCATATCTCGGGAACTACTCATCCTAGACTCCCCGTTCCCAGTTCAAATGAAAGCTATGACCAAGATCTTCATTTGAAGTGACAGCTGTCAAACTTCAAATGGCCATATCTCGGGAACTACTCGTCCTAGACTCCCCGTTCCCAGTTCAAATGAAAGCTATGACCAAGATCTTTATTTGAAGTGACAGCTGTCAAACTTCAAACCGCCATATCTCGGGAACTACTCGTCCTAGACTCCCCGTTCTCAGTTCAAATGAAAGCTATGACCAAGATCTACATTTTCAATAACAGCTGTCAAAATGACATCTGTCATCTGAAATGTAGATCTTGGTCATAGATTTCATTTGAACTGAGAACGGGGAGTCTAGGACGAGTAGTTCCCGAGATATGGCCATTTGAAGTTTGACAGCTGTCACTTCAAATGAAGATCTTGGTCATAGCTTTCATTTGAACTGGGAACGGGGAGTCTAGGACGAGTAGTTCCCGAGATATGGCCATTTGAAGTTTGACAGCTGTCACTTCAAATGAAGATCTTGGTCATAGCTTTCATTTGAACTGAGAACGGGGAGTCTAGGACGAGTAGTTCCCGAGATATGGCCATTTGAAGTTTGACAGCTGTCACTTCAAATGAAGATCTTGGTCATAGCTTTCATTTGAACTGAGAACGGGGAGTCTAGGACGAGTAGTTCCCGAGATATGGTCATTTGAAGTTTGACAGCTGTCACTTCAAAGATTCAAGATTCAAAATTTCAGATTCAAGGTTCAAAATTCAAGAATCAAGGATCGAAATCCAAGATCGAAACCAAGGATTGAAATCAAGGATCGAAATCAAAATCAAGGATCAAAATCAAGGATCGAATTCAAGGATCGAAACCATGGATCGAAATCAAGCGCTGATTTTGTCGAGCGCGATAAAGTAAAAATATCCTGAAATGTAAATGACATGGGCACACTACTAATCCAACAACGAGTGTGAAAGAGACAAAGCTACCAAGAAAGCCTCTCAACAAGACCAACAATCCTTATAACCAAGATTAAATGATAATAGATCGTTGTGTGGACTGTACAGATATCTGTAAAGATATCCGCGGATAAAACTAGCGGCCTTTAAACGGTAGAGTTTTTAGCACGGATCTGGACTGTACAGATATCTGTAAAGATATCTTTACGGATATCCGCGGATAAAACTGTCAAAGGTTGGAATGGCAGAGATCGATCCGCGGGAAAATCCGCAGGCCGATCTCTGCGTGTAAATGCTGCTAAAGAATCAAGCGATAGATTCATTCACAAACACTTAAGATCCCTAGAAGGTAGTCAGAAGTATCTACGTTCAAATACGCACGTCATGTATTGTGCAATATTGAAATATTTTATACATGCTCACTTATCGCCATTTTTTAGTTTATTACCCATCCGATTATGTCAACAGAATTTTAAAAATCAAATGTACCGTGAACAAAACACACATCAAACCAAACCTTCCCACGCCCATAACATTAGCAAATAATTACTAGTAACTTGACTTTAAATATGACAAACTACTCCAATCCTCTCATGTGTGAATGAGCCATCATTTTTCAAACCATTTTGTGCTCTACCTTAGAATTACAAGGTTCAAATTCCCCGAAAGGGTTAAAACATCCCAACCTTAGTTTGAATAAAAAAAACTGAAAGGTTTAATAATCAATTTTGTGCTTTAAGCTACAAGGAAACAGGATTCAAATTAGTGTGAGTGTGAGTTTAAAATCAAATTATAATGCGAACTTAAGGGCGTGTTTTCAAGATGTTAATGGTTTCCATAACACTCAATTGATCACGCATCGGCTCACGGGAATAGGAAACATAAATTATGCTCACGTGTCATCAAATTTGATGTGTAAATGAAAGTGTGGGAGAGTTGGCAACAAAATTGTGACAGTGTAGTTACAGTTTTTTTACAAATCTTTTTGAAGACAAACTTTTTACGTATCTGTCAATGCAAAAATAATTATATCAAGGATATAAGTAGGTGAAAGAGGTGTGTCAGGATCGTAGCAAGTGGAAATCCGTGGTCTCTGCCTACCCCTGTGGGTGGGATAGAGGCGTGATTTTATGTATGTATGTATGTATGTACTTATGCCTAATTTTTATATCAATTGAGAGAATAACATACTGAAACGCCGAATACTAAACCGCGGCTCAGTTTAAATGGCGCTTATCATTGACATCAGTTTTGATTAAATAACTGTCATTTTTGAATAAAATTGGCAATAACTTTGGTAAAAAACTCGTACCATGTAAACTGCGCTTTATCAGGCTTTACAAAAACTTAAAATTCATAAACTTGAGTAGGTAAGGTAAAAATTTTTTCAAAAATTATTAAAGTATTTTATAAAATAGTTTTCATTCCAATGCAGTTATTCATTTAAATAACAAATTAATATTTCCATAAATCTGACTCACGTAAATAACATTATTACTTTCCAATTAACAAACATTTCATATTTCAAAAGCAAAACTAATTGAGTATGAAGCGCAACAAATAAAACAGTATCGTGTTTTACTTGTTAGCACTAGTATTAACTTAGGCAATTCGATTGCGAACCCGTGAATAATGTTGAGGAAATAGTAAAAAAAACATGGTCATGACTTTATCCCCTAGGTAGATTTTTTTTTTAAATTGATCCTTATCATCTACACTATCGGATGGTATAATAATACAAAAAGTTTTTTTTTGAACCAACAGGTTCGATTCCTGGCCAGGAAAATGATTATTTTTAAAATGTAATGATGCAGTTTTACTTCTTATCAAAATCGCTTATGACACTCCTTTAAGTGTTTTTCGCTATTGCTAATAGTTTCAGATTTGGCCATAGAGGCACTCTTTAAAAACTCACCCTGTATAACTCGGTCCTGGCTGAGTGAAGCTGTATACTGTGCTCACAATATTGTTTGTTATACTCCTAAGAGTTTATATTTTAATGTTTGGTTGATGGCCGCGCGAAATAAAAAAGGCACCAAACGCCCATACAAAATCGGCATGGCCCTTTTTACCCGACTGCGCAAAGCAAAGGAAGGGTAATGTGTTTATCAGTATATGTTTGTATGTGGGTATGTATGGATGTTTCTATGTGGCACTATATAGGCCAAACGCGTGGACTGATTTTGATGATTCTTACGTCAATCGATTTGTCTCAACCTTGGGAGTGTCACTAAAGACATGTCAGTAATCAAAATTCACCAGTGCCACAACCAGACGCCATTATTGTCAAAATAAAAAAATCAAAATCGTCACAAAATGTCAAGTGGGGTATCGTTGAATAGGTATTTCAAAATCAACTTTAGGTTTCTTTTACTATTTTTCATTTTAAGTAATAGTTTAGGATAAATAACGGTTTAAATTAAAGTTGATTAATAATAATTCTCGCTATGGATGTTTCTATGTGGCACTCTAGAGGCCAAACGCGTGGACCGATTTTGATGATTCTAACGTCAATCGATTTGTCTTAACCTTGCAAGTGTCACTAAAGACATAAAAGTAATCAAAATTCACCAGTATTACAACTAGACGCCATATTGTCAAAATTTAAAAACTCAAAATTGACCAACTATGTCAAATGGGGTATTGTTGAATAGGTATTTCAAAATCAACTTTAGGTTTCTTTTACTATTTTTCATTTTAAACAATAGTTTAGGAAATATAAAGGTTTAAAGTTAATTAATAAATCATTCTCGCTAATTTACCTACCAAACTATAAGAAAAAATAAATTAATCATAATAATCATTATAACATAATAAATCATAACTAAAAAGTGTAAAATAAAAAATTATTTAAAAAACAAAAAACCCGACTGCGTAAAAAAAGGAGAAAACAAGCCTGCAAAGAATGACTCACAGTCGGGACCCATCATAACATTGGGAAGATTATGGTAAAATGAATGGGTACCGACTGTGAGTCATTCTTTGCAGGCTTGTTTTCTCCTTTTTTTACGCAGTCGGATTTTTTGTTTTTTTAAATAATTTTCGATCGAGCGAGCGAAGCGAGCGAAGATCTTAGTGGTAAGTTGGGCGATTTTGCTTTGTATGTTTGTATGTTTGTATGTTTGTATGTTTGTATGTTTCACGAATTGTTGTTCGAGCATAACTGTCGAACCGTTCATCCAATCTGCATGAAACTTGGTAGGTCAATAGGTTGTGGTAAGGAAATTTACGGTGGAGCATATGAGCTTAATCGATGAAGGGGTTGTGAAGATATTGGGTTCCCAAGGGGGTAAAAAATTATGAAAGTTACACAAATATATTGAGTGGGGTGTCATACGAAAGGGCTTATTTTGTACATTCCAAAATGGTTTTTATTTTTAATCTAGGATGTATAGTTTTTGAAATACGACCAAAGACCAAAAACTACGAAACCAGAGCTGCAAGAGCTCCCGTTTCATAGAGTTTCGATGTCTTCGTAGCTCATTGACTGGTCGGTCTTGAAAAGAGAGTGGCATCGTTGCGGTTTGGTTTTCAATGATTTTAGATGCTACTTGATTTATTTTCATGATAAAAAAATTTTTGATAAAAAATGAAAATAATTGGGGTAAAAAAAGTTAAGTAAACAAATATATTGAGTGCGGTGTCAAATGAAAGGTCTTTATTTGTATATTCTAAAATAGTTATTATTTTTATTCTAGGACGTATACTTTTAAAAATACGACGAGAATTCATAAATATGAAATAAATGAAAAATTAGACACGACATTATGTATTGCATGTATTTTTTACCATGAAGAGCTAGCGCAATAGGCATACCCGGCAGTAGTAGCACTTGAAATTATAGGGGTAGTCAGAAGAAAGTCCAAATGTTGGCCATCTACGGTGCGCGAGATCTCAGTTCGGGGCGAACTACTAGTTTATTAAGGGAGTACTTAGAGTCAGAGGTAAGTATCATATTTGGTACATGTCCATCTTTTTGTCGAAGTAAGCATTTCAACCTAATCGATTCAGTGGTTGTCGAGTTATAGTGGAACAAACATACATCCAAACATCCATCCAAACATCCAAACTTTCGAATTTATAGTATTAGTGTGACTAGTGCTAATAATACTGAAACTGAAATAAACCAGTATTCCAATCCTTTACTGTTGGTCCAAAGCGCGAAATCCTATAAAATGTAATTTTGATAGATGCACGCGAAAACACTACGATTACGGAATACAACATAGAATTACAATTTAAACTAGATGTGGCAAGGTTTTTATTTTTTTTTGGAAATAAAACTGAATATGTGGAGAGTTTTTTTAATTTT
Source organism: Camptogramma bilineatum (assembly GCA_958496255.1). Classification (NCBI taxonomy): domain Eukaryota; kingdom Metazoa; phylum Arthropoda; class Insecta; order Lepidoptera; family Geometridae; genus Camptogramma; species Camptogramma bilineatum. The sequence goes on along the minus strand of OY292468.1, from coordinate 11,487,008 downwards.
TAAAAAAAAATTTCTGCTTGTGATCATGTGGTTTTTGAACTCCCAGTTTAATAAAAATATTCTAAGCAGTTTTTGTTCTCACGTGGACCTACAATAATTCTTAGTAGTAGGTACCTACAGTGATTCTTAGTAGTTTTAAGTGTTAAAGTCTTATAAATCGATGACCGCCGGCTGCACGCACGAAAAAGTGTCACGTTCCGCCTGAGCCGAGCGTGCAAGCAAGAGCGTGAAACAAGCGATGGAGAGGCATGATTGGCCTAAGCGTTCGGCAATTCATACAAGTAGGTACCTACTTATGCAATTTTTCATTAATGTTTTCTTATGACGTTAACACGTAAAATTATCGTCCGTAATCCGACTTTACAGGCAAACAGTTTTTTTTATGTTTGTCTGTCTGTGTGGTTATTGTTTGGTTTTCCTTCCATCATCTGTATATCTCCGCTACTCGGCTTTCCCCGTCACAAAGCCGGAACACGGATCAAGCGAGCTTTGTTTCGGACTGCGCTTTGCACTAATTGCGATCCGATGCGATGCGACGCGATACGACACGACACGACTAATCGGGGATTCCGCTGTCATTATGCAAGGATCGGGATTTGTCTTGTGATATGTAAAACGGGTTTCGCTTATTGTGGTTCTAAGAGCTGTGGAATTGTATTTCATTTTGAATTTACGTAAACAGGTACAATACACGATTGTATGTTCTATAAGTTTTTCTTTAATTTTAAAAACTAAGTTCCCGCTTTAAAAAAAAAACCTTATTTATAAAAAGATCTATATTTAGAAATACATACATAATAAAGGCATTAACTCCTAAGCCAACAGTAGTGTTGAACTTATTTTCATATAACAACTAGCGAATGCCCGCCTTGACTACTATTTTTTATCCCACCGCAACCATACATTTTTCCGGGATAAAAATCTATATATAGCTCATGTGTTATTTCAAAACCTCAACTATCTAAATTCCAAGTTTCATCAACATCGGTTTAGTTGTTAAGGAGATACGTGGTAACAAACATTCACACACACGGACTTACGACTTTATAATATTAGTAGGATTGAATTAGTAATCTGTTTCTCCATTAACAGTAATTTCAATTAATGACCCAAAGCGGTCCTCTCAAAACACTTCATTGGGGTAAAAACAACTATTCCGCAGTGTCACGTACAACATTTAACCTTACTATCTCGCGTACGGGAATTAGTTGGGACTTTGATCGATTACTCACTCGACCGCCGCTAACATACCTACATTTATTTCATCCGTCAATTGTTTCAGGATTGGTTTGTTTACCCTATTCTGTCAGATAATTTGTTGTCAGTATTTTTGATTTATTTGACAATCTATTGTATTGGCATTGCTGCAAATGGATTTGATTTTTTGACTGAAACAAAAAAACAATACCTACCTTCCAGTGCCGCGACACGTGCTATGTTGGTGCTATGCCTTCTCGCGCTACTTGCGAGTTTTAGGTCCAAGCAGGAGAATGAGAAATACCTTACAAATTACTTATAGTCGTATTGCTCATTATACGGACTAAAATTGAAGGAAAAAATGTCATTTTTCCTTCAATTTTGATTAGTTTTGATACGTTTTATGTCAAAATTGAAGGAAAAATGACATTTTTTCCTTCACTTTTAGTCCGTATAATGAGCAATACGACTATAACTCTTTATTTTTAAAGATTCCAAAATCAAATCATAATTCTATATCTGCAGCAAAAATACTATTCCGATCTAATAATCGCTCATAAGAAGAATAACTAAGTAAACTTTTGTGGTAATTTTACATAAAATTTTAAATAATTTCAAAACTTCATAAAGCTTTGCTCTTGTTGAGTTATGATTGTGATCACCCAAAATATTTTTTTGAAAAATAAATAAGTAAATCATATTAAAATTCAATCATTGTCATCCACAGAGATGAAGCGGAAACATTTTGATGAATCGACAACACGCGTCTTCATTTGAAAGATCACTTCCGATGAGTGATAGCTATGTATTTTATTTTTGGATTAAATTTTATTTTTATGAATACATACATACATAAAATCACGTCTCTTTCCCTCAGGGGTGGGCAGAGACCACGGATTTCCACTTGCTACGATCCTGACACACCTCTATGAATACATACCTATTAAAAACTCTCACTGTTCTTTTGCCGGGCATAGTAGGACTACTTGACTCTTTTTATAAATACCACCATTGTATCTGTTTTAATATGTAAATGAAATAAAACAATACTCAAACTACTAAATTTTAACGAAAAAGTTGATTTTTTTCGTCATTTCATTGAATTGCAATGTAGAGTAGATTCAAGAAAATTCTCAATAAAAAACTGAATTAATTTGCAATGTGAATCCCAAAAAATGTCTCTAAAATTTAGACAACTCCCCAGTATTGGATATCCAATAAAAATCAATTTATCATTATTCACCAAATCCATTTAAAAATAGTGTAAACAAAAGCTTTCAGGCTCACACAAATCTTAGCTTCATAATCTAAATCTCAACATAATCTCAACTTAAACTTACAATAAACAGCAAACTGAGCTCCTCATCAAAGGAGTACCAAAGTACGTATAATACAGCATTTGCCTAAAACTGTCAAACATTTCGACAGTTTGTATGTTAATGCTTTTAGAGCGACTGTAGTTTTAGCACCAGTTTCCAAAATGTTTAGGTTAGTGGCAATTTATTTTTAAACAAAAAGTATGTGATAATAACATTTACATACCTATAAAGTATCCAGACGACTATTTAGCTTTATATCTTTTTAGTTTGTTTAATACAACTAAAATGAAAATTGAGACAGTTGATCACAAGGTATTCAAAATAATGTTTAAGGTTGTAGCTGACCATTCACCTCCGCACCGCATCGCCTTTTCGACGTTCACTTATTCCTTCACTTTTGGATGATTTTTACTAAATAGACCCTTCCGTAGAAGGATCAACTAAGACAATGTGATACTGTATGAAACTTGTGCTAAGGGCTCGAAGGGTAAGGTGGTTTATTGTTATGTTAAGGGCATCTTAGTTTGGTAGGTTTACAAGATGTTTGGGACACACTGCTGTGAAAAATATACAATGTTACCTTTTAGTTGACTTACAAGTGATAGGTGGTGTGTTTAAATTCCAATGTCTTAGGCACTACAGCCATCAGTGTCTCGATGAGTGTAGGCATAGATTGCCTATAGACGCTATAAAATCATCAATAAAAATATATAAATTCCCTTGTTTTATCTCCATCATCATTCTCCTGCACTTATCACACGCTAAGTCGGCACAACATGTTTTTCTCTTCCTCTCACCTCTATCATTCGTCAACTCTGAATCCACTTATCTCACTTTCATATCCTCTTTCACACAATCCAGTCACTTTTTCTTCAGCCTTTCTCTACTTGCGTACAGTTGGGCCGGCGGATCTAGGCGTACGTGAAGTCAGGCTCTGCGCTGCGCAGTAGAAAATTTTGTATGAAAAAGTTGCACTGCGCATCGAAACGGCTAACTTCACGCACGCCGAGATCCGTTGGCCGTACTGTACCTGTACTGTACTGTTACACTCATACTCATCACTATTTTATCCTTTTGTTTTTCTTATAATTTTTTTTAACTTTGTTTTATCTCCGATTAAGGTTATAAATAAGCTATCTGTCATTTAACGTGACAAGTACCTTAAACTCGACTTCTATTCTGATTGGCACTAACCAGCTGTTATTTGTAGGAGTTACGATTACTTAAATATAGTCGAGTTTCGTTTTTTCTTTTGTTGAGGAAAGAGATCGCGCGGGAGATCCCCAACTCAATGGATGGACCAGCTCCAGAGAAGAAAGCCAGGTTCTATGATGTGGTCTTCCTAGTCACTAATAGAACTCGTTGGAGGCAAGCTGTCCACACTATCACGGAGACAACCAGTGATCACGATCTTCAGATATGAAGAGCCAACCACAGAGAGAGATCGTTAGATAGAAACTAAAAACACTTTACTTTTTTATGGAATAACGAGCCCTAAGTTTACGAAACAGTTTGCCCGTGTGTATAAAATGAAGCGAACCAAATCTAAGTGCTTCTAGCAATCGCGAATGTTCTGAAATTCAAAACAGGCTGTTGCCAATGTGTTGAGTGATTATTGAAGCGAAACGGAGGCTTTGTTGAACGTTCTATAAGTTGTATTGACCTAGTGAGATGGTGTTTCGACTTTCATACAACGAATAAAATTGATTTGAATCCCAGGCAGCGTAAAAGACCTACTGTCAATATGGAATATTATCTTCAAAAAGTGGATATATTCAAATATTTATTTATTAGAGATTAGTCAGCCCCATACGTATTGACCATGTCTTTCCTATGAGTATGGCCGGTTAAGCTGAGAGTCTGGTTTAGGTGCTGGGCAAGACTACTCCACCTCAAACATTGTCCCAAGCACTACAGTATCCCGTTAAGTGTAGGCAAAGATTGCCTCCTGATAAATCAAATCAACAAATCAAATTATGTAAAGATGTAAGGCCTGAGTTTTTTTTATTACAGATTCAGTGCCTGTCAAGTTTTTCGGGGTTTTTATAAGAAAATTTGTAGCATGTAATTTGTATTCAAGTTCAATAAAATCTGATATGGCTCATATTTCAGGCAATTCAACATTTCCATTGTTCAAATGTATTTGTCAGAATATAATAGCACTTAGAAACTGTTCCATTAGTCAAATTAATTATTTAGAGCGTACCTTTGACCACCTTACCTTGACTTATGGCTAATCCTCGGAAGAGGTTCCAAGACATTTGTTAGGCGAATTGTTAGGCGAAGTTGGTACATTGTTTGATGGGCGTAATCGTCGTGATTTAGGTGAAATGTTGGAGTACTTCACCGGCTCAATAATAATGCGAGATGAATAGGTAATATGGTTTTAAATGATAAATCGTTTTAAGACAATGGGCTTGATAGTGATGAAGTAGGTGAGTGTGGAAAAACACCACGTAAAGTTTTTAATACTTTCCATGCAGAGATTCACAATGCTAAAGAAGAAGATTACGTCGAATGAAGCTGATTATTACCTAATTATATTGAATCCATTTCTAAAAAAATCGCGTAAAAGAAGATTAAACCTTATACAAAGTCCAGGAAATAGCAAAAACTCATAAGATGATCAATAGTTGTGTCTAGGTAAAACAAAAGTGATGGTACTGTCTGCCAAATAGGTTCCGTCAAAGATGCAAAGACGAATATCCATCTCAAAGTAAACAATTCACTCCATATTAAACTACGAAATGGCACTGCCAAAGTCACTATTGTTTCCGAAACATTGTATCCTAAAGAGCGATCACCGCTATATCACCAAGACTTTCGAAAAATGAGTTATTCTAAAATTCAAAAAACATTTTTTTCTCTCACAACAAACCTTAAATAAAATTATAGAAACACGAACTAGTTTTGATATATACCTAGTAAATATTGAGCTTATGCCGAGTTTTTAGACAATCTATCTTTAGTTCTTAAATTACCTTACTAAAACTTTTAACTCTATAAAGTAGTTGTTTTTGTTAAATGTTTTTGTTAAATAAACAATGCTGATTCGGTGATAGGTTTACATTCATTTGTGAGTTGAATGTAGACACGTAACAAAATGGCACTATCACATTAATTTAAATGCCAAAGTTTAGATATTTGGATATGTGAGCGAAGCCGTAGGCGGAAGCTAGTTAATTATAAAACAAAATTTTCAATTTAACAAGGCATTTTCTCAAAACTATTTTGAAAAAAAATATGATCTCTCTCAAACTCAACAATTTTTATCTCTTCTCTATTATTACGCTCGTAATAACCGTCTCCGTTTTCCATATTCACCCGTAGCTACTAATTATTGTATAGTCTATGCCATTGTAGGTTGCCATCAGAAATGTCCTCCAACTTGACTCCTGCTAATGTATTCTCTTGTTTGTGGTAGACAGGTTACAAATGCATTTTGATGTCAAATGCTTGGGGCTTTAAATTTAGAGAAGATTACGAGATTATTACGGTCAGATAGTTTGTAGTTATTTTAGCTTCTGATACCCCCGTCAAATGTAATCTGAAAATTAAATCATTTTTTTTGTATTTTAAGACAATTTGGTTAAAATAGACCTAGTAAACTTTAAAGCTGCTGGTGAAATCTGTTGATAGTTTTTGTTATTTATATCTAATCATTTGTCTTTGGGCTTTCTTCTGACCAACTCCCTAAACATGTTGATAACTTGTCAAGGATACCGCTGCGAGCCTGTTTTATCTACTATAGCTAATCATTAGGTACCCTCTCTTGAATCTTTCCTAATCTTCGATCTTTTTTAGAATCTAATTCTCATAAGTTCATCATATTCGTTTTATCCCAAACTGCGATCTACTATCTAATCATAACCTTCTGCTGAATCTATCATAATCTTTGATCGTTTTAGAATCTAATTCTCATAAGTTCATCATATTCATTGTATCCCAAACTGCCAACAATATTGATTATGCAATCTATCATAGAATTTATCTAAAATGAATTGCGTCCGTCATCATAATCCGAATTGGTTTCCAAACATGAAATTTTAAAGGAATCTATGATTGAATCAACACGCGATAAATCGCAGAGGGGACTATTGTGTAGCAGGGATGTAAAATAACTGAATATGACATATTAGTAGTAGTAGAATAGTAGTTGTAGAATAGTAGTAGTAGAGTAGAATTGAATATTCATAAACATGATTTATAAATTAATAGCTGCCGCCCGCGACTTCATTCGTGTGGTACCCATATAAAAAATGTGCTATTCTCGGTCATTATCTACCTATGTTTCAAATTTCAGCCAAAACGGTTCAGTGGTTGTCAAGAATATTATCCTTGAACATATTTTTAAAGTAGTTTTATAAATCAAAAAATATATCAACTTTTAAAAGTGATCGCAATCTTTTTTGATGTGTGTATGTGTGGTATTTGAATTGTAACCTGTCCCGTATGAAATTCTAACTTCTGTAAAACTTTATACAATTGTTAGGTACACAATTTGAGCCTATAGGATAAGTAAATAAAATAAGAAAACGTAAATAAAAATTCAATCATCTCCATAGCTATTATTCACAATTAATTTTCAAATATTTAAACGTGAATTTACCACGTACCACGTAGGTACGCGAAAAAAAAAATAAAGACTAAATAAAGTAAAAACGTACAAATGTCCGCTTTTTTCTTCAGTTTTCATTTCCAACAATTTTAACTCTCTAACCTCTATTGTGTTCAAAGCAATATTGAGTGTGAACGTAAGGGCAAGTAATTGTGAAGATTCTGGCGTAGGATTACAGAGACCCTTGTCCCCTCACTCGGGGGCTAAGACTTCTTTGGGATAGTGACGTTATTTTCCGTACGTATTAAAACATATATTTACGGAAAACGTTTTCCGTACTTACAGACTCCGTACTTTACGGAAAATAATAATTATTTTATTTAGGTACCTAAGTAATTCCTTATGTTTATTTTTTGACTATATTTTCCGATTAAAAAAATTGACTTGTTCAGTAATATTTAGTTTTTTTTCTAATTGGGTAATCACACTAATATTCTAAAGGGGAAATTTGGATATTTGGATGGATGGATGGATGTATGTTTGTTCCTCTATAACTCAACAACCACTGGACTGATTTGGATAAAATTCTAAATATAGATAACGATCGGGAATAGGACATATGCTACTTTTTATCCGTGTATCACGCGAGCGAAGCCGCGGGCGGAAGCTAGTAGGTATATATTTTTTCTAAAATATTCGAAAAAATCATGTTTTATTGCATCTAATATGGTTTCCGTATCCGTATAATCCCGTCTCTAGTAACCAAGGGACAGAGTAAGTGATACATCAGTGTCGAGTTGTATCCGTCTGTTCGACTGATACTTTTGAGTTTGGACTGATGATGGGTGGTTTTGGTTTTGCATGACCCTTTAGTGTGGAGGGTATCTTTATTTATGTTTAAATGATTCAGTGAAAAATCACGACTATTAACTTCATGTAGCAACTTTGAAGTTAAGCTTTCTGTTTCAAAAAAATATTAAAATATATTTTTATATTATTTATGTCATAATACCAATTATATATGTCATAATACCAATAATAAGGAAATAACATTCATATAAGTAATCCGAAAAGAGCCGGCTAGACAGGAAAAAAATCAAAAATTTTTTAGTCTCTTATTTTAAAAACAAAGCGAACAGACAAAATAATGAAGCCAAATGAGAAACTGATACGCACAAAATAAAACCAAAACAATACCATTAATTTGTAAACCATACATTTTCCCTCATTACTGGCGTCGCGTCGGGTTGCCAAATAAAGCCCAATAAAACGCTTTTAAAACAAGGGTTCTGAGTTTTTTATAATTTAATTGCTAATCTGGCTCATCTTGCCCTGTTCAGGGTTGCCAACTGGAATATTTTAGATTTATCAAAATAACTGATGACAAAAATGCTGGAATAACAGTATGGTAGGTAACCTTATTTATAAGCAAATTTAAAAGATCTCACGGAGTACATGAAACATTAGAAATCTATTATTACTGGAAATAATATGCAAAATATAGGCTACCTTTCCATATTTCTCAACACTAGTTGTACTCAAATATTGGGTAAATATAGTGTAGTAGGTAAGTAAGTAAGTACCTAAGTTCGTATGAGCAAGTAATTCGTATGAGTTAGTGTGGTACCTAGTTAAGTTTTTTAGATGAATACAGATATAAAATAATTTCGACATCACAACCCCAGGAGGTTGACTCAAAGCAAAAAAAGGATATATCGTGAGCATTTTCATAGTTTAACTGATGTTGGTGGATACTAAATTCCGGAAATTGACCAACGAAAGCTGAACTACGATAATTGGGCGATAAATCGGTTAAGGTTTTGGGAAGGGGCCCTGACTTAGTCCTAAACCCATTGAAATGGTATTGAGTTCCCATCGCTCAATCAACTAAGACGATTAACCAATCGTCGCCTAGACTCTGAACCAATTACTCAAAACGCCAATCCTCGTTGTCTGGAGCTAATCTTATCTCCAATAAGCCGATCTAAGGTAGCCTAAGTGATATTGTGAGTGACCCTAGGCTATGGAGAAGGTTCAAATAAACGGTTGTTGTATTAATTACTAAAACTACTAAATTACTAAACTAGGGCAGAGACTTATGAGTAGGTATTTATAACAATATATTATTGCTGTTGTGCAAGCCCTTATTAGGTACCCTTATAACAAAGGTGTAGAGACCTAGTTCCAGATTCTGCTTTGAGTTACTCGTTCTAACTAAGTAGAGACTTGTATGTAGATACGAGTGAGTCTGTCAGTCAGGCTTCTAACAATCGAATTGAAAATGATGCCCTAGTTCTTTGTTTGGTTGAGGTTTCGGTTGAGCAAGAACAGGAGTAGGGTCACCTAGTTTTTAAAACTATTGTGATCCTAGCAATACTACGGAATGATTGAGTGAGATAAAGGCGAGGAAAAGATAATGTATTACATCACATCACACTAATATTATAAATGCGAAAGTTTGGATGTTAAGATGTTTAGATGTTTGGATGTTTGGATGTATGTTTGTTCCTCTATATCGCGACAACCGCTGAACCGACTTGGCTGAAATTTGAAACTAGATAATGACCGGTAATACGACACAAGCTACTTTTAATCCCGAAAAAAAAAAAAAAAGCACGGTTCCCGTGGGATAAACCAAATAGTAGTCCATGCAGGCGAAGCCGCGGGTGTTAGCTAGTATAAAATATATTGTGGTTAGAAAACTCTCGATGTCTTCACATAAAATCACTTAAAATTCACCAATCTATCAAATTCGACCCCAAACGTCCAAATATGCCCCAAAACTCCAAATATGTCCTCAAAATTTGTAACAGCTTTGTCTAAATCCATTGTAATACCTACTAATATTCAAGAGGGTGAAGTACACTTGTATCTAGTGTCAGTGGGCAAAGACAGATGGCCTCTTGTCGGGTCGTGTATCAAATTACGTGATTTACTGCGGAATGAAATGGATATTGATAGTTTGGGGACTTCGATATACCTACAAAATTGTGTAGGTACCTAACCTGTAAACAACAAACGTATTGTTTTGAGATAGTGGTGAGTAACACGAATTTGAAGACAAAGTCCTTACGTAAAACTTGAACACGGAGGGCCCTACTTATGAAAGATGTTTAATTAAACACTGGTTAAACAACGTCCTGTCTTTATTTGTGGATAGTGACAAACAGAGACAGGACGTTGTTTAAACAGTGTTCAACTTTAAACATCTTTCATAAGTAAGGGGTTGATTAATTAAATAATGCTCAAGATTCTCCCTGTTTCTATTTGACTCTAATAACAAAAAAGGATGGCAATTGTTTAAAGAGTGTTCCAAGTTCCAATTTATTATCAGAATTTTATAAGTAGAGGGTTTAACTTATATCTATTTTGAACCTGTATAACCTTATTTCGATACTGAAGTTACCGCCGAAATAGCTCAGTTGGGAGAGCGTTAGACTGAAGATCTAAAGGTCCCTGGTTCGATCCCGGGTTTCGGCAAATCTTTTTGCAAAATAAGAATTTGTTTTACATATAAGAAGACAACTAAACTCATAATAAAATTTTGAAATAACTATTATGTAATAAGATTTTTTTAGGGTAAATCGGATTTTAAAGTCAGCAGTAGGTACCTAGCTACATTGTTCAAGCTGTAGGTATTTATCTAGGGAAATTATTATTTCCTATGAGAATCTCTACGTAAACTCATGGGTCGTAGCTAAACGTAAAATTACTAAAGCCCACATTACACGACACTGCTTGCAGCGTGCTAACTGTTTGTTCATTCATAAATTAGTGCTCTGTCTCGCTCTTTGGCCTAAGAATTGCGTATTGTGCATCCTACTCTTACTCTGAGGCTAACTGCGGGTAACTTCATTCAGTAAGCCTCGGAGTAGGATGCACATTATGCACAATACGCAATTCTTAGGCCAAAGAGCGAGACAGAGCACTAATTTATGAATGAACAAGCAGTTAGTGCACTAAATACAGCATGGTGTAATGTCGGCTTAAGAAATCTTTGATCCATTAGTCATGACGTCACACACTGCACATTTGCATAATTTGCATGTCGAAAAACACGCGTGCCCACAGTCACTTCACGCGGCTTACATTTATTTTCAATCTCGTTTATTATTGGGTTGGATTTGCATTTTGAGATTGTCTATCTGATATTAATCATTGTAATGGAGTTGTCTCCATGGTTTTATCAGCACGTACACACGTTACGTTACGTTTTACACACGTACTAAGATTCGCAAGAATTTTGAAAATCCGATTTTTAACCTTCTGCCATTATGATTGTTATAGTAAGAACTTAATAGTAGATTGTATTATAAGGGGGCAAAATAATATTTTGACGGCGAGGGCGCTTTTTTGAATCCAGAGCCAAGTGAAGGATTCTAGAGTAGAATTCCGAGCGTAGCGAGGGATTCTTTAGTAGAATCCTGAACGTAGCGAGGGATTTAAAGTACGTCGCCCGAGCCAAAAATATATTTTCATTCCATCTATTCGAAAAGGACGACTTTGTTCGCCTTTAAGTGCGCCCAAAGTAGATGATTCCTCTTCAAGGAACTTTTAGCGGGCAGTAATGAGTTTTTAATCCTCTTTATAAATTTAGTGGGCAGTAATGAGTTTTTAATCCCCTTTAAGTGCGCCGGAATTATCTTTGCCGCGCACTTTAGAGGTACAACTACTTTCCACATTCACTCATCTCGAATCTACCAAGATGAATGAGGGAGGACTCTTAGCACTATAGCATACTATAGCATAGCATAGCATAGCATAGCATAGCATACTATAGCATAGCATAGCATAGCATAGCATAGCATAGCATAGCATAGCATACTATAGCATAGCATAGCATAGCATAGCATAGCATAGCATAGCATAGCATAGCATAGCATAGCATACCATAGCATACCATAGCATAGCATAGCATAGCATAGCATAGCATAGCATAGCATAGCATACCATACCATAGCATAGCATAGCATAGCATAGCATAGCATACCATAGCATACCATAGCATACCATAGCATAGCATAGCATAGCATAGCATAGCATAGCATAGCATAGCATAGCATAGCATAGCATAGCATAGCATAGCATAGCATAGCATAGCATAGCATACCATAGCATAGCATAGCATACCATAGCATAGCATAGCATACCATAGCATAGCATAGCATAGCATAGCATAGCATAGCATAGCATAGCATAGCATAGCATAGCATAGCATAGCATAGCATACCATAGCATACCATAGCATACCATAGCATAGCATAGCATAGCATAGCATAGCATAGCATAGCATACAAAAATTGTAATTTCAACTTCATAAAATCCTGTGCGTTTTCGATCTGAGGAACTACCAGTCGGATTTGAAAAATTATTTCTGTATTTGATAGCTAAACTCTTGAGGAAGGTTATAGGCTACTTTTCATCATCATCATCACCATAAACCATCACTACTCGGCGCTGCTAGTATCAGATAAAAAGTCTAAATAAAAAAATTTAATCCCCGATTACTCTTCTCAAGTGGAACTTCGTCGATTTAACACATTCTTTTCTCTTCCCTTTTATTTTCTCATAGATTGTAATGAAAAGTAGAGTGTATCACTCGGGCGCAAAATATATTTTTGGCTCAGGCGACGTACTTTAAATCCCTCGCTACGTTCAGGATTCTACTAAAGAATCCCTCGCTACGCTCGGGATTCTACTCTAGAATCCTTCACTTCGCTCTGGATTCAAAAAAGCGCCCTCGCCGTCAAAATATTATTTTGCCCCCTTATAATACAATCTACTATTTGCGCCCGAGTGATACACTCTATTTTTCATTACAATCTATGAGAAAATAAAAGGGAAGAGAAAAGAATGTGTTAAATCGACGAAGTTCCACTTGAGAAGAGTAATCGGGGATTAAATTTTTTTATTTAGACTTTTTATCTGATACTAGCAGCGCCGAGTAGTGATGGTTTATGGTGATGATGATGATGAAAAGTAGCCTATAACCTTCCTCAAGAGTTTAGCTATCAAATACAGAAATAATTTTTCAAATCCGACTGGTAGTTCCTGAGATCGAAAACGCACAGGATTTTATGAAGTTGAAATTAAAATTTTTGTATGCTATGCTATGCTATGCTATGCTATGCTATGCTATGCTATGCTATGGTATGCTATGCTATGCTATGCTATGCTATGGTATGCTATGCTATGCTATGCTATGCTATGCTATGCTATGCTATGGTATGCTATGCTATGCTATGCTATGCTATGCTATGCTATGCTATGCTATGGTATGCTATGCTATGCTATGCTATGCTATGCTATAGTATGCTATGCTATGCTATGCTATGCTATGGTATGCTATGGTATGCTATGCTATGCTATGTTATGCTATAGTATGCTATGCTATGCTATGCTATGCTATGCTATAGTATGCTATGCTATGCTATGCTATGCTATGCTATGCTATGCTATGGTATGCTATGGTATGCTATGCTATGCTATGCTATAGTATACTATGCTATGCTATGCTATGCTATGGTATGCTATGCTATGCTATGCTATGGTATGCTATGCTATGCTATGCTATGCTATGCTATGCTATGCTATGGTATGCTATGCTATGCTATGCTATGCTATGCTATGCTATGCTATGGTATGCTATGCTATGCTATGCTATGCTATGCTATGGTATGCTATGGTATGCTATGCTATGCTATGCTATAGTATACTATGCTATGCTATGCTATGCTATGGTATGCTATGCTATGCTATGCTATGCTATGGTATGCTATGCTATGCTATGCTATGCTATGCTATGCTATAGTATGCTATGCTATGCTATGCTATGCTATGGTATGCTATGGTATGCTATGCTATGCTATGCTATGCTATAGTATGCTATGCTATGCTATGCTATGCTATGCTATGCTATGCTATGCTATGCTATGCTATGCTATGCTATGCTATGCTATGCTATGCTATGCTATGCTATAGTATGCTATGCTATGCTATGCTATGCTATGGTATGCTATGGTATGCTATGCTATGCTATGCTATAGTATACTATGCTATGCTATGCTATGCTATGCTATGCTATGGTATGCTATAGTGCTAACGCCGGCTCCATACGTTGGCCCCAACGTTGGTCCCAACGTTGGCGCCAAGATTTCGTGAACCATCCACACGTTGGCGATACACCAGTCTTGTTCCGTCAGAGCCAACGTGCAGACGTCCGATGTCTGCGCGTCCGATACAGAAATTGAAATTTCTCGAAGTGATTTTACATTACTGAATACCAATTTTATCACAATCACATCACATCATGTCACTATCACACTTCACACAACACACTATATTATAAATGCGAAAGTTTGGATGTTTGGATGTATGTTTGTTCCTCTCTAACACGACAACCACTTAACCGATATGGGTGAAATTTAAAATATAGATAGATAATAACCGGAAATAGGACATAGGCTACTTTTTATCCCAAAAAATTGCACGGTTCCCGTAACATAAAAAAAAATAGTAGACTCCATCATCAGATCAGCTCGCTGTCACCATATTATTACATTGTAGTCAGAACTTGACAAATATGCCGAGTTTCAACTCAATCGGCTTATTTACTGAGGAGTTCTGTTGAACAGCTCTTGACTCCATCATCAGATCAGCTTGTTGATACCATAATATTTAATTGTCACTGAGAATCTATAAGTGTGCAAAATTTCAGCCCGATAGTTCTACAAACACAATAAATAAGGAATACGATGACATTCTCGCTCGTCAGTCGACACGTGCGCTCACGATGCGCGTCGAAACGGGACTGAGCATAGCGCCAACGTGTGGACGGATCCCCAACGTTGGCGCGCCAACTTCCTTTGATAAAACCGACACGGCACGGCCAAGCCCCAACGTTGGCCCCAACGTTGGCGCCAAGCTATTTTGTCAGCACCACACGTTGGTGAGAGGCATTGGGACCAACGTTGGCCCCAACGTGTGGATGCGGGGTAAGAGTCCTCCCTCATTCATCTTGGTAGATTCGAGATGAATGAATGTGGAAAGTAGTTGTACCTCTAAAGTGCGCGGCAAAGATAATTCCGGCGCACTTAAAGGGGATTAAAAACTCATTACTGCCCGCTAAATTTATAAAGAGGATTAAAAACTCATTACTGCCCGCTAAAAGTTCCTTGAAGAGGAATCATCTACTTTGGGCGCACTTAAAGGCGAACAAAGTCGTCCTTTTCGAATAGATGGAATGAAAAAATACATTGCTGGTGAAATAAGGTAGGTACTTTTAGAAATGTTACTTTCAATATCATACTCATTTGTGTCAAGGAAATAAGAGCTATCGGTTTTAGTTTTAATTAAATTAGTTAGTGTAAAAGGGAATCGGCGCCACTCACTGTCAAATGATGATATTAGTTACCCGTTTATTAAAAACGTCATGCCTAAAATATTCACAGGATAAATATGTACAGGAATAAATCTGGAAGTATTAAAATATAAGATTTTTATTATGTGTGATCAATTAGTCATTTCTTTCTGTGAACTGAATGCACTGAATTTGATCATCATTGTGATGTTGTGCAAACTTGAAGATAAAGCAACAATTATCAATTTTGATAAACTTTACTCTTTATTATCTAAAGAGTTTATCAAGTTTATCAAAATTGTTAACAAAATTATTCACAGCAATAAACACAAAATTAACAAACTCCATCTTTGAGCTGAGTTTCAAACCTACACTCCACCGATTAAAGAGTCAAAGGGTTTCAGTACAATAGGAACCGGAAAAGGAAGCTTTGATGCCTTAGAATAAAATAGTAGATGGTGGTACCTTATTTTGCCACAACTGAAATAGGTGCAGTGGACTTAGATGGCATTAAACCCCACTTAAAACTTTACTGTTTTTCTTTGCATGGGATTAATAATTATTATTGTCAATCAACACATTAGGTATATTTCACATTTTTTTAAAAATATTGTATGTTATACTGGTATCAACCGATTCAAAGGGGTTAATATAATAACTACAGTTCTTAAAAGGGACATCATAATTAGTTTTTATTTACTACAACAATTTTAATGTAGTCTTTGTTGCTTAGATGTTATCAGATCACTAATAAAGTAAATTTCCATATTCTTTTTCTCAAGTATTTTAGTATTTAACCAAAATCTTACAACGTATCTTTCAATATTTAATCTAAGTAAACGTTGCTTTATGTTGAAAATGAATTGTTAGGTTTGTGAATAGTCTCCATCAGACAAAAGCTAGGATTCCTGGGCTTTGGTTATTATATTTGGTCGCTGTGTCCTTATTGTGTCTTTGACGACAATTTTCTATGAAAATTCCTCTGTTATTGCCTTTGACAAACTGGAAAATGATGCTGTGATAAGGTAGTGAAGGTACCCCATTAAAAATATTTTTTTTTATGTGATAGATAAATCATTTATTTAATACCCCAATCTAGTATTAAATAAAAAAATATTTTGTCTCGACTGTTTTGGGATTAATAAGAGACAGTGACCAGGGCCTGTATTCTACTAGATGACAACCGCTTTGGTTTGGTTCGATCTCTTAAATGTCAGCCATTTGGTGAAATAGTAGAATAGCTTTTCAAAAATTTGTTCTGTCAAAGTTCAAAACCTCACCACAACTGAGTCGTTTGTTATTAGTAGTCATGGAAACAGTCGCTTTAGTTGAGGTTTTGGTTGAGGTTGATAAAAAGTTCGGTACGAGAATCGACGCCCAGTACCTAATACAGTTTGTAGGATTTAATAAAGAAATCACACAAATTATCCTCAGAGGGTAAGGAAGGAGGGTCAAGCAAAAAACGGCCAAGTGGCAGTCTGTCTTCATTGCGACGGGTTTATTGCGAGGAATATGACATGTCATGTTACATTCATGGAAAGACACAGGATGATCGGAAAATTAAATCTTTTATATTCTAAGAAAAATCAGTATGCAATCAAAGTCAAAATAGCTGCCATAGCATGGTTATTTTAATGAAAATTATGTGGCTTTTAATCATTTTTGCCATCGATATTTTTTTACCGCTCTACTTATAACATCCTCTCAACTTCTGTCAAAATTGAAACACCGTTTAAACTATTGCTATCCTTTTTTGTTATTTGACGAATAGTGATAATTACAAATACAAAAAATACAAAAGTGACAGGGTGAATCTTGAGCATTGTTTATCCAGTGTTCAAGTTGAGAGGCCATTATAAATAAGGCCTTTAATATTAAAATTCAGAGAGCAGATAAAAATTACTAGTTTACAATTATATTCAGTTTGTGCCAACTAATGTTAAAAGTATAAGTATAAGTATAAGTGTCAGTTCATATAAGTGTCGAATGTTGTGGAGTAGAGCTTTCTAGCTATAATATTGCAATATTATGTGTGTATAGGGTACCTAAAAAAAGTAACTTGGAAGTATTTATGAATCAATTCCGAAAAACTTTAAATGAACTTATAAAAAAGCGTTTTGACAATATTATAATTGCAGGTGACTTCAATGTAGATATTTTGACAAGAAACAACATCACTCTCGACTTTGAACATTTACTCCTTAATTTTAATCTTAAACTTGCTCTGAAACAACCGACCAGATTAGAGAAACAAACATGTCTAGATAATTTTGCGCATAATTTCAAAAAAAAATCATGCACAACGGAAGTTATAGAGTTTGCACTTTCAGATCATACAGCTCAACTTATGAAATGTCCAATACAAAATCTAGCTCTTATAAAATACTGGAGAGTTAAAAGACGAGATTACTCAGCCGACAACATAGATAAGTTTAAAAATGCAATTAAAAACGTCTCCTTTTCTGAAGTATACAGTGAAACAGACCCGAATACTGCATATGATGTATTTGTTGAAACTTTGAAACTTTTTTACGACCTTTGCTTCCCACACAGATTAATTACAATAAGAACGTCAAAACCTATAAAATGGATATCACGCGGTATTAAATTATGCTGTAAGAAAAAAAGAAATCTGTTATGGCAAGCTAGGAAATTGCCTTCAGAACACAATAAAATTACCTACCTCAATTATACAAAAACACTAAAAAGAATTATAAAACTCACACAGAAAGCACAAAACAATCATAAAATAAAAATGTCTAAAAATAAATCTAAAGCTAGTTGGAATATCATAAATAGCGCAAAACGAACTCTACCTAAACAACCTATTGAAAAAATTCTACTAAATGATCAAATAATTACACACCCAAAAGATATTGCCAATGCATTTAATGACTTTTTTGTAGACAAAATAGTGCCCGTCCAAAATTCAGGAATAAACTGTACTAAAAAAATCAATAGCCAAAAAGACTCTCTATATTTAAAACCCTGCATACCAACTGATATACATAAGATAATAACATGCTTAAATAATACTAGCAGTGTAGGTTATGATGGTATTTCGACAAACATATTAAAATGTGCTGCACAAACAATTAGTGCGCCAATTTGTCACGTCGTCAACTTATGTATTAGCCAAGGTGTATTTCCAGAGGCATTAAAAATATCGATAATAAGACCATTACATAAAAAACAGAGTAAGGAAAACTTGGAAAACTATAGACCAATCTCTCTTATACCTGTATTATCTAAAGTTTTTGAAAAATACATTTGTAAATCTATAAACAACTTTTTTGAAACCAAAAACATCTTTTGCGCTGAACAAAAGGGTTTTAGAGAGAACAAAACAATAAACATGGCAGTTTATGACTTCCTTTATCATATCTCCAGTAACATAGACAAAAGGATACCTGTATGCTCAGTTTTTTGTGACATGACACAAGCATTTGACCATATTGACCACAAAATACTACTCAAAAAACTTGACATTTATGGCGTTAGAGGAACTCCTTTGAAATTAATTGAATCCTATCTCGAAAACAGAAAGCAACTAACTGAAATAAATAAAATTAACACTAAAACTAAATTTGAGGAATCTTACTTCTCTGAAGAAC
Organism: Camptogramma bilineatum; assembly: GCA_958496255.1. Classification (NCBI taxonomy): domain Eukaryota; kingdom Metazoa; phylum Arthropoda; class Insecta; order Lepidoptera; family Geometridae; genus Camptogramma; species Camptogramma bilineatum. The sequence continues at coordinate 11,467,961 of OY292468.1, read as the reverse complement.
GCATAATGAAATATGGTGTACCTCAGGGGAGCGTGCTAGGGCCCCTTCTTTTTATAATATATGTAAATGACCTACCTAAAGCTACTGTTCAGCCTATGTCGCTCTTCGCAGATGACAGCACAATAACCATTGCATGTAAAAATATTGACATATATAAACGTGACATCAACTTAGCTCTGACATCCACTATAGAATGGTTAAAAAATAATAATTTACAAATTAATTTAAATAAGACTAAAATAATTCATTTCCGACAACGCGACGTAAACGCATCTCTAGATTTTGACATACATTACAATAACAATAGAATAGAAAGTATCAATACCACGAAATTTTTAGGATTACATATTGACAAAAAATTAAATTGGAAACCACATATAGAACACCTATGTAAAAAATTAAATAGTATAGTATACTTACTACACAAACTCTCATCTTTAGTAAATGTGGAAACGTTACTGGCGGCATATCATGGCCTAGTTGCCTCAATAGTCAGATATGGTATTATGTTTTGGGGTAACTCCACCAATGCAGACAAGATATTTAAATGTCAAAAACGCTGTATTCGTACAATGTTTCACATTAAGGTTACAGATTCCTGTAAACCCCTATTTAATAAATATAGCATCTTGACAGTTCCCTCATTGTATATTTTGGAAACGGCTACGTTCGTGAGAAGCAACCCACATCTGTTTTGTCGACTCTCTGATGTCGTAGATCGCAGCAGACGAGACAGAAGTAGAGTCTGTGTCCATGGCTCTAGGACTGCTTTTATGCGCAAAAGTATCTTCTGCATGGCTACTATTCTTTACAATAAAATCCCGCAATCATTAAGAGAAATGCCATGTCCGATGTTTCAGAGAAATTTAAGAAAATTACTAGTAAACAAAACCTATTATACTATAGAGGAATTCCTAAGTGACAAAAAAATATTATAGCTAGTGACATGTAAAAGGAAAAAATAATAATAATAAGTAATAATAGTAATATTTCATTTTAATTGTATTTGCTGACTTTTCCAAGATTATTATTTTCATTTTATTTTGCTTTGATGTGTTTATATTATTATGTGTACCTACATGACATACTAGTAAGCTGACATTATTATTATTTTTCTCTAAGCAATTTTATCTACCTACTTATTTTATAATTATTATTGAATGAATGTAAATTTAAATATTGCATGCCTAGAATTAAGGTAGAATACATTGATCCTAACCACACATTTTACACCTTCTCTACATGTATTCAGAGCAATAAATGATACTTTGACTTTGACTTTGACTTTCACTTAATGCGTTTAGTGCTCATGACGTACATGCGTATCTTGAGTACAGTCGGCCACGGCAGCGTGGTGCTCTTCTTCGGAGAGTACTTGGGCAGGGGATGTGTTATAATCTTTTTAGGATCTTATATGCCTATACAGATCTAAGATAATACTTTTGTGCTTTAATTATTACTTAAGTCATGAATACTTACGTTTAATAAAGTGACCACTTTTACTTGCAAGCTAACAGAATAATATCAAACCACCCTGTATAAGTCACCTTACACTTATACACCATATTCCGGATACTTTTCGTATTATCGAAATTTATATTTTCCGGTATCATTGTTCTACTGAGAGTTATGGGTAGGCAGCTGGCGCCAAGCCATGGAATTAAAACCATCTTTGGTAGTAAAAGTGGCAGAATATGATATTATAGTAGATACCTAATTTAGTATGTGTTTATTTAATTTGTGGAAATGTTAGTATTGTCTTCAAAACATTAAGTCTGTGGATCTTACTTATGAAGGATGTTTAAAGTTGAACACTGGTTAAACTACGTCCTGTCTTTATTTGTGGATAGTGACGAATAGAGACAGGACGTTGTTTAACCAGTGTTCAACTTTAAACATCTTTCATAAGTAAGGGGGTGTATGTATAAGATAAGATAAGATAAGATAAGATAAGATAAGATAAGATAAGATAAGATAAGATAAGATAAGATAAGATAAGATAAGATAAGATAAGATAAGATAAGATAAGATAAGATAAGATAAGATAAGATAAGATAAGATAAGATAAGATAAGATAAGATAAGATAAGATAAGATAAGATAAGATAAGATAAGATAAGATAAGATAAGATAAGATAAGATAAGATAAGATAAGATAAGATAAGATAAGATAAGATAAGATAAGATAAGATAAGATAAGATAAGATAAGATAAGATAAGATAAGATAAGATAAGATAAGATAAGATAAGATAAGATAAGATAAGATAAGGTAACGTTTATTTGGCACACGCACAGAGGATACAGAATATAAAAAGGTACACGGAGAAAGTTAGGTAAACATAAAAAACAGACAATGAAAACATAATCGAGCTTGTCAATTTTCTTTTTTAATTAAGCGTAAAAAGGAGAACTGACGACGCGTGATAGCGCACATTATGAGCGCCAAGCCTAGCCAAGAGAGGAGACCTATGTCCAGCTTCTAACTTTGGCCTTTACATCTTTTACTAGATGATTTATACAGTGTCAAGAGGCAATCTTTGCCTACACTTAACAGGACACTGTAGTGCCTGGGTCAATGTTGAGATGGATTAGGCTTGCCCAGCACCTACACCATCCTCTCAGTTTAACCGGCCGTATCCACGGGAAAGACATGGTCAATACGTGTGGGGCTGACTAAGCCGCGGGTTTCCTCACGATGTTTTCCTTCACCGTTTAGAGCTCGTGTTAATGCGCATATAAATTTTCGAAACGAAAAATCCATTGATGCACGGCCAGGATTCGAACCCACGAACTTCGGATCGATAGTCGAGGTACTGTACCCCTCGGCTAACACGGCTCCAGCTTCTACAAACATAATTATACAACTCATTTTGTTCTATAATTTAGTGTGGTTAAATTAATGTGAGTTTAAATAAAACACAGACCTTTGTCACAACAGTTGCACTACCAAACAGATGTACTAAATGTACTTATGACCGACGCTTATAGTCTTAAAATCCGATCAAAACACATCCACACATTTATGTTAATGAAATTATCCAGAAATATGCACCCCAAATCTGTAATAATCCGAAATTTCCCCCAAAACGTGGTTAAATACAACTATTCCTGGTAAATTGATATGAAAGGGAGCTCTAATCGAATATAATCCAGACGAATATAATCGAATGAGATCCACTTTAGTTTTTTGCGGTACGAGTAGTTGGGGAATGATGAGTTGAGTTTTTGTGCAATTCAGCGTAAGTGTAGTTCTGTGTAGGTGATCATTTTTTGTTATTAAAACATGAAAAAAGAAATCAAACATTAATAAACAAAAATCAGCTCTCGCATGTATGAAAGAACATCATTTAAAAACAACTCGAAATTGTTTGAAATTGTCAGAACAAGGTTTTGAACACACCTGTGTGACAGCAGCATAGCTACTTTTTGCTTATAACAACAGCTATTGTACCTTTTGATAAAAATAAAATTAATTTTTAAAAGAAAAGAACGAGGCGTGTTTTTATGTATCTATGTAATGTAATATTTAAAATTATCTTAACTACGAAATCCAGTGATTTTTTGAGTTTTTCAGCCTTATGTGTTCAGGGCAAAAGTTTTCCTTCCTTTCTCCCACTTTTAGCAGTTGCACCATTCTAGGGTCTAAAAAAATATGTTTCACTACTGACATAATTTTTTTATGCATTATGGATTCTAGTTTCTAAAACAAGTATTTTAGTAACTTTTAAATTACGATTACGAAAAGTGTAAATAAAAAAATATTGAGAACACACTAACTTACTGATGAAGCACTCATGTGTAGACGCTACAATAACTCATTTCAAAAATACGATTTTGAAAATGAGTTATTTTCGAGAATATCATTCAACACAATTTAGCTTATTCCGCATTGAAAACATTTTTTTTCTATTTGCAACCCATAAATCATACATTACCTGAGATTGCAAGGGTTCAGCTAGACGCATAGTTTATCGGGCGCGACTTTAGGTCGCAGTTTTTTGCCTAAATATATTAAAATTCGTTGATTTTAATTTGAATGAAGCACAATTTTGACTATGGGAAATACAAGGTCTTGATTTTGTTTAAAAAAACTGAAACAAGGGTCGTGTTGGCTGAGTGGGACAGTGTTTCGACATTCAATCCAAAGTTAGGTGCAAGTTTCAGCAATGCATCAATAAATTTTTCGTTTCGAGCTCTAAACGATGAAGGAAAACATAGTGATGAAACCAGTTAGCTTTCTAATTGCATTAGTCACTCAGTCTATGGCCGCTATTAAAAAAGCCAACATATGACGTATGGAATACTAAATTCTGCAAAATGTGGACTTGTACCAAATAATATATCTAGACATACTTTCTGACTACCCCCTTAGACACAATCAAAGGATCCAAAATGCCTACAAGTCTACCATGCCATTAAGATACAGTAAGGGTCAAGTTTTTATCAAGTGGTCAATTTTATAGTAAAACCATAACTTGATTTACAAAACGGTAATCTATAAAATAACGAGCTTTTCAAAATGAATAGTTTTAAAGAAGCTATATTTCAAAACCCTTAGAATACTGGCAATATTAATAACATCATCCGAGACACGTGATTTTTATGTAAATTAAAAAAAATAGAGACTTGTAGGTGTTAATGCTACGGCTACACTATCGCGATAACTCGAAGATTTGCGCTGTTGCTACTCGTCTGGCCAAACAATTCGTCCTATCGCAAATACAAATTCAAGCACTTCGACGTATATCGAACAAGAAGTTTTTATTCCGACAACGGACAGCGAAAATGAATCTTCGCGGCGTAATGTAGCTTAATAGGCAGCGCGACAAAAAGTCGCGTCGTACGTTTACGTTTCTAGCTTCCGCCGACAGGCAATTTGTCATGTGACCACTCATGCGTCGCGGATCCGGGGATCCCTTTGAAGATTTGAATTTTGTTATTGTTACGCTAGCAGTTCCGATTTAGGGTTAACAAGGATGTAACGTACTAAGGTATTTTGTGGTTGTTAGATGTTTGTATAAATAAGCTTATGATTTCAATTCCCGAGGTAAATATAAAGCTGTGCAGAAGAGCATATTTTTGTTGGTTTCAAATTGCAAAAAGTGTATGAAGGTATTCTGTAAGTATACCTAAAGTGTATGAAGGTATTCTGTATACCTTACTGTACTATAATTATATTACTTTTGAAACTATCATGGTTACGAACATAAATATTCAATTATAACAAAGACTTCAGTTACCCGTGATCATGGCGCATGCAACTGCGTCGAAATATCGGGAAACAACAAAACTCAATAATCATGGTAATTATCCCGTTGATAACAATATTTATATAATTATATTGTAGGAGGATAATTTTGTAGGTTTCACAATGCCAACAGTGTATGAAGAAGATACACTGTTGGCATTTTGAAACCTACAAAAATATGCTCCTTTGTGCAGCCTTATATTTACCTCGGGAATTTAAATCATAAGCCTATTTATATATAATGTATGAAGGTATACAGAATAGAATACCTTTAAACATTATTGGCACTTTGAAAACTAGACACGCAAAAAGATAAAGATAAAAGATAAATAATTTATTTGTTTACAACACACGCACACGAACAGAAAGACAAAAAGAAAAATTGAAACAAACATAACAGTGAATAATATAATAATTAAAGTGAAACCTTAAACAGTGGGTAGAAAATTGGTCTTTCACGGCTAGCTAAACAGGTCCAGCCTCAGCTTAATGTCGCTACCGTACAAAACACGATTTTTTATGTGTAATCTGGTGTGATAAGAATTTCCACGCTTACACTTTTTTGCGTAGGTACCGCAATTTATGTGGATACCTACTTATGTACCTAGTTAGAAATATTTTTTTATCCCGGCTTCATTTCCGCAAATATCAACCGACGCGTAACATTTCTGATAATACTTCAAATTGAACCAGCGATATTCCTCCAATTAATTAGCATTATTCTTTTAAATCATTCATACGTTACCCCGTAGGGGGCACTGGCACACGAGTAGATTAAAATCAGAGAGAACGAAACAAGAACTTTTGTTTCAAAGCTGAAGCTATTTTGAATTATTTCTTAGAACTTGCGTGGTCACTGATCTGTCAAGCTGCGTACAGGTATCGCGTACCCTGGGTACGCGTAGTCAGGTTACGCGTGTCCAGAACGCCAAGTCTGTACCTGTACAGACTACAGCTATGGACTAGGCGTTCTGGACACGCGTATACTGACTACGCGTACCCAGGGTACGCGATATTTGTACGCAGCTTCATATTTGAAAATTTGATTTGACCGATTTTGGTCGCTATCAAGGATAGCTAATCAGGGTGCTTGAGGCCGATTTAACTAGCAAACTTTTTATCAACAATAGAAAAACGTCAACTTTATCCTTAGATTTTTTTTTTTCATAATCTACTAATGACCAATGAGGTTAGGTTACTCTGTTGTAGTAAGTGTTATCAAATTACTGTCATTTTGGAAAACCAAACAAAACGCAGCGGAATTTGATAGCGGAATGGTTGACGTTGTTGTGACGAAAAAGCCAGCCGCAGCACAAGCGTCATAAAAAAGTGTCAATTTAGCTTTGATTAAAGCATTTTAGCCGTACTTGATAGTGTTGCCAAATAGCCGTCAGTGCTCTAGCCAGGCGACAAGATATTGAAAAAAAAAATCTGATGAGCTCACATTCTGTTTACTATCATCCCCATGTCATTAAACCCTCATGGGGTCATATTCCACATATGGGGTAAAAGTAGGTCATGCCTTTAATCTGTTTAATTAACATGGAAAAGCAGAAAAAGGTTCGATCCTAACCCCATGGGTGATGGCTAATGATGTGTTAATCCCGGATCAAGTTGATTTTTATTTGGTGAATTTGATCCGATATTTTTTTGTTGGTATAAAAAAAACTGAAAAAGGAAAATATATTTTGTTTTTATAGTGTGATCCGCCAATGAACACTATAAACACCACTTCTGAATCTTTAAGATTTACTGAAAAATTCGTTAAAATAAGTTGCATTTTGTTATTTTACAATCGTATAGGAGTAATGAGTATGAGTGTGACAGGGTGCGCAAGTAGAAGAAGGCCGAAAAAGAAGTGGTTGGATTGTGTGAAAGAGGATTTATGAATGTGAGAGGAGTAGATTCAGAGTTGATAGAGGAAAGAATGATAGAGGTGAGTGGAAGAGAAAAACATGTTGTGTCGACCACACTTAGCGTGGGATAAGGGCAGAAGAATGATGAATCGTATTTATACAACCTTTCTAATATTTTGACCCTTTGGTCCATTTCTTCCTTAAAAAAACCGTGTTTATCTTAATTTCATAATGTACATGGCATTACTCAGCCTGTAAGCTAAACTGTGGTTAAACAAAGTTGACTATTCGCCCTGTCACTGTTTGTCACTATGTAACAAAAAATGATGTCAATAGCTTAAACGGTGCTTCAATTTTGACAGCAGTTGAGAGAAGTTTATAAGTAGAACAGGCTGCCCCCTATGAGTTTTATATGCGATCCAGTTTAGGTCCTAAACTGTACTGCTTTGCTTGACGTATGCTATGACGTTGACGAAATATCAGAACCTAAACATGACCTAAACTGAATTGTTAGATAAAGTTTCGTTCACTCAATTCGTACCATGACCGTTAAATACGCATTGAGTTGGTTCACTTTTGTGTCAAAACTGTCACTTTTAAAACAGGTCATGGTATGAATAGTTTGCGATCCAGATTAGGAACCTAAACTGGATAGCTCCTAAACTGAATTGTTTGCTAAGAGGTCATGGTACAGATGCAGATTCATGTTGTCTTAATATAAATCAAAAACAAATTAGGTACTTACCCACATTTATTTTGTTGTTTGTGCGTATAAAATAAGCCATTACGAAAACCAGTAAAAGCGATAATTGACAAGGGTAACATAAAACTCCCTTGGCAACACCTCTAATTTTATCACCACTCCCAAACAATTCAAAATTAAAACGATCAAAACGAGCCTTTAGAATTGTGAACAGATGCGTCCAAATTATCTCATTTCATTATAACTGAGGACATTTCCGCAGCCAATCTGCACAACAACCTTTGTAGGAGCGCTCTTGCACCTGAGACCGAAGATAATGGCTGAAGATTGTGACAAAATTTTAAAGCAAATTGAATTAATAAACCAAAAATGAAATAAAGCTTCCAATAAGAATGAATTAAATAAATAAATATTGCTGGACATTTGACACAGTGCCATCTAGCCCCAAACTAAGCAAAGCTTGTACTATGGGAACCAGATAACTGATATAATACTTATATATTTGTAAATACATAGATATAATACTTTATAACACCCAGACACAGAACAAACATGTATGTTCATCACACAAATGCTTATCCTGGATGGGAATCGAACCCACGACCTACAGCGCAGAAGGCAGAGCTACTACCAACTGAGCTAATATGCCAGTCTAATAAAATAAAGCTTCCTCTTCCTCCTTGCGGCGTTTCCCCAATGCTGGGGGTCGTGACCCGTCACGAAAGTATCTTCTTCCGCACGATGTTACGCCATTTGTTTCGGCTTTCATCGACATACACAGCTTCTGGCATGCTGAGATCAAGTGCGTTGCGAATCTGGTCTGACCAACGCATCGGGCTCCTTTCTCTTCTTTTGCCCTCAACTTTCCCTGTGACTACGAGTTTTTGGAGATTATATCCGGGTTTGCAAGCTATATGGCCAAATAACTCAAGGATCCTGCGAAGGCATACAGTTGACAGGTGCAGCTTTTTATCTAAAGCTTCAAATTAGAACGAAGTATTATTATGCAATACTATACCGTCAAAAAGCTTATTAGGCCAGTTGTTCATCGTTGATAATAATCATTATCTATACCTATAAATACAATAGTGGCTAAATAAAAAAATAAAAAACCAACTTCATAATTTATGAGCAATTTTCAGCACTCTCGAGGTGCATTTCTGTTCACAACTCCGAAGATCCTCAGCAGATCCTCACCTTTTATGGCACCGATCGGAAATTCTTGAAACAGAAAAATAAATTTTGATTAATCTTCCATTTTCCAGCCGAAGAAAAGTACTGAGTTTCCACAATAAAATTCACAACACAATTCAAATTGCTTTCTATAAACCGAATGCCTTTAAAGGCACAATACTTAACAAGGTGAATCGTTATGGACCCGCAAATAAAACTCTTGCTCACCTCAACATTCAATATCCGAAAAGATTTTCCTTTTACCAAACCCTTCTTTACCACTTTCTAACAAAAATAAACCTTAACTCAATGGAATAAAGCAAAAGTTACCGCAGAGAAAAAAAATGGGAAATACTAACCGCTGTAACTCAAGCGATGAGCTACCGACTTTTATAAACTACTGCATTCAAGAAAACTGATATTTATTTCGAAGAAGTTAAGGTTGATTTTAGAGGGAGTAGTAAAATAAGCCCTTAACACAATTTTTCCGCATCTCGTCACGAAGTAACTGAAGCGTTCACGTGAAAATTGTACCGTATGAAGTGATTCTCGTATTAAATTGTTTTTCGGATAATACTTTATGACTTTTTAAAAAAGTGTTGGCCTAGGCTAGGGCATTAGTATACCTCAACTGTCGAACCCGAAGGAAAACATCGTGAGGAAACAAACCAGTTAGCTTTCTAATAGCATCGATGTGCTTGCAACCTGTCACGTATGGAATGTTAACTTCTGCAAAATGAGGGAATGTACCAAATGTGTTTGGACATACCTCTGACTACCCCCTTAGACATCTTCAAAGTTTCTAAAATATGCCTACCTACCTTGGGAATACAGTCGTGATTAAATTAACTACCTACTTACATTTTTTTTTGTTACACGGTAGACTGTTTTATTCGTTCAATAGCATAATAACATTCTCAGAAAAACATATCAATAAACAAAAGACATCCGTATAAAATATCCATCTTCCCTCATTTGTCTTCCTCAAGAGCCTTCAAAACGTTTCGCCGCATTTTCACCCTTATTTCCACGTAATAAAAAACAAATGATTATTACTCATACTTTTGTAAAGGAGGTTTCTCATTGGAAGATTAAATGTGTTTATATTTTCATGCATAGATTAATATACTTTGATGTTAATTATTATGAGCTTTTTGTTTGAGCCAGCTTGCGCTGATTTATAAGGCAACTACACTAACTTACTTCTTAAGGTACTATTCGGACTGTACCTATATTAGATAATATACAGTGCCACCAAGGCATCGCCGCTCCAGCGTGGCATACCACTTTATAGGAATTTGTATGGGTAGGTACCTTTCGCAGCGCGCCGTCGCCGTGGTAGCATTGCCCAGATCCGAATGATACCTTTCATAGAAAACAGAGTCGTACTTTTAATTTGACAGATCTTCTTCTTATAGTTCCTATCCAGTTATTTAAGGTCATCCTCTCGAACTCCTCCTAATTTTAGGCTATCCAAAATAGGTCTTCAGCCTCTTTAAAGTATTTTCTTTACACTGCCTTAAATTCCGCAGTCAGGAAATTTGATACATAGAAAATGGGCGAAAAATTGCTTGATAGTCAGCCGGATAAAATTAAGTACCTACAGGCGAACGCTTATTTTTATGAATTTTTCGGAGTACAATGACTTGAAATTTAATTTATAAACGCCATTATTAAGGCAGTAACCTGCGGCCCTAGCCATATTACACTATTATATCGTCGCTGTAGAACGATCTATCGTCGCTGTAGAATAGAACACTTCAAAATGTATAGGATTTGACGTTCTGACCACGTGATTCATCTACTTGAAACGTCAAATCCTATACATTTTGAAGTGTTTCTATTCTATCGCGACGATAGATAGTGTAATATGGCTAGGGGGGATGGTCACGTGACACATGGCTAAAGCTGGCAATATTAGTATTATGAAGTTCATTTGAAATTACATCCAATGTAGAAGTTCCTTTACATTGTTTTTAGTTCATTAAAGGTGCGTACAAGCGAAAGCCGTCGCCGCCGGAAGCCGGTCGGCTTTGTCGGCGAGATCAATGGAGTGTAGAGTGACAATGATGCATGGATTTTATTGCACATCTTGACTTCTGTCTGAGTTGAGATATTGTACTCAATTCTATAAATACTGATCAAATTGTATCAATAATGTTGAACTCGACGATAGCTCAACTGATTTTATTGGGACTTGGGAGCTGTACCAAATTTTCCAAAATTGTTGTTCAGGCTTTGATATTGATATTTGACTTTATTTGTCAACAAATAAAGTTCTTTGATTTGATTTTGGTTTAGGTAAACATTAAAATCGATAAGATAGTGACAGGCCTTAATCAATCCAATTGTCATTAACACATTCTCTACCCCGCTTCTACGGCGCTCTCTTGCGAGCACATGTGCGTCACAAGCACTGAACGCGTTGAGGTATGATTGCAACACAAACCTCCAAATATACTCAGAAACATTCATTCATATCAGTATACCTTATATTAGTAGAACAGTAGAACCTGTTATCTTGATACCAATACTTTTGACTAATTACACTAATCAAAATTGAAATTATCCCAATAAATTATACATCATTGTCACCATATCTCTTTGAAGTAGGCCACCTAGCCGCATCACAAACAGATATACAGAGCTTGCATTCCTCAGGGATCCTTTGTCACGAAATGATCAGTCGCTACTCCCAAGGCTCTTCAGAATAGCACGAGTTATGAAAATTATTACAGTTTGTTGAGTAAACTTTTTTTACTTTAAAATTTTCCAGATTATATTTTCAATTCAAATTTTCCAATAAATCAATTTTGATACTAAATAGTAAGTATTATTGTTTTATCTACCTTTTGAAATATTTATTTTATAAAATATTTATAATACGAGTACATAAGTACACAAATACTGAATCGAATTTTTAGTTTAAAAGACTAAGTTTTTTGAACGAACGTTTCATGTTTTTTATCGATCGAGCGAGCGAAGCGAGCGAAGATCTTAGTGGTAAGTTGGGCGATTTTGCTTTGTATGTTTGTATGTTTGTATGTTTGTATGTTTGTATGTTTCACGAATTGTTGTTCGAGCATAACTGTCGAACCGTTCATCCAATCTGCATGAAACTTGGTAGGTCAATAGGTTGTGGTAAGGAAATTTACGGGGGAGCATATGAGCTTAATCGATGAAGGTGTTGCGAAGATATTGGGTTCCCAAGGGGGTAAAAAATTATGAAAGTTCGGTCATTCTCAGGCGCAGCATTTTTTCGGTGGCACAATTTTTTTTTAGAATTTGGATGTTTTGACATGAAATATCAAATCTAGATTTAATTTAGTAATTATTAGTACAAGAGGGAACTCTTAAAGCCTAACGGTTAAAAAGTTATTTGATTTTGAAAAATTGGTGCCCACCGAAGTCAATATTCTAATCACCGAAATCAAATACATTAAAATTTGGTTAAAAAGTCAACAGTCTTTAGTTCGATCTATAATTATTACATAAAAAATTAGGTATTTGTAGATAAAAAATCATTTAAAAAAGGGGTTACATCATTAAACCCCTTGAAGGAGTTAAATTATGTTTCAAAGTTTGTATGGCGATATAATACTAGTAGGTAGTTCTCCCCGAACTGAGATCTCGCGCATCGTAGATGGCTTACTTTTGGACTTTCTTCTGACTACCCCCATACTTTCAAGTGTTACTACTGCCGAGTATGCCTATTGTGCTAGCTCGTCATGGTAAAATTACTGGTATGCATGCAATACATAATGTTGTTTCTAATTTTTCATTCATTTCATATTTATGAATTCTCGTCGTATTTCAAAAAGTATACGTCCTAGAATAAAAATAATAACTATTTTGGAATTTTCAAATAAAGACATTTGACACCCAACTCAATATATTTGTTTAACTTTTTTTTACCCCCCTTGGGAACCCAATAAGCTCACAACCCCTTCATCGATTAAGCTCATATGCTCCACCGTATATTTTCATACCACAAACTATTGACCTACCAAGTTTCATGCAGATTGGATGAACGGTTCGACAGTTATGCGAGAACAAGAATTCGTGAAACATACAAACATACAAAATACAAAGCAAAATCGCCCAACTTGCCACCAAGATCTTCGCTCGCTCGATCGATTAGATAGACATTTTGATTGGATGGTAAACGATTCCGGCTGTCCAAAAGTCAAGAGCTAGGAACACGTCCTGGCTGGCATCCACCCGAGCATATACTACTTTAAGTTAGTCTCTCTTGTAGAATCCAGCCGCTTCAAACCTTGTACTAGGTACTACTACAGGTGGCTGCCTGATTCGGCATCAGCTCCTCTCATTCACATACTGACGGATGCTTTCCTCACTAGTTGTCGGGTCTAGTTGGGATATATTATAAGCCAATGGTCGTTTCAACAGCCTGCAGGGCAAACCTGGCAGAGCGGAGGGCTATCCCACGTCAGTTGGGGGAAGGCTTCGGCCGATGCTTCTTATCTACGAGAAAAAAATCCATCCGCGTCAGTCCTCCTCACATCACAAATGGGTATTTCCTGTTGTGTCAGAATTTTCTGTCGCTTTCACCGCGTCAGGTGCTGCTTTAACGCTTGGCACCTGACGCGGTAGCAGTCTGGCGGAACAATCAGTGGACTCCCGTTTCCGCATTTGGACTCGATGGTGGTCCTTTATGCGTGGGGATAACCTGGCTCGTTAGGTACGTAGCCAACCTAGCTCTCCTAGAAGCACAACAGCTTCCTGGGGTCTTCACCGGCTTAGAGGAGCGACCTCGGGATACTGAAGATTTGTTGCCATTGTGTTGCTACACCCGCACATTCCAGGACGCAGCTGATTCATCTTCGCTTAGACATCCCCTGCAGAGTGGACTGTCCGTGGCACCGATGTTGTACAGATGTGTGTTGAGGGTACAGTGTCCTGTCAATGTCCCTAAGATTATTTCGAGGTCTTTTCTTTGTAGGTTCATCAGACGACACTCTGAAGTGTCGGATTGTCTGTCTCCAGCGATAGTTGTGTAGGTTTTGGGTATGTTGCCGCATCCAGATGCGTAGTTGAGAAAAGGGCGTAGGCAAGAATGAGGTTGGGCTCTAACTCTTTAGGTTGAAAGCTGCAATTGAGCTGTTCTTTTATTTTTTATAGAAGCCGTCACTAATCTGGGCCACCTTTTTTATGCCAGCTTTCTCTATGATTCAATACAATTATCATAAATCAGGAAACAGCACTATAAGTGCTATGAAACTGTCTTTACCCTTCATATATTTCCACGGAAAACACTGAAATCAATACCACCGGAATCAAAATTATGAGCAAAATCCTAGATATTTTTAAAAGTAACCAAAATATTGAATATTAGTCTGCATAATGGAAATCTAGTATCTCTAAGATACACTTTTGTTATAATTTGAAAATAATTGCTTGAATGGATTTTAAAAAAAACATTACACCGAACTCATCTTGCAGGGTATACCAAGCCACCGAAAACGATTTTGTTCCTCAATAAAAGAGACACACAGAGACCCACAGACCTGGTTGTCCTCTCCATCAATGCGGAGGGGCTGAGAGTTATTCTTACTCTAACAACTGTTCTTGCAACTATTAGAGAACAGGGTATATGCGTAGATCGGTGCGCGCCACCGATATCAATTCAAAACCTCGGACGCGACTGAAACTACTTGTAACTTATCAACGAAAGCCTAATATTTATTGGGAATATTATAAAATAAGCTAGTAATTATCTGGTGTTTTGTGAACACATTCAAAGTAGCGCCACGTTTTATAGAGAAAAAGATAAAAAATAATTTACATCGCAAAATGTGTCTGGGACATACCACCGAGGCTCAAATTTCAGCGGTTTTTATTTTTTTTAACTATTTTAAATTTATTTTATCCAAAAGAAAACATAGACTTCTTCTAGTATTTGATCATAACTATTATACAAAAAAGAATCAAGCTGTTAGAAATCTATTTAATAGAGGTTTTTGGCCCGGACGATTTTTTTGAGCCGTTTGCGAATGGCCCAGTTACACAAATAAATTGAGTGGGGTGTCATACGAAAGGGCTTATTTTGTACATTCCAAAATGGTTTTTATTTTTAATCTAGGATGTATAGTTTTTGAAATACGACCAAAGACCAAAAACTACGAAACCAGAGCTGCAAGAGCTCCCGTTGCATAGAGTTTCGATGACTTCGTAGCTCATTGACTGGTCGGTCTTAAAAAGAGAGTGGCATCGTTGCGGTTTGGTTTGCAATGATTTTAGATGCTACTTGATTTATTTTCATGATAAAAAAAATTTTGATAAAGAATGAAAATAATTGGGGTAAAAAAAGTTAAGTAAACAAATATATTGAGTGGGCTGTCAAATAAAAGGTCTTTATTTGTACATTCCAAAATAGTTATTATTTTTTTTCTAGGACGTATACTTTTAGAAATACGACGAGAATTCATAAATATGAAATACCTAAATGAAAAATTAGACGCGACATTATGTATTGCATGCATGCCAGTATTTTTTACCATGAAGAGCTAGCGCAATAGGCATACTCGGCAGTATCAGTAGTAGCACTTGAAATTATAGGGGTAGTCAGAAGAAAGTCCAAATGTAAGCCATCTACGGTGCGCGAGATCTCAGTTCGGGGCGAACTACTAGTATAAAATGTTTTATATTCAATCAACTTGTTAGCAAGTCATTAATTTTTAGTCTCATCATTATCTCGATAGCTTTAGAAACTGGTGCGTATCTCTTCTCCCAAGGCACCAAAATGTACAGAAATCGTCAAAGTGCATTAATGAGATGGAACTCATATTTTTAAAATCTTTGAAGCTTTTACACTCATTTCCTGTGGAAAGGTACCATTGTGTTGCTTTTTTGATGTAAAATCGGAAGAGATTCTTTGAAAAATTAATGAATTAAAATGTGAAAATGTGAGCAACTGCTAAAAGTGATTTTACGAACATGCATGCCTTTTTCCCTGTAGGATTAAATAGTACCTATTTAAAATATTTTGATAAATTGTAAATTGTAAGTCCTAAAACACTTACTTACATAAATTGATTCAATAATTTTCATTTATCACATTCGATAAAATAGTCAGTAAATTAAATATATTTGGCTGGCTTCTTAGCTCAGTTGGTAGTAGGTCTGTCTTCTGCGCTGTAGGTCGTAGGTTCGATTCCCACCCAGAACACACATTTGTGAGATGAACATAGATGTTTGTTCTGTATCTGGGTGTTATAAAGTATTTGATGTATGTAAGTATTAACAAAAAGTATATAATGTAATATCCAAGGTTTTGCTAAGTTTGGGGCTAGATGGCGCTGTTTAGAAAAAAAAACAAAAAAAATATAAAATATAAGAGCTGAATCTCACACAAACTTACACACATTAAAAACTTTCATTCATATTTTGGATGCAGAAGTTTTAAAGATTTAATTTTCAAAGCTCTTTATCAGCTTAACATTAGATTGTACAAAAAATGTTACCAAGATACTTTAAAGAAATTGGTATTAAAAGTTTAGAGAGAATACCTTAGTCCTTTCTGTATCCAGCTAGGTAGATTAAAAACATCCGAATATTATGAGAAATCACGGAGCTCTCTAAAACACTGAAAAGTAGTTTTACCTAAGAGAAAATTGCGTAAAAAAGCAATAAATATGTATCAGGGGCTATAAGCTTTACTCAATTTATCCTAATAGAAACCTTTCGGTCCATTTCCGGTTCATTACCTGACCACAAACCGGGTTACACCAATTTTGGACAGCACCTTCCAGTTATTAGATTTATTTGGAACTTGAGGGGAAAACTGGGCATTTTATTTAGTTACATCAGAAAGTGGTTTTAAAAAGAAAGTAATTTTTACTTATTAAAATTGATTTTAGGCCTTTGGGTGGCCTAAAAATTCCGTCACCAGAGTTGGCAACTCTTCTTCTTCTTTTTTCGTATGAGCAAGTGGCCAACTCTGGTGACGGAATTTTTAGGCCACCTAAAGGCCTCCGTCATTGGCCACTTACTCACAGGAACATACTTACCTACTTACTTAGTAAGTAGGTTGTTCCCGGAACAGATAGAATATTATTTCGTTCGAATTTCTTCCACACATACACATACAAAAGAAATAAAAAATCTCCTCCAATTTTTACCTTCAATGATCAGAAATTCAGTAGTCAATAAAAATCACCTAAAACCTACAATGTCATTGACCCCAAGTAGTGCAAATAAATAACATTTCCACCTGAAATAAAAGGTACAGTATAAAAGGACAGTAAACGGTACCCGCATTAATCGCTGAGACCTCCACCTCCTTGGAATGGCTTCATTTACGATTTTTATTTCCGAATAGTGACGGGGTAGAATTGCAAAATATAACTTGCAATGTGTATTGGAAAGTCGAGTAATCATTGGCGTGTGTATTGGGAAGTAGAGTTCTCATTGGCGTATTTTGAGAGAGACTAATATATCCGGATAAATCGATACTTTTCATGTAGTAGGTATCCTACTATCAATATTATAAAGGTAAAAGTCCATGTGTGTGTGTGTGAATGTTTGCTACAACGTATCTCCATAACTATTAAACCGATTTTAATGAAATTTGGAATATAAGTTTAGGTTTTGGAATAATACATAGGCTCCTTTTTTCGGAAAAATGTATGGTTCACGTGGGATAAAAAAGTAGTCCACGCAGGCGAAGCCGCGGGCGTTCTTTAATATACATGAAAAGTATCGATAAAAATATCACCGTAAAGTAAGAATTCAAATGATTTATCGATATAGGTAGGTACCTATGCTTGCTTATCTCTATCGTTATAGGTTTGGATGGATGGATGTTTGGATGTATGATTGTTCCTCTATAACTAGACATCCACTGATCCGATTTGCCTGAAATTTAAAATATAGATAGATAATGACCGGGAATATGACAAAGGCTACTTTTTATCCGGGTACTACACAGGCGAAGCCGCGGGCAGAAGCTAGTATTAAATAGGTGTCAGATAAATTATCGATATCGATACCCAAGTAACTAGATGAGCTCATCCCTAGAAATTATAGGCGCTATCGGTGTATTGAGATTAACCTGCTTTTATAGCATTAGGTTAGTGTACATTAAATTTAATGACTCTTTCATTGGACATTGCTGAATTGGCCCCGACAAAGATGCCAAAGTGCTAGTTCAACTATTTATATCGGACGTTTTAATGTTACCATAAAAAAGATAAAATTAAGCGTAAATTGGATTCAAAGTCGAATAAGCTTCTTAATATAGGTAAAATAACCGGCCAAGTGCGTGTCGGGCCAAGTACAGTGTAGGGTTCCATAGTAGCCCGTTACAAGAAGCAACTACTTCATCTTAGTCACTTTAAAGGATTTATTCTAAGGACTTTGTATTTGGTACAAAATTATCCAACACGCAAGTTCAACGACTATTACTGCTAAACTAATAAAGTTATCTTAACCGCTATAATTTTCATTTAAAGTTCATGAAATGCACTATCATTATGAATTTTACCCGACTTTTTAAGCCTGCAGTTTAGCTTTTAGAGGGGGGGGGGGGGGGGGGGACGAAAACCTCGGACTGACAGACAGACGGACATGTCGAAACTATAAGGGTTCCTTATCAGGACCACGGAACCCTAAAAATTTACTAATAAAAGCTGTTTACGAGACAAATTTATCTGATCTACAATTTTTACAAATGTATCACACAACAAGCCTTAATACCTACCCAATAGGATACCAAATTATATTTCCAAGTTCTACTAAACCATCCTCACATAACCCTCAATCAGTACACACAAATAATAGGTGTAATCAAAGGATCCCCCGCCGGCGACTAATTAGTCGCTCCAGCGATTTTCAATCGGCCGATGGTCGCGGTCGGGTTGATGAAAAATTGCTCGGAATGTTTGACGTCTGACCGTGGAGATGAGTTTCGACTAATTAGTGAGTTTAGAAATGAGGATATAGAATAAATGAGGTATCTCTTTTAAAATGTTGTTTGATTGCGAAAGTAAATTGTAGCGCCTGGGACAATGTTTGAGATGGAGTAGACTTCTTCTTCTTCTTCTTCAGCATATATTTGCCTACTGCAGGGCATATGCCTCTCCAATGTTCTTCTACACTGCTCTGTCACTGGTCTTCCTGGTCCAGTCTATCCCGGCATATGCCTTTATGTCGTCGGAACATCTGGCGGATGGTCTGCCAGCACTCCTCTTTCCGAGCCGTAGAAGTAAACTTACTTAGCGCCTAAACCATAATAACCTATTCGGTCTTATCCTCAGGAAAATCTACGTGTAGGGCTGTCTAAGATGTGAGTTTCCTCACTATGTTATCCTTCGCCGTTTAAGCTTGTGTTAATTCAATTCAATTCAAATTATTTATTCAGACAACAAAGATCCAATTAACACACACACACAATGTCAATATACACATTTATTAATGCTCATGTACTTTTTTTCGAAAATACTATTAAAATTCGAGATACTATCCGCCTCCGACACGGCTTTTACAAATAAATATGAGCAAGAACAAAAATAAATAATCTAATCTTAGGTAATCCTGAGCTTATCTCTCTGAAAGTTTTATTACCTTCAAAAATTACCCTTTCAAGGCAGCTGCTCAAAAAATTAAAATTCATTCTGTTTGAGCAACGATACAGAAAAGTCGTTAAATTAGAAAAAGTGCCTCCGGGGGCCAAAAGTACCCTTATCCATCTCAAATAGTCAGTTTTACGATCCTATTATAAAATGGTCTTTATGCTCGTTTTATTGCGAAAGGACTTTACGTAATTTCGTCACGGTGCTGAAGGTAAAGATGAGATTTTCAGCTATTAAAGTATTGGGGTTCACCACTGACCAAGCGATTATCGTAACCGTGGATTAAGATTCTTGTTTAACCATAGGTTAAATTGAGTTGTGTTTGTTACTTCCATAATATTATGTAAGTACCATTTTTACAAATTTTATGCATCATTGTTATAAACAATCCTTATTTTGAAAGACAGGACATTTCTATTCTAGTAATACTTATTTAAATGGCACTCATGTCAGCTAGTTTGGAATAGATTTAGCTTACTGTTAGAGTAATTCACACACATCACAGATAATCTTCTTAGCCTAGCTTTTATAAAGTTATTAGGATTTGAAAAAAAATCCTAAGTTGTATTTGACATAATAATCTAAATACACGGGAATTACTCTCGTAAAAATATCGTCGAATTCTGATACCAACAATGTTTCGATTTATCCGAAGAATATTCATCTGGGTAAAAATCTGGGTACGCGCGGTACGGTCAATCCTCGTGGTCGCGTTTCACACTTTTTCTAGTTCAAAAGCGATATATGTATCAAACTACTGGTTAAAACTTTGGTGAACATGACCTCAAAAACTCGGTCAGTAAAGTTAGATCAATCAAAAGTGGCTGATAAGATTTTGGTATCTGTGAACTATTTTACGACGTAACTTCCCAAAGCGTATCTACTCTTAATCTGTGAGTTTATAGCGACGACACCTTGGGACTTTCACGGTTTTGTCCTCTGGAGCTCGTGGCGAAGCTTGCTTACACTTTCTTGATCGTTGAAGTAAAGCGATATTATGATCTGTCACAATTATGATGGGTGACCGCAAGTTACATTAATTGAGTGCTTCCGTGCTTCGGTGGGTATGTGAAACTGTCGGCGGATTTTAATAATAAATATAATAATAATAATAAACTTTATTTCAGGCAACATTAGAATAAGTTACAAGATGTTATTTTACTTAGTCTACGGCCCATAGAAATAAATACTTTGAAACTAACATACATATTTTATTAATAACAAAATAACACTACACTTATTGTAATATAAGTCGTTAAATTGACGATCTGCTAAAAACGTCTAAGAAAACGCACGAGGCGCTTCAAATTACCATATTGAAGTTTAACTGTAACTTCATGTATGAGACATATCATAACAAACCTGCAAATTCTATTGAAGGTATTTCATCAATCCCCGCATAAACAATAGATATAAAACGAGCGGAGTGGAACACCCTCTATTCAGCCACGTCAGCGTCACGCCTGTCTACAGGGGGCTCCAAATGTGCCTTTCCGGTGTGAAGCTATTTTTGAAAGGTTTCATGTTGAAAGGGTTGAATTTTTCGCTTTAAAGACCAAATGGGATGCATGTGGGATTTTGGAATTGTTTTTGATGGCGACTTTCCGGTTTCGAAGTACCTACCTACAGTTGAAACTCGTCTTCTTTACTTGTAATGGTATTAAACAGATGTTTTAGGCACGCTTCCGACTGGCAGTGGCTTGAATCAGTTAAGCTACCTATAGATCGTTTCCAACGAACCTTAAGTAGCTCAACTGGTTCTTATTGTATTTTATAATGTTATGTAAATATGTGAGAAGAAAGCCAGGTTCTACGATGTGGTCCACCTAGCCGCTAATAGAACTCGTTGGAGGCAAGCTGTCCACACTATCACGAAGACAACCAGTGATCACGATCTTCAGACATGAAGAACCGACCACAGATAGAGATGTAAATATGTAGAGAATGTTAAAATATGTTATGTTTAAAAAAAATCAGCCTTTACACAAGTCCAAATGTCTAAACCCTGATAGAATGGAACATGGAATCAATCACTGAAACACAACACCTGATGCCGACCAACTGCCCGTCCCGAACATGACTATTACGTATCCAATGACAATGTAACATGCTATTTATCTCGTGGAAATTCAGAATATACTTACTGAATGAAGGAAAATAAATATCTGATGGATCTGAGCATATTATCGTGTTGAGAGACTAAAATAAAAAATAATACGTAATGAATAATGTAATTGATTAAAGAGGAACTGTCATCTCTAATTAAATAATGCCCTTGTTTACCAAAGGTCTAAGTGCAATTTTGAGTACCTTAGGACATAAACTATAACGCGATATCATTTTGATATTAGAATAATATAATTTTGTACTTCATATACAATGACGAAATGCAATGCTTAGCAAAGATAAAGATTGCTTGAAAGAAAGCTTGGTAAAGATTTTTATATTTGTATTTTAAAATGTTATTAAGAGTAAGAGTAAGAGTAAGAGTAACGTTTATTTGGCACACACAAGTTACAGTAAGTACATCAGGACAGCACAGCATACATAGGCATAGGTAAAGAATAGACATAAGATTATTAAACAAAATACACAACAAAATACATTCCTACTTATTTAAAAAAAAACTAGACAAAGAAATGTTACCTACCACTATTGCGCGTGCGTACCTACTACGCTTTGCGGTGCCAAAATAGACCCAGCCTCAGCATAATGCTGGCTCCTTTAGAAGAAGGCAGCGCAGGGCCTGAATTCTACTAGATGACAACCGCTTTGGTTGTGGTTCGATCTCTTAAATGTCAGCCATTTGGTGAAATAGTAGAATAGCTTTTCAAAAATTTGTTCTGCCAAAGTTCAAAACCTCACCACAACTGAGTCGTTTGTTATTAGTAGTCATGGAAACAGTCGCTTTAGTTGAGGTTTTGGTTGAGGTTGATAAAAAGTTCGGTACCAGAATCGACGCCCTGGTTTTCAGTCTGTGCCCTTAAGTGACATTACGGACGCGGCGGGACATTTACAACTATAAAATACACAGAAAAACAGTAGATCATTATGGATTTGATGTTTTTTTTAAACTGCGTACACAACATGCTGGTTTATATCCCCATTAAACTATAATAATAATTACTTACATAAAAGTATGTTGGATTAAATCATCGTGCTATGTGCAATTTTGTAGTCTTGGGTAATAACTCTAATGGATCGAAAATTCCTTTCAAAAATTACCTCAGTTGCACACAATTCCGGAATTATTTTGTAATATCGTTATAAGTTTGACCAAATGGTAGAATTATCATTGAAGCAATAAAGAAAGCAGTTAATAAGGAACGTCACGGAACCACGGAATTCTGGACAAAGCAGAAAAAAATAAACAGATGGGGCAAATTATTTTGAAAAAAACTTCATAAATAAGACTAATTGTTGCTTAACTACATAAAACATCAAAAGGTCACCAACAAGCCTGTTTATGTAGTAAATCTATTGAAACATCTCCTTATACTATAAACATTTTCTTTTAGGTAAGTATAATATTTTGCCAAAACATTATGTCATATTTTGTAGATATTGTTTTCGATTGCGTCAATAAGTTAAAACAATAGGTCACCAATTACAGTGCACCCGCATTACGTGATAATGATTTAACTTCAGTGCTGTTTAGATCTCAAGTAGAACCTTGTAAAAAATTTGTTCTGCCAAAGTCCAAGTCAAGCTAAAACGTCACCACAACTGCGTCGTTTGTCATTAGTACGAGTAGAATAGGAAACAGTCGAAAATCTAAGGTTTAGTTGAGGTTTTGCTTGTAGTTTTGTAGTAAATATGCCACCGATTAATTATCCTGTCTATGCACTTTATCTTTGACTAGAAACAGTTTGTTTTGCTTTATTAGCGTTTCGTTGTATGATGGCGTGAGACCGCACAGTTTGTCAGCAACTGGACATCGAACCGATCGCAAATAATGCTTCTGAAACTGAAATATATTGCTTCTAAACCGGATAGCTGTAATGTATGTGTTAGAAGTTAAAATAAACCGCTGTGAAATACTGCTCACTTTTAATTTAACAACATTGTTTGAAAAGTATTTACAAAGACCTTGTAACTCATATGACGCAAAAATGAAAGCAAAAGAACATGTTTAAGTCATTTCAGGGTCGGCATTAGGGCCTATTGTCTGTTCGAAATACTGTTCTGGCGTCTTGTTGATACAAGTAACCTGGATCAGTTGCGTTATTTGTAGATCGTTAGCAGCGATCCATAGTTTGTGTAAGCGGGTCTGATGTATTTTATTATAAGGAAATGATTAGTAGACTTATTTCAGTAAACAAAAAATTTACTGAGTATATTTTATACTACAAATACAGTATACAATATACAAAAGTAATACAAATACACTCAATACTATTCTATTTTATAACTTGAAAATATTTAACTATCCTAGAATAAGAGATCACGAAGAGGGTCGTCGCAAATCTTCGGCAGTCTCTGTGGTCCTCGTTGTTTTTCTATGAACTTGAATACAGGCTTCAACTGATCTTGTATGACTCCCTGAAATTTTACAAAATAACTAATATTCAATCTGTAAGTTTGTGTGAACGTTTGTTTCACGAAACAAAAAAAAAACAGTTAACGTTTAACGTGACTTCACGAGAGCAAAGCCACAGGTCGAGGCTAGTTGTCCATTTATGATTGTGATATTGAACAATAGATCTCTAAAAGAAAGTTAGATCTCTAAAATAAAGATAGATCTCTAAAAGAGAGACACGAGCGGCGGCGAAAGCAGCAGAAAACTCCAAAAGGCGGAAATATACATCTATTGGAGATGGGTATATATTTCTACCTTTTGGAGTAGAGACTTTAGGACCATGGGGCTCAGAAGCGTGGCTCCTTTACAGGGAAATATCCAAGAGGTTGTTGGATGAGACCAATGACCAAAGGGCTGGTGCTTACCTCGGACAGAGGATAAGTCTAGCAATCCAACGAGGTAACGGTGCCAGCCTTTTGGGCACTTTACCTGCGGTCGGTGATCTGAACTCTGGCTTCTATCTTTAGTCACTTAAAGATAGAAAACAGAGTTCCTTTTATTTAGTTGTAAGTTAGTTAAAGAGTGTATTAATATGTTTTTGAATGTGTTTCTTTGTTCCATAAATAAATTAATTTGTAAAAGAGAGATAGATCTCTAAGGTAAAGATATTTGAAATAAGATCTCTAAAGCACTAATTCTAAAAGCAAGACAGATCTCCAAAAGAAAGATAGATCTCTAAAATAAAGAAAGATCTTTAAAATAAGACCTCTAAAGCACTTCTAAAAGTTAGGTAACACCAGTTCTTACCGGTTGTTGGCGGTAGATAACTGCAGAGATCAGTCTGCCCCACAGCATTTGAACCAGATACGGTCCATCATCTGTATGCACCATATGTAGTTGCATCATTGCATCGTGGTTTCTTGCTTTTTCTGGAAAAGAAACCGGTTAAAGCAGTCTGTATTTTAGAAAAAGTTCGAAAACATAATTTTTTTCCTATAAACTGGAGCTATACCTACCTATCAAACGGGTAAAACTACGAATCTCTGACATAATGAGAATAAAAGGCATCCTTTAAATTAAATATATTCAATAAAATATTTTAAAGATCAATATATGTACATACATACCTGACATAAGAAGATGAAAGCGTAAAAACATCTTAAAATTATTTTTTTTAATTTTTAAAGTGTTAAACTACACTTAGGTAACTACACTTAAACTACATTTAGAAATGAAAAATCTTATCAAAATTTTCAATTTTCAATCCCGTCGGAATTGAAAATTTTGATAGGATTTTTCATTTTCAAACATCCTAAACTAAGTTTGACATTTTGCAAAAATATATCTTATCGCTAAAATACGGTACCTACGTAAGTTTTCACGCAAAAGAGACATCCTAAAGTGGACAGTGGACAGATCAATAAATCTTTGATAATATAGGTAAACTAGCTATAAAAAATACATACGTGTGTCATTGACCCCGACCTCCAAAGACAGAACTTGCATGAAACATCCATTCACTCCTATAACTGACTTCGACCAGACATCAAATGCTTGCTCAGTATGATACCTCAATCTTACTATAACTCCATGGTTCACGTCACTGCCTTGGTTCACTTTAACGTCGTGGTTCACTTTGGTATTATGGTTCAGTTTGTCGTCGTGGTTCACTTTGTCATGATTCCAATCTTTCGCAGTTCTTTTGGATCTGGAAAGTTTGCTTTCCATACTTTTGTTGGGTTTTTCTTTCGCAGCGCGTTTCGTTTTGTTTATAAGCCATCGAAGACCACCCTGAACCAAAAAAAAATATATTTTAACTTACATAAAAAATAATGCTTTTAAATTCAACGATCGTTTCCAACGATCCTTAGGTGGTTCAACTGGTTCTTTTTGTATTTTATAATGTTATGTAAATATGTAGTAGTTTAGTTTCTGTAAACAAATACCTACATTTAAATTCATAATTCATACTGCTTACTAAAACTAGTTTCAAAGGTTTAAGAAAAAGAGTTATAAATCCAAAAAGAAACGAAATCAGCAACACAACTGAAATTCTTTAGCTTGGTAGACGTCTTTCAGTAGCATGGACGCAATAAAGAATAATGTGTTATCACCAGTGATCGGAATGAGGCGGGCTAAAATACCTAAAGTTCGAAAAATAACAGAGACAAATGGAGACGCCTTAGGACTAAATATTTTTCGACACAATTATTTCCGTTTCCGTGACATTAATAAAGAACATCTATTTTGGTGCATTAAGGTGAATCAATTTTTAACCTGAGTTAATAACAAAAACTTAAATGTAAGTTATAGGATAAAACACTTTTTTCCGTCGGTCAAATAGAAAAATTATTTGAATTCGTTCACAAAATTACTAGTAGTTCGCCCCGAACTGAGATCTCGCGCACCGTAGATGGCTTACATTTGGACTTTCTTCTGACTACCCCTATAATTTCAAGTGCTACTACTGATACTGCCGAGTATGCCTATTGCGCTAGCTCTTCATGGTAAAAAATACTGGCATGCATGCAATACATAATGTCGCGTCTAATTTTTTATTTAGGAATTTCATATTTATGAATTCTCGTCGTATTTCTAAAAGTATACGTCCTAGAATAAAAATAATAACTATTTTGGAATGTACAAATAAAGACCTTTCATTTGACAGCCCACTCAATATATTTGTTTACTTAACTTTTTTTACCCCAATTATTTTCATTCTTTATCAAAATTTTTTTTATCATGAAAATAAATCAAGTAGCATCTAAAATCATTGCAAACCAAACCGCAACGATACCACTCTCTTTTTAAGACCGACCAGTCAATGAGCTACGAAGTCATCGAAACTCTATGCAACGGGAGCTCTTGCAGCTCTGGTTTCGTAGTTTTTGGTCTTTGGTCGTATTTCAAAAACTATACATCCTAGATTAAAAATAAAAACCATTTTGGAATGTACAAAATAAGCCCTTTCGTATGACACCCCACTCAATTTATTTGTGTAACTTTCATAATTTTTTACCCCCTTGGGAACCCAATATCTTCACAACCCCTTCATTGATTAAGCTCATATGCTCCCCCGTAAATTTCCTTACCACAACCTATTGACCTACCAAGTTTCATGCAGATTGGATGAACGGTTCGACAGTTATGCTCGAACAACAATTCGTGAAACATACAAACATACAAACATACAAACATACAAACATACAAACATACAAACATACAAACATACAAAGCAAAATCGCCCAACTTACCACTAAGATCTTCGCTCGCTTCGCTCGCTCGATCGATTAACATTAATTTTAAATGTACTTACAGTGAAAATTGTGCCAACTTTCAATAAAATTCTTCTTCAAGGAAGTCTCCCTTTTTTGCCTCTGTTCTTTGAACTTTAGGTATTTTAGCCCGCCTAATTCCGATCACTGGTTATCACAATGATTAATATTTTTTATTTTTTATAGTGTTAAAAAACACTTAGGTATTTACATTTGTCTTATCATGATTTTCAACTCTGATGACTAAGGTTCCGTGGCCGAATCGTTAAGGCACTCCGGCTTAAGGAGGATCGCTTGTATCATTGCGGGTTCGAATCCCGTCGGAATTGAAAATTTTGATAACATTTTTCATTTTCAAATGATTAATATTGTTTACTTATATATGTAAGTATGAACACTTAGAAATTTTAAAACTTGCTACAATACAAATTTTTATAGGTAGGCACCAAAAAATATAAACAGTTCTACTAAAAATTTAATATATTATGGTCCTAGTTTTTTTGAATTTTTGAATTTTGAATAAAGTCAAACGTGGACTTTTGCATAGTGGGATAAAAAAATACCTAAAAACCATATTCTTTTAAAATAATGTAAGACACGTCAACGTGATGTTAATTATCTAATTTTATTCACTTCTCCTTCTTACCTCCTCAGTCTCACTAAACTCCACTTTGTAGCAGTTAATTTCACGATCAGGGAACAACTTATCGGGTATAATCGCAACGACGTGCCAAGTTCCAACCACCTCCTTTATATCAAAGTCTGCTTGGAATCCATCACAGGTTTTGTTGAAGTGTTCTGATCTTACAAGAGCTAGGATAAGCAGTAGGAGAAACCGAGACATGGTTGCTGGTTGAATGAGGTGTGAATGAAGATATGAAATGCGTAGGGTATTCAGAAACGTGTGATATAGGAATGTATAGACAGGACTTGAGAATTTTGACAATTTTAAATTTTTCTTGAGGTTTTATATCTCTTGAAGGTTGAAGGGGGAAGAGTGATAGAAGAAAATGGATGTATATAGGTACAGTGGCCAGCAATAAGATGTATAAATTCCACAAAGTTTAAACTAATGTTTTTCTGGTTCACAGAATACAAGTTATTTGGGACTAGATTTCAATATATCCAATGTTCTTCAATATAAAATTACAAGACAAAAAAAAATAGGTAGTTTAAGTTCGTTCTAAATTTATGTAGGTCTATGAATTTGGTAACATTTGATTGTTTCCAGTAATTTTGGGCTTAATAGGATAATTTGAAGTCTCCGTGTGATGATACACGAGACTACATTACCTGCCCTAATTTATGAACCGACGACGTAGTTGGCCTAAATTAACGAAATCATGTCGGTTTGAAATACAGCACTTCCAGATAAATAATGCGTTTCGGAAGCCAACGGAAACATTACAAAAACGATTGATATAAAGTATTTTGATCATAAAAAAACACTCACAATTTCAACTTTATCGCAAACAAATAAATATCAATGTCATTTTTAAGAAAAGCAAATTAGTCGCAAGCCGTGCGAGCTGCGCAGCTAACAACGTGCACTTCTGTCACATTCTGTTTTGCCATCTAAACTGCCTAGATGCTGTCGATGTCGGTCATATTCGGGAAACGTGAAATTATCCGATGCGTTTTATTTATCTTGAAATACTTGTAAGTACCTAATGTTAATTAATTTTACATTCTCTCTAACATTAAAGTGAAGTGAACTTAATGTTTTTCACCTACAGCGGTTCAATGCTAAACTGTCTTATCCATTATTTGGAATTTTTAATTTTTGTATTGAGCATTCATATTCTTTTATATTTTTACAACTATCTTCAGTAAATAAATTGATGAAAAATAAAAAAGAGATGATTGTTTTTATAAAAATCATTGTTGTAAACCCTCTGCCAGGGGTATAGGTAGCTGATTCTTCTAGCATTAGAATACAGTTAGAGTAGAAAAATATATATTTGCCGCAAATGCATTTATTCTTG
This sequence comes from Camptogramma bilineatum, assembly GCA_958496255.1. NCBI lineage: Eukaryota > Metazoa > Arthropoda > Insecta > Lepidoptera > Geometridae > Camptogramma > Camptogramma bilineatum. The sequence continues at coordinate 11,438,610 of OY292468.1, read as the reverse complement.
ATATAAAAATCTACTGTAAGTACATATTTTATCTAAATGCGATAGATTTTCTGTCCTTTATTCTTCAGTGCCAAAACCCAACCTTCGGTCAGAATAGCTTGAGAATTTTACGACTTTAAAAAAGCCATTTCCCAGTGTCCATTGAGATCTTAAGAATAATCCACGTTCTCAAAAATACGGTCATTGTTTAAAAAGTCAAAACCAACATACATTTGCGAACAAAGGCAGTAAAAACGGTTTATGGACTTGTTATTGCCATTCTAGCGGACCTGGTTTGTGGGACAAGAGAGAAGAGATTTATCCATAAAGAGTATCGTACCACATTAAACAAGAAACAAGCTCAAGTGGCAGTGGGCCGGCAAAATCTGCCGAAGAACTGACAAGCGTTGGGGTAAAAGAGTTATCGAGTGGAGATCATGACTCTGAAAACGTACTGTAGGATGCCCTCCTGCCAGGCGGAGTGACGATCTGCGAAAAGCTGCCGGCACAAGTTGGATGCGTCAAGCTGAAGACAGGGCGCGATGGCGCTCATTAGAGGAGGCCTATATCCAGCGGTGGACTGCTATAGGCTGATAATGATGACACCAAACATAATTTTTCACTTTTTTTTTTAAACATTTTGTGTAATTAAACTTGTAGATAGAGTAGATCATACTGCGTGCTCACATTCACTACACTACTTGCACTTACATTTTATTATGAGAACGTGTAGATCCCACTAGTCAAAAATAGTAGATAGTTTTTTTTCTATGGAGAAAGAAAGGATGGTTTATGCGTTAGGCCAGCCTACTTCATCTCACAATGGCCAAAGTACTACAATATCCCGTTGAGTTTAACCCATTCCCTGCTCTGGCTGGCCTGTGGGCTTGCGGCCTGCACCGGCCACTGGCTGTACCTACCTGACTGTACTGTAATGGGTACTGAATGACTTTTTAATGTTGTATATGTTTCGGGCAACTTGATCAATCCGGTCACTCTGTCCGGACGCATGTAAAGCGACTACTACTAGAGCGTTCAAACAAGAAGAAAATCTTATAACTTGAACCACTCTAAAAACGAAGCGGTAGAAACAGATTTTAATGTATCCTATGAAAATCTTCATTCCCTTCGAATTTTAATATAAATCTCGAAGAGCAGTTTATTAGCGTTGGAAGCGGTAATAAATGAGAAAATTATGTATTTGTTCTCATGCCAATGAAACCTTTTGCGATTGAGACGGTACGTTGCTATTTTATGGTGGTTTTATTGAATTTAGTTAATAAATACAAGAGCCGTGTTGGCCGAGGGGATTAGTACCTCGACTTTCAATCCGAAGGTCGTAGGTTCGAAACCTGGCCGAGCATGAATGGATTTTTCGTTTCGAAAAAATTTATATGCGCATTAATAAGGGCTCTGAACGGTGGAGGAAAACATCGTGAGGAAACCCGCGGCTTAGTCAGCCCCACACGTATTGACCTTTCCTGTGGATATGGCCGGTTAAGCTGAGAGGATGGTTTAGGTGCTGGGCAAACCTGCTCCATCTCAACATTGTCCCAGGCACTACAATGTCCCGTTAAGTGTTGGCAAATAATGTGTCCTGACACTGTATAAATCATCTAGTAAATATGTAATGCCTAAGTTTTTTTAGATCCTTTTAGATATCAAAATCATTTTAAACGACTAAAATGTAACCTTATAAAATCAAAGTCAAAAACATCACGAAAATTAATAAAACACTCCATCATACAAAAATGCCAGTAATTAATCTTACCCTTTCACGAGTTGTTAGCTGCCGTAGATTAAAATAACAAAAAGGATTTAAAGTTTCTGCCTCATTAACGAATATTGTGTAAGATTTATTAGATAGGTCACGCGATGAAATGTCACGTCTTTATTAACGTGACATATTAAAAAAAAACATTTAAAACTTTACTGTTTATATATGGAAATAAATTAGTTACAAAGTAAATATTAAACTAGTTTTAATGTAAAAAAAAAAACATTAAAAAAAAATTGTGAGTTTATTTCGATAAACTGACTCGAAAAGGGTTGCATATTTTTCTATTGATGAACAAAGCCCTGAAACGAAATCTGACAAAAAGCTACATTTGAAAATAAAAAAGTAGTTATCCTGATGAGATGGCGCTCATCGATGCTTTAATCGATAAATGGTCTTACCAAGATTTTCAACCCTGACTCTCCGGCACTCCGGTTAAAAGAGGATCGCTTGTATCATTGCGGGTTCGAATCCCGTCGGAATTGAAAATTTTGATATGATTTTTCAGTTTCAAATGTAATACCTAAGTGTGGTTTAACACTATAAAAAAATGACAAAAAGCTACATTCATACCGGAAAATGGTTTTCGGAAAGAAACAACAGGCCAAAAGTACTATTAGGCATACGTCAACTCTTTTGAATCATAATAACATTTCGTTCGAACAATAAAACCCATAATACAAAACTGATCTCAAATCGACAGATAACAATATAAAACGAGTCTGTCGTCTATCTGTCAGGAATCACATTTAACGAAGACATGCAGCTTTGCCGAGCGCAATCAGAACTCGATGGCGTTTATTGAAATCTCAGCCTTTTGGGCGCAGAGTAGGGGCTGTATAGAGACTTCAATATGATACGTATGAGCCAATACCTACTTAGGCCTTTACATCTTTACTAGATGATTTCTACAGTGTCAGGAAGCAATCTTTGCCTACACTTGACGGGACACTGTAGTGCCTGGGACAACGTTGAGATGGAGTAGGTTTGCCCGGCACCAACACAATCTTCTCAGCTTAACCGGCCATATCCACAGGAAAGACATGGTCAATACGTGTGGGAATACACTACCATTAATTGATTAAAATTTTCCTTTAAATTAGATGCGAGATCGAATCCCAGCCATTGAGAGGTTTTTGTATTTTTTTATGCATTTTTTTTAAAGGAAATGTTAAAATGTTGTGAGTAAACTAAACGTCAATTTACAATTTTTCAGAATAAACCTACCAAAAGTAATACCTCCAAATTGAAAAGTTTTATGGACACGGGATTTTCAATATGAATAGTGATCGCGAAAGTTTAAAAAAAAAATAATACCTCCAATCCTATAGTATGATTGTCAGATTATTATGAAATCAAAACATTGTCAAATCAAGTTTAATTTGACAGAGATTTAAAATAAAAAAAGACATTAACATTGTTTACGACTGTATCCCCAAGAACAGTTAAACATTCGTTCAGATCTTTAGATATTCATTACAAGATGTTCAAAATAAGACTTCCGATTTAATAATTTTCTTCGGAGAGTTGACGTTTTTGTAGCGAAGAAACGTCCTCCGATCCTCCGAATTCGGAATACATTCCGAGAATGAATCGCATTGCAGGGATACAGTCGTAGTCAAATTTCATTAACTTTGTAAGAAGGTCATTGCCAAAAAATATTTTCCTCTATAACACAACTACTCTACACTCCAAGATGATTGTCACCGATACCAGAGGGCGCCAGTTCGTAAAGTTTTACGAGAGCTTCCGCCTACATTGTATAGGGGCCTTTAGTGGTAATGTTACGTGAGTGTCTTGATTGAATCCACTAGAATAGGCATAGGTAGGTACTCATAAAATAGGGAATGTTGGATATATCTTAGATTGGTATGTTTTTGAAATGTTGGAAAGGCTTTGAAAAAGCTTTTTTTCAATTGTTTTTTGTTTGAAGAAAAAAAGAAGAAAAACATCACTAGAAAACCAGCAGTCTAACTTGTCTCAAACCTCAAATTGGTCTCAAACTGTCAAAACGATCGCGTAGGTATCTTTTTCGCGTTCGGTCTCGTTGAGATAAGAGTGACAGAGCTACTTGCGTGGTCACTGGACTGTTAGGGCGCTTGGCCACGAGACGGTTTTAACATGGCCCGGTTTTTGCCGGCGCTGGGCGCTCATGCCCACGAGACGGTTTTGTCGCCGTGTCCGGTTGCCAGGGGGCCGGTGCTAGCGCTGGCGTCATGTGCTTGGCTCCATAGTCTCCCATACATTACTGTGACGACTCGGTTTGACGCCGGGCTTAGCTCCGGTGAAAACCATCTCGTGGGCACGCGCTCTTATTACAGAGTTTGAGACCGATTTTGGTCGGTATTAAATCAAGGCGCAGTTGGTGTTTTTCATGATAATCAACCTATGTTTTTCCTTTATTTATTCAACAATAGATCGTTTTATTTCCATATCCAGAGGGCGTGTGTGCTGCACCTTTAAACCCACTATAAAACTAAACTTCGCTTCTAATGCAACGTCACTTGTTATAATAAACAGCGCATTAGTTTGAACGTACGTTCATGTTCGTCATAGTGAACAGTGACTATGAAATATGGAAAAACTAGGATAATTTCAGTAATAAATCAATTTAAACAATAAATATTTCAATGAAGAAAAAACAGTTAGACTAAAATGGCTGTTTAAACCATGTAAATCAGATTTATAACACTGAACTTCTAGGTCGGCTAGCTTCATAGAGAAATTAATGACCAGTGACCAAAAAAATAATAAAAAATATATCATCTAGGTACACTAAATTTCAATTTTACTTATACTTACTAAGATAAGACATGCATGAACAATTATTTACGATCGTTAAAGTATTTTTACTAAGGTTATAATTATGGTGTCTGGTCTTTTAGTAGGTAGGGGAACCTGTTGAACCTCGGCCACACGATTTTCTTTAATTTTTTTTGTCTATAAAGATTGGAATTAGGTTTACCAAATATGGACACATGTAAAGATGCACTATTTGACTACATATTTATGAAATATTTTTTTTATTTTTAATTATAATTTAGAAGATAAAGACATTTGAACAAAAAAAGGGAAATTGTCGAAGGTACAACACACCAGATATACCTTGGTCACTGTAAGATGTACCTTGACCTTACTAGTCTTTTTTCATGAAAATACCATGTTATCGAATCAAATAACGCTTTATTTTTAAATTAATGGAAAGAACATATTTATGGTATATACTTTAGATAAAAAATAATAATAATTTACTTTTTTATCTTAAGTTATGCTAGAATAATAAAAAACAATAAGTTCTTAAAATTTCTGTGATCTTAAGATCATTATCGCGTCCTATTATAATAATTTATCAACAAAAGTCCAAATATTTTACAGCTTTTAGGAAGAAATAGACTTATCTCTTTGTATAAACCTTCTTCGGTGTTTTTTTTTTCTGTTTGATATCTTGATACAAATTTGTACGTAAGCCCCTGTCCAAAGTACAAAGCAAATATGGAGGCAAAGGTACAACATTGCCTTATTTTAAATTAAAGAATTTTTAAAATGCACTTTGAGTTCGATTTGGGTCGATATTTCTATGCCTATCTAAAGTCCATTTCACCTATATTTGATTGCACGAAATGGTTATCTCGTAAGTATGTACTGTTATATATGAATTAACTTTGAGTAAAATTAAAAATACCCTCTTTTTGAGCACTTTTTTATATTTTTAATGCGCACGCCTCACTCACTCTACGCTGGTTTTTCGATTCTAGCTTCATGGTGGTGTTGACCAATGACGATTATAATGCCACAAACAAAAACAAAAAAACTCGCACAGATTACGAGATAAGCCTTGGTGGCCGAGGGATATCAATGGACGAGGTTCAACAGGTTCCCCTACCTAGTTGGTAAATATTTTAAAATGTGTTGTCCTACAACCTATGGCCACAGTACAATCTAGGTGATGAATGCAATCGAGGCTCGCCTAGTCTTGCCTAATACATCCGTGCAGACACACCCCACTACAGTGCAACTAAGAAAGTAGGCAAATCAACATTCAACTCACGTAAAAATTTTGTAGATTTAAAGACCGATTAAATTAATATTAATTTATTTATGTTATCAACCAAACAATACATTCTTTTTAAACTTTGTGTTATTATTTTTTCGACATCACTCAGAAACTGAGCATAGGCATTCTTAATTTCAAGTCACATTTTCCGATCTTGTGCAGGTTGAACCTTGAGCGCTCATTATAGTCTAATGAGTAAAAGTAGTATAAAGAAGAAATCAGCATCTTCTAATGATTAAACGATGCTGAATTCTTCTTCATACTACTTTTACCGGTGTTAACTGACTGAAGTTAGCAACAGTTAGACTCAATAAAAGTAGGATGCACATAGGTAGGATACGCAATTATTAGGCCAAAGAGCTAGACAGAGGGCTAATTTATGAATGAACAAGCATTTAGTGCACTGGAATTCAGCATGGTGTAATGAGGGCTTAACCCTCTTATCATATTCTCAGTTATTCAATGTATTAGGTTAAAATAAAGTTCATGCAACACTATTTGTTTTTTTCGATGTTCTGTTACCGCTGTTTAATTGTTACTGTTTTACTTGAACTGTGTCGAAACCCGTCGTCGTGTTTTGCAAATGGCGTGGGAACGAATGACGTTACACTGATAGGTGCATTACTATGAGTTGTTCCTCAACGCCCAACGCTTTGTTATTAAAGGTCTTCCAGAGTTCATTCACCTCCTGTTGTTTCATTCACGAACAATGAATATAGCATTATAAAAGTTTATTTGTTTAAAGCTTGTCACGTATGGAATGCTAATTTTCTGAAAAATGAGGACTTGTACGAAAGTATTTGGAAAGACCGCTAAACATATTGTATTTGATCCTTTGAACATGTTTAGGGGATAGTCAGAGGTTATTTATATAAATAAAATTATACATATTTGGTACACACCCACATTTTGCAAAAAATAGCATTTCATATGTTACAAGCCCATCAACGCTATTAGAAAACTAATTCATTCCTCACAATGTTTTACTTCACCGTTTAGAGCTCGTGTTAATGCGCATATACATTTTCCGAAAGGAAAAACTATTGATTGGGTTTGAACCTACGACACAAAGTCAAGGTACTCTTCACTCGGCCAACATAGCTTACTTTTTGCCATAGATAAGACCAAGAATCCAAAAAATAAGACCTATTTTTAACACATTATGTTCTTGCGAATAAATTATTCTGATTCTGATTCTGATAAACTACTCATAAATAAAGATACGAATATGAAAAACAATTAAGTAATCTACACCACGAGCCCAAACCACTTTAACGTACATAATTTATATAAAGGAGTTGTATATTGCTGGTATAAAAAAGGTAATTTGGAAAAAAATTACCACCCACTTTCATACCATTCAACAAACCGCGAATCTGCATAAGACGCGATTAAAAATTCACTTTATCTTCACCCTTTAACTTAAAGGGGGTAGTCAGGTGTGAAATTAGTTGAGTGCCTGTGCCTGCCACGTAATTAGAAGTAACACAAGTAACTTGCTTCCTTTGTAAGTTTGTACTTAGATTAGCTTTGAAGATGCATTTCTGTTCGTGTTTCGGTTTTTAAGTTGATAATTGTGATAAGTGAACCAGTTACAGTTTATAATTTAAGGAGTGGTTCATTTCCTCAGATTGTTTATTCATAAGAATACCAGCTCCTTAATTGTCGAACTTTGAAAGCGACCAAAATCGGGCTCAAACTCTCAAATATGACAGTTCAGTGACCACGCAAGTAGCTCAGTACTCTGACCGAGACCGAACGCGACAAAAGATAACTACGCGATCGTTTTGACAGTTTGAGATCAATTTGAGGTTTGAGACAAGTTAGATAATTAGCTTGCAGGTAAAGCATTTTAAATAATATCCACCTATCCACCTTGATGTGTCTGTCAACTTCAAGGAGAAATAATAAGGACCATAATTATTTTTCGCAGAAAGAAGAACTCAAGCTTCTGGTCACAGAAAGGAAGGTGTTTAGGAAGATCCTAGGTCCGATCTAGCGCGAAGATGGAACCTGGCGGGTTAGAAAGAAACGGGAGATCGCCGAACTAGTAGCCGAACCTAACATCATTGGTGAAGTTAAATCTAGTAGATTACGCTGGCTTGGCCACGTGCTACGGATGGGGGAGGATCGAGCAGCAAAACGTGCTTTCCAAGGAGTGCCGATTGGCGACCAGTCGGCCGACCCAGATACAGGTGGAAGGATGAAGTGGGGAAAGACCTTCACTCACTTCATGTGTCCACGGACTGGACGAAGGCGGCCCAGGACAAAAGCCGGTTGCGGTCTATTGCGTCGGAGACCAAGACCCACTTTGGGGTCAACGCGCCAGGATAGTACCTTAGTAAGTAAGTATAATTATTTTTCCTACCAACTTATCAAAATAACGTTTCATTGTTACTCTCTTCCCATAATTAACTGACCGTAAAAGTCATAAAATCAAGACATTCGAACAATAAGACTCATAAAAAGTATTAAATGAAATTTCAACAATGCAAAACCATGAAAACTTCCATTGAATTCTCGCCAAAAGACAAGTTTTTACGGTTTCATAAAGCAGGGATACCGGTTTTTCATTTACACGCCTTTTAGTGGTGATAAAATATAATTAAAATATTTTATACTGTTTTATCTGTGTTGGTTTTACGGGTTTATGTGCGCTGCGTCCAAAGGAGTGTGGTTAGGTTGGTGGTACACTGAGTAATACACTTCTTATAACAAAAAAACATGATAACAATTAATTATTTTTTTTTCATTGCAATGTTCTTTTGCTTTTGCTAGGTCCACATAGCGCATTGGAGTAAACAGAGAGTGTTCACAGACAGATACAGAGCTTTTTTTAGAGTTAAGAATGATACGGTGATTGGACATTATTGTATCGAGCGTCGTATTATAACTGTGAACTGAACATAATTATCTGTTTACTCCGTATCAAGTTTTTACTGAATTATAATTATTTGTATCAGAATTATAATCATTACGTAAATTATCTATTTCATTTTAGTATATAGACACCGTATCTAGACACCAATCTTGGTTTAGGTCAATTTTAAACAAAAAATTATAAACCAAGTTTGTCTCATTGTGCCTCAGAAATAGAGATATAATCAAAAATGTGCAGCTCTCGGAATTAACAATTCTTCGCGTGTTTTATATTTGAATGCGGCACTAAACTGCACGAATGTCCACCGTGCTTTTATATCAGCAACATTACTGTTATAGTTTTTGTTAGAGTCGAGGTAAATAAAACATAGAATTTGAAGGGCTTTTTCTAAGCTTTTTGTTTTCCATAATTATACATAATAATTATTTTGATGATATGTGAGAGAGGACATGCGTGTGAAAGGAGTGACTACTGAGATGACGAGTGATAGGAGGGAATGGAAGAGGAGAACATGTTGTGCCGACCCCACCTAGTGGGATAAGGGCAAGGAGATGATGATGATGAATTATTTTGATAGTGAAACTATTAAAAAATATAAGAGTGTCGTCCTTAAGTATCATTACCCACTGTAGAGTGATCGTCGGCAATTCAGTTGATATCGACCGTGACTACCTGTAGTTTATATAAGGAGATGCGATGTGTATACGTACGAGAAAATCAATCGCATAAGCGACTTGGCATATAATTTTAGCAACTGTCGACCGAGTTGAGTGAGTGATCAGCCCCCCTAGCATGGCGTTTTCCTCTCTACTCTACACTAGACTAGACAACACATTTTCCTATCTTCCGATTTTGGTCTTTCACGCGAACATAATCATAGCATTATGGTATGACTATGCTCTTACTTATCTTACTTATCTCACTTATCTTACTTATTTCCTTACTTATCTTACTTTTCTTACTTATCATCTTACTTATCTTACTCATCTCATGAGTAAGATAAGTAAGATGATAGGTAAGAAAATAAGTAAGATAAGTGAGATAAGTAAGATAAGTAAGACAAGTAAGACAAGTAAGATAAGTAGCAAACTAGCAAACTACAAACGCGAGGTGAACGCGCGTTTGTAACGCATGGAAGAAAGTTGTCTAGGTCTCAGGAGGTGTAGACAATTTCGGAAGAAAGTTTCTATTTTCGAATGTCAAAATCAGATAAAATTTAACGCCATGCTCGCATCTGTACACTAATCTCATACAAAATCGGACTATGTTGTCTACTCTAGTGTAGAGTAGAGAGGAAATCGCCATGCTTGGCCTGCAGTTGACAGTGCCTAAAATCGTTCTTTATGAAATGAAATTATGATCACGACTGTATCCTCAAGGCGCGGTAGACATTCTCTTAAATCTTTTTAGGCATTTTAGAATCCTTTGAAGATGTCTAGGGGGGTAGTCAGAGGTATGTCCAAATTGATATTTAGTACATGCCCCCATTTTGCAGAAGTTAGTTTTCCATTCGTGACAGGTTGCAATGCCATCGACGGTATTAGAAAGCTAACTGATTTCCTCGCGATGTTTCCCTTTCACCGTTTAGAGCTCGTGTTATTGCGCATACTTATACATTTTTAGAAACGAAAAATCCATTGATGCACGCCCGGGTTAGAACCTGCGACCTTCGGATTGAAAGTCAAGGCAATAACCCACTCGGCCAACACGGCTTTTCTCTAAATGCTATAGGTTAAAAAGATAATTTATTATTCTCCAAAAGTGCACAATAGACCAATCTCTAACTTATAATCTACTGGTCCCTATAATCTTGACACAGATCCATCTATCTTCCAAAATGTAAAACCTCACAATACCGACTCAATTTGGAGTTTAAATTGGAACAGAGCGTCTCCAATTAAGCTGTTGTCGCGGATGACGGATGATCGAATCCCCGGAGAGTCGCGGGGTGATACAAGACTGAAGTCTTGATTTGCAAACAGCGCATTTTTTTTACCAGAATGCTACATGCCGTGAAGTTTAAATTCTTTTTGACATTGGAAATGTCTTTTCGTTCGCTCCATTGTAGACTCCGATTTCACGAAAAAGTGCGATACCCTGATATCTCGGAGAGTTGTGAAGATATGATATTCAAAAAAAGCTCACGAGACGTATTTACAAGAGCTGTAAGGTGCAAAAAAAATATTCGAGAAAATTAAAAACATAAAAATTTATGGCCGAAATAGTAAAAAAAAACATTTTTTTCCGAATTTTTTATTTTGGCGCTCGATATTTTGGAAACGAAGAATGATATCGAAAATTTGAGAAAATTTCCTCTGAACAATTTAGTCAGCTACAATTTGAACCTAAAATAAAGATGATCGAGTTAAGGGTTTGCCCTGTAGCCTAACCTTTTTAAAAAGGTTCAAGAACCTTTTTTCTAATTCCGTAGATCTATTTCCAATGTGCTCGATAGTCATGAAATCTGTGATATTTTTTACCTGGCCTATAACAAGATGCAAGTCTACGAGAATTTAGATGAAATAAAATAATTTTCTTTTATGAAACAAACAGTTTAAAATATAAACTAATTCATTCAGGGAGGAGCTGTCAGAAGGATAATTACTGCTAATCCCCAAGGCGTTCCCCTGCGAGCTAATTAAAAACCGTGGATTATAGCAATAAGACATTGTAATAATCACAATGATATTTTTGAAAGGTGTCTAATCCCTATCCAATGAATGTTGTTTACATTCATTACAAAAAATATGATAAGCTAAGTGAACTCCCGCGGCTTTGCCCGCGTAGACCAGTTTTTTTTAATCCCACGGGAACCATAATTTTTTCCGGGATAAAAAGTAGCCTATGTGTTATTCTAGAACTTAAAATTTTTCATTTTATCAAAAATTCTAAATTTTATCAAAATCGGTTTCTTTGTAATGGAGATACCTACGTGTTTATAAACATTCACACACACACACACACACACATACGGACTTTCGCATTTATAATTTTAGTAGGATGATGTTTTGATGACTAATTATACTAAAAAAGCTTTTTAAAATACAAGATAATACGTCTATTATAATAACTCTAGAATGTAACCTCAATAATTTTCAAAATTAAGTTACACTAGTGAACGCCTGTGGCTTCGCCCGCGTGAACTACTATTTTTTATCCCACGGGAACCATACATTTTCTGGGATAAAAAGTATCCTATGTGTTATTCCAGAACCTACTAAATTATCTACATTTCAAATTTCATCAAAATCGGTTTAGTAGTTATTGAGATTATGTGGTTACATACATTCACACACACACACACGGACTTTCGCCTTTATAATATAATATAATGTTACATAACCAACTAACAGATTATATCGATTCACATCAAAAATTCAAGTAAATGACTAAGAAACAGTGCCCCAGAGGTGAACAGTTCGTTCCAATAAATAAAGTGAAATAAAGACAATGAGGGCAGAGAGTAATGATCCCGAACAGCTCCAATGAATGTTTCACTTCAGGAGAGTGTATATAGAGCTGTTATAACTGTTGCGGCCTAATCGCCGAACGAAATAAACTGTCAATGTCAACTGTGAAGTGTTGTGTCAAATATGACGTTTTTTTAGTGATCTGTGGTTTTTACGGACAAATAACTGACAGAGACTATTATTCCGACGAACTCGCTACTTTTTACCGGCAATGAACGGACACTATAATTTCAAACTTAATTTTTATAAAGCATAAAACTATGTAAAACTCTCATTATACGATCTACTAAGACATCTGCATTTTTATTGGAGAAAGGGAGCTGCTGTAGAATCGGAAGAACCCAACCAAAACTGGTGACCCCGACGTGATACATCGTCTACGCTGGAAGGCTGAAAACCCCTTCAGGACAGGTGAAACAATCCAATTCCGAGGGAAGTAAGCCCCATTTCCATTCATCTCTATCCTTCTTGATCAATTTTGCTTCTTTTGTGCGTAATTTTGTCGATATTTCTCATCTTTTTACATCTTTGTGGCGTGTTCGAATCTACCCGCCACTGTTTTTTATTCAAGTATCGACAATACATTTTTCGTGAAATATCCTGATTTTACAGCAATCCCATCATTAAATCATTATTAGACATCTTATTTACCCTAGTTTCATCGAGTTCAGTACATATTTTCCAGTATTTTTGCCAATTTAGAGTTTTACATTGGAAAAAAGTTCACGTGTCATCTTCGAATTTAAAGTTTGTAAACTTCAAGAATATCAACCAATCCATTAAAATATCGTTATATACAGCTAGTAAAGCATATTAACTAACTATTCCAGGCATTTCCCGGGTGAAAATCGGTGAGAATTGCGAACTACAGGCGCCGACATTGTCATCTAGTAACCGGCGACTGCGCCACGGCGGCGCCTCTGCCTGAGTCTGAGTCGGGGGCCGGTGAAGTAGTGCATGCTGAGCTGATCCTCCACGAAGGGTTTGTGCAGTATAGCGCGAACGAGGTTGTATTCATTGCTTATTTTTCTTTATACAGAACTTTATTCGTTCATCTTTATTTTGAGTGTAACTTTATTTGTAACTTTATTTTGAGTGTCCTGTTTATTGTTTGCGCCTACTATGTCGGATCTCAAGGAACTTATTGCACAGCGCGGTCGCATAAAAACTCGCATTACTTTATTTGAAAAATTTGTGAAGCCTCTCTCGGAAACTAAATTGAGTAAAGGTAATTTCATCGAGTTAACCCTGCGGCTAAGTAAATTACAAGAACTATCATACAGTTTTGATGAATTACAATCCAAAATAGAATCTTTAGATCTTGCTGATGATCAAATGAGTGAGAGGGAGGAAGTGGAAAATAGGTTTTTTAGTCTCATTGCTAAAACTCAAGAAATGTTAGAAACATTTGAAGGAAAAGTGAATAATGAGTCATCATCATCAGCCTCTCATGCCTCCCACTGCTCAAATCATCACCAGCATATAAAGCTGCCAACGCTCAAGGTCCCACCGTTCAGTGGTGATCCTGGCAAATGGCTAGAATTTAGGGATACTTATTCATCGTTGATCCATGAAAATGATAGGATAGATAATGTGAGTAAGTTTCATTATTTGAAATCTTATCTTGAGGGAACGGCTAAGGCAGTTATATCTTCAGTGACCGTCTCAACAACAAATTATGATATAGCATGGTCTCTTTTGTGTGATCGGTTTAACAATAAAAGATTATTAATTAATGAGCATATTAAGGGCCTATTTTCATTGGAGCCTATGACAAAGGAATCTGACAAAGGTCTTCGTGGCATGATCGATGCAATTTCCAAAAATTTAAGTGCGTTGAATTCTTTAGGTGAACCCACAGCGAGTTGGGATACAATCATAATATACATGGCTTCTGAAAAGTTGGATCCTGACACTGCTAGGGATTGGGAGGAGCATAGGAGTAAATTAAAAACAACTTCATTAGAAACATTCTTTGATTTTCTTCGTCAGCGAGCAACGGTTTTAGAAACAATACATGCGAGTAAAACCTCAAAGTGTGAAAAGCGAAACACCTTCATAAAATCAAAGTCATTCATTGTTTCTTCACCTCAATCATCCAACAATGGTCCATCCCATGGTGCTTCACACAACAATAATAATTGTTTAGCCTGTAAACAAAATCATAAATTATATGAGTGCATGAAATTTAAAACATTGCTGATCGAAGACCGAATTTCAAAAGTTTTTGAGTGGAAATTATGCAACAATTGCTTACGCAGTGGTCATAGGTCGATTCAGTGTAGGCTTGGTGGTTGTCGTATCTGTTATAAAAAACATAATACTGTATTACATAGACAGTCATCTCTACAAACACAACCACAACCAGAAAAGGGTCATGAAGAAACTACATCTCTACTGACTACAACTTCTGTTTCTTGTCATGACTCACCTTCTTCTTCTTTTTTGCCTCACCATGAGGGTGAGGAGTCTTCTCGTGTAGTCAGCATGTCCTCTGTCTCCTGCGACCAAGTCCTTCTTTCTACAGCATTGGTCAAGGTGGCAAGCAATGGACAAATGTTTACATTAAGAGCTTTGCTTGATAGTGGAAGCCAGTGTTCCTTTATAACAGAGGCCGCTTTATCCAAGATTGGTCTCACTGGAACAAAAATACAAACGCGATACGTGTCAGGCATAAGCAATGCCATCTTAAATATCACAGAACATTGCGATCTTGTGATAACTTCTTTGCACTCTTCTTTTAGTGCACCAGTCACATGCTATGTGATTCCGTTGGTAACGGATAGACTGCCTCAGTCAGAAATCCGAGTTCAGGAGTTAGGGCTTCCAAGCCATATTCAGTTAGCAGACCCAAGTTTTTATTGCCCATCCGACATTGACATGCTTCTAGGAGCCGATGTCTTTTGGGAAATCATCTGTTCTTCTCAAATTAGATTAGGTCCTAACAATGGAGCCCTTTTGCGTGAAACCCAACTCGGATGGATAGTAGCTGGCCCCATGGGGGGGAAGCAGCGCGGCAAGTCAAACCAAATGGTTTGTAACTTCAGCCGAAACATTCAGCAGCAGCTTGCTAAATTTTGTGAACTGGAAGAGGTTCCAGTGAATATTCCTCCATCGTTAGAAAATGATTTTTGTGAAAAGCTGCCGTCTATAGCAAACAACAATCCAAGCTCTTTAATTCCCAAAGACTTAGACGCTACCTCTTCATCCAGCGCTCTGGGTCTTGAATGGGACCCAGCCGCTGACGTCTTACATTTCTCTACAAACATTGAGAATCTTTCACAAGCTACGAAAAGAACAATTTTGTCTAATTCTGCTAAATTGTTCAATCCACTAGGTTTATTGAGCCCATGTACTATCATACCTAAGATGTTTCTTCAAAAATTGTGGATTTCCAATCTAAATTGGGACGATTCAATTCCCTATGATATCAAGAAATCGTGGCTTGATTTTGTAGCTAATTTAAACGCATTGTCTTCTCTACAAATTCCCAGGTATGTCCTATGCAGCGAACCTGAGACTATCGAAATGCATATATTCTGTGATGCTTCCCGAAGTAGCTTATGGTGGCATGGTCCTTCTTTTTTGCTAGAGCCAGAGTCTAATTGGCCAACAAAAATCAAACATTCGGTAGAGTTACCCGAAATTAAACGTAATCCTATTTCAAATAATCTGGATTTTACAACGAGCTCTACATTGCACACAAACTCTGTAACTTGCGCTACCACTGCAAAAAATAATTCTTCAAATCCTATTGGGATTGTCAATTTTGATAGATACTCGAAGTGGACTCTACTTCAACGAAGCGTAGCGTATGTTCTTAGATTTGTTTACAATGTGAGGCATGCAAACTCTAAACGTACTGGTCATTTAACTACTGATGAATTGACAGCTTCTCTAGATGTTGTAATTAAACAACATCAAGCCGAATGTTTCGGCAATGAAATTAATTTATTGAAAAATCAAAAATGCTTACCTGCTAAGTCGGGCTTACTCTCTTTGAGACCTTTCGTAGATGAGAACGGTATCCTTCGTGTAGGGGGCCGCATTCAAAGGGCATCTGAAACATATAACAAAATTCATCCAATACTTTTAGATTCAAAACACAATTTCACCAAGCTATTATTTTCTCATGAACATAAAATACTTATGCACTGTGGTCCACAACTACTTCTTACTAACATCAGACAATCTTACTGGCCACTCACTGGTCGACGATTAGCTAGGAGCACAGTAAATAATTGCAAACTGTGTAGAGTCATAAAAGCAAAAACAATAAATCCCATTATGGGAAACTTACCTCTTCCTAGAGTGAGTCCCACTTTACCGTTCCAAGTGTCAGGAGTCGACTTTGCAGGGCCGTTTCCAATCCGTGATCGTATTGGACGCGGATGTAAAATCATAAAGAGCTATCTTTGTTTATTCGTATGCTTCTCTACACGTGCTCTTCATTTGGAAATTGCATCGGACATGAGCACTGAAGTCTTCATTTTATGTTTAAAACGTTTCATCAGTCGCAGAGGAAAACCAAGCGAGATTTACTGCGACAACGGCCGAAATTTCGTGGGCGCAAACAATGAGCTAAGTCAAATTTTAAATACATGCAATGAATCAGTCTCTTCATTTGCCGCCGACGAAGGCATTACGTTCAGATTTTCACCGGTTTACACCCCACATTTCGGTGGGCTTTGGGAGGCCGGCGTGAAATCTGCAAAATATCATTTAACTAGAATGTTAGGTAACAATCACCTCACTTATGAGGAATTATCGACATTATTCGTGCAAATAGAGGCAATTTTGAATTCAAGGCCCCTTTGTCCTCTTTCATCTGATCCTACTGACCTCTTCCCTCTTACTCCGGGGCACTTCCTGATCGGCAAACCACTCACCTGTCCGCCTGCGCCAGCGCTGCTCGACATCAAGACAAGTCGACTATCAAGATACCAGGAAATCGAGCAGATGCGTCAACATTTTTGGGAGAGATGGCGGAAGGAATTTTTAAGCGAATTACAACATCGATCAAAATGGCGTACAAACCAAGGAGCACTTCAAGAGGGAGACATGGTTATTCTCAAGGATGCAAATTTACCTCCACTTCAATGGAAAATGGGTCGCATCCATCGACTCTATCCCGGACCGGATGGGGTGTCACGAGTTGCGGACGTCTTCACCAGGAAGGGCATCGTCCGCCGAGCTGTGGTCAACCTGAGTCCCTTGGTGGCTCGAGATCCCAGGGTTCTCGAGGGAGGGGAACTTGTTGCGGCCTAATCGCCGAACGAAATAAACTGTCAATGTCAACTGTGAAGTGTTGTGTCAAATATGACGTTTTTTTAGTGATCTGTGGTTTTTACGGACAAATAACTGACAGAGACTATTATTCCGACGAACTCGCTACTTTTTACCGGCAGTGAACGGACACTATAATTTCAAACTTAATTTTTATAAAGCATAAAACTATGTAAAACTCTCATTATACGATCTACTAAGACATCTGCATTTTTATTGGAGAAAGGGAGCTGCTGTAGAATCGGAAGAACCCAACCATAACAAATTAAGTTTATCTTTAAAAAAACTTTAAAATTCAAAAGTATCCTAAGCCTTAAATGTAATAAGAGTGAATGAGGCGTAAGAGGGTGTGGAGAAGTGAGTATGAGGAGTGGAAATTCGTGGTCTCTACCTACCACTATGTAAAAAAAGCGTGATTGTATGGATTTAAGTACTGAAAAACTAAATTTATCTACCGCTACCGTTCAGTGACACAGTTCAGATACTTGCTAGCTTCTTACCATGATTTTTATCAACATTAAAAATACTCCTTGACTTATAATTATTTTAAATGTAAAAGGAAATTGAATTCACTTTAAGCCTGAAATGACAGAGCTTAGAAACCGGAAATGTTTCTAATTATATTGTATTAGTTTCCAACGATCCTTAGGTGGCTCAATGTCATGGTATGTGGCACTTAATCGAGTACCTATAATTATGTATTTTATTTATGTGTAACCTCCTTGACAATAAACGATTATATTCTATTCTATTTTATTTAACTGGTTCTTATTGCATTTTATAACGTTATGTAAATATGTATTAGTTTAGTTTTCACGTTGGTGTGTTATCAGCTCTATATATCTCTCCATCAGTCTTCACCGCTGTCTCCATCGATCCACCGTGATGAGGCCAGATACGGCGCAGACGGGATTGGCCAGTACTTCTTGCCTTATTTATTGGACCGACAGACAAATGTGGGCAAACGGAATGAATGGGACAGGTTTTTTCAGTATCTTATTACGTTTGATTAGTGAATTGTTTTTTGTTTGAAAAATGCTAGTCATTTGTTGGGAAATGGGTCTCGATTGGTGCGTAGCTGCTGCTACGGTTTGACTACGGCTTTTGGTCGGCGTAGCTGATTGCTACGGCGTAGCTCAACTTTATAAATTCATTACAATAAAATTAATCCACAATGTAATAATGTGTTGCCTGCCTTACCAACTTTTTGTTTTTATATATTTAAATTATTTCTTATGCTGCAGGACAAAGACTTCCTTTTTTCCATGAATTGCTGTCACAGGTTCAATAATAATTTTAAAAAAAACTTCAAATCGACTGCTTTTGCTTGACTATCTTATTTGGTATACTTATTGAAATTTATCTAAATCATCTCAAAAAAGTTACAATATAATTATCACCATCGACTTTACACATTTTCTACCATCTAAGTATAACTTTCGTTGAAATTCTAACACATACAAAAATTTAGCTGTCTCAAATAAATTTTAACCACAAATCTTCACAGCCCCTTGAATAATACATGCCACCAACAAGATGCCCACCAGAGCGACCACTCAAATGGACCTTGCGGCCACAACGTTGAGAACCCTTTACCGAGGTCAATATTTACGAGTGTCCGAACAAATTTTGCGTGCAAAAGGGTCAAAGTAAACTGGTCATGTGCAATTTGCATCTCTACTTTCTACACAGAACGAGTGGTTTTAGTTTGTGTAGCAAAATGTACGTGCAAAACGATCAGAGTAAATTGTCACATGCAATTTATATCTTTATTTTCTACACAGTAAGAAAAGTTTTAGTTTGTACATTATAACGTTGAAATATTTGTAAGAAAATAGAATTAAACCTTTATTTTCTTTGTATTAAGAGTGGTTCTATTTTGTGGAGAATGTAAGAATGTTTATAACTAAATTGGTAAGTAAGCGATTTTGTGGTTTGTTTTATAAATGTGATTCTGGTTAGTGAGGAAAAGAAAGAAATGTTTTGAGATATCTTTTTCTAAATTTATTCGCAGATTAGAAACCCATGGTTTGACTATATAGTTGGTAATCAATCTAAGTAAACAAACTTTATTAACCAAATTTTTTGAAATTAGTTATAGATCGATCAATGAATAAATTGATCTAAGTTTATACATTGATTCTTGGAAAGTAGAATGCTCGAAATGACGAATGCTTAAAATGTCTAAAATATCTATAATATTGTATTCTTTAAGAACTAGATTTCTGGCGCTTCGGCGGCCTTGTACTGACTAGTCTATGGACACAACTTACAAGCATGCATTCTAAAGCAGCGAAGATTAACATTGTGAGGAAACAAATTAACATAGGTGGCGAGGGCCTGAATCTTATTAACAGCTGAGCGCTTCCGTGCTTCGAAGGGCACGTTTAATTGTCGGTCCTGGCTTTTATGTCGTAAGTCACGATGGAGGCCTTCAAGGCGGCCTAAAAATACTCCACTTGGCATCTTGCTTAAACGAACTTACTTTTTTTAGGCATTTTAAATTGTACTCGTCTAATAATCCGTGATTTTATCTTACTAACTTTTTGATATACTGTAAATCTAACCATCCATATATTATTATAAATGTGAAAGTGTGTTAATTTGTTTGTTTATTTGTCCTGCTTTTACGTCAAAACAGAGCGAAGGATTGACGTGTTTTTTTGTGTGGAGATAGTTGGAGGGCTGGAGAGTAACATAGGCTACTTTATATCCGGGTACCACGCGAGCGAAGCCGCGGGCAGCAGCTAGTATTAACTAAGCGAAGCTGTGAGTTTATCCAAAATTTAATCTATGGATTTATTATAGTTAGCAACTATTCGTAAGAACTAAATCATAAAAAAGCTCGCTAAAATTTATCGGTTCACTTCCTAGATAACCAGCTGTTTTATTCCAAACAGAAAACTTCGATCCAATACTCCGTAGATCTCTAAAATCATTACCCATTGTCTCATAATCCATTGGATATTTTACGTTACGGATACGTCACGTCGCAGTAAAATGTTTATGGGTATTGCCTCACATCTACTTTATGTGTTCTGTGATCCGTGTGTGTTGGAGGGCTTCCAGAGAACTAGGGAAGCTACCGTTGTGATGAGAATTTATAATACCACTAGCTGCTGCCCGCGGCTTCGCTCGCGTTGTACCCGGATAAAAAGTAGCCTATGTTACCTTCCAGCCCTCCAACTATCTCCACACAAAAAATCACGCCAATCCGTCGCTTTATTTTGACGTGAAAGCAGGACAAATAAACAAACAAATAAACACACTTTCACATTTATAATATGGGTACAGATTTAAATAAGATTTTTTAGATGGAAAAACATTTGTTTTATAGAAATTAAACTACTACATATTTACATAACATTATAAAATACAATAAGAACCTGATCCACCTAAGGGTTGTTGGAAACGATCTATAGGTAGCACAACTGATCCAAGCCACTGCCAGTCGGAAGCGTGCCCAAGTCTGCATTTGTGTATGGAAAGCTATCTCCAAAACCACAGTGCCTACCCATTTGAAAAATACTTTAACTTTTCAAAAAGTACATCAGGTACATAGTCCAGTTGAACATTTGAGAACAAGCACCAAACATACAAACTATCAGATTTATATTATTAATAGGATTTATACATGAAACGGTTCTAGTCAGAGTCTTCCATATTAAAAACATAAAATTTTTAAGTCACTGAGTGAAAAGTCCATGTAAAACCAAACACAAATTGGATAATTTTTATATCTTTCCTTTTGTTCCAAATATGCCCCAACTCCTAGTTCCACAGTTTATGAAGCACGCTCAAGAAATGATCGTATATTCAAAGCAGGTGATCACATCCAATACCTCTTTATGTGCTCACGAGATCTAGAGTAAATTGGGTAGGAAGCTATTCCTATAGTACGGTTATTTGAACAGCGATTTTTAGAATGGGATTGTATTTAACGTTGAGTTTATGCGATAGAATGAGCTATATGTGCAACTTACACTACTTAAAAAACATTTTTACAGTATTTTAACTTTCGTACAGCTGAAGTGCGAACTTTTTTTTTGAAGGTTAAAAATAATAATCCGTTGATAATTCATTTTGCAATGCGGTGTCATTTTAACCACTCAACGAACACTTTGAAGTCAAACGCCCGAATATTAAAACGTTACTTAAATATTTGAAACGTAGTTAATGATTTGAGACGTTGTTACTCATCAGAATCGTATATAAAAATGACAATTAATGTCTATAATGAGCACCACTTAAATTAAATAGTGTTTCCGTGTTCGGGTTACACGGCTGTAACAAGACAATTATCTAAAGTAATTGATAACCTGTAGTCCTGTTAAAATGTATTAGTTAAATTAACATTTACTGCAAGAAAACAATGTTTTTCACATAGCAACACCAAAATTTCTTATCTAATAAAAGCTCGCACCATCTCAATAAACTTGCCGAAACATTACTGTCACGTTGTGAGGAACAATTCTGCCTCTTGAATTAGCCAATGTCGTCGGGTATTTTGCCAATACCAGTCACCTTATTTTCAAAGGCGCTGCACAACTTAAGGGCGTTCCCTGAGCCAAACACTGTATTTCCCTGTCTTTACCCTCCATAAATAAAGTAAGTAGAAAGTAACTGAAAAGCCAACATGACGTATCTTTAACATTTTATCTTCAAATCCAGGGTTTAACATTTTTATGTAGCTTCGTCTTTACTTGATCATAAATCAACGAAAAAACCACTAATAATAAGATAAATCTTCCTCTTCTTCTAAAGTTGATGTTATTTATGCTTTTGGATTGCACCATTGGATAGGTCATTTGATAATTGACATAATGGTTAGATCACTTTTTCGATCGGTTGTTATAGTGATGAGAAATCTCCAAAAAACTGCAATTTTGTCGTGTTTCGGAGAGAGCAGCTGTCATAAGCGCCTCGGCCGAACGCATTCTAAATTCATCTTTATTTTAACGAAGTTAGGACAAGTTTTTGAAGTTACACTCATCGATGTGCTAATTTTAGCTCTAGGCACGCCCTTAATAATAAATGTCGCGTTGAATGTACGTCTGCGAGTTTACGAACGTCTGAACGTTCACGAAGTCGGGAATCTGTCTAAACAGACCTTTGACGTCATAACGTCTTATAAATCGATGAACGCCGGCTGCACGCACGAAAAAGTGTCACGTTCCGCCTACGAGGCGTAGCGAGAGCTACGATTCTCGTAGCACTAGCTACGAAGTCATTAATTTTGGTAAATAATCCGATCCCATACATTAATATAAAGAATGTTTTATAAGTTTGACAGCAGATTATTTAAATAAATTTGTCAATTTTTCATCAATGTTTTCTTATGACGTTATCCCGTAAAATTATCGTCCGTAAACCGACTTTACAGACAACTTTTTTTATCAAACAATTTAATTACTTTCCCAAATAATTTATGCACTAAAGCCCGACAGTTTAAGCCATGGCACATCTTCTTTGTGAATGCGGAGATGCGAAATTTTACCGAAATTCGGGGTATTTTTCCCGTCTCCGGGCATTTTATTTCCTCAATCAAAAGTCCGAGTGCCTCAAGTGGTATGAAACGACCTAATGAATTCTCTTTAGCTTTCTTAGGCCAGAGAGGGACGTACGTGACTTTTTCATGATTTTTGTAGAGCACGCTTGAGTAAGGCTAATTAGTGATTACTGCTGTTTGTTGTGTTTTGTTCTTGTTGTGTCCTAAAATAACATAATTAGTATTGGTGCTCCTACACTGCTGTTAAAAAATTACAATTTGAAAGAAAAAAATTAAATTGACAATTTGTTTTATAATTAAATTTCGTAAGATTGTTTTTATTGTTTGTTTTTATTGTGAGTGAATTGCCAGGCCGGGGCGGGGTATGATGAAAGGACAATTTTTACACGGCCATACTATCAATGAAATGATGTTTTACTTATACTTCGTTTACTACCTTAAACTTTCTCAAAAACAAGCCAAGTTATTTATAACTGTAGAAATAAATGACTTCACAAAACGATCATGACGTTTAAACATTATACTTAAAACTGCAAAAGTCGATAAAGCTAGCGCAATTACACTTCAAAAGTAAGATTGTGCATTAACCGCCTTATCCGCGTCACGCATGGGGACTGTATTACAACAGGGCGCGTTTCAGAGATTATAGGCTGTTTTCTTGGGAGACTTGCATTTGATGCTGGCAACATCTAGGTGAAACTGGAAGTGACAAGTTTGTTGTTTCTATTGAATTATAAATAAATTCTACTAATATTATACTTCTAGAGTTAGTATGTTGTTGGTTTTAATCACGCCTTAACCAGTAGACCGATTTGGATGTAACATAGAAAAGGTACAGATCTTGACGTAGAATAGTATAAAGACTATATATTTAAAAGTTGGTATCACATGAGTGAAGCCACGACTGTAACTGTAAGGTAGTAGTTTATCCAAAAACTATAATTGTGTAAGTAACTAAAAATGCGAAATTAAAAAAAATATTAATGAACATTATTGAATATTTTCGTCTATTGAAAAAAAAAAAATGATTCAGTTAGTATAATTGAACAAGCGCGCGAGTCTCTGTTCAAAAGTCTGGCAAAATTTGCTTTCCTCTATCAGTTTGTTAGTTTGTTGGTACTCCTTTACATGTCGTATTTTACAACCAATCTGGACGAAACTTTTAACTTAGTTTGATACTATCAAACTGTCTTCTATGTACTTTGCAAATTGGTTGAACCTATATTTTTATATATTTTTTTTGTAATTTTACAATCATTACATCATTAAATTTTAGTTAGTCAGCCACTTGCTCATACTAACTAACTAACAAAAATTTAATGATGTATTCTTGGTACAGTACTCAGTCACTTCCAAAGTTTCTAAGTCCCTGAATCTTAAGCATTAACTGAAGCAGGGGTGTCTGCAATTTGGTGGAATAATGCGGCCTTGTCGAGCCACTTATCGGGACCTCCACCAATTTGTAGAGGATTCAGCTTTAAGTCAAGGTTTCTTGAAAAGCGGTTACAGTCACTAAGCATTAATTATGCTTCCCTATAGTCTTTATAGCTTGAAGTTAGGTGTTGACGAAGTTTAAGCGAATTCGAGTTCCATAAGTAGATGATTGTTTTTTAATAGTAGGTGCCTACTTAAAATGAATAGAGTTTTTCATAAATTGTTTAAGGGGCCGATTCTACTAACAACATTTTAAACCAAAGCAAAACGTTAACTAAAAAAATATAACCTTAGATTTTTTCCGTTTTGTTTCCTAATCTACTAACGACCAACCAACATAAATACTATTGATAATTTCATCCTCCCGAACTGTTTAGCTTCTTATGAAATGCACGCAATAATCTTCGTTAATTTTTTTTATATTATTATTTATTTTGTCAAATGGTAGGAAATTTCATCCACCGTCATATTACAATCGTCATTGACAGCTGCCTCCCCTTATAAGACTTCTTATGTTTTTGGACATTATACTCTTCAGTTGAGTCTTGAAGAGACGAGTTGAGCTGATAATTTTGAAAAGATGAGCAGAAAATTGCGTTCTTGAGATTTCCTTTGAGAAACGACAAGGACACCGTTTGTATATAAACTCTTGATTGTTCCATTGAGCAACATTTTTAAATATTTTTTTAATGTTTATAAATATTTTAAAACAAATAAGGCCCAATTTACTTACTCGCAATGTACGCCTCGGCCGATTTCGTTTCTTGTTTGAAAGGATATAGTTGTAAAGTAATTGGTTCCATAAAAATAGGTGAAGATTTGTTGAAGATCTTCGGAGTTATGAACAGAAACTTGTACTACACTCACATTTTTTAAAAAATGTCTAAATTTTTTTTAAAAATGTGAGTAAAGCATTACAAACAATTTAAAAACTCCACATCAATGTAACTTATTAATACAGTCATCAAAAAGTTAAGTAGATAACAATTTGAGGCTCTATTATTTCAACTCCAATCATTAGTTTTACTCACGAAATGAAGTCATTAGATTGAAGGTATCTATCTACTATCACCTTTATTGCTTTTCAATAAAGCTCAATTTCCCGATAACTTAAAACTTATTTTTAGTTACAGAATAGATTTACTTAAATATGGACGTGGTAAATTCAATTTTGGGGTAATTTTAAAATCGTTACGTCATTAGGGAAACTTGGAACAAAACGCTTGTCGGACAGGTGTTTTTTTGTTAGTTTTTATTAAAATCGTATTTCTAGATATTCTACTTACTTTCCTTCTAGATATAATTATTTTGAGAATGTCAAATGACAAAATCTGAAAGAATATCCACCACCCTTGCAAAACAGATGTGAAATTCTCTCGATGGAGCTCTATTGTTAGTTTACTTATTGTAGGTACTCTGGCAAGATTTTGATGTCCCACAAATATTACATCGGTAATTAAAATAAAAGAAAAAATATGCCTTCCTTCAAGTTTCGCCATAAATTCAAAAGTAAACATGAATTTTTTTTTGAAAATTACAGTATTGTGAATTAAATAGTAATCGTGTTTAAAAATGTTTAAAATGTTAAAAAACATTATAATAATATTATAATGTATTACTTATAAATAATATAATTACAACACAGTTTTGTTTAACTTTCGCAGCAGTTCAAAGTTCCCATATAATATGACTGTTTCTCCATGTCAACATAAATATTTTGATTTTTTTTTTAATATTTTACAACATTTTTTGCAAACCTCATCATTTAAACACCTCACATTGAACCTCACATTTCAAATCATCACAGCCCTCCAGACGATGCTAAAAAGATTACCTACACCCATCTCGCAGTCATCAGACAATCAACGGATGACGATGACGTCATCATCCGATGACGTAATAACTAGATTACCCTACCCTCGCTAATTGAAAGTAGTGGAACTAATAGTTGGAATAGTGAAGCGCTTGAATTTAAAAAAGGATTTAGTTTTTAACCAGAGAAAGTAGAATGTATGTTTTTTTTTACATAACGTTTAGTTTTATGATTTAAATTAATCCAAAGTATTTCCAATAAATAAACATTAATTTTGAGATCGTAAGTTTTCCAGTAAAAAGTAATTTTAGCTTTTTATTGTCCAAAACATAAAAAAAATCCAAATAAAACATGGAAATAAATGGAATAAGTACCACTTATTTTAAATTCCATTATTCTTGAAGCAACCTGTAAAATAATGCTGCAGGTAATACTCCTCCTCCTCCTTAGTCGGTCCCTCATTGTTGAGGATCGTGACCCCTTCCCATGATCTTGTGAATGGTTGACCTCCATTTGGAGCGATCTGTGGCTTGATGCAGTGCTTTGTTCACCGGCATTTCAAGTTGCTCCGATACCTGGTCACACCAGCGCTTGGGGCTGCGTCCTCTCGGTCTTTTGCCCTCTATCTTGCCTGTCACAATAAGTCTCTCGATATTATCGGTGCTTCTGCGGGCAATGTGGCCAAAGTATAGGCAGGTAATACAGTCGGCTTTATAATTACATCCCACAAATCTTTTGATATTTTTAGGCACTTATAACCAAATAATTATAGGCACTTAGTTACTAGTCAAATACTTATTTACCTTGGTAAAAACTGTACCCTGATAAAATAAACCAAAAGTAAAAAAGAAAATACAAAACATTTAAACAAAATAAAGCGCTGCAAAGCGCTTCACGCTGCAAATAATAAGGACTTAAACAGCCTCATGTTCCGAAATCTAATTAGTAACTGAACGCGTGGATTTAATTAAAAGTGAATAGTTTGATCCAATCGGCGCTGCGTCATCGTTCGTGCGATTAAATATTTTACGCAGATAGTAATGTCTGATTAAATTTAAAACGGGGAAATTTTATTGAATTAAATACGTAGGAAACATTATTAAATTGTTTGCTAGTATTACGGCTACATTGAGCGGGGTTATCGAATCAATGGATGGCACGGCATGACGAAGAGTTGAAGGGGTCAATCATGGAAAACATTTCTACATTAACGGGACTGGCGACTGGCCTCTTAGCACAGTTGAGAGTAGCTCTGCCTTCTGCACTGTAGGTTCGATTCCCACCCAGGACATACATTTGTGTGATGAACATAGATGTTGGTTCTGTGTCTGGGTGTTTAAAAGTATAATAATTATGTATTTATAAAAAGTATGTAAGTATTCTATCAGTTATCTGGTTCCCATAGTACAAGCTTTGCTTGGTTTGGGACTAGATGGTGCTGATCAAAATGTCCAGCAATATTTATTTATTTATTAATGACGTTAGTCCGTCCTGACCTTAGCTTTACCATTGATAGTAATATTAAAAGACTGTTTATATCTACAGACATCGAGCGTCAGACACGTAACCTGCCAGACAACGACAGACATCGTCGGTCGCGACCGCTTTCAAACAAAAAACAGAGAGAAGAAGCACTGTACGGTCCCGTTACGATTCCCTATTTACATTGAACGGCAGCTAGCGAACCGTAGCCGCACCGACACGGACAGACACGCATTTTGCAAACAAAATTATTTGCACGAATACTGTGTCTGTCTGTGAGGCTACGTTACGTTAGATATGAATACGTTCATACAAAATATTTAGAAGAATATTATTTTGTCTGGTACAGTCAGCGTCAAATTGATATGAGCGTCTAGAGTAGTCAAAATGATCTGAAAAACATAAAAGCAATTTGATATACGCAGATCGAATCATCAATATTGTTGCAAGCACCTAAGGTGTTCAAAATATCTTACTACTTACTCATTGTTTCATATTTATATGAGCAGTCAGGGTGTCCAAAATTATCTTAGTAAACAAAGCTCTCAAAGTTATCAGGTATAAACAAGGCTCTCAAAGGTAGTATGCAAACTCAATTATGCACAGATAACTTTGAGAGCTTTGTTTACTAAGATAATTTTGAACACCCTGACTGCTCATATATACATGAAACAATGAGTAGTTAGATATTTTGAATACCTTAGGTGCTTGCAACAATTGATGATTCGAACTGCGTATATCAAATTGCTTTTATGTTTTTCAGATCATTTTGACTACTCTAGACGCTCATATCAATTTGACGCTGACTGTACGCTACGTGTCTGTTAAGCTCAATGTCTGTAGATATAAGTGTAATTTTGTAAAATAACTCTGTAATGAAACAACTTATTCAGTGCACTTTCCATTTGCATATTGATAGATAACAAAATTGATTGTTTTTCCTTCTGGCTTAATAGTACCAGTGAGGGGTCATTAGTGGACAACAATGTACACAGTAGAATGTACTATTGTGTATTGTACAGTGTATGTACACAATGCTGGGCACTAATGGATTATCAGCGATTTGCATTTAGCTGGCTTTGCGGGTCGGGGTTATGCAATAATGATGATGCTGTTGCAACAGTTCGACGTAATCACATTAAACTTCTACAGTGTATTTTTTGAAATATAATAGTAAAAAGATAAGTTCAAAAAAACTTTGTATTTTACATCATTTTTATTTGCATTTTTTTAGCGCAACTGTATCTATGTAATGGAATCTTTGAACTTGATTTTAACCAAATTCAAAACATCGGATTAAATTGAAACTTTGCGCACCTAACAAGGTCCGAAAACAATTCAATGATTTATTTCAAAAATGCAACTGTATAAACATCCATCGCACCTAAAGAAGCACATCTAAAAAGTTTTATTTTTTATCATATCATAATTCATAATTAATTTATTTGCTTCAATGTGGATAATCGGACCCGAGCCGAACCTCGGCCGTAGCTCGGTCACAGAGCCTGTCCGTTGCTTAGCTGTCACTCGTTATAGCGTGAGTGTGTTCATACAAAATATAATTAAGTATTATAATAATTAGTTGACCATGCTACGGCCGACGACGCTCGGCTCGGACCCGACACAGCCTAACGTGAGTCATCCTTGAAGCTTGCTTTTTTAAATTTTTTATCTGTAATTTATTTGAATTAAAAAACTACAATCCGTGTTGCATAAAAACATCCACTCGGGCAACAATGATGCGTTCCGACGTCAGTCCCCTTCGGCCCAGCTGAAAATAATTGTCTCGCTGATAGCCCGGCGCAAACCAATTTCTGTGCCTACAGACTCCTGATACTAGACCTGGTGATTCGGCTGACTTAAGGCACACCTATCCGCGCCAAATTATCGGGGTACCTACTGCCAGATTTGGTCGAATCGGGCAATTCGACGCGAGCAGGTTTAATACGATTTCATATAAAGAATTATTAAATTCATTCAATGAAAAACGGATACTTGGAAAATTAATAACAACAAAAACTTTGTGGGATCAAAATAAACTTCAATCATGGCTAATTTTTTTTATGTTGTTGACATTGATATTTTAAATTGGGTTGTTCAGTACCATCTGCATTTACTTAGTTTTGCAAGTCAGCCGAATCGTATGGTATTGAATCGGGGTACAGGACGGGTTGATAATCGAAAATAGTGCTCTTGTGTAATTGAAACAAATAAGGCTTTTGGGGAAGGCTTTGTTGTATCTGGAAAGTCGGGCAGCAATAATTTGGTTGATTGAAAAGATATTACATCTGTCATCATGGACTCTTTTAAAAACATTAAACGACTAATGAATGAAAATGCTATGAGTGAAAACTTTTTGAAGTAAAACTTCTTTACTCACGCTTGACTTTGGGAGTAAGCTGGTGAATGCGTGACAAGATGGTGTGATCGGGCGAGGCGAACGGAAGTTTTACTTCAGTCGTGTGGTCTAAAGCACACTCGTTTTTTTATTTAGCCCGACGTTTCGACTGGATTGCACCAGCCGTGGTTGCCGGATACATAATCCGTACCCATATTATAAATGTGAAAGTGTGTTTATTTGTTTGTTTATTTGTCCTGCTTTCACGTCAAAACAGAGCGACGGAATGACGTGATTTTTTGTGTGGACAGTTAGAGGGCTGGAGAGTAATAGTGGCTACTTTTTATCCGGTACCACGTGAGCGAAGCCGCGGGCAGCAGCTAGTATGTATATAAAAGGAGTAGAATCACCAATTTTTAAGTTTATTCTAAGTAATCTCATAATCAGTGGTCCTACTAAATACATTCTTATTGAGTTTGCACAAAGAGTTTTTGCAAAGTAAGTATATCTTTTAGTTAGTATCCTTTCTGTACTTTCAACGCCAATTCAGTTAGAACCTAACTGCCCAATAAACCTTACCAATCGCCATCCAGACGGTTCCAAAATAAATATCTTCCGCAATCTATGCCAGGATCAGTGCCCAGTTACTGACCAGCTAAACTTACGTACTGAAAAAGCGGTCACCGGTATATTACGGTTTAAATTACTCTTGTAACCTTGTGCCTTTACATCTTTTACTAGATGATTTATACAGCGTCAGGAGGCAATCTTTGCCTACACTTAGCGGGATACTGTAGTGCCTGGAACAATGTTGAGATGGAGTAGGCTTGCCCAGCACCTACACCATCCTCTCAGCTTAACCTGCCATATCCACAGGAAAGACATACTTGTAATCTATGGAATTTCATAGATGAGTTTTAAGGACAAAGTTAATGTTTGCTAGTGAAAGCTGTGTTGTGAATGGCAGAAAAACATCATTGTAGAGTGAATTATTTCAAAGTGTGAAGGTTGTGTAGTATAAATACAGTAACTTTGAATAATTAATTGAGAAACAGTGTATGAGGAAACGTTTTAGAGCGAAAAATATTATCAATCAAAACCTTATCATTTAGAAATCATTTGCAAAAGCAGCTTCAGTAGTAAGACTGGATAAGAGAAGTGGTATCTTAGTATACTATGGTTAGTCCAGATTTATTCTACCGAATAGGCATGCAAATATTATACAGATTTAAGTAGAATCCCTCCAACGTTTTCTCGGCCGACTACGACCACGAGGGATGATCTCGACGCCTTTGAGGAGACTTGGTAGGAAATCTCGAAGAACAGAGATGGTTGGAGAGATTTGGGGGAGACCTTTGCCCAGCAGTTGGACGACATAGTTCAATGTCCATATAGTTAATGTATTGATCAATTAAATAGTAATCAGCCATTTCTTTAACATTAATCATATTAAAAAGGTTTTCTAATTTTAAATCAAGCGTGGTCTGTAGCGCTCATTTGTTCTTTTAGTAGGTAGTTATATTACAGTACCTAAGTTTATGGAAGTCACAGAATTCCAGCAAACCGTGTTAACGTCCAGTTAGGTGACTAAAACCGTGTTCCGCGCCATTACCGACTGTTTGCGACACACTGGCTTTACGAGCGGCAAAAATCTTAATACGTGTAGCAGACAATTAGAGGTCTCACTTTAACTGGCAGTTAAATTACTAGAGACCTTACTTGGAGATAGTGAAACAGGCGCGTTTGATCATACTCAACCAAAGACTTGTACTCAACTTATTACTTTTATTTTGACCTAAAAGAGCTTATTTGATACAAAAAACTTAGGCCTTTACATCTTTACTAGATGATTTATACAGTGTCAGGACTCAGGAGGCACTATTTGCCTACACTTACACGGGACACTGTAGTGCCTGGGACATTGTTTGAGATGAAGTAGGCCTGCCCAGCACCTACACCATCCTCTCAGCTTAACCGGCTATAGATATCCACTGGAAAGACATGGTCAATACGTGTGAGGGCTAAGCCGCGGGTTTCCTCTCGATGTTTTCCTTCACCGTTTAGAGCTGTGTGAATATAATTTTTTTGAAACGAAAGTCCACGCATGGCCATGATTCGAACCCACGGCCTTAGGATTGAAAGTCGAGGTACTATGTCCCTCGACCAACACGGCTCAACTTGTTTGAATTTACAGACAGTAATGAGAGTGCACGCTAGTTGTCTCTGCTCTGCGATTTAAGAAGACAAAGGGCAGTAAAATGGCTGATTGCACACAACAACAGCCGCGGGTGTCACGACGAAACATTTAGAACTACCCTACATTTGTAATCTTGTACTATTTATCGAGGTTTTAGGAAATAAAAATATCATGTCTATACCAAAGAAGGAGACAAAAAAAGTGTCTAGGTCTAATTTTCTCACAATGTTTTTCTTTAGCGTTTTGAACACTTACACTATCTCTCAATGAGCAAAAAAAAAACATGTTAGCCACTGAATTCAGCAATAAAGAAAACTGATTAGGTAGGTACTCATTAATACTTATTACTAACTTAATTACCGGGCCTGGGTTTTTTTGAATGGGCAGTGACCAATCTGCTTTATTTACCTACTTACATAATTGAAATTGTTATTTCTGGAATGGCAAAATATATTATGTAAGCTTCTTTTTATAACGAAAGATAGACATTAAATTAAATTATTAAAAAAACTTTAAACTCCGTCTACAAAAAATGTATGAAAACTAAAACACGTTCAAGCGATTAACACAGACGCTTCTATAAAATTGAAGCTCTTCATTTTACAAGCGCTTACTAGCTCGCGAGGAACTTATTAGTTTTTATAATGACTTTGTTTTACGGTAGTCGTGAAAAACTTAAATTACTGAAGTCATTCTTCACACTAACTTTAGTGCTACTGAATAAGTAAAAGAACTAGAAAGTTAGGCACTGGAGTTTACTCGTGGGAATACAGCTATCAGACTGAAAACCTTTGGTTTGGTCGAGTTTTTATGAACATTTTGATTGTTAAAGTCTGTTTTGGATTCAGTAAGCTTTTAAATGAAAAATATAAATATGAAACAAATTAATAAATGTAGTTCGGAGTTAAATAATTTCGGCTTAACTTAAATTTTGATACTTTAATGAACTATGTGTTTTTGCCGAACGAGCCCGAGCTACGCGCTCTAAACGGTAAAGGAAAACATCGTGAGGAGGCCCGCGGCTTAGTCAGCCTGACGAGTTTTGACCAATGGTCAATACTCGTACCAGGCCATATCCACAGGAAAGACATGGTCAATGACCATGTCCTTCCTGTGGATATGGCCTGGTTTAAGGAAAGCCTACTCCATCACAACAATGTCCCAGGCACTACAGTAAGTATAGGCAAAGATTGTCTTCTGATACTGTGTAAATCATTTCATAAAGATCTAAAAGCCTACATTAATTTCTAGATTCTTTTAAATCTTGGTTTCCTCTTATCCGATCGAACTTAAACAAAAAGTGATCTGAGGCATGATTCAGACCTTCTTGGAATGCATTCCAAATTCGGATAGTGACGTTTCTTCGCTGAAAAAACGTCAACATTCCGACTGAAATCATCGAATCGGATGCTAATTCGGAAATCTGAATCAGGGTGCTGAATTTTTGACCAAACATAAAACCTTTAAGGGAGTGTACACACTGCGTTTTTTGCAGCGCGTTTGTATCGATACAAACGCGATTCGAACGCGATGCGAACGCGCAGCCCCCCGCGCAGCCCCTCCCGGTTCGTTTTTGTATGGAAAAAAACGCGTTGCGAACGCGCATTTGTATCGATACAAACGCGCAGCTTAAAAACGCGCTGCAGAAAACGCAATGTGTACACTCCCTTAAAGTTTTCAGTCCGGTTTGAGGACTGGATAAAGGTATTGACAGAAAGGAAGGAATTTATCACAGAAAAAAAAAACACTTGTTTCTTTTTTCTTTTCATTTGTCGGAAATTCTGTCATTATCATACTCATAGGTACCTGACACCTATAACTCATGCTTCGTAGGAGGGCCGGAGTGCCACAATGATTTACGCGCTCTTGTTTGATGCTAATCGAGTGCTAAGTAGCCTCCTTGATTTATGGCGAAGGATTAAAGTATAATTTTGCCTCCCTCGTGTTTTGTGCTAATTGCAGACGTTGGGTTGATTAATCTTTGATTTTGATGGTACATTTGTTTACGATGTTAAAAACAATAGATTTTAGAATCAGAATCATTTATTCGCAAGAACATTATGTGCTTAAAATAGGTCTTATCTTTAGTTTATGCTGTACATTGTATGTCCTACCAAAGTTCGGCATGCAAATATTCTTATTTATTAAAATCTAAAAACTAGTCGAACGAGTCTAAAAATTCATGAATTGAGTCAAAACATTTCGATAATAGCCACTTTTTAAAGTGTAAAACCAATTTCTACACATGTTTCATATCCAAAATAGGTTAAAAATCATGACTTTATACCAAAGGCGCAGTGGAAATTCTCTCAGATCATTTAGATATTTTAATGTCCTCTATAGATGTGTAAGGGGGTATTCAGATGTATGTCCAAATAGGTACATATTTGGCACATGCCCACATTTTATAGAAGGTAGCAAGTCCATCGGCTCTATAATTTCACTGGTTTCCTCATTACGTTTTCCTTCATTATTTAGAGTTCGTGTTAATACGCAATAATTTTATCGAAATTAAAAAAACATTGATGCCTGGCTAGAATTGGAACCCACAACTTGCAGATCAAAAGTCGAGGCTCCATTCAGCCAACACGGTTCAACAAAACTATTACTAAGTTTATAAATAAACTACAATAAAATATAGCTTTTCAACGTCAAAAGCACTAAGGTCAGTTCCTGGCTCATTGGCTTGCACAGGTCATTACCCCCGGTGCAGATTATGTAATAGTTTCGTCTGAGCTCCATCCAAGAAGATTCTAAACTAGGTACGTAGTATAGAAATTCCTTGGCTCCATCATTGTTTTACGGGTTTTGTTTCGAAATGAAATTGTTTAAGATGAGTGAAAACTGGCGGAAATTATGACTGAAGTTTGAATGGAATATTTAGGAGAAAGCTGAGTGTATTTCATTTATAAAAAATAGTTACCTACTTACATGATTCACCAAATGACTTTTTACCCGACTGCGCAAAGCAAAGGGAGGGTATTGTGTTTATCAGTCTGTCTTTTTAGTTTTAAATTATTTTTTACGCAGTCGGGTTTTTGTTTTGTTTTAATATTTTTTTTATTCATTATCAATACTTATTGATCCAAAATCTGGAATTGCCATCCAACGAGGTAATGTTGTCAGTGTCTTAGGCACGCTTCCGACTGGCAGTGGCTTGGGTCTAAGGGTCGGTGTAAACGATCTATAGGTGGCTCAACTGCTCCAAGCCAGTAAATAGCCACTTAGTCCTGTGTATTAATTTTTGTTGACCAAGTCTAATATTTTACTTACCAAATATTTTTTCAATACCATTTAATTACATTCTTTTCTATTTCACTTTGATTCTGTGCACTACCATCCTCTATTTAAATTTTCCATCCATTTTAGCTTCTTTTAAATTTTCCATCCGAAGGTTGCCTGGAAGAAATAACTCTCAGCTATAAGGGCGCCCATTGCACTAATTAAGACTTTATTCTGTTGTTATATTCTTCTTTTCTTTGTGTACAATAAAGAATTCCTTCATTCATTTGATATAAACGCTAGCAAGTCATTCTACTCTACACATCTAAGAAAAGATTTAGTCCGCAATGACCCCATGACAATGATGTATCACATTACAAACACTTGCTTTACAGGTCTTTACAAAGGCGTGTTCACATCAGCACAAATGACTCTGTTAAGACAAAATGTGAGAGCACATTTAGCGGAAAAACAACTGAAGTGGAGGAAATTCAGTATAAAATGTATTATAAGAAAAAAATATGCTGTTCATTTTTTTAAACGCTACTACCTTCATTATATAAAGCGTGTTATGTATGTAAGTCGTATAGATTTTATAAACGTTGTAAAGTTTAAATAAACATAATTAATTATTGTTACAAAAAGCAAAAAAAAAATAAATTACTCCTGGCAGTTTGTGTCTGTCTGATAATTTTTTGAAAAGTTTAAGGAAACCAAAATTTTATTGTTTCCTTCTTAAAATGCCACTAAATAAAAATAAATCATAACGTTTTCCAAAAATGTTCTGTCTTTTTGATTAATTTGTTCGTATTTTCTGCCTTGACCTGAATTTTGTCTCATTAAAAAAAGCGGCGAATTTTTGGCCGCTAGTTGTAAACAAATAATAGATGCAAAACATCTTTTTAACTTATTT
Organism: Camptogramma bilineatum; assembly: GCA_958496255.1. NCBI lineage: Eukaryota > Metazoa > Arthropoda > Insecta > Lepidoptera > Geometridae > Camptogramma > Camptogramma bilineatum. Next base: position 11,402,255 of record OY292468.1, on the reverse strand, counting down.
TGCAGCTCAGCTTGCGTAGCTCTGCTGTAAGTATTTTTCTCTTTAGCGGATTTATTCACAGTGATCATCCGCTTACTTGAAACTTGGCGTAGCTTGCTTAGACGTTCTTGATTGATCGTTGAAGTGAAGCAGCGTTGTGCGCGGTCCCAATTTGGATGGGTGACTGCAAGTGAGCTGAGTGCTTCCGTGCTTCAGAATTGTTGGTCCCGGCTTTTAAGTCGTTAAGCAATGACGGAGGCCTTTAGGCGACCTAAAAACTCCGTCACTTGCTCATTTAAACTTTCTTACTTTGTCCACTTACTGTGCATTGTTAACGCGTACTGAACAATCATTGGGTGCAAGTGAAAAATGAATCTGTTATGGGTAGAAGCTGGCACCATTTCCGCTTCCGGTGGCATCCATCTTAGTCGGATGTTTGTCGACACGTTTTAACTTATCGCACATTAATGATGCCTTTTCGTGGCTATTTGTGATCTCTTCAATGTAAGCTCGAACTATTAGAAAGGGACAGGGGCTGGATGTTTTTAAAATGGGTAAGGGTCTACCGAAACAAAATAGTTCTAGAAACTGGACAAAATATTTCATAGCTAAATTAAAGCTATTTATCATTTATTTTGTTTATGTAATGTAAATAAGTTACAAATAGCAAAAACATATAAAAAAAATATGTTATAAGCTGACCAATTTTCAGCACTCTCGAGGTGCATTTCTGTTCATTACTCCGAAGATCCTCGACAAATCCTCTCCTAATTTTCTGGCACCACATGGGGGTATATGTATACCCTTCCAAACAAAAAAAGAATTTTTTAAATCAGTCTAGGTGCCTTTAAGTAATCGGGGAACATACATAAAAAAAATAGATTTCGACGACTTGAGAATCTCCACTTTTTTTTAAGTCGGTAAAAAAAATAAAGATTATTTTCAATATCATTGCACCATTTTTTTTGTACTAAAAATACAAGAAAAACGATAATTATTGGTTACAAACGGAGTGTGGAACAAACAGTGCACTTTTCGTACTAAAACCTCATCAAAACGTAACGGTCCGACAAAACCCTCCACTCTATACCACAAAAGAACTATTTTTTCCCAGCACTTGAGACAATCCCCACTCAAACCGACTAAAAACGGAGATACTCGTATTTTTCGCCAAACGAACGAGTAGTACGGAATTACCGTAATAATACTCAGTGGTATAGTGATGCGCGAGTGAGAGGTCTCATCTTCGAAAAGAAATAAAACATGATCACGATTAATATCAAACTGCGGAAGATATTCTCTCAGGGGGCAAACTCTTTATCAACCAAAGCAATAATTAATGACCAACGACTCTGTTGTGGTGACGTTTTCAAACAAATTGCTATCATTTTGGAGAACGAAACAAAACGCAGCGGATATGCGCAATGATAACGGAATGGTAGACGTTGTAAATACGTAGATCAAATTTTTTTTTTTTCAAATTTTTAGGATAAGTACCTACTTTAAAGATAGATGGGTAGTCAGATAGGTACATCTAAATACATAATTTGGTACATGCTCACATTTTGAATTCTATACGTGACAGGTTTCAAGCCTCTATTAGAAAGCTAATTGGTTTGCTGATGATGTTTTCCTACACTGTTTACTAGCGTGTGTTAAGTAGATAGATTATAAATAAATAATGAAACGCTACTCAATATTAATACTATAATTAAAACTGCCCGTAAGCCCCAGGCAAATGACTAGTCGTCAAAGAGTCCTCCAATCTGTGTTGTACTGCATAATGCTTCGGAAGTACTTTGTGCTTCGCTCGGCTCACCTCTTTATGCTTTTCAGTGAATTTAATAGTAAAAAATCCTCAACCGGTCAGTGGACAAAGAAAGTTAGCCGGAACAATTTTGTACTTCACAGAAAAGTACCGGATTAATGTTGTGGAGATGAAAATAGTTTGATGTGGCATTATAATTTAGATTATTAAAGTTCTTTGTGACCCTACTGGAACTTGACTATTTAGATTGAGAATGGATCACCAAAACAAGGCTAGTCTCGAAGCGCTCGTGGCGTAGCTTGTAGACGTTCTTGATTGATCGTTGAAGTTAACTCACCCACCACCCATCCAAATTGTGACCGCGCACAACGTTGCGCGGTCACAATTTGGATGGGTGACTGCAAGTGGCATTACGAGCTGAGCGCTTTCGCGCTTCGGAGGGCACGTTAAATTGTCAGTCCCGTGACGTATCTGCAGTGCAAGCACCGTTCTTATCGATCGCTAAGTTGACATTTAGATTCGATAGAATTCGATAAAATTAAATTTTTCATTGATAAATCCAAATTTTGTCGATTCTAAATGTCAAATTAAGCGATCGATAAGAACGGTGCTTGCACTGCTGGCACGCTTAGTATAATGTAGATGATAAAAAATTTTCAAAAAAAAAATATAACCGACTTCATAAAATACATGCACTAAAAAGCGAAAAATAAGACTACAAACAGATTTATTTAATTTGTTATTTTTTGTTTGTTATAATGTTGAAATCGGTGTGCATAAAATATAGTCATTGTTTTACTTAACACCGACTTCAACATTATAACAAACATAAAATAACAAATTAAATAAATCTGTTTGTAGTCTTATTTTTCGCTTTTTAGTGCATGTATTTTATGAAGTCGGTTATATTTTTTTTTTGAAAATTTTTTATTTTTCCATTTTTAGTGTTGTGTTTTTTTTCCTTGTTACTGTTTTTTTAATTTAGAAAGATGTAACTTTACTTATTGTGTTTCGCTCATCAAGCCCTTTCATTTGATACCCATATCACTAAAAAAATCCATGGAACAGGTCCTGACTCCATCATCAGATCAGCTCGCTGTTACCATATTATTACATTGTAGTTGACACTTCACAGATATGCTGAGTTCCGAGTTTCCACTCAATCAGACTATTTATTGAGGAGTTCTGTTGAGCAACTCTTGACTCCATCATCAGATCAGCTCACTGACACCATATTATTACATTGTATTTGGAACTTGACAGATAAACCGAGTTTCAACTCAATCGGCTTATTTACTGAGGAGTTCTGTGGAATAGCTTTTGACTCCATCATCAGATCAGCTTGCTGATACCATAATATTTCATTGTTCTCAAGAATCTATAAGTGCACAAAATTTCAGCCCAATAGTTCCACAAACACACAAAAAAATTGAGGGTTTCCATCGATTTCCATGGGATCCCCTCATCAGATCCTGATTTGGTGAAGATGGGACCACCTCGGAAGTATACCCTTTGTAACAAAAACAGAATTTTCTAAATCGGTCCACAATTGACGGAGAAATCGATGAACATACATAAAAAAAAAAAAAAACATACATACAGCCGAACATAGAACCTCCTCCTTTTTGTAAGTCGGTTAAAAATGGACCTTTATCTCTCTCTTTCTCTCTTCCAAGTTATGCGTCCCATGGTGGTAGGGTCAGCTTTTAATAGAGTAATTTCTACTATAGAGTAATTTTGCATTAAATAACTTTAATGTTGTTCGTAAAAAATCAATTTGTTGGAATGAATCCGAGTTAGCGACTTTACGTGTGAAACAAAATATCCCAGCTGATGATGAGTATGGTAATAATTTGGAATAGGGTAAACGACCCTAATTTTGGCCCCCCACCATTTATTATCACCCCTTTGATTTATCCTATTTATTAAGAAACAACCGAATCTCACAGTGCTTCAACTTATCGAAATCGATGAAAACAATCATTAGCTACAATATTGACAAACCAAATAACGAAAAATAAACATAGGGGCGTCGGTACAACAACGTTAATAAAATGTCTCGATTTTAGCAGTGAGAATCTATGTTTTTGCTAAGGTAAGAGCTTTCTTAATTTTATCGAATCTAAGTTTATCAGGGGGTTTTACTTTGCTATAGTTTTTAAATCATTTCAACACATATTATTCGAGCTTCCTGAGCACTAATTTTTAAGAATTGCATTGTTTTTGTTATTTTATTGCGGTGCCAACATTTGGTACAGCAAAATTAGTTGATTTCCATTTTATTGGCAGTGATGTCAATAATTGGTATTTCTGAGATTTCTATGAGTAGACCAATTATCGACCCTAGGCCAATGTTTGAGCATAAGTCTGCTAATAATTGGTCTAACTAATAAATCAAACAAGAAAAAGAGGAATTTCAACAATATCAGCCAAACAACAAAAATTAGGAAGGAAACAACAAAAGAGTAAACAAGTGTAATGAAACTTGTGTTACCTAAAAAGTTAGATACTGTGGAAATAACTCACAAAAAGAAGACTGTAATCCGAATGAAAAACAAGACGAAAAGAAGAAAATGATAGTGACTATGTTAATGTTATAACAGACAGTTAATGAAACCAAGCAAAACAAAATACTGCATCTCAGCTGCACTATAGCTAAAATAGAGAATTTTTAGACTGAGTTTGATGACAAGAATGAAGAAAAGTAATAAATAAGTCTTTACGAATGTATTTTAAGCTCTCTTTAAACGATTTCTTTCAATTTACTTAACAGTTAAAAGGGCCAATAAATTGGTCCAACTTATGCCAGTAATTAGTCAAAGTATGCCCATAATTGGTAAAATCATGTTTTTAAATAAACCGCAAAAAAATAAATACAAAACTATGTTTAAGTACGTTTCCCATGTATTAAAAACATCAATTAACTTTCATTCTATCATTTTGACAACTTTTTTTTGTTCGCCACACGTAACAAAGACAGTTATCATGATTTAAGTACATCAAGATCCTTAAAGGGCCAATAATTGGGGGTTTTACCCTATCTAGTTTTCGATACTCTGTAGAGTCGGCGGCTGACAAAAGCACCTAGGAACCAAACTTTTACCACAAAGCGTCAATTACAAACAAAAAACGAAGAAACTCTGTAATCTGTCTGCTACGCTTCGTATGAGTTCGTTTGACTTTATAATTTTAAAAAGCTTTGAAGGTTTTACTGAATTGATAAGGATTTCAACGGTTTTGTGGTTAAAAGTTTTGGACTACGCGTGACAAAGTTTGGAAAGTCCATAAGTCGTTTTGAAGATGCTGTTGAGTGACCTCTTAGCACAATTGGTCTCAACTTGGGACCAAGGGTTTTATAAAAAAAAATTGTTTGGAAGGTAATTGTATGTGACACTCGCGTCATCAAGACGAATCTATTGACGTATCATTTATCAAAATCAATTAAGCTGTTAAGTAGTTACGGACAGGAACGGATATACATACATACATACATACAGGTCAAGCACATAACCCTCCTTTTGGGCTTCACCGCAGTTGGGTAAAAACGAACATTCATAGCTGAAGATCTGTAGCTGGGACGTTTGCCTACCAGCAGTGCGATTCAGACTTCCAAAAATGCATCCGATTCGATGATTTTGATAGGAAAATTGACGGTTTTTTCAGAGAAGAAACGTAACATTCCGAATTCGGAATACTTTCCGAGAAGGTCTGAATCACACTGCTGGTTTGCTTGTATATAAATCTCCAATTATCTCTCACGTTACCATGGGAGGTATAGACGGACAAAGGGATGGACATAATGATGACTATTATACTCAAATGCCACTTGAGAGCCATTGTGATGTATTGATACAATGGAAGTCCGATGTTTCGAGTATCTATTCAGTGCTTAAGCTGGTAAGTATTTGTTGATTGGTGAGATAGTTGTTTTATACATAAATAAATAAATAAATAAATAAATAATGCTGGACATTTCACACAGCATCATGTAGCCCCAAGCTAAGCAGAGCTTGTGTTATGGGAACCACATGACTGATATACTACTTAAATACATTTTTTTTTGTAAATACATACATAATATACATAGAAAACACCCAGACCCGATATTAAAGATATTAAACAAGAAACAGACATACAAACATCCACACATTAACTTAAAAACAACAAGTTGTAAAATAGAAACGTGTACTATTCAAAAACATAAAACCTGATGAAGTGAACTGATGAAATATTAATAAAATTCAAAATGTATTTTTGAAGAAAAAAAAATATCTTCTTTCGAAATAATCTTATTATCACATCCAACACATTTTTTCATACATTTGAAGAGCAAATCCAAGAGTTCAAATTTTTTGTTCTTTATTTACCACCAATTTTTATTTTCCACTCAATCAAATTACCTAAACTACGGTTGTCAACACGAGTTGTGAGCGCATTCGTAAATAATGCAATAAAGAAACACATTACTATTTAGAGCGGGTCAGCGCCCACTCCATTGAGCAACGCGACCTGCGATTTTCTTTAGACGATTTCCTTCAGATACGGAGTGATGCATTAAGAGTGCTTTCACATTTAAGCGTTTTAGTAGCGCGTCTGCAGCGCGACTAACATAATAATATTTATATCTGTAGCCGTACCATGAACTCTTAGAGCAATGTTAAAACAAGCTTGAAACATGACAACGAATGACATTTCTAAAGCAGTAGAACTGTTTTAAGCTTGTTTTAACATTGCTCTAAGAGTTTACGGTATGGCGCCTGCACAGAGTTATGTAAAGCACATCAAAAAAGGTTTGAAATCAGTTTGAAAACAAAATATTTTTAAATAAGAATGTTGAAATATTATTAAGTATAAATATTTAGGTTATGAATTGCTTCCTTGTTAAAAGTAGATCTAAATCATTATGTATTTTTTGCTAATATAATTATTAGAGGTTTTATTATAAATTTAGGAATAAAAAAATATTTTAACTTTTAAAAGTGATCGCCATTTTTTTTATGTGTGTAGGTATGTTTATTACAACTTCTAAAAATGGTTTTATTTTAGAATTAGATCACCCTGTAGGCGAGACAAATTGAAAGCAATGAAGTTGAAAGCGTAAGTTCTCAATCATTCAACTTAACGACAATCGGGAAGAGGGGTCACACTGATGTGGGAATAGCTTATGCTGATAGCTAATGGAGGTGGCATAATAAAAAAAGCCACAGGCTCTAAACGGCAAAACAAAATATCGTGAAGAATTAAAAAAACAACCTGAAACTTCTTTAAAGCATCATTCTTACCTTTCCGATGAGATACAACCGTGATCCAGTTTAGTTACTTTTTTTGCGTCTGATGTATCAAAACTACGTACAAAAATTTAATGATAATTGAATAAATAGTTTGATCTATTTATTTGTTGTTTCAACAAGCCACTTTGAACAAACACGGGTATTACTCACGTTTTATGATTCCTGTTTAATGAATCTATTTATGCGAAAGCAAATTTTGTTTGGAATGAAAGTTATTTAATCCTTTAGGTTTCTTCACCTTTTTTTTTGAGTGTCAATGTGATAAAGCTATCCTACTAATATTGTAAAGGTGAAAGTCCGTGTGTGTGTTTGTGTGTGTGAATGTTTGTTACTACGTATCTCCATAACTACTGAACTGATTTGGCTGAAATTTGAAACATAGATAGATAATGACCTATGACCTAATGACCTATGGGAATAGCTTTTTATCCCGAAAAAATGCATGGTTTCCGTGGGATAAACAAAATAGTAGTCCACGCGGGCGAAGCCGCGTGCGTCAGCTAGTCTAAAATAATAGTAAGTTTTACTCAGGTTTATAGTCATTAATTTTAGCAAAAAAAAATATTAAAATACTTCATCCTTATTAACACGTTTAGTGTACGTACCCGGTGTCTAGCGACGCTGTTTTTCGGAGAGCACCATTAAGCCGGGACAGAGAATGTGTTAACAAGATGCCGCATCCAAAACGAGATTAATAACAAGAATTCTTGAAGCAATAACAACTTAATAGTGCTTGCAGGTTGATTGTCGACGCGACTAATGCCCAGTCTTAAACAATTTAGTTCGCGTTTTTATTCCGGCTTTCCCTGTATTGTTGTTTATGTTGGGGAAAGTGATTGTTTTTTTTTTAATATTTTGTACAACTTGTAAAAAAAAAAAAATAAGTAAGAAAGAAGAACAGTGTTGGCTGAATGGGTTAGTGCCTCGACTTTCAATTCAAAGGTCATGGGTTTGAACCCGGACGGGCATGAAGCTAGCTCTGGTGACGGAGTTTTTAGCCCGATGAAGGTCTCCAACATGACTTCAACCCTATTGAATTAATCTAATTTAAATAATCTTTTTAGCTTGATGTTATGTATTTGAAAGGCGTGGTACGGGGTGGTATGGGCATGTGTTATGCGGAGGGAAGAAAGTCATATTACAAGGAAAGTGTTGGGTTTGAATGTGGAAGGATACATAGGTAGAGAAAGGCCAAAGAAAAGATGGATTGTGTGAGAGAGGACATGCGTAGGGAGTGACTACTGAGATGTCGAGTGATAGGAGGAATTGGAAGAGGAGAACATGTTGTAACGACCCTAAATAGTGGGAAAAGGGCAAGGAAATGATGAAGTTATGTATTTGAAAGCAAACCATATTTCCGAAATAAAACTAAGGTCAGCGTATTCAAAAAGCACCTATGTGCCTTTTGTTAACAGGGGCTCGATTCCGGTACCGAACTTTTTATCAACCTCAACCAAAACCTCAACTAAAGCGACTGTTTCCATGACTACTAATAACAAACGACTCAGTTGTGGTGAGGTTTTGAACTTTGGCAGTACAAATTTTTGAAAAGCTATTCTACTATTTCACCAAATGGCTGACATTTAAGAGTTCGAACCAAAACCAAAGCGGTTGTCATTTAATAGAATACAGGCCCTGGCCCTTTGTTACGAAACAACGTCGACATTTTCCTTTGTGTTTTGTGACCACACGTCAACGCTGAAACTCGATAAGCTTTGACAGTTTTTGCGTACTCTCATAATGGTTTCTACATTTGACACTTCAGTGATACAAGTTGAAAGTTTTTGGAAAGTATTACTTTACAGTTAAAAATGTAAAATTTTTGATGTATAATTTTTAATTTTTTTATAGTGTTGCTTTTATAGTTTCCCTGTAGATGGCGCTAATCAGTGCTCTAACTGACAAATGAGCTTATCAAGATTTTCGACCAGACGAATATGGATTCCGTGGCTGAGTTGGTAAAGGCACTCCGGCTTAAGGCGGATCGCTTATATTAGTGCGGGTTTGAGACCCGTCGGAATCGTAAAAATTTTTATAGACTTTAATTTCAATGAAATTTTATTACATTGGTTTTTATAATAAATATTTAATAAATTTGAATTCAATTAAAATAATTCAACCAACTTGAGCTCATCTCATGAACGTGTGAACTGAAGTTCCGAGTATCTTAAATTCTAAAAATAGAATAAGCAAAGCAATATGGTGTCATTCAAGCTCGATATCTTTTCAACGTTCAGGGCCTGTATTCTATTAGATGACAACCGCTTTGGTTTTGGTTCGATCTCTTAAATGTCAGCCATTTGGTGAATAGTAGAATAGCTTTTCAAAAATTTGTTCTGCCAAAGTTCAAAACCTCACCACAACTGAGTCGTTTGTTATTAGTAGTCATGGAAACAGTCGCTTTAGTTTTGGTTTTGGTTGAGGTTGATAAAAAGTTCGGTACGAGAATCGATGCCCAGGTAACTTTTATCTAGGGAATATATTTTTTTATGTGACAGCTCTAACAAATAAATTATGTCTAGTCATAAATTTTATTGCTTGATGTTGGCTGACAAAGAAAAATCGTCCTATATAGAAATATAAACATGAATTGTAAAAATCAGTCTTACTTATGGCTTTATTAAAAAAAGCCTCAACGGTGCCTAACCTGAAGTCATTTTTGAGACTAAAAAGTCAGTTTGGTCAAACCTATCCAAAACAAATTCACACAAATCAACCCTTCATTACGCTCGTTCGTTATTTCTGTGAAACAAAAATGATCTTCAGAACCAAAAATTACGTTTTTTTAAGCAAATTCATTTTCAAACTATACGCACCAATATTGGCAATTCTCCTGTTTTTCGGTTACAATTTCGATTTCTACAACGAGAATATCTACATCAAAATTCTATCTAGAATTTACTGTGTTACTTTAGTTGCTGTTGTCGCTTATTCGTCTGCAGTCTGTTGCGAAGCGCAAGAAGTTTCACAAATCTGGTCCGTCTTAGAATATGCCTCTTCAGTAATTATCATTCTATTCTTCAAAAGTCAGATGGCCCTTTTCTTAGAAAAACTCTTCGAACTTGACACGTACCTTCGAATCAAAAGAGTCTATTACTACCGGGAGCTGTACAAAGTTTTCATAATCACTTTTATAGTTTGGACGGGAAGAATTTACTATACGTATACGTACTGTGAATATTACCAATGCTATAATGATTTCGTTCTGTACCTTATCAGTGCATTGGCTCCTATGGGTTTGGATTTGAATCGAGTGTGGAGATGTATTTTGTGTGACAATATCAGATTCAGACTCAAGACTTTAAGAGTTAGATTGGAAGAAAATCCTAATGATAACTTCTATTTGTATATCAAAGATAATAAGTCTGTTAGAGAAGACAAGATAAAGTTCTGTTTAAAGTTGTACAGACATATTGCTGATTTAGTGGAGATGGTGTCCCCGGAAATAAATGCTTCTGTAAGTATTAATCTCTTTCTTTCTATCACGATAGATAGATATATAGATAACTCTTAATTGTATCCAACTTTATACTGATATAAAACCTTAATAAATATTAATTTGAAAGACAAAAACTTGCATGAAAAGTTTAAAAGTTGATTTGTCGTACACACATTTTTTAGAATACATTGTTTTGTTGTAGAACTGTTTGAGAAAATAAGCCTTTAATTTTTTTTTCATGAATTTTTCCTGTTTTAATAGTTATTCTGCTATTTGGGCGGAGATAAATCCAAAAAATTAAAGATCTATAAAATCTGAGGCGTTCTTAAGTCAAAAATGGTGTAGCTAACCCAATTTTGTTTTGTATGAAAATCTATTGAATAAAATGCAATTATTGTTTCAGCTCTTCGTGAGTGTAGCTTGTAGCTTGCCGAAACTAATAATGAACTCCTATTACATTCTCACGGCTATGGAAGGATTTGTAAGTAAATAATATTATAAGTTATTTCTTTTTACACATAAAACGAATGTCCAAATAGGTTGTAGTGTACATAAAAGGTAGACTAAATTAAAACGAAAATGTGTTCTACTTTAAAATTAAAACTTTTATTATGTCGAAAGTGACTTAATAAAAGTTGTTTGTCTGCCTGTCTGTCGTTCCGGGTTTCCACCCGGTTTAAATGATCTAGCTACTCAGATGATCACAACTCGATGACAATGCATTTTAAAAAACAACTATTTTAGATTTATTTGTTATTCTACATTAATTTGTTTTTAAATTAAAGTTGTATAAAAGCAGAGAAAAATCCAAAATAAAGTGAGTTCCAATCGCATTTACTCGACATTAACTCATCTCCAATAAAAAAAGCTCCAACACTCCAATAACACTAAAAAATAAAATATTAATGTAATTTTTCTGAACACAACGCGTGGGTGTTTTAAAATTAGGTCGAGTTCTCTTGACCTAACCTAGATTGAGCACTAGTATTTTAATTAGAGGATGCTTGGAAAGGGCGGTTTATATCTACAGACATTGAGCGTAACAGATACGTAGCGTGGCAGACAAATTATTGTATTAAAAAAAAAAATATATATTATCCATACTGTATCAACGTATTCATATCGAACGTAACGTAGCCGCACAGACACGGGCCGCGCAGACATTTCAAATCAAAATCAAATCAAAATCATTTATTTATTTCTATCACAAACAATATAAATAGTAAAATAAATATACAGAATAATTCATATTAAAAAAAAAGTTGTAGGTGACATTCGCGCAATCATCAAATCAAACATCCATTTATGGATGTTGGCTGTTGGACGACCTGGAAGTCTAATATGTCTATGCCCGATTCTTGACCACCACTTGGTCACAGGCTTACTCCACCTGCCGTCACTTCGTCTTGATTTATTTGAGTTCCATTGCCGAGGCCTTCAGGCGGCCTAAAATCTCCGTCACCAGAGTTAGCCACAAGCTCATGCAAACTTACTTCCTTAATGTGTGTAGATATCTCTCTCTGTAGTCGGCCCCTCATGACTTAGGATCGTGGTCATCATCGGGTGGTCTGCATCTAGATCGGACTGTCTCCATCGGCTTCTGTTCATCGCATCTCTCACAACGTTGTGGAACCTGACGGCTGATGATTCTTAGATTTAATCCGTCCATCGAGCTGAGGATCGGCCACGCAAGCGTTTTGAGTCTGTGTTCACGATGAGTTTCTCTAAGCTTTCAACGCCTTTCCGTACTACGTGACCAAAGTATGCGAGTATGCGTTGATGGCAAATCATGGATAAGCGTGTCTTCACTTTGAGCTGTGAGAATGTCTGTAGATGTAAACAATCCTTTATCCTTATTCCAGGAACCGTATGAGTATCTCTGCTTCAGTTTGATCCACTTTGTGCAGATCTGTTTGCTCCTGTTCTCATTCTTGGCCACCACTAGGTCACACTTACTCCACCTGCCGTCACTTTGTCTTACCAATTGTCCTGGCCAATTCCATTTCAGTTCCATTGCTATTTTTCCAACGTCTTGGACTTTAGTCCGTTAAAAAGCGACGGAGGCCTTTAGGCGATCTAAAATCTCCGTCACCAGAGTTGGTCACTAGCTCTTACGAACTTACTTAATGTCTGTAGATATAAACAGTCCTTAACCCTTATTTCAGGAACCGTATGAGTATCTCAGCTTCAGTCTGATCCACTTGGTGCAGATCTGTCTGCTGCTGTTCTCACCGTTTGTGGTTGTGGAGATGTTTGCCATTGAAGTGGAGAAGATGAGGTTATTGCTAATGCATATGCTGCTTGATGGTGTTGGTAAGTGGATATTTTCGACGTAACCCCATTAATTATATAATTGCTCAAAAAAAAATATTGTTTGGATTATGGTTTTTTCGACTTTGGACCCACCATACCCCAGGCCATACCCCTGGGAATAGGGTGGGACAAAACCATACCACTATAGTAGTGTAGGGCTGTCACTGTTTTTTTTTTCAACACCACGGGCACAGCTAGTTATGAATAAAGCAAGTTACGAACTCTGATGTCGGAGTTGTTAGGGCACCTGAAAGCATCCATCATGGTTTAGCGAATTAAAAGCCGGGACCGACAATTTAAAGTGCCCTCTGAAGCACGGATGAGCTCAGATGCTAATGCCACTTGTTCATACAAATTATGATCACTCAGAATGTTGCGGAACTTCAACAGTCGTACCTACTACAAAAATAGTCTAAACACTGGTCTAACAAGTGTTTAGCTAAACACTGACTAAACAGCTAAACACGTGCTTAGCAACTGTAAAAATTAAAATAAACATTATCTAAGCCGTGTCTATCTCAAAATACTCGTAAAATGCTTTTGTGGGAAGAGTTTTGTAAACATTTCAACAGATGTTTAATTTTTTGTATTAAGTCTATAACGATGTATCAAGAACGTCTAAGCAAGCTACGCCAAGAGTGTTTCAGAACTGTCATAAAAATCAAACTGTCTTTCTTTCAGATACTCAAACCGCAGAAGATATCAAACTCTTTCTCGAGTACACACAGTTACGACCCTTCAAATACAGAATCTGGCGCATCATCCCTATAAACATTGTGTTGCCGCTGGAGATGATCAACCTCTGCACCACTTACGTCATCGTCATCATCAACTTCACTCATCTTTATGGTTGAAAAATGACGTTTACTGTAATATATTGATGTTTGATTTTCAATTGGTTCATCTTTATGGTTGAAAAATAACGCTATAACTGTAGAAGAATAAGTCATCAATTGGTCTAATGTTTAATAGCGATTCTTGGTTCAAATAAAATTGAGGCCATTCCAATGAGCTCAAACAAACACGATACCTCTTCTGTAAGTTAGTAAGAAGTTCGGTTCACCAAGGAGGCAGATTACCTATATACCATGTTCAATATCAATGAAGTAACAATATTCTTAATTTTAATATTAAGATCGAATTCCTAGCAGTTTTGGATAAGTAAAGTTTATGATCAAAAGGTAATTCTGGCAATGAGTTAATGGTTTTGGCGCAGCCAACTAATCTGAACTCTGACTATTCTTACTTTTTTAAAAGATCTAAAATACGTACAATTTCTAACCTAAATAAGTATTTCTTCAAATGGACGCTCAATCTTTTAAAATTGTATCAAAATCATTCAAGAAAATTATAGCTGCAGAAATAACAGCAAACTTTGTATTATAAATTAGTCTGTCTTTGAAGTTGGAAGTTGATGGGCCGGAAGCACATTGGTTTAACGATTTATCTTCAAAATAATGGATACCTCTAAATCTTGCAAACATTGCTTACTTAAAAGGATTTTGTTTAACTTGACTGTTTTATACACAAAGTTTTATATATATAACAGAGATAACAGAAGTTTCCACTAAGAAATGGCACTGAGTGGTACTTCTCACTTTGTCAACTCTACTGCCACACGTGTCGTAGGGTATTTAAAACCAATTTCGGTCTGGCGAGCCATATCCGGGCTCATTTGAGAAATGATAAATAATATTTTAGGGTCGCCGTCATCGAAACCAATGAGGAGGACTATATATATTTTGACAAGCAAAAATTCAATAATTGGAAATAAAAAACCCGACTGTGGGTATGAAAAAACAATAATTGAGGACTACGTTAGTGGTACAGTCTACATTTTTTGTAGATCTTTTTATCATCTACAGCTATGTTTTAGATCCCTTGTATCTAAAACTACTTTTGATGTCGGTATCTCTTTTGGTTTAGCCAGCGTCAGATTAAAACGTAAGAAAACAAAATTTTACAAAATTTTATGTTATCGGCACAAATAGATACCTAGACATAGATACACTTGAAAAACATAACTCTCCTTTTTGGGAGCAGTCGGGTAAAAATAGACAATTAGTTCACTTTAAACTATAAAACCTTGACCTTGAGATGATGAAACAAGCCCTTATCTTCTTTTATCATAGTCATCAATCATACGATTGAGCTACAAAAAATATTTTCTTCAGCGGTTTTTTCATGGACATAAATTATACTCGCCGCTTTTACCAGGACATCACGGTAGAACCACTTAATCCCTATCAAATGCAGCTTGTATTCTATACAGTAATTATGCTAAGTGCAGCAGCGATGTTGTAACAAAAACCCGTGATTAATTGCATCTGAAACTATCAGTCTAGACATAAATAATGTATTCTACAAATTGCTGAGACCGTGATTCGGCTTATTTGTATTTGAGTAATATTGAAGGAAAACAACGTGAGGAAACCAGTTATTACATAGATACCTAGTAGTTAAATGGGCAAAAATGTTTCAAGGGTATGCCCACAAAATTTTTTTTTTTTTGGTTTTAATATTTGAAAAAGCAAAATTACTGTTTAGAAATTGTTTTTTAGAATAAATGTTTATAGGTGTGTGAAATACACATTACTATAAATCAAATAATGTTTCTAATGAGCGATGAGTGGACATTTACCTAATAATATTAGAAGTGATTTTCATTACCTACTTCAATAATCGATCGAGCGAGCGAAGCGAGCGAAGATCTTAGTGGCAAGTTAGGCGATTTTGCTTTGTATGTTTATATGTTTGTATGTTTGTATGTTTGTATGTTTCATTTTTATGTTCTCGCATAACTATCGAACCGCTTATCCAATCTGTATGAAACTTGATAGGTCAATAGGTTGTGCTATGGAAATTTGCTGTGGGGCTTATGAGCGTAATCGATGAAGGGGTTGTAAAGATATGGGGTTCCCAAGGGGGTAAATTTTTTTCAAAGTTACTTAAATATATTGAGTGGGGTGTCATATGAAAGTACTCAATTTATACATTCCAAAATGGTTTTTAGTTTTCTTCTAGGTTCTATAGTTTTTGAAATACAGAGAAAAAGAAAAATGATGAAAACCAATTAACGGATGTATGGAGAGAGCTCCCGTTTCATAGAGTGTCGATGTATTCGGAGGTCTGGTTAACAGACAAAGAGTGTGGCATCGTTGTGGTTTGGTTTGCAATGATTTTAGTTGCTTCTTGATATTTTTCCTTGAGATTGAAAATAAAAGCCGTGTTGGCCGAGTGGAAGAGTGCTCGATTTTCGATTCATAGGTCGTAAGTTCGAACCCTGGCCGTGCTCATCAATGGATTTTTCGATAAAAAAAATTTAAATGCGCATTAACACGAGCTCTAAACGGTGAAAGAAAACATCGTGAGGAAACCAGTTAACGTTCTAATAGCGGCGATGGGCTTGCAACCTGTCACGTATGCAAATGCTAACTCCTGCAAATAGTGGGCTGGGCATGTACCAAAATTATAGAGGGAGACAGAGGGGGAGGGGGAGGGGGAGACGGAGGGAGAGGGGGGGAGGGGAGACGGAGGGAGAGGGGGGAGGGGAGGGGAGGGGGAGGGGGAAGGGGAGGGGGAGGGGAAGGGGAGGGGACGGAGAGGGAGGGGGAGGGGTGGGGGGAGAGGGAGGGTCGGGGGAGGGGAGGGGAGGGAGGCGGAGAGGGAGGGGGAGGGAATTGATTTTCTCATACATTTTGTATTGAACTGCTATTTTAATAATTTCTCGAACTAAGAGGCCTTCCCTGAGGCGCGGTACGAAGTTCGCGGGGTCAACTATTGAATATAAACACGACACGACTTAATGTATTGCATACATGCCTATAATCTTTACCAAACTGAGGTAGTGCATTAGATATCATTGTGTGGTAAACACTAGAAGGAGCACTTAATGTAGGTATAGGGGTAGTCAGAAACAAGTCCAAATCTAGGCTATCAACACAACGGTGCGCGAGATCTCAGTTCGGGGCGAACTACTAGTATAGTTCTTATTTAAAATCTGTTTTGATGTACTTATAAGTTAGCTTGAATTGCTGTTTCATAAATAAACATCGTTGATTTTTATTATTTTATTGAATTTTCTTTTTAAATAGGTACGGTACTCAATAGAAAAAGAAAACTGTACCATGTTGGACGGTATCATTTCAGCCAAGGAAAAGGTATTAAGACCAATATCAAAAGGAAGAAAACTATATTAAACAATGGCCGAACTGTATTATTATTCAAATGACGTCCATGTTCTGGAATAACAAGGAAAATTGAGCAAAATCAGCAATTATTATCTAGTGCTTAATGTAGTAAAAACAATAGTGAGATAAGAGAAACATTTTCTTTGGATGCGACACCTTGGTGTGCATTTTTAGGATCCTTAAAACCATCCTAATAATATTTTTTTTTTTTTTTCCTAAACTATCTCGTCCTACTAATATTATAAAGGCAAAAATCCGTGTGTGTGTGTGTGTGTGTGTGTGTGTGTGTGTGTGTGTGTGTGTGTGCGTGTGTGTGTGTGAATCTTTGTTACCACGTATCCCCATAACTATATAACTGATTTTGATGAAATTTGGAATGTAGATAGTTTAGGTTCTGAAATAACACATAGGCTAATTTTTATCCCGGAAAATGTATGGTTCCCCTGGGATAAAAATAGTAGTCCACGCGGGCGTTCGCTAGTTATTAAAATTAGAAGCAGCAAAACGATTCGTAGATGCAATATTCGAATAGAAGATGATTGTCAAAATTCCAGTTTTAGCAGAAATTTTATATTGTATGCTACCGTTTTCAATCATTATTATCATCACGAATTCCCATCGATTTACATTATTTAAATGAAATGAAATATGATCACGGCTCGGACATTCTTCCAGATCCTTTAAAGATGTTAAAGGAGGTAATCAGAGGTATGTCCAATCCAAATAAGGTACATGTTATGATAATGCATGTTATGATAAAATATGAACCTATGTAAATTGACTTGCCAATGTTATGCTATGTAACTTTATGGCTAAATAAATTAAATGAAGTGAAAATGAAACATGACGAAGAAAAATATTAAAAAATATTTTCGTAGATCCTTTCAAATATTCGTTCCCAAAGCGACAATAGCAGACTCCGCCGTGTAACTCCCTAGTTCTTTTATCTCACTTTATTAAGAGCCATGAACCGCCATGGACTATGCAATCTCCGGTTTTGCACGAAACTAGCGGACTGCCTATGACTTTGGTTCAAACAACATGAACAGAATATCGCAGCCAAATAACATCATTTATCATATTATTGACTGGCCTCCTAGCTCAATTTGGTACTAGCTCTTCCTTCTGCGCTGTAGGTCGTGGGTTCGATTCCCACCCAGGACAAACATTTGTGTGATGAACATAAAATAAATATTTGTTCTGTGCCTGGGTGTTATAAAGTATTATAAGTATGTATTTACAAATATATAATTATTCTATTAGTTATCTGGTTCCCATAGTACAAGCTTTGCTTAGTTTGTAGTTAGATGGCGCTTTGTCAAATGTCCAGCAATATTTATTTATTTATTACTCTTCTCGAATGGTGTTGTGTTTCTGCGGTGATAAAGGTTGCCAGAGCTCTGCGAGGAAGCAACGAGGTGGCAACTGGTGGATCAGTCTTGTCCATTGTGTTGTCGGCGCAGTGATTCCTCTTTGAAAGGGTCAGCAGCGTGAGTGTGACTCCTCTGGTGTCACAGGCGTCCATAGACTACGGTAACCGCTTACCATCAGGCTAGGGTATGCTAGTCTGCTACCTTAATAGTACCTACTCGTATAAAAAATATAAAAATAAAACATTTGATAATTTTGTAGTCCTTTGTAAAACAATTGTACAGTAAAGGCTGCCAAGAACATTTTTTTAATAAGTTGGGATAGTCGGCCTTCTGATGACGGGTTAGGTAGGAGGTTTGAATTGAAACTCAGTTTGGAAAATACTTAAACAGAGTCCCAACAAGATCCCCAGTTCATCAAAATCCTTAATTTTGAAGATAGCCTTATGTACAGTAGTTGGTAGGTACATATGACACCGTTAATTTTTGGTCAGTTTAAAGCCGGCGCCTACGTAATCTATATCGATAACCTTACTCAAAAATAATAATAAATATGATATCTATTTTTTTGCAATTAATAATATCACGAAACATAGGCAGGATAAATCACGGAGATACGTGCTCTGTACTCAGCTGTTGCTATGGCGTAGAGCCTATGCTACGTCGTAGTCATACATACATACCTAGGTCATTAGCTCTGGGCGCCTACGACACCTTACCAATTGTTTTCCTCACTTTTGTTGAGCTTTTCAAGTATTTAGTTTCGTATGAAATACTTATCAAATTCAAAAATGAAACCAACGACACGAATACGATTAAGCAATACAAGCAGTGGGTGCTGGCTTTAAACTGACCCAGAATTAACAGTGTATAAGAAAAAAATATTAAGAAGTTTATGCCAAACAAAAACCAATTAAATTGGTAACCCAATTTCTCTCTGTAAGACTAATTTACGCACAAAAAACTTGCAAGAAATACTCATAAAATATGATACTGCAGTACGTAATGATTTATTACTTATTTATTATTATTATTAAACTTAGATACTAGGTACTTTAAAGAATTCTTATTCTAAGACGTATATCTAAGGACACATAAATTAAAACAAAAAAAAACAATTTAACATAGGTACTGATAGGAACTTAAACCTTTAAAACACGAATGATTTCAAACTCTTAATATTACAGAGTCTGTTTCTGTGCCTGAGTCAGTCAGTATGTATAGCAAAGTTTTTATGTACACTTTGAAAATAGCTTCATTTCGTTCATTCACTTCGTTATAACAGTTCTTATCTCTTTCTTTCCGTAGTTTGAAGTTTCTTGCTTGTATTGTTTTTCACGCAAGAGTTGAGCACAAGTTTGCACTATAATAAAAAAATTACTATAAAACATTTTAAGGTTAGACGTGTTTAGATCAAATCACGGATATTCTGACATCTTTCGATCCGAAGGTTGCGATTTCGATTCCTGAAATCAGTGGATTATTAGTTACGATAGTAGATGAAAATGGCTGTTTTATTTTCAAAATATAGTAACAAAACAAACAATGGCGATTTTTATTATCATAATTATCATTTTTATTAATTGGACAATTTACATACCTACACAAAATTATTACATAACCTATTAACTTAATTATTTTACATTTTACTATGGAGAAATAATTTCGGTAGCTTTGGAGGTTACATGAATACTTAGTTTATAAACTAAACCTTATAATATAAAATTAGTCTAGATTTTTTTTTCAAGAAACTTACATACTGAAGAAAGTAAGAGTTTTTCTTTTAGATTATTCCTAAGTACTTATACTATTTATCCCCTACTAATGATTCTGTAAACTAGTGCTAAGTGAACGGATATTTTCAGCTGTGTAGGGTTAGATAAAATCTTAAAGTGGCTTTTATTAGGAAATGTGATACTTTTGACCGAATAATGAAGTTCTTGTGATATGATTTCATTCTCAGCTTTTCTTTCTCTATAATAGCGTTTCAGTTTTTCTTTATTACGTTCTACAATCGCGTTTGTTACTATAGTCCAAAACATTCAACTATCTGTATCATAAAGAATTAAAATATCACATTAACACAATAGTTTTCACAATGAACGTAAATAAAACTTGGAAGAACTCCTTTAAGAGAATTAGAAGCACATTTTTGGTATCATAATAAGAGCCGTGTTGGCCGAGGAGGATAGTACCTCGACATTCAATCCGAAGGTCGTGGGTTCGAACCCTGGCCGTGCATCAGATTTTTTCGTTTCGAAAAATTTAAATGCGCATTAACACGAGCTCTAAACAGTGAAGAAAACCATCAATAAATAATGTTGGTCTTATTCTGGCCATCGGTTTTTAATTCTCAAAGAAATAAGTAGTTTATTTCAAATTACTCAACTAAATCTTTACAAAGCCTCCTAATCCTTACAAACAGTCACTTTACGCAAAATATATTTAGGTAAAATATGTATTGTCTAATCAAGGAGTTTCAAAGCACTTCCATTTGCCTTTAAGGCAATCCAATCCATTTGCAAGAAGAACCTTTGGATTAATTGTCAAAATACTATAATTATTTTTCACCTCGTTAACCAGAAATCACTTCGATTTGAACCCTAATGCCCTTAAAATAAGAGTTATGATAAGTGCTTTGAGTGAAAAGTTATCGTGGTTTTAGGAAAAAGGAGTAGTGTTGTTACAAATAAAGTGTTCGCGCTATTTTGAATCTTAGAGATAAAGAAATAAGAGTAAAGGGTGATTTTGATAGCAGCAAAGTTATATTGGTGTTGACAGATAGTGTCCCAAAATACAAGCATTGTACGTTTCATGTGCATTCAACGAATTGGTAGTGAATTTTGAAGGTTTATACGCAATTGCTGAAATATCTTGTTTAGGATTTTGGGAAATGGTTTTGGGAAGGGATGAAAAGGATTTGAATACTTACACTGTTTTTTGGCATGTCTTACCCAAAAGCGAAGTTTTTAAGAAAGGGCAAGGCACTATCTTGCCGTTCTTGATTGATCGTTGAAGTTAAGCAGCGTTTTGTTCACAATTTGGATGGGTGACTGCAAGTGGTATTACGAACTGAGCGCTTCCGTGCTTCGGAGGGCAAGGTAAATTGTCGGTCCCGGCTTTTAAGTTGTAAAGCCATGACGGAGGCCTTTAGGCGCCCTAAAAACTCCGTCACCAGAGTTGGCTACTAGCTCATATGAAAGAAGAAAAAGAAGAAGCATTAGTTTTAATATTATTATTCTTTTTTATTATTGTCTTATATGCAGTGATCGGAGTAGGTAGAGCTATTTTATGTACTTGCCATATGATAGAATAATATGGATATTCCCCGAATCTCGGGATTAGTTTTTTAGTTAGAAAAATAGTAAAAAGCTTTTTGCTTTTTGCTATATACGGGTTTAAGGATTGTATAATAAATAGATAGAAACTTGATTCATGAACACACATATATTTTTTTATATGTAACAATTTCTTATATTTATACAAGAATCAACAATCATTTTAACATTTTCATTCTGAAGTTGTACATGAACATAGGTACCATACAAATTATTAGTTCCTCAAAAATCGAAACATGATTGAAAAGAACAAACTATTTGGATATTCGAATCCCGAAGTATTAGTCGGAATCCCGTGGAATATCCATATTAACATCAATGTTTGCGGTCAATGAACCTAAATAGCTCTACCTACTCCGATCAGTGCTTATATGTCAGGGAATTCAGGAAGGATTTTAAATTAATATCTGAAATAAAGTCTACCATGCCTATGAATACAGTCGCGAACCTGATCCTAAAGCTTCCATACTTAAGATTGTTTTTGAAACTCACATTTTCAAAAAAAAAAAAAAAAAATTTTAAACCTGCATAAAAAATATTACATCATTATATGAAAACAAATCGCCCTTATTCCATTTCAACAAATTATAGCAATTAGCACATTGTAAAGCATAGTCCACACTCGCTGAAATGAAAAATAAAACGCGCTTTCAAAGGAATTTTCGCTTTGAAACGGTCACGCGTGACAATGTCACGCCTATTAAAATTTAATAATTCCTATTCTCTTTGTCAAATGAGATAAACTTTGATGTCGGAATTAATTTTGGTGATTTGTTAGAATGTCAGCTTTATGTATTTTAATCAGAAGATAAATGGTAAATTATTTCGTGTTTTTGTATAGGTACAGAAAGCGTCATTAATTGGTATCCCCCTAGTAAGAGGTCGGTTTGCAAGCCGTTGATCTCAACTTTTGTAAAAACTTCCTTGCTTACTTATGGATATCTAATTTCGCTCGAGTTCCTAAACGAGCCGATGCAATAGCTGATATAATACCCGACTGAAATCCAAGGTTGAAATGAAAAGGGTCTTTGTTCAAATCAATAGGGGGATACCGATTGATGACGCTGACTGTACCTACTGCAATACATTTTAACATTATAAAGTTAAACTATTTTAAATATTATTATTGAGCAATAAAATGGTCAAGTTAAAGATTAAATAGTTGAAATGAATAAATGAATACCTAATTTAGATAGCAAGTATTATATTTTAAAAGAAATGTATTTAAATTATACTTAATCGATCGAGCGAGCGAAGCGAGCGAAGATCTTAGTGGCAAGTTAGGCGATTTTGCTTTGTATGTTTGTATGTTTGTATGTTTGTATATTTGTATGTTTCATTTTTATGTTCTCGCATAACTATCGAACCGCTTATCCAATCTGTATGAAACTTGATAGGTCAATAGGTTGTGCTATGGAAATTTGCTGTGGAGCGTATGAGCGTAATCGATGAAGGGGTTGTAAAGATATGGGGTTCCCAAGGGGGTAAATTTTTTTCAAAGGTACCCAAATATATTGAGTGGGGTGTCATATGAAAGTACTCAATTTATACATTCCAAAATGGTTTTTAGTTTTCTTCTAGGTTCTATAGTTTTTGAAATACAGAGAAAAATAAAAATGATGAAAACCAATTAACGGATGTATGGAAAGAGCTCCCGTTTCATAGAGTTTCGATGTATTCGTAGGTCTGGTTATCAGACAAAGAGTGTGGCATCGTTGTGGTTTGGTTTGCAATGATTTTAGTTGCTTCTTGATATTTTTTCTTGAGATTGAAAATAAAAGCCGTGTTGGCCGAGTGGAAGAGTGCTCGATTTTCGATTCATAGGTCGTAAGTTCGAACCCTGGCCGTGCTCATCAATGGATTTTTCGATCAGAAAAATTTAAATGCGCATTAACACGAGCTCTAAACGGTGAAAGAAAACATCGTGAGGAAACCAGTTAACGTTCTAATAGCGGCGATGGGCTTGCAACCTGTCACGTATGCAAATGCTAACTCCTGCAAATAGTGGGCTGGGCATGTACCAAAATTATAGAGGGAGACGGAGGGGGACGGGGAGGGGTAGGGAGAGGGGGGAGGGGAGGGGAGGGAGAGAGACGGGAAGGGGTGGGGGTGACGAGGGGGAGGGGAGGGGGAGGGAGGGGGAGGAAATTGATTTTCTCATACATTTTGTATTGAACTGCTATTTTAATAATTTCTCGAACTAAGAGGCCTTCCCTGAGGCGCGGTACGAAGTTCGCGGGGTCAACTATTGAATATAAACACGACACGACTTAATGTATTGCATGCATGCCTATAATCTTTACCATACTGAGGTAGCGCATTAGATATCATTGTGTGGTAAACACTAGAAGGAGCACTTAACGTAGGTATACGGGTAGTCAGAAACAAGTCCAAATCTAGGCTATCAACACAACGGTGCGCGAGATCTCAGTTCGGGGCGAACTACTAGTATTAAGTAGGTACTAAATAAAATAATATAACATTTTTGTAACCGCAACATACATTTACACAATTATTTAAATAAAAATCGAAAACACACAACTATTACTTACAAAACGTGCTCAGAATACAATTCAATACCTACTTTAAAATACCGACAGGAAGTCCGAAAATAAAGCTAATATTTTCGAAAGGGACAAATAATAGAGGGATTGTATTACTTCAAAGGTTTTTATTTTATTTTTGCGTCCAATATGTTTTGGATTTCACTCAATAGACTGTCCTTGGAAAATTAAATTGCATTTCCTTTGGGGAACGTTTTAAAGGTCTTCTCATGTCCGTTTTTAGGGTCCCGCTTTTTAAAATACAGTTTTAAAAGCCACTATTTGCAAAACACTATTGTTCGTAAACACTGTACTGTATCGTTTCCATCGCTGTCTGTACTTTCTGTTTATCTTTTGCGTTTTGAAGCTTTTGTTAAAATTCAATTTTATTTGTATGAACAGATAAGCTAACTTTAATTATGGAGTTTTTAGGCCACCAGAAAGCCTGCGTTATGCATGACTTAAAAACTGGGACCGACGTACTCTCCGAAGCACGTAAGCGCTCAGCTTTTAATTCCATTTACGGTCACCCACTCAAACTGCTCAGAACCTAGTTTAACTTTAAAGATTTATCTATCTATCTATCAAATTAGCTAGGCTTCGAGCGTTTTTAACAAAAATAGCAGTATTTTAAATCAGTTTAGACTGCCACTTGTTCTAAGTTCCGTTGTAATTTCAGTAAGTTTAAAAAAACTGTCTGTCTATTCGCGGTAGTGTTCTTTTAATTTTCTAAGAGTAAAAAAATAGTAGTTACTAATATATCTTTTATTATTATTTATTTATAATTTTACAGTATTATTTAAAGTATACAGAACCCGCCATTTTCATTGTATCTTGGTATTCCTACACGATATCGCCTTTCATGTGTACCAGGTTTTATATTTGTCTTATTATTGGGCATTGCTTTCGTAGCACGTAATAAGGGAAACCTTAGCATTTTGGAGATTTTGAGGGCGTTTTTAGTTTTTATTGGGAACCCCAATTGGATTCAGTTACTAATGTTGTTTATACTATCCATTTTGTTTGACAAACGAAAGTACCTATAAAGCTTGTTTCTATAAGAAAATTTGATCTCAATATGAAACCAATTATTTGTTTTCTTTTTAAACGCTCGTGGCGCTTTCTTCGACGTTTTGGATTGACCGTTGAAGTTAAGCACCAATGCGCGGTTACTATTTGGATGGGTGACCGCAAGTGGCACCGGTGTCGGCTGTCTGTACCGGCTTTTAAGTTATTAAGCCATGAAGGAGGCCTTTAGGCGGTCTAAAACTCCACTTGCCCACGAATTTCCTTTTTGTAGGTATTCTAAACTATTTTGTAGGTATTTTGTAGGTATTTTGTAGGTATTTTGTAGGTAAGTATAATAAACCGTGCTTTTATCTTACTAACTTTTTGCTATTCTGGTAGTCTTGCCTTAATAACTGTAAGCTAAGCTGTGAATTTATCTATGGATCTAAGAATCAATCTAAGGATTTATTAAAGTTACTACCTATTTAAGAAGCTGTTGCCTTATCCATCCTTTTGAGAAAGATGCAAACAGTGAAGTAGCGTGTAGAAAAAAAAAAAAAATACTACCTACTTAAGTGTGATTTAACACTAAAATATTAAAAACTA
Organism: Camptogramma bilineatum; assembly: GCA_958496255.1. Taxonomy (NCBI): domain Eukaryota; kingdom Metazoa; phylum Arthropoda; class Insecta; order Lepidoptera; family Geometridae; genus Camptogramma; species Camptogramma bilineatum. The sequence continues at coordinate 11,376,410 of OY292468.1, read as the reverse complement.
TAATAATACTAGATTTTCAGCACAAACAAGTTCCACTGTGATTAAAACAAAACCAGTAACCATCAATCGGGCTCGATTCCGGTACCGAACTTTTTATCAACCTCAACTAAAGCGACTGTTTCCATGACTACTAATAACAAACGACTCAGTTGTGGTGAGGTTTTGAACTTTGGCAGTACAAATTTTTGAAAAGCTATTCTACTATTTCACCAAATGGCTGACATTTAAGAGTTCGAACCAAAACCAAAGCGGTTGTCATTTAATAGAATACAGGCCCTGCACCATTACATTTGCCAAAACATAAACAGTACTTAGCAAAAAGCCGTGTAATGATTCCCATTAAAACTTACAAGATATACAGTTTACAACTCATCCTTCGTGTAAATCTACCGATTGTTAATGAGAGGCCCTTATTCACAAACTCTCTCTGATGTAGGTTCTTATAAGGGTGATATAACTCTCAAAGTTATCTATAACTATTATTTGTTTATGGAATGCAACTTTTAGAGCAAAAAAAAACTATAGTAAGTAGTTTAGTATTATGCATAACTTTACAAACTAAATTAAAACCAGTTGAGCCATCATAAGATCGCTGTAAACAAAACAATCGATAAATAATCCAACTGATGAACTGATGAACTGATGAACTGGTCGGTAGCGTGCCCAAAAAACTGACAGCATAAAGGCTGACTCACGCAAGACCGTGTCCGGTCCGAGCCGAGCGTTGTCGCTGGCCGTAGCAGTCAACTAATTATTAATCTGTACCCATATTATAAATGTGAAAGTTTATTTGTTTGTTTCTTTGTCCTGCTTTCACGTCAAAATAGAGCGACGGATTGACGTGATTTTTTGTGTGGAGATAGTTGGAGAGTTGAGACGAGAGTGAAGCCACGGGCAGCAGCTAGTATGTAATATTTTGAATAAACACACTCACGCTAAACCGAGTGACGGCCGAGCAATGGACAACGCCGGCTCTGTGACCGTGCTAGCTGCGGCCGAAGCTCGGCTCGGACCCGGCATGGTCTAGCGTGAGTCATCCTTTACCACGCTAAACGGCAACGCTGAACATTGAACGACTTGAACATTCATAGACCAAACTATTTGACAGAAGAAAGGCCTTCTCTGTGAGTATGGGGACCTTGTTAATGAGTACCATAGCGATTAAATTTTCATCTGTAGGCTGCCGAGTAATTACAGATTGGCGGGTGATGGCCTATAAACTCAGCTGACTTTACTCGCGTTTTATAGTGATGCTTAAGTTTTCTACGAAGTGGGGACCGCTTTCACAAAGTATGGGGTTTTAAAAATCTAAAATTCAAAGTTTTCAGACAGTCGTGCCATTGGATTGTTTTATTCGCTATCTATTAACCATTATCTAAATCCATCCAAACATCCTTATCCGTATGGATAAGGATAATAGGAAATGCGAAAGTAAAGATAAAGATAAACATTATTTATTTGCTTAAACATATCGCACCTTCGGCAGGACAAGGTCTCAACTGCACATTTTGTGATTTTACAGGAGAGCCATTTTAAATATTTTTATTCATTCAACGTCGTATCATTCTGTATAAACTGCTCTGAAGAGATTGTTCTTTGCACAAAATATACTTTAAACTTTTATGAATCGGTGCATGTTTCATAAATGAGTGAAATATTTTTTATTTGTTTTATAGAAGGTTTTTTTATAAAAAGGGGTCATATTTATGCCCTTGTCCTCCAAAAGTTAAATAACTTTGTAATTAGGGTTGCATATACAACATAAAATAAGTACCTACTAAATATGACTTTGTTCCTCCACAAACTTAAACAAAAAACAAAAATATGTGGTCTTTGAATATGCCCTATATTAACCTTTACGGCGTTGTCGCGCCAGAATTGACGAAAAATCGCAATAATCTGACAAAGACACTGTTGCCCTATAGCGGAATAAAGCCAAACTAAGAAAGAATCTCTGTCGTTTCAGATAAAAGGCCGTTTTTTAGGCCCTTGGGCATACTCAACTCATTTTTGGAATTTTAGACAGTTACGACCTTGTCCTGCCGAAGGTGCGATATGTAGATAAGATGATATTAATAGAGGATGTCACAACATGGTTTACCCAAGGAAGTTATAAGTTACGTTTAGTATACAAATTCCTTGGGTTTACCAAATTCGGTGTGCAAATTAATACAAATGCTCTATGAAGTAACTCTGCTGTCTGTCTAACTGTAGAAGTGTCACTCAGGCTGTCGTTTTGTTTTGGGCTATAACGTGAACGAAATAAAGCTCTTATTTCGTTTTTATTGGTTTTATGTAAATTATGTAGTGTACAAGGGAATCAGCGCCATTCATCGATTTATTTAAATAAAAATACAATAATCTTTTAATTATTACAACCGTATTTTTACGGTCGCAGTTTATGTGGAATCTAAATCTAACAGTCACAATATTTAGCGTAGCTTTTCTCATTATAACCATTACGAGTTGGTGGCTGTAACGACATTTCAAGATATCGTTAAACACAACTTCTGTTTATCTTAATAAATCCATGTACAGTCAGCCTCATGATTGTAGACTTTACACTCCTTTGAGTTTTTCCTTCATCTTGTAGTTTAATATTTTTTGTTGCAGTAAAATTGTCTGTAACTGTGCCTGGATGTTATAAAGTATTATATGTATGTATTTACAATAAAAATTATAAAAGTATTATATCAGTTATCTGGTTCCCATAGTAGATACAAGCTTTGCTTAGTTTGGGGCTAGATGGCGCTGTGTGAAATGTCCAGCAATATTATTATTATTATATTTATTATTCATTAGATAGCATGTGCTAAATATAATTTGGACGTGCGTCTGACTATCTCTTGACAATTATTATTTCGAATTCTAAAATTCGTTTCGGTCGATGCATTCGGCGCGTTTGGCGCGGATAGGTGTGCCACCTTAAAACATCTTTGGAACCTTATAATTAAAATGTACAATAATAGCCAGAGGCAAATCTAAATATAAATTGAATACCGTACTATGTGTAGTGTGTATGTGTAGTGACACAAGCGCAAAGCATTTTAATTTATTTAATACCTGGGCGACCGAGCTCTGCTCGGGCGCAAATAGAGTAAAATTAAAAAAGCAAAAAAAAAAGGAAAATAAATCTTTCAGTGGCTGATTCGAACTTGCAGCCTTCGGCTGGAGGGCGGACAACCTATCCACTCAGCCACTTTAGTGTTAACAAATTGCATTAAATTACGAACCAAATTGCACTGGTAAATCTTTTTGCGTGAAAATGCCAAAAAAACTTTTACCAGATAAATGAGACCTAGCTAGATCGATTTTTCGAAGTTGTAGATTAGTCAGCAAGACATTCAAACATATATTTACAAATAGCCAATACATTATTCCAAACTTTAGGTACTTCCTATATCAAATTCACACAGCAATAATCGCATCACAGCATTATCGCACATAAATCATTTGGCCCGACATCGCAAAAAGGTTGCACTGAGCTCGTGGGATGCCATTTGTCATAACCCTTTACCAGGGCTGCGGGCTAGGATGCGAATCTATACTTATTTTTAAAATCATATTAAGAAAAATTAAAAAAAAAAATCCTTTTGAGATTATTTTTATTTAAGTATGGCAGCACCCTCGCGGCGTTGCCCCGTAGTGATGGTGATGATGATGATCAAAAGTAGCCTATAACCTTCCTCAAGAGTCTAGCTATCAAATGCAGAAATAATTTTCCAAATCAGACAGGTACATAGTTCCTGAGATTAGCGCGTTCAAACACACCAACTATTCCGCTTTATTATACTAGTACCTATAGACTAGTAGGTATAGATGCATACTTATAGATTAGTAAAGATAGTTGAGTTCTTGACTGGAGATTCCTCACGTAGCGCATGCTAGGCCCACTGATAACACATTTAGCTTATTTATATTTTTCTTAGTTAAAACTAAGCAACTAAAAATTACTAAAAAGTAGCAACCCTAAAGACTGCAGCGCAGAGCAACCAAGCACGTGTGCTGTGATTAGATTCGGTGCATGAATCACATGTTGTGGATTTTCAAGAAAACTGAGAGAAATATAATGTAGTCTGCGATACATTACTGTAGCGAGTTCAGGGTAAGGATGCATTTACTTTAAAAACAGGTGATTTTATTTAAAATTTTAAAGTTCATTTTATTCGGAACATTATAATAACGTATTGGGACGAGCTGAGCGCTTCCGTGCTTCGGAGGGCACGGTATATTGCCGGTCCCGGCTTTTAGGTCGTTAAGCCATGACGGAGGCCTTCAGGCGGCCTAAAAACTCCGTCCCCAGAGATGGCCACTTGCTCATATGAACTAACTTTTTGAGGATGTATGGATGTTTGTAACTTTCACGCAAAAACTACTGAACGGATTTATATGAAACTTTAAAATAGTTTATGACCTGGAATAACACACAGGCTACTTTTTATCCTTGTACAAAGCGAGCGGAGCTGCAGGCGGAAGCTAGTTTAATTATAAGTAGGTACCGTTCTTGGTGAGGTTATTAAAAATAACTAAGTTAAGATAAGTATAATAAAAACCGGTCAAGTGCGAGTCGAACTCGTACGCCGAGGGTTCCGTACCTAGCCATGGTGCCAATTAAGCTAGTCCGCTTAATTGTATGAGCGCCCATACAACTCGGAGGACAATTTTAATTGGCGTCAACTATGTATGTATGAGAACACCCTTTAATTTTCAACTTTTTTAACTTTTTGGAATTTTTCCTTTATTTGTGCTATAATACCTTGCTTTATGCCAAATTTCGTTATTCTTGGTCAACGGGAACTACCATTTAGGTTTTCGACCCAAAACCTCTAGGGTACTTCCGGTTGACTTAGAATTGTCAATTTTGGTTACAAGCAAGGTCTTCCAGCACAAGTAAAGGAAAAATTCCAAAAAATAAAAAAAGTTGATAATTAAGGTAAGTTTTGGTACTCACAAGTTTTCACGAAAATCTAAATTTGCCTATATCTTTTTATAGTGTTGACTCAGGATCTTGATTTTTATGCTCACAATAGGGACTATAGACCTTAGTATATGGTATAAATTTCAATTTGCTAGCTTTACCCGTTCTTGAGATAATCGATGGTGACACACGGACAGACAGACAGACAGACAGACGGACAAGAAAGTGATCTTATAAGGGTTCCTTTTTTTCCCTTTTAAGGTACGGAACCCTAAAAATTAACTAAATACCGATTTTCTGATTCAATAATTATGAAAAAGTCACAATTACTGACTTAGAAAGTCGGTTTTTAGCTTAAACATAGTCCTTTGAAAGAACCAAGGTGAGCGTGGGATAGATGGTTGATTTATATAATGTTGGTTCTTTTATGAATCTCTTAGTTTACCTTGAATCTTGAATAGATGTAAACATGTTTACACTGTTCTAATGGAACTAATGGTTAGTGATTCTGGTTAGCATTGAAGCGACGTTCTGAGCGGTCATAATGTGGATGGGTGACCGCAAGTTAATAGCAGAGCACGTTAAATTGTCACTTATTCATTCTACGAAGGGCTCATTAAATTTTATTGTCACTCATTCATCATGACGACTTCTGTGGTGCAGTGGATGAAGGCCAACCTATGACGCAGAAGGTAGCTGGTTTGATCCCGCCGTGGGATAAATGTTTGTATGATCTGCAAACATTTGTCTCGGGTGTGTGTGTTTTCTATGTATATGTATTTACAAAAAAAAGTATATAAGTAATAGGTATATCAGTCATGTGGTTCCCATAACACAAGCTCTGCTTAGCTTGGGGCTACATGATGTTGTGTGAAATGAACAGCAATATTTATTTAGTTATGTAACAGTGAACGCTCTCGGCTTCGCCCGTGTAGACTACCTACTTTTCTTTAACCCACTGGAACCATACATTTTTCCGGGATAAAAAGTAGCCTATGTGTTATTCCAGAACCTAAACTATCTACATTCCAAACATAAAAATCGGTTTAGTAGTTATGGAGATACCTACCTACGTGTTAACAAACATTCACACACACGGACTTTCGCTTTTATAATATTAGTAGAATGTATATCTAACAAGTTAATCTTTGGCAAATCCAATTCTTCAAAAATATTTACAGAAATTCTATACAAGGCAATGTCTTGTTAGTCACCTCCTAACCATTGTTCCTTCCATTTACGTATTAAAACCTTCGCATCAAAACCTTAACGAGACTGCAGTAAATTCCACATAACCTAACATACGATCTTCTTATACGAACCGATACGACATCTATTCTTTTGCAGATCACCAAGCAGTAATGGAAAGCGTCGTTGTGAAGAAATTTAGATGTTCGGTTGCATACTGTAACAAATGGAATAATAATTTCTAAAATATGTGGATTTATCCCAAATGTGTATTTAGAGGTGTCTTTGACTACCCCTTAAATACAAAAAATATTAACACCACTGACGTACATTCTTCTAGCGATTCTAGTAAAACGTTTTAAAAATCTTCAAAACTCTTAAGGTTTTGAGAGATGCAAAATTCAAAATTTCAATATTCAGTAGGACCACTACGATCACTTTGAATTTTCTTAAGAGGTTGGTGATTCTACTCCTGTTCTTTTGCCTCAGGGATAGAGTCATAATATATCGTATCGTTTACGGAATAGAACAGCAAATACGGAAAGGTGGCCCAGAGATGCGCAACGACCAAGAGGCAGACCAACGGCCCGATGGTCAGTTGACATCCTAAATGTGGCAGGGAAAGCTTCTATCAGGATTGCACAAGACCGGACCGATTGGCGAAATAATGAGGAGTTATAAATGAAAAAAAAAACGAATTTAACACTATAAAAGTTAAAAATTATGAAATAATGAGGAGGCAGGATAAGTTGAATGAAATGAGATGAATCGTAAAGTAAAGTAAAATATAGTATCGTAAAGTATAAACAAAATCATCAGTTCCACCATTCCCAATTAAGCAGATTGAACCGAGTTAACGACCCGGGCACTAAACTGCGTTTAAATACGTGAATCGGACAGTTTATAGCCTCAGCTTTGAGATGCTTGTTTGTTTGAGTAGATGGTCTTTGTGGCTTTTTGTTATGGCGTAGCTGGTGCTTGCCTTTAGCTGGGATTTATCCTTATGATGACGGTGTGTATTGGTTTACTTGAAGGTACTTTACTATCCTAATTATGCCAATGACGCCGATTCCCTTGTGACTAACTTAATTAAAAATAAAATAGATGGCTCTTATTTCGTTCATGCTAATGACCAAAACAAAACAACAGCCTGAGTGACATATCTAAAGTTACTTAGTAACTAACTAACTTACTTTAGTAAAAATAAGGTGTTTGTATGTAGAATTAGTCGAGGCCGATTTCAGTATCCAAATAAATAAATAATGCTGGACATTTTACACAGCATCATGTAGCCCCAGAGCTTGTGTTATGGGAGCCACATGACTGATATATACTACTTAAATACATTTTTTTTTGTAAATACATACATAATATACATAGAAAACACCCAGACCCGAGACAAATATTTGCAAATCATACAAACATTTGTCCCGCAACCTCCTGCGTCACAGGCGGGCCTACGCCCACTGCGCCACAGAGGTCGTCAAATACCTAACAGATTCTGAATAACTACCTTCGATAGAAGAAAATGACACAAACCAAGGTACTTATAGAAACTAATATGCTGAAACTTATAGGATAGCTAACAACTTGATGATAATGCATTAAAAAAAATGGTTTTTAAATTTTTTTAATATGCTTGTTTTTATTTTATTTTAACTTGCCCTATAACTAACCCTCAATGGACTTTATGTTGTCTGTATTATTCAATAAATAAATACTTATACGGCAAACAGTGGATATTAGGAGTAGCATCAAGTCAATAAACGGTCCTTTTTCTGGCTCCAACTCCGATTTATATAATAATCAGTCTACAAAAGGTTACTAAAACCCACAAGTGGCGTGTCCAGCGCCCATAGAGTAGGAAAAAAACGTTATTCGTGCGGCAACCGCCCTCGGTTTATGCTTTGATGCGCCGCGTGTTCTTATTGGACCCTTGCGGTGCGTTCAGATTGTGATACTTGTTATTATCTTTTATAGTTCAAGAATGCTGAAAGAATTAGTTAGTTTAGGTGCTGGTAAAGTCTACAATGTAGAGATAAAGTGCACAGCGTTCTGTTAAAGATCTTAATCATCAAGAATAGATTTAAGGTTGATTCACGCTACACCGGTGTAGCGTAAATCAAAATGTCAAATTCATACAAAATGTATACTGACGGGCCCGGCCGGGCCCCGGCCGGGACCCGGCCCGGTGTAGCGTGAATCAACCTTTAACCGCCCCATTTACATGGTGCGATTTTTTTTTTGTTTTGCGAGAAACTCGCTCCATGACTATTCACTGACAAGTGGTTATCGCTCTTCCACGTATGATATCAACGTTTAGTTTTCATTGTCATATTTTGACATTTGCTTTCAACAATCAGATCTTTGAGTTGAGAAACTCGCACCGAAAGGCGCAATAAAAGGAAAATCCATCTTTAAAATTTCAGCACTACTATGTGGAAGTTTCCATAAAGTTGTAAATTTTTTTCACTTTCTTGTAAACAACGATTAGTTTCAAAATATTTGAAAATCATAGTATTAGATTTATACTTAGCTAGCTTCTCTTGCTTGATGAACGTTCTTTAACAGATTTTTTTTCTGAGAAATTCAGTAAGTCGACACAATTGTTAATCAAACACGAAATTTACTCTCAACCAAAACCCAAAAAACCTAAGCCTGCTTGTCTTTTAGTGTGAACGTACATCACTACAGGATTTCTTTGTACATTATTGTGTAAGCTGATATTATTGGGGCTCAAATTGAATTGTCATACATCCACCGCTTTAATGGCGGACGCACACGGACTCGGGTATTGTTATGATGAAAGGTTGGTCGGCAAATCTAATTTGATTTAGGTAAACTCCGAATTTATTTCTCATGTGTTGTTACACCTGTTTGAGTGTATTAATAAAAAGTTTAAAAGGTGCTTTAATAATCTAAAAGGTGTAATCTAAGTAGATTATTTATTCTAGTACAACTCGTACAAAGTGAAAAAGTAGATAAATTTTTCCAACTTGTGAAGTTAATGTTATGTATGTAAAAATGTTGGCTTTGTATTTTGAATATTTTAATATTGACAATTGAATTTTTAGACGTTCATCTGACTACACTTTAGACATATTTCAAAAATCTTGGGTGCTTGTCACAGTAACTTTTTCCTTTTTGCGTACAGTTATAATATTAAAAAATATATATTTCTTAGTACACTGCGTAGCAAAGCCTACGGGTTTCGTAGCAGATGCTACGACTATGATGATCGCTCATAGTGATAAGGCCGCCCATTGTAGCTTCTGTTTTTAGTTTTTCACTTTGTTATATTTTTTGTGTTAGTAATTTGTTGGATACAATAAAGAGTTATCTATCTATCTGCCTATGACAACTGTGAACTTATAAAAACTTCATAACCTCTTTATTTGATTTTTAATTATATTTTTAATACTTTATAATTTCACTTTCAAACGTTCGTGATTTGTACTAGACATTATTTAACACACGGGAATTACTCACGTAAAAATATCGTCGATTTAGATACCGACAATGTTTCGATATTTTTTACGTGACTAATTCCCGTGTGTTAAATAATGTCTACTTTATAATTATTTAAATACAACAAAACTCCTAAATAATCAGTCTGACAGGTCTAGCCTGCAATATCTCAAACTGCCGAACAACTGGCAACTTAAAACAAAGCTGTGCCGCTCGCAAATGGAACTAATCACTTAATGCAGGTATGCGACTGAAATATTGGCAAGTTTGGAAAGAGGTATTCATGCATATTGAAAAGAATTACCATTTGCTTATCTGAAATTTCGAACTACAATGAGAAACACAAAACTTTTACAAAAATAAAACCGCCCTAAAAGTTGTCAACTTAGGAGTAGGTATCACAAATTGCCTGTTAAACCACCTTTTATTTAAAGAAACTCGACTACTACTAAAAAACTTGATACTAAAGTTTTAAAAACAGTGGTTTGATTAGTTGGGTAGTTCCCAAATGGTCTATAAAACATGACGTTATTGGACAGAATAAGGGTTAGATGTAGATTTATATGTCAATCCAAATATCCATATTGTACAGGCTAGACGTAAATGAATATTTTTTTCTTGCAAGCTTCAATTCAAAAAGTGTAAGCTCTAACAATAATTTTCGATGAAGGTATAAGCAACAAACAGTATCCATAGTTTTGAATTTTTTAAACTTAAGTAACATTTAATCGATAAAACTGTATCCATCTTTAAGCAGAACTTAACTGTCTCAATCTTATAATAACGTTTTGTAAGCCACGAATTTTGACGTGATAACGTCTTATAAATCGATGAACACCAGGTGCACGCACGAAAAAGCATGACCCATTGTCACGTTCCGCCTGAGCCAAGCGTACAAACGAGAGCCCGGAACAAGCGATAGAGAGGCACGATCGTTCATCAATGTTTTTTATGATGTTTTCACGTAAAATTATCGTCCGTAAACCGACTTTACAGACAACAATTTTTTTCCATTCATAAAATCAGATAAAAAAAAATATGAAACAAAAAATTACAGCTGAAATCGGGAGAGTGAGTGAAATTATAGTAGGGGCCAGCATCTAAATAACAGTCCAAAGAGTTTCAATAAAATCTCAATACGAACTGTTTGACTTGAGTTCTCCTGAGTACCTGAATACGGTAATATTTCTGAGAGCTTTCTCGTCATATTGTTGAAAGAGTCAGTTTATACTGTGGAATTGGTATCGACTTTGTCGTATATTTCTCATATTTTATTTCCTGTTATAGAAAGTATGTGCTACTTACTAAATCCGACTTTAGGCAAAACTAATTTAACCGGTATCTTATTAATTTTTGTCTATAATAAAAAAAATATTTAGTGTGCACAAAAATGATTGGGGCATATTTGGATTTCACCTTATTGCAAGCAGTCTTCTTCTTTTTCTTCCTATGAAAAACTTCTACCTTTCACATGAAATACTGGAAATGAATAAGAATTTGATAGGTACTTATTTATTTATTTGTGTTCGGAAAACCAACAGTTTTACAAGGTGTCCTTAAATTACTATAGTAGAGACGGTGAGCCAATGCGCTAATAGCTTCAAAATAGACTTGTTAAATACCTACTCGTATTATTATAAAATTTCTAGTAAGTACCTCTTATTATAAATTTATTGTTATTATACTGAAATATAATATAGTACCTAACTTTTATTATAAAATGTATTATATACTTTATAATAAGAACGTCACCGCGCCTGAGTGTGTTTTTTTATAATGCAGAAAAAACTATTTTAATCAATGCGAGTAAAACCACGTGGAACCGCTGTTCAACAATAATCTTGATAGCAATACATGAATACACCTAATCACCCGCTAATGATGAGACCACTGAACGGAATGACTGGCCTCTTAGCTCAGTTGGTAGTAGCTCTGCCTTCTGCGCTGTAGGTCGTGGGTTCGATTCCCACTCAGGACAAACATTTGTTTGATGTACATAGATGTTTGTTCTGTACCTGGGTGTTATAAAGTATTATAAGTATGTATTTACAAAAATATATAAGTATTCTATCAGTTATCTAGTTCCCATAGTATAAGCTTTGCTTAGTTTGGGGCTAGATGGCGTTGTGTGAAAAGTCCAGCTTTATTTATTTATTATTTATTAATATATTTTTTTTAAGGATCGCTTGTATCATTGCGGATTCGAATCCCGTCGGAATTAAAAATTTTGATAAGATTTTTCATTTTCAAAAATTATTTATCAATGCAAGTAAAACCGCGTGAAACCGCAATTCAACAATAATCTTGATAGCAATACATGAATACACCTAATCACCCGCTAATGATGAGACCACTGAACGGAATGCATTAGCGGGGTCATTACAGAGTTTGCATAATGTAGTTAATTGCATCATCTGCTTGATAAGGTCGCTACTACTTAACTATTGATATTATGTATGTATGTATTATAAAGTAGTTATAATTATATACAAGTATGTTCTTGAATAGCTTAGTGTTGGACGTCCACCGACAAGATGGACGGACGACCTTGTAAAAACTGCAGGTCGGCGGTGGATGCAGGCCGCTTCCAACCGCAACACATGGAAATTTTTGAGGGAGGCTTATGTGCAACAGTGGACGTCCAACGGCTGAGATGATGATGATGATGTGCTTGAATGCAGTATCTAACATATTTGATGCAAGTAAACATAACATAATCACGACCGTATTCATATAAGATCCTTTGAAGATATCTAATGGGGTAGTCAGAGATTTGTGTGAAAATATATTTGGTACATGAGCACATTTTGTAGAAGTTATTTGTGTGAAACTATTTGTTAATTAATCAAAGAAACATTTAGTTATTTTTGTTCTAGTCGTCAAGCCACGACGGAGGCCTTTAGGCGGCCTAGAAACTCCAACACCAGAGTTGACCACTAGCTCATACGAACTTACTTACTTTTATTGTTCTTGACAACATTTCAGTAAAATATAAAGAAAAAAGACACAATGGTTTAATTACCAACCCTCCTCACAGTTTAAAATGGAGGACAGGTTAGCAAAGAGAGCAAAATACTTCCACAATAGAGTATGGCAATTGAATATAGCATTTTTGCTTGTATTTCTGTAAACAGTATGTAAACGACACGGCTACAATTGAGTCGGTTCTGTTTGCTTTTGGCGAGGATTGGATTTCGACACACTGTCCAAGAGTTGAACAAGAGTATTACAAACAGATAAAAGATACATCGGTGCTCGACCGATAAAATATGATATTTAAGGCTGCACCCTTTGCTAAATACTACAATCCTATCTATACCCTCGATAAATAAAGTAAGTGGAAAGTAGCTGAAAAGCTGAAATTAATCTTTGACATTTTTGTCTTCGAATTCACCAATAAATACATTTGAAAATGAAGAATCTTATCCAACTTTTCAATTCCGACGGGATTTGAAGCCGCAATGATACAAGCGATCCTCCTTTAGCCGGAGTGCCTTTACCAACTCGGCTACGGAATCCTTAGTCGTCAGAGTTGAAAATCTTGTTAAATCCTTTTATCGATTAAAGCATCGATAAGCGCCATCTACAGAATAATTACTAAGTTAACTTACTGCTCATTGAACGAAGTTACATTCAGGATCAATCGACGAGAGATGTCAAAAGTCAAAAGTCAAATTCATTTAATCAATAAGATCACTAGTGAACCACTTTGAATCGTCTTAAGAGCTAGGTGATTCTACTCCTGTTCCGTCGCGACCAAGACCGTGAAGAACCAGGGCAACAAACGCTCCGGCTGTCGCTTTTGCTAATTCTATAATTTGATAAGATGTTTCTATTTCAAATGTACGTTTGCATTTTGTACTTACTCAATCTTCTCTCCAACTGTGTGTATCGTCCGATTCATCTGTATTCAGGGATGTTTTTTCCGTCCTTCCGTTCCTCGATCGGATAGAATAGAATCGTTTGCAACAAACAATTTGTTTCGAGATTCCTTGATTTTGAATTTCATTAGGTGAAGCATTTTGTTATGCTCATTTTTGTTGTGAATTGATTATAGCGAATACTGGGAAAAGTTGAAACATTCTTTGTCATAGTAACATTTATGGAAATCAGAAATTGACTTCATTCTATTAGGAGTTTATTTTTGACCGACTTCAAAAAAGGAGGAGGTTCTCAATTTGTCGGAATTTTTTATTTTTTTTTCACCGATTACTCAAAGAAGCCTGGACCGAATTGGAAAATTATTTTTTTTTTGAAAGGGTTATATTTTCCGATTGGTGCATGAGCAATAAGTGAGCTTGTGCCAAGTGGATGTTTGGACATGCCTCTAACTACCCTGAGACATTTTCTAAGATCTAGAATTGGTGAAGATTTGAGCGTTTGTCTGGTCGTCTGCACGTTTCCATTTTATGTTAAATTAACTTCTGAGCGCTTCCGTGCTTCGGAAGGCACGTTAAATTGTCAATCCCGGCTTTTAAGTAGCTAAGCCATGGGAGGCCTTCAAGAGACCGAAAAACTCCGTGGCCAGAGTTACGTATATTCATAACTTTTTTCTTAATATAAAAGACAGGTGCATAATCTCGTTAAACATAACATCGTGAGGTTAGATACATATCTATTGTAATCTATGCTAAAGGAAGAAAGGCCGAATCAATCATGTTGGCAAAATAAAACGATTTCCAATACAACCCCGTGTACGCTAATGTTTAAAACATTCGCTGCACGGTAGTCTTTTTAGGGTTCTGTATCCATTTTGTCGGTTTGTGAACAGAACAAATACAAAAAATACAAAAACGACAATTCATGTCAACCACTTAAACTTAGTAGGTAGTGTTTCAGTATTTTGGTGTAAGATGTTGGAAATCTCTTTCATAATACTTACATAAAAACATGTAAGCAGATCATTCTGCAAACAACTTTTTTGTTTGTGCCTGTTCCTCAATTTAAAGGCTAATTTTTTAGTCTTTTAGAACTAGGACATAAAAAGGTTTTAAACAATTTCAATACATTCAAGCAAGCTTGATAATTAAAGTATCAACTAACTAAGTACCTACTACTTTTAAATTTTTACAAAATAACTTAAAAACATTTTTTTCAATTTATGAAAATAATTTATGCGGAACCCGATACTATAAAAGGAATTTTCCAATATTTCTTTACAAAGAATACCCAATATTTTCCCCTATGCTACCACAATAACTCGAGGTGTTTTTTGACGGATGACTGAATGGAGCATGCATTGATATGGGGTATCCACCCGTGACCCGTGTAAGGACCTGTTTGAAAAAACCTTGTTTGGGTTTTATTTTGTTGTGTTTTTTCATGTTTAGGTATTTATGAATATCTTTGGAATAAATTCTGGGTATGACTAGTAGACTGAAATGGCGGTTTATTTATTTAGGGTTAACTATAGAACCGATTTTCCTGAAATTTTAAGTACAGAAAGATTAGTGTGATAATGACCGGGAATAGGACATAGGCTTTTTATTCCGGAAAAATGCACGGTTCCCATAGGATAAAAAAAACAGTAGTTAGTACGGAGTAGGTACTTAAATAAACTCAACCAATCTTTCCTCAGCTCTTTCGGAAACTTAAAATTTGCTAGATACAAGGAGGGCAACTAAACATTGACCCCCTTACTTATGAAAGATGTTTAAAGTTGAACATTGGTTAAACAACATCCTGTCTCTATTTGTCACTATCCACAAAAAAAGACAGGACGTTGTTTAACCAGTGTTTAACTTTAAACATCTTTCATAAGAATGGCCCTGAAAGTTCTATTGAGATTTCTACATGCCCCTTTTCGGATCAGAGTTTTTTACACATTGTATACTTGTAGGGATCTACTTCATTATTAATCATCTTACATCGCAATGTCGCAAATTTCTTATCCTCTCCCCACTTCTTAAGCGTTCATTAGTCAATGCCATTGTTATGGTGTACCAAGCTTTCATGGATAATGACTTTTCTAAATAATCACATGTGTATGAGATACGAGTGTGAAGTGGAACACAAATTATGGTAGATTTGATAAGATGACAATGAGAAAGACAATTCACATTGACAAAGAAGATTATTCTGAATTTTTAAAATTTTTATTGTGTTAAACCACACTTAGTTATTATTAGGTACATTTGAAAATGAAAATTTTGATTTAGCATTTACCTTTTACACAAAACATGACAGCTTTGGTGACTTTTGTCCATATAAAATAAATAACTTCAAAATATATTTTAATACAAAGATCATAAAGCAAGAGTATTCGGAAGGTCCATCATAAGCAGCTTACACAAAACCTCTTTTATAACTCCAAATAAACCGGCTACTTTCAATATCATAACAAATCGCCTCAAATCCCTTGATAATATAAAACCTTTAAATCGCACTTTTACACCAAACTTTGACCTTTAACTTACTAAGAATAAAAGCGAAAGTCGCGTGGCGGTTGAAATTAAATATTATTTTCAGATACGAATTTGTCAACATGTCAAAATAGCCCTTTGATTCGTCTGTCCCTTTTGTAAAGGGAATAGGTAAATAGGAAAGTAAAATATCAATTTCGTTAAAATGATTGATATTATTGTGAAATGGTTAAGGTTTAGTTATTCTAAGTAATTGGAGACTTAATATTACCATACAATAATATAAATGTCTTCTCAAATGGTGTTTTTTCTGTGGTGAGTAAGGTTGCCAGAGCTCTGCGAGGAAGCGTTGCGGTGACAACTGATGGACCAGTCGTGTCTATTGTGTTGTCGGCGCAGTGATTCTTCTTTTAAAGGGTCAGTAGTGCGAGTGTGACTCCTATGGTATCACAGGCGTCCATTGGCGGTCGCAGACTTTGATTTTGGGGGGGTCACGCTTTTATTCAATACTAGCTACCGCCCGCAGCTTCACTCGCGTGGTACCCGGATAAAAAGTAGCCTATGTCCTATTTCCGGTCATTGTCTATCTTTATTTCAAACAGGCAAATCGGTTAAATGGTTGTCAAGTTAAAGAGGAACCAACATAAGTACATCCTTCCAAACATCCAAACATTCGTATTTATAATATTAGTGTGAAAATTAGAGAGTGAAGAGAGAGGAAATTAGATTTTCAAAAATCGCAGATTTTTTCAAAGAATTATTATGTAAGCACCCTTCTTACATAATAATTATTTGAAAAAATCTTTGAAAAAATTTGCTAAATCTGCTGTTAAGTGTTTAACAATTTTATTCGTAGCTTTGAAAAAATATAAACCCTTCTAGAAGAAAACTTAAACTTAAGAATAATAAAAACCTAAGATAACAAACCCATAAAGACAGTGACACAAAAAACTCATTTCAGTTTTTCTTGTTTTAAATTCACCGCGCAGACACGACCATCGCATTCTATTTACAAAAGGAAATGCAGTTGACAGAAAACACTCCTTTGTTCGTTCCATTTTCAAAGGTTTGGCACGTACCAGTTTTAATTCCGACTGTACGTGGACAAGATTAATTTATTAGTTCGATTGTATATTTTATGCGAATGTGCAGAGATTTTAAGTGCTTAATTTGGGAATAAGTTACGGTAGATTTTTGAAACTCTGCAGTTATTCTGAAAATAGAGAAAGAAATAAAATATATTTAGATACTCAGCGAGATATATAGAGACAACTATATAGGATAATACAAGTATAATAATAGGATAATAGAAAATTAGGATAATTATAAATCCTACTAATATTATAAAGGCGAAAGTCCGTGTGTGTGTCTGTGTGAATGTTTGTTACCACGTATTCCTATAACTCCTAAACCGATTTTTATGAAATTTGGAATGTAGATAGTTTAGGTTCTGGAATAACACATTAAGCTACTTTTCATTCCGGAAAAATATGGTTTCCGTGGGATAAGAAATAGTCATAGTCGTTCACCAGTAATACAATAATTCCAATTCAATTAAATCAATTATTTATTTAATTGGACCATTTGGATCACAGTGAAACGTCTTAAGAGCTAGGTGATTCTACTCCTGTTCTTTCGCGACCAACATGATGATGATGTTACAGTACCTATGTGATTCAAAATCTGATTTGCGATCGGAAAAGTTTAAAAATACTGTTAGAAAATATCAAATGAACAATTCTACTAACCCTTTTCAAATTAAAACCCTCACAATAAAACTCCAAACATCAAACGTTAATAATTCCAATATTTCAAAGTCCCATTTCTTAAAAGAAACAATAACTTAAAAGAATTACGAGTGCGTAAAAATGACTCAAGGGTATTTGCGACCCCGCGGAAAGGGTTAAAGAATTAACCCCTTTGGCGTTGGTATTAATTAATGACAGATTTCAAAGATTTTTTCGTTTGACTAAAAATATTCTTTGATGGTATTGTTTTTGTGCTAGTGAAGTTGATTTATTGATCTCTTTTCATTACATTCTATTGACACTTTTTAATAAGGATTTGATCAAATACTGTTTCTTTGAGCTGGCTCTCGTTGGGGGTTAAAAAAAGTATTTTAATAAAAAAAAACTTTATATTGTAATTGTATATGACTTTGATCAGTTAGTGTTGTTTATCACTTGAAGGATTTTGCCAAAAAAAAAATCTTACAACTTTTCCGATTCGACAAAATGCAAAATTTCATAATTATCACTAAAATTTTTCAGTGGGAATTCTAAAAGTTGACTCTTTTGGCATAAATGTGACCATCGTTGAACTACATCCATCTATTAATGCAATATAATAGGATATAATGTTTTTCTATTTGTAAGTGTAAATTACTATTCTAATGACGAAATCCATTACGATAATATTACATTTCTCATAACGACTAACGGTTAATTAAGAAATCTACCTAAATTACTGTTAGAGTACGATGGGGTAAAATCTAATAACACAATGATAATTTGTTGATGTTTTGCATTTCATTTCTACGTTGGTGTGATTAAACGCCTGTGTGGCCATAAAGCGGCTACGTTTGATTCCATTTTAGGGTTGGCACACGTTTGTTGCACATTTTAATCATCATTTCTTATTATGATTCAAAATTGTCCTAGTAATATTATTAATTTGCTTTTTGACTTCGAACACCAAACTTATTGGTAATAGTTTTATTAAAACTAAGAATTGTTTGTTTATATATATAGTTCATAGGTTCTTTCACTAACAAACTCTTCTCCTTTATTCTGATATTTTAAGTTTGACTACAATCAATCTCAAAAATGTCTAAATACAAAATATATCCAATTCCCAATTAATTTTGAAAAAACTCTACAGGTGAGGCTCGAGCTTGCATCATTCACTTCATGCAATACCTACTAGCTTTAATTGATTGAGCTAATAAGCCTTTATTTTCATTTTTTTTTTTTTTAATTTAAGTTTTTGTTCTCTTCTAAACAGAATTTCCGAGCTTAAAATATTTTTACTTCATTTTATTTTAATTTTAGTTCATTCTTATCTCATTTGATTATGTTCCTTTAAGTATGTGACAACCCTAGCCACATGAGCGATTAACCGCCGATCTGTTAATCATCGGTTTGCTGCCATACATCTGGGCAATTGTTATTTATCGTTTAACGACCGATTTGTACCGATTGCACCGATCCGGAATTGCGGTGTAGCTGAGATTTATTGTATTGTGAAAAATTATGATTAACAAGGAATTATTGTGGGTTTAATTTAAATGGGATGTCTGTGTTTTAATGACTAAAAATTTGTTTCGTTATATTTTGTTTATGTAAGATTTTGAACCAAAATGTCTTTGGATAATTTTGAAATAAATATTTGGTCCAAAAATCCGATATGAATAAAATGATGAATTATAATTTATTCTCGTAAACATTGCTCCATTATTTGATAAATCATTCTTATTGCCTTGACATTTTAATTTCGTTGCACAAATTATTATAAAATATTCGGATATTGTATAAAAATCTCGTATAAAGAGCCGCTTTACATGTCCTGGATATTATTCTCTATGTTTATTTGATATATCAAAATTGTAACTGGTGTAGTTTTTGTTATAAAAGGAAGCAAAACTTTATCCATGAAGATTACACCACTATTCATTAATCACACCTAATGCCTCGCTACCTAGGTCTTAACTTAGGCGTTACATTTGATACCTAGGTGAAGCTATACAGGATGATTAACGAGCTCCTGGCGATGACAGGCGAGAGGTGAAGCATGTACAGGGTGCGCGATATTGGACAAGAATAAATAGGGTATGAAAATTTCATGAGTTGCTCATAAATTGTTCAGCGTGTGGTAATCTTTTAGGTGTTGGAAATGGTATTTTCTTGATCTACTGTAAAATGGCGAAGAGTTAATACCTAATACCTAGTATATAGATTTATTGGATGATTTGACTTAAAATTTACCAATCATCTTTAGTGAGAGTCGATATACCCCTAAAAAACTAGTAGTTCGCCCCGAACTGAGATCTCGCACACCGTTGTGTTGAAAGCCTAGATTTGGACTTGTTTCTAACTATCCCTATACCTACGTTAAGTGCTACTTCTAGTGTTTACTACACAATGATGTCTAATGGCCGAGCTCAGTATGGTAAAGATTACAGGCATGCATGCAATACGTTAAGCCGTATCTATTTTTTTTTTCAGTTAAGTAGGACCTACTTTATTTTCAGGTTTCCGGAAAATTATTGGAAAAAAAAATGAAATAATGATCACGATTCACGACTGTAGGTATTTAGTCCCAAGGCGCGGCAGACATTTTTCTCAGATCTTATTAGGCAATTTAGATCTTTGAAGATATCTAAAGAGGAGGTCAGAAGCACGTCCAAATACATATTACATTTTGGTACATGCCTACTATTTGCACTATTTGCCCATCGCCGCTATTAGAAAGTTAACTGGTTTCCACACGATGTTTTCCTTCATCGTTTAGTGCGCATTTAAATTTTTCGAAACGAAAAATCCATTGATGCACGGCCAGAATTCGAACCCACGACCTTCAGATAGAGAGTCGAGGTACTATCCCCCTTGGGACCACCTCAACCCCCCCCAACACAGCTGTTTGAAAGGGAACACCATGTATAAAGGCAGTTTATCTAAGATGAGTTGGCATGTCTCGTGAGGGCTCGCCACTTGAACTGTCAATTAGATATTGAGAACAGATGATTGACGACGGCAGCTATTGTTATTGTTGCAAATCTGAATCTAGACTAGTCTACGAAATCGTCTGAATGTCTAGTCTTATTCAGATTTCAGTGGTACCTACAATCTAGCATTTACTAGTATATCAATAGCAGTGTTTGAAAGAGCGAATAAAATTGAAAAAGAAAATATAATGTAAGTGTTTAAAAATAAAACGGTTTTGATTTTTGAAGCATTTAGGTATTGAATGTTTTATTTTTTTGAAGGTCTTATATCGTTTTTTATTTAAAATGCATGATAAAGACATCCTTGAATTAAGTTTTATTTTATTATATTTATTTTGTGACTACATAAGATGATCTAACAAGGACTAACCAAGTTACACAATAAGAACTTTTTCAATTTTCTATGATTACCTATCTTTAATCGTTATTAAGATTGTATTTATGCCTTTAAACTTTTTTTTCCCTACATATCCTCTAGCTAGCATTTCTGTAAAATGTGCTATTTCTGTAAAAGTTACAAACATTTGCAATTAAAAACACGAACTGTTACAAAAACAACGCGCGAGCAAATTGAAAATGAATTTAGTAACTATAAAACAGCAGGAAAAACGATTCCACTGTCCCTAATAGCACCGCAAAAGGTAAATTTCTGTTAACTGCTATGAAAAGGTACGGATTTCAGAAAAAATGTGAATACAATGTAACTGAAACAAGTAATCTAATGTCTTTAAATACCTCAGGATACACATACTTTATTTAAATAAATGTTATTATTATAAGAAATAAATTCAATTATTTTATGAAATAAATTAGGACTTTATTATTTTAATTTTCATAAATTTTACCACTTTTCCTATTATTTGAGGAGAATCTTTGGAAACGAAAAATCTTATCAAAATTTTAAATTCCGACGAAAATTTTGATAAGATTTTTCATTTTCAAATGTAATAATAAGTGTGGTTTGACACTTTAAAAATTAAAAAAATCTTTGGTTTGAAAAATCGTTTAGTTTTCTGTATCTCAATACAATGTGTTTATAGAAAAACTGAAATACTGTTTTAATTTTTCCGAAAAAAATATTTTTAATTATTTTAATTAAAATCTTTTAGTTTTTTGTTCAATCTTAACATTTCTATTGGTCATCATTAAGGCGGTTAATGAAACAAAATAACCGACTGTCTTTTAGGAACCAGGGCTTAAGGTAACAGCCAGTTATCGGCCCCAGGGGTGACCAACTGTTTGTAAATGCGAAGGATGCGTGACTGGAAACTTTTAAGACGCGGTAATGAGATAAAAGTTGTATAGTGCCGGGTTTATGGGAACGGTTCATTAATGGAAGGTTAGGGACTTGTGAATGGTTGTTTTTTTTTTCTATTGGATTGTTAAGGTTGGTCTACATTTGTGATGATTTTCTAATATTTTTAAATTATTATTAACGGGACTTAATCGCGTAATGAAATTAAAAAAATAATATTTAATTTAAAAATGTGTTCAAGTCGCGAAAGTTTAAAAATATGATTTTCTAATAATTGATATTTTCTTCTATTTAATTTTAGGGTTGGTTCATATTGAAGTTATTATGCATTAAAATATTAAAATCTTGCGTGAAAAAGCAGGGATCGCAGACGTCGCAGACAAAACCGCAAAGTTAAAATGGAGTTGGACGAGGCTCATCAGCCGTATGGGTACGAACAGGTGGGCACAAGTCGTCACACAATGGATGTCACACCTGCAGATGGGCACCGCAGCCGGGGAAGGCCGAGGAAACGTTGGCGTGACGACCTCGACAACTTTCTGAGAGGCTGGTGAGAAGTGGCGGGTGATCGCGAGTATTGGAAGAAATTGGGGGAGACCTGTGCCCAGCAGTGGGACAGTATTAGTCAGAAAAAAAAATGCATGAAAACAATACGTAAGAAAGTTATTAAATGCTGCACGATTTCTAGAATATGTAAAAGTATTTCATTTGAAATATAATACAGTAGATACAACAAAAATCTGACATCTATTACTGATACAAATGACACCGTCTCGACTTAATCATAACACACACTCAAATAAATGAGAAAAACTTCGATTCTGCTGAATTTGCATCGCATCATTACATTATGATTGATGGTGTTCGAGCCGACTCAATTTCGCGTAAACCGAACATGTTCTCTGAAAATAGGGTGACATGATGTTGTATTTTCATTTTGATATTATACATACACAGTAAAATGAATAAAAATCTGAAATTCAAATGATTTTTTTTTACTTTCAAAACTTTTGTGAGTTGTACTAGACATTAAGGATGTCAATAGGTACAATAATTAACAAAAAATAAAATAACAGCAATAAAATAAAACAATTCTTGTTCGATCTGCTACAAAAGCGTGTTTTTTAGTTTTTTAATTGGAGTACCTATATTTAATTTTATTATTTAAAGATCATCATCATTTTAATCTCAGTAAATTCAGGCAGGCGCAGGGCCGGAAAGAATGGCAACAAAAGGAGGCCTATACCCAGCAGTGGGAGAGATCAGGCTGCGGATGATGATGATGATGAAATGAAATAAAAACTATAAAATCATGGCCACAACAAAAATAAAGTTACAATATTTATCCATTATACGAATTGCATTCCTACAAGTAATAAATCAGCGCGAGTGACATCCGAGTGTGACAAATGTTCCGGCGAACTGACGCGAGAAATGGTGTGTGACTTACCCACCTTCACAAAAATGATAATAGTATCCTACTAATATCATTGATTTATTTTTATTTTATTTATTTATTTGAAACACTACCCTATTTTTACATGTATAACCTAATACAATAGAGCAGTCAGCAAAACTAATTTAATTAAGTCAAAAAACAAAATTGAAATTAAAACAAATTCACAAAAGAAGAAGAAAATAATTTTCACTATAAAGAAACAAAATTAAAATTAAAACAAATCCACAAAAAAAATCATTTTCACTATAAAGGCGAAAGTCCGTGTGTATGTGTGAATGTTTGTTACCACGTATCCCCATAACTACTAAACCGATTTTGATGAAATTTTGAATGTGGATATTTTAGGTTCACATAGGCTAATCTTATTTTAGAAAATTAACCATGTTGACTTTTAACTGCGGGTAACACCGCGGGGCGCAGCTAGTTTCTTAATATTTGGTACCTTTTCAAAATGGTAAAGTACCTATAAAGGTTAAAACTGACCAGTCGAACCTCACCGCATCGCCTTGGCATTCTTTGTAGACCAACGCTCACTACATCAACTTCGTAACGTCACCGGATCGCCGCATCGCAAGCCAAAAGTGAAGGAACAAGTGAACGCCTAAGAGGGGAAGCGGTGCTAAGGCTGATTTTAGTCTCACGCTCACCGTCAGCGCTGATAGGCGAATGATCTTTATTACAATGAAATAAGGATACTGATTGTTTAGCAGAAATGGCTACGCTGATTGCTCTCGTCAGTGCTGGACAGTCAGTATCCTTATTTTATTGTAATAAGGATCACTCGCCTATCAGCGCTGACGGTGAGCGTGAGACTAAAATCAGCCTAAGGCTACTGGTCAGCCTTTGGTATCACAATTTCCAATTAGTATGTTTTGTATGGATGCCTCACGAAAGAAGAGATTTTAAAAAATCACGGTGTATAATTAATTAATCCTAAATCAAATCAATTATAATTGATCTCACAACATACCTCGTCCAATTCCAATGTCAATTTAGGTTTAGGTACTAATTAGATCTTCAACAAATAAGATCAAACTAATTACATGTTCAATAATCCTTAGATAATTAAGTGAGCTTTGACACAGCTTAGAAAGGTGATAGCTCAACAATAACCCTTGCATAGGCTGGATTCGACAAAACTGTCATCTTACTCCCAGAGTAGTTATTCCGTTAGTCGACAGAATTTGAAATACAATTGTTTAGAAAGCGCAACCGAACATTATTAGGTGCATTCAAATTATCCTGGTTGAAAGGTGTCAACTTTACAATGTCAAAATATTCAAACAAACAGTAGTTTACTCTCGAGTAAAAACTTAGGTAATCCAGTTTGGTCGAATCCAGCCTTAGTCGTTCTTGATTGATCGTTGAAGTTAAACAGCGTTGCGCACGATCACAGTTTGGATGGGTGACCGCAAGTGGCATCTGCAACTGAGCGCTTCGTGCTTTGGAGGGCACGTTAAATTGTCGATCCTGGATTTTAAGTCGTTAAGCCATGACGGAGGCTTTCAGGCGTCCTAATAACTGCGTCATCAACCCGCATTAACACGAGCTCTAAACGGTGAAGGAAAACATCGTGAGGAAACCATATTGACCAAGTCTTTCCTGTGGATATGGCCAGGAGCAGGATAAAAGAGGAGGAGGATGCAAGCCTACTCCATCTCAACATTGTCCCAGGCACTACAGTGTGTGTAGGCAAAGATTGCCTCCTGACACCTGTTTTAATCATCTAGTAAAGATATAGAAGGTAGGCCTAAGTACATACTTTCGGATTTATATTAGTAGGAAGAACCAGCTGTTTTTTGTTAGCATTGGCTAAACAATCACAGAGTAGTCAATTGACACAGCGCGGAATTATCCAGCCCTTAATTAGGTAGTTTGACGGGTGTCAGCGCTCGCTATTGATTTATCGAGGCCAATTACAGGTGTTGTTGGTGTCAGTCAGTGTGAAAGCGGTATTTATTACCATACCAGCTGAGCTAAGCCACGGTAATGTTATCTTTCTTCTATACAGGGTCCCTAGCCATATTACACTATCTATCGTCGCGATCGCAGTAGAACACTTCAAAATGTATAGGAATTGACGTTTAAAGGTGATGAGTCACGTGGTGAGAACGTCAATTCCTATACATTTTGAAGTGTTCTACAGCGATCGCGACGGTAGATAGTGTAATATGGCTAGGGGGGCAGTATTGTGACTCTGCCCAGTCCTTGAAATAATTACCTACAGCTGCGTGGAACTAACGACTACTACTACTGCGGTGCATTCGCTACTGATTTTGTACCGAGTGAGTACCGAACACAAGGCATGAAGACTCACGTTCTGGCCGTTTGTATGAAGATATAATACTGTATATATAACATTACCGTGGCTAAGCCGTGTTTGCTGTGTTGTATAGTGCCTTAACTTTCAAACCCAAAACGGCCGTGCATTGGTTTTTGCGTTTAGAAAAATTTGTGTGGACATTAAAAGTTATATCTGACACGTCAACTCCGCAACCGAACTTCACCACATCGCATTCTGCGGCTTAGGTATTATTTGTATGGAATTATATAAACCAATGCTCAGTATATTTAGACTGACTTCTTAGCTCAGTTGGTAGTAGCTTTGCCTTCTGCGCTGTAGGTCGTGGGTTCGATTCCCACCCAGGACAAACATTTATGTGATGAACATAGATGTTTGTTCTGTGTCTGGGTGTTATAAAGTATTCTAAGTATGTATTTACATATCTAAGTGTTCTATCAGTTATCTGGTTCCCATAGTACAAGCTTTGCTTAGTTTGGGGCTAGATGGCGCTGTGTGAAATGTCCAGCAATATTTATTTATTTATTTATTTATATCAATTCCGTAGCGTCACCGGATCACTACATCGCAAGCCGTCAAAGCGAGTCAAAGCGAGGTTCACTGGTTGACCACGCGACAGTACCTATGTTTTGCAGCTCTTAATCAGTATGAAGATGTATGCAATACTCAATCATTGTAGTGTTGGAGCTTGATTGTATTGTTCGATTGCGTGCGTACTGATGTACGATCCAACAATGGAATTTGAACCATCTTAATCAAACACACATTCAAATCAAAAGTCAACAACTCACTATACCACCACGGCTCTATTAATAATTGAATATCTTAAAATCAATTCAAACAATACACAATCCAACTAAAACACATTAACAAACATACTAACTCAATTCACGCTGATGTCCAATTACTAGATTTCACTAACACCCTGTTTATTATTCATCCATTTGTCACCCGGCGGACAATTCGAGGTGGTTGACAATAGGCCGATCTACACAAAGTAGTAAATTAATAGAAAGCATAATACGACTGGCCCCTAAGATCAGTTGGTAGTGGCTGTGCCTTCTAGAGTAGGATTTAACACTCAAGTCCTACGGAAAAAGCGGGAACTAATTGTTTTATATACTTTGTTATGCTCTTTTAGTCAAGGTCGTTCAATTGTTGTGGTGTATAGAGCTAACAAACGTACAAACTAGCATAATTATTATTGTTCAAGCCTTATTTGGACAATTAGTATTTTTTTTCATAACCTAGTTCTGCGATAGCAGCGCTGCGTCTATCGGACTTCAGTGCTGAATCCAACTTTACATTGTACAAGTACACTGTAGGTCATGGGTTCGATTCTCACCCAGGATGAACATTTTGTGATGAACGTAGATTATGTTTGTTCTATGTTTGGTTGTTATAAAATATTAAGTATAATGTATTCTATAAGTTATCTAGTTCTGATAGTACAAGCTTTGCTTAGCTTGAGAGCTAGGTGGAGCTGTGAGAAATGTATACAAATATTTATTTTTGTATTGATATTTATTAATCAGCCTGGTGAAACGAAAGAGTGTATCGGACAACTTTATAAGGAAAATCTAGGCGAATATACTAAGATCTTGGAATTAGTGACATTTTAAAAAGCTTTTTCTGAAGATTTGAGTACTATCGGGACCTTAATATTAAGAGTCAAAAATAAGTCCGACCTTTAAATATTTTCGGTTCGGTATTTAACAAGATTTTAATCCGTGATCATCATCATAATCATCATTACCTTGGAACTCAAAGTCTAGTCGTGTATGCTTACTGTTCATATATTACGAACACATTACATTTGTTACTCTAATAGTTACCCTAATGTCCAGTAACAAAAACATAGTTAAGTTAGCATCAAATATGTAGATTGGATTTCATTGTAAGCGTTAAGTTAACAAGTAATGGCTATTGTAAGTTAATAGATTAACACTGGACACTATTATGTATGCAGATTAACTTAAGCTTAGATTAGTAAGAGACTTCGTTAAAGTGAATGGTCATTTTAATTTATAAAGCAAATTACACTTTACGAAAAGGGTCATTGAATCGGAAAACAATGGTTGTCTGTAAAGTCGGCTTAAGGACAATAATTTTACGCGATACCGTCATAAGAAAATATTAATAAAATAAAATAATATAATAATATTATAATAAAATAATATTAAAATATAAAATAATAATTAATAAAATAATATTAAGAAAATATTAAATAAAATAAATAAATAAATAATGCTGGACATTTCACACAGCATCATGTAGCCCCAAGCTAAGCAGAGCTTGTGTTATGGGAACCACATGACTGATATACTACTTAAATACATTTTTTTTTGTAAATACATACATATTATACATAGAAAACACCCAGACCTGAGACAAATATTTGCAGATCATACAAACATTTGTCCCGCGGCGGGGATCGAATCCGCAACCTCCTGCGTCACAGGCGGGCCTTCACCCACTGCGCCACAGAGGTCGTCGAATTTTGATATTGATAAACGATCGTGCCTCTCTATCGCTTGTTCTTAATTTCTTGTTTGTAATTTGGCAGAAGTTAGCATTATATGCGTCACACGGTTGCAAGCTCATCTCCGCTATTAGAAAGCTAACTGAAATCAAGTCAAAATAATATATTTTACATAAAACATAATTCGCAATTGAGTTCTTTCCTTCCAGTCGCCTAACCCTTGAGCGTGACGGCTTTGACGCGAGTTTATTGCATGGAAAATGGGTAAAAAAGACCGCGCGGGCAAAAGTCGCGCTCGTTTTGCGGTTGAAGTTATAAGCGATAGGTTTTTTTATAAAAAAATTGTTGTTATTATACACAGTAACATTGTTTTACAGTAGGTACCTAGTAAAGCATATTTCAATGATTTATTTATTGATAAATAAAAGTTTGTAGTTCCAGTTTGTAGTCACCAGCGTATTTTTAGCAACCGATTTTCAACATAATAAGCAGTAAATGTAAAGCATTTAGGGTCTGCGCTCACTGCGCAGTATCATAAGCGGGCCGAGGCATAACCGAGCCCGTCACGAAAATAGCACCTTACACACTAAGACCGTATCATACTAGGACCGTCGCATAACCGTTTTGCGAAGCGTAATCTGCCCACCCGAGCCTATAACACAGTAATAGACATTTTGTTGGTTTTATGTTAAATACACAATTATTCTGAAAGCCCATTTTAAAACTTATCACTCAATTTTTTTGTAAATATAGAGCGTTTACAAGCTAAACCACACTAAAATACATATTTCACACAGTTCGTTGTGAAATAAAAAATAAAAAATAAATTGATTAAAAAAATCCATAGTCGTTATAGGATTTGAAGCCGAACCCGGACACACGCAGGAGCATTTCAACCGGGTGTTGCAACCGCTATTCCATCTGGTCGCACAGCAGAGTGCGTGAAATTACTGTTAAATTATTAATTATTAATTATTTCACATTTAAACTGTAGTATTCTTACAATAATACCACATTTTAGTTAGTAAAATGACAGAAAAAATGATCGAAAACGCAGTAGTAAGAAAATTTAGTGCGTTAATAATAATGTGTTTTGAACGGATTTCACAAGAAAACTAATTGCAATAATAGGGGATATATCACTCTACTAGGTAGTACTATAAAATGGCTATAACTGTTATGTTTTGAAGAAAAAATAAAGTAAAAACGTTAAGAAATATAGTTTACTAGCAGTGCCATCGTAGCGTTGCCCCCATAGTGATGGTATATGGTGATCATGATGATGATGATGATAAAAAGTAGCCTATATCCTTCCTCACAGAGTTTAGCTATCAAATGCAGAAATAAATTTTCAAATCCGACTGGTAGCTCCTGAGATTAGCGTGTTCAATGTTCAAACAAATTAACAAACAAACTTTTACGCTTTATTATTGGTTGGTACCTATAGATTATGTGTACTTTCACTCCACATTCAAGGTTTTATTAATATGTAACCTCTTCTGAATATTTTTATTGATTGTAGCTTCATCATTTTTCTCGAAATCGTGTTTTTGCTGTTACTACATTTTGATTTCGAGAGGGCAGTATTGTACCCGATGGGATTTTGACGTTTGATAATGTCACATAACGTGCGGAACGCATTAAGTTATTCTAGATGGGGGGGTTTTCCAATTCGAATAGATGGAATGAAAATTAAATTTTCTTACGCTCTCAATAAGTTTTTCGTTATCCATTTCAAAATTAGTTTCATTCAAACGAAACCCATAGCATAGAATAGCACATTATGTCATAAAGACTGCCAGTGTGCATGCTACTAGTAAGTTCAGGGGGTCTAAAGTGGCCACTTTTGATGAAAAATCAGATGTTTCATAGATGCTTCATCTATGAAACATCTGATGAAACATCAAATGCTTCATAAATGCTTCATAGATGCTTCATATATGAATCATCGATGCTTCATAGATGTTTCATAGATGTTTCATAGATGCTTCATATATGAAGCATCTATGAAGCATCTATGAAGCATTGATGAAGCATTTCACAAAACATCTTTTTTTTTCTTCTTCTTTATTTTGGCTTCGCACGGCTTGTGCATTCAGCCAGTGTCAAGTAACTATAAACTACAAGCACATTCACGAACACTAACGGTTAATAATCCACCATTATTATTATTACACATTAACATTCGAAGAAACACAAGTTTTGGAAAATAAAATAAAACAAAAACGAAATATTACTTCTCAAATTCAAATATTTTTAGAAAGTAAATAGGTAGGTAAGGTACCTATTTACTTTCTAAAAATAAATTTAACCTCGCACATAGATCTGTCAAAAAAGATGTTTTGGGGGTTGCTTTTTGGCGGGAATTTGAGAAGTAATGTTTCGTTTTTGTTTTATTTTCCAAAACTTGTGTTTCTTCAAATGTTAATGTGTTCTAATAATGGTGGATTATTAACCGTTAAGTGTTCGTGAATGTGCTTGAAGTTTATAGTTACTTGACACTGGCTGAATGCACAAGCCGTGCGAAGCCAAAATAAAGAAGAAGAAAAAAAAAGATGTTTTGTGAAATGCTTCATCAATGATTCATCGATGCTTCATAGATACTTCATATATGAAGCATCTATGAAACATCTATGAAACATCTATGAAGCATCGATGCTTCATATATGAAGCATCTATGAAGCATTTATGAAGCATTTGATGTTTCATCAGATGTTTCATAGATGAAGCATCTATGAAACATCTGATTTTTCATCAAAAGTGGCCACTTTAGACCCCCAGAACATAGAGGTTTCAACCAAAGAAATAAGCGGCACGCGCTAAGAGAAAAAAAAATGCTTTGTTTTTTTTTTGCTAAGAATTTTGAATTATGATTAGGTAAGTACCTACCTAATAAAAATAGGAAAAGGTAACTAGGTGCATATAGGCCGTTTAGGAGCCGCTCCCATCGAAAGGCCGCCTAAGCCTTTCAACGGCCGAAAAGCGGCCCCTAGGGGCCGACCTGGCTACGCTACTAATATGTGTATTGACAGATGGGCGGGGATTAAAAATATAAAGGGGTGTCTGCACTACTAAAAAAAAATGTACGAGAACGAGTTGGGAAACTCAAAAACAAAATATTTCAGTTCATCAACTAATACTACTTTTTAGGGTTCCGTTGTCCTGACAAGAAACCCTAATAGTTTCGTTATGCCCGTCCGTCTGTATTTTTTAAGTATTATGTATAAGTATCATAACATAAGTCATCAATATCATAAGTTTTCTTACAATATATCAGTTAAAATTTATCTCAGAGTTTTAAAGATATTAGACTATGAACTATCCTTTATCCAGGGTGTGCGGACTGCGGACCGTACAATGTAAGTATTCATAGTAGATGTTCATTTCCAAAAGTACCTATCTAAATTATCGCATTGGATGTTTATCTGCAATGATAATTTAAATCTGTAGTAAATAAATAACTGAATAACTGAACAATACAATAACTTTTTTATTCTCAAAAACTTATTTTTAAATACGTCTCGACAACACTCTTTTCTACTCGTTTCTTTTTAAAAATAAAGGAATGTTTCCTTTAAGTAAAATACTGTATCTTAAGGATTTAAAGTAGTTTCCCTCCGGGGCCCATTCATTTTTTCCACCCTGTATATGGAATTTAACTTTTTCTACTCGTACATCAACTCGTACAAGGTTGTCAATTTTCAATTTTAGAGATGCAATGTGAACTCAGCCTATATTTTTAAAATTGTTATTTGTCAGCGGACGTCAGTCGAGTGTCAACTCGACCTGACATGCATGCGACCGTCTCAGTAGGGTTGCCACTTTTTTTTCGAATAAAGGAGTTTGTAGGAACTTACAAATAAATAGTAGATTTTACTTAATAAAAAATGTGATTGAAAAATAAAAGTTTCCTTGCTTCTGTCTGACTACCCCTACAAGTTTAAGTTTACATTCACATAATTAATATGACAGCTTACCATGGTTTTGTTGAGTCTGCTTTAAGGGCGTTCCGTGAGCCAAATACTGTATTTCCCTGTATAAACCCTCGATAAATAAAGTGGAAAGTAACTGAAAAGCCAACATGCATCTCTAACATTTTATCTTGTAATATACCGTTTAATTTTAGTTTTAATTTTTATTTAACATCATATTTACTTCATAATAAATCAACGAAAATCACTAAAAATAAGATAAATCTTCATTTGCTTTTGAAGTTGGTGTAGGTAATTTATGTTTTTGGTTTGCTCCATCGGATAGGTCATTCAATTAATGACATAAATTCCGTTCACTTTTTCGATTGGTTGTTATTAGGGATGAGAAAGCTCCAAAAAACTGCATTTTTGTCGTGTTTCGGAGCGAGCAGCGCCGATAAGCGCCGCGACCGGACGCATTCTAAATTTATCTTTAGTCTAACAAAGCTAAGACAAATATTTGAAGTTGCACTCATCGATGTGCTAATTTTAGCTCTAGGCTAGGGTATTATTTTTTGCGGCAACTCTAAGAGCAAAATTTGTAAGTCAGAAGAAAGGGTCAAAGCCATCACACTATCACATCACACTAATAGTTTGAATGTTTGGATGGATGGATTGATGTTTGGGTGGTTAGATGGATGTTTGGATGTGTTTGAACCGATTTGGCTGAAATTTAAAATATAGATAGAAAATAACCGTAAATAGGACATAGGCTACTTTTTATCCCGGAAAATTTTTTGAAACACATCTACTAACAAACAACATAAAATCGCCCAAGTTGCCACTAAGATCTTCGCCTAATATATTTTTTCCCCAAAAATATATTATTTAGGATTCAAATAATATTAGACTTATATTAAATATAATATTAGGTGTTGCAACCCTACGTGTCAGCAAAATAATCATGGCGGCCGGAGATTGACAAGACGGCCATGGCAGGGCAGGACACGCGACGGTGTGGGAACGGTCTGGTGTGGGGCGTCCGGTACATTTCAATACAAAGAATATCATTTTTGCCGGGACGGTGTTGCTACGGTCATGCTATGCGACGGGGTAGAGACGTGATAATGTGTCAGCACCCTTAGTCGTACTTCTATTTCAAATAAAAATAAAAATGTTCAAAGTAAAACCAATTCATAAAATAACCAATTCATAATTTCATAAAAAATAACGATTTCAATTATTGAAATTAGAAATCAGAAAGTAATAACTAGCGGATGCCCGCGGCTTCGCCCGCGTGGACAACCACTTTTTTATCCCACGGGAAACATGAATTTTTTCGGGATTAAAAATAGCCTATGTCACTCTCCAGCCCTCCAACTATCTCCACACAAAAAATTACGTCATTTTGTTTCTCTGTTTTGAAGTGAAAGCAGGACAAACAAACAAACAAAAACAAATGTGAAAATTTATAATAATGGGTTTGGATTCTGGATATTTTTGATCAAGTAATAAAACATATTAATTTCATGTATTTTGTAAATCTATATAAATTTAAAATAGTAGGTATATTCGTTTATATACCTAAATAAATGTTTTTATTCACTCATAACATGGCCCACCCGTGATCCCGCCCAGCAATCCGTAAGAAAATCCTTGCAAAGGAAATACAAAGGCGTTAAAAATAGCGTTGTCCGCCACAGAAGCTCTCAATGACCGATGCTAAATTTAGCATTTTCGAGGGGTCCTACCGACCCCTTCTGTCCATTGAATAATATTCGGATACTGGCGATGGTAATAGGTTGACCCCTTTCGTATTGTATTATTTATTGTAGAATCGCATCAATATATTGTTGTATAAGGTACATTAGCTTTTTGCTTTTCCATAAAAATGTATACGAGAAATAAATTGCCGATTTTTGTGGCACAAATCATGTTTATCTGCAAATGTTTGCTCCGGTGTTTTATGGTCTTACATTTTCTCGTACAAAGTATTATCTTTTTATGAAAAAATGTAATGATTTACGTATATGTAATATCAATCAAACTAACGCCGTTTAGTGACAAAGTATTGTACGGGTCAAAGATTTAATTTAATTTTTAATGATTTAAAGATTATATATTATATATTATTATAGCGTCTTCTTTTGTCGGAGGCCAAGACCCACTTCGGGTCACTGAGCCAGCGGAGTAAGTAAGTAAGTAAAGATTATAAAATATTTTTTTTCTGATATTATCTGATATAAATATTTGTCTTTTATAGTTTTATAGTCTTCACCCACCTTTTTAACCTGTATTTGAACGCGCTGATCGAGGCGATCAGCAGTCGCCATATCGGATGTCATATTGATGATGTGTGTGTAAACAATCTTAGTTATGCTGATGATATTATGGTGTTGCTGAGCGCGTCGGTCTGCGGTTTGAGGGAACTCATCAAAATTTGTGAGGAATATGCCTGTGGTCACGGACTGGTGTATAACTCAAAAAAGAGTCAGGTCATGGTCTTTGAGGCCGGTAAAAAGAGTCTGATAGACATCCCACCTGTCACTTTGAACGGTGCAGACCTAGAGAGGGTATTTTCTTTCAAATACTTAGGTCACGTGGTCACTGCCGACCTCAAGGACAATGACGACATCGAACGGGAGCGGAGGGCGCTGTCGGTGCGGGCGAATATGGTTGCCCGGAGGTTTGCGCGTAGTTCAGAGGGGGTGAAACTTACGGTGTTTCGAGCTTACTGTACCTCTCTGTACACGTGCAGCCTGTGGGTGAAGTATACGCTCGCAACGTACAGCGCCATCCGCGTCCAGTACAATAATGCACTCAGGGCGGTGTTGGGGCTGCCCCGCTACTGCAGCGCATCGGGGATGTTTGCGGCGGCGCGGGTTGATTGTTTCCATGCTACTATGCGCAAGCGAGCCGCATCCCTGGTGCGCAGGTTGCGGGCCAGCTCCAACACCGTCCTGGCAATGATTGCGGCCAGGGTGGACTGCCCCTATACGAGGCACTGTTGCGAGCGACACCTGTCCAGCAACCCAATTAGTTTTTAAGTTACCTATGTGTTGTGTGTATTCTATGTCGTGTGCCTACCTACTGTACCTATGAGTTATGCTCGAAATAAACGTATTTTGTTTATTTTTTTATTTATAGTAGTAATTTAAATATCTTTGGGTTACTTCGGAATTTCAAATATTCATTTAATTTTAATAAGAGCTAAATAGTTGTTTAGCATTATAAGTGTTATAATATGGCCATTTAGAAAATAAAGGGCACGTTAAATTGTCGGTCCCGGCTTTTAAGTCATTAAGGCATGACGGAGGCCTTTTAGACGGCCTAAAAACTCCGTCACCAGAGGTGGCCACTTGCTCATACGAACTTATATACTTTTTTACTGAAATATCCATCTAATATCCAAATATAAGGCCATTTATAAAATAAAGTAGAAAAATGGTCCACAATTGATCATTTTGAATAAAAATTCCTCAAGGAAAAGGTTAAAAAACCCCATTACTTAAATATCCATCTAATATCCGCGTTGCACATAAATCATCCTGTCGTGCATTAAAGGAAGGTAATTAATACATTCGCTCACAACTTCGCTTCTCATTAAGGCGCCATTAGCTCGAGAACATGCCATAGTGCTTTTGTCTCGCTTATTTTATACCAGATGATAGCGTTCATGGATGTTTAACATAGATTACGAACCTACGCTATTAATATAAGTAGAATTTAATTTATTTAATAAACTGTTAAAATGGTAACAACACCATTTGATAAGGATTGTGAAGGTGAGGATCTGACGAAGATATTCGGAGTTATGAATAGAAATGCACCTCGAGATTGCAAAAAATTGCTCAGCTTATAACAATGAAGTTGGTTTTTTTAAATTTTTAATTTAGCCAATTGTATCTAGTTTAACACCATTAGATAAAATCAAGATAGCATCACGGTATAATTATGCACACGTTTCTAAGACACAAAATTTAACCCACCCACGGGTGTTATTTGCACAACAAAGCCTAGCCATTCCCGAAAGCCCCAATAGTAAAACCTACCGGTCCCATTTGCAAATGCTCGTCAACCCTTAATCTGCGTGCGTTTTACGAGACCTACAGCAATATCTGTCAATGTCCTTATCAATAAATTCGGGACGTTTATACCCAATGACGTCGTTTGAGCGTTTGAGGCTGAGTTGGTAATCCGCGGGTCTATGGGACCCCATCTGCATTGTAAGGGTTAAGTCGCGACAAATAGACCATTTGCAAATAATAAGACGCAATGAAAGAATAAATTAAGGGATCGTTTGGGGTGGAAGGTGCTAAAGTGCAAGGAATGGGAAAACAGATTGGAATTTTTAGAGTAAATTATGATTTTACTTTTAACTCAACCCCAGATTTTTGTTTTTTTTTTATAAAAACATTTTCGTCGTGATTGTAGGTTAAGAAAATCTCGCATAAAAGTTAAAAAAAAACGCTTGTTATTAAAAAAAATTGGCAATTAGCCCTTAATAATGTTGTTTACATTTTTGACGTTATAACGAAATCTATTAATCATAATTAATTTATTTGAACAAATTAGATACCAGTATCCAGTCGTAACTTCAGTAATCTTTTAAACTTTGAAAATTATCTAAAGATTAATAGTAACTTTCCAACCAATTTAATTGAATCCTAAATTTAATACAAAATTCATTAATTCTACTCCCCGTTGGGACGTCTTAAGTCGTTTTCCGTCTTGTAGATGGCAATTAATAATTATTGCATCTACTTCCGGTGTTGCCTAGGTACTTCCGGGGAAGTATTTCCGGGAAAATGGTGATAAATATTAACTGTTGACGGAAATATGAAGAGGAAAGGCGGAGACAGGGTTGTTGATTTTTATTCGTTTTAGAAAACAATAGGTTGTAACCAAAAAATATGTTGTAGAGTCAAAATATGCCGGAATTCGAACCTACTACCTTTGACATTATCCTAATTATGATTATGTTTAAAACAAAAGTCAAATCACTATCCCACTGGGACAACACATTTCTATTATAAATAGATTTCCTAAATAAAACTAAAAGACATTTTTTGCGTCTACTTCTATTAGATAAAAGACTATTTTCGCGCTGAATTTGAACTTGGCTGCCGTATAATAAAATAAAAAACATAATTAGAGCATTTAAATGACATAAGTGTTACTACTGTTGCACAATTTTGAAAATTAGGCCAAGGGGTCGTACAAAAATGCCTATAGCACTTTGGGTAAGCTCAGTGAGATTCATGCTTTACAGTTTTTTTTATTCACAAAAGATATCAAAAATATCCGTTTATGTGATATGGCAACGAGCAGTTACAGTAATACAGTCAGTCGTAACACTAGTTTTAATTACAGAGATAGCTAAGCCATCGCATTCATTGCCACAATAACCGCGAACGGTTTATGGCTTGCCGTAAATGATAGATATTATTGCAGTTTTGATCGTATTCGTTTATATAAAAGCTACGAAATTGCTACGAAGCTACGATGCTACGACGTAGCTATGAGCTACGCCTAGTTCTTGAACCAAAAAGGTATTTTTAGGATGAACTTAGGCTGAGCGCAGACCTGAGTCACGACAGTCTTAAGACAGACTCGTCTTTTTCTCTTTCTCTTGTGCATTTACTGTAGGTATTAGACAATTTTGTATGTGAGACGTTTTGTTTGATGTGTGTGCGTCTTCATACTTTTTGTACAGCAATTGTCTGTCTTAAGATTTTTATGACTCAGGTCTGCGGAAGCCTAATAATGTAGCTCTAATATATATAGGTTTATAAGGTCAACCTGTCAGTGAGACTCAACCGCACGTTAAATTGTCGGTCCCGGCTTTTAAGCCATGACGGAGGCGGCATTTAAGCGGCCTAAAAACTCCGTCACCAGAGTTGGCCGCTTGCTCATACGAACTTACTTACTTAATTGTATAACATTATTACATTAAGAAATAAATAAATTATGTTAATGTTAATGTAATGTTACATATCCAGAAATAAAAAAACAATCATTTTTGTACCATAATTTACTTAGTTTCTTATTTTTTCTTACCGTTTCTTATTCCCTAATTTTGACCTCACAAGAAAGTTTACTCAAACAACAGGAAACAGACAGACACTATCAATTCACCCGCAACGTAACACATCATTAATCTTTGATCTATGTGACATTTAATTACCAAAAACACCATATATTAGGGATTCTTCCGGCCAAGAATCTTGTATGGGGACCATGACTTTTGAGCTATCAAACCAATCAAAAATGAGCCTTATGGGAAAAGAAATAAGGTCGTAATGTTTTTAATGAAGACAGTGACTTTTGCACTATCGAACTATTCCAAAGTCAACCTTATAGTAGTAGGTATAAGGGTGTAGTATATATGGTTTTATGTAATTAATATTGTCTTATTGCTTCACGCCTTAGATTTTATTGCGCCGGTTTTACGATCATGTATCATGATAAGACATTGATCCTTAAGACAGCTCTAACAATTTCGATGAAATTTGCAATATTGGCGTTAACGTAGGCGAAAAATTGATCTAGCTAGGTATCATTTCTGTGAAAATTAGTTTTCTCCTATTTTCACGTAAAAGTATGTGCGATTTGAGGTCTCTGCCTACCCCTATGATGGGATACAGGCGTGAGTTTGTGTATATATGTGCGCAATACAATTTGTTCTTTCGCCGCCGCCACCGCCATCTGCTACTAATGGGTAAAGCGTTGTCCTACTACGCCGAAGGCAGAGGGTTCGAATCCCAGTTATGGACAGGTTTTTTTTTCCGTTTTCGTTTTGTCAAGTTTTTTTTTGGATAAAGTTTTTATGTATAGGACCATAGATATTTTGCTTATTCTTAAGTTATTCTTAGTATAACACTATAAACCAGTTAGTTTGTACCACAGTACGAGTACGTGTCTCTTTCAAAACATTCTACAAACCAAACACTAAAATAAAAATACTTAACTATATTACAAAAATACTGTGTATTTCTCAACCATTTTATCGTTTGCAACAAATAAACAGTTTTAGGAATGCATTCCATTTGCTAAATAACAATGGTGTCGAGTGTTTGACAAATACTAGTACATTTCACAGTCTGGCGATCACCTTTGGTGCACGATAAAAGCATGCACAATACCGCTATGAGTATAATGTACGCTATTTGTTTAGTACAATGGTGTCATATACTACTTTAAATAGCTCCGCTGCTTAAAAGTTAGAACTGTAGGGTCATTCAAGTAAATTTTGACTCATGTTTATTAACAAACTGCTTCTGTTCGTGAGATTATGTTATATCCAGGCATAGTTCACGTCACATAAAAAGAACAAACAAAAACAAACTTTTTTTTTTCGTGTGCAAGTGTACCCATGCGCAAACTTCACTCCACTGTCTTCCAGCGTTCTTACTAATGATGATAATGATAGTCTGGCGATCACTTTGGCTCGATAAAAGCATGCACAATACCGCTATGAGTATAATGTACGCTATTTGTTTAGTACAATGGTGTCATATACAACTTTAAATAGCTCCGCTGCATAAAGGTTAGAACTGTAGGGTCATTCAAGTAAATTTTGACTCATGTAGCTAATTTGTTTCATATAAAAAAAATTGACATTTCACACAGCGTCATCTAGCTCCAAACTAATCAAAGCTTGTACTATGGGAACCAGATAACTGATAGAATACTTATATACTTCTTTTTGTAAATACATACATACAATACTTTATACACCCAGACACAGAACAAACATCTATGTTCATCACACAAATGTTTGTCCTGGGTGGGAATCGAACCCACGACCTATTATAGTGTAGAAGGCAGAGCTACTACCAACTGAGCTAAGAGGCCATTAAACTGCTGCCCGCGGTTTCATTCAGGTAGTACCTGGATGTAACATAATCTCACGCAGGGATAATAACGTAGTTTTCTAATAGTGAAACAATTTTCAGAATGGGAGCTGATAACTCAATACATTACAAACAAACAAACTTTATCTCACTGTAGGTATTAGTGTAGTGTTTAGATTTATTTATTTGTACTTTGATGATGTAATACTGTCTCGTTTTATTTCTGTCTTTGGAGAATATTATTTTGTTCTCAGGTAGGTGGTTTAAATTTCGGCTAAGCATCAATTGATTTTTAGTTTTGTATAGAGGATACAGAGCCGTGTTGGCTGAAGGGATTAGTACCTTGACTTTCGATCCGAAGGTCGTGGGTTCAAAACCTGGCCGTGCACCAATGGTTTTTTCGTTTTGACAAATTTATATGCGCATTAACACGAGCTCTAAACGGTGAAGGAAAACATCGTGAGGAATCCCGCGGCTTAGTCAGTCCCATACGTATTGATCATGACTGTCTTTTCTGTGGATATGGCCGGTTAAGCTGAGAGGATGGTGTAAGTGCTGAGCAAGCCTACTCTATCTCAACATTGTCCCAGGCACTACAGTGTCCCGTTCAGTGTAGGCAAAGATTGCCTCCTGACACTGTATAAATCATCTAGTAAAGATGTAAAAGGCCTAAGTAATAGAGAATACAGTCGAATATCATATAACATTTTAATTTTCGTAATATTTTGTTTTAATGAATTTTAGCTGGTCCGAAGTCCGAACAAAATAAACGATCTAACACGATTGACAGCTTCAAGAAGTATCCGAACATCCTCTAAATATTTAACGATACCAACCCTTCCGTACATTTCTTAGTCGTAAATACATCTCCGAACCTATTAGTCCGATAAAATTCAACTAAAACGATAAATAAACCGGACTTTGACGGATTGCGCGTTTCCCTCGCAAAGAATACAAATACCTCAACATTTCTTCGATGAAATGTCTACTAAGCTAACTTGAACTCTAAGCTAAGAGCATAAGAGTTACGGAATAATGAATAACGGTATAACAAGTTAGAAAAATAGTATCTATGTCACATGGGAGCGTTTTGTCCGAAAGTAAACTTATTTATCGAGCTGAATAAAACATTAGGTACATTGATCGATTGGGATGATACATTTTGTTTATTCGTATTGTTAACTAATGATTGGAATCGAATTAATGGTGTAGAACGAATACTATTCGAAATCATGATAATCTGTAAAAATATCCTGGCAAATTTTTTTGCTAGTAATCAAACCAGACAATAGCAATGATTCCGTTATACGCTAACTAAATTGTCACTAGAACCGAAAGCTCTTATTTTGTTCACGCTAAAGGCCTAAATTAAAAAAATCGATGTAATTGTCTTCAAAATGTGGGCATGTACTAAATCTGTATTTGGACATACCTCTGACTACCCCCTTAGACATCATCAAAGGATCTTAAAATGCCTAAAAAGATCTGAGAGAACATCTACCGTGCCTTGGGGATACAGTCGGGATCATATTTCATTTTCGATGTAATTGTAACCTAATTTATTAAATTCTATGTAATTTTTGTGACGAAAATAAACATATTCTATTCTAAACAACACGAGAGCCTGAATGCCATTTCTAAAGTTAGGAACTATTATAATTTAAAAATCGTGTTTTTAATTAGTCAACACCATTTTGTTTCTGGCTAAAAGTACCCAATATAAATACGCAAAGTAGCAGAAACGAAAAGCAGGATAATTTTATTTTTTTTCATTGTGTATTTATATTTATTTTACTGTAGGTACCTATGTTTGTTAGAAGCTTGCTTGTTTCTTCTGTTTGTTAGAGAAATAAAAAAAATGTGTGTCTTAGCGTGAACAAAATAAGAGCTTTTATACATTGTAGCGATAATTTAGTTAGCCTGAGTACAGAATGAGTACAGCAGTATCACTGCCAGTGTATGATCATTGATCACAAACTTGTGCTAATGTTAGTGATCCTAATATCGTCGCACATCATGAAAACACGCTGAAGTGTCAAAATTCACAAAATAGTAAATCTTTGTCCCGAACGAGCTCTCAAGACATTAATCTTGAACGGTTGCTATGCTAGA
The DNA here is from genome assembly GCA_958496255.1 of Camptogramma bilineatum. Classification (NCBI taxonomy): domain Eukaryota; kingdom Metazoa; phylum Arthropoda; class Insecta; order Lepidoptera; family Geometridae; genus Camptogramma; species Camptogramma bilineatum. Next base: position 11,334,374 of record OY292468.1, on the reverse strand, counting down.
TATCAAATAAATGTCCGTTCGGGACATTTTTCAATGTTCGCGATATCCAATGTTCTAAGTGATTTATGATGTAGTATTGTAGAGGAAATTAGTTTTTGGAGGAATTAGATGTATTTGTTTTAAGTTTAACGATTACTGATGCTAATCGAAAGAAGTAGGTAATGTGACAAAAGTACATGATAAAATATGAAGTTAAAATGCCTAAAAAGTCAAGTTTCTCGGTTTAAGTGCTCTGTATGTGATAATTTTCCTTCATTATTTATATCTATCTGTTCTCTGCAAACCTACAATATCTCAACAATATCCCTACAGTGTCCAGTAAGCATAAAAGCGTAGACCGTATAGGTTAAAGCTGTCTAAAGTAGATTAGATAGTCTTAGAGTTAATTTATTAGAACTGGACAGAAATTCAAATCCATATTGTAAAATAAAATCCGACCGCAAGATAAAAGCTGGGATAACTCAAAAACTCCATAATATCTAAAACTTTATTAGAAACGTGCATTACGACTAAGATATTCCGTAATGCACTCCGAAGTTCTGAATAAGCACGAGTGTAAAGCAAAGGCGTCGTAAACAATATTAAATTCAGTAAGTTTTCGCAGTGCCATTGGAAGTGCAGCGTTGGAGTTCGTTTCGGTGTTAGTTGTGCATTTCTGAGGATCTGAGGATGTGAGCCAGGTTTTATGGAGACGGCTAAATTAACATGACTTTTACGCCTTTTACGCCTAATTATTCTTGTGTACACGACCCTGCGCTTCTAATCATCTCTCTCTAGCCTTAAAGGTTTGCTGGAAGAAAACTCTTTTAGGGCTAAGCTCGCCTTTGGTACATGTCCTTTTATTGTGTAAGCTTATTGTTTTGTGTTTCTTTTGAAGGTATACAATAAAGAATAAAGAAAGTTTAAAGATGTGTAGCTGACCATTCGCCTCCGTACTATATCGCCTTTTCGGCGTTCAATTTTGGTTCGCGAAGCGGCGATCCGGTGACGTTACGAAGTGTAGTGAGCGTTGGTCCATAGGATTCCATAAAAAGAATACTGAGGCAATGCGGTGAGGTTCGGATGCGGAGGGGACTGGTAAGCTATAGCCTTTAACTATCTTGAATTAATATATCCTTTGAATATAAACAACAATGATTAATTTAACAACAGAATTAAACAGACTTCAAAATTATGAACAAACTAAAAAAGAAAATTAAAAACATTGTATCTAAATAAACTACATATATTTAACGTGAGTAATTCGCTTGTGCTATTACAATGACAATTATTATTTATTCAATAAAAATAAAACAAACAAGAAAAATTTCAGTTCTTCAGTTAATCCTAGATTATAATAATGATAACTACTTTTTTAATCCACATTAATATAGAAAATAAATACTAAAAAATTGACGCAATAAATGTAAATGATTTAAAGTCTTATCCATAGTTTCACTATTCTAAGTCACACCCAAGTTCATATAGCATGTCTAAAATCGAATCGATGAACTGCAGAGTATATTTTCGTATGCAAAATATGATTTATGTGTCTTACTACGTCGTGTGCTGTGCAGTCGACACGTTGGACGTCACATTAGCATATTTTGCTGGAATATTCAAAGCAAAACTTTTCCAGGTATCGAATTGAAGATAGATTTCAATATCAGAGTATTACTAAAATATTTTCAGATACGCGAGTTCCTAGGTTCCTACACAATTCCTACATAAATGTAGAATATCAACAATTACCTTAAAATGTATGCATTCCTCTTTTTAGGGTTCTGTACGCCAAACGAAAAAAAATAACCCTCACTATGATCACTTAGTTCAGGTTCAGGGAAGCATTTGTGCTGAAGGCGTTCTTGAAAGATCGGCAATCCTACTAGATGACAACGTCAATCATTCCGCTGCGGTTTATTTCGATCTCTATGTCAGCCATTTGGTGAATAGTAGAATAGCTTTTCAATTTGTTCTGCCAAAGTTCAAACCTTAGCTAAAACCTCACCACAACTGAGTCGTTTGTCATTAGTAGAATAGGAAACAGGCAAAAATCTGAGGTGTAGTTGAGGTTTTGCTTGAGGTTGATAAAAAGTTTAGTACTAGAATTGACACCCTGGTGGCTTAAAACTCCATCACCATTAGCAACCCGGTTGTAGTGTTCGTGCATCTACGTTATTACGATGTTGTCTCGAACATGCGGGTATTCGGTTGACAGTCGCGTGAGAGCCACGGGCGAGAGCGGACGTCTTCACGATACTGGTGTGTAACCGAGCCAACAATTACAACCGTGGTACTAGGAGTATACTACATATGGCGACGAGTCAAAAGGTTAGTCGTAAATCAGTATAATTATATCTACATGGATATAATTAAAATAAAGTACAAATTATTCTTAACAATATTTAAAATGAAGGAAAGAGAGGGAAGGCGGTATTAGGTGTTAGGTATTTGTTAATTTTTGTTAGTTACCTAAGTAGGTACTTATGTAGTTTTGCACTAAGTTTTTGATTTATTCATCGGAAACGACCTGGTGGGTAGTCATAAAAATGTTGGTTTAGGTGGTTTTAGATAATTTAATTCTCAGAAATCACAAATAGGTCACTTTTGAGATACTTAGGTGCTTGCGTTACTTGCGTTTGTTTGTTTAGGTAACATGTAAACAATGCTTACGTGTTTTGATTTATTACAGATGGCTTTTCTTAAAAAGTGTTATCAAGCAGTTGTTTGGTCCAAACAAGACATTAGTGCTTTTATCTATAATTCATAAATATCTCTTAGTTTTCCATCATCCGTTCAACAACTGATCAGTGGAATTCTCACAGAGAGACCAGTCTCGGCGTCGAGAGGCGCCTTAGTAACGTTGGATAGTTGTCCAATTTGAACGGTGTTTTGCCTTAATCCATTGAGACATTTAGAGATGGTCGGAATTTGTAAAAAATTAAAATAAAGAAAATATATTGCTTACGAGAATATTGACGGTTTTCAAAACGATAGGTATTCAAAAAGTAAAGTGCTTTCTTAATTTATTTCCAAAGCAAATTCGTGCTTAGATGCTGCATTGTTGAACCGAATAAATATACCTAATCTGAAAGTATCTGCCTACCCCTGTGGGAAAAATGCGTGATTTTATGTATGGATGTATGTATGAAAGTGGATTGTAGTGAATACCAACTGTTTTGATAGGTGGATGTTGCTTGTGATCCTAATACTCCACTGCAGTTTGGCAGGTCGGATATGAAGCTGGCGCCAATGTAACACAAATAACAAAAACATTCTATGAGGAATATTATGAATCATTTTATTGAAATAATCAGTACACTGTCTTAATTTATGTTCGAACATTTACATAGTACACTATTATTATTATTATTATTTAATGCACAGGCAGCTTATAAGCTGATGAGTACAAATCCAGTTATTGGTCAGTGCACTTAAAATGTTTGTCAAGTCTGTTTCTGTTCACTGTGGGAGCACTGATAACTGATTCTGGCAGCCGGTTCCAGTCTTTTACAATACGGTTAGACAAAGTATGCTTTCTTGGTTTGCTGGTACCTACTATCTTCTTTGATTCATCATTATTATAATACATCCATGAATGACTTCTATCCTCGCTGTCCTTTTGAGGTGTTCTTAGATTTTACTCAAATAGTCGGGTTTGGACCTGTTTAAAAAAAAAATAATAATAATGAGAGACACTGAGCATAAATGTAGGAACATAAGGTAGGTAAGTACCTGCTTGCTTAACAGATGGAATCCATCATAAGTTCTGAGGATCCTCTCCTTCAGGTGCTGATCTACAACAGATGCGTTAGGCAGGGGAGAGGTCCACCGGTTAGGTTCCTTGCTTTATTTTTAAGTGTCTTCATATTACTTTAATACATTTATTGTCATTATTCCAATACCTACTGAGAACCTCGTAGAGTATATGAAGCGGAAGACCCAGCTCACCTTAAGGGTTGTGCGGTGGCATCTCATCGTAATGTGAGCTTCAACTCATTTATGGTGAGAATACAGACTGCTCGTCTTTCAACTTTTATGGATGCGTGTTTTGTACAGGCGGTTCCGTGGACGCCTGCGAGACGCCCCGTTGGTGTGTGCAAATGGTACGTGATGGTTAGTGTGGCGTTATTTGTAAAGTATGTATGTTGGTTTTAAGGTATTTGTTTCTATGGGCCGTGGACTAAGTAAAGTAACATCTTGTACTTAGCTTATTCTAATGTTGCCTGAAATGGAGTTTATTATTATTATTATTTGTACTTATGTCAAGATTTAACATCTCGGGACTATGGAGTCCCGGACCTTTGATAGGCATGCATGGGGCCGAAGCCAACACACAGGGGCTCTTGGGACTGTTTTGATTATTATTATTATAATTATAAATAAAACGGGAGTTTTGTAAAGAAATAAAATTATTTGTGACACTTGAAAGTGAATTTGTTCTAGAATATAATGAAATATAGTTATTGACAACAGAATCAGAATCATTTATTGCAATACTGTTGTACTTACAAGGGTCTTAGTTTGAATAGGTACAAGTTTGTACAGTTTGTCCATTTCGGATGTCCAATGTTTAAAAATAATTGGTTATTAAAAACCTAAACGTAAAGTAGGTATAAGACTAAGCAAGTAAATGTACACTTTGAAGACAAAGGACAGAGCATAGGAAGCAACAACAATTAGTAGGTTTAATAAAATTAAAATTAAAACCCTTGAAATAGCAATTGTGTGGAAACGATTTTGATACCTACCTACTATCCTTATAATAAGTTATGAAAAAATGAAAATGAAAAAAGTAAGTAGGTATATTTACACAGCAAAACATTCTATGGTCGTGTTTCTAGTTATCCGCACTGGAATTGACGGTCGAAGTGTCATTTTTCATATACCTATTTTTGGTTCGTGCAATGGGCGATTCGACTTATAGCATGCAATTTACAATTTTGAGTAAGTACTTATTATAAGAGACTTATTATAAAATTAAGTATTGCATGACATTCATGATTGTCATTGTAAGCTGAGATTTGAGTAGGTATTCCCGATTTACCGTGCTGTTTTCATTCGACACTGACGTTGGCGGGATTGTGGCGGTTCCTGTCACAGACGCCACAAATAAAAGAAGGAGAAAAAGAGTAGGTATTCAGAAATGTTTCCTGTTGGCAGCCTCACTAGGCAAAGCTTGTATCTAGTTATGACGGTTGGATTCGTCCTTTTTTTAATTATTTTGACTAGCATTGTTTCAATCAATTCATTCAACGAATACTGTGCTACTCTTAACTGATCAAGTAGTAAAGTTGAAACTGATTAACACCTTGAAAGGCCGTTCAACTGAACAACGACTAAGCTATGCGCGGCACATTTTTTTTAAGTAAGAACTTTATTGTAAACATCTTATGTAATTAGTGTTGGCGTGTTGGCGTTTTGGCATAAGTAAATGATGTACCTACCTACAATTATTTAGTATTCGTGTAGTACAGTAGGTATGTATAGGTACTGACAGGATACCTAATAATAAGTAGGTAAATCTAAGTACAGGTACCTACTACATGTTATGCCTTGTTAGGGAGACAACATTGGACTAGGTATCTACTTACCGATCTGTCACTGAATAATGTTCGGCTTAGATGCGCGAGAGATTGTATGTTGGTGAATTTTTGTATGGTTGTATCTACTCAGTATTGAGTTACGATTACGAGTTAATAAAATGAATAAACTTAAGGTTGAATAAATTCCGATGATCCAATTATTATAAGTAATTGAGCAAGAATCAGGAGTTTAAAACAGTCAACAGGCAGTACGGGCCTTCATGAAATTGTAAACCGTGCGTAATGTGTGTCTAGGCAGTAAGGGCCTTCATGAAATTGTAACCGTGCGTGATGTGTCTAGGCAGTACGGGCCTTCATGAAATTGTAAACCGTGCATGATGTGTGTCAAGGCAGTACGGGCCTTCATGAAATTGTAAACCGTGCATGATGTGTGTCAAGGCAGTACGGGCCTTCATGAAATTGTAAACCGTGCGTGATGTGTGTCAAGGCAGTACGGGCCTTCATGAAATTGTAAACTGTGCGTGATGTGTGTCAAGGCAGTACGGGCCTTCATGAAATTGTAAACCGTGCATGATGTGTGTCAAGGCAGTACGGGCCTTCATGAAATTGTAAACCGTGCATGATGTGTGTCAAGGCAGTACGGGCCTTCATGAAATTGTAAACCGTGCATGATGTGTGTCAAGGCAGTACGGGCCTTCATGAAATTGTAAACCGTTCATGATGTGTGTCAAGGCAGTACGGGCCTTCATGAAATTGTAAACCGTGCATGATGTGTGTCAAGGCAGTACGGGCCTTCATGAAATTGTAAACCGTGCATGATGTGTGTCAAGGCAGTACGGGCCTTCATGAAATTGTAAACCGTGCATGATGTGTGTCAAGGCAGTACGGGCCTTCATGAAATTGTAAACCGTGCATGATGTGTGTCAAGGCAGTACGGGCCTTCATGAAATTGTAAACCGTGCATGATGTGTGTCAAGGCAGTACGGGCCTTCATGAAATTGTAAACCGTGCATGATGTGTGTCAAGGCAGTACGGGCCTTCATGAAATTGTAAACCGTGCATGATGTGTGTCAAGGCAGTACGGGCCTTCATGAAATTGTAAACCGTGCATGATGTGTGTCAAGGCAGTACGGGCCTTCATGAAATTGTAAACCGTGCATGATGTGTGTCAAGGGAGTACGGGCCTTCATGAAATTATAAACCGTGCTTGATGTGTGTTGAGACAGAGTGATCCTTCATGAAATTGTAAAACGGATGAAACATTAACCGTGCGTGATACGTCAGGGTAGTACGGGTTTTCATGAAACTGTAAACCCTTTGTAACTAAATATTGGACAGGATGGTCTACTGGTTTGAGGTTGCCCCAAACCTAGTCTGAAAAGGACAAACTACCTTCCACCTCCGAAAAAGCTTGACCTTGCTGGAGATAATGCTACGGTCGCTTTGCGATGGGAAAGATGGAAGTGATCGTTAGATATTTAATTAGATGCTACAGAAATTAAAGGAATAGAATAGAATAGAAAACCCTTTATTGTACGCAGAAAAGAGGATACATTGCAGATATAAAATAGAAATGGCAAGTATAGTAGGCGACCTTATTGCTAAGGACGGTGTCTTCCGGGCAACCTTTGGATAGACTGGAATATTAGAAATAGATAAATGGCGGTGTACAAAGAGACAAATCAACATAAACTTAGAATCACTAATAGTAACACATAGCTAATCTATCTATCTAAGCAGCTTGTAACACCCACTGCTGGGTAAAGACCTCTTTTCTATCACGCCACTCCTGGCGGTTTTGTGCCAGTCGGATCCATTGCTCTCCTACCGCCCTCACAATGTCGTCTGACTATCGGGCAGGTGGTCTGCCTCGAGGCATAGCTAATAGTAACACATAATTTTGAAACTAAAAAACAAATGAGCACAATGATGTTAAACAAAATTTAGAAGATTATCTATAGATAAATACACAATATATCTACTTATCAGTCAACAGTTAACTGTCAATGACAAAAAGTGTTCATGGATTTTAGATTTGAAAATGGTAACAGATTTTGATAAGCGAATAGAAAGCGGCCAAGAGTTCCACAAACTTATAGCTTGTAGGTACTGTAAAAGATTCACCATACATGTCGGAAGTATGGACAGCCCCCAATTCTTCTAGACGACAACGGCAATCATTCTGCTGCGTTTTGGTTCGATCTCATAAATGTCAGCTATTTGGTGAATAGTAGAATAGCTTTTCAAAAAATTTGTTCGGCCAAAGTCCAAACCTTAGCTTAAACCTCGCCAGAACTGAGTCGTTTGTCATTGGTAGAATGGGAAATAGTTGAAAATCTAAGGTTTAGTTGAGGTTTTGCTAGAGGTTGATAAAAAGTTCGGTACTAGAATTGACAACCAGGAGCAACTAGATGCAGTCTCAGAGGATTTATTGTAGAATGAGATCGTTAGCTTGATGCAGGAACGCAAAACGTTCCCTAAGATAAGGAGGAGAAGTGGAAAGAAAAAGTAAATTGTAAGGAAGGAAAAGGATATGAGCATTCCGGCGCAGATGAATAGGAAGCTACTTGAGCTTTGCCCGGAAGTGTGATACGTGGTCATACTAACGTAAGCCAAATATAAACCGGATCCAGAGGTTTTGAAGGTGCTCAAATTTGTTAAGCTGGTCTTCGGTGAGATCAAGATAGCTAGCATCGGCGTAATCTAGTATAGTAAGAATCTGAGTGAAGATGATGTTATGGAATGGACTTAGTCCAGGGTTATGGTATTGAATTAAACAGAAAGCAATCATGATTAATTCAATAATATTGTAACATTGAAATAGGTACTTCAGAAAACGATTTGAAAGTACATATTTAAGGACATATAGATAATTAATAATAATTTAATTATAAAGCAGTTTGGTTTTATTAAATTAAATTATAAAATAAGGAAGGGATGTAGTGTTCGTGCATCTACGTTATTACGATGTTGTCTCGAACATGCGGGTATTCGGTTGACAGTCGCGTGAGAGCCACGGGCGAGAGCGGACGTCTTCACGATACTGGTGTGTAACCGAGCCAACAATTACAACCGTGGTACTAGGAGTATACTACACCGGTCATACGAACAAACATAAAGGTTTATTATAAGTATAACTACTATTTCACATTATTTTATTACCATATCATTGACCTAACAACAAAGAGTATTCAAATGACTCAAAGGAAGTTATTTTCACGATTTTACAGTCTGAGAATGTGTTTATCTTGATTGTATATTTCTGTATTGCAATTTAAATGTTTCATATATTTTGAGCTAGCTCATGACTAAGGGTAGGTTTCACCAACTCAGATTAAGTTAACTGTGGCTTAAAGTGAAAAGTATATACCATGCATCCAATATAGGTAGTAGAAAATACCAGCAAATATTAAAATTCTTCTATTTTACAACGTCAACTATTTCGGTATCATTGCCGCTGCGTTTTGTTTTGTTCTCCAAAATGACAGTAATTTGCAAAATCTCATTGGGAATTTGTTTGAAACGTCATCACAACGGAGTAAACTAACCGCATTGGTCATTAGAAGATTATGAAACAAAACGAAATAGTTGAGGTTTTGCTTTGGTTGATAAAAGTTTTGCTTTGTTATTTTTTTTTATAAAAAATAATGCTATTTGGGAAGTAATTAATCAACTTTTTTGATCTATCTCATAAAACTTTTGAGTAAGCGTACCTACTATTGAATGCAATACAGTGCATTTAAATATTTTTTACCAACTTAGAAAAGGAAAGGATTTATAAGAAAGGTAATCACACTAATATTATAAATGCGAAAGTTTGGATGTTTGGATGGATGGATGTTTGGATGGATGTTTGGATGTATGTTTGTTCCTCTATAACTCGACAACCACTGAACCGATTTGGCTGAAATTTGAAACATAGATAGATAATGACCGGGAATAAGACATAGGCTACTTTTTATCCCGAAAAAATTCACGGTTCCCGTGGGATAAACGAAATAGTAGTCCACGCGGGCGAAGCCGCGGGCGTCAGCTATGACTCCCGCGAATAATGACCGGGAATAGGACATAAGCTACTTTTTATCCCATAAATGGGTTCACATGGGATAGCAACGGGGTAAAACGTTCCTACGAAAAATACACTTTCACGCTAAATATATCGAACAGATTTGGATAATATTTTTAAAACACTAATATCACACTAATAATCACACTATCACACTAATATTATAAATGCGAAAGTTTGGATGTTTGGATGGATGGATGTTTGGATGGATGTTTGGATGTATGTTTGTTCCTCTATAACTCGACAACCACTGAACCGATTTGGCTGAAATTTGAAACATAGATAGATAATGACCGGGAATAAGACATAGGCTACTTTTTATCCCGAAAAAATTCACGGTTCCCGTGGGATAAACGAAATAGTAGTCCACGCGGGCGAAGCCGCGGGCGTCAGCTATGACTCCCGCGAATAATGACCGGGAATAGGACATAAGCTACTTTTTATCCCATAAATGGGTTCACATGGGATAGCAACGGGGTAAAACGTTCCTACGAAAAATACACTTTCACGCTAAATATATCGAACAGATTTGGATAATATTTTTAAAACACTAATATCACACTAATAATAATATTATAAATGCGAAAGTTTGGATGTTTGGATCCATCTTTTTCTTAGAGAACCGTTAGCAAAACTAAAGTGTCACATGTTGTATTTGTCTACAAAATTTCCGCTCGCTTCGCGAGCAGAGGAAGCTCGCTTCGCTCGCTTATTACTTTTAGTATTTTACGAGCAAATTAATTTACTGTTAGGAACCGACAACCACCCATCTTTTTCTTAGAGCACCGTTAGCAAAATCAAGTGTCACATGTTAAATTTGTCTAAAAATTTCCGCTCGCTTCGCGAGCTGGGGATGCTCGCTTCGCTCGCATATTACTTTGATGAGTATTTTACGAACAAATTAATTTACTGTTAGGAACCGACAACCATCCATCTTTTTCTTAGAGCACCGTTAGCAAAATCAAGTGTCACATGTTGTATTTGTCTAAAAAATTTCCGCTCGCTTCGCGAGCAGGGGATGCTCGCTACGCTCGCATATTGCTTTTAGTATTTTACTTAGAGCACCGTTAGCAAAATCAAGTGTCACATGTTAAATTTGTCTAAAAATTTCCGCTCGCTTCGCGAGCAGAGGAAGCTCGCTTCGCTCGCTTATTACTTTTAGTATTTTACGAGCAAAATAATTTACTGTTACGAACCGACAACCATCCATCTTTTTCTTAGAGCACCGTTAGCAAAATCAAGTGTCACATGTTGTATTTGTTTAAAAAAATTCCGCTCGCTTCGCTAGCAGAGGAAGCTCGCTTCGCTCGCTTATTACTTTTAGTATTTTACGAGCAAATTAATTTACTGTTAGGAACCGACAACCATCCATCTTTTTCTTAGAGCACCGTTAGCAAAATCAAGTGTCACATGTTGTATTTGTCTAAAAAAATTCCGCTCGCTTCGCGAGCAGAGGGAGATCGCTTCGCTCGCTTATTGCTTTTAGTATTTTACGAGCTTTTACGAGCAAATTAATTTACTGTTAGGACCGACAACCACCCATCTTTTTCTTAGAGCACCGTTAGCAAAATCAAGTGTCACATGTTAAATTTGTCTAAAAATTTCCGCTCGCTTCGCGAGCTGGGGATGCTCGCTTCGCTCGCATATTACTTTGATGAGTATTTTACGAACAAATTAATTTACTGTTAGGAACCGACAACCATCCATCTTTTTCTTAGAGCACCGTTAGCAAAATCAAGTGTCACATGTTGTATTTGTCTAAAAAATTTCCGCTCGCTTCGCGAGCAGGGGATGCTCGCTACGCTCGCATATTGCTTTTAGTATTTTACTTAGAGCACCGTTAGCAAAATCAAGTGTCACATGTTAAATTTGTCTAAAAATTTCCGCTCGCTTCGCGAGCAGAGGAAGCTCGCTTCGCTCGCTTATTACTTTTAGTATTTTACGAGCAAAATAATTTACTGTTACGAACCGACAACCATCTATCTTTTTCTTAGAGCACCGTTAGCAAAATCAAGTGTCACATGTTGTATTTGTTTAAAAAAATTCCGCTCGCTTCGCTAGCAGAGGAAGCTCGCTTCGCTCGCTTATTACTTTTAGTATTTTACGAGCAAATTAATTTACTGTTAGGAACCGACAACCATCCATCTTTTTCTTAGAGCACCGTTAGCAAAATCAAGTGTCACATGTTGTATTTGTCTAAAAAAATTCCGCTCGCTTCGCGAGCAGAGGGAGCTCGCTTCGCTCGCTTATTGCTTTTAGTATTTTACGAGCTTTTACGAGCAAATTAATTTACTGTTAGGACCGACAACCACCCATCTTTTTCTTAGAGCACCGTTAGCAAAATCAAGTGTCACATGTTGTATTTGTCTAAAAAAATTCCGCTCACTTCGTGAGCTGGGGATGCTCGCTTCGCTCGCATATTGCTTTGATGAGTATTTTACGAACTAATTAATTTACTGTTAGGAACCGACAACCATCCATCTTTTTCTTAGAGCACCGTTAGCAAATTCAAGTGTCACATGTTGTATTTGTCTAAAAAATTTCCGCTCGCTTCGCGAGCAGGGGATGCTCGCTTCGCTCGCATATTGCTTTTAGTATTTTACGAACAAATTAATTTACTACGACAACCATCCATCTTTTTCTTAGAGCACCGTTATCAAAATCAAGTATCGCATGTTGCATTTCTCAAAAAAAAAATCAGCTCCTACCGCGGGTAACACCGCGGGGCACAGCTAGGCAGTAGGACATAGGCTACTTTTTATCCTGAAAAAATTGACGGTTCCCGTAGGATAAACAAAATAGTAGGCCACGCGGGCGAAGCCGCGGGTTTCAGCTAGTATTAATATAATGATAATTATTATTACGGGATTTTATCGCGTACCTTTTATTTATTTTGTTTCCCGACGTTCCATCCCGTGACCACGAACGCTGCAACGTGTTCGAAACGTCGGGAAACAAAATAAATAAAAGGTACGCGATAAAATCCCGTAATAATAATTATCATTATGTTAACAAATCGCGAAAGTTTAACAAGGTAATATTAACTTTTTCAAAATACCAATTTTAACAATAAAATATCACATAACTTTCAAATGCATGAAGCATGATGTCTTACTAAAATTATTGCCCCATCAAACCGTCACCACCAATAAAATAGCAAAAGTTTAGTTTAACCGGCGATTAAATTTATTCACGTGCACCAACTACGTATAAAACGATTTAACGTGTTAAACAGTTATAGCGCATAAAGCAGTAACTGTTATCGTGCCAGGCCACAAACGCTAACGTCAGTTTAATAGTGACACGTGAATGTTTTTTATATTAATATTGGGTTACGACGTTTTGCCTGTTTGCGGGCGAATTGATCCCAAAACTCATTACGTTACACATAAGAGATTAAAAATAAAAAAAAAACCGACTTCAAAGATTGAAACTGAGCAATTTTCTGCACTTCTGTAACTTCTAAGACCCTCAACAGATCCTTGCCAATTTTTTGTGGCACTAATCGAAAAGTAGGTACATAATACCCTTTCAAACAAAAAATAATTTTCCAAATCGGTCTGAGGCGTCTTTGAGTAATCGGTGAATATACATAAAAAAAAACCGACGAATTGAGAACCTCCTCCGTTTTTTGAAGTCGTTTTAAAATAAAAGCAAAGGAAAATAATATGAATATACCTACTCGTATACAGCAACATACAACAACTTGTACCTACGCTAAGTTCTACTTTTTATTATCGTGTCGTCAAAAACAGTTACGAAAATGAACCAAAAGGATTAATTACGTGTACTTAGTTCAATTTTAACCCTGTTTTTCGTTACATTTTCAATTCAGTGTAAAATATAGATTTCAAAGATATTTTCTATTTGTTAAATATTTTTTTAAGTTTGAGTTTTTTAATTTGTTTTCTATTTAATTTTAGCAGGTCATGGATGTTTATCGTCTACTTTCATCAGAATCAAATGACCAAAAGTTAATCAAAATGTGTAGGTACATTTTAATTTCAATGTTGATTATGAATCTATTCACTTATCTCTTTACCAAACCGTATTTGCCCCATTAGCCATTCATATTTGCAATGTCTGTACATTACTGATATACGAGTATGTTTAACTATGAATTATCAATGTCGAGAGGATATCCTTAGTTTGAAAATGAACTCTATCTCCGCCTCATACGATTCACGTCACAGTTCAGATTCATGAGGTAGCAATAACTCGTCCAAATATCAACTCTATTGCAAAGTAATAAGATGTGAGTGACTCTCTTTGATTGTTCATGTTTGAGGAGCCTTTTGGTTTGCAGATAGTATCATTTCAGTGCTATCTTGATTGATATTTGTATTATATTGTAGTTATGTGAAAGTTAGTAAAAAGTCATTTGAGTAAACGTTTAAAAAAAATGGTAACCGTCAATGATCTTTTATACGAGTATAAACTGAGGATGCGTTGTACCCCCGCTCTGGATGACGCACAAAAGTCAAGCTAATTATCTTGAGACAACTCAGTCGCGCTCTGTCTTGCTCCGGTATATTTTATCCCAGAAAAAGGTTCTGTTACCAAGCGATAGAAATACAAAACAAAAAATTTATTATCACGATCAAAGCCTGGCGAAAGCGAAGTTTAGTTTGTAACAATGTATATCGTTGAAAAACAGATCTGATGCTTACAGATTTAACAAATATGTTTCTTTATCACATCACATCACACTAATATTATACACGCGAAAGTTTGGATGGATGGGTGGGTGGATGGATGGATGTATGTTCCTTTAACTCGACAACCACTGAATCAATTTGGCTGAAATTTAAAATACAAATACATAATGACCGGGTATAGATCTTAGACTTTTTATCCGGGTACCACGAGAGCAAAGCCAGGGGGGGAAGCTAGTCAGTATTAATTCAGTACTAAGACAGCACTCAGTAAATTACGCCCCCGGGGCAATACAAACCGCTGATCATCTGTGGCAATTTGTTTGATCATGGTAAAGGCTGCTATCTGACAATATCCTGTAATCCCGTACCCATATTATAAACGTGAAAGTGTGTTTATTTGTTTGTTTATTTGTCCTGCTTTCACGTCAAAACAGAGCGACGGATTGACGTAATTTTTTGTGTAGAGATAGTTGGAGGGCTGGAGAGTAACATAGGCTACTTTTTATCCGGGTACCACGCGAGCGAAGCCGCGGGCAGCAGCTAGTACGTCATATTATATTATTCATAACAACTAATGTCATTAGTGTGACTAAAGCAGGATTGCAGCAGTCATGCAGTAGGACAGAAACAATATTGTTTTAGTACGAATCCAAGCAATGTCAAAACACGCTTAAGACAGTCCTGCTTTATGAATGTTGAAATAAGCCTAAAGCATGACATTTTCAAGCTTGTTGGATTCCAGACACAATAGAAAATCAATTGTGTCTCGACCGGATCCGTGACAAAGCAGATAATCGGTACATTGCTCTGAGAGTTCGTGGTACGGCACTTGGTTTCCTGGCAATGATTTCTTTCGCCGTTTAGAGCTCGTGTTAATGCGCATATAAATTATGGCGCTTATAAAATCTGGAAATATATTATAAGCTGGATTAATTACCCTGCTGAAGCGCTCGTGGCGTAGCTTGCTTGGACGTTCTTGATTGATCGTTGAAGTTAAGCAACGTTGAGCGTGGTCACTTTTAGGATGGGTGACCGCAAGTGTTATTACGAGCTGAGCGCTTCCGTGCCTTGGAGGACAAGATAATGGTCGGTCCCGGCTTTAAGTCGTTAAGCCATGACGGAGACCTTTAGGCGGCCTAAAAACTCCGTCACCAGAGTTGACCACTTGCTCATACGAACTTACTTATTACCCTGCTTTAGTGGATATAAGCCTTTACTAAATAATCCGTAGCAAGGTTGTTTATGGCCCATGTTTGGTTACTGGACAGAATGATGCACCTACTTGTGATCTAATAGCGTTTTGGCAGTGTTATTTTTAGGATCTTTAAATAAATAATTAAAATAATGCAAGACATTTCACGAGCGTAATCTAGCCTTCAAAGTAAGCAGAACTTGTGTTATTGGAACTAACTGAAACTACATTGTATACTTTTTTTGGTAAACTCTTATGTATCTAAAATACATAATTACATAATTACAGTAGGTATTCTCTAAAATTATGTGATGCCCTAGTACATTCAGAAGTGAAACTACATGGTCAAAAATATGATCTTGAGGATGTACCGTTGTAGTATAATTTATCTGTATGATATATTTTTAACTAGATTAAAAGATTGAAAGATTCATCTGGGTCCCAATTCTTTTAATTTACAACGTCAACCATTCCGGTATCATTATTGCTGCATTTTTTTTTCGTATTCCAAAATTACATTAATTTGCAAAATCTCATTGGTAATTTGTTTGAAAACGTCATCACAACAGTGTAACCTAACCTCATTGGTAGTAGATTATGAAACAAAACGAAATAGTTGACGTATCGCTTTGGCAGAGAAAAAGTTTGTTAGTAGAATCGAGGGGCTGTCAAAATAACCCAACTCTAGGAAATAACACTCAAGTCAATTGTGAACTAAGATCTTTAAGAAACTTTAAAAACTGATGGGATTTTAACGAACGGATAGCACATTTAATCGGAATTTTCCGCCGAACGATCCATTGAATAGGAGTTGAAATCGTTCGAATAAGTGTAACTGACTTTAAAATTTCTATAACAGAGATTTTCTTCAAGTTATAAAAGATTCCGATGCAAAGCGAGGTTCGATGATAACTATCTCACTACCAGAGACAGAATAAACATCTACGATCATCAAACAAATCCTTGTTCTGGGTGGGAATCGAACCCACGACCTACAGCACAGAAGGCAGAGCTTCTTCTTCACGCCAACTTTAAAAAAGAAGGAGATTCTCAATTTGTCGGAATCTTTTTTTTTTTTTTTTATTTATGTTCACTGATTACTTAGAGATGCCTCGACCGATTTGAAAAAAAAAAAATATTTTTGTTTATTTGTGCCACAAAAATTTGGTGAGGATCTGTCGAGGATCTTCGGAGTTTTGAACAGAAATGCACCTCGAGATTACAGAAAATTGCTCAGCTTATAACATTGAAGTCTAAGCCTCTTGTTCACTGTAGTACCTACTATTTGAAAAATGAAAAATAAAAAACTAAAAAAATATTATAATGCTTTTCTTGTAGCATTAAAAGAAACAACAATACTGGGTCCGTGTACTGTATTGAAATTGGAAATAAACTTTAACATTGGGTTGTTGTTTGAAAGATAACATGAAAACTTGAATTGAAATTCCTGCCGATGGCTGACCGCGTAGCGTAATTAGGAATAAACAGTCGAAACCAACTTGTTGTCTGAATGAAACTCATCAGATGTTTTAGATTCCTAGGCGGCGGCATGTTCGCGATGGCGGCGACCTTCTGCGGGTCGGCCTGCAGGCCTCCCGGCACGATGACGTGCCCCAGGAACCGCACGCTGTCGCGAGCGAACATGCTCTTCTGCCGGTGTACTCGGAGGTTGAACAGCTTCAGCCTCTCAAACACTGCCTCGAGGTCCTCCAGGTGCTGGTTGAAATCGTCTAAAAGTATTATAAGGTCGTATAAGTATGCGAGTAAATGAACTTCTCTCATCACATCAGCATCACCTTCCTTAACTTTACATTTCAGGTTGGACTTGAAAGATAACATGAAAACTTGAATTGAAATTCCTGCCGATGGCTGACCGCGTAGCGTAATGCCTCCAAAACTTTCCTCATTCGCCGCCAAAAACACACGACCAATCAATCTTTAGCGCGAACTACAGTGATTGGTCGTACCACGCAATGGCGACACCACACCAAACAGTAACAGCCCTCGCACATACGTTCTACCAACAGATCAGAACATAAAATTAAATATAAGGGAACTTACACACGAACCCTTACAATATTTATTAAAAAGATGACACAATACAGGTACAGTTTTTCAGCGGCCTCCGCAATAGGCAAAGCCTGTATCGTGGAGTCCAATAAAAGTTTTATCATGTACGGTATTTCAGACTACTTAAATACGTACAATTTTGATGATAAAGCTACACAAATTGACATAGTTTTGTACAATACATCTATTTATTGTTATATACATTAGTATCTTTACATCCCACGTTAATACAAAATCCCTTACAGCCATAAAACTGTAACAACTAAGTTACAGCGGTTATTACAACGTTATTGTTGTGTCTTTGGTTTATTAGTTAGTTGGTTAGTTGGTTAGTTGCAATTATGTAAGGTTCGGCTTATGGTTTATGGACGAAGTTAATTTGATGGTTAGGATTATATTCGGATATTTGAGTTTTGTCATTATTTTGGTATCTTTATGAAGTACTAGCTGCTGCCCGCGGCTTCACTCGTGCGGTACCCGGATATAAAGTAGCATATGTTACTCTCCAGCCGGATTCTATCAGTTATATGATTCCCAGACGCTACTTGTATTGATGTATTTTCTGTGAATATGGCCAACTTAGCTGATAGTATGATTAGTTTATCACTATGGTGTATTATATTTTTGATACTTTATTTATATCCAAACTCTGTTTAGGTTAAAGTTGATTTTTTTCTCGATTTTCTATTGAACACCATAGGCTTATCCCAAAGGTGGTTCAATAGATTTTGGATTTGAAAACTTCTATTTTATAGAATCTATTTTTATACAAAACCTAAAATACCTTTCGGTTTTAATTCAACTCTCTTTTGGCCTCTAAACAAACTCTCATTTCAAAACATTAACTTTTCCACAAGACCATTCTTAACCCCAACAACACCCAGGGGGTTGTAAATTTCTTTTAAACACTTCTCATTATTTGCAATAGCCACATAACAGTTTAACCCTTCGAAGCAGATGGGGTCCTTTTCACCCAACTTAAGTCAGTTAAACACAGCAAAATATTCATAGCAACACCCGTAGCTATCTGTTACTTAATGATTACTAGTATCATACTTTAATAATTGCAAAATAGTTAAGTTAATATTAATTTAAAGTTATGAAATATCATTCTTTTTTATAAAACATTTTATTTTGACATTTTTGCAACTATTCTTACAAAAGATGCCAGCTGATTTATCAACCATTTTATATTATTATCGAACCTTATTGATAAATTTACTATTAGGTACCTATGAAACGATTTTTATACTTATAATCTTACTTTAAAATACTTAGAGTTACTAGTGAATTGATGAAAATATTTTATCGTATTCTATACAGTACTCTTCAAAGTACTGAGTAAAGTATTTTATTATATAGAATAACACCAAATTAGATCTCAGAAATCAATTGCATTAATGCTAAGAAAAAAATTATTGTATAGAACAAAGCGTTGTAGGATTTTGAAGTATAGCATTGCGTATCTGTGCCTATACCACAAACCTAATCACAGTCGTCTCATCACCGCATTTCAAGCCACATTTTATAGTATTAGGTTTTGACAGATATTGCTATACTCGTAAAACGCAGGCAGAGCCGCGGGCAGCAATCAGATTAGAGGCTTACGGTGTTGATTCAATCTCTTTAGTTTAGGAGGTATAAAATTATATGGGTTATGGGTACCCCACTCGTGTTTTGCAGGGTTATCGAAAATTCGATTAAAATATTTTGTATGGGCAAATATAAGTAGGTAGGTACCTACTATTACTGAAAATATTATGTCCTTAGTTGGCAAGATCTGGTAGCTAAACAATTTTTTGATTTGAATAGATTTTATTTCAAAAAATATTTTAGTAACATAAAAATAACGTATCTAGTAGGTACATAGTTTGTAAGTTTATGCCATCACAGTTCAAATCGGTTGATTTGAACTGTGATGGCATAAGCCATTTTTTTATTCAT
Source organism: Camptogramma bilineatum (assembly GCA_958496255.1). Classification (NCBI taxonomy): domain Eukaryota; kingdom Metazoa; phylum Arthropoda; class Insecta; order Lepidoptera; family Geometridae; genus Camptogramma; species Camptogramma bilineatum. The sequence continues at coordinate 11,314,919 of OY292468.1, read as the reverse complement.
AGAAATAGGTATTACAATAATGTAATATTTGTATGAATAAAAAAACAATTATGTAGGTATTATAATGTAAAATTGATACTTCATTCGGTTTTTTTTATTTATCTTCTCCTAAACGAAAAAACTTGACTTGGATTAAAACGTCGATAATTTTTATTTAATACGTCAGTTTTAACTTTTATTTTTGTAAATGAATATAAAATCAAAAATGAAACTAAACAGCAAATTCAAATTATTATTTATTTACGTAGAGAAGACCAAATCCTTTATTGTATTCTCAATAAATATTGTACAAAATGATTCATAAACATGACCATACCAAAACAGCGGGAGTCGTCACGTGTCCATTTGATTAGTTCTACGTTCATTGGAAATGAGAATATTAGCTTCAATCAAATACAATCCTTTACCCCATAGAATAACACTTACAATCCCTTGGCAAGACCAAGAATTTTCTTTTAAATTTTCTGTATTCATATCAAGCAGTTTAAGTCTTATTGCTTTAGGATAAGGCTAGTTTTGGCATAGCAAGTAAAATGAAGGGTTTATTCTGGTTCACAATCGAATTAGTAGACCGCCCGTGGTTTTTGCTACTCAACACAATAGATTTCTTGAATGGAAGAACTGAATTAACCTATGCTTTTTGTAGAATAAGTTAATGCGGTTTTTACTTGGAAAAGGATCGAATTCCTTTGTTAGGACACCAATTTGAAAATTACTTTAGTTAATATACATTGCTTGGTTTTCTTAGAGCTCCGGTCATGAATATTATAGATAATAGTTCTATGTACAGTACTTCAAGCTTTATAATGGACATCGGTTATTTTCGTGTTTCCCGAATATGTCCGATAGTAGTGTATGATTTGAACAGAATGCGACAGAAGTGCACGTCGTTAGCAGCGCAGCTCGCAAGGCTTGCAACTAATTTGCTATTCTTAAAAATGACATTGATATTTATTTGTTTGCGATAAAGTTGAAATTATGAGTAGGCAATTTTCATTTATTTACAATTAAATAAATCAGAAGGGTTTGTTTGTTAGAACGCGCTTATCTCAGGAACTATCAGTCGGATTTGAACAATTATTTTTGGATTTGATAGATAAACTCTTGAGCAAGTTAAATGCTACTTTTCATCATCATCAACATCAGTATATACTATCACTACGGGGGCATTGTCACGAGGGTGCTGCTAGTAACTTTTAAAATTATTGAAAAAAGATCTAAAGTATGCATCATCTAACATCCAAAAGCTACATCAGCATAACCAGCATACCTACACAAACAAAGCAATCCCCTAGTAAATTGCGATTCATTTCCTCAAAATAAACATGTATGAACACACGGAATTGCAAATCGACCTGCTAATCTAATACGGGAACCCAGAGACCAGATGCGTTCACATGGCAATTCATTTAATTTACTTAATTTTGTTAAAACAGTTAATATAAAATAATTACAAAATTTCAAAAATCGTATTTAATAATAAATAAATAAAATAAAATTATTTATTTCGGACAAAGCAGTCCATAAGTGTTAATAAACGAACAAGAATAAAAGATTAAAAACTATGACATGGTCAATACGTGTGGGGATGACTTAGCCGTGGGTTTCCTCATTATGTTTTCCTTCACCGTTTAGTGCTCGTGTTAGTACCTACGCATGTAAATTTTTGAATCAAAAAATCCATTGATGCACGGCCTAGATTCGAACCCACGACCTTCGGATCGAAAGTCGAGATACTATTCCCTCGGCCAACGCGGCTCTTGACCTGCATAAATAGTCTTTTTAAAATGTTGGTAACACTCGAACCAAAGCAGCGGATAAGTGTTAAAACAAAAAAATGTTATAAATAACAATCATTAGATTTTTTTTCATTTTAAATAATGTAATTAAAAATATTAACCCCTCAAAGCAGACATTGCCGTGTGATCCTCATCTAATACCGAAGCCCAGTGTCGTCACGGTTCATTTGCGAAAAAAATGTCACGAAATTCTTTTTTCGAAGGGACGTGACGTTGACAAATATTAAGGCATTTCCGGTGTTTTTTGGTTTATATTTGAACAGATAATGCAAATTGGATGGTTTGAAATATTCAAATCGAGACATGGTTATTGTCACATTTAAAATTCTGTTTTCGTCGGGGTATGAAAATATTTGGTAATTTTATTGGTTACAGAGCCAAATATTTCATCCTTAGATATTTATTAGACTGTTAAAAAATGTTTATGTAACAATTATAGCACTAACTTTTTTTGCATTATACCTGCACCCTTACGGCATTACCCGTCCGCGTAGTGATGGTATATGGTGATCATGATGATGATGAAAAATAGTCTTCTTCGATACTAAGCAGCTGACTGCTAGTTTTTGAGTTTAGCGCGTTCAAAGAAACAAAAAAACTCTTCTACCTTGTTATATTAGTATTAAATAGATTTATTTTCTCTAAATGAAACAGAGTCGACAAATAAAGTGTGTATGTTTTTAACTCATTAAATGCATTAGAGACTAAAAATTTAATCTCCTTGCAACAAAGACTTAGTAATTATTAAATTAAAACCAAAATTAAGATCCCCTTGTAATTCCATCTCGAAGGGTTAAGCGACATGTCATTCAAATAAATTCTACGTCAGTTCACTCGATTACTAATCCAATTATGATGTAACTTTGTTAAGTTTTAGATTCTTCAAAAAAGACGACCGTCATGTGAGGAGTTGTAGATAGGATCACATTTTTTTGTGATAAAAAATTATAGAGGTACCTAACCTACCTACTTATACTGAGCTGATAATATCCGTACCCATATTGTAAATGTGAAAGTGTGTTTATTTGTTTGTTTATTTGTCCTGCTTTCACGTCAAAACTAAGCAACGGATTGACGTGATTTTTTGTGTGGAGATAGTTGGAGGGCTGGAGAGTAACATAGGCTACTTTTTATCTGGGTACCATGCGAGCGAAGCCGCGGGCAGCAGCTAGTAAGTAATAAAGTCAATTTAAAAAGCGGACGTAATAATAAACTATGTTATTTAGAAAACGAAGTTACCTACGGTTCTTGGCGATCGGTCCAGATGAACCCTTTCGCAGATGGTACCCATTTAACGATTTTAATTTAATTAGTGGGCATTACGTTTATGCGTTGGTTAGCAAATGCGTACAGTTAAATTTTAATCATACAATGTGATTTTATGTTCGGGATAGTAGAATTATTTTAAATCTGTCATTATTACACTGTACAGGTTAGGTAACATTTTGACTCGATAAGGGTGGATACTTTTCTTTTGTAGTTATAAAGCTTTGTTCTTAGGAAATACTACATTATGTTTATTTAATTAAAAGAAAAAAAAAAACAATTGTGTTTTTAGTACTTACAACCAAATTCAAATCTAGATGCTTTTCCGCTAGCTAAACCAAAACACGCTTAGTTAAAACCATTAAATAATTCTACCCCTATGAAACAATTTCATACAATGACCACATCGCCTGCGAATGCATTCGACGTCTCCTAATGACTTGGGTAAGTTTAATTTAATATTAACTTGAACAAGACGCTGGTCTTAGCGACTTTGTAACCTTAGAGTGGCCGCAAACTTGCGACTTAGACATAATAATCTATTTTGTTAGTAACATACAATAAAATTAGCAGAAATGTGTTAATTAAAGTTAGGTACTACATAATATTTCAATAATTCAAATGTCAAAGGTACGCACATATTTATAAATATCATTGCGTCACAAGCTGAGCTACAGGTTGGTGGTTTTTAATAGCCCAGTGAGCCATGATACCTTCATCTTTGCCATTCAGTGAAACAATATAGGCTAAAATCTCTCTCTCCCCGGCTATTCATCCCACGTGGTGGTGGGTCAGCCTTCTTTACATTCTTCTTCCACTTCACCCTATCCATGACGACGTATTCATAAACGTAACAATATGGTATACGCTAAAATAGTAATAATCTATATCTATCTATACTAATATAATAAAGCAGAAGAGATTGTTTGTTTGTTTGAAGACGATAATCTCAGGAACTACCAGTCCGATTTGAAAAATTATTTCTGCATTTCAGCTAAACTCTTGAGAAAGGTTAGAGGCTACTTTTCATCATCATCATCATCACCATATACCACCACTAAGGAGGCAACGCCGCGAGGGTGCTGCTCGTAATATATGAAATTAATTTTGGCTGCATCAAAACTTACCAAAGTCTTGAGTATGCGGCCATCTTTTCCTCAAAACCTATGGTATTGTGCCGTCACGCGCAGACGCGTCGGTAATGTGCGGTGGGATTAGGAAAACGATGTAACTTCGCACCGGTTTCAGTCTCGCTTTAAGTCGAGAACACTACATACTTATAAATGAGTAAATTGCATTTCACAGCAAAGCAAATGAAAGTAGTTACTTACTCCATTGGCTCAGGGACCTAAATTGAGTCTTGGCCTCCGAAACGAGAATTCACCACTTCCTTCTGTCCATTGCTGCCTCTAGCCAGTTGTCGGCTCCGAGGTCGCGCAGGTCAGCTTCTATTCTGTCGCTCCAGCGATACACAGTTCGGCCAACGGATCTCGGCGTTCGTGAAGTTAGCCGTTTCGATGCGCAGTGCAACTTTTTCATACAAAATTTTCTACTGCGCAGTGAAAAGCCTGACTTCACGTACGCCTAGATCCGTCGGCCGAACTGTACTTGGGACGAAATGAAAATGAAAGTACGTATTTTATATTCGTATGAACTAGTGACGTGAACTGGGCATCAGTGGATGCAACTAGCACAGAATCGTGGTGGATACACAAACTTAAGGAGGCCTATACCCAGCAGTGGGTAAAATCGAGCTGTGGATGATGATGATGATGATGATGATGATGAACTAGTGGCTAACTTTGATGACGGAGTTTGGCCGCTTAAAGGCCTCCATGGCTTAACGTTTTCAAACACGTTTCAGTAATAGCTTCCTATAGTAGATAACAAAATTATAGCGCACAAAGCATAGATTAACTTAAAAAACGTGATGTCAAACATTCCTCCTTAAAAATACATATTTTTCATACACCATTATAAAAATAAATAAATCTTATAAGACTCAAGACTTAAGTCGCTAATGCAGAATCACAATATGAAATGAACTATAATGCCGTCTTTTATCACTCTCAAGCAATGAAAAGAAATGGCATATAGCTCAATTCTTAATGCGATTCTGCAATAGCGACCTTTTTCAGCCTGCTGGTATTGCACTTGTAATGAATTCAAAGAAAGAATAATCCATTTGATTGATTGCCAGAAATAAAACTATCTCAACTGGTCCCCCCAGCACTTACTAATATCAATATAATTGGTATTTCGAACCATCTGTCTCGCACTCTGTAATTTGTACACATTTGCAGGACGTACATTAGTACAGTACAGTATTCGACATTTCAACACACACGTGAAATACCCAATAGGTTTTTATGACCAGATACCTGGAAGTCTGCAAATTACATTTTAAGCCTGTTACGACATAAGAAATGCTAGCTGCTTATGAAATACTAGCAGCGCGCTCGTGGCGTTGCCCCCGTAGTAATGGTATAATCAAAGAACTTGTACCTGGGTATAGTGGTTTCAATTGCACATTCTGTTTGTGTTGACATAGTGTAGAATGTAGATTCGATTTCGACAGCCTACCAAAACTACGTTCAAGGACTATTATTTACTATGTGGTTCTAAGTTCAGTTTCCCATTTTTTTGCTTAACTACTTGCTGACATGCATATATATACTTACACATTATTTTAAAAATAACTTATGATAAACTACGAACACAATATTTTGAAATCTTTCTCGAACGCAAAGTCAATTTCAGTAATGGGATGCATTATAAAAGTGCATTGTAACTTGACGTGTACTGTACTATTAGTGATGACTTTATTAGTTCAAAATTATGGGTTCCTAGATAGGAATTAGCTACTATTAAGGTTCGTAGTATCGCTAATTGGTTGCATAGTATTTTTGTTCAATTCATTACTTTATAGGTACAATTATTTACCTTCATTACACTTAAACTCAAAAGTATTACTAAAGTTGAAAGAATTCTTAATTTACTAATGTTTAAACAAGTTACCCATCAAATTTCCATTTTGTCTAGTTGTTATTTTAAAATGTCTGTTAAATTGTTCATGACAAACACTTACCGATAGATATTTTGAAACGGTTATATATAGATATTTTGAAACGTTCGCAACGCGTTTGTATCCATACAAACGTCAACCGGAGTTTTTACCGTGAGTTTTATGGTAAGCGTCCACAGGCCCGCATCGCACGCAGCGGACGGATCGCATCAAGCGGATTATCTGTGTAATGCGATGCGTACGATGCGGACAGGTGGACGCACTTATATGAGTTTCTATACAAATAATACTACGATCCGTTGCGTGCGATGCGTCCGAAGCGTACGATACCGACATTGGACGCTTACCTTTAACGTGAACCGGGGCACACTGCATTTTTTGATGCGCATTTTTGAGCAGCGCATTCGCAGCGCGTTCGCATCGCGTTCGTATAGCGTCGCATCGCGTTTGTGTCGAAACAAACGCGCTGCAAAAAAGGCAGTGTGCCCATTCCCTTAAAACCTATCAAGCCATAAAGGCTGCACATTGGCACAAAGAAATAGACATACATACCTACATACTTACACTTGAAAAACATAACCCTCCTTTCATTCATTCCATGGTAGTACCTATAAATAAAAAAAATCGCAGCATGAAAGTCAAATGTGAGAAAATCCAATTTGTAAAAACACTCTGATATTATTCATCTCATTACTGAACAGAAAGCAGATGTAGGTGCAATTTGCATGCCATTTCCTAGGAAACCTTTCAGGTGCGCACCTGGTAGCTTAATGTTTTTCAGTTTGAGCTGAGTACATTTTTATTAGGAGTTAGAATATCTAATCAGAAGAAAAACATAATTAGCCAAAGGTGGCTAGGGTGCTATTATAACTTTTATTTCGAGTTCAGAAAATGTAAAATATTGTTTTAGCTAGCTATAACTTTTAATTTTAGGTTCAGAAAAAATAATAATATAAGTAAGTACCTAAATGTTTTTTTTATGATTTAGTGAAATAGAAAATAGTGAAAAGAGTTTTGCAAACCAAAGCCATAAAAAATTACAATCAATATTGTTGATTTACTTGGTAAAAGCTGTTACTTATATTATTATCTAAACGTTTTTTTCTCAATTCTTCAGGATCCATCTATCACATCGTCACATCACATTAAAACTACAACTATATTAAACAATTCCCTGTCCCGGCACTGCAATGCTCTTCGAAGGATAAAGTCGCACGAGGACCAGCACTTGGAGAACATTGCGTCATAGGCACTGAACGCGTTAACCTAGGAGGACTGCTTCTGACATTTACACAGTCCTTTATTGTTAATAACTAGGGTCAAATAGATTACCACGTTGAAGTGGCAATGGGCAGGCTTTATAGCACTCAGAACAGATGGCCGATGGGGCGACCGCGGACCGGCAAGCACAGTGTTGGACGTCCACTAACAAGATGGACAGACGACCTTGTAAAAACTGGAGGTCAGCGGTACCTAGATGCAGGCCGCTTCCAACCGCAACACATGGAAATTTTTAAGCGAAGCCTATGTCCAACAATGGACGTCGAACGGCTCAGATGATTATAATGTTAATTCGTAGAAGTATGCCTTAACTTTACGAAGGTATATTTGAAAGAACGTTTGAAACCCTAAAGGAAATAAACAATGCTATTTAAACCTACTATTTCAGTTCTATATTGAACACTAAAAATATATTCCGCATCATTTATTTCACGATCTCAAACAATAAACTATTGAAAACGCTGTATTGACGACTCAATCGGTTCGACAGATTTTATCGACCATACCGGCTCAGTTTTAGAAGCCATACGTGCTGTTAGCATAAAAAAACCTCATGAATCGTTTGTTTGTTCGAATGCTTACACTCTTGATGGAGTTTTTATGCCAACTGAAGGCCTCGGTTATGGCTTAAGGACTTAAAAGCCGGGATCATACATTTTGAATTTAGTATTTTTATTATATTTGATAACTAGCAGCGCCCTCGTGGCACTGCCACCGTGGTGATGGTATAATGTTAATGTCAATGGTAATGAAAAGTAGCCTACCACCTTCCTCAAGAGTTTACACAGCAAATGCAGTAAAAAAAATTCAAAGTTTCAAAAATTATTTAAGTACCTGTCTAAACTCAGCAAGATTGTTTGAAAGATGACATGTGGAAAGAGATAAGTACCTACTGAAATGGAAATTTATGAAAAATAAACATTGCACCGACCTCAATGTAATGTGGATAGGAAGATGAATGAATGAATGAAACCTCTTTGATGATTCAGTCAAACATTATGATGGCCAGTATGTTTCAACTCATATAGCAGCCCCATTATTTTTATCTAGAAGTGCATTGCCGTGTATTCGGAATGGCTCAGAATAGTAAAACAGCAATGCTATTTTTATGAGCCACGTAATCTTGGGGAAGCGGATGCATGAATAACGGTTCGATTGACGAGCGTATGGTAATGATGATTCAAATCGGGATAAAGGTGATCTCTTACGAGCTAAGGAAACCAACAGCCAACTTCTAAAATGAGGTAGATTCCGCTTGCAGCTTTGCTCACGTAGTACCAACTTAAATACTGCCATTTCAGTCCACGATTTACACCTACTCCAACTTTCATCAAAATCGGTAGGTGGGATAGGAAAAATAAATCAATAACTAAGCAGATGTATGGGCACTCTCTTTTCCGCATTTAGATTCAAAGGTGGTCCTTTATGCGTGGGGTGATCTGGCTCATTAGATCTCAAGCCAGCCTAGCTCCTCCCAGAAGCACAGATTCCGCCCACGCATTCCATGACTAGGTGGGCTGCTGATTCTTCTTCAGTTAGACACCCCTGCAGAGTGGGCTGTCTGTGGCATCGATGTTGTACAGATGACCTCAAATTGGTCTCAAACTGTCAAAATAATCTCGTAAATGTCCTTTGTTGCGTTCGGTCTCGTTGAGATGAGAGTGACAGAGCTACTTGCATGGTTACTAAACTCAGTTTGAAACTGAATTTGGGCGCTATCAAAGATAGACAGTCAGGGGTCTTGTGTCTCCATTGAATAGGTAATTTAAAGCTGAATCCAATAATTAAATGAAAGAACACAACTGACCTAATGAATAAAAGCACCAGAAAAACACCAAAAAAGAAAACCCAATTCATCTAAAATCAACTAAATTACAAGATCTCCAAACGAATTGCTTATAATTAATGATGTACAGGATTAATAACAAGGGCCGTATCTCGATCAAGAAGCGAATTATAAGTGAATCTGAATCGAGACGGGGAAGAAATGAGAATGTCACGGTGTAATCGGATGGTTGGCAGTAGACGGGACATTGATAAATAGTCGTCAGTGTAACAAGGCTTTAGGTCAACATCAAGAGAAGAACTTTAGCGATTTATAGCCTACGCAGACCGGTATAGCATGGCAAAATATTTCGATGCCACGGCATCATTTTAAAGCATAGGAATTTATATAGTATTTCTATTTAGATATGTGAGATTGGTAAAAATTTAAATACTTTGCCATGCCGTCCCGGTCTGCGTAGGCCTGCTGCCCTAGCGAAGTTACCTAACTACAATCGCTAACGCTATAGATAAGAGAGAAAGTATGAAGAATGTAATTGAATGATGATAAGTCACGTGGTCAGAACGTTAGAAAAAAGGATTAGATTTGACAGAAAGAGATTTGATACGAAGCGCTTGTAGACTAGGGGGAGACAGGTCATGTCAACTTATTAATGGACTTGAATTGAATTTCAGCGATTCAGTGAGACATGAGAGTAAAAAAATGCTACAAAGAAACTAAAAAACGAAGCATGATCCCTCCGAAGAACGGAAGTGCTCAGCTGTTATACATTATTGCCAGCTGTTACTGTCACTTGCAGTCACACCGTATTGTGACCACCCAGAACATCGCCACACCCCGGACACTCCACGAAATTTCTATGCAAAAGCGTCTAACTACCTATATTTACACTTCACAATGTCAGTTTTGTACACAGTAAGGTTGTCACCGTATGAATAATGTACAGTGTCGGTCTCATCGTCGCGTCTGCGCGTGTGGCGCGTTCCGTGCTCAAAGTCAGCTCCTCGCCAGCTCAAACTCAAGTGCCCATTCTATGCGTAGTATGTCTGTTCTGTGACGTCGCTTAGCTTCAACGATCTATCAAGAACATCTAAGGCTGGTTTTAGTGTCACGCGTACCGTCGGCGCTGATAGACGAGTGATCTTTATTACATTGAAACAAGGATACTGATTGTTTAGCAAAAATGGCAACGCTGATTGCACTCGTCAGTGCTGAACAATCAGTATCCCTATTTCATTGTAATAAAGATCATTCGCCTATCAGCGCCGACGGTACGCGTGACACTAAAACCAGCCTAAGCAAGCTACGCTTCAAGCGCTTCGCTTGCACCTTGGACCGTCGAATTAAGAAGACAAAAGACATCTCTATCGCTAATAGGCTTAACAATAAAACCGGTAGACGCACTCCGGTTAATTGCTTACGATGTCTTCACACAAAGAGATTGGAGGCATTACATTTTATTGTAATGTAAGCTGATTCACTTACAGTAAAATGTTATTTTATGAAAAGTGTAGTATAAAATGACATGCTCGACTTAAAATTATTTTGTTAATTATTTTCTGTGTTATGAACTTGATGAAAAATCCAAACTTATACAAACTTATCTACCAACAGAATTACGGGATCGGACACTACAAATTACATGATTCTGGAGTTCTAAGCACCCATGTTAAAATATCAAACTGTGTGTAAAAAAATGTAGGTATTATGATGCCGACTGTACTCCTAAGGTGCGGTAGACATATTATTTTAGAGTCGTATTGCTCATTATACGGACTAAAGTGAAGGAAAAAATGTTATTTTTCCTTCAATTTTGACATAAAACGCATCAAAACTAATCAAAATTGAAGGAAAAATGACATTTTTTCCTTCACTTTTAGTCCGTATAATGAGCAATACGACTATAAGGCATTTTTAGATCATTTGAAGATGTCTATGGGGGTAGTAAGAGGTATATCGAAACACATTTGGAACATTCCCACATTTTGCAGAAAACATTCCATAGTGACAGATTGCAAGCCCATCGACGCTATTAGAAAGCTAATCGGTTTCCTCACGTTGTTTTCCTTCACTGTTTAGAGCTCGTGTTAAAGCGCACACTTATAAATATTTCGAAACGAAATCCATTGATGAAAGGTCGGGTGCGAACCCACGACCTTCAGATCAAAAGTCGAGGCACTAACCCACTCTGCCAACACTGGTATGTGTACTATTAATCAAAGGTGTACTTAATCTGTGGCAAATACCAGTTCTATTCTAAATTTTTTTCTAAAAATTCTATCTTATTCTAAAATACTAAAGACATATTTTACAAAACCATCTAACATCAACGTATTTTTCTAAAATTATTAAAATAATTTATTAATCCGCCATAAATGAATAAAACATTCCGTTAGAAGTTCCTAAACAGCTAAATGAGTTGAAAATGTAATTCTACTTAAAATTGATTATGCTCCGCTCAAAATACATTCGGAACGCTTAAAATATGAGTTTTTCCTTAATTTTAATCCTACAAAGGGATAATAATAAACATAATCAGCCCCTAAGGGTGGTTATGCAAAAAAGGCCTAAAACAAAAATGTGAGACAATATTTATGTCTCTCACGTATCATTAAGCAGTTAAAACGAGGCCTCAAAATATATGCAAATGGACTGCATTTGAGCAGAAAAATGCCAGGGATGAATAAAATTAAATGGTTCTGTACAAAGTTAATAAACCAGTAAAATAATGTAAGTACTGTTATTTCCTCCAGGGAACAAAAATTGACACTTTAAAGTTGAATATTTCGTAAATATAGCATTAAATCTAAAAATAGTAATAGCAACCCCTAAGTTATTTTAAAAGACCTAGGTATTCAACGATACCCCACACGATGGGGTAGACAACGAAAAAAAAAATTCATCTCCACTTCACAATTTAGGGGAACTACCAAACCCCTACAAAATGACAGCTTTCTAGTACTGACGGTCTCATAACAAATCCTTGGACAGACGGACGGACGGACAGACAGACAGATGGACATGACGAAACTATAAGGGTTTCATGTCAGGACTACGGAACCCTAAAAAACGGAACACCAAAAGATTTGCATAAATGCTCAATATCAGTTACTCCATGTGGATATTAAAAACGATTAGAGCCCCAAAAAATGTCAGCTCACAAAATGACCGGTCATTTTCGCTGTCATTACTGAGATGACCAGCGATTAATATTGTACATTTTTAAAATGACATCGCTTTAGAAAATGAATAAGTTAAGTGACTGATGCCTGAATACTTAAACGCTACTTAAATATTTGAGACGTACTTAATTGAGACGTTCTTACTCTTCAGAATCGTATGAAAATGACGTACAAAAATGACATAATAATATGTCAATGATAAGCGCCCCTTATAGTAAGTAGGGTTTTAATATTCGGGTGTTAATTATAGATGTTACATTATACCTAGTTTGAATAATGCATAAACAACAGACTTCCAACCACGGAAACTTATATAAATAGTACCGAAGTAATATTTTTTCCATTAGCTTTTATTTCTTTCAGTAAAACACAAGATACCAAAGTTTTACGCTGCACCTGATATTCCATCATAGCTTATCGACTCTAGCTAGAACTCTTAATACCAGGAGTGGTCACCCATCCATTTTGTAACTGCACAGAATAAAAAATAAAACTTCCCTGTCTAAGGCTTACCGCAGACCTGAGTAACGGCTGTCTTAAGACAGATAGGCTAATGCTGTTCAAAATATATGAAGACGCACACACTTCAAACAAAACGTCTCACAGACAAAATTGTCTAATACCTACAGGAAATGCACAAGAGAAAGAAAGACTGTCTAAGACTGTCGTGACTCAGGTCTGCGCTGCGCTCAGCCTAATACGAATAGTAAATCGCTATCACTAGTTGCGAGAAAAGCTATTATGAACGTGTTCAAACAAAACCTTAACGAAGCAGCTAAGTACTTATCGCTGGCTGCCAAAGTTTTTTTTTTCAAAATGGCGGACAGTAGGTTTGCCAGGCTCCATACAAAAATGTTCGTACCCCTTTTCTCCAGGAGCCCATAAATACCCCCGAATTTTCAGGGAATCCCCCCATCTGGGAACACTGAGTGCAAGTCGGAGCCAATTTGTTGCTTATTGTGATCGCTCGCTTCCTACTTCCTAAGTAACTACAAATTGGATATTACTCGTTGCAACTTTTTTTATAGAAAAGTCCTTAACGTGTCACACTTGTGTAACAGTGTTACTCGTTGGGAAAAAAAATCCCAATGAGTCACACTGTGACAAGTTCTGGTGTGACTCTTTGGGAATTCACCTACAAATCGGACCTACAAAGATAATGTAATCGTTACATACTCTCGACTCGACCCTTCTTTAATTTTCAATCGTTCAGTTGTCACATGTGGATCTAAATAAGCCTCATATTTTTAGGTACCTAATTCTTAATTCCTTAATTTTTAAGAATAATAAATAACTTATTTATTTATCAAACAAAATCCACAGCTCTTAGTAATAACAAATCGACTTATTCATGTTTCTTACAGCCAATAACGGATTTACATTTGTTAGAATAAGACTTATATTACGACAGTCACTAAGTAGGTACCTAGTATAAGTATTAGAGAAAAGTAAATAAAAATAGTTACAACCAAGCACTTTTCACTAGGTAACTAATAAGATTTCACCATAGAGCTCGTTTTTTTTTTCGAATAAAGGTTATAGCTGACCAGTCGCCGCCGCACCCGAACCTCACTACACCAACTTCGTAACATCACCGGATCGCCGCAAATGAACACAGCAGAATTCATTCGTCTTATGTAAAAAAATTCTTAAGAAACTTAGCTTACACAGCATACTTCTACCTACTGACCTACAAAGGGCTACCCTGCGTACACCCTTCACTTGGCAGCTCTTTCAATTATTTAAAGTGTGCTTCAGTTGGTAGGGAGAGAATGCAAACTTTTATTATGTCCTAGCTTATGCCTGCGGTTTTATTACTACGAAAAAATTTTAGCCCATAACAAAAGCTGCCAGCGAAATATAGTATAAATAGTCTGTTTTTTTTTTTATATAAACTAGCTGTATTGCTCGCGGTATTACCCGCGTAGTGATGTGATGGTGTATAATGGTGATCCATTATACACTATCACATCACTACGGTACAATACAGCGGTAATACAGCGGTTGCTTATTTTATTTAGGGATTCGAACCCGCAATGATACAAGCGATCCTCCTTTAGCCGGAGTGCCTTTACCAACTGACGACTAATGATTCCGTGGCCGAATTGGTAAAGGCACTCCGGCTACAGGTTCAAATCCCGTCGGAATTAAAAATTTTGATAAGATTTTTCATTATCAAATGTAATTGTATGAACGCGTTACTGCATTATTTATTTTTTATCACATTGTTCAGATTAAGTAAAATACAGCTAATATCATACAAGGTAACTAAATAACCTTGAATAGCTAATTCCATTTCCCTTTTACGTTCCTTGATAAAGATTTCTTATCTCTTGTTGCATTAATTTCAAAATGTATTATTCTGTGCGAACTTGGACCTTATTTTGTTGTAATAAAAGTTTCAATGCTAAGCTTACACGTGGTTGTGTGGGAGGACCTTTGTTCCTAGACCTTGGATGAATGTCAAGGAGAAGAAAGCGATTTGTTTCTGATCTGGTGTATTCCCAAGCCACCGATTTTGCTATAGAAACAAATACTTTGGAATTCAAAAACCCACACAAACAAAAAAGTAATACCGACAAAAATGTATCCCTAAACAGGTTAGGGAAAAAATTTCGTCGGTATGATTAAAGAACTTAGGCTTTACCGAGGTCACATTGAGAACAAATGTGAATATGAATTTATAGCAGCTAAAAAACCGAAAACAGTGTTCTTATAAAAAAGAGTAGTTCCATAGGCAATACGTAGTTTGTGCTGCTGCTACGTCACTTCTATTGGTGCCACTGAAAACCAGCGCTTCAGCAGTTTTTGTACTGCTGCAGCAAATGCTGAAGGGCTACTTTCGGTCACTCGTAGTCGTGTATATTTTATCCAGTACCTAATTTATAAAATTGTATGATTGTGACGAAAATCAGTCATTTTCTATTTCTTTCTATAATAAAAGTGTTATAAAGATTCACATTTTGCTTTACGACTGCACAGGACTCAAATATCCATCCAAACGAATTGACTTTTTTTATTTATTTTATTAGTTAATTCCACAGAAGTGGGAAGTAAGGTAAGTTTATTCTCAATTCTGTGGTTAATTCTGAAAAGCGGTTGCAAGAGGAACGTTCCAGATTTACACAAGGGCAATGCCAAGGTCCTTAGATATTTATTCTCTAGTTCAAGGATAATAGCTACAAAGGATAAACTACAATCTCTGTATAATAGAAGGAAAATAACTTGGTTCTAGCTGCATGACAGGGAAGCGGTATTGGAACAAGTTTGGAGCCCTGAGAAACGCCAACCGAGTTATTAGGACCGTTATAATAAAATTGTAACTAGTGGCTATGTGAGCTGTAGACCTTGCGAGTCCGTGTTTGCAAAGCTTATAGAAATCTAAAAGTGAGCAATTTAATAAAATCCAAATTATAAAACCAACTTAGGTACAGTTACAACGTTTCAAACAAAAAAGAACCATCGAAATTGGATGTCATAAGGCGGAGTAGCCCCTGTAGCCCCTTTTTGCCCCTTTTTAGAGGAAGTACCCTGATGACAAAACAAAATCTATAAAATTATCGAACCTGCTCACAAAATACGAGAAATAGTTGAGAGTGACCTGCCCCCATACCATGAGCTTTAAATGCGATTCGGTTTAGGTCCTAAACTCAACTGCTTCGCTAATTTGTCACGTGACGTATGCTATGACGCTGATGAACCTATGAACCTAAACCAAGGATTTCATATACTACGTAACTGGATAGTTCACTGAAACAGAAAACGCGGTCCGTCACTGAAACAGAAAACCTAAACTGAACTGAATTGTTTACTAAGGCCGGTTACAGTGCTCGACCGAGCGTCAGTGCGTACGTCAGTCGCGCTTGTCATATGTATGAAAATTCATAAACCGTACAGTGCTAGACCGACCGTACGCACGTGATAGATTATTTAAAAATAAGGCTCCAAATAACGAAATAAATATGTGTATGTGATCTTTTGAGGAATAGTTTTTGTTTAAATGAACAATTTAGTTAAAAGGTACTAGCTATTTATCAAATAATTACATTAAATAACGAATATTATGTACGATTTGTTTTATGGAGATCATCAGTAATGCTTTTTGAACAATATTTGCAAAAAACACTAGTCAAAAAGCATTGGTTTTAATTTTTATAAAACACGTAAACAAGTAAACACAGACTGGGTGGCGCCAGTTGTTTTGATCGCCAGGCGGCGCCGGAGTTGTTTACTCGCCACTATAAAAGCGCTGCCGCTCGGGCAGCATGGTGATTCTTTATTCGACTGTTAAACAGAGCAGAGCTCCAAATACAAGGAATAACAAGCTAAGTAAATTTTATAGTTCATTATTGTTGTATTTAGCTGTCTACTTTAGATTTAAAATAATTGTTTATTATTCTATTTTCATTAATTTAGATTAACATTTTATTTTGTTGTTTTTAACGGTTTTCTTTGATTTAAAAGTATTTGACTATAATTATAAATTTATTAAATTATAACTCTTTGTGTTTAATGGACTTTTTGGATTTAAAAATATTTGTCTATGATTATAAATTTATTAAATTAGATTCTGTGTAATATTTAATTGTTTTGATGGTTTAAACTTAAAGAAGTACTTGTATTTCCGTTATAATTTTATTTAAATATTAAATTTATTCAATTTGATAATTTTTGGTATCATTTTATACATTTCATATTTTTCATATTTTCCATTTTTTTATTATCAGAAGTGGGATTACGGATACGGATACGGATACGAAACTTAAAAATTGTTTATGTTACAGGACATGTTGCCGTGGTTCCTGATGGATACAACCGTGGTGGAGAGCCTGCTGAAGGCTGTTCGAGACGCAGTAGCTGACCATCGACGCCGTGGCTACGACGTGGTACTACCATCTTTTGATCCAGAGAAAAATGAAAAGGTGTGGAGAGCTGGTGTGGTTCCATCGACACCATCACCAAAGACATGGAATGGAGCAGCATCACGACGGTGGCGAAAGCAGGTAAAGCTTTGAAGTGCTCTGCTTTATTGTGGTGTGAAACATGGGACCCAGTTAAGGATAGAACATGGGAAGTTTTCAAAATCATCTTGCAAGATTTGTATCCTGAAAAGCGAAACCTAACCGAACTTTTTTTTTTTTTTTTTCGAAAGTAGTTTTAATGACATCTGAGGTAGCTGAACCATATTGTGAATATGCTTCTCCCTAAGCTTTATCTTTTAAGAAACATTTTAATAGATTTTACTGAGAAACAACTAACTAGTCTAGCTTGTTGGAATGGCTTTGCATATTAATTGTGTTAAAAAAAAACAACAGAATTTATTTGCTATTTTCACAATATACGTCAAAAATCCTTATAAAACGCCCCATTGATTTTAGTTATAGAACTGACCGACATAACAGAAATAATGATTCAAATGGTATACCTAATTATCTAGCAACAAACGATCAAAGTTTCACCAAGTTTTGTATTTTAAATAAAACCATATAATGTTGTCAGCTAAATTGAAGACAATTACATTATTTGAAACTGCTATCATTGTAATAACAGATAGATGAATAATATTTTACTTTCAATCAGATGATACCTACAGTCTCTGTTTAAAGATATGTTTATTCAGCATCTTATTATGATATCCACTTGTACCCCTTGTAGCAATGGTCAAGTTTAAAGATACCTAGCTACGATTAGAAATAATATGTTTATCAGAATAATAAATTACACATCAGAATGGCCAAACGGTTATGCAAAGTACAAACTAACTCCACAATTATTTAAAAGAAGGAAATATACCACCCATACAAGCTCGGCTAGATGAGATTTTTGACAATTCAATACGACCAATTATAAATGTACAAACTGATCGAGAATTAGTTCAGCGACGATTTATAGATATTGCTAATCAGTTCAAGAAGTGTTTTGATACAACCAGAGGAACCAATAAAACATAACACATCCATCATGATAAACTTCAATAACTTGAATTATACAGTAGCCAAAAATAAATTTTAAAATGTGGCTTGGAGTTTAACAAAACGCTTCTTTTGAAAAATTACTATAAAGTCAAGATGAACACCGTGATAGATTATTAAAATAAGTACTAAATTAGAATGTAAAACAAAAACAAAACCAAACAAAAAAAAATTTTTTTTTGTTTAATGATTATTAGTTATTAACAATAATAGTAGTACGTAATTATAGTTTAAGTAAGTACAAGTTCTTTAGTAATTATCATGTAAAAGAGAAACATACACATATTTGGGGAGGTTTTCCGCTGGTCGGCTTCTGATCTGATGTTAGCTTGAATGTCACTGGCAGCGGGTGGCAGGGTTAATATGTCAAGGTCATAAGTCATTAGATACTGCTAGTCGGTCTCTGCCCTGATACTTCACTGATACTCATGGTGTAGCAGGTGATAGGTGCTGTATGCCAAGGCCAGAGATCACAAATAATAAACTGCTGGTCGGTTTCTGATCTGATACTTCACTGATACTCATGGTGCAGCAGGTGATAGGTGCTGTATGTCAAGGTCAGAGATCACAAATAATAAACTGCTGGTCGGTCACTAATCTGATGTAAGTCTGGTAACCATGCTGCAGCAGGTGGGAGGATTTACATGGCAAGATTAGGGGCTATAAATACTATAATGGGTTTGTTGTACTTCGAGAGCGAAGTACTGGTCAGTCTGGCCGTGATAGATTATTTAAAAATAAGGCTCCAAATAACGAAATAAATATGTGTATGTGATCTTTTGAGGAATAGTTTTTGTTTAAATGAACAATTTAGTTAAAAGGTACTAGCTATTTATCAAATAATTACATTAAATAACGAATATTATGTACGATTTGTTTTATGGAGATCATCAGTAATGCTTTTTGAACAATATTTGCAAAAAACACTAGTCAAAAAGCATTGGTTTTAATTTTTATAAAACACGTAAACAAGTAAACACAGACTGGGTGGCGCCAGTTGTTTTGATCGCCAGGCGGCGCCGGAGTTGTTTACTCGCCACTATAAAAGCGCTGCCGCTCGGGCAGCATGGTGATTCTTTATTCGACTGTTAAACAGAGCAGAGCTCCAAATACAAGGAATAACAAGCTAAGTAAATTTTATAGTTCATTATTGTTGTATTTAGCTGTCTACTTTAGATTTAAAATAATTGTTTATTATTCTATTTTCATTAATTTAGATTAACATTTTATTTTGTTGTTTTTAACGGTTTTCTTTGATTTAAAAGTATTTGACTATAATTATAAATTTATTAAATTATAACTCTTTGTGTTTAATGGACTTTTTGGATTTAAAAATATTTGTCTATGATTATAAATTTATTAAATTAGATTCTGTGTAATATTTAATTGTTTTGATGGTTTAAACTTAAAGAAGTACTTGTATTTCCGTTATAATTTTATTTAAATATTAAATTTATTCAATTTGATAATTTTTGGTATCATTTTATACATTTCATATTTTTCATATTTTCCATTTTTTTATTACACGCGTATTTTGCTACATCAAAATCAGCACCGACGATACGCACTGACGGTCGGTGGAGCACTGTAACCGGGCTAAGACGTCATGGTACGGCTACTGTAGAGGAGAACCTTTGAGGAGAACATACAGACAGACGTCCGACAGACATCCGGCGGACAAACATCAACAAAAATCATTTTTGTCCAAGCTGAAGCAATTTTTAGTTTATGATCATTATTGACGGTAACATGTTTTTAAAAGGCTTCACCCGCTGCGTCTTGGACTTAATTCGTTGTGTGGGTGAAGTTTCTATTGTTACTTAATAGCAAAGTTATGTGGTAAAGAATGATCGCTCAGAAATTTTCTTGGATTAATGATACTGATAAATAAAGCTTAAACAGGCTCACGACTGTGTCGCCAGGAACTGTGGATTTCTTCTCAGACCTTTGGACAGTTAATCCTTGAATCCTTCGAAAATTTCTACGGGTTGTTTTTGTATTTTAGGTTTTATTTTATTATCTACATTCCTAACAACCTATTTTTTAGTTGATTAGGTTTTGTACCTTTTTGTAACTTTTATCATAATTATTACATTTCACTGTGTATTTTGTGTGCCTAGTAGCAAATAAATAATGTGTCTATGTATTGTCTTTGTACTATTTTTGGAAGAAGTTTGCATTCCAAGTGATGTAATTTCACAAAATGTCTAGATTAAACAGATTGTACAATTGTTTTCATCAATTAATTTCCCCTCTGAATAGGCAAACCGACAATGCTTTGTCCCTTTTTTTCAAACGGTACGGACCGCAACGCCCAGACCGAATTAAAAGTGCTATTTGACACTCCGTCACATTTTTAACCCGTCTCTTGCATTTACAAAATTGCACGGAACCCCAAACAAATGGAACCCGGCCTGCCAGACATCCTAATGTCTGTCCATCAGTCCCTAAATGGCACACGTCATTTACCAATTACTTTCACCACCGCAACTGAAATATTTTCATGTTCAACACCCATTGCTGCTTTTGAATTTGGGATATCAATATTTTTTATATAGAACCAGTGATGGTTGAGATGTTTACGGATTTGTTGGTGAAGATGAGGTTTCGTGGTAAGGGTATTGTGTTCAGGAATTATGGTTCAAATCCATCTCATGGCTTGATGACGTCATTGCGCATAGCAATGACAAGGGGCGATAGGTGTTGTATTGTCAGTATATTGTATGTATAGGATGAAATTGCGGAAGTGTGTGGCTGCTCTAGTACTGAGTTATTAGATTTGCAGGCCATTAGGCTAGGGTTAGGAAACTAATTGGATGGCGTGAAGAAATAATTGGGATCTCAGGAATAAACTGCAATGAGTACTGATGGGGGAGATTCTATAGTTACGGAAAACAAAAAAATAAACTAGATCAAGTGTGTGAGTGGCTTGATTTTCGCTCAACGGATTTTTCATTTTAGAAAAAAAAAACGAACCTGACCCTATCCCGCAGTGAAACCAGTTGTCTTTACATAAGCGTCAATGGGCTTTCAACGAATGCTAACTTCTTCAAAATGTGCGCATGTGCCAAATATGTGCAATGGATCAATGCATCAACGGATTTTTCGTTTCGATAAATGAAATGCGCTTTATCACGAGCTCTAAGTGGTGAAGGAAAACATCGTGAGGAAACCAGTTAGCTTTCTAATAGATCTGAATGATGATTTTGATAAAATGATTTTTTGGCAAGCATATTATTCCTGATCATACTTATTATATTTGTTTTTGTTCAAATAGAGTGTTCGTTGAAATGACTTTCGAATGTACGTTTTTACATTTTAAATGCACAATTGAGTTCTTCGCCTACTAGTGCAACACCACTACCCTACATAAAAGGGAGATGATTTTCGTTCCAATGCACTTTCTCCCCTTGTCATTAGAATCAGAGAGGGTACCATAGAATACATAATAACCTGTACGCAGACGAATCACTTTGGAAAAAATGCCGATAATTATAATCTTTACTAGCTGCTGCCCGCGGCTTCGCTCGCGTGGTACCCGGATAAAAAGTAGCTTATGCCACTTTCCAGCCTTCCAATTATCTCCACACAAAAAATCACGTCACTCCGTCGCTCTGTTTTGACGTGAAAGCAGGACAAATAAACACACTTTCACATTTATATTATGGGTACGGATTATAAAACTAGTGAACGCCCGCGTCGACTAGGTACTATTTTTGTATCCTACGGGAACAATACATTTTTCCGGGATAAAAAGTAGCATATGTGCGATTCCAGATCCTAAACTATCTCCATTCCAAATTTCATCAAAATCGGTTTAGTAGTTATGGGGATACGTTGTAACAAACATTCATACACATGGACTTTCGCCTTTATAATATTAGTAGGATGTGTGCGTGCATGTGTTTGTACTTTTATCTCCTTCTAATCAGCTTAAATTGCTTATTTTCTAGTTGTAGGTACATGTACCCACTATTTAATATCACTTCTCTCTAGCCGCAAGGGTTTGCTGGAAGAGAACTCGTCGTAGGGTTAAGCTCGCCTTTGTACATGTTCTTACTTTATGTCGTTGTTCTATGTGTTTTATTTGTACAAAAAAGAATTAAATAATTAAATATTATCTAAGCAATCTTTATGTAGTGTTGTTGTCGAGATCTATGTACTTTTTTAGAATTTTCATACAAAAGTCTGTAGAAAGACATAGTATGATTGTGCCTTTTTTATTTAAATTTCTAGAATATCAACAAAATATCTCGCTCATGCGCTTATTTATATACACAGGCGCAATTTAACTATCATTTTTCTGAACCACCATATTGAACTGAACCCTAGAGCTTTCACAGTTCATTTTTCTTTGTCATTACATTTTCAGTGATATGTAGTCACTAGGTGCTCTGCAATAAGTGCTAGATGTACTGTATAGGTATCTAACACTTGTGAGGTGACAATAATGAACCGAAGTGACGAAAGTGCTTTTGTGTACGTCACCCGAAGTAAAATGAAAAAGATACGGTGAATTGTTAAAGTTTTATCTTAGTTTTTAGATTCAGTCAATATTAAATCCTCGGAGCCGACAACTGGCTAGAGGCAGCAATGGACAGAAAGAAGTGGCGAATTCTCGTTTCGGAGGCCAAGACTCACTTTGGGTCCCAGAGTTTGAGTTCCAGTTCCAATGTTAAAGCGAGGGTTCAAATTTCAAATAGCCGAGACCATGACAATTTATGGAAGGATCATGGGAGACCTTTACCCAGCAGTGGAAAAATTGCGCTACTTATAAATCGCGCCTCACTGCTTATCAATTATTATTATATCCAGCATTATTATTATTAACAAAGTTAATTCAGTTCTATGCATTCAATCTTCAGATGTTGTTTTTTATCCGGCTGACTGTCAAGTCACCGGGTTATGTAGATCGCGCGTTTCTATGTATGTGTGTATGTAAGTAATATTCTTTATTACCACGTTTCTCCTAAACGGCTGGATGGATTTTGATGAATGAGGTATCGTTAGAATCGTCTCTATTTCGATTGTGCTCTAGGATACTTTTTATTTCGATAAATCAAATAGTGCGGCTAGAAAATGCAACAATGTGTGAATTTTCAAAATAAAAATCACGCCATCATATCAAAATCCATGTAAAAATCAAGAAGTTGGTGGACTGATATCAAATATAATTTTTTGAAAAATCTAACATGACATCTTCGAAGACTAAATCGACTTCCAAAATTTTTGAAAATCTATTTTTCGCCCTAAATGTTATTGCTCAACAAAACGCATACTAAAACTTTCTATTTAGTCACAGGCAACGTTTAGAACAAACTGCATCGAAATTGGTTCAGCCATTTAGGAGATATCTCATATTTAAGAAATATCGCACGCATTTAATTTTCACACAGAGCCATCTGTGTGTCAACGGGGATCAATCACTAAACGAAATATTGGGTTTCTAAGTATGAGGGCGTATATTCTTTAGCATTCTGAGCATTCTGTTTTTTAAATAATTAAAATCCATCAATAAATGACGAAGTTATTCAAGTTTTCTTTTCGGCCATTTCAAAACGCGCGCTCGGAGCTTCGCGCTGCGTCTGACGTCACCAGGCGCCCGCGGCTCGGTCTACTAGTACAAAATCGCTAGTTAATTTCAAACTAGCTTCCGCCCGCGGCTTCGCTCGCGCGGCACCTGGATAAAAAGTAGCCTATGTCCTATTTCAAGTCAAGAACTATCTACGTTTTAAATTTCAGCCAAATCAGTTTAGTGGTTGTCGAGTTATAAAGGAACAAACATAAATCCAAATATCAAAACTTTTGATATTAACTAGCTTCCGCCCGCGGCTTTATTCGCGTGGTACCCAGATAAAAAGTAGCCTATGTCCTATTCCTGGTCATTATCTATCTATATTTAAAATTTCAACCAAATTGGTTTAGTGGTTGTTGAGTTATAGAGGAACAAACATCATCCATCCAAACATCCAAACTTTCGCATTTATAATATTAGTGTGATAGTATGATTAGTGTGATGAGAAAGTGTGATAGTGTAATTTGAAAACCAAGTTTAGGTAGCTAGGTATGTGATTATTTTGACTCGTACATACAAATTATTAATTAGGTATTACGATTAAAAGTATGTATAAAAAATACCTATTCACTAAAAAGTTTAAAGGCGAAAATTATTTTTAAGTAGGTACCTATCTAGGTAAGTAGTAAGTAGGTAGGTACCTACTTAAAAATAATTTATGTAGGTAATAATTTAAGTAGGTAGGTAAAAATTTAGGTAGGTAAAGTTAATATTAGTGTGATTCGACTCCTGATTGTTAGTTTTGTTTGTTATTGTTTTCGGTAAGTACCGGTACGTACCTAAAAAACCTATTCAGTAAAAAGTTTAAAGTCGAAAATTATTTTTAAGTAGGTACCTACCTAGGTAAGTAGTAAGTAGGTAGGTAGGTACCTACTTAAAAATAATTTTCGACTTTAAACTTTTTACTGAATAGGTATTTTAGGTACGTACCGGTACTTACCGAAAACAATAACAAACAAAACTAACAATCAGGAGTCGAATCACACTAATATTAACTTTACCTACCTAAATTATTTACCTACCTACTTAAATTATTACCTACATAAATTATTTTTAAGTAGGTACCTACCTACCTACTACTTACCTAGGTATTAAATTATTTTTAAGTAGGTACCTACCTACCTACTACTTACCTAGGTAGGTACCTACTTAAAAATAATTTTCGCCTTTAAACTTTTTAGTGAATAGGTATTTTTTATACATACTTTTAATCGTAATACCTAAAATTAATAATTTGTATGTACGAGTCAAAATAATCACATCCCTACCTACCTAAACTTGGTTTTCAAATCACACTATCACACTTTCACAATATTTTCCTTCACCGTTTAGAGCTCGTGTTAAAGCGCATACCTACTTAGGTACCTACTTATACATTTTTCGAAACGAAAAATCCATTGATGCACGGCTGGGTTTCGACCCACAACCTTCGGATTGAAAGTCGAGGCACTAGCGCACTCGGCCAACTGCTTCTCTACCTCTGACTACCCGCTTAGACTTTTTCAACGGATCTAAATATTCCTAAAAGATCTGATAGAATATTATGTCTACTGCGCCTTGGGAATACAGTCGTAATCATATTTAAAAATAAAAATGAAATCATTTATAACTTTTTTAAATCTACAAATCTGCATAAGTACTTACTTAACAAAAAAAACGTGAATGACCTCGAAAGTTTGGATGTTTGGATGTATGTTTGTTCCTCTATAACTCGACAACTACTGAACCGATTTGGCTGAAATTTAAAATATAGTTAGGTAATGAGCGGGAATAGGACATAGGCTACTTTTTATCCAGGTGCCACGCGAGCGATGCCGCGGGCGGAAATTAGTTTGAAAATAACTAGGGATTTTGTACTAGTGGAGCGAGCCGCGGGCGCCTGGTGACGTCACAGCCAGTCGCGGCCTTCTCGCGAGCGTTTTTTAGATTGGTGCACTAAAATCTCTGTAACTCGGTCATTTTTGATCCGATTAAAAAACCAAAAACACAGTATTTTTTGTTTTTTTTGTATCTACAAATCTTCATACTCAACTAAAATTGTGAGTCTTCCTCATTGTGACAACAAAGTTTAGGAAAAAGCGCACGGCATTGAACCCTAGATACCTACTTAATTATAAAATTGTAATTTAATTTTGTGATTGGTAAGATAATGCTGTTTCCAACTTTTCAGTTCAGCCGGGTTTTTTTTATTTTTGAATGAATTGCTTGTTTATCATCTTGCTAATAGGTCTGCCAAATCGTTCCAAAATTCAAGATATTCACGTTAAAGACATTCCCTACGAGACGCCAAGTTTGACATGATAATTTTAATTTTAGGTAAGGATTTGGGTTTAGAAAAGTTGGTGGAAGTACAAGTAAGAAGACTCAAAACACACCGAAAAATATCATGATTAAAACCAAACCAAAAATGTTGCCTCATCAAAAAATCTTTACCTGTGTAAAAATTCATACTCGTACTTTAAAGTCACCGGTGTTGCCACGCCGTGAATAGTTTCCCCCAAACAGGGGAAGTCGACAAAGCAGCGGTGAGTAATTACAGAAAAATGGGGAAGCAACTAGGTCAGTAGGGGTGTAGGATTATGAAGGATGCTGTACAGTATGGTTTATATTTAAAAAATGCCTTTACATCTTTACCAGATGATTTATACTACGGAAGCAATCTATATATAAATCAAAGAGACGTTTGTAGTTCCTAATACATTGTTGAGATGGAGTAGGCTTAAGCAGCACCTGAACCATTGACAAAACTTTATATAAGTAGTCGCTATGTCTTTGTGTAGGTATGCTCCCTTAGGGCAC
Organism: Camptogramma bilineatum; assembly: GCA_958496255.1. Lineage (NCBI taxonomy): Eukaryota > Metazoa > Arthropoda > Insecta > Lepidoptera > Geometridae > Camptogramma > Camptogramma bilineatum. Next base: position 11,288,234 of record OY292468.1, on the reverse strand, counting down.
TCAGATACCATCAGCATTTCATCAAGTTATCATATCAACACATCACAGTAATTTCAAAGCGTATATTCTCTTTCACACACGCTCAATTACCTATCGCGATCAAGCGTCAGCGATCACAAACCTTTGGTTCGATTAAAATGTTCAGTTTGCCAAAGGTTGGCGAGGGCTGATCAAAGGGTGATAGCTTATTCATTTGAATGGAAAATGAAACGTCACATATTCATATATGACATAATATCAATGGAATAGACTAATATACTAGCAATTTAAACATCTTAGCTATGTATACCTACACCTTTCATTTACTAGGTAATTTGCTTCTTGTTCTTCTTAGTCGGGTGCTATTAAGGATATTTTCAACGACATGACAGCAACCGTCTCCTTTACTTCCCTCATGTAGCTTATCCTCGGTCTTCCTCTTCTTCTCCTTCTTCCACTTTTCCTTCAATGATGTTCTTAATGAAGCTGTCATGTCGTATAAGATGGCCAATCATCTTCCCTCTTCTATTATATCATTTGTGTGCTTGAAATGAAAAAAAATAAATTATCTTATCTATCTATCTTATTGTCAACAACTTGCAACAACGATCTTTCCTCCTCGACTCTTTGCAAAACCTCAATGTTGGTCACTCTTTCCGTCTAGCTGATCTTCTCCATTCTACGTCAACACCATATCTCAAAAGCCTCCAATAATAAGTTTGTCCTTTTTTGTTATTATGTGTCATGTCAAAACATTTACCCAGCTCTTATTTACCTACTTCGTAGTTCAATTAACAGGAGGTTCTAGTAAGTTTTCTATATCCATGTTTGCATATGATTGGGTGTTTATTGAGTTAGGCTTCCCGTTATTTTGTTTCGATAGCCGTTGGTCGCTGTGGCTTTTAAAAGGCTTGCCTCGGCTTTTGAATATCAATTGACATTCTATTTATGTTTTCAATTTGTTTTTAGTTGTTTGTGTTTGTTTATTATAAAGTTAACTATTTAATTTAATTTGTTGGCATCGTGATTCGTAGTAATTTTTTGAAAATATATATGTGGTCAATCTGATAAATAATCTAATACAGATCTATGCAAATAATCTAATCGAGAACAAGTCCAATCGAACTGCAAATTGGTCGTAACAGTTACTTAGTCATAACGAAACGTAGACAAATGTCATCGACTTTCATTTCGTCAATAGTAAGTAAGTAAGTTTACTTACTTTTATTTCGTCAATTACCAGCAAACAAAACCCTTTAAGCAAACAAACATGCTCAACAATTTTCAAACCAGTGATAAAACAGAACCCCATCAAAAAGTGGCCATCCAATAATGCAAAGCCAATAACAGCCGAAATGCAAAAAGCTTTTAAACCTGTCAAGTGCTGCAATTTCGCGCGTTGATTGATGCTCGGTTTGGGAACTGGGGGATTATAGAGAAATGATATGGGGTAGCTCTTTGAACGTAGGTCACTTTAGTAAAGTAAGTTCGTATGAGCAAGTGGCCAACTCTGGTGACGAAGTTTTTGTGCTGCCTAAAGGCCATTAACCACTTAAAAGCCGAGACCAACAATTTAACTCCGAAGCACGGAAGCGCTCAGCCATACCACTTGCGGTCACCTATCCGAATATATGGAACACTGTAGTGATTGGGACATTGTTGAGATTGAGTAGGCTTGTCCAACATCTCAGCTTAACCGGTCATATCCACAGAGAGGACATCATCGTTTTATCATCGTTATATAGAGTCCAAGTAAGTAGTATAAGCATGGGTATCCCATGTCGGATATTAATTGTCATTACCTATCTATTTTTTTTCCGGACTTCCTTACCCCATGTGCCAATCCAACGCCCATGAGCCACGGGTTTCCCAACGATGTTTTCCTTCGCCGTTTAGAGCTCGTGTCATAATTTGTTTCGAAAAACCCATTGATGCACAGCGGGATTCAAACCTACAACCTTCCAATCGAAGGTCGAGGTATTAACCACTCGGCCATCACGGATCTTATCAATTACAAGTGTAACAGTATTTACATGATCCTTTGTGACTCCGTCAGTCCATTTGAATATTAATCGAAACCGTATTGCTTTACAATTTGATTACTGATCGGTCTGGCTTGTAAAAATTAAACACAAATTGATTGGTCAATTGAAAATGAAAAGTCTTATCACTTTTCGATTTTGACGGGATTCGAATTGGTTAAAAGGCATTCCGGCTTGAAGAGAACCGCCATTAATGCGGGTTCGAATCCCGCCAGAATTAAAAATTTTAACGTCTTTTCATCCTACTAATATTATTAAGGCGAAAGTTTGTGTGTGTGTGTGTGGGTGTGTGTAAATGTTTGTTACCACGTACCTATCCCCATAACTACTAAACCGATTTTGATGAAATTTGGAATGTAGATAGTTTAGGTTCTGGAATAACACATTGGCTAATTTTTATCCCAAAAAAATGTATGATTCCCGTGGGATAAAAAATAGTAGTCCACGCGGGCGAAGCTTTAGGAGCTAGTTTTAGATAATCTCTTGTTTCTAAAAGTAGATCCTACATCACCCACTAGATAATATTTCCATAAGCACTTATTTCCATAACAGAAGAAATCCCACTTTCCAAACTTCAATGTAAATAAAAAACGGAAAAGAACATTCCTTATCAATAACCTGTCACAAGCATCTGTAAACGCTGACTTTACTAAACTACTTGTGGATATCAAAACAATATCAACCTTATTCGCAACGCAGTAAAGTTCTCGAAACTTTGAAGACAAACCACAAAACTATTTACTCATGCCAAATCAAAGTCAACCTTATTCTTAACACCTTAGCATTGAAATTTTATTTGACAAGTAACCGTAAAACTACTGTGGTTTCTCAAAAGATTTTCAACCTTAATTTACAAAAGTTTAGAGTACAAAATCCTGTACAAGTTTCTGGTAAATAGATCAGTAGAGGCCTCTTAAAGGGATGAAAGAGATAGATAAGGTTCAGTTGGTCTTTTGACGTATTCAGACTTATTCAGTTATTCATAGAACGCCATAAAGGAGTTATCTTGATAAATTTGTATTGAGTTGCAATGATTTTCATGATCGCTGATATTGAATTTACAATATCGGAGAGTTTTTTTTCATGTGGCGCTATTTTTTACAATGGGAATTTATATAGACATATTTTTTTACAATAAATGAAAATCCGGTTCAAATGTGCCTATGTAAGTACTTAAAAGTAATACTACATTCAGTCTTTTTAACATTACTCAAACTCTTTGAGTCAATGGATGTAAGTATGCTTTTTTTAATTAAAAAAAAAACAAATGGTGCAGGTTATTTTTTAAGTTTAACGCAATCACAGTCTTTTTACACATTTATTACTCAAACTCTTTGAGTGAATGGATGTAAGTATGCTTTTTTTATTAATAAAAAAAAAAACAAATGGTGCAGGTTATTTTTTAAGTTTAACGCAATCACTGTTGGTCCAAATATTTAGAAAGTGGTACCTAAGTTTTGAAAATCCGTCGATTAAAAGCTGAGTTTTATTTTATCAAATTACGTTCGCATTTTACTTTTCCGAAGACACTTATTTTTCGCCATTTTATGACCATTTTAACAAAGTTAAATTTTGTAATTTCTGTTTCTTACTACTAAACGAAATAAGGGGCCCAATTCTATTAATTTACAACTTAAACCATTCCATTACCATTACCGCTGTGTTTTGTTTCTTACTTCTAAAGTAATTTGTTGAACAACTTTACCACAACAGAGTCGTTGGTCGTCAGTAGATTGGGAAACAAAACGAAATCTAAGTCTAGTTGACGTATTGGTTTGGTTGAATCAACGGTTGATAAAAATTTTTTTTTAGAATCGGCACCATGAGTTTTTTGGATTTAGTGTTTTTTTAGTTAGTATACCTACAAAAGAATCACCACCACGGCAGAATAAGCTTTACAGCTTACTGCCAAAAATAAAGTTACGAATACACTTTTGAATGGACAATAAAGTGAATATTTGCAAAACCATTCGGCAGCTTTCAGCGGTAATGGCTTTAGAGCGTTGTTTTCCGAAACATTGAAATGGTGTTCGATTTATGTCTATAGTTTTGAAGCCGTCTCGATGGTTATGGTGTGTTAATGACTTTGTAGAGGGCATGAGAGCAAATTGGGAATCTAAAAACAATATGAAAAAAACCATAACCCTCCTTTTTGCTTCGCCTTAGTCGGGTAATAAGATCCTAATGATAATTCTAACTTTAGTATTATAATAAATAAATAATAAATAAATTATGCGAGTACGAGTTGATTTATTTGTTGGTTTTTTTTATGTGGTTATAGGTGTAGGTTGTTATGTGGTTATACTTTAAATAATCAGCCGTTCACCATAACGATTTAACAAAAAGTTAGTCAAAGCACAACAGAATCAAACTCAATATTTCTCAAACATGTATTAATATAATACACTGGGTTGTATGAGGAATGTGATGAGAGTGAATGAGGTGAAAGAGGTGTGTCAGGATCGTAGCAAGTGGAAATCCGTGGTATCTGCCTCTTTGGAAAAGAGGTGTGATTTTATGTATTTATGTATGTATTTCTTAAACAATACTTTGATACAAACTTTCTCTTCTTCTTCTTCTTCTTCTTCTTCAGCATATATTCGCCCATTGCAGGTCATGCCTCTCCAATATTCTTCCACACTGCTCTTACACTGGTTTCTGGTCCAGTCTACAAACAAACTTTAGATGTAACAAATCTAATTAGCATAAAAAGTGAAATTAGTCAACAAAAATGTTTCTACTTCATCATCATCATCAGCCATTTGAACCCACTGCTGGGCATAGGCCTCCCTTCGTGTCTGCCATTCGCCTCGATCCTGCGCTAGCCTCAGCCACGTACAACCCACGGTCTTGCGGATGTCATCGACCCATCGTGCCGGTGGACGTCCCCTATTTCGGTGTCCTTGTCTCATCCACCACTCCGTCAACTTCTTGGTCCATCTGTCATCGCTCCGTCTCGCCAGGTGACCTGCCCAACTCCACTTAAGTCCCAATATCCGCTCGGTTATGTCCTGGACTTAAGACCGTTTGCGGATTTCGGTGTTGGTTGGGGACTTTGTCTAAAAGCGTAATACCGAACATGTTTCTACTTATAGATAATTATTTTCTACAGACGATAAAAAGTGCAAAACATTACCTAGACGTAACAAAAGACCTTATTTATCTCAATAATTCGTATAAATTATATCTTTCTACATAATTGCATCTCTACAGCGAGTCTAATTATCCTCTTAAACTTAGCGCTTGATCTTACTATAATTTAATCTCAGAGCTATTTAAAAGAATATGTTGTAGCAGCAAGTATGAACATTATGGGTTAATGTAGCGGAAAGTAAGAACATCATGGGGTTAAAAACATGAAAGTGAGATGAAAAGTGTTATCAAAATGTTTGATTCCAACGGGATTTGAACCCGCATTAATACAAGCGGTATTTAAAAGGACCATGACGATAATACCTAGGTACTCAGATCAACATTTTTGAATTTTCATTTTTGTTTTAGATTAATTATGTAGTCACAGGCAAGTCCAAACACATACAAATGTATCCTCTTACAGAAATCTACTTAGACCAACATTTTTAGATAAATATTTTTTTTGTTAGTTGGTACTTAATTGGCAAGCCTAATCACATCTTGAAAGTAGTAAGCATTCTCAGTGATAGGTTACAAGTCCATCGCCGCTATTACTATTCTTAGCAATTCATATTTTCCCGTTTTTGCTCTTTTATGCTCTCCGTAGTTCCGAGATAAATGCACGCTTTTAACCCGGATGAATAGCAATCTGCCTTGTTTAGGTATCTTTTGTTACTGGAGTATCTAGTTCGTACCTGAAACACGTAGGTATGTACAGTCAGAAATAAAGTAGTAAAGTGCAATTTCAAAAATAAGCTAAACATAAGCAAAATGTGTACCAATTTTGGTATAACATTATACCTAGTATACATGGTAACATGCGTAACATGGTATATAAAGGATGACTCACGCTAGACCGTGTCTGGTCCGAGCCGAGCGTCGGCCGTAGGATGGTCAACTTATTATTACACATATCCTATTCTATTAAACGAGCAATATTTGTTCGTTTGATGTTTGAAGTTTGAAGTTTGTTTGTACTGACGTTCTCAAAAACGGCTCTAACGATTTCGATAAAATTTGCAGTACAGGTGTTTACGGGGGCAAAAAGTCGATCTAGCAAGTCTCATACCGTAAGGGAAAAGCCGTTTTCTCGGCATTTTCTCGCAAAAATATTTACAAGTGCAATGTGGTTCGTAATTGAACCACTAGATGGCGTTATGCACCCGAGCAGAGCTCGGACGCCGAGATATTTTTGTATGAAATGAACACACTCACGCTATACCGAATGACGGCTGAGCAACGGACAACGCCGGCTCTGTGACCGTGCTACGGCCGAAGCTCGGCTCGGACCTGACACGGTCTAGCGTGAGTCTGCCATTAAAATATATTTGAAGCAGGTTTTATACATAGCTGTTTGAAATAGAAGACTGTTCGTTATATCCTAGAAAAAGTCCATCATAATCATATAAGTGCCTAACTTTTATCACCCCTTTTATCCCCTAAAGGGGGTTCCAAGGGATTTTTCTGAAAGCATGTCTATGAATAATTGGTGCATGCGCCCTTCAGTTCATTCACCTTATTGTACCCCTGTTTGCAGGGAGCTTAAGGATAGGGCACACACTACAATTTTAGTATAAACAACTGACAATCTAGATTTTTGATTGCAAAAGGTAATTTAACTAAAAAAACTATTATTACCCTAAAAAAGGTCAATCATGGCCTTCAGATTTTCAAGCATTTTTGAAAAATAAAAGGGTAGTCAGCGGTAAGTTCAAATACATTATTGGCAATGCCCAAATTTTGCAAGGCTTAACCTTTTTCTGGGCTTAGCTGTCTACTTGACTGATGATTAGGTAAAGCATTATGATCATTCTGTAATTCTTTATTGTCTATCCTCCTACCTTTACAGACGATCTAGTTATCATTTGATAGCAAGGAGAAGGTAGTTCCAGACATTAACACATTCAAACTAAGAAACAAACTCTTGCGCTCTATTATATTGGTGCTTGAAACTAAGGGTGCCTTAAAAATTGCCGCAAAGCACCGCGCAGAGGCAACGCGTCTGCCGCGCTGCGGCCGCGCGGCTGCCGCTAGGTTTGAGAATGGTAGTGTTGTACATTTAGTTTCACGATGGACTCTGACGAAGAAAGAACACAATCTAGTCGATTGATGAACTGATGTGCGGCCGCAGCGCCGGTGTAGCGCTGCAATCACGCGTTTTTTATTCAAATGCATTTACAAAACATCGCGGCCGCAGCGCTGCAGACACGCTGCCTCCGCGCGGCACTTTGCGGTTTTGAAGGATTTGCTACAACAAACTCATTTATACTAAAGTATCGTGTGTGTAGTCCTTAGTGTAGGTATGTCAGTGTGCCAGTGACATCTATGTAATCTGACAGAGCAGTAGGGAGCTTCTTTGTGGGGGCTTTAGACCTAGGTTTTAATTTCTAAGACCGGTATTACTGTTTCAAAGGAGAAATGAGTAGGGGTGCGTTAATAATAAAATGGTACATGCTATACATGAGCCGTATTGGCCGAGCGGGTTAGGTAGTTAGAACCTAGATTTTCGATCCGAAGGTCGCGGGTTCAAATCCCAGTCGTGCTACATGGGATTTTTACATACATCACGCCTTTTTCCCATTTGGTACAATCCTGACACACTACTTTGACTTTATTCACTCTCACTCTTCACATTCCTCATGCAAGCTCATCGGTTTAAGATACTCTTGAAATGGCCTTTTTCTAATATTTCGCCAATTCGGTCCAGGAATGTGCGCCTAGGTCTTCTTTCTTCATGGATTTTTCGTTTCAGAAAACTCATATGCTCATTAACACGAGCTCTAAACAGTGAAGGAAAGCATCGTGAGGAAATCCGTGGCTAGTCGTATTGACTATGTCTTTCCTCTGGATATGCCTGATTAAGCTGAGAGGATGGTTTAGGTGCTGGGCAATCCTTCCCTATCTAAAAAATATCCCAGGCACTACAGTGTCCCGCTAAATAGGCATAGATGTCTCGACACTGTATAAATCATCTCGTTTTCTACATTTGACTGTTTTAAAAGCCTTGCTCTTGTCTCAGTATGAATATTACAAATAGAATAAAATGATTGTAACATCAAATGGATTTTCGTATTCAAAACGCCCGAAGCGCGAAAAAATATACTCAAAAATCGTCGGATAATATGCGTTGTTTTCGTTGCTTGCAAAACAACCTTTGGGATATACCCTGGAGCAGGTAATTAGAATATTCTATGTATTCCCGGTTCGGTTTCAGTTTAGGATTCGCATACACTTGCCATTGCGCATTCACCTTAGTACTACTAAATAAAACGAAATATAAGATGATACGTAGACATTCTCACAGATATTTCTTGATTCGTACACACTTGCCGTGGTGCATTCACCTTAGCACTACTAAATAAAACGAAATAAAAGATGATCCGTAGACATTCTCACATATATTGTTTTAACACACTAGAATTATTCACGTAAAAATATCGTCGATTTAGATACCGACAATGGTTCGATTCATCCGGAGAATCTTCATCTGGGTAAGGAGGGAGTTGCAGCAAGGTTAGGTACTCCTCGCGCGAGTGTCTCACACCGATTTTCAAAGATTGCTAGGCATTTAAAATACTTTGAAAATATCTAAAGGGGTAGTCAGAGGTTTGTCAAAATAGATATTTGTAAAATGGCACATTTTGCTAAAGTTAGCATTTCGTATGTAACAGGTTCCAAGCTGAGAGGGAGAACTGTCAAAAAAGGTGCTATTTCAGACTAATGTGATATGTTTCGAAACATTATGAAACACAAGTGACCACTTTAGCCCCGCCCTGGTCGTGAGTTTTTTTCTAAAAGGTAAAACAAATGATCTGGGTCAGTCATCATTTGTTTTTACCAAACAGAGAATGAATACGGCCAAGTGAGGTCGAGTTAATAAAAATAAAAAGTGCTATCTTGCCTGGCTTTGCGACTCGTTAGGCTTATGTTTTTATTTTCAGGTTAGTAAAAGGTCGTGTTTTGTTTCACGGGGTTCTGACGGAAAAATAAATAAAAATAAATAATGCTGGACGTTTCATACAGCATCATCTAGCAATATACAGAACAATACAGAACAATAGTACTACGATATAGTTCCAAAGTAAGCAGAACTTGTGTTATGGAAACTACATGACTGATTTATACTATCTATATTTACTTTTTTATCAATAAAAACATTTTTTTAATGGGTATTGGGTAAGCTGTTTGACAAAGGTCTCCCCCATAATATCTCCCCAACCATCTCTGTTCTTCGAGATTTCCCACTAAGTCATCAAAGGCGTCGAGATCGTCCATCCAACGTTTTCTCGGCTGACCACCACCACGCGTCCCTTCAGGCATAATATATACGAGTACATACATAATTATTATAAGTACATAGAAAAACACCTAGACCCGAGACAAATATTTGTAGATCATACATTGACGACCTCTGTGGCGCAGTGGGTGAAGACCCGCCTGTGACGCAAGAGGTTGCGGGTTCGATCCCCGCCGCGGGACAAATGTTTGTATGATCTGCAAATATTTGTCTCGGGTCTGGGTGTTTTCTATGTATATTATGTATGTATTTACAAAAAAAAAAATATTTAAGTAGTATATCAATCATGTGGTTGCCATAACACAAGCTCTGCTTAGCTTGGGACTACATGATGCTGTGTGAAATGTCCAGCAATATTTATTATTATTTATTATTATTATTTATACAAACATTTGTCCTGCAGCAGAGATCGAACCCGCAAGCTCCTGTGCCTCAAGCGGGCCTTTACCCATTGCGCCTCAGGGGTCGTCAAAAGAATGGCTCCCTGCCACAAGAAGCATTGAAGGATAACATTTTGAGTTATTCAATTTTACTATTAAATTGAAGCGCTCGTGGCGTAGCTTGCTTAGAGGTTCTTAAAAAAAAATAAAATTTGCAAGTGGTATTACGAGCTGAGCGCTTCCGTGCATCGGAGGGCACGTTAAATTGTCGGTCCCGGCTTTCAAGTCGTTAAGCCATGACAGAGGCCTTTAGGCGGCCTAAAAACTCCGTCACCAGAGTTGGCCACTTGCTCATACGAACTTACTTTTGTACTTCTACATTCAGATTAACCCGTATGTTAATAAAGCAGACTGTCATTTGTGCGCATCGTGTGCTCATTACTAAAGCGGACACGTAGCCAGCGAATGACGTCATTACTTCGGACATGTTAGATGAATTAGTGCAACATGCTGTGACTGAATTTGATAAGCTTATTGTACGGTGGACTAACAAATCTACTGAATGCAGGAATAAATAAATAAGTAAAGCCGGGAAAGTAAGCAGAGTTGTGTTATTGCTACATCTATAACACTACATCACTGATATTCTTATAGACTTACTAGCAGCACCTTCGCGCTGCCGTCCGCTAGCTAAAACGCCGTTAAGTGACAAAACCATTTTTTGAAATAACGCTAACAAACACGCCGCTTCTTTACTATCTTGCTTCACGCTTGCCGCTTTCTTAGTATCTTTAATTCGAAACTATAATCGATAGGAACCTAGTTCCAAGACCGATCGATATAGAATTTGGAGCTTTATAATATGGTAAGTATTTATAAGTGAAATGTGACCAAATGTCACTTAACGGCGTTTAGCTAGCTACCGTTGAAGTGATGGTATATGGTGATAATGATGATGATGATGAAAATTAGCCTATAACCTTTCCCAAGAGTAGGTATAGCAATCAAATGCAGATTTTTTTTTTCAAATCTGAATGATAGTTTCTGAGATTATTCATTCAAACAAACAAACTCCCACGCTTTATATTGGTATAGATAGACCATATAGTATCGATATAGAAAAGATCAAATTAGAATCCATTGAGTATAGAACATTTCACAAAGATGCAATCAGCTAATCAGGATCATTGAAGCGCGTTTATTTAAATCAACACGCAGTCATTAATGCATTAGCTAATAATACGCCGGTCATGCGTGACGGATCAAATCATCGATGGATGATGTCAACATTAACATATTGTTTGCTCATCGAAACACAAATACCTTATCGGTACATCTATAAGTTTAAATTTATCCTTTGAAATTAATATTTAAATCTTAGTTCTTATGTGTGAGAGAGGATATGCGTGTGAGAGGAGTGACTACTGAGTTGACAAGTAATAGGGAGTGGAAGAGAAGAACATGTTGTACCGACCCCACCTAGTGGGAAAAAGGGCAAGGAAATGATGATTCATCTAGGAAAATAATTTGGTATGACTCGTTGGGATTTTTTTCCCATTGAGTCACACTGTTACTCGTTGCAACTTTATTTTTATAGAAAAGTTCCCAACGTGTCACACATGTGTACCTTGTGTACCACTTGTTCGATACCAACCGCAGGACAAATGTTTGTATGATCTGCAAATATTTGTCTTGAGTCTGGGTGTTTTCTATACAATAACTATTTATTTACAAAAACAACAAGTAGATAAAGTAGTTCAGTCATGTGGCACAAGCACAAGCTTTGCTTACTTTGAGGCTACATGATATTTATTTATTTAAGTTTTAATTTTTATAGTGTTAAACCACACTTTGGTATTATTTCATTAGAAATGAAAAATCTTACCAAAATTTTCAATTCCGACGGGATTCGAACCCGCAATGATACAAACGATCCTCCTTAAGCCGGAGTGCCTTACCATTCGGCCACGGAATCCTTATTACTTATTAATTTTGGTAAGATTTTTCATTTCTAATTTATTTATTTGTTTATTTATTAAGGAACAACAAACAGCTACATTATATGGCTTGGTTACAGGTGTTACAGATACATTCTGGAAATATACGACCTAAATTAATAATAACGTAGCCCACAGCGTTATCCACATCCTGTACCTACATTTTTTTTAACTATCATCTGTTTACCTTTGATTCGCAATAAATATATTATGATGATGATGATGATGATGAAGTAAATACGTCTTAAATGAGAAGTAACTGTTAGAGAGTCTAGAGCTCTAAAAGTTTACCGGAATACTATATTATGCTTGATACATAATATAGGTTCCTACTGTGTAAAATGTCCAGCATTCATTTTGATTTATTTTGAATATTTGATTCTAGAAAGAAAAATAGATACCACCGTATTTCATCGGTACTATAAACTTGTTCCTATACAGCATCGCATTACCAGGACCACATAAAGCATTAGGAGTTTCCTAGCGGTCTGATAGCGACGTACGTAGTTCCAATTTGTGCAAATTGCCTCAGTTCCGTTGAATTGAGTCGCGCAAACTGTGATATCGTTAGCTGGAGCGAGTCGGTCTAGCTAAAAAACGATAGCTAGCTCACCAATGATAATAATTACCCTAGATAATGTTATGTTCATAGTTACCGACTTTTAAAATCTCTTCCCATTGGTATTCATACCGATAATAGTGCACACTACGTTGACAAGTTCCGCAAATGAATAGTACATAACTAAACTTAGGCCTTTATATCTTTTACTAGATGATTTATACACTACACTCATCGGGACACTGTAGTGCCTGGGACATTGTTGAGATGGAGTAGGCTTGCCCAACACCTACACCATCCTCTCAGCTTAACCGGCCATATCCACAGGAAAGACATGGTCAATACGTGTGGGGCTGACTAAGCCGCGGGTTTCCTCACGATGTTTTCCTTATAGCTCCATAGAGCTCGTGTTAATGCGCATATAAATTTTTCAAAAAAAAATCCATTGATGCACATAAATAGTACAAAGGTACATAATTATAATTGTAGTATGTTGAACTTTCGAAAAAATCATATTGTTTGGCCGCCGCCGTTGCAAGGTTTTCTCATCATAACATTAATTTTCATTTATCCGAAGAATTTTCATTTAGGCTATTAGTATTATATTATCTGTGATTTAGGTTAGAAGGACTTGTGGTACAGTCACTTCTGTCAGTAAACATTCACACTGCGATGTATAAATTACTAGCTGCTCCGCTACAACAGCTGTATCGGAATGGTGGCGTAAGACGCCCGACAAGCACAGGGCAGACCTCCTGCTCGTTGGTCTGATGATATCGTGAACGTGGCTGACAGCAATGGATGAGGCTGGCAGGGGATCGAAGAGAATGGTGGAGTAGTAAGGAAGCCTATACCTAGCAGCACACAGGCTTAAAAGAAAGAAGATGTTTTTCCAATATTTCAACAGATTCTGCTATTCAGGGAAAATCGGTCCAGCCTTTCTTGCATATAAATGGTGTAACTAACCCAACTTTGTTTTACATTTATTTAGATGTATGAAATAACTTAGCTGTTTAACTTTAGCTGTTGCTAGAGTAAGTTCAGACCTCTTGAATATTTAGACTTAAGTTAGAGTTAGAGAAACCGCGTTTTATTGTTATGTCGAAGATAAGTTTAGGTGTAGTTTTCACTACGTTGATGAGTATTTTCACAACTAAAGTGAAACTAACGTTAAGTTTATAATGTCTTTGAGAAGTTATTCATAATCAAATGACATGGCAACGCAAAGCTATTTATTTTTGTTTAATAAAAATAAAAGGGTTAAAGGTTTGATATATTTTGTTTTCAATAGGTAAGACACAGATAGATATGCCACTTAAATGAGAACAATCCTACTAATATTATAAAGGCGAAAGTACGTGTGTGTGTGTGTGTGTGTGTTACCACGTATCTCCATAACTACTGAACCAATTTTGATGAAATTTGGAATATAGAAAGTGTAGGTTCTGGAATAGCACATAGGCTTTTTATCCCGGTAAAAATGTATGGTTCCCGTGGGATACAAAAATAGTAGTCCACGCGGGCGAAGCCGCGGGCGTTCACTAGTGCTTTCACAAAGGTAAGTTTTTTAACAGTTTGTCGTTCAAGTTTAACTTACTTGTACCTATCAAACTCATTTCATTTGTTGAGGAGAGAATAATTTTGAATATGTTGTATAATAACTGTACGAGACGGCGAACACAAATAGTTTTAAGCTTTGTATACTAGCTATAGACTTTAATGTTTTGTAATTTGTTTAGGGTTTTAAGATTATTTCTGCTTAAGGTATGAATGAGGTAACCAGATGTTTTACAACCTCAGGACGTTTAAAAGCCCTAACTTCTGAGAATGGTCCACTGACTATTGTCCATTGTCTAAAAGGATCAGAAGAGCACTTCCGCGCATTTGGAAATTCATAGAAATGGTCGCTCTATTATCTTTAGACGTATTGTTTAAAGAATGTATTGTTTATAGGATTAGAAAGGTAATTCCGCTCTCTAGGAATTCGTCTAAAAGAAACAGGTATCTATTGTACTTATGCGGTTCTAGAAAATTCCTGTCCCCCGCCCAGATTTTGTACTATAAAAGCCGCGTAGTTTTGTTATCGGTATTCAGTGCAGTTCAGTTCAGTTCAGCTTATAGTACGATACAGTCAAGTTCAGCCACAGCAGCCCTTGTAATAAAGGAGGAAAATAAGAAGCAAGAAGCCTTTCATTTATTCAGGCTCTCCAATCCCAGCAATAGCAAATGTACACCCGTACATTTAATGGTCCTTCGAGCCGGATAGAAGCCTGAAGATTGAAGAATCAAGCCTTCCTCATCAACCCACCATGCCGGTCACACGCTCCGTGGGAAAAGCAGGCGCTCAGCGCACACAGTCGTCGGCTGAGAACCCGTCTTCGTCCGAAGGAACTACAGAAAGAACTTGGACCTCCGGGACGAAGACCACGGTAGAAACCTCCGCAACTGGGACATCGGCGGAAACCTCTACAATAGAACATACAGCGACGACGATGACCACGGCCACCACGGAGACGAAAACCTCTGAAGCGGAGAGATCATTAGCCGAATCCACCGTCACAGAGAAGGGTGGCGCCACGACGAGGACAGCTGCTGCAGACGCTGCCACGACATCTTCGCCTGCCCCTCTCGCGCCCGCGGCGCGAATAGTTTCTATGGAGAAGGGCACGAAGCACAAATCTGTACTGAGTCCATGCGAGGAACGCATGTCTCCGCCGGACCCGCCGCTCCGAAGTGCAGTTGGGTCTCTGCGTTCCAAATTAAAGGCGCGGAAGATAGCGAGAGCGAAAGAAGAACTTCTGCGCATTCAAGCCCAGCTAGCTGCTGCCACGCTAGCTCGAATAGAAGCCGAGGACACTGACAATGAAGACGACAATGGAGACACCTCCATCTTCGAGTCTGAGGTCAATATCAGAGTTACGGAGCCCGCAATAGACTCGGTCGCCGCAATTGAAGATAATAGTGCCCCGCCGAGACATGTAGAGGAACCACTGCTGCAGCCTGCAGTGCCTACACCGGCGGGAGCCAACCTGGAGAAGGATAATAGCGCCCCGTCGAAACCTATAGTTCAAGCACTGCTGAAGCCTGCAGTGTCCACACCGGCGGGAGTCACCTTAGAACAAACCCTCTCCAGCCTATCAGCAGCGATCACCAGCGCCATAAAAGCGGGACAGAAGCCAAAGTTCATAGAGTTGCCTGAATTCAGCGGATCTCACAAGGAATGGCTGCCGTTCCGAGCAGCCTACAAGGAAACTGAAGATGTCTACACGAAGGTTGAGAACGTCAACCGACTACGGAAGATCTTGAAGGGGAAAGCCAAAGAAGCCGTGCAGAGTCTGCTCATCACTGACGCGCACCCAACGAAGATCATGGAGGCTCTGGAAACTAGATTCGGAAGACCGGAAGCAATAGCCAAGCTGGAGATGGACACACTTCGGGCCCTGCCGCGCCTGAATGACTCACCGAGGGAGACCTGCGTGTTCTCTACTCACGTGACGAACGCCGTGTCTACTCTGGAATCTTTAGACTGCATCCACTATCTTCACAATCCAGAAGTCTTCACGGTCCTGCTTGAGAAGTTCACCCCATCGATGCGCCTCAAGTTCTACGACTTTGCAGACACTCAGCCGAAGAATGATCCAGCCTTACTAAAGTTTGAGAAATTTATGAAGAGGCAAGCTGAAATATGCGCACCCTACGCACTACCTGAGAACATAGCGTCACAGAATCAAGCAACTCAACAGAAACGCCCACAGAAGATCCACACTGTAGCAGAAAAGCAGCCAACGATGATCAAGTGCCCGGTTTGTGAAGAATTGGGACACACTACCAAGGATTGCGATAAATACAAGCAAGCAACTACAAGCGAAAGATGGGACATCGCCAAGGAACGACGCCTGTGTTTTCGGTGCTTGCGATATAGAGCACGCACCCACAACTGCCGGCCGAGACCATGCGGCATCAACAAGTGTAAATACATGCACAACAGGACGCTGCACAGCGAAAAACAGCAAGGGGCAGTTGAACAAGATGAAGAAGACAAGGCAACCGAGTCCCTCAACTCTGCTTGGACTATGAGCAAACAATCCTATTTGAAGATCATCCCGATACGAGCTACAGGACCGAAGGGAAATATAGACACCTTCGCACTACTAGACGACGGGTCTACAGTGACACTCATCGATGAGGAGATTGCTGATATTATCGGAGCCAAAGGACCCATCGATCCATTACAGATAGAAGGAATCAACGAAATGAAGACTGCAGAATCAAAGTCCAGAAGAGTCAACTTCACAATTCAGGGACCTAATGAGATCCCGCAGAGAATTCAAGCCAGAACGGTGAAGAATCTGAAGGTTTCGTCACAAGAGGTTTCAAGACGGAGAATAAATGAATGCAAGCATCTGCAAGACATCAGCGAAGATCTTTGCTATGAAAACGCGAAGCCACGTATTCTGATCGGGCAAGACAACTGGCATCTTCTTCTGTCAAATAAGGTACGAAGAGGGAGAGCAGACCAACCTGTGGCCTCACTTACACCTCTAGGTTGGGTACTGCATGGGAGTCACCGTCGCACTCTCAACCGCCACATCCGCTTCGTATCATACATGACAGAGACGTCGACTGAAGAAGAAAGCCTGGAAGAAATGATGAAAGAATACTTCGCTATGGACGCACTCTGTATCAAGCCAAAGAAACCGAAGTCAGACCCAGAAGAACAAGCCTTACGTATCCTAGAAACGAATACAGTCCAAAAAGAAGGAGGATACGAAACATCGCTCCTATGGCGCAAGCAAGACGTGACCCTTCCCGACAACTACGAGAACTCATTAAGACGACTCTTCAACATAGAAAAGAAACTGGACCGCGATGCAGCCTTAAAGAAGAAATACACAGAACAGATGAACGCGTTGATCACCAAGGGATACGCCGAACCCGCGCCGAAAGAGAAGACGAAGAATAGAACATGGTACCTCCCACACTTTGGAGTAATAAATCCAATGAAGCCGGACAAGTTGAGGGTGGTACATGATGCGGCAGCCAAGACGAAGGGCGTCGCACTGAACGATCTGCTGCTTAAAGGGCCAGATCTTCTTCAGTCTTTGCCGGGAGTTGTCATGCGATTCAGACAACACTTGGTGGCAGTGACAGCTGACATTCAGGAAATGTTCATGCAGGTGAAGCTCAGACCTGAAGACAGAGACGCTCTCAGGTACCTGTGGCGTGATGATCGTCGAGATAACCAACCACCGGAAGAGTATAGAATGACATCTCTCATATTCGGAGCATCCAGTTCACCATCAACGGCGATATTTGTCAAGAATCTGAACGCCAAGAAACATGAAGAGACGCACCCAGAAGCCGCAGCCGCAATAGTACGGAAGCATTACGTCGACGATTATTTGGACAGCTTCAGAACAATAGAAGATGCTAAGCGTGTAGCAACAGGAGTGCGGGACATTCATAGGAAAGCCCATTTTAAACTGAAGCAATGGACAACAAATGCACCGGAACTACTTGCAGCTCTTGACGAGCGTCAAACAGACCAAGCCACAGAGCTATATAGATCAGAAGAGAAACGGGAACGAGTTCTTGGCCTTATATGGAAACCGAAGACAGATGAACTGACGTTCAACCTCAACCTCAGTCGTATCTCGTCATCTCTCATCGAGGGAAAGACACCAACGAAGAGAGAAGCCTTGAGAATAGTTATGTCGCTATTTGATCCACTCGGCTTCGCTTCGCCAGTGACAATAGAAGCTAAGCAGATACTTCAAGAAGTGTGGCGCCGTGGGACACCGTGGGATGAGGAAATAGCAGAAGATCTCGCTGAGCAATGGAAAATTTGGATGGGTCATCTACGAAATCTCAGTCAAGTGACCATCCCGAGGAGATATATCGGCTACAGCGATTCTACGTCGCTACAGCTACACGTGTTTACTGACGCCAGCGAGTCTTCCTACGCAACTGTGCTCTTCTGGAGAGCAACCATGCCCAACGGAGAAGTTAACGTCTCGCTCATCTCAGCGAAAGCGAAAGTCGCGCCACTGAAGCTCACGTCAATCCCGAGATTAGAATTGCAAGCCGCAGTGATGGGAACGCGCCTAGCCGAAACTGTTATAGAAGAACACGATCGAAAACCTGATTCCAAGACGTTCTGGACTGACAGCAAGACAGTGCTTTCCTGGATCAAGACAGGGTCACGATCATATAAGCCGTATGTGGCCCATCGACTCGCAGCCATTGAGGAAAGCACAACAGTCAACGAATGGCGTTGGATACCGACAAAGCAGAACGTAGCCGACGACGCGACGAGACATGTCCCACCGGGTTTCGATAAACAACATCGATGGTTCAGAGGCCCAGAGTTCCTGTATGAGAGTGAAGATACATGGCCAATAGAAATGGAAACGTCAAGCTCCAGAGAGTCAACGAGGGAAGAAAAGGTTCATCACGTCATAGCCGGAACCAAACAACGGTTAACAGAAAGCCTACCTGAAGTCTCCAGATTCTCCAACTGGGAACGACTTCGATATACAACTGCCAGGATACTACAGTTCATTGAACTCTGTAGAGCAACTAAACATCAAGTCAACTACAGCCGGAATAAGAAGAACGAGCTCAAAGATCCAGACTGGAAGAAATGGAATGAGAAGAAACCAGTAATGAAGAAGCCAAAACTCATTACGAAGGAAAGCCGAAAAGCACTTCCAGTCACCGCAGAACAATTGAGAAAAGCAGAAGAGCTCCTGATGAAAGCTTCAGAAGATGGTGATCCTGCCACTGGAAGAGGCCGTCTCTTCGCCACAAGAGGATGCAACACGATTGCACGGCGGGAGAAATGTACGAGACGGCGAACACAAATAGTTTTAAGCTTTGTATACTAGCTATAGACTTTAATGTTTTGTAATTTGTTTAGGGTTTTAAGATTATTTCTGCTTAAGGTATGAATGAGGTAACCAGATGTTTTACAACCTCAGGACGTTTAAAAGCCCTAACTTCTGAGAATGGTCCACTGACTATTGTCCATTGTCTAAAAGGATCAGAAGAGCACTTCCGCGCATTTGGAAATTCATAGAAATGGTCGCTCTATTATCTTTAGACGTATTGTTTAAAGAATGTATTGTTTATAGGATTAGAAAGGTAATTCCGCTCTCTAGGAATTCGTCTAAAAGAAACAGGTATCTATTGTACTTATGCGGTTCTAGAAAATTCCTGTCCCCCGCCCAGATTTTGTACTATAAAAGCCGCGTAGTTTTGTTATCGGTATTCAGTGCAGTTCAGTTCAGTTCAGCTTATAGTACGATACAGTCAAGTTCAGCCACAGCAGCCCTTGTAATAAAGGAGGAAAATAAGAAGCAAGAAGCCTTTCATTTATTCAGGCTCTCCAATCCCAGCAATAGCAAATGTACACCCGTACAATAACGATATATCGTGTCAATTATCAGTAGAAATGCGTGCGTTGCGAAGTATGTGTGGGGTGACTTTGAGAGATCGAATGAGAAACAGTGTGATAAGAGAGCGTTGTGGAATGAAAGAAGATGTAGTGATGAGAATTGAGAAGGGTATGCTAAGATGGTTCGGTCATGTTGAGAGGATGAATGAAAGTAGATTGACAAAACAGGTCCATAAGGCGAGTGTGAATGGGACCGTCGGAAGGGGAAGACCTAGGCGCACATTCCTAGACCAAATTGGCGAATTATTGGAAAAAGGCCAGGTCAAGAGTACCCTAAACCGACGAGCTTGCATGAAGAATGTGATGAGAGTGAATGAAGCGAAAGAAGTAGGTATGTCAGGATCGTAGCAAGTGGCGATCTGTGGTCTCTGCCTACCCCTATGATGGGATACAGGCGTGAGTTTATGTATGTATGTATGTATCGTAGTTCAGCTTAAGTTGGTGGAAGCCTAATTCGGAACATTCGACCAATATAAGCTGAACTATGATAATTGGCACGATATATCGTTTTCGTTTTTGTGAGTTAGGGCCCTGATATCACCAAACTACGACCCGATGTAGTTAGTACTACTGAGTATATTTTAATGATTATAATCACCTGTATTGTATTGTGTTTAGGAATGAATGTATTTCTTCATAATTTGTTAAGATATTTTAATAGGCATGATGACAGTAATCAAGTCTCGCCAAAATATTTATCTGATCTAATGAAATAGGTTTCAAAGATTTTGAAAAATGTATTTATTAATGTCGAGATTAATAATTTATTTGTTAAAATAAATCTACAAAATACAACAATCCGCCATGATAGCTAAAACACCCATCAGAGCGAATTACGTCACGTCTCGGTAAATGTCATTTTGTTTCTATGTAGCTAAGTTGTCATCACTGGTTGATATACCGATCCGTGACGTAAAAACAGACGCCATGACACCGGCGAGCGTTTTGGCGTGAATTTGAAAATTAAAATTTAAATGTACTTTTATTGCACAAAAACCTTAATTTTCTACAGAAATATGATATATTTTAGACATAATAGATACTTGTTAAACTTTCGCGATTTGTTAACATAATGATAATTATTATTACTTCAGTCATCCCGTGACCACGAACGCTGCAACGTGTTCGAAACGTCGGGAAACAAAATAAATAAAAGGTACGCGATAAAATCCCGTAATAATAATTATCATTATATAATAGATACTTCTGAATATCATAGAAGAGATTTTGAAAATTAGTCATCATGCCTATTGTAGGTACGCTTTTGCACGCTTAGCAACAGACGATTTTATGCTTTAATTATCACATTTATAATGACAGAAACTATTTAACTTAAATTGTAAATCTATCGTAATATTTTATCATAAGCTAGAATGAGCTGCAATTGATTGCGTATGCGTCACTTATGATTTTAGTCAAAAAATCATTAACAAATGCACTGCTAACGACTTATTTAGACAACGTTAATGATATATACCATTGACATAAATTGAGAGATACAATTTAAAACGAACTAGTCTTATAATATATTCAAGACACAGAGGATTTCGTCTTTGATTTCTAATATAATATTTTTTCATTTCATAAATATATGATTGTTATATTACAAGAAAGGAAATAAGTATTCAAAAGTGAAGTGTTACTAACGAAAGTAGTGAAACAAACACGTCAAAATGATTATCTACAGGCTGGCACTGGAAAGGTATGTCTGATTAGTTAGTTAGTAAGATGCCGGCAGCATTTAATTCGGAGTGTCAGAGTTTTTCCTTGCTTTATAGGGTAAACGTGGGCTGAACAATAACTGGGTCCAAAAGAGTTTATGGGTCTGCTAGAAGTAGGCTTAGAACTTTAATGGTAGGTGAGTCAGTCAGTCACTTACAAAATTAAGAAAAATTAAGGAACTTTGACTTGCAATAATTCTAAAACTACTGGTTCTAATGTAATTTGGAAATATATCTTAGTATGTAATGCCCTCTTGGTCACTGAAAATTTAGGCTTCTAGTCGTTTCCACAACAAAGTTACAGAGGGGTCAAAAATGGCCCAAATGGCTTCGAGAAAAGGATGGTACGGCTGTGCTCAACTTGGTGGGCACTTCCGTGCCCCCAGATACCTGTATGCACCTAAATCATTTTGTTGTTTTCAGAATAATACAATACCTCCAACTGGACGATCTCTTCAAAGAAAATGAGTACCGCCTCATGCTGCTTCACCGGCAGAAGAAAGAAGTATACAAAACTCGACTAATCATGAACAGAACTATGAATCTGTTCATTTCCATCCTACTCTCAATCTTAGGTCTCCTAGTTTGTATAACAATACCTTACGCAGCGTTAGATTCCCCTTGCGAACAACTAAAAGACTATAAAACGATCTACAAAATAGCGGTGGAAATAGAAAAATATATAGGGATGATAGACAGGTTGATAATAGTACTGAGTGTAATGTTGGTTTGTTTGACGGTAAAGTTGCTGTGGGATGCTATAAAGACAACCAATATTAGTATGAGTCCTTGGTTAGAGAGGGGAAAGTATGAACTACCAGCGAAGATGAAGAAGTTTCCTGATAAGACTAAACGTAATTGATAATTGACATTTATTCGGTTACACATAGTTTTAACTTGTATCCGCCCGCAGCTTTGCTTGGTACCCGGATAAAAGGTAGTTGATGTCCTATTTCCGGTCATTATCTATTTATATTTAAATTTCAGCCAAATCGGTCCAGTGGTTGTTGAGTTATAGATAGAAAAACATACATCTGTCCATCCATCCAAACATCAAAACATTAGCATTTATATTATTGGTGTGATAAGTGTGATATTACAGACTTGTTCCAAACCGTAAAATATAGACAAGTTTAGATCTTCAAACAATCCATAACTAAAACTATTTTTTTCCTGGTTATATCACAATCAAATTTAAATCAATAGTATTCAAATGATATGAGAGAGTTGAGAATAATGTGAAGGTTTAAAAGTCAAATCGACTAGCCATACCCAAAGGCAAAGATAATTATTAAGAAATAATAATAAAAACAGTAAGAATACTTGTATTTGTAAATACATGTTATCACTCAGACATTGTAATTATGTGCACAAGTACATATTATGTACTTGTGCACATAATATATTTGTATAGTATATGAAATAAAAGTAAAACCATTGTGGAAATAACTAAAAATTAAACTAAAGACACATAGATACCTACTACAAACAAAACTGTGTACTTTATCTACAACTACGATAATGAGAACATTTTATGATAAATTTGAAACCTTTGTCCATTTCGAATCAAATTAATGGTTCATCGATGTAATACTAAATGACAAAGTAATATTTTAAAGAATAACAAGCCTTGTACACACTTGACTTACAAATAAAATTATTTTATTTTGATGAAGGTATTATTTCTTTTTCCTTTGGAGTTGCCGAGAAGAGTAGTTGAAAGCACATCATTACTGTTAACTGTAGGCCCAGATCATGCAGTTGCATGCATACATACTCTAGTCATGACTCTCAAATATCAAGTTACGTTTTAGACAATCTTGTGCACCGCCACAACTGTATTCAGTTTCCTTTAACTTTGTGGAAGGACCCAAGTTTATTGACCGACATCCGCAGTTCTCTGGCAATCTTCTCTTGTATACACGGTCTTTCATAATTATAATTATGATCTAGTATTTATGCTATTACGAGTAGGTACCATTTAAAAAAAAAAGTTCCTCTTGTCATTTTCTGTTTTCTGGGTGTTTCGGATCATCACCTTCATCGTCAAAACAGCTGAACTCGCGCTTGCTATCTTCATCCATCCACTTTTCTGTTAGTTGATTGTGACTTATAAAGGGTCCAATCGACGTTCTTTTATCTATGATGCATTTGTTGTTTAAGTGAGCCATTTAAAAACATCTAACGAATTGAATTAAAAAACATCTTTACTGATTATGTTGCTCATGAGGTACTATGATATACTATACATTAACACTATAACACTACGTGCGTTGTGGCCGACGTCATCATCCTCTATTCGCATGCCATAAACCTCGTACCCATCATGCAAACAACGCACCAACCCTGAGGGCGCTTACTCTACTGAATTCATTTGTACACGAGGTCCAACATATAGACATCTTTAATGATAGTCCTTCCGCTATATTTAACTCTCTGAGATTGTATTTAAGTTTTAATTAAGATAGATAGTGCTTTGGTGCTTACTGTAAGCTTTCTGTCATAACTGTATTAAATAAATAAATAAATAAATAAATAAATAACTGTTGTATATAGGTGGTTGTCTATCAGACACCATAACATAACACAATGTTGGCCACTTACTCATACGAACTTACTTACTTACTTAACACTGATGTGGCTGACTCTTATAACACTCTCTATCGCACCAGGAAGCGAGGATACGCCATGACCGCATGCAGCACACTATCGCACGCTAGATAGAGACAGAGACGCACAAAAAGGTACTAAAAGCTCGAGAGTCAACATTTGAAAAATATAGACAGCAAAATGACGATTTTTATTTAATTTGTTTATTTCTTTTCGCCAAGCGAATATGGGAAAGACGATATTTTCTTTAAGTTATTTCCGTGTTTTAATATTATAATGATAATGGATACCGTTAGTATCACATAGCGCATAGTACAGTCGTCAAATCACGATGCCAAAGTATGCCAAAACTATGCAGATGTAAGATCACTGATCGCCGATGTTAAAAGACTCTAACGTTTTTGATATGGCCCTTAAACATGATCATTCATCATTTTGACGTAAAATAAACGAGGTAATACAAACAAGCCATTCAATAACTATTAAAACTTAATACACTCAACAAAATGAATTCGATCACTCAATACTTCTTTAATATCATTCTTGAACTCATTAGGAATACACGTGTTTCAAACAAAAACTCGTTTTTTTAATATCTATATCATAAAATTGTATTTATTCACAATGAAAATAGAACTAGTGCGTAAAATAAATACCCTAACACCTCAAGAAAATGTACCATATAAAATTCTTACTGTTGTTTATAAAATAATACTAATCATTACTGGCATTGACTTTGGATTTTTTTACACTTCTTCAGTAAAAAGAAATATTATATTTAAATTTTACTCGGTCATAATTTCTGTTACTTTAGTTTCTTTATGTGTATCACTATTTAGTATAACGAATAAATGGCGCAGCACTTGGTATTATATATTTTTGGGGAAATATTTGATATACGTTCTGTTTCTCGTATCTCTGAAAACAAATAGAACATTTTACAGTTTTCATTCCGAATTGCAAGAAATAGATTTCAAATGTTCAGTTAATCCGGCATTGTTTGGAAATGAATTAAAAATATTACGAATGTGTTTGTTTTGTTTAGTCTTTAGAATATTTGCATGTATTTTTTATTGGTCTACGGGTGGAGCAAATGTTTCACCTTTGCCTGTTCAAATAATCTATATAATTATACTCGCATGTATAGATTTTCTTCTTGTGTCATACTCATTTATCTTTTATATGATTTCCTGTCGAATAAAGAATGTTATTTCAATTCTGGAGAAGAGTCAGTTTGACTTTGCTTCACTTCAACGTGTTTATAAAATGTATGTAGACGTTGTTTGTAAATATAAAAAAGTGTTTGATCCACTGGTAAGTAATCATCATCAATACTTATAATAAAACTGTAACAGGTCCAATTCTGTACATGGAAGATATTTTGAAAATTTTTTTGGAGGGCACTCTATAATCGATACTGAAGCCGAAACTGTAATTTTTTTCATTCATGTCTGTATGTCTGTCTGTTTGTATCTTGGCCGCGCATCACGCCGAAACTACTGAATGGATTTAAATAAAACTTGGCATGATTTGAGTAGGTACATACTACTCTAAGGTCTAATATAAAATACTTTTTATCCCGAAATTCAACACGGTTCCCTTGGGAGAGGGGATGAAAGTCAAAATCAGTATCTGGTTGTAATTGATTTCGTAGTCCGATTTCATTGATTCTTTTTTTGGTGGAAAGTAAGTACTTTAAATATTGTCCCGTAAAAATTTCAAGGTCATGATCTGATGGAGTCAGGAGCTGTTCAACATAACTCCTCAATAAAAAGGCCGACTGAGTTGAAACTAGGAACTCAGCATATCTGTAAAGTTCCGACTACAATGTAATAATATGGTGACAGCAAGTTGATCTATGATGGAGTCAGGACCTCTTCCATGGAATTTTTTTGTGATATGGGTATCAAATGAAAGAGCTTGATGAGTGATAAGATGATGATGGAGTCAGGACCTTCATGAAACTTTTTGGTGATTATGGATATGGGTATGGGTTTTCTCTCTTCCATGCTTCTCTGTTTCTCTCCTTCCAAGCTTCTCTGCTTCTATTTATACATGTTTCTCTCCATTTAGGTATGCTTGAAGCATTGCGAAGTTTGCTGGGTCAGCTAGTTCTCGTAGTATTTAAGCGTTTACATCATCATCAGCCTAGTGCACTGCTAAGCATTCGTCTCTCTAATGATAGATAGATTTTGACCTTACTCAATGATACAACTTTTAAATCACAATCATATCATAAACTAACATTATTAAAATCACAATCACAAGCTTGTATGTGCTAAAATTTAATTTGGTATAACAATCAATTAAAAGAAAGGTTGTTTAATGTCTGGTGTTCCAGTCGAGATATTCGAGTCATTCAGAGATATATTCAGTTCGAATCGCAGTTGCTCATACTTTTCGCTTGTTGTATTGTTGTAACCTACCTACATTTTGGTACCTACTGAACCTGTGTTTTAATCTCGACTTTTTATATTTAAATTAACTTCTACATACGAGAACATAGTGTTAACACAAACCTAACATAGGCTTAAAAACACCATTAACCAAAATCTTTGCAATTTTAAGAAAATATATATCTATCTATCTATTTATCAGATCCTGTTAACGTTTTGTTTCTATTTCAGACAATTTTTGCACTTTGTCACAGCGTTCCTGAAGTAATGGGAACCATTTATTCGATAGTATCCGAATCCAATTTGTCTATATCTGTAAGTTGATCTTTGCTTTTAACTCCAACTGTTTTATAAACTAAAAACAGTTAGATTATTAATACTTTTAGTATATTGTAGGTAAATTAGGTACTCGTAATTTTTTTTTTTTTCATTAGTTTGCCGTATCTTCTTAGAAATTGATTTTTATTATTCATACTATAATTTCAATTTCAATTTCAATTTCAATTTCTTTATTTGTGATACACAGGTGGTTACATGGTAGATGTTTATAAATATTTAAAGTGCACTGTGATCTGCCACTAGGCGTACAAATCTTGTAAGTAGGTCAATTCAAATAAAAATAGATTTTCTAACTAAATTTAATAATAATTATTGTGAAATGAAAATAATGTGTTAATAATGTCAAAATGTGAATAATTTAGGTATGTGATGGTAATAAATAATTAAAAAGTCATCTAATTTTAGTCCTTGCTGTCAAAAAATTCAACAATTGTGTAGAAAGTTTTATCTATTAAATAAGAGAATAGCTTAGTCTTGAAAGTGATAAAGTCGTTACATTTCTTAATGTCATTCGGTAGGTTGTTGTAGATTTTAGGTGCAGTTACAAAAACACTATTGTCAAAAAGTGCTGTTTTTACGTTAGTCTTGAGCAGCAAGTCATCCCGACGTCGATCTCTTAAGTTGTGAGGGAATAGGTGTGGGTTGCGTCTTATGAACAGAACAGTTTCGTAAATATATAGTGATGTCAGAGTGAGTAGTTTTAGTTTTTTAAAATATGGTCGGCAGCTATCTGTCCTTTTCAACCCACAGATTGCTCGAATGCAACTCTTTTGAGCAATAAACAGTTTTTCTATTTTTACAGCATTCCCCCAAAAAATTATCCCATACCTTAATCTTGAGACAACATTCCCATGGTATGCTGCTATTACCGCTTTTTGGTTGACTACTTTTCTTAGCATACGCAATGAATAAGCAGACTGGACCACTTTACCACATACACATCCTAAATGTGTTTGCCATTTCATATTGTTGTCAATGTAGAGTCCAAGGAATTTCGTCGTCATTGCTTTACACACCTCTTGGCCCTTATACCTAACCATAGAAATAATTTCTTCCGGCTCTGGTGTTTGTCTAAAGTTCATTAGCTTCGTTTTTGATAAGTTTATGTGTAGGTTATTCTCTTCCAGCCATTTTATGATTGACTCCAGACACGTTTCAATCTCATTTAGATTGTGACAGACTACGGTACAATCATCTGCAAATAAGATCATTGGGTTTTTTGTTGCCATTGTTATATCATTAATATATACCAAAAATAAAAGCGGCCCGAGAACGCTTCCTTGAGGAACTCCTTTGGCCACAGTTCTTTCGGTAGAGCTAAAATATTTCTCGAGTTTTGTCTTGGTGCAAATTTTTGTTATTATTGTGATCTGAGATCTGTTTTCTAAATAAGACTTAAGTAAATCCAAAGCAACTCCTCGCACACCATATGCTTCGAGTTTATTTAATAAAATACTGTGCTCTACATAGTCAAATGCCTTTGTCATATCTAAGTACATCGCATAAACTGGTTTCCGCTTGTCCATCTTAAAATATATCATTTCTAAAAACTCATATATGGCAGAGTCGATCGTTTTGTTTTTTCGAAACCCTTTTTGCTCTTTTATAAGTATATTCTTTGATTCAAAGTAATCATATAAGTTTTTATAGATAATCTTCTCTACTATTTTGGAAAAAACCGGAATCAAAGCTACCGGTCTATAGTTTTGAATGTCAAGCCTACTTTCTTTTTTGTAGATTGGTTTTATTATAGTTGTTTTTAATTTTGAAGGGTAAACTCCTTGCTCTATGCATAGATTAATTATATGGCTTAAAGCAGGTGATATAAGGTGGCTTACATATTTTATTACTTTTGTGGTTATGCCGTCAAATCCAGTACTATTTGTATTTTTCAGTCCTTTTATTACACTAAAAACCTCGTCTGGGTCTGTTGGGCTCAGAAACATTGATTTAGAAGAATTGTTTTTACAAGTATGTCTATATTTGTTATCCATTGCGGCAGAATTGCAGGACGGTAGGTCTACGTAGAAATCGTTAAACGTTTGTGCGATTTGCGTTGGATTTGCTATTAGTTTATCATTAAAATTTAATTGACCAATGTTTTCATTAGGAAAGTTCTGCTTATTCTTTTTTATTATGTCCCAAGTGGCTCTTGATTTATTTTCTGATTTAAATATATGATAATCATTTTGAGCTTTTTGTGTCAATTTAATTATTTTATTGTATCTTCTTGAATAGGCTTTAAATATTTCCTTGTCATTAACATCCTTTGACACTCTGTATTTCCAAAGTAAAAATCTCTTTTGCTTACTACAAGTTTTAATACCCTTCGAGATCCATTTTGGGGTTTGTTTAGAATACATCTTTTTACGAACCGTGGGAAAACACAGATCGTAAATTAATTTAAATATGTCATGAAAAACTGTAAATGCGTGATCGCCATTTTCAGATTCGTAGATATCGCTGAAAGATAGTTGTGCAATACAGTTCCGAAATTTTAAAAGATTTTCTTTACAGAAATCTCGTTTTATTGAAAACCAGTGGTCAAATACACATATTCTTTTTACGGGGCAGCTCATTAACTGGCATTTGTGATCAGAAACGGCGAGTTCCAGAACTTCTGTGCTTGCTCCTCGTATATTATGTAGTATGTTATCTAAGCACGTGCCACTGCTTGGGCGTGTAATTTCATTAACAGATATCTTTAGGTTATGCTCTAATATTATTCTTTGAAAGTCATTAGATTTCTTTGACTTTTCTAGAGTGTTAATATTAAAATCTCCACAAACAATGATCTTTTTGATACTCTTGTCTGTTAAATGGTCTAGTATTCCATTGAAATAATTAAAAAATGTATATGTGTAGTGTGTTTTATTTTTAGGAGGCCCGTACATGCAAATTACTATTATTTTATGATCTACTAATTCTATAGCACAGGTTTCTAAAATATTCGCTTTGCTAAATTTTGATGTAATGCTATCTAGAGCTCTAAATTTCAGACCATTTCTCACTAAAATACAAGCCCCTCCGTTTCTATCTTTTCTTGCAAAGAGTGTAGTCAGAGTAAAATTGGGAATCGTAAGAATATTTACGTCATCTGAAGTCATATTATGTTCCGTTATGCACAAAATGTCAACGCGTTTACCTGATTTTGAAATGTTATTTAAGCATACTGTGAAGTCGTCAGATTTGGTAATTAGTCCGTTAATGTTTTGATGTAATATATAAAGCTTATTGGTCACGAAAAAACTCTAAGTTCATGGTGTCTTCTTTTACGTCATTTGGCGGGGAGGAGGAGTCTTTTGTGTTCGGTAAGTCATGCTCTGTTTGCGAAGTCTGGTTAGTCATAGGGGGGTTCTCAGTTTGAGTACTAATATCCTTGCAATTTGTACACATTATTTTCCTTTCCATTTGATACAACTTATATTTCCTAAGATTAGATATTCGTATTATGTCTTGTAGAATATTCCGACACATATTTATTGTATAATAGCGTCGTTCTGGCATAGATTGAGCATATCCCATATCCAAGAAGACAACGTTTTTGAATTGGCTGCATACGTATTTATAGGATGGTATAGTCTGGCAAAAACGTCTTGAAACGGCAACTAAAATTTCATTACTTTGGAAACCCTTTCTCTACTAATCTATGGTAAAGTACAGGTTTCTTGTCTATGGTACAGGTACCGAAGACGTCAGTCAGAAATAATAATTTCCTTCTAAAAGAGAATTTATATATTTCGCGTATTTAGCTTGCACAGCAGTTCAGTTGCGCTTTCTAAACAATTATATTTCGAATTATGTCGGCTAACTAGCATAACTACTCTGGGAGTAAGATGACTTTTGATCGAATCCAGCCTTTCATTTTATTTTTTCAGGAAATACTGATAAAATTCAACGTATCATATATTATGGCCGGAGAGGCACTTACAATGACAATTGCTCCAGCTTTATGTGCCGACAATTTATCTTCAAAAATCAAAGACTTGAAATTATTATTGCATGACAAGTTAATGGAAGAAACAGGTTGGTAAAGTACACCTATGTACTTTGATAATTATAATACCCATAATACTCAAAGGGTTTTGCAAGAAACTTTGCTGTTGGAATTTATTTTTCTGGTATTTTAATAATTATATATATTTATTTTATTTTGTTTTAATTTTTTTTATCTCGCGTTTAGACTGACAGTACAGTCATCGTGGTAGCGAGTAGACACAGTGACTACAGTGAGTAGCACTGACCATGGTGTCATTCGACAAGTCTAGATAATTAAATGCATACCGCTATAAAGTCCTAAAATGTTATTTACCTAAATAAACAATTACATTTTTTTATTTTAGATGAAACCAAGGCACTTGAAATAAAGAGGTTCATCGATTACGTGGAAGTGCGTGACTGCCAGTTCCGCGTATTGAAAGTCATCCCCCTTGACGCCAACCTCATCAGCATGGTTCTTGGCTTCTGCGTCACCTACCTTATCGTCATCCTACAGTTCACACATGTCATTTAACTCCTCCATGCATCGTTCTACTCCGTGCTGAGGGTCGTGACCTCCTCCAAGGATCACATTTTCGCAAATTATTGTTCTCCAGCCAATCCGATCTCTTGCGGCTTCTATGGCATCGTGGAGATGGAGAGAGACTTCCGAACCTGCCCCCCTAGCCATATTACACTATCTATCGTCGCTGTAGAATAGAACACTTCAAAATGTATAGGAATTGACGTTCGGACCACGTGACTCATCTACTTGAAACGTCAATTCCTATACATTTTGAAGTGTTCTATTCTACAGCGACGATAGATAGTGTAATATGGCTAGGGGGGCTGGTCGGACCATCGTGTTGGGCTACGGCCTCTTTAACTAGCTGCTTGTGATTATTAATAAATATTTCACTCTGCTTTTTTTTTCTCGACTCTGTAATGTTAAAGGGTGCGAGTTTTTTTTAAATCTGATAGTTTTAAATATTAACTTTCTGAAAAGAACATAATTTTTTTCAGCTTATTATGTTGGTTCAGTCTTAAGTTTTAATCAAACTCAAACTCAAATTCATGTATTCAATAAGATCACTTTGTGTATCACTTTGAAACGTCTTAAGAGCTAGGTGATTCTATTCCTGTTCCTTCGCGACCAAGACCGTAAAGAACGTGAAGAATGATTTCGTTGTTCTGTTCAAGTGCTATGTTATTTCGTTAAACTTAATTTGTGTAATGTACTGTAAATTACGTAGCGGTTTCATAACAGTGAATGCAAACAAAACATGGAAGTAAAATGTCATTATGAAATGTATATTTTGATTTTAGTATGAAATCAATGAAAAACTCATACATACTCAAACTATACTGGCGTTAAAATGTCAATTATGACTGCTACGCGCAGTTTAAAATTTGATCTTATTTCCTGGTAGTTATAATTGTTTGCGGCTCAATTGGTAAGCCCCGCTTACCGCGGCTGAGGTGATTTTCTAGCCATTGAAATGCTTCCATGTTTATTTGCGTTTACTGTTTTAAAATGATAAATCGCAGTAATAAATCAAAGTTTCTGCTTTAAAAAAATTAAAGCACAAAATGTTTCTGGCTGAAATGTGTGTAATTGTTAGTTGTTGTTGTAATAAAAACGATTAAACTACATACTGTTTTATTGCTGTTTTAGCCTAGTGGCATAGCTGGCCTTTCTAATCTTAATTAAGTTTTAGGTTTCAATACTGTCTGTTTTATTAAAAATGTATGTTTTGAAACCAAGATTTAAATGATGAAAAAACATTATTAAGCCAATCCTGGCTTAGAAGATAAACATGCGTTGACCGTACCTTTCACGAGAATTCGATCAAGTTTAATTCCAAATATAGATTTGGTACATGCCTACATTTTGCCGCTACAATACTGCGTTTCAATATTTTGAAAAAAAAAAATGGTGGGCACAAAAACAGAACAACATTGAATTGAATTCTGAATTTATAATTTACATACACATAAAGGTTGTATTATCATCATTTTCTTACTCTTTACCTTTTAGTTCCATAATCAGAAAACAGGTTCCTTCTGGAGTGTCCTTTATCACTTGTCATTTCTTTATATATTTCTTGCTTCTCTATAACTTTCACACAATTCATTCATTTTCTCTTAGCCTTTCCTCTTCCCAGATTATTCATCCAGATTCATTAACATTATCATCATTTTAGTAATATAACTTTCATCCATCCGCATTACATACTACCCCAAAAGCAGTCGAGGCAACAAAATATTCTGGACACAAAAATAACGGTTTAATTAAATAAATGTATGTACCACATTAATCAATTAAGTAGTAAAAGTCGTTTTGTACCACAAGAATGTGGTGTATGTCTATGACTATGAAAAATGTAGTATGGATATAGGTACTAATAAAATTAAATAGATAAGAATACTTAATTTACGCTCCCGGTCATTACTGTTATTTTTAGATGAACATCAAGTTTTTGTTCGGTTAGTTGTCTTAGAAAAACTAATTCACTTTAATTATATTTTTCACCGCGTTTTGAAATAAATCTTTAATTCAGTTGTCTAAATATCCAATTATGTTTGGCAACAATATAAGGGAATATTCATGTAATAAAAGCTTTGAAATGTTGAATTTATTGTATCGGATATTACATCTCACAAGCGGATTTGACTTTGGTTTCTTTGATGGACCAACAGAAGTTATAAAAATTATTACGGCTTTTATATCTATCACCATTACAATTTTATTTATTTTGTTATTATCAGATAATAGTGCGTGGATTTCGACTTTTTACGTGTCTTTTATAGCGAGATACTGTTCTCATTGGTTATTCTTGTTAACAATTAAACCGAAAAAATCTTTACGTAAATTTCATATCGATTTGTATTATATTGATTCGATGTACGCTATCGATTGTTCCTCATTTAGAATCGAGCTCAAATTAGTGTTGTGTTGTTTTCTTTCTGCGGTTTATAAAATTGTTTTACTTGTATGGTTTTGGATTGTTCATGAAACTCTGCTATCTCTGCTAATGAAATTTTTTTACTTGCACGTACTTGTATGTTTAGATGTATTAGTAATTACTTTCTCATTCATGTTTTATATGGTTAGCTGTCGTTTGGAAAAACTTATTTCACTAATCAATAAAGATCAATTTAACGTTATGTCTCTTCAGAACATGTACAAAATGTACATTGATGTCATATACAAGTATAAAAAAGTTTTTGAACCCGTGGCAAGTATAATGTCTTGTAATAATAATGTATCATAGAGAATGTATGATTTACTGGTATTTGTCTTGTTTTTCAGATGATACTTGGTTTAGTATTTAGAGTTCCTCAAACTATGCTACTTTTGTATTTCACAATAATCGACCGAACTGCAACTATAGATGTGAGTAGTGTGAGCAATTTTTTTACACCTGCGCCAGACACAGCATCAAACATTTGCGCACTTTTTGTCGACTTTGCAAAGTTTAGAATTGAATTTTTTGAACACCGATTGTTGCAACTTTCTACACATGCTTTGAATTTTTTTTTCTTCACAGTTTGCTGGCAGACGAAAATCTAGACGGACGACGATTGTGTGCCTATATTATTTTTATTTCTTTTATTTATTTACTTTAGGAAAGAGCATCGGCTTATGCTTGCATTTATGTGCAAAAAACTCTGACAAAACAAAAAAAAATTACAATGTATTTAAGCTTGTCATTTACACTCAGAAACGCTTGCGCAACTGGACTTTGCGCTAGTGTGGCAGGCTACGCAAACATTATATGCGCCAAAAAACCGGATACCGCTTAGCAAAGTTCAAATTTTTGTTCAAACAAGCTCAAAGTTTGCAGAAATAGTCAAAGTACCCTGCCACAAATAGCAATCAGACAAGCGTTTACTGCAGTGTAGCTTTGTATGGCGCCGGCTTAGGTACATAATTTTTACGCTTAAGGGGTTTGTAGCTCATCGATTCAAAGGCAGTGGGCAAAATAATGTTTAGAAACTATGACTATGACGAGACTCACATTGTTCGACTGGCTCCACACTGGAGCTTGACTATTTAGATTTTAAGCGGATGGATCACCGAAAAGAAAGCTAGGCCCCATACCGTGTTTGTTGCCCTGATTCTTCACGGTGTTGGTCGCGAAAGAACAGGAGTAGAATCACCTGTCTTGTCTAACTGTTAGGCCTCGGTCTCGAATTTAGCGGGTAGCGGGGCGGTAGCGGAGCGGCGGCGGCGGCGGCTCTGGAGCGGTGCGGGGGCGGGCACTAAAGTCAAGCGGTGACAGCTCGCCCCCGCACCGCGCCAGAGCCGCCGCCGCCGCCGCCCCGCTGCCCGCAAAATTCGAGACCGAGGCCTTAGACAATCAGCCTACAGCAGTCGAAGCACATGTTCGTCGTGGTTGCTTTTTAATAGCGTCTATGAACACCTGTCACGTATGGAATGCTATCTTCTGCAAAATATGAGAATGTACCAAATATGTTTTTGGAAATATTTAATTTTGTTCATAATTCTTTCAGATCCAATATTTCTTAGAGCACTCTGAGTACTTTACTGTAATCGGAGCATTGGTGGTATTGCTGTCACCGGCTGTTTGTGCTGCAAGTTTATTTAAAAAAACCAATGTCATCAAATTGTTATTACACGATAAACTATTTGAAGAAAGAGGTGAGCAAAACGTATTTTTAACCGACTTCAAAAAAATAAGGAGGTTCTCAATTCATTGGAATCTTTTTTTTTATGTATGAACATAAATTACGAAATACGCCTAAACCGATTTGAAAAATTTTTCTTTTATTTAAAAGGGCATGTACCTACTTTTCAATTCGTGCCATAAAAATTGGTGAGTATCTGTTGAGGGTCTTCGAAGTTGTGAACAGAAATACACCACGAGAGTTCAGAAAATTGCTCAGTTTATAACAATAAAGTAGTTTTTTTTTAGAAATTTTAAAAGCCACTTGTCTTGTAATTGAGAGGCTTGTTGTCCGAGCAGAATATACTTAATCGACTTTCATTCCGAAGCAGCCGAAGCTCGTAGGTTAGAACTTCTGCGTTGCAAATATGGATTTTTAGTTTCGAATTTATATTCGAAGCTTTAAACAGTGAAGGAAAATCTCGTGAGGAAACCAGTTATCATGACCTGTCACGTAAAGAAATGCTTATTTCTGCAAGATGTGGATGTCCACATTACACTATTATTTGTCTATTATGAGCTATTGTATTATATTGGTACATGCGTACCAAGTATTTGGACACTCTTCTGACTACTTCCTTAGATATCTTCAAATTATTTAAAATGCCTAAAAATCTGAGCAAGTGTCTACCGCGTTGATAATTTGAATCATTCTTAACATTATTTCAATTTTAAATAGCTTCATTATTACTGAACCTTTATTTATCATGGATAAAGAATGATTAATTCAGAAATCTTTACACAGCGCCTCAGTCAGTTTGTCGTCAAATAAGTAAATCTGTTTTCAGATGAAATCAAGAAACAAGAAATTGAGGGGTTCATTGATTATGTGAATTTGCACAACTGTAAGTTCCAGGTCTGGAAGGTGTTCCCTTTGGATGCGAGTCTCATCACCTTGGTTCTCCACTTCTGCGTCACCTACCTTATCGTCATCCTGCAGTTTGCTCGTAATTCTTAAGAAAAAAGTTTTTGATGATTTAGGAATATATGAGTTTTCTAATTTATATTCGAAGTTCTATGTTATGTTATGAGGAGGGATGAAAACCACATCACCAAAAGATGAGTATGAGTGTGACTGGGTAGAGGAAGGCCGTAGAAGAAGTGGTTAGATTGTGTGAAAGAGGATAGGTGAGAGGAGTGGATTTAGAGTTGACGAATGATAGAGGAATGATGATGAATGGAAAAGGAAAACATGTTGTGCCAATCCCACTTAGCGTGGGATAAGCACATAATGATAATGTGGGATAAGAGTAAATAAGATAATGATGATTCGAAGTAGTTAAATGTTTTTTTGTTCATTGTATTGTTTGTTTGTTTGTTTTTAGCCTACACTGTCCCACTGCCGGGCAAAGGCCTCTCCTCGAGTTTTCCAGGTAGTTCGGTCTAACGCCATTGCCTGCCACTGATAGTAGCTGAAGGTGTCTAGCTCGTCTCGCCATCGCATTGTATTACATGAGTAAAAAATATTTTGTGTATCCATATAGAGTGACATGTCATTGTTTTGTAATTTAATTTAGATAAGTATGGTTTTATAAATAAATGTGATGAAACTGCTTAAATTTTTTCATAAATTTTCCTGATAATAATGTAACCACGATCATGTGTTATGGTGTAAAGTTGCGTCATGTCAAACGTCAAATTCGGGTCTAGAATGATGTTTTAATCTATGCTAGTCTTATTTAGATAAAATGTGTTTATTTCAATACGCAAACGAGTCATTTCAGTAATAAATTTAATTAGCACAAGTACCATACTATCAAAGCTAACTGATCAAGAAAATTCAAATAATAGAGTTATTTTTAATATTTATTAGTCTTGTTATAATTTAGTGTCTAAATGAATTAAATTCATTACCTTCGTAAACTTTTAATTTACCACGCGTCTATTATTTTGAATTGAGGATTAAAAATATGGATTTAGGTAACAGCTCTCAGGATAATTCAACCCTTCCCCGTATTAAGAAAAGTATAAGTTTCGTAATGTTGACGTTAATGTATCGAATATTACATCTTGCAAGTGGATTTGACTTTGGTTTTTTTCACGGATCACCAAGAGTTATAAAAATGTTATCAGCTACCATGTCTGTTACTATAACAGCTTTATTGTTGGCAAAATTTCAAAATAATAGTTGGTTTATAACAGTTTTGTTTTTATTATTTTTAGCGAAGTATATTTCTGGTTGGGTATTATTGTTATTTACAAAACCTAAAAATTCGTTTTGTAATTTTAATTACGATTTGCATTTGGTTGATTCGATGTACGCTATCGATTGGGGTCTTTAGTCGTTTCACACCGCAAGCGGTTCGGACCGCGGTGTGAATAGCCCCAGAGCTGTTTTTGAATGGGTTCTTTCGCACCGCGGTGCGAATCGCCCCAGAACTTTTTGTGATGGGTCGATTCGGACCGCTGCTGAGGGGGAACAAAACAGTTATCTTTTTAGATAGGTGAATTCGGACAAAGATACATAGTTTTACACACATTTCTTAAAGTACAACCAGGCATGAAATAATAGGACAAAAAAATCTACACTAATATAATATATAAAAGCCTATGCCGAAATTGGTGCCTTTTTTGTTTCGCGCGGCCATCAACCAAACATTAAAATATAAACTCTTAGGAGTATAACAAACAACATTTGTGAGAACAGTATACAGCTTCACTCAGCCAGGACCGAGTTATACAGGGTGAGTTTTTCAAGAGTGCCTCTAGGGCCAAATCTGAAACTATTAGCAATAGCGAAAAACACTCAAAGGAGTCTCTTCAGCGATTTTGATCAAAAGTAAAACTGCATCATTACATTTTAAAAATAATCATTTTCCTGGCCAGGAGTCGAACCTGTTGGTTACAAAAAAAAAACTTTTTGTATTGTTATACCATCCGATAGTGTAGATAATAAGGATCAATTTCTGAGGAGAAACTACATGCGTCAAACTAACGGAAGGTGTTGATTTTTAATAAACTGATTTAAACTCTTAATATTTCGTAGATTACCCATAACTTTTTTTTTATTAGTTTGCCGTATATAGCTTTTCTCAGAAATTGATCCTTATCATCTACACTATCGGATGGTATAATAATACAAAAAGTTTTTTTTTTAACCAACAGGTTCGATTCCTGGCCAGGAAAATGATTATTTTTAAAATGTAATGATGCAGTTTTACTTCTAATCAAAATCGCTTATGACACTCCTTTGAGTGTTTTTCGCTATTGCTAATAGTTTCAGATTTGGCCATAGAGGTACTCTTTAAAAACTCAAAACTCGGTCCTGGCTGAGTGAAGCTGTATACTGTGCTCACAATATTATTTGATATACTCCTAAGAGTTTATATTTTAATGTTTGGTTGATGGCCGCGCGAAATAAAAAAGGCACCAAACGCCCATACAAAATCGGCATGGCCCTTTCTGGGCGACCGAGCTCTGCTCGTTGGCAACCAACGAACGCCATCTAGTGGTTCAATTACGAACCACATTGCACTTTTTGCGTGAAAATGCATAGAAAATGGCTTTTCCCAGATATGAGACCTAGCTAGATCGATTTACTTTTTGGTAACTAGGTAGCTACGAAAATGAACGCTTTTTTTCTTCTTTTCATAACCGTTATCTAGCTTCTTTCGTATGAGCAAGTACTCAACTCTGGTGACGGATTTTTTAGGCCGCCTAAAGGCCTCCGTCATCTTGCCCCCACAGGGGGGCCAACTTGCCCCCCCGAGGGGCAAATTGGCTAAACTTCTAAAATAGGTTTCTTTGACCCTACTGAACCAAAATAATATGCAAAAACATTCCAAAAAAGTCACTCTGGGAATTTATCTAAAAAATATGGGCTTTTGGTACACTGTGCTGTGGTCCGAATCGACCCATTTGAAAAGATACTTAGGCGATTCGCACCGCTGTCACCACCCTGGTGCGAAAGAACCCATTCAAAAATAGCTCTGGGGCGATTCACACCGCGGTCCGAATCGTTCGTGGTGCGAAACGCCTAAAGACCCATCGATTGTGCCTCGTTCAGAATTGAAATCAAGTTACTTTTACTTTGTTTTATTTCTACAGTTTTTAGAACTGTTGTGTGTTTATTATTTTGGAAATTTAACAAAACCCTAATAGATGTATCACTGCGGATCATACAAATAAACGTATTTGTATCTTTAGACATGTTGATCATAACAATCTCATTCATTTTTTATATGGTGAGCTGTCGATTAGAAAAACTAATTTTACTTCTTAAAGAAGTGCGACTTGATGTTATTTCTCTTCAAAACTTGTATAAAATGTACATTGATATCCTTTATAAGTATACAGATACTTTTCAGACTGTGGTAAGTTTACATCAGGGTCTTATAAGTTATATCATTGAAAGTGTTAAAATTTACCAATTCTCTTTTTTTTAGATTATTTTTTATTTGTGCTTTGGAGTGCCTCAAGCGATGACGCTAATGTATCGCGCACTATTCGAGATGCAATGTACGAAAAAATTTACTGTAAGTATGAACTTATTTATATATAAATATCTGTCTCCGGTCTGGGTGTTTTCTATGTATATTACGTATGTATTTACAAAAAAAAATGTATATAAGTAGTATATCAGTCATTTGGTTCCCATAACACAAGCTCTGCTTAGCTATGCTTAGGCTACATGATGCTGTGTGAAATGTCCAGCGTTATTTATTTATTATTATTTTATATCGAAGAAGTCTCGGCCATGATATTCACTGTCAAAAACTCTGTACAAAAACTTTATGAGGTGTTGGTTTTATGGTGTCTTTATCAAATGTTGATAACCAAAAAAGTTAATCGTCATGAGTTAGTCTGCTGTAACATTAGCTCCGCAAGTTTTGACTTCATAGATTTATTTGGAAACCAACAGCCTAACAGATCTTAATTTAGAAGCAGAAGTCCAAGACGTTTATACTACTGATAAAGTTATTTGCGTAGAAACAGTTCCTGATAAAGTCTAGGTTTTCTTAAAAATAAAATATTTATACCAAAGTATAGTTAGATGCATCAACGAAACAAAAAAGCCTACAATAAAATTTGAGAGCCCTGTTGGCCGAGTGGAATAGTACCTCAATTTTTGACCCAAAGGTCGCGGTTTAAATCCCAGCCGTGTATCAGTGGGTTTTCCGAAAAAAAAAATATAAGCTCATTAACAAGAGCTCTAAAAATTGAAGGAGATCATAGTGTGAAAACCCGTGGCTTAGTCAGTCCTACAAGTATTGACCATGTATTTCCTGTGGATATGGCCGATTACTCCATCTCAACAATATCCAAGGCACTACAGGCTCCCGCAAAGTGTATAGGCATAGAATGTATTCTGACACTGTATATTTACACAGTGTCAGAGCCTTTACATCTTTACTAGATGATTTATAGTATAAATCTTTATTATGGCTTTATAGATGTAAAGGCCTTTAGTACAATACATAATACATAAAGCATCAAAATTTATTTTGTCTACGAACAACACTTTAAAGACAAAACAAGTAAGAAGTAAAAATTGTAAGTAAAAATTGTATTTTTCAGAAGGTTGTGTTATTAAAGAACTTTGAATACTTAATTATTATCGAAGTACTAATATTAACAATATCACCGGCTATAGCCGCTACAAACTTATCTTCGAAAGTTGATTATATCAAAGTAGTATTACTGGATAAACTATTTACAGAAACAGGTGAGCTAAAAAGAGTTTACATTTACATGTCCTGTCATATTGTATATTTTACAAGATTTCATCTACTTAGGCTGAATTCGACCAAACTGGATTAAGTTTAGTCTTGAGAGTAAACTACTGTTTGTTTGAATATTTTGACATTGTAAAGTTGACATCTTATAACTAGGATAATTTGTATGCTCATAATAATGTTCGGTTGCGCTTTCTAAACAATTTGTATTTCGAATTAAGTCGGCTAGTAGTTAACTCTCGGATATATACTTGATCCAGTTTGGTCGAATCCAGCCTTAGAAGATCTACGGGCTGGTTGTCTAACTTGTGTCAAACCTCAAATCGGTCTCAAACTTGTAAAACGATCGTTCATTGGTTATTTTAGGAACCTCTATGTGCTCTCAATTGTAAGATCAAGTTTTTTAAAAGAGCAACCCTGTTGTTCATAAAAGTCTCCCTAGAGCTCAACCGTCTAGTTTTCTAAATGTGTTGCTATCATTTTTCATTGACAGAAGAGTGACAAGAAAAAACATTTTCGGAAGCCTTGCTAAATTAACATGAATATGAATGGGAAAGTCTGATTCCAGATGAAATCAAGAAACAAGAAATTGAAGAGTTCATCGGCTATATAAACGTGCGAGGCTATCGGTTCCGCGCGTGGAAGGTGATTCCTTTAGATGCGAGTCTCGTCACTTTGGTTCTCCACTTCTTCGTCACCTACCTCATCGTCATTTTACAGTTCACCACTAAATTTGGTATATGCGACTGGTAACTGAGATTTTTGGTTACCACGTTGTTGACCAAGACAAGCGACGGAGATTTCTTCATTCCGCGACGGTTAACAGTCTATGGCGGGGCGAGGTCATTGACATTATATCCATCCGTTTCCATATTTTCCAGGCCAGCCATCCTCATGGCCTGGAAAATGTTACCGTAAGTAAGGACCGGAAAGGTTATACACCGTTTATTTTTGGTCAGTTTAAAGCCGGCGCCTACGTAATCTATATCGATAACCTTACTCAAAAATAATAATAAATATGAGATCTATTTTTTTGCAATTAATAATATCACGAAACATAGGCAGGATAAATCACGGAGATACGTGCTCTGTGCTCAGCTGTTGCTACGGCATAGAGTCTATGCTACGTCGTAGTCATACATACAGACCTAGGTCATTAGCTCTGCGCGCCTACGACACCTTACCAAGTGTTTTACTCACTTTTGTTAATTTTTTCAACTATTTAGTTTCGTATGAAATACTTATCAAATTCAAAAACTAAACCAATGACACGAATACGATTAAGCAATACAAGCAGTGGGTGCTGGCTTTAAATTGACCCAGAATTAACGGTGTATTATAACCTTTCCGGTCCGTACTTATGGTTATTTTTTTCCGCCTGTTGAGTCCACTGAAGCTGCAGCGGTCAAAGTGACCTACTTTAATTCCATCCGTTTAAAAATAAGAGACTTTGAGTCAGTCAACACCACGTAATATAAATTTAGTTTTTAGTAGCTTTAGTAAGATACCTGTCTAGTTTATAATTGTATGTGTATTGTTGTTGTTGAATAAATATTTCTTTTTTGAATTTAAAATGGCACTAAAGCTCATTTTTCTTACAATTTTTTTTTGCGTAATGTACTTTGAATGCGTATTTGTAGTGTCCGTGTTACTAGTTAAATAAGTAGGTTTTCTTTATTTCTTGATGGCACTGCATTGCTTTTTGACTCGATACATTATTCTATTTAAATAGTACCTACCTGTTAACTGACAAGTGTGCTAAATAATGTGAATAAAATAACTTACCTACTAATTTACTATTTGTATGTCATGACATTATGACTGAATGTGATGAACTTTAATTAATAATAATAATAATAATAATAATTATAGCCTTTTATTTCCAAACCTCTTAGAATAAAGTTTACATTAATGAGTTTTAAAGTTAAACTGTTAGTGGTATCTTAAAGCTAGTTTCTATTCCTAATTGTTAGTAAGTACTTATTTATTGAGAGAAATGGATCCCGGTTTGGGTAAAGGCCTCCTCCATCTTTAGCCATGACTCTTCGTCGGCTCCTGCATCCATCCAGTCCTTCCCAGCTATGTTTATAATATCATCAGTCCACCGTCTACATGGCCTGCCTACATTTCTTTTACCGGCTGGTCCTGTCCATTGTGTGGTCTGAAAAGTCCATCTCTTGTCTTTTATCCGTGATATGTGACCGGCCCATCTCCACTTTAATCTAAGGGCTTGTGTGAGTGCATCTGTTAACTTAGTTTTTTGTCTGCTTTTAATTTTTTGTATCTTCCTTATTTTTAGTTAGCTCCTTTCCATCGCCCTTTGAGTAGTTCTAATCTTATTTTTTGTTGTGTTTGAGAAAACCCATGTTTGGCAGCCATACAAGAGGCAGGGTAAGAGACAGGTTTCAAATACGGTTTTTTTCATACTTAAACTGTAGTCTCCTTTAAGTATTTCTTTTAGGGACCAAAACTTCTTCCATGTTATGTCTGCTCTTCGTTCTGTTTCTTCATCGTTACTAGCTTTGTTAAATGAGATCTGCTTACCAAGGTATATTTAATTTTTTTACATATTCAATGACGTTTCCATTTACTTGTATTGGTATTTCTCTGCTGTTTGTTATTACCTTTGTCTTGTTTGCATTCATTTCCAGTCCTACTTTGGCACTTTCTAGGGCCAGCGAGTGTATCATTTCCTGCAATTGATCTGGTCTCTCTGCTTTAATTAATATGTACCACATATTATCATGACCATGTTCAGAACACCTATATGAAAGAGGAACGAACATTTTGGCATACTTACTCTTCCGCCATTTTGAAAAAACTTAGATCTTGCAGCAGGTGATGAAACATGTGTCAATCGATAGGGAAAGTGATTACAAACAAA
This sequence comes from Camptogramma bilineatum, assembly GCA_958496255.1. Lineage (NCBI taxonomy): Eukaryota > Metazoa > Arthropoda > Insecta > Lepidoptera > Geometridae > Camptogramma > Camptogramma bilineatum. The sequence continues at coordinate 11,244,098 of OY292468.1, read as the reverse complement.
ATATATTCAGTAATAAAATCTCGTAATCTTTATACTTTCCGAGATATTTGAGTTTGAAAATGTAAAAATTAAAACTTGAAAATGCTAATTATGCTGCCAATAATAACCGGTAGGTATTTAAATATGTCTACTGTGACTGGGGATAAAATAGTGAGCCAATTTCGCTTAATTTTTAGGTAAAAAATATATAATTTTTTTTATTTGAAATTATATTTTTTGAACACAGTTTATTTCATCATTTTGTGCTGAATAGTAGGTAGGAACTTATTACTATTTTTATAATAGGTAACTATAGGTAGGTGATTCTACTAGATAGGTAGGTACCAGGGTTGGCATGATTAAAACAAGTAGTTTTAAAACATTTGTTTACAACAAGTTTTAAAACAGTCCCAAATAAAACTTTGACTTTTATTCATTGTTTAAAAACACAGTTTAAAACAAGTTTTAAACAATGTTGAAAACATTGAATAAAAACACGGTTTAAAACTACTAGAATCGATTATCAAATGAAATATTATAAAGAAAGGCTCTCGTATTTATACAAGTCATACATCGGTAATTTCCCCCAGTAAAATCCCGCTACAGAATGAGGACAGAAGTCCCATGTCAATCGTCGAAAGAAAGTAATTCACTGGATTCATATCATGGGTATTCCCCTAATTTTATTTAGACACTTCAAATGTAATTTCTCGCCGGTAAAGTAACGCAACAAAACTCCCTATGCCAACCGTCGAAAGAAAGTACTTCACTGGATTTATGGGTATTCCCGTAATTTTAATATACGGTACCTAATTTTAATAACGGGTTCCCCCTATTAAGAATAAACATCAAAACATACCTACCATACCATGTATGTAAAGCGTTCTATACGTGTATTGATTCTCATTTTCTTTTAAAGATATGTTACAAAAAATCAATGTATCTAGTAAGTAACAATTGATTAGGTCTAATACAATTTAATTTATTAGAAAAAGTAAAAAAAAATAAAATAAAAAACCAGTTGTTTAAAACATTTTGAACTGTTTGTTTTATGAGATTTAAAAAAAAACAGTTTTTTTTTTCAAACCTGATAGGTACAGTCAGCGTCATCAATCGGTATCCCCCTATTGATTTGAACAAAGACTCTTTTCATTTGAACCTTGGATTTCAGTCAGATATTATAACCACTATTGCATCGGCTCGTACTCGAGCGAAATTAGATATCCATAAGTAAGCAAGGATGTTAAAGTTTTTACAAAAGTTGAGATCAACGGCTTGCAAACCGACCTCTTACTAGGGGATACCAATTAATGACGCTTTCTGTACATAGCCTGCATGTTCTAAGCGAATAATGATAGGAAAACCAAAAGTTAAAATTCATAATTCACTTCGTTTTCAACATCATGTCTGACAATCACATGAATCTATAAATGCCGCTGGTGATAAAGGCAATGTTTCCGGGGTGTTGAGCCCATGCCAAGAATTTAAGACACACATTATGTGGGAACAACAGCCACGGTTCTTTTTCCCACTACGCATGAGCAGTACCACTCCGTGATTTTATCCCTACCCTCCATACGGTTATTTGTTAAAACATACAAAATATGTCCGATTACTTTTTTTTATTACCTAGAGGGAAAAAGAACCTTGGGCTGTTGTTCCCACATAATGTGTGTCATAAATGGTTCTTGGCATGGGCTCGACTCGACACCCCGGAAACATTGTCTTTGTCACCAGCAGCATTTTAATTTTTGGTTTTCCAATTATTATTCGCTTCATACATGCAGGCTATGCATATCTACCTAATATATTACCTACCTATAGTTACCTATTATAAAAATAGTAATAATTACCTATATCTAATATTTACCACAAAATGGTAAACTGTGTTCAAAAAATATTTTTTTTTTTTACTTGAAATACCCACCTACCTAAAAATTAAACGAAATTGGCTCACGATTTTATCCCCGGTCACAGTACACATATTCAAATACCTACCGGTTATTATTGGCAGCATAATTAGCATTTTCAAGTTTTAATTTTTACATTTTCAAACTCAAATATCTCGGAAAGTATAAAGATTATGAGATTTTATTACTGAATATATTTTGTTTGTAATCACTTCCCCTATCGATTGACATATGTTTCATCACCTGCTGCAAAATCAAGGTTTTTTCAAAATGGCCGACAGTAGGTATGCCAGGCTCCATACAAAAATGTTCGTACCCTTTTATTTTATCTCTTATCTTATCTAAAACAAGTAGTTCGGCTTTTTTTGTATATTAATCATCTAAGTAAGTAATTGAAAAACATCATTATCTTTCGATCATAGATTTTTTTCCTTCTAATATCTATAAATATACCATCCTACTGACTGACTATCTACACCACTTCAAGTATAAAGCATAATGGAGTTGGAACACTGCGTTTTTCATACGCGCGTTCGCAGCGCACCCTCTCACAGCTTGCCGACTGCCTTGAATTTGCTACTTGTTTGTAGGTATCGATACAAACGCGCGTACGAAAAACGAAGTGTGCCTACTCCCTAAGTCTTCGAAGTATAAAATAAAAACAATTACCTACTTTATTTCATGTAACATAAGAAAAAGTAAGAAGATCTTGAGCTGTTTAATATATAGACTACTAGCTGACGCCCGCGGCTTCGCCCGCGTGGACTACTATTTTGTTTATCCCACAGGAACCGTGCATTTTTTCGGGATAAAAAGTAGCCTATGTCCTATTCCCGGTCATTATCTACCTATGTTTCAAATTTCAGCCAAATCGGTTCAGTGGTTGTCGAGTTATAGAGGAACAAACATACATCCAAACATCCATCCAAACATCCAAACATCCAAACTTTCGCATTTATAATATTAGTGTGATTAGTGTGATAGTGTGATAGTGTGATTAGTGTGATTAGTGTGATGTGATTAGTGTGATAGTGTGATGTGATAGTGTGATAATAAGGTGGCGTCATATTGGAGCAAGCAAATTTAAACACCGCCTAAGTATGAGCAAATTGACACGACGAATGAATGAATGATACGTAGATAGGTACTAATTTAGAAAGGTATAAAGACAACTAAGACTATAATGAGATTCCAACTTAACTTCAGATAAAACTAGAACCAGAGTACCTTTATATAACTGACAAATGAAATGAGTACATCTTAAAATACCTCGATTCTCCACGATCTTCCTCTTCACATTGAAATTAAGGTCAAAATGAATAAAAATTTGAGAAATCTTTATCACAGCGAACTTGAAGCAGTCGTTGAGCTGCGGCGGCTGCTTGGGGTTGATGCGCAGGTCCTGCGTGTGGAAGAGGCGGTGGAAGGAGGGCTCGCCCCTCAATAGCAATAGATGAAGTTCGTATGAAAGAAAAATTAAACCTAAACAAAGTCCTTACCTTACACTAGTATTGGATAAACCAATTCTGAATGTCATAATAATTGATATTTGACGACTCAAACATCAATTACTTATTTTAGTATTGACGTACTCAATACCAAATTCGTTGTTTAGAACACTTCATGGGCTACATATCGCTTAGATGTTAAATTTCAAAATAATATAAGTATTCTATTCGCATAAAAATATAATTAAAATGTACTTTTACGATTGGTTAAAAGAAAATGCAAACGCACTGTTACATAATACGCAAATAAATTACAAAATATTAACAATAATTTACAAAATATTACATATCCTAGGCGGATTTAACTTTGGCTTCTTTCACGGTCCTCCAAAAGTTGTTAAAACTACGTCGGCAGTCATATATATTATTTTAACATATAGTTTTTTGGCGACGATAGGAAATACAAATATTTGGGGAAAATTGCGCTTATTATGGTTTATAGCGAAATATACTGCATTTTGTTTATTTTTATTATCTGTGAAACCCAAATATTCGTTTTGTAAATTTAATCTCGATTTGCGTCTGATAGATTCGAAACATGCTATCGATTGCGCGTCATTCAAGATTGAATTGAAGTTATTATTTTTTTGTATCTTATTGGTATTGTTTAGAATACTTGTGACTTCAGGTCTTTGGGTAGCTCAATACCATTCACCAAACCCTTGGTATATTGAATTTTGTTACATAAACATTCTTTCGTGCATAGATGTAGTATCCATTAATTACGCATTCATGTTTTATATGGCGAGTTGTCGATTAGAAAAATTGATTTTATTCTTCAAAGAAGGACAATTGGACGTTACTTCTCTTCTTAACTTATACAAAATGTACATTGACATAATGTATAAATACAAAACTGTATATGAACCCGTAGTAAGTACAAATTCATATTTTAATTATTATATTAGTGTTTGGAAATTTACTAAGAAATTTATTTCTTTTTTAGATAATACTACCTTTGTTCTTTCGTGTGCCTGAAATCATGGGATTAATGTATGGCACACTTCGTTTGCTACAGTATACGAATATAGATGTAAGTATTTAGTTAGTATTTTATGCGCCTTAAAATCTTAATAATTTTTATAAATGTCTGTTTCCAAAGTTGAAAAAAAGCTTATACTTAAAATATTTATTATTGAATTTTTGTGCCAGAAACCGTCACGGGCGTCCTCGGACGGCCTTAACAAAGTTTCATCACAATCTGATCAATGGTTTAGGAACGCATTAAGGACAAACGTTCATTTAGACGTGTTAACGTCTTATAAATCGATAAACGCTGGCGGCGGCTGCCACACAAGAAAAAGTGTCCCGTTCCGCCTGAGCCGAGCGTACAAGCGAGAGCGCAGAACAAGCGATAGAGAGGCACGATCGGCCTAAGCGTTTGGCAATTCATAAAATTATGCAATTTTTCATCAAAATAAAAACTATCTCGTTCACGATATAGGTAGACCATAAAGAGAAATTTCTGAAAGTAGGTACCTGCGTAGGTGTTTTGCGTATCTTGTATGGGAGTAGTTATAATCAGAAACGAAAATGGTATTGACTAATTCTACCCACAAACACTTCAATTTTTACTAAAATAATGTAGTACCTACCTAGATCATTTTAGAAATTACGCTCAACTGTCGTTCTCTTTTGAACTTTCGCGTGAATGAAATAAGAGCTTTCGGTTTTAGTGATAATTTAATTAGTCGGTGTATAACAGAATCGTAAAGGCTTAGAGCGCTTTTACATTTAGGCATTTTCGTGTGTATGAATGACAACCGTGCGACAGCAGCGCTGCTAAGCGATATGATTATATGTGAAAGCGCTCTTATTCGTTCCACAAAAAAGCTTTGTGTGCTTAAAAAATGACTAAAATTATTTTCCAGGTGCAATTTTTCATACATCACGTTGAATACATAATGGCCATCGAAGCCCTAATAGTAATGGTGTCACCGGCTATCAGCGCTGCAAATTTGTCTTCAAAAGTCGATCATATTAAAGTATTATTACTGGACAAACTATCTGAAGAACCAGGTTAGACAGGATATTTTATTTCAAATATTTACACTCAGGTTTACTTGTGATGCGCAGCGCAACGTGACAAATTTTCTCAACTCGTTTACTCGTCAAAAATGCTTGCTTTAGTCCATAGGTTCTCAGCGTGGGCGATAACGCCTCTTGTGAGCGTTTGAGACTTTCAGGGGGCAGTAGAAGACCCAGAGAAAATTAGAGATGGCGCATTAAGATATGGGGTGGGCGAGCTCTTGAAAAAAATATTCTCAAAGTGGGCGGTGGACAAAATAAGGTTGAGAAACTATGGTTTAGTCTTAGCTTGACTATTTAGATTTTAAGCGGATGGATCACCGAAAAGAAAGCTAGGCCCCATACCGTGTTTGTTGCCCTGATTCTTCACGGTGTTGGTCGCGAAAGAACAGGAGTAGAATCACCTAGCTCTTAAGACGTTTCAAAGTGGTCACAACGGTCCTACTGAATAAATGATATTTGATCTTGATCTTAGCCCATTTAGGTATCCTCATTTATGTTAATTTTAATTTTTTTTAGATATTTTTACAACATTTTCTGAAAATTATATCACTAATAGAATATAATCTTGATACTTAACACCTTAATCGAACAGAGTTTTCATAATATATTTGGTTTCAGATGAGATTAAGAAACAAGAAATTGAGGGGTTCATTGCCTATGTGAAGGTGCGCAACTGTCGATTCCGCGCTTGGAAGGTGTTCCCTTTGGATGCAAGCTTCGCCACCTTAGTTCTCCACTTCTGCGTCACCTACCTTATTGTCATAATACAATTTACTACTAGTAAATCCTAAAGAATATAATATAGTCCTAAGTTAACAGATTTCGACTAGATATTGTGCGAGAGTTGATCGAAATTTGACGGTAAGGCCACCAAAGAAGCGCGAGGATGTGTAGCGAGAGATTAGAATTACTTCATTTACCTGGCCTCGCTCGGAGCAGCTCTAGTGGAAACGATGTTTTTGTACATACAAAACATGTGAGGGATGTGTGCTACGGATTTGCTTCTAGGAATATGTAGCGAGAAATACTTTTTATTGATGTTAAAATTTGCGTTGTCAAATTAAACGCTCGAAAATTTAACAAGAGCCCGCTACGCATCCACGCACCATTCATCCTGCTCTGAGTTTCACGGCATCGCTAAGCATCCTCGGTACAGTGGTAGTCGAGTTATAGAGGAACAAACATAAATCCATCCAAACTTTCGCATTTATATTATTAGTATGATAGTATGATTTGGTATATTATAATGTCCCTTACATTATGATAGTCTATTTATTTAGTAAATAATAAGCGCTTTAATGTGTTGCTTAGTTTAATGACGACTACAAAGTTTCTTGCCAGTTCTTCTCTGCACAGTAAATAGTCGATTATCCGAACTGGCAAGAATCATTGCATTTAAAATACGATGATTCTTATGGCTTAAGGAATAAAGAGTAGAATAATACTAACAATTGCCTGCTCTCAATGCTTATTTTATTTATAGTTTAGATTATATCCTGATTATAGTTCTAACAATACATAACAACTTACAGCTGATTTCTCTTTAAAAACATCACCACACCTCACTCAGTGAGATGCTCAGTTTATATAGAAGATCTTGACCTCACCGCCTTGGTTTGTGCGGTTAGGTATTCTTTCATTAGAAAATGAAAAATCTTATCAAAATTTTCAATTCCGACCGGATTCGAACCCGCAATGATACAAGCACTCCTCCTTAAGCCGGAGTGCCTTACCAATTTGGCCACGGAATCCTTATTACGTCAGGTTGAAAATCTTGATAAGCTCATATTGATCGATTTAAGCATCGATTAAATAATACCAAAGTGTGGTTTAACACTATAAAAATTAAAAATTAGTATAGGTATTCTTTGTATGGAATTCTATGAACCAATGCTCACTACATCAGCTGCGTAGCGTCACCAGCAGTGCAAGTACCGTTTTTATCGTTCGCTAAATTTGACATTGAAAAAATTGAAAATAAAATTTGATTTGTCAATGAAAAATCCATTTAGCGATCGATAAGAATGGTACTTGAACTGCAGATCGTCGCATCGCAAGCCAAAAGTGAAGGAACAAATGAACGTCCAAAGGTGCGGTTCGAGTGAGGAGTTGACGTGACCAACTTTAACTGATTAAAAAAAAGGTGGCGGTTCGCGCTATAGTCGTATTGCTCATTATACGGACTAAAATTGAAGGAAAAAATGTCATTTTTCCTTCAATTTTGATTAGTTTTGATACGTTTTATGTCAAAATTGAAGGAAAAATGACATTTTTTCTTTCACTTTTAGTCCGTATAATGAGCAATACGACTATAGAGATCGAGACCAGAGACGGGCTTTGTACGGGCATGCGAAAGTGACACGAGACAGAAAACCGTCAGTTTAATATGACAACGGTCTCCTATTTCGGTCTCTGGCCCCCGATTGTTTATCTTTGATAGCAACCAAAATCGGTCTCAAACTGTTTAAAATGATAGTTCAGTGACCACGTAACGTAAGTAGTTCTGTCACTCTTACCTCAACGAGACCGAATGCGACAAAAGATACCTACGCGATCGTTTTAACATTTTGAGACCAATTTGAGGTTTGAGACAAGTTAGATAACATCAGCCCGTTGGTCACGGTCTCCGGTCTTGGTTTCCTGCACATAACGTCGCCTTTAGTCTGGCAAAAACTGCTTATGTAGCACCAATCAATCAAAAAATGCTTTTATGTGGCAACAACCATATATTACTCTATGGAATGTTATGTAAAATGGTATGTTACTCTATGGAACGAACTGCCTGTTGCTATCAGACATGCAAAAACTATTTCCTCCTTTAAATCTATGTTGAAGGAATACTATTTGTCCTGTTGTCGCTGACTTGGCATCACGTTTTCTCAGCTGTTGAGTATAACAAGGCTATTATTTATCATTAATATCTGTTATATTCCTTATCTTAATAACCTTCCATTATTTTATTATGTACTTATGTGTATAAATGTGTATTGTTAATATGTACGTATACTGGTTTATTATGCTCCTTCACATATAAAAATCCATTACATTCTTTTAGTTGTTTCTATTACCTACCTACATAATTATTATATGTGTGTTTAATATTAGTATATTTTATATAGTTATGCCCCGTATTATATTTAAATTGTCCATTATCCATCCACAGGTTGTCTGGTAGAGATCGCTTTTTAGCGATAAGACCGCCGATTGTATACCTATCATTATTAAGTTAGTTTAATTTGTTATATTGTTTTCTTTTATTATGTGGTGTGCAATAAAGTATTTTCTATCTATCTATCTATCTATTCAGGAAACGAAAATGTTAAGCAACTCTATCTCAAATGCTTCAACAAATGACTGCAAAGGCTAAATTAATTACTAAAATTGATGAGGAACTGGCAGGCCACGTGTCTAATTATGTGTTGTGACACAACTTGCCGTAGCAACCGCCACAGATACCCGTAAGGCTTAATGGGATTGTACCTTGACTTTCGATTTGAAAGCCGTGGGTTCAAATCCTGGCCACTCTTGACTCGAAGAGACCCAGGTTGTAGTTTTCGGGGAAAACAAGAGAAGGCAGCAAGTTCCAGACCTTAGCGTTTCGAATAATGAAGATGGAGGAGCGTGGTTCGAGTGGATGGAATGTCCGAAGACAAGGATGGTACGGCGTCGTGCGTCTGCTGGTAGTAGCCTGTAGGAATCGAGATGGTGGTATCAGATCGTTGAATTCTTGAGAACATTCTCCGAAATGTAGCCTTTAAAAGATCGAGAGGGAAGCAACCTTGCGACCTTGCGGAGTTGGTCGAGACTCGAGACTTTGGATCTTAAACTCCGCAAGATACTGCTCACCGATGAGTTTGGCTTGGAGAGCTGGTTGTTGCGAGATTAGGAAACTGCTGTAACCTGAGCTGCCATTTGTTAGAGTTTCGATGTCTTCGTAGTTTAGGTTAGACTGGAATTTGATGAACCTCTTTGTTCGATGGGCTCCCCACTAGACCACTATTTAGATTTAAAAGAATGGATCTCCCCAAAGTTTGGTCCCAAACCGTGTTTGTTGCCCTGGCTCTTCCTGGTCGTAAAAGAACAGGAGTAGATCATCTAGCTCATAAGATGTTTCAATGTGATCCCAGAGGCCCTACTAAATAAATGGTTTTAGACTTTTGAACAGCTAAATTTTTCAATAAATTAAAAATTTATAGAACGTAATATGGAAAGTTTCTCAGTTATTAATTATCTAATGGACGAATTCGACTGCTGAATGTAAATCAATCATTTGTGGTGCTCTGTCACAAGAAGTCGTTAAACCAACAAGTGAAATACAAATTTTCAAAATGGTTTTCGTTACAAAAATAAATCCACTCTTTACTAGAGAAGAAAATTCAAAGCCATTTAAAGCGATGTGTATTTTTTATCAAATAGTTCAATTACTTACCGGCTATGACTTAGGTTTTTTTAAATTTAAAAGTTTGAAAGTCATTTTTCTTGCCAAACTATTATCTTTCATGGTGTGCGTCACAGTTTGTGGTATAGTTATTAATTTTTATCTTATTCCCGAAATTTACAAAAATCAATTAAATCCCTTCTCTTTTTGGTTAGGATGTTTTGTGCTTAAATATTCAATAACAAGTTTTATTCTTTTACTCATAAAGTCAGATAAAACGTGGCGCAATTTCTACTACGAATTATACAAAATCGACTCAAAACTAGGAGTTAATCCTCATGCATTCAATGTTGAAATAAAGCTACTTTGCACAAACCTCGCACTTACTGTATTCAGAGCAAGCAACAACATATATTTTGTTTTACTTAAGGGCAATCACGTCCCAGTTGTAGCTACTGTTATGTTGTTTTTCGTTTATGTATTAATGGATGTAGCATTATTGTTTTATACTTTTTTATTCTATTCGATAACATGTCGAATAAAATTTATGGTTTCAATTTTGGAAGAAACCAACAGAAACTTTAAATCTATTCATTTTGTATACAAATTGTACGCTGATATTGTCGAGAAGTATAAGAAAGCCTACGATTTTTTGGTGAGTAAAGTAATGCTATTAAATAATAGAAACGAATTTGTCACAGAGCGGACAAAATGTCTAATGAAGTTGAGTTGATAGCATGAGGTATTTGTGTGCACTCTCTAATATATTTCAGTACAGCGCAACTTGCTGTGATAACGCCCACTTAACACAAAGTTACAGAGATGGCATGCCAGTTATGCTAATCAAATTCAATTTGGTCTCTAGCTTCCTAAAACATTTACTGTATTTTATTTCCAGCCTACTGACTCATTCATCTGGGGGTCCAAAGTGGCCACTTTTGATGAAACATCAAAAATTGCATAATAAACACTCATATGAAACACTTGATGTTTCATAATGCTTCATAAATGCTTCAAATTGATTCTCCCTTTTAAAGTGGATTCACGTTACACCGGGGCCTCGGCCGGGGCCCGGCCCGGTGTAACGTGAATCCACCTTTACCCAATTCAATAGAGAACTGTCAAGAAAGGCGTTTTAAATATTTTTATGAGGCACTAGCGGACGCCCGCGGCTCCGCCCGCGTGGACAACTATTTTTTTATCCCACAGGAACCATGCACTTTTTCGGGATAAAAAGTAGCCTATGTCCTATTCCCAGTCATTATCTATCTACATTCCAAATTTCATCAAAATCGGTTTAGTAGTTATGGAGATACGTGGCAACAAACATTCACACACACACACACGGACTTTCGCCTTTATAATATTAGTAGGATTATTATGAAGCATAATTATATGAAGAATATTATGAAGCATATTATGAAACATCAAGTGTTTCATAATTTGAAATATTTGATATTTCATCAAATATCATGTTATCAAACCTGTAAAAAAAGCAAACTTTCAACTCAATCAGTTTATTCTCCGGTAATAAGCTTCAGACTCAAACATCAGATCAGCTTGTTGCCATATTACTGCATTTTCATTAGGAATCCTTAATTATGCCAAAACTTGCTTGAAGTTTCGTAAAAAAATTTGAAATACTGTAATTATAATTACTTATAAATACCGAGCCTTAAGGGTGCTGCCACATTATCACGTCTCTACCCCGTCGCATAGCATGACCGTAGCAACACCGTCCCGGCAAAAATGATATTCTTTGTATTGAAATGTATGCGACGCCCCACACCACACCGTTCCTACACCGTCGCGTGCCCTGCCCGTGCCATGGCCGTCTTGTCAATCTCCGGCCGCCATGATTATTTTGCTGACAATCAATGACAAGCCCCGCCCATCTGTCAATCCATGTAACCATCATATTAGTAGCGTAGCCAGGTCAGCCCCTAGGGGCAGCTTTTCAGCCTTTTTCTATAAATAAATAATGCTGGATATTTCACAGCATCATCTAGCTCCAAGGTAAATAGACCTTGTATGGAAACTATATGACTGATAAACTACTTGTAGGTACCTATCCTTTTTTTGTAAATACATAATATTACATAGAAAAACACCCAGACCCGATACATATATTTGCAGATCATACAAACACTTGCGTCGCAGTGGGAATCGAACCCGCAACTTTCTGTGTTTTAGCTGGACCTTCGCACACTGCGCCACCGAGTTGGTTCGTATTGTTGGTACTGGATGTTGATTTATGTACACGGGATTTTATCGCGTAATTTACCTTATTTATCACGACGCGACGATTTGGCTGTTACAATAGCCGTGGTTGCGGGCAGTCTGCCCGTGATTATGTCAAAATGACAGATCATGTCAAAATGAGAGATTATGTCAAAATGACAGATTACGTCAAAAAGACAGATTAGGTGTTTATTAAAATGACAGATGGGCCATATCTCGTAAACCACTTATCCCAGACTCTCCGTTCTCTTCAAGTGAAAGCTATTGAAGAGATCTACATTTAAAGTGACAGCTGTCAAACATTAAACGGCTACATCTCGGAAACTACTCGTCCTAGACTCCTCATTCTCAGTTCAAATGAAAGCTATGACCAAGATCTACATTCAAAGTGACAGCTGTCAAAATTTAAAAGGCCATATCTCGGAAACTACTTGTCCTAGACTCTCCGTTCTTAGTTCAAATGAAAGCTATGACCAAGATCTTCATTTGAAGTGACAGCTGTCAAACTTCAAAGCACCATATCTCGGAAACTATTCGTCCTAGACTCCCCGTTCTCAGTTCAAACGAAAGCTATTGAAGAGATCTTCATTTAAAGTGACAGCTGTCAAACTTCAATCAGCCATATCTCGAAACCTACTCATCCTAGACTCTTCCTTTTTAGCTCAAATGAAAGCTATGACCAAGATCTACATTTTCAATAACAGCTGTCAAAATGACATCTGTCATCTGAAATGTAGATCTTGGTCATAGCTTTCATTTGAACTGAGAATGAGGAGTCTAGGATGAGTAGTTTCCAAGATATGGCAGTTTGAAGTTTGACAGCTGTCACTTCAAATGTAGATCTTGGTCATAGCTTTCATTTGAACTGAGAATGAGGAGTCTAGGACGAGTAGTTTCCAAGATATGGCCGTTTGAAGTTTGACAGCTGTCACTTCAAATGAAGATCTTGGTCATAGCTTTCATTTGAACTTTGAACGGGGAGTCTAGGACGAGTAGTTTCCAAGATATGGCCGTTTGAAGTTTGACAGCTGTCACTTCAAATGAAGATCTTGGTCATAGCTTTCATTTGAACTGGGAACGGGGAGTCTAGGACGAGTAGTTTCCGAGATATGGCGGTTTGAAGTTTGACAGCTGTCACTTCAAATGAAGATCTTGGTCATAGCTTTCATTTGAACTGAGAACGGGGAGTCTGGGACGAGTAGTTCCCGAGATATGGCCATTTGAAGTTTGACAGCTGTCACTTCAAAGATTCAAGGTTCAAGATTTCAGATTCAAGGTTCAAAATTCAAGAATCAAGGATCGAAATCCAGGATCGAAATCCAGGATCGAAATCCAGGATCGAAATCCAAGATCAAAACCAAGGATCGAAATCAAGGATCGAAATCAAAATCGAAATCAAAATCAAGGATCAAAATCAAGGATCGAATTCAAGGATCGAAACCATGGATCGAAATCAAGCGCTGATTTTGTTGAGCGCGATAAGGTAAAAATATCCTGAAATTTAAATGACATGGGCACACTACTAATCCAACAACGAGTGTGAAAGAGACAAAGCTACCAAGAAAGCATCTCAACAAGACCAACAATCCTTATAACCAAGATTAAATGATAATAGATCGTTGTGTAGTCGTGATAAGGTTCAAAATCCTTTGTCCATTAAATGTCAGTCAGCATTCTACTTTATACATTATATTGGTACATTTGGTGACAGCTGTCACTTTAAATGTAGATCTTGATCATAGCATAAGTATTTATTTATAAGAATAACGATTTTATTTTTTGTTGATGATGAAGATGTTATCTTGTTTTGAAGTTTATCAAAATACGGCTTCGCGGCTGTGCCCCTATTTGATAGTTTTATTTTGGGGTATTGTACCTTGACTGTCCATTAGTAGGAGCACGAGGATATACTTATAAGGATATATTGGTCCTCGTGCAGGAGCAGTAGGAGAATCGAGTAGGAGCAAGAGGAAACGCTCCAATATTGGTTAGATAATAATTCAGTTATTTTTCTCACTTCACAAAGTCTTTCAAGTACCCCCATTTATACACATATACATGTACACATTCTAAACCTATCAAATATCACCCCTAAATATCAAGTAGGTATATAATTTATAATTTTAACCTGCGAAAATTCTCCCAAAGGATTTCCTTCTGAGTCGGTAAATACCCCAAATTTGAATTGAAAACCCCCCATCTAGCATCACTGAATGCGTTCCGCACGTTATGTGACATTTATCAAACGTCAAAATCCCATACTGCCCTCCGAAATCAAAGTGTAGTAACAGCAAAAACACGATTTCGAGAAAAAAGATAAGCTTACAAATTAAAAAAATATCCAGTTATTCATAAAACCTTGAATGTAGAGTGAAAGTACACTTAATCTATACCAACCAACCAGTAATAAAGCGGAAAAGTTTATTTGTTAATTTGTTTGAACACGCTAATCTCAGGAGCTTTGAGGAAGGATATAAGCTACTTTTCATCATCATCATCATGATCGCAATAATTATTATGCCATCACTATGGATTATAATTGGGTTTTTAAAAAGGTTTCTTAAAAGTCTGTTTTTTTAAACCTTGTAGATAAAACTCCCATTTAAAGTTACACAAAATATGATGAAATATTGCACTTTGCTAGTAAACCCGACAAAATGTGTGCAATATGTATTTTAGTGTGGTTTAGCTTGTAAACGCTCTATATTTACGATAGTATTTTACAAAAAAATTGAGTGATAAGTTTTAAAATGGGCTTTCAGAATAATTGTGTGTTTAGCATAAAACCAACAAAATGTCTATTACTGTGGTATAGGCTCGGGATTACGCTTCGCAAAACGGTTATGCGACGGTCCTAGTATGATACGGTCTTACTGTGTAAGGTGCTATTTTCGTGACGGGCTCGGTCATGGCTCGGCCCGCTTATGATACTGCGCAGTGAGCGATGACCTTAAGAGTAGTCCCTGCCTAGCGTAGTGAGGAAGTCAACAATATGGCTTTCATGTGAAAAAGTTCTCTGCAAAACATAATTCTTCTGCATGTGTGTTGTATTTGTTATTTTCTTAAGCGTTAGTCTATGGATACTCTGTTTTGTTGAAATAAAAATATATTCATTTTGATTTTTCATTTCATTTTCATTGAAGGTCTAAATTATTTTCACTTTTCAGTTGGTCACCACGCTGCTGGTTAAGATTCCTGATATTGTTATTTCAATATATTATGCACTCAAGCAATTTCTGCAATCGGATAATAATTTGTTTGTATGTATTATTCACATGTTTTTATTGCATACCTGAAACGTTAAGCATTTTTTTTTTGTTTCAAAGTTATTGCTTATGTTCTTTAATAATTTATGTTATAGTTTAACGTTGGATTTCAATACGATCTTGCTGCAATTCTACAAGCTCTAGTGATATGTTGCGCACCAGCCATTTCTGCTGGTATGCTGTCGACGCACGTCCGTCGTATGAAAATAGTGCTTTATAACAACATTTTGCAAGAAAGAGGTAGGTATTGTACCATATTAATCAAATTAAGTTATTAATTTCCATAACATAACTCTTTAGTGGAAATTCGCTGCGCAGTAGAAAATTTTGTAGAAAGTATGTAAAAGTTGCACTGCGCATCGAAACGTCTAACTTCACGAATGCCAAGATCCGTTGGAACAAGTGTATCCCCACTCCCTCCACACACGCACACACACACACGCACACACACACACAAGTATATAACCACTAAACCAATTTTGAGAAATTTGGAAATTGGATAGTTTATATCCTAGAATTCACTGCGAATGGGTGAAGATCGCAGCGTTAAGAGGGTATACTGGGACGACCGAACGGCCGTCGACCGATTGGTCTTCCCAAGTATCGCTGGAGAATCAGAATAGAAGCTGACCTGCGCGACCTCGGAGCCGACAACTGGCTAGAGACAGCAATGGACAGAAGGAAGTGGCGAATTCTAGTTTCGGAGGCCAAAACTCACTTTGGGTCACTGAGCCAATGGAGTAGTATAAGATAGAATAACACATTGGATAATCTTATTTTAGAAAATCAACCATATTGACTTTTTAACTGCAGGTAATACCGCAGGGCGCAAATTTTAAATTAAAACATTAATAAACTTTCAGATGAAATGAAAATACCAGAAATTGAGAGTTTCATCAGCTACGTTGAGGCGCGGCCGTGCCGGTTCCGCGTGTGGAGGGTGATTCCCCTGAACGCAGACCTCGTCGGGATGATACTCAACTTCTGCGTCACTTATCTCATTGTCATAATCCAGTTCACGGAAGCCTAAGGCGTTCGGCACACATAGCAACTCTGAGTTCTCAGTTGCAGCAACCGGCAACTCGCAACTAACTGTTTTTACGATTTTGAAACTGAGCTGACGTAGCAACTGTAGTTGCGCGCAACTACCTGTTTTTACGATTTTCGTATAATTTTAAGAAAATGAGCTGACGTAGCAACTGTACTTGCGAGTTTCGGTGATGAAACGGTTTTCGGTTGATACAATTGATGACAAAATCATTTCCGAATTGCTCTAATTCACACTGACAGTTGTGTGTTTGCTGGTTTCTCCAATCGGCAATCGCAACGCGTCGAGTGATTTCACTCACTCCGTCACCAGAGTTGGCCACTTGCTCATACGACTTTACTTACTCACTCCCCGTTCCCCGCAGCGCCAGTTTTGTCTCGGATTTGAAAAGTTTATTTAGAATCGCGTCAACCGTAAACTGGGCCTTTTTGTTGTTGCAACTGACAACCTTTAACGGAAACTGTTGATACTGTTGTTGAAGCTGGTTTCTTTAACTGAAGTTGGTCTATCTGCGGGGTGCCTAATTCATCATCTTCAAGGTTTACTTGACGTTTTATTTGTGGGTGTAAAAAAGTTTGTTAGTACAATCGGCACCTAGAACTTTCGAATATAATAATAGTATATAAGTAATGCGTAATCGTGTTAATTTTATAATAATGGAATATGGAAAGTTACTAATAATTAATTATCTAATGGGTGAAATTATTTCTATAGGTGAATCAATCAATTGCGGTGCTCTGCCACAAGAAGTCGTGCAACCAGCAAGTAAAATACAGATTCTCAAAATGGTTTTCGTTACAAAAATAAATACATTCTTTACCAAAGATGAAAAGTCAAGGCCATTTAAAGCCATGTGTATATTTTATCAAATTGTACATTTACTTACTGGCTTCGACTTTGGTTTTTTTAAATTCAAAAGTTTGAAAGCAATGTATCTTTCCAAACTATTGTCGTTCATGATGTGTGTCGCAATTTGTGGTGTGATTTTTAATTTTCATGTTATGCCCGACATTTACAAAAATCAATTACGTCGCTCCTCCTTTTGGTTAGGATGTTTTGTGATTAAATATCTATTGATTAATTTCATTCTTTTACTCATGAAGTCAGATAAAACGTGGTGCAGTTTCCACTACGAATTACACAAAATCGACTCAAAACTGGAAGTAAATTATTATGACTTCAATGATGAAATAAAGTTACTTTGCACAAACGTTGCACTTATTATATTCCAAGTATGCCACCACATAAATTATGGTTTATCTATGGGAGGCTATGATTACCCGGTTTTTGAAATTGTGTGTTCAGGTACCTCTTATGTGCTTATGGATACGACACTTGTATTATATTTCTTTATATTTTATTCGATAAGTTGTCGATTAAATAAGCTGGTTTCAACTTTGGAAGAAACTAACAGTAACATTACATCAATTAATTTTGTATACAAATTGTACGCTGATCTTGTCGAGAAGTATAAGGAAGCCTACGATTTTTTGGTGAGTAAAGTATCGCAATAAAGGGCATTTTTTTGTTGTCTTTCAAGCGTTTTTACCGCGTCCCACGGCTCTAGTTGTATTTTTTTTAAATATTGATGTTTTATATGCATAATTACATTTTAATTCTATACTATTAAAAGAGCAATATTTTTAAATACATTTGAAATGGGGCGAAGAATCGATCTAGCTAGGTCTCATATCTGAGAAAACGTGTTTTCTCGGAAGTTTAACGCAATAAGATTTAACATACAATGTGGTTCGTAATATCGCGAGAATCAGAGCAGCTAAGTGGTTAGCCTTCAATGCTGAAGGCAGCGAGTTTGAATCTCGGCCATTGATAGTTTTTTTTTTGTTCTTTCTTCGGGTAAATTTTAATTTTTCTCGTCGCCCAGATACTGTGAAATTAAACAATATAAGCCCCAAGAATATGTTTAAATATCATTAGATTGTAAAAGATATTCTTATACATAAACTGTTTTTGCAAAATATAATTTTTACTTTGTCCTTTCTACAAATCGACATTTTCAAGTTGGATTATTTATTGTTTTTGCCAATGTAACGGTATAATAAATAGGGCTTAGAACCTTCAAAATTCAATTTTTAAAGGTTTCTGACGTTGATAGAAATTTAGAGAGATAAAATGTAATGTGTGGGTTAAAAAATGGACCTCAGTGGAAAATCTTATTGAGTTACATCTCATGTCAATGTCTCAGGCACTACAGCTGCGTCCCGTTAAGTGTAGGCAAAGATTACCACCTGACAGCACTGTATAAATCATCTAGTAAAAGATGTAAGGGCCTAAGTTTTAGTTGATAGCTAAACTCTCATCACCCTATGTACCATTACTATGGGGGCAACGTGAGGGTGCCGCTTATTGGGTATATTAGCACCAAGTGTCGTCTTTTAGCCAATAAACCAATTAGTTTTGAGTATCGGAAAATATCTGTCCAAGACCGATTGGCAAATATAATGTAAGTATGATGGATGAGGCTTTAGAAAGAGCGGCAATGATTAGGTGAATATCGCGTTAGCCACTAAGCGCGTATGCAAGCCTTCTGTACGAAATACTAGTACTATTATTTAATTTTATTCTGTGATACTATTTACTGAAGTACCTATATAGAGCTAAATTATTTTATTTTTGCAGATGGTCATCACGCTCTTGTTTAGGATTCCTGATATAGTGATTCTAATATATTATACACTCAAGAGATTTCTGCATTCGGATAAAGCTACGTCTGTATGTGTTATTTGCATATTTATAATGCATCCTTGAAGTGATTTTAATGCAAAAAACTCATTGCTTAACTTCCTACTGTTTTATGTTCTAGTTCAGAATGGTATTTGACAACGATACTGCTCTATTGCTAGAAGCTCTAGTGATGAGTTGTGCACCAGCTATTAGTGCTGGAATGCTGTCGACGCACGTCCATCGTATGAAGATAGTGCTTTATAACAAAATTTTGTAAGAACGAGGTACCGAGGAACGAGGTACCTACTGAGTACCATGTATCCAAAGTTCAAAAAAATCCAAAGTTTTATACAAATTTATTTACAAAACCTAAACTACTACATCTATCATACATAACATAACTATCATAACAAAATACTCTACTAAACTATCTATCTAGACACTATGAAAAGTTAGTTATTTTGTTCCATCATTGAACTTAGTTGAGAAAACATGCATGAGCGAGCGTATAACCTTGTGCACGTGTTTTCACAAATACTTCCAGAATTTTATTTTATTCAAGACTAAAGAAATAATAGACGTAAACTAATTTATATGTTTTTTTTAATTTTTTTAATTCACATCATTTAATAAATTATGCGAAACAAGGGCAAAAAAAACAGATGTCATGTAGAAAATATGTACAGCCTTGAATCTGCTTCTCAGCGTGTAACAATAGAAATTAAGATTTTCTAGATGATCTATCTGGTTTCGTTGAATAAAACAATTATGTTTTATAAATAAAACACACAGAAAACGACCGCTAATGCCAGCCATACACGATCATGTTCACGGTCAAGTTTGCAGCGGACTTGATGCGGCGTCCAGTAAAATTGACTAAAGTTGAGTAAAGTGTATGGCTATGGCTGTGTATGAAAAGTCTACTTCAAGCGAAAATAAAATTTCGTTCCGTCGACTTGATCAAGTTTGATCTTCAAGTTTGATCATGTAAACTTGAAGATAATGTGTGAGCGTTCAAGTATGGATGACGTTAGTTGGTCAATTCTTTTCGCTTCGAGTAGACTTGTCATGCACACCCATAGCCATACACCGTCAAGTTTACTGGACGCCGCATCAAGTCCGCTGTGAACTTGACGGTGAACTTGATCGTGTGTGTTCTATATGGAAGAACTGCAAACTGGACGCCGCATCAAATCCGCTGCAAACTTGACGGTGAACTTGATCGTGTATGGCTGGCATAATGAATCCTTAATGTTGTAATATAAATTACTAATTTCAGATCAAACCAAGACAAAACAAATTGAGAGGTTTATCAGCTACGTTGAGGCGCGGCCGTGCCGGTTCCGCGTGTGGAAGGTGATTCCCCTGGACGTAGACCTCGTCGGGATGATTCTCCACTTCTGCGTCACTTATCTCATTGTCATAATCCAGTTCACGGAAGCCTAAGGCGTTCAGCACACATAGCAACTTTGAGTTCTCAATTGTAGCAACCGGCAACTCGCAACTAGCTGTTCCTACGATTATCGTATAATTTTAAGAAAGAACTGTAGTTAAGGCTTGACCAAACCAGAGCGTCTGCGGTGACGTGCAAGGTGGCGATCAGTTGTCCAATCAGAGGACGCATCGTGACACCAATGATGACAATTGGTGTCACGATGCGTTCTCTGATTAGACAAAAACTGATCGCCACCTTGCACGCCACCGTGGACGCTCTGGTTTGGTCAAGCCTTTACGAGTTTCGGTGATCGCAAGGGTTTACGATTGATGCAATAGATGGCAAAATCATTTTCAAATTGCTCCAATTCACATCTGACAAATTGACAGACAAATTGACAAGACTGGCATCGCCCGCATTGCCAGTCTTGTCTTGGATTTGAAAAGTTTATTAAGAATCGCGGCAACCGTAAACTGGACCTTTTTGTTGTTGCAACCTTTAACGGAAACTGTTGATAGTTTCTTCCACTGAAGTTGCTCTGTTTGCGCGCCTAATTCGTAATCTTCTAAGGTTTAGTTGACGTCATGTTTGTTGTTATAAAAAATTTTGGTAGTAGAATTGGCACTTAGAACTTTTAAATATAATAAGTTTATATGTAATGCGTAGGTAATTGTGTTAATTATATAATAATGGAATATGGAAAGTTACTAATATTTAATTATCTAATGGGCGAAATCTATTTCTATAGGTGAACCAATCAATCGCGTTGCTCTGCCACAAGAAGTCGTGCAACCAGCAAGTAAAATACAGATTCCCAAAATGGTTTTCGTTACAAAAATAAATGCATTCTTTACCAAAGATGAAAAGTCAAGGCCATTTAAAGCCATGTGTATATTTTATCAAATTGTACATTTACTTACTGGCTTAGACTTTGGTTTTTTTAAATTCCAAAATTTGAAAGCAATGTATCTTTCTAAACTATTGTCATTCATGATGTGTGTTACAATTTGTGGTGTGATTTTTAATTTTCATGTTATGCCCGACATTTACAAAAATCAATTACGTCGCTCCTCCGTTTGGTTTTGTTGTTTTGTGATTAAATATTCATTGACTAATTTTATTCTTTTACTCATGAAGTCAGATAAAACGTGGTGCAGTTTTCACTACGAATTACACAGAATCGACTCAAAACTGGGAGTAAATTCTTATGATTTCAATGATGAAATAAAATTACTTTGCACAAACCTTGCACTCATCATATTCCAAGTATGCCACAACATAAATTATGGTTTATCTATGGGAGGCTATGATTACCCAGTTTTTGAAATTGTGTGTTCAAGTACCTCTTATGTATTTATAGATACGACACTTGTGTTATATTTTTTTATATTTTATTCGATAAGTTGTCGATTAAACAAGCTGGTTTCATCTTTGGAAGAAACTAACAGTAACATTACATCAATTCATTTTGTATACAAATTGTATGCTGATCTTGTTGAGAAGTATAAAGAAGCCTACGATTTTTTGGTGAGTAAAGTATAGCAATAAAGGACATTTTTTTTTGTTGTCTTTCAAGCGTTTTTACCGTGTCCCACGGCCCTATTGTCGAATTTATCATTGTACGAACTAAAAATATATGAAAAATGACATTTTGAGCGTCAATTTTAGTGCGTATAATTCATTTTATGCATTTTAATTTGAAAATAAAACATATAATTTGATAAAACCAATGTGCAAAATAGTGTATCTGTAGTAAAATTAATGAATTTCCTTATAAAACAAAGAATTGTAAACTAATTAGATTGGGACATTATGCAAAAAGTACGACGAATAAACGGACAAGTGGCAGATGTCCGTGCTTACGTCGTACATATTTTTGAGCCACCTGTCGAAGCTCCGAAGTAAAGGCGGTCATATGTAAATGTCCGTTTCTACTGCGACGTTTTTTAAAATTTGATTGTAGATGTCTTCTTATACGTGACAGATTTTCTTTATTATTTTGAAATGTGAAATTATTTTAGTGCAGACTTGTAGATATGGTTAAAATAAGCTCATTTTTGTAAAAAAATCATTTTCGCAAAAATTCATATTTCCGTTTCTACTTTGCTGCCATCGATCTCATGCCAAACCATGTCCCAGGCACTACAGCTGCATCCCGTTAAGTGTAGGCAAAGATTGCCACCTGACAGCACTGTATAAATTATCTAGTAAAAGATGTAAAGGCCTAAGTTTTAGTTGATAGCTAAACTCTCATGACCCTATGTACCATTACTACGGGGGCAACGCGAGGGTGCCGCTTATTGAATACTAGCTGACCCGGCAAACTTCGTATTGCTTCAAGTATAAATGGAGAGAAGCATGTATAAAGAGAAGCAGAGAAGCGAGAAAGAGAGAAAACTCATACCCATACCCATATTACCAAAAAGTTCCATGAAGGTCCTGACTCCATCATCATAACAGAATTGTGTTTCACTCATCAAGCTCTTTCATTTGATACCCATATCACTAAAAAGTTTCATGGAACAGGTCCTGACTCCATCAGATCATGACCTTGAAATTTTTACCGGACAATATTTAAAGTACCTACCTACTTTCTAACAAAAAAGAATCAATGAAATCGGACTACGCGTTAATGAATTACAACCAGATACTCATTTTGACTTTCATCCCCTCTCCCAAGGCCTATAGTATACCTCGTAGTATGCACTCAAATAATACCAAGTTTCATTTAAATCCATCCAGTAGTTTCGACGTGATGCGCGGCCAAGATACACACAGACAGACAGACAGACATGAATGATAAAATTACAGTTTTGGCTTCAGTATCGATTATAGTGAGCCCTCCAAAAAAAAAATTTCAAAATATCTTCAATGTATGGACAGAATATGACCTGTTACAGTTTTATTAAAAGTATTGATTGATTGATTGATATTTATTGATTTATAATTTTCCAAATTGGTTCAGGCATCTTCGAGTTATAATCACATAGTAAAAAAAAGATTCCGTTGAATCGAATCTGAGAACCTACACCTCCTTTTTTTTAAGTCGGTTTATTAAAAAGAATCACGCATAGATGCGCGTAGAAACTATTATGAAGACCGTGATTCACACAGGAGGAACGACGACGATTCTTTATCTATGGATTCACGTTTTAGTTACAGTTACTTACCTAAACCTTTTTTGTGGATTTGAATTTGTGTTAAAGTCAAACAGCATTCTATTAATAAACAGATGTCTGATTTCTGAATGTTCAATCCTTTCCAAATGTCAGTGTCAAATATTGTATATTGTCATTTAGAAGAAAATATGAATCAGAAGAATATGAAGAGAACATAATTTTTGCGAAGCCAAAATAAAGAAGAAAAAAAAAAAAAAAACATAATTTTGTCAACCTCAGAACACATCAGAATGCCAGCTCCATACAAAAAAAACCGGTTTACGCTTTCTTTTGTATGGAGATTGCAATCGTATCCGCTTGTTATATTCTATGGTAATAGTTTTCTGTGATCATCTGTTAACCGCATGTTTTCGTCAGCACGATTCAGGCTTTCTTTCATTTTGTATGGCTTCTGAGGGTCTTTTCGTGATGTTGAATAGCCTATAGCCTTCCTCAATAAATTAGCTATCCAATACAGAAAGAATTTTTCAAATCCGACTGGTACTTTCAGAGATTAGCGCGTTCAAACAAACAAACAAACAAACAAACAAACAAACTCTTCCGCTTTATTATAATAGTATAGATATTAGCACCAAGTGTCGTCTTTTAGCCAATAAACCAATTAATTTTGAATATCGGAAAATATCTATCCAAGACCGATATTCCCATTGGCAAAATAATGTAAGTATGATGGATGAGGCTTTAGAAAGAGCGGCAATGATTAGGTGAATATCGCGTTAGCCACTAAGCGCATATGCGAGCCTTCTGTACGAAGTACTAGTACTATTATTGAATTTTATTTTGTGTACTGTGAAGTATAAAGAGCTAAATTATTTTATATTTGCAGATGGTCATCACGCTCTTGTTTAGGATTCCTGATATTGTGATTTTAATATATTTTACACTCACGCGATTTCTGCATTCGGATGAAGCTACGTCTGTATGTGTTATTGCATATTTTTATTGCATCTCTGAAGAGTTTTCATGCAAAAAACTCATTGCTTAACTTCCTACTGTTTTATGTTCTAGTTCGGAATGGTATTTGACTACGATACTGCTCTATTGCTAGAAGCTCTAGTGATGAGTTGTGCACCAGCTATTTGTGCTGGCATGTTGTCGACACATGTCCATCGTATGAAGATAGTGCTTTATAACAAAATTTTGCAAGAACGAGCTACCGAGGAACGAGGTACCGAGTACCATGTATATTTATCAGGCGGGTCCACACAGGAAGACCAGGGCGTCGATTCTGGTACCGAACTTTTTATCAACCTCAACCAAAACCTCAACTAAAGCGACTGTTTCCATGACTACTAATAACAAACGACTCAGTTGTGGTGAGGTTTTGAACTTTGGCAGAACAAATTTTTGAAAAGCTATTCTACTATTTCACCAAATGGCTGACATTTAAGAGATCGAACCAAAACGCAGCGGTTGTCATCTAGTAGAATACAGGCCCAGCCTTGCGAGGCATTTGCCGCGCGAAGCAGCTCGGTTAGTGTGGACGTGTGGCTCGGGCGCGCGCTACCGCGGGCGAGCGTCCGAGCGCCCGAGCCACACGTCCACACTAACCGAGCTGCTTCGCGCGGCAAATGCCTCGCGAGGCTGCTCGCTCTGTGTGGACCCGCCTATCCAAAGTTTTTATATACATTTATTTACAAACCCTAAACAACTACATTTTAAATATCATAACAAAATCCTCTACTAAACTATCTATGTAGACACTATGAAAAGTTAGTTATTTTATTCCATCATGGAACTTTTTTGAGGATACATGCGTGAGCGTATACAACCTTATGCACGTGTTTATACAAATTCTTCCAGAATTTTATTTTCTTCAAGACTGAAGAAGTAATTGATGTAAACTAATTTAAATTTTTTTATTTTTAAATTACATCATTTATTAAGTTATGATAAAAAAGGGAAAAAAAACAGATGACATGGAGAAAATGTGTACATTGTACAGCCCTGAATCTACTTCTCAGCATGCAACAATATAAACTAAGATGTTTCTAGATGATCTATCTAGTTCCGTTGAATAAAATAATTATGCTTTTTGACTTTTATAAATAAAACACACAGAAAACGACCACTAATGAATCCTTAATGATTTAATATAAATTACAAATTTCAGATAAAACCAAACAAATTGAGAGGTTTATCAGCTACGTTGAGGCGCGGCCGTGCCGGTTCCGCGTGTGGAAGGTGATTCCCCTGGACGCAGACCTCGTCGGGATGATACTCCACTTCTGCGTCACTTATCTCATTGTCATAATCCAGTTCACGGAAGTCTAAGGCGTTCAGCACACATAGCAACTTTAAGTTCTCAGTTAGAGCAACCGGCAAATTTGCAACTAGCTGTTTTTACGATTTTCGTGTAATTTTAATAAACTGTGTGTTAAAAGTGCTGACGCTGACGTAGCAACTGTAGTTGTGAATTACGGTGACTACAACAGTTTTCAGTTGATGCAATTGATGACAAAATAATTTCCAAATTGCTCCAATTCACAACTTACACTGTACCAGTACTTAGTTGTGTTAAGTTACTGGTTTCTCCAATCGGCAATCGCAACGCGTCGAGCGATTTCACCCCTCCCCGTCCCCCGCAGCGCCAATCTTGTCTCGGATTTGAAAACTTTATTCGCGGCAACCGTAAACTGGGCCTTTTTGTTTGCAAATGGCAACCTTTAACGAAAACTGTTGATAGTTTCTTTAACTGAAGTTGCTCTGTCTGCGGAGCACCTAATTCGTCATCTGCAAGGTTTACTTGACGTTTTGTTTGTTGTTGTAAAAAAGTTTGTTAGTAGAATTGGCCCCTAGGACTTTTAAGTATAATAATAGTATAAAAGTAATGCGTAGGTAATTGTGTTAATTTTATAATAATGGAATATGGAAAGTTACTAATATTTAATTATCTAATAGGCGAAATTTATTTCTATAGGTGAATCAATCAATTGCGGTGCTCTGCTACAAGAAGTCGTGCAACCAGCAAGTAAAATACAGATTCTCAAAATGGTTTTCGTTACAAAAATAAATACATTCTTTACCAAAGATGAAAAGTCAAGGCCATTTAAAGCCATGTGTATATTTTATCAAATTGTACATTTACTTACTGGCTTCGACTTTGGTTTTTTTAATATCAAATGTTTGAAAGCAATGTATCTTGCAAAACTATTGTCTTTTATAATGAGCGTCACAATTTGTGGAGTGATTTTTAATTTTTATGTAATGCCCGACATTTACGAAAATCAATTACGTCCCTCCTCCGTGTGGTTTATATTTTTTGTGATTAAATATTCATTAACAAATTTTATTCTTTTACTAATGAAGTCAGATAAAACGTGGTGCAGTTTTCACTACGAATTACACAAAATTGACTCAAAACTGGGAGTAAATTATTTTGAATTTAATGTTGAAATGAAGTTACTTTGCACAAACCTCGCAGTAATTATAATCAAAGTATGCCACAACATAAAGTATGGTTTATTAATGGGGGGCTACGATTACCCAGTTTTAGCTATTTTTAGTATAAGTACCTCTTATGTACTTGTGGATACGACATTTCTGTTATATTTCTTTATATTTTACTCGTTAAGTTGTCGATTAAATAATCTCGTTTTAACTTTGGAAGAAACTAACAGTGACTATACATCCATTCATTTTGTATACAAATTGTACGCTGATCTTGTCGAGAAGTATAAGAAAACCTACGATTTTTTGGTGAGTAAAGTACCGTAAAACCATACAACTTTGCCCAACAGGATCTGACTTTCTTTTTTACTTACCTAATGTTGAAAATTTTGGTAAAGGTCATTGGGCACACTTGTATGGAAACCATACCCTGGTCATTTTCATAATTCCTGAGTTTCGCTACTAGACACACACTCCGTTACCAAAGGATGAAATGAGATCCTCTAAAACAGTTTTTTTTTACACGATCTATCAATTTTTAATCAAACTATTATGCAATAAAAGATCACTTTATTCTCCTTAGTTTAAAACAATTTTTGTTAATATCCGCCACTTTTCGCAAAGCGGGTCAGATATGCCCATTAGGCGGGTCCACACAGAGCGAGCAGCCTCGCGAGGCATTTGCCGCGCGAAGCAGCTCGGTTAGTGTGGACGTGTGGCTCGGGCGCGCGCTACCGCGGGCGAGCGTCCGAGCGCCCGAGCCACACGTCCACACTAACCGAGCTGCTTCGCGCGGCAAATGCC
Source organism: Camptogramma bilineatum (assembly GCA_958496255.1). Lineage (NCBI taxonomy): Eukaryota > Metazoa > Arthropoda > Insecta > Lepidoptera > Geometridae > Camptogramma > Camptogramma bilineatum. The sequence goes on along the minus strand of OY292468.1, from coordinate 11,216,244 downwards.
TCGCGAGGCCGCTCGCTCTGTGTGGACCCGCCTATTGCCCAGTCGCCAAATTAAAGAAGAGTGGTATTTGGGAATTTATAATAGAAAATTCACTTCTTTGGTCCATGGTAGTACTATTATTTAATTTTATTCGGTGGTACTACTGAAGTATTAGGTGTAATAAAGAGCTAAATTGTTTTCATTTTGCAGATGGTCAGCACGCTCTTGTTTAAGATTCCTGATATTGTGGGTTTAATATATAGTGTACTTAAGCAATTTCTGCATTCGGATACGGCTGTATGTATTATTTGTATATTTTTATTGCATTATTGAAGAGTCTTTTGCAAATACTCATTTCTTAACTTCCTCCTTTTTTATGTTCTAGTTCAGTATGGTATTTCAATATGATGCTATTGTAATGCTAGAAGCTCTAGTGATGTGTTGTGCACCAGCTATCAGTGCTGGCATGTTGTCGACGCACGTCCATCGTATGAAGATAGTGCTTTATAACAAAATGTTGCAAGAAAGAGGTAGTACGTATAATATTTACCCAAAGTTTTATACATATTTATTTAAACAAACTAAACTACTTACTTACTACATTTTAAATACCTATATTAACAAATTACATTTAAAACAAGTTGAGCCATCTAAGGATCGTTGTAAACGATCTATATGAACACAATGAAAAGTTAGTTGTTTTATTCCATCATTGAACTTATTTTGAGGATACAGGCATCAGCGTATACGAGCTTGTGCACGTGTTTTCACAAATCCTTCCAGAATTTTCTCACAGACAAAAGTAGTAATAAAAGTAAAATATATATTTTTATATGTTATATTATATTTTTCCAATCAAATCATTTATTATGTAGGTATACGAAACAAGGGTAAAAAAACAGATGACAGGTAGAAAATATATAGCCTTGAATCTGCTTCTTAACATGCAATATTAGAAATTAAGATGTTTCTAGATGATCTATCTGGTTTCTATGTATATAATAATTATGCTTTTTGACTTTTATAAATAAAACACACAGAAAACGATCGCTTATGAATGTCGTAATATTAAAACCTTATTTCAGATAAAATCACGACAAAACAAATTGAGAAGTTTATCAGCTACGTTGAGGCGCGGCCGTGCCGGTTCCGCGTGTGGAAGGTGATTCCCCTGGACGTAGACCTCGTCGGGATGATTCTCCACTTCTGCGTCACTTATCTCATTGTCATAATCCAGTTCACGGAAGCCTAAGGCGTTCAGCACACATAGGTAGCAACTTTGAGTTCTCAATTGTAGCAACCGGCAACTCGCAACTAGCTGTTCCTACGATTATCGTATAATTTAAAGAAAGAACTGTAGTTAAGGCTTGACCAAACCAGGGCGTCTGCGGTGACGTGCAAGGTGGCGATCAGTTGTCCAATCAGAGGACGCATCGTGACACCAATGATGACAATTGGCGTCACGATGCGATCTCTGATTAGACAAAAACTGATCGCCACCTTGCACGCCACCGTGGACGCTCTGGTTTGGCCTTTACGAGTTTCTGTGATCGCAAGGCTTTACGATTGATGCAATAGATGGCAAAATCATTTTCAAATTGCTCCAATTCACAACTGACAAATGTGTAGGGGAGACCGGGGCAAGGCCGTATAGCTAAGGATCTAAGCATGTAGTTCATCCATTTTAAAACGCAAATGTATTAAATTCACACTTTTATACATATAGTTAGACTCATTAGGTACACATTACAATTAACATATTTCATAAAAATGTAGAATTAGACAACAATTTCAGTAAAAAAGCAACTCTCTACTTTTTCCGGTTTTGCCCCGACCCATGGGTAAAACCGTATACTATGTACCGTATATACTATGAAAAAGTTGGTTTAAATCGTCCTAACTAAGCCTTTACACGTTGAACAGTTGAGATCATGGTTTTCTCTGTATTTATTGACTCGATGTTGTAACGTTGATTTTGGTACCTGGCATAGCCGGTTTTACCCCATACGGTTGTGTCCCAACACTAGTGTAGAACAAAAACATCATTCACTCACACAGTCAATACAAAATTGCCAGTACAAACATTGCATTTAAGAGTTAATACATCACCTACAATATTGTTGAATAATGACTTACCTGTAGCGTATGTATAATTCACAATCACTGTTTGTAAATTCATGAAAATAAGATCAGGACTACCGAAAAACAATAAAATAAAATAATTCAAAATTGCGCGAGCCTGCAGTGACAAGTGTTTGTTTACAAATAGTTCTGATTGGTAGGCGCCATTGAGCGGCTTGTGCGATCAAAATTTGAATTATTGGCGAAAATAACTACACTATACGGTTTTACCCGGGTATACGGTTTTGTACAGGTCTCCCCTACATTGTGTCAAGTTGCTGGTTTCTCCAATCGGCAATCGCAACGCATCGAGCGATTTCACTCTCTCCCCGTCCCCGCATCGCCAGTCTTGTCTTGGATTTGAAAAGTTTATTAAGAATCGCGGCAACCGTAAACTGGACCTTTTTGTTGTTGCAACCTTTAACGGAAACTGTTGATAGTTTCTTCCACTGAAGTTGCTCTGTTTGCGCGCCTAATTCGTCATCTTCTAAGGTTTAGTTGACGTCATGTTTGTTGTTATAAAAAATTTTGGTAGTAGAATTGGCACCTAGAACTTTTAAATATAATAAGTTGATATGTAATGCGTAGGTAATTGTGTTAATTTTATCATAATGGAATATGGAAAGTTACTAAAATTTAATTATCTAATAGGCGAAATCTATTTCTATAGGTGAACCAATCAATTGCGGTGCTCTGCCACAAGAAGTCGTGCAACCAGCAAGTAAAATACAGATTCCCAAAATGGTTTTCGTTACAAAAATAAATACATTCTTTACCAAAGATGAAAAGTCAAGGCCATTTAAAGCCATGTGTATATTTTATCAAATTGTACATTTACTTTCTGGCTTCGACTTTGGTTTTTTTAAATTCCAAAATTTGAAAGCAATGTATCTTTCCAAACTATTGTCATTCATGATGTGTGTCACAATTTGTGGTGTGATTTTTAATTTTCAGGTTATGCCCGACATTTACAAAAATCAATTACGTCGCACCTCCGTTTGGTTTGGATGTTTTGTGATTAAATATTGGTTGACTAATTTTATTCTTTTACTCACGAAGTCAGATAAAACGTGGTGCAATTTTCACTACGAATTACACGAAATCGACTCAAAACTGGGAGTAAATTCTTTTAAATTCAATGTTGAAATGAAGTTACTTTGCACAAACCTCGCAGTAATTATATTCAAAGTTTGGAACAACATAAGTTATGGTTTAAATGGTATCTTTGTTTATATCCCAGTTTTAGCTATTGTGTGTATGGGTACCTCGTATGCATTTATGGATACGACATTTCTGATATATTTCTTCGTATTTTATTCGATAAGTTGTCGATTAAATAAGCTGGTTTCAACTTTGGAAGAAACTAACAGTGACTATACATCCATTCATTTTGTATACAAATTGTACGCTGATCTTGTTGAGAAGTATAAGGAAGCCTACGATTTTTTGGTGAGTAAAGTACCGTATAACCATACAAATTTGCCTAACAGGATCTGACTGCCTACCATGAGCTTCATATGCGATCCAGTTTAGGTCCTAAACTGAACGAACTGCTTCGACTCACGTATGCTATGACGCTAACGAAATATCAACACCTAAACATGGCCTAAACCGAATAGTTAGATAATGTTTCGTTCACTCTTTGGGGAACATGGTGGAATCGCTCCCCAAAGGCAGAGCACGTGGTTCTCTGCAACGGGCCGGCCCATCTGGCCCACTTGCTCGTGGGCTTTCGACCAACAGTTGTTTTCGGTTAGTCCTAGTTATGTCTATCTCCGTTCAAAACTTTGCTTGCGAGTTCTAGACATGTTTATATTGTGTGGCGCCATCTGTAGTGTGTAGCATGTTTCTGTAGTTCATCTAGCGACAGGTACAACTCAATTCGTACCATGACCGTTTAATTGCGTTGAGTTGGTTCACTTTTGTGTCAATACTGTCACTTTTAAAACAGGTCATGGTACGAATAAGTAGTCTGCGATCCAGATTAGGAACATAAACTGGATAGCTCCTAAACTGAATTGTTTACTAAGAGGTCATGGTACAGCTGCTGACTTTGCCCAGTAGGGTTTTTTTACAAATGTTGAAAAATATGGTAAAGTTTTAAAGAAGAATGGCATTTGGGATTCTAGAATAGAAAATTCACTTATTTAGTCCATGGTAATACCTACTATTATTTAATTTTATTCTGATGTGAGATACTATTGATGTATTACCTAGGTGTTTTCTGGTAAATTATTTTCTTTTTGCAGATGGTCCTCACGCTCTTGTTTAAGATTCCTGATGTCGTAATTATAATATATTATGCACTAAAGCGATTTCTGCATTTGGATAATACTACGTCTGTATGTATTATTAACATTTTTCATTGAATAAATTGAAACTTAAATAGTTTTTTTGCTAAAAACTCATTGCTTAAGGTCGTACCTAGAGCTAAAATTAGCACATCGATGAGTGCAACTTCAAATATTTGTCTTAGCATCGTTAAAATAAAGATTAATTTAGAATGCGTTCGGCCGCGGCTCATACGACAGCTGCTTGCTCCGAAACACGACAAAAATGCAGATTTTTGGAAATTTCTCATCACTTTATCAACCAATCGTAAAAAATAATTGGCATTTGTGTCAATTATGAAATAGCCTTTCCAATGGTGCAATCCAAAAACATAAATTACATAAACTTTAGAAGTAGATAAAGATTTATCTTATTTTTAGTGATTTTTTCGTAGATTTATTATGAAGCCAATATGACGTTATATAAAAGTATTAAACGGCAAATTACAAGCTAAAATGTTAAAGATATGTTGGCTTTTCAGTTACTTTCCACTTACTTTATTTATCGAGGGTATAGACAGGGAAATACAGTGTTTGACTCAGGGTACGGCCTTAACTTTCTTCTGTTTTATGTTCTAGTTCAGTATGTTATTTCAATACGATGCTGCTATATTGCTAGAAGCTCTAGTGATATGTTGTGCACCAGCTATCTGTGCTGGCATGTTGTCAACGCACGTCCATCGTATGAAGATAGTGCTTTATAACAAAATTTTGCAAGAAAGAGGTAGTACCTACAAATATCCAAAGCTTTTATACACATTTATTAACACTAACCTAACCACTTCAATTTAAAATATCTTTACAAAATACAATAAAAATTGTAAACGATCTATCTATATGAATTGAACACTATGTAAAATTTGGTATTTTAGTCCATCACAATTTTTTTTTTAAATTGTGCAAACAATTGGACACTCTAGCTAGTGTCATGGAATTGTCAATTAATAATTGCATTTTTGTCATTTTAGACTTTTAAAAAGTGGCCAAATTACCTAATAATTAAAAAAAACCGACTTCAATGTTGTTTGAGCTAAGTAATTTTTTGCACTCTCGAGGTACACACTCTCGAGGTACTTTTCTGTTTATAACTCCGAAGATCGTCAACAGATAATCGAATTTTTATGGCAGCAATCGGAAAGTAAGAAATAAATACCCTATCAAAAAAAAAAAATATTTTCCAAATCGGTCCAGGCGTCTTCGACATGATGTGAACATACATAAAAAAAGCACAAAAATATGTAAAAAAACCTTTAAAATATAAGATTAATATATGAGTATCAATATCTTCAATAATTTGTATACAATGTAGGTCTGAACGGTATTCACCGTTTTTGAGTATACAGGAGTGAGCGTAGGTAATATAAGATTGTGTTTTCACAAAAGTACTCACAGAATTTTATTTTCTTCAAGACTAAAGAAATAATAGACGTAAAATATAATGCTATCTCCGTTGAATGGTTACGTATTTATGTCACGAAAATTACAAGACAGATTTTTGAAATCCATAGGAACGTTTGACAGATTTTTGATTTCTTTTTTTTCATAATACAGGAATTCGAATTCCATAAATTCTTAAGCCAGATTTTCATTTGTTTTTTTTTTACAAGACAGAAATACAAAATACATCTAAACATTTTCCAGAAATTTTAACATCCAGATAATTCACTTTACCGCATGTTTGTTTTCCATATAAATTGTTTTCCATATATTTTGTGATCCCGAAAAATCATGGTTCAGGAAAGACCTATTACAAAATTATGTATTCAATCTTTCTAGTAATAATTCAGAGCGTTATAAATACTAGGTACCATAAAATTAAATGACCGATGTCCATTATGTGTAGCTTGAAGTACTGTAGGTAGATATCTATTAAATATTGTACCTAGTTACTTTTTTTTTATTACCTTTAACATTTCCTAACTAATTTCGTGCTAGATGGTTAAGTAACCTCACCAAACACTTTTGGCAAATTATCAAAGTTTAACCTAAATCTTCCATCCATTTCGAATTTGTGACGGCTCCGGCGCTTCGGGAAGTGCAGCCCCTCCGCCCTTGCGTAACAAAACGCGGCATCAGCACGAGCCTTCGCAGCTTCGGCTGTTTGGTCGCCACCTTCGGCGGCGACCAGCCTCAGCCGCTCCAGCTCGTGCTGGTGCCGCGTTTTGTCACAGCGGGCGGGGGCTGCATCTCCCTTCGCGCCTCCGATTTCATAAAAACACTCTAGGGTAGGACAGACAAGACTACGTGGAAGTCGGGGTGGGCAGATTCGGTTCTGAGACCGATAATAACCTAAAAACGTTTCGGGTAAAAATTTAGTATTAAGAAGCAGGATTTTGGGGGGGTGGGGGTAGGAGGGGGAGAGGGGGTTCCCCCTCCCCCCTGGTACCACTCCCATTACAAGGTAACGCACCGTTCTGGAGATAATCAAATTATTGTTTTCAAATACAAACTGGTAAAAATTGGTAAAAATTTAGTATTTGGTACCTAACAGTATTTCGGGGGGGAGATCCCCCACCCCCCTGGTACCACTCCCATCACAAGGTAACGCACCGTTCTTGAGAAAATCAAATTATTGTAACCTAACCTAACCTTTTTTTTTTTAGAAAGGGTTTCGCTTCGCTCGCTTTTTTATATACAAACCTAACCTAACCTACATCATGCCCTGTGTCGGATCTGATTTAGTTTCTCATTTAGATGTTATGGGGGTTTATGCGAGCAGATTTTGTGGGTGGGCTCGCTTCGCTCGCTTTTTTATATACAAACCTAACCTAACCTACAGGGTTCCCCGTGTCGGTTCTGATTTAGTCTTTCTTTTAGATGTTATGGGGGTTTATGCGAGCAGATTTTGTGGGTGGGCTCGCTTCGCTCGCTTTTTTATATACAAACCTAACCTAACCTACAGGATGCCCTGTGTCGGATCTGATTTAGTTTCTCTTTTAGATGTTATGGGGGTTTGTGTGACCAGATTTTGTAAGTGGGCTCGCTTCGCTCGCTTTTTTATATACAAACCTAACCTAACCTACAGGGTGCTCCGTGTCGGATCTGATTTAGTTTCTCTTTTAGATGTTATGGGGGTTTGTGCGACCAGATTTTGTGGGTGGGCTCACTTTGCTCGCTTTTTTATATACAAACCTAACCTAACCTACAGGGTGCCCCGTGTCGAATCTGATTTAGTTTCTCTTTTAGATGTTATGAGGGTTTATGCGATCAGATTTAGTGGGTGGGCTCGCTTCGTTCGCTTTTTTATAAACAAACCTAACCTAACCTACAGGGTGCCTCGTGTCGGTTGCCCCGTGTAGGTTAGGTTAGATAAAAAAAAAGGTTAGGTTAGGTTACAATAATTTTATTTTCTCAAGAATAGTGCGTTATCTTGTAATGAGAGTGGTACCAGGGGGGCGGGGGATCCCTCCACCCTCCCCCCCACCAAAATACTGTTACCGAATACTAAATTTTTACCAATTTTTACCAGTTTGTATATAAAGCAATAATTTGATTATCTCCAGAACGGTGCGTTACCTTGTAATAGGAGTGGTACCAGGGGGGAGGGGAACCCCCCTTACCTCCCCCCTCACCGCCCCCCTCAAAATCCTGCTTCGTAATACTAAATCCAACCCAAGATGGAAAAGGTTTTATATGGCTGGAAATTTTCTGGTAAGCGTTACTTCTGTCTTTTAAAATAAGGTATAAGGATATTGTTGTCGAATGAAAAAAAAACGAACTGATAATATGGCATTAGTGTTTCTGTCAAATGAGACTTCTGTGAAACGTTTTATCGGAGTAATAAAATTATGTAAAACATAGTATCTGGATTTCGAGTTTCTATCAAACGTTTTATGGATTTCAAAATTCGGTGTATCGTTTTTCGAAAGATTGATAGGTTACCCCGTTGAATAAATGCTTTTTGACTTTTATAAATAAAACATACAGAAAACGACAGCTAGTGTCCTTAATGTTGTAATGTATATTACTAATTTCAGATAAAGTTAAGACAAAACAAATTGAGAGGTTTATCAACTACGTTGAGGCGCGGCCGTGCCGGTTCCGCGTGTGGAGGGCAGTGAACGCATATAAACATGGAAGCATTCTTTCGAGGCAAATATTCTTGCAAAATGGTACAAAATTGCAACCGACCTGACACTTCAAATCCGTCAAAATTTCTTTGCTGATTGGTCAATAATTTACTAAGACTCGGGACGCACAGTTAAAAGTCGACTTTATTTCCTCGATGTTTGGGTTAAAATTGCCGTCCAACGCTTGTCATTACCTGCCACGCCTCTGATAACCGGGATGATTTTATGGAATAAGATGCAATACAAATAATTAATTCGTATTATTATGGTGAATTATGATAACAATTTCATAAGTATTACGAACTTCTATGAGTTCTATGGTAGCAGTTGTTCAAAGGTTCGAAATTAAAATAGGTTTTAAGGAGTAGGTGGGTACTTCTTACTCGTAGGTTTGTTTAGTAAGTAAAAACTTTGTAAGTATTTACTTTGTATTCCTAATCAAATAAAATAATTCAATGTTCTAAAATTTAGAACATTGAATTATTTGTAACTAGTAGTTCGCCCCGAACTGAGATCTCGCGCACCGTAGATGGCCAACATTTGATATTTCTTCTGACTACCCCTATAATTTCAAGTGCTACTACTGCCGGGTATGCCTATTGCGCTAGCTCTTCATGGTAAAAAATACTAGCATGCATGCAATACAATAATGTCGTGTCTAATTTTTCATTTATTTCATATTTATGAATTCTCGTCGTATTTTTAAAAGTATACGTCCTAGAATAAAAATAATAACTATTTTAGAATGTATAAATAAAGACCTTTCATTTGACACCGCACTCAATATATTTGTTTACTTAACTTTTTTTACCCCAATTATTTTCATTTTTTATCAAATTTTTTTTTATCATGAAAATAAATCAAGTAGCATCTAAAATCATTGCAAACCAAACCGCAAAGATGCCACTCTCTTTTTAAGACCGACCAGTCAATGAGCTACGAAGACATCGAAACTCTATGAAACGGGAGCTCTTGCAGCTCTGGTTTCGTAGTTTTTGGTCTTTGGTCGTATTTCAAAAACTATACATCCTAGATTAAAAATAAAAACCATTTTGGAATGTCCAAAATAAGCCCTTTCGTATGACACCCTACTCAATATATTTGTGTAACTTTCATAATTTTTTACCCCCTTGGGAACCCAATATCTTCACAACCCCTTCATCGATTAAGCTCATATGCTCTACCGTAAATTTCCTTACCACAACCTATTGACCTACCAAGTTTCATGCAGATTGGATGAACGGTTCGACAGTTATGCTCGAACAACAATTCGTGAAACATACAAACATACAAACATACAAACATACAAAGCAAAATCGCCCAACTTACCACTAAGACCTTCGCTCGCTTCGCTCGCTCGATCGAATATCAAAATAGATATTATTTAGACTCTAAATAATATATATTTTGATATTAACAAGCAGGTTACTAGTACAAATTATAAAACTATTATCTAAGGTAGGTTACATCTATAATTATATCCAGTGAAAGTCAAAGTCAAATAAGTTTTATTCAATAAAATTATCTACAAAATATCACTCACTTTGAAGACCTCGGTGGTGCAGCGGTGAAGGCCCACCTGAGACGCAGGAGGTTGCGGGTTTGATCCTTGCCGCGAGACAAAGGTTTATAAGATCTGTGAATATTAGTTTCGGGTCTGGGCGTTTTCTATGTTCAGCCAAGACCATTGGGAACTGTTTTTTGGCGTAATCCGTCAAAATCATAACCCTTCTTTTTTGCTTCGCCGTAGTCGGGTGAAATTTTAGACACAATATTATGTATTGCATGCATGCCAATATTCATTACCATGACGAGCTAGCGCAATAAACATACTCGGCAGTAGTAGCACAGATTATTAAGTAATAGCATTTGAAAGTAAAGGGGTAGTCAGAAGCAAGTCCAAATACAAGCCATCTACGGTGCGCGAGATCTTAGTTCGGGGCGAACTAAGTAAGTATGTAAGTATTTAAATCGGACTGGTAGTTCCTGAGATTACCGCGTTCAAACAAACAAACAAACTCCTCCACTTTATAATATTAGTATCTATAGTATAGGTACTAATATGAAATAATAAAAAAATATCAGTTAGGTAGAAATTAGGTACTTGGTTTGGGTGGCATAACACCATCCCTATAGACAAAAACCAGGATTATTTTTATGGAAAAATGATAAATAGCGATGTACTTACATGTGAAAACTAACACCATTATTCTTGTTGTGTAAATCGGATCTACTTACGCAACAATTTACAGCACAACAAGGCATTTTTATGAAAAAAACTAGAAATTTAGTTGACCGTCGCCGCCAATGTCAACTTCGCAACTAAACTCGTCCGTGTCACACTTTTCAAGCCCCGCCTACCGTGTCACACTTTTCGTTGGGTCATTTTCTAGCGCAAAGAATGCTTCCATGTTTATATGCGTTCACTGGTGGAGGGTGATTCCCCTGAACGCAGACCTCGTCGGGATGATTCTCCACTTCTGCGTCACCTATCTCATCGTTATTATTCAGTTCACGGAAGCCTAAGGCTTGTTTCACTCTTCAGCGTGTCACCGGTCGCGTCCGACGCGGTCGGTCGAGTTGACCTTTCACAGTTCGGCGTGCTCCAACGTTGAGCTGGACGTGTACAATCATGTAAACAAGTAATAAAAAAAAGTTATTCTTATTTCTGTGATAGCATTAAAACAAAAAACGCCGTGTCAGTCCAAAAGGAAAATTATTCATGCATCCTATAACTTCAGCCCATCTAACGTAACGCTGTATTCGTATTCACAACTACGAGAAGATGCAAAAAAAAAGTTTAATTAGGTACTTATGTAGGTACCTCTCTACTTCAGAATGAAGAAAAAGAAAATCTGTTTGCGTCCTTGTCAACATTTTCAAATAACTTTTTATTCATTTTTAAAGTACCTACACACATGTATCATTATATTTTTATCACTTTATAGAAAGAAAAAAAAAGTACCTAACGAATTCTGAAATACCTACCTAGTTATACGACAGTTAAGGTGTAGGTAGGTACTATAACATCAACTAATTCCATCCAACAACTCTGTTTTTTATTTATACAACAGGTTTTGTAAATCTCAAATAGCAGGCTTTTTTTTACTTCTCCTAACAACAGTCGTCATGACTGTACGCAAAATGCACACGCGCACGTCCAACAGTGAAAGCTCACGTGGCAACACTGGCCCGCGCGCCAACCGGCATACGCGGGGCGCGCGGGCTCCGGTCAGCCTTTTGCGCCGGTCCGGCGTCTCGAAAAACGCGACCGACCGCGCGCGACAGAGTGAAAGCCGCCATTCACTCCCATGCTACTTGCGTCGGTCGCGCTCGCACGCGACCGACCGCACGCGACAGAGTGAAAGGGGCCTAAGTCATCATCTTCCTGACATTATCGGGGATATAGTCATGATCATTTATTATATTCAATGTAATCAATCTTCGGTGTTATTAATTAATTAGTGTGTTTTTTTTTCAATAAAGTGTTCCAATATTTTTGTCTTGTTTATAGTAAACTTTAAATATTTCGTATGATTTACATGAAACAACTGCTTTTATATGGTTTATTGTCATAATCCTCACTAAGCTGTCCCCACCAGTAAATATTTAACAGAATTATGAATTATTGTCTGCTAGAGCCCTTAAGGCTGAATTACACCAGGGCAACAACGTGCGACAGTGCCGCATGCTACATGTTGTGACTTGTGTCACATGTGACAAACATAAAATAACAAATTAAATAAATCTGTTTGTAGTCTTATTTTTCGCTTTTTAGTGCATGTATTTTATGAAGTCGGTTATATTTTTTTTTTGAAAATTTTTTATATGCCGAGGCAACATCGTGCTTGGGTCAGTCTGCCACATGACGCAAGGTGTTGCCATGTCGCACGGTTCTTGCCACAATGTCCGACATTTTTTATTCTGTAGCATGCGGCCTTGAGGCATGCCGCAATGCCGCACAGTGTTGCCCCGGTGTAATCCAGCCTTTATACAGTGTGTAATAAAATAACACGCTACATATAGTGAACTACGCCGATGGTATGGTGCTGCTGAGCCCATCAATCAGTGCCCTCAGAACACTGTTAGGGATCTGTGAGAGGTATGCGGAGGCTCATGGTCTAAGATACAATACGAGCAAAAGCGAGATTATGGCTTTTAAATCAGCAGTGCAAGCACCGTTCTTATCGATAAAATTAAATTTTTCATTGATAAATCCAAATTTTGTCGATTCTAAATGTCAAATTTATCGATCGATAAGAACGGTGCTTGCACTGCAGGCACCTATTCTGATTGGTGGATTGAAAGTGGAACAAGTTAATGATACCTTTACCAGATGATTTTGATTTCGAGACACGTAATACTTATAATCAGCAAAGCAACTCTTTTACTTTGTTTGAAACAAATGTAATGATTTGAGGATTTCGTTGATACAAAACTATTCGCCAAACCGATTAGAGCAACTAAATCATAATTAACGTCGCGTGGATGGTATTTACGCAAAATCTGATTAATGTGGAAAATTATTCAGCGTTGATAGCCGACGGCACGTTGAAAATTATTATGATTTTAACTACATTGACTTCATCATCATCATCTCAGCCGTTGGACGACCACTATTGGACATAGGCCTCCCTCAAAAACCATGTGTTGCGGTTGGAAGCGGCCTGAATCCACCGCCGACCTGAAGTTTTTACAAGGTCGTCTGTCCATCTTGTCGGTGGACGTCCAAGGTGCAGGCTAGATAGAAGAGACATTTGTCTCTTCCGCGTCCCTTTCATATAAAATGTGACGGCACCCCGTCTCTTCTGTATGTTTTGCGGCGTGACGCCAGGCCTGGCTCACTTCTCACTTTAGGTATTTATCGGACGCGCGCCGCCTCGGGGGGCGCGCGACATAGGTTGCCACTTGCCGCTCGCTCGGCTTGCGGACTAGACGCGTTGTGCGTAATTATCGTGATCTCGTATACATCGTTTCTTGTGATTTATGCACGATGTCTAAACGATCTAGTCCTTATAAAAGATACTGCTGTGTCTACGGGTGTCTAAACAAAAGGAAAAGCAATGAATGGACATTAACATTCTACAAAATTCCGGAAGATATTGAAAGGTTGGTACCTACTAAGCTTTTCTATAATTTGTTGTAAGTACCTATTTAAATAAATCATCAATAAATACCTAGGTAGGTACTTACTTTTACTCTGTAACTGTAGGTGCATAATGAAAACGAGATTTTATAGGTACCTATTCGATTCCTTTTTGATTGAATACCTACCTGTTTACAAATAAACAAACATAATACATCTACAAAACTACCTACCTACAAAACTGTAGGTAGGTAGGTACCTACAGTTTTGTTTATTTACCTAGGTACCTAAAAGTAAACGCTTTAGAAATGAAATGAAATGAAATGAAATAGGTAGGAGTGATGATCACGCACGTCTGTAGATATCCTCGAGGCGCGATACACATTCTCTCAGATCTTTTTTGGCATTTTAAGATCCTTTGAAGATGTCTAAGGGAGTTGTCACAGGTATGTCCAAATACATATTGTACCTTCCTACATGCCCACATTTTGCAGAAGTTAACATTTCATACGTGACAGGTTGCAAGCCCATCGACATTAGGTACATTACATTCATAGAGCCATGTTGGTCGAAGTGATTAGTACCTCAACTTTTGAGACGAAGGTCGTGGGTTCGAGTCCTGGCCGTGCTTTAAATTGCATAATTATGTGATTGCAAACCTAACATTAAAAGGGTGATTATCGGATAACGGCTCCCGGTCTAGTTGAGTGATGATGATTGTGTGTGTCTGATCGATGTCTAGGTAGGTATGAAGGTATAAGTAGATATTTTGAAATGCAATTGTTTACAAAACGAACGAGATAATAATGTAACTACCTACTTCACCTACCTACGTACAATACGTAGTACCTACTTACTACTATTTATTCCGTGGTAACGGTAGATTAAATTATATTTAGGCCTACTTATTTTAGAACTTAAGTAGGTAGGTACTGTTTTTGTGACAAATAAAATAAATTAATTTATTTGTGTTGTCGCAAGCGAAAATTCGACAACCCTTACGAGTTGCGTCACACCGCGCCAGACAGTGACACAGTTACGCATTAGAGCAGGATGGGAATGTTTAGGCAAATATCTCGATAGGTAATAGGCCCATAGGCGAGTTGAATTGCACTTTATAGCTTCGCCGCGAGAGTCTCTATTTAAACAAATTTACTCGCGAAGTGACCCTTCTGTACGTAGTACTCTAGTATTCTGTGGTGACGCTTCTGTACATTTTCTATGAAAGGGACGCAGAAGAGACATAATATGTATGTCTGCGACGCGTCCTCGTCTTACGTCTTTTCTGTATGTCCCGCGCCCAACACTACGCTTGCCGGTCCGTGGTCTCCACTCGAGAACTTTTCTTACATTGACTTAGTTAATTCACAAAAAAATCAACTTAAAGACTTATCTCATTGCAAGATACCTTTTTTTCTTTCTTCTTCTGCTCTGTGATAGTCTAATCTACTGATAGCCCATAATGTTTTAAATTAACTTTAACTTTAAACCAGAATTATCATAGTTTTGCGAAGTTTCAGCGGTCACAGTCACAGCATAAAAGTACGAAAAGAAAACTTAAATTTTCAAATCCAAAAACTTTCGGCTGAAGTCAAAATAATAGTAAATTGAAATGTCAGCAGACCAATTCTACTAATTTACAACGTCTAATATTCTGCTGTTTTGTTTCGTTCAAAATGTCAGTCATTGGGTCGGAATAGTAGAATAGCTGTTTCAAACATTCGTTCTACCGAAGACCGAACCATAGCTAAAACGTCACCACATCAGTCGTTGGTCATGAGTAGAATCAGAAATTCACTTAAATCTAAGATTAAGTTGACGTATTGCTTATGGTTGAATAAAAGTTTGTTACTAGAATCGGCACCTAGGTCGGTTATAGCGGAAGTAAAAAATTGTTTTTGGATGGTATTATTTAAAATATAAGTACCTAAATTACTAAAGCAGCAAAATTAAGAGAAACACAGACGAGTCTTTCCCGAGACATGCACAAATTAAAACGAAATTAGTCAAGTTTTAAGCCGAACGTGTTCATAAATTCATATTGAATGTCACAATAATTCAAGCTCCAAAACTGCACTAACACAGGTAGATAGAGTTTCAAATATTTAGAAGAGACACAACATTTTGATCACTTCCAAAACCTTTAATAAATCTACACACACTGGTCCAGGCTCGCCGAGTGAACGCGAGTGCCAACGTGTGGGCAGCACCACTCGCCTCGCCTTGCCATCGCTCGCCTAGCTGGCTAAGTGAAAACGAGCGACATCTTAAGTACATTGGTTTACATGGACTCGCCAGGCGTGAGGACGGTAGGTAGCACTCGCCTTGCGTCGTCTCGCCTTCGCTCGCGCTGGCTTAGGCTGGCCCAGCGTGTGTTTAAGCCTTAAGCCTTTGCATGATTATTAGCTGCTTGCTACAACCTATACCTTAACGTAGCGGTGCGGAGGCGACTGGTCAGCTATAATCTTAATAGATTATTTCCATAAGATAACTTAAGGGCTCGGCGAACGTATCTACTTACCTAGGAACGTACCTAATACCAAAATAATTCAAAATTTGAGCATATTTTTATCACTTTACGTTATTATTTGGATAAAGGTAGTATTTATCTAGGTTCCTGTTAAACTTTTGTTTCAAAAAACTTACTATAGAACAAATGAAAAGAAAAAATGCCATTTTTGGTGTACCTACAAAGATTTCAATTCAATTGGCTTACATTTCTTTTTAGGTAAGTTTTTCGGAACAAAAGTTTAACAGGAACCTAGATAAATACCTACTCTCCTAATCTAACAACATAAACTGATATAAACATGCTTACATTTTAAATGATTTCATTATTACGTTTTTATGAAAATTCGCCGGTCGCAGCCCTCTTAAGCTCGTTATTTCACTTTCAAAACTTTCGTGAGTTGTACTAGACCATAGGTTCCCAAAGTGGTCCAGGTGGACCCCCAGGGGTCCACAGGAGACTCGAAAGGGGTCCACGTTGGCGAGAAACGAAAATGGGGGTGCACAAGTTGTAAGTGGGGGTCCACGAAGATTAATTTAGATTCTAAAGAACTAAATGTTGGCTTGGCTTTATCTATCATTGTAGGTAGGCAGATTATAAACTACTCAAAACAATTGGCCAAGCGCGTGTCAGACTACATAGTGTAGAGTTCCGTAGTTTCTAATAATAATCTAATAATCTACCTGTTTTACACAACTAACAACTTCAGCCTAAGGAATTTGTATGAAATTTTCCGTTTACAAATTGATAGATTATAACTCGTTATCTTTTGTTTTCCACCACCCAGGGATGTATTTACACTTAAGCCAAGAGGGCCACGGCTCGGGGTGGCAGGCTGCGAGGGGCGGCGCAAGCTGCCCCTCGCAGTTTGCGGCTCGCGGCTTGCGTCGCCCCTGACTCTAAGCTTAATGCGCCTTTTTTTTGTCCTTATAATGCCTGAAGAAATTTAAGAAAAGCCTACCTAATTAACAACAACTAAAACCAACTCATTTGGTTGTAAGTTTGATAGACATCAAGCCTATCGTATTACTGACCGGCCATTTTCAGAGTCAGAGACTGACCTTGCGTTTATTAACTTGACAGGAAACTGCAGGTATTCTTTTAAACTCGAAGGGATAATCCGTTACAATAATTGGGATTCTGGGAATAAATCCTCGAGACGCTTTTAATCAAACATTTCCTTGAGTGTCACATGTTGCATTTATCTTAAAAAAATTCGGCTCGCTTCGCTCGCATATTAGCTTTATGAGTGTTTTGCGAGCAAAGTGAGTTATGTCTGACCGCAGAATAGAAATCAGACAAGTAGCCATTCATTTCTTTGAGCACGTAAGCAAAATAATGTGTCATGTTGCATTTGTTATAAAAAAAATTGGCTCGCTTCGCTCGCATATAGAATAGGAACCAACAAGCAACCAGTCTTTTCTTTGAGCACCATAAGAAAAATCAAGTCACATTTGTCTTAAAAAATTCGGCTCGCTTCGCTCGCATCGCATGCAAGCATCATTACTATTTTGCAAGCAAAGTGCGGACCAAGTTTCAAGCCCAAAATAAATATTTGCAGATGATACAAACATTTGTCCCGCGACGGGGATCAAAGTCTTTAACGCGTAGCGCGTACGGTAATCTTAACGCGTACGAAGTCGCGGTCACAGTTAGATCTAATCTTCTCACTTTTTACGAGTTTTGGGTATATGGTAGAAATGCAGCAGTAGGGGGTCCACCGAAACCAGTAAAATGTTGAAAGGAGTCCATGAGAAAAAAAGTTTGGGAACCTATGTACTAGACATTATTATTATTATTACTTTTATTATATATATTATTATTCCCGTGTGTTAAATAATGTTAAGCTCGTTACCCTTCTATTTCTAATATTATCCTTCTATTTCTTCTACACTCTACAAAATAATCGATTTGAAATAAGTGAAGGTAACATTGCACTGAAACGAATCGTTGTAGAATCGTTGGTTGATTAAAATATCTTCAATTGAAATATTACGTATCTTATTATTATTTGTAAGCCTAGGCTTAACACCTCGGGACTATGGAGTCCCGGACCTTTGATAGACGAAGCCAACACACAGAGGCCTTTTTGACAATTTTGATCTTATTATGATGGACACACATACCGGCGACTACCCTGTACAACTCAATACAGGGAAATTCATTATTAGCTACAAATATTCAGGAATTAGGTTCAACATATAAAATAAAAAATAAAAATGAAATGATTTTTTTATGTTTTGTTATGAAAATCCGGAGAAAATCGATAAAGATTATCCTCTCGAATTATTGGCACGTCCTTGCATCTAAAAGTCCATTTCATAGTCAAAGGCGAGCCGCCTGTGCCAGCCGCCGCCCAAAAAGAGGCGGTGATCCGCCCCTTTTGATTTCATTCATCGAAGCCACCTGTGGCGTAAGCCGATGCGCTGTGATTGGCTATTGGGTTGACCTTTGACTCGTGCCCACGCGCCGCGAGCGGGGCCGGCAGTTAGTTTGCGTTCAGCCGCGTGATAATAAACAAATAAACACAGAATAGTTTGTGAAATCGCTACAACCAACGTACCGTGATGTCGAATTATCGGTACCTACTCTAACCAAGAGTATCTTGAGATGGTGCTTTGTTTCTGAGAAAGTGGTGAGGTGCTCCTAAGACCTACCTATTCGGAGTTGGCCTGCACGGTCACCCGACCTGACACCGATGGACTTTCATGTGTGCGGTCGTGCAAAAGACTTAGTGTACGTATGGACGTGACGGTCACACAATATCCAATGTCGATGAACTTAAAATGCGACTAGTGAACGCATTCGACAATAGGAGAGGTGAAAGAGACGAGTGCATCGAGTGCGTGAACTGTGTTTTTTGTATTGTGTGTGTTTTCGCCTTTGTATGTGGATTGTAACTAATTCAGTAAGTACCCACCTAACTCTGTTGTAAGTACCTATCCGTCTAAATCTCAGATGTGTAAATACCTACTGAGCGAACTCAATAAACTGACTTTTAAACACGCCAAGATGTAAGTCGTTATTAATTAGAGATCGGAATTGGGTGTTTGAAAATACCTACCTAAATGTCATAATATGACATAATATGGAGCTGTTACAACCACTTAAGTTAAACTGGTTTTGGATTTTACCGGTTTAGTTACGGTTTTTTTTTTGTTTTACATTTTCCTTACCTTTGAAATACCGAACTATAAACATTTACAAGCTGCTAATACAGTACTATTGTAATACTAACTACTGTTAAAAGAGCACAGAAAAAACTGAATAACAACAAGCAATGGATCACGTCATTAAATAAAACTAACGGTAAATCTGCGAAAACAAATAGAAACGACGTTATTGATATAGCTACAGATTTTTATCGAAAATTGTACGCAAATGATAGAAAATGCCAAGACAAAGACACATCAAATGAACATTCTCATAATCAAGAAGACATCCCGCCTCTCCTTCAATGTGAGATTCGTAGCGCTATTCACCAACTGAAATCACAGAAAAGTCCCGGTGGAGATGGTGTAACAAACGATGTTTTGAGAGCGATTATCGAACCTCTGACACCAATCCTTACAAAACTTTTCAATGAAATAATACAAACGGAAATAACCCCCACTGAATGGGAATCATCAATCATAACTCTTCTATACAAGAAAGGTGACCCAAACGACATTGGAAATTATCGACCAATAAGTCTACAACAAACAACCTATAAAGTATTTACGACGGTCATCCTGAAGAGAATCTCAAAAATACTAGAGTCGAACCAACCAAGAGAACAAGCTGGATTTAGACCAAACTACTCTACCACAGATCATATTTTTACCCTAACTCAAATTATTGAAAACTACAATGAGTATGATAAAAAGCTCTACGTTGGTTTTATAGACTACACAAAGGCATTCGACTCTATATTTCATGAACCTTTATGGCAGGCTCTAAAAGAACAAGGAATTCAAGAAGGTTATATAAACATACTAAGGGAACTATATAAAAACTGTAATGCAGTCGTCAAACTAGAGCGCAGAGGAAAACCCTTTCCCATTAAAAGAGGTGTCCGACAAGGCGATCCAATATCCCCAAACCTGTTCACATCTCTACTCGAACACATCTTTAGAAATCTAAATTGGTCAAATCTGGGCATAAATATAAACGGTGAATATTTAAACCACTTACGATTCGCCGACGATATTGTGCTCATATCAGAAAACCATCAAGACCTGGAATACATGCTGAATACATTAGATAAAGAGAGTCAAAGATGTGGACTACATATGAATGCAAGCAAAACATTTATAATGACCAATGGCGAAAAAGTACCTATTGTGATCCAATCAAGGCTTATAGAGTATGTCGACGAATATTTATATCTGGGACAAAATATTTCATTTCAAGAACAAACATCAAAAGAAGTAGAATGTCGTATAAAAAAGGCATGGAACAGGTATTGGTCCCTCAAAGAAGTATTCAAATCAAATATCCCAATTAGGCTCAAGAAGAAGGCTATGGACACAATAATACTTCCAACACTTCTCTATGGATGCCAAACTTGGGCGCTAACTCAAGATGTTATCCATAGAATACAAGTATTCCAAAGAGCAGCTGAAAGAAGTATGCTAGGATTGAAACTGAGTGACAGAAAGAGGAATAATGACATCCGATCGAAGACAAAAGTACTTGATGCCGCAGAACTTGCATGCAAACTTAAATGGAGATGGGCCGGACATGTGGCAAGAGCTATTGATGGAAGATGGAGCGAAAAAGTCCTTCACTGGTATCCCCGGAACGCAACTCGCCCCCGCGGCAGACCGAAACGGCGATGGCGTGACGACATCATGAGGATAGCGGGCGCTACATGGACTAGGCTAGCTCAAAAAAGAAATGATTGGCAACGGTTGGAGGAGACCTTCGCCCGCAAATGGGTGGTCCCAACTGAACAAAAATGAATAATAGAAAGAAACATGAAAATACTTATAAATACAACTAATTTATTAGGTATAGAAATAATATAGTTTTATATACTTAAATCAATTTAATTTAATAATAATTTTAAATGTAATAACTAATAATTATTTTGGGAAATAAAAAGGTTTAATAATAATAATAATAATAATACAGTACTAAATTAAAGTAAAGAAAGTCTAAACTTTAAATTAGAAAAAACACTAAGGTCAATGACTGTAGGCAGGCTACAGCTGATAACCAAGTTGGTCATTGTGGGTGGGACCTAGGCAATAGGGTAGCGACGATAGGTCATTGTCTTGTTCTCCGTGGTAATCATTATGCAATGTCATACATAAATTAATAAAAATAAAATTACGATCTAAGAACTTAAATCAGTTTAGGAATTAAATTGATTCGGCCAAACAAATATTTACGACCCCAAAATTAGGCCCTGTCAGTATTTGTAGCTAATAATGAACAACCCTGTATAAATCAGGGTTCGAGGCTATATATCAATGGATATATATATATCCATTGATATATCCGTGGCTCGCGTGAATACGTTGATATGTCGAGATGTCAATTTTTTTTTTTATTGGCTTAAACGATATCTACGCCTATGAAGTATCTATAAAAAAATTGACAGCTCCCTAGCTAGACAAGTTTTCGAGTTATGGCCTTGCCAACTCCTCCATTTTTCGTATTTTAGTTGACATAACTACTTGTCAATTTTTCAAGCCACTAACACACACATGTTTTTGTAGATATTTCGATTTATCAACCTACTCATTCGCCAAAATTATATTTGTTACATGATATCTCGACATATACATATGATATTTTTGATTAACTTTTAACAAATTAAAATGTCAGGTTATGGCTAACCAAAGTATTCCGTTTAAATTGTGATACATTGAGTTGTTCAGTTATGCCCGCGCGCTCTCGCGCTGGCATAACCGAACATGTCACTCGTATTGGTAAACAAAACGTCAGTTCAGAAATCTTTTTTTTTAAGTATTGCTTTCACATGGAAAACTGATAGATTTTAATTATTTGTTAAACTATAATAACATTGCTTGATTTTTACAAGCTTTTATTATTAACTTGCGATTTTTGTTCGGGTCTACTTTTGAAAATTAAATTTGACTGACTTCCCAGTGTCTGATTAAGCTGAAATTTGGAATACCTATAGGTTCTTGGTGACAATGCAATATTATTTTAACAACGAGCTGATCTGATGATGGAGCCAGGAGCTGTTCAACAGAACTCACTTTTTTTTTAGTGAAATGTTGCAAGTTCAATTTGACCCACTTTCCAGTGTTTGATTGAGCTAAAATTTGGCACACTTATAGATTCTAGATAAAAATGTAATATTATGTTAACAATAAGCTGATCTGATGCTGGGGTCAGGAGCTGTTCAACAAACCTCAATATTTGTTTGGATTAAATCTTGCAAATTCAATTTGACCCACTTCTCAGCATCTGATTGAGCTGAAATTTGGCACATTTATAGATTCTCGATGACGATGCAATACTATTGTAACAGCGACCTGATCTGATGATGGAGCCAGGAGCTGTTCAACAGAACTCACTTTTTTTTTTGTGAAATCTTGCAAGTTCAATTTGACCCACTTTCCAGTGTTTGATTGAGCTAAAATTTGGCACACTTATAGATTCTAGATAACAATGTAATATTATGTTAACAATAACCTGATCTGATGCTGGTGTCAGGAGCTGTTCAACAAAACTCAATATTGTGTTCGGGTCAAATCTTTCAAGTTTAATTTGACCCACTTCCCAGTGTCTGATTGAGCTGATATTTGGCACACTTATGGATTCTTGGTGACAATGCAATATTATTGTAACAACGAGCTGATCTGATGATGGAGCCAGGACCTGTTCAACAAAACTCATATTTTTTTTAGTGAATTCTTGCAAGTTTAATTTGACCCACTTTCCAGTGTCTCATTGAGCTAAAATTTGGCACACTTATAGACTCTAGATAAGAATGTAATATTATGATAACAACAAGCTGATCTGTTGCTGGAGTCAGGAGTTATTCAACAAAACTCCTCAGTAAATTTTTCGATTGAGGTGAAACTTTGCATTTTTTTCTAGTTCCGAATACATTGTAATAATATGGTGACAATGAGCAGATGTGCTGATAAAATCTGGTTGTATTCCATTCAAATTCTCAGTGATTAATAGTAGAGCATTCGTGTTTGGGCTCATTTAAAATCAGCTTACCCTTACTATGTTAAATCTCATTTCTAAACGGTATGAATGGTTCTGAGTAATAAGTAGGTACTTCAGCAACTCAAAAAACCGGTTTTATAGTCTCTAT
Source organism: Camptogramma bilineatum (assembly GCA_958496255.1). Classification (NCBI taxonomy): domain Eukaryota; kingdom Metazoa; phylum Arthropoda; class Insecta; order Lepidoptera; family Geometridae; genus Camptogramma; species Camptogramma bilineatum. The sequence continues at coordinate 11,192,864 of OY292468.1, read as the reverse complement.
CTGTTTGCAATCCGATAATATAGCATTGTTTACCTACCAATATTCCATACATTAAAGGTGAATAAGTTGATATCTTTTGCGGTATAACTGGACATCTCGAGACGTAACCTAAATCTCATCAATTTTTTTGTTGACATGTCTTATATCATGGAAACTATGGGGAATTTTGGTTATTTATTGTCATCATTCGAAAGAGGGCATAAAATAACCATAGAAACAATTAACACAAATACTGTAAACTAATTTACCGAGAAACCAGAAGAGGTCAAACTTTCAAACGGCCGCCCTGAAAAGTTGGTGTTTTATACATGTCAACGTATTCACGCGTGCCACGGATATAGCCTCGAACCCTGATTCTTGATATCAAGATAATTTCTGATTTATACCTGATATAAGTGCTTAATATAAAAAAATAGACAATTCTAAAGCATTAATGTTCATAAATTATTTTTTAACCCTTTTTTTAATCACACGCTTATTCCCTATTACTATATTGTGCTCTGTATCTATGTTGCTGTTGGTTTATGTTGATAAATGGCTCGGTGTACGCTGTCAATACTCGCCAATGCTAATAGGTATATGGCCTCAACTATGATTTACGATCATCACTTCATTAGCTTCATAGCATTTAGTCACCAATAACAACAGTATCATATTAGATCTGTCATTATTATGTGGCTATAATTTTGGCAATCAGTTCGTTTTCTTCTTAAACTTATGAGCCAAAATTATATAAATACTAAATAACAAAAGTTTTATCAATAACATCAGTTTGGTTGTTAAAGATTATGTCATATTGATTAATGTAGTAATTTTAATTAGGATAAGTCAAGGATAGGTAATAAAACTGAGTTCTTATAATACCATGGTGATAAATTTTGGGAGATACAATCAAAAGTCAAAGTCACCATAGTTACCGACAATACAAACTTAATTTTAGGCAAAATGTAAAAGAAACATTAAAGATATTGTTATTATTTTTGTCAAAATTTTACAAAGACGATGAAACGACGGCCTTCTGAGACCGACATATAACACAAAGACAACACTTTGGCAACTTATGTGTTTTTAGCCTGTTTTTTATAATTTAATGTATTTTAAATCAAACTGTTTATATGAGAATGAGAAGACATTTTGAATGAGAGGACTTTATAAGATTTGATTGATTGTTGTTATAGGATAATAAAGCCTCGTATCCGCTAGGCAACATTTGGCGCAACACGTGACGCTCAACATGTACGGCAACGTTGCACAACACCGCGTGACGTTGCCAGCTGGCACGCAACATGACATAGTAGCAGGCCTGTCTCACTTCTCACTTTAGGTATTTATCGGACGCGCGCCGCCTCGGGGGGCGCGCGACATAGGTTGCCACTTGCCGCTCGCTCGGCTTGCGGACTAGACGCATTGTGCGTAATTATCGTGATCTCGTATACATCGTTTCTTGTGATTTTTGCACGATAACTAAACGATCTATTCCGTATAAAAGATACTGCTGTGTCTACGGGTGTCTAAACAAAAGGAAAAGCAATGAATGGACATTAACATTCCACAAAATTCCGGAAGATATTGAAAGGTTGGTAGGTAGCTACTAAGCTTTTCTATAATTTGTTGTAAGTACCTATTTAAATAAATCATCAATAAATACCTAGGTAGGTACTTACTTTTACTCTGTAACTGTAGGTGCATAATGAAAACGAGATTTTATAGGTACCTATTCGATTCCTTTTTGATTGAATAGGTACCTGTTTACAAATAAACAAACATAATACACGTACAAAACTACCTACCTACAAAACTGTAGGTAGGTAGGTACCTACAGTTTTGTTTATTTACATATGTACCTAAAAGTAACTTATCCATTAAGTAGGTACCTAACCTACTTAATATAATAATTGTAAGTGTTTAGAAGTTACATTACATTCATAGAGCCATGTTGGTCGAAGTGATTAATACCTCAACTTTCGAGACGAAGGTCGTGGGTTCGAGTCCTGGCCGTGCATTAAATTGCAAATGTGATTGCAAACCTAACATTAAAAGGGTGATTATCGGATAACGGCTCCCGGTCTAGTTGTGTGATGATGATGATTGTGTGTGTCTGATCGATGTCTAGGTAGGTATGAAGGTATAGATATTTTGAAATGCAATTGTTTACAAAACGAACGAGATAATAATGTATCTACCTACTTCACCTACCTACGTACAATACGTAGTACCTACTTACTACTATTTATTCTGTGGTAACGGTAGATTAAATTATATTTAGGCCTACTTATTTTAGAACTTAAGTAGGTACTGTTTTTGTGACAGATAAAATAAATTAATTTATTTGTGTTGTCGCAAGCGAAAATTCGACAACCCTTACGAGTCGCGTCACACCGCGCCAGACAGTGACACAGTTACGCATTAGAGCAGGATGGGAATGTTTAGGCAAATATCTCGATAGGTAATAGGCCCATAGGCGAGTTGAATTGCACTTTATAGCTTCGCCGCGAGAGTCTCTATTTAAACAAATTTACTCGCGAAGTGACCCTTCTGTACGTAGTACTAGTATTCTGTGATAGTAGTAGATGCGGAGACAGACAACGTTGTTAAACAAAAGTTCCGCGCTATCTTTCAACATGTTGTGCAAGATGTCGCACGCAAATGTTGCCTAGTGGAAACGCGGCTTAAATTTGTTTCAGAGACAACGGTAATCACGACCATGATAGGTTTAGACTAGAAGTTCATGACAGACTACATCCTAAGGCCTCTATTAATAAACTCGTATTAACTTCTGTCAAAGTTGCGCCACGGATTTAACTATTGCCATCCTTATTTGTCACTGTCTAACAAAAAAGGATGGCAATAGTTAAATCCTTGGCGCAACTTTGACAGAAATTAATCCAAGTTTACAGTGTTCCATAAAATATGCCATAAAAAATAACAATCAGAACAAAATGTTATCACTGTCATAAATCTGTTAACCACTGTTTTAACTATAACAATTACTTTCATTAAAGTTAACAATCAATAATGAAAGGTGTGGAAACTTAAGCAAATAGGGTTGAAAATAGTTTTCATTTAAAACACAATTAGCCCGTTGTTAAAACAGCCGTGAACACAAGGAAATAACAAGTAATCATAGGTTATTTGGTTATTGCGACGCTATTGAAAAGTGCCATGGCAATATAAATAACTAGCTGCTGCCCACAGCTTCGCTCGCGTGGTACCCGGATAAAAAGTTTTAATTAAAAAGTTTGGATTTTCAAACTAACGAAGTTGTTTCAATTGTTATCATTTTGTAAAGTCAATATCTAAACTAGACCTACTAATATTACCTCTTGATAACAATGATATAGATTTATAGTTTAGTAGCTGCTGCCCGGGTCTTTGCTCGCGTGGTAGGTGCCCGGGTAAAAAGTAGCCTATGTTACTCTCCAGCCCTCCAACTATCACCACACCAAAAAAACACGTCAATCCGTCGCTCTGTTTTGACGTGAAAGCAGGACAAATAAACAAACAAATAAACACACTTTCACATTTATAATATGGGTACGGATTATTAAAATTATGTGATATTCTATAAGCAATTGCATGAATTGCTTCAAAATAAAGGCAAAACCAATTTTATCACTCACATCCTTGTTTTATTTCTTTTTTTATCGTCCGTCACCCTATACATACATACATAAAATTATGCCTGTTTCCCATCACAAAGGTAGGCAGAGACTACAGATCTCCATTTGCTACGATCCTGACACACTTCTTTCGCTTCATTTACTCTCATCAAATTATTCATTCAAGTTCGTCGGTTTAAGATCGCCAATTTGGTCCAGGAATATGCGCCTACGTCTTTCCCTTCCGGCGGTCCATTCACACTCGCCTAATGGACCTGTTTCGTCAACCTTTTTTCATTCATCTTCTCTACATGACTACATGTTACTACATATACTATCATAACATACAACAACAAGACCTAACCCTATTCAACGATAAGGGTGTCTTGCACCTCGATTCTTAATTGTATTTAGCTAGCCTAAGGCGCAGGCCAGATAGAAGAGATGGGGCGCAGACATTTGTCTCTTCCGCGTCCCTTTCATACAAAATGTGACGGCGCCCGGTCTCTTCTGTATGTTTTGCGGCGCGCGCGACGCTTCTATACATTTTCTATGAAAGGGACGCAGAAGAGACATAATATGTCTGCGACGCGTCCTCGTCTTACGTCTTTTCTGTATGTCCCGCGCCTAAGTCTTAGGTTTTCTTAGGGCCTAAGAAAACTAAATAATCTAATTAAATAATGGAATACTAATGAATTTCACGACTCCATTCTAAGGGACCGAGCTCACTGTAATCTTTCTCTCGGCCGATAGTATTATTATTAAACATTATTATACTTAAATATTATTATCAATGGGATAAAATGGGATAATTACCATGATTATTGAGTTTTCGTAACCATGATAGTTTCAAAAGTTATTATTATACTTTATCACTTTACATATTTTTTTTTTATTGAAAACTAGCTGAAACCCGCGGCTTCGCCCGCGTGGCCTACTATTTTGTTTATCCTACGGGAACCGTCAATTTTTTCGGGATAAAAAGTAGCCTATGTCCTACTGCCTAGCTGTGCCCCGCGGTGTTACCCGCGGTAGGAGCTGATTTTTTTTTAGAGCAATGCAACATGCGATACTTGATTTTGATAACGGTGCTCTAAGAAAAAGATGGATGGTTGTCGTAGTAAATTAATTTGTTCGTAAAATACTCATGAAAGTAATATGCGAGCGAAGTGAGCGAAATTTTTTTAGACAAATACAACATGTGACACTTGGTTTTGCTAAAGGTGCTATAAGAAAGAGATGGATGGTTGTCGGTTCCTAACAGTAAATTAATTTGCTCGTAAAATACTCATCAAACTAATATGCGAGCGAAGCGAGCGAAAATTTTTTAGACAAATTCAACATGTGACACTTCATTTTGCTAACGGTGCTCTAAGAAAAAGATGGGTGGTTGTCGGTTCCTAACAGTAAATTAATTTGCTCGTAAAATACTTATCAAAGTAACATGCGAGCGAAGCGAGCATCCCCAGCTCGCGAAGCGAGCGAAATTTTTTTGACTAATTTAACATGACATGTGACACTTGATTTTGCTAACGGTGCTCTAAGAAAAAGATGGGTGGTTGTCGTTTCCTAACAGTAAATTAATTTGCTCGTAAAATACTCATCAAAGTAACATGCGAGCGTAGCGAGCATCCCCAGCTCGCGAAGCGAGCGGATTTTTTTTGACTAATTTAACATGTGACACTTCATTTTGCTAACGGTGCTCTAAGAAAAAGATGGGTGGTTGTCGGTTCCTAACAGTAAATTAATTTGCTCGTAAAATACTTATCAAAGTAACATGCGAGCGAAGCGAGCATCCCCAGCTCGCGAAGCGAGCGGAATTTTTTTGACTAATTTAACATGATATGTGACACTTGATTTTGCTAACGGTGCTCTAAGAAAAAGATGGGTGGTTGTCGTTTCCTAACAGTAAATTAATTTGCTTGTAAAATACTCATCAAAGTAACATGCGAGCGAAGCGAGCATCCCCAGCTCGCGAAGCGAGCGGAAATTTTTTAGACTAATTTAACATGTGACACTTCATTTTGCTAACGGTGCTCTAAGAAAAAGATGGGTGGTTGTCGGTTCCTAACAATAAATTAATTTGCTCGTAAAATACTTATCAAAGTAACATGCGAGCGAAGCGAGCATCCCCAGCTCGCGAAGCGAGCGGAATTTTTTTGACTAATTTAACATGACATGTGACACTTGATTTTGCTAACGGTGCTCTAAGAAAAAGATGGGTGGTTGTCAGTTCCTAACAGTAAATTAATTTGCTCGTAAAATACTAAAAGTAATACGCGAGCGAAGCGAGCTACCCCTGCTCGCGAAGCGAGCGGAATTTTTTTAGACAAATTTAACATGTGACACTTGATTTTGCTAACGGTGCTCTAAGAAAAAGATGAGTGGTTGTCGGTTTCTAACAGTAAATTAATTTGCTCGTAGAATACTCATCAAAGTAACATGCGAGCGAAGCGAGCATCTCCAGCTCGCGAAGCGAGCGGAATTTTTTTGACTAATTTAACATGACATGTGACACTTGATTTTGCTAACGGTGCTCTAAGAAAAAGATGGGTGGTTGTCAGTTTCTAACAGTAAATTAATTTGCTCGTAAAATACTCATCAAAGTAACATGCGAGCGAAGCGAGCATCCCCAGCTCGCGAAGCGAGCGGAATTTTTTTTGATTAATTTAACATGACATGTGACACTTGATTTTGCTAATGGTGCTCTAAGAAAAAGATGGGTGGTTGTCGGTTCCTAACAGTAAATTAATTTGCTCGTAAAATACTAAAAGTAATACGCGAGCGAAGCGAGCTACCCCTGCTCGCGAAGCGAGCGGAATTTTTTTAGACAAATTTAACATGTGACACTTGATTTTGCTAACGGTGCTCTAAGAAAAAGATGAGTGGTTGTCGGTTTCTAACAGTAAATTAATTTGCTCGTAAAATACTCATCAAAGTAACATGCGAGCGAAGCGAGCATCTCCAGCTCGCGAAGCGAGCGGAATTTTTAGACAAATTTAACATGTGACACTTGATTTTGCTAACGGTGCTCTAAGAAAAAGATGGATGGTTGTCGGTTCCTAACAGTAAATTAATTTGTTCGTAAAATACTCATCAAAGTAATATGCGAGTGAAGTGAGCATCGAGGTTAGCGAGCGAAGCGAGCTTTCCCATCTCGCGTAGCGAGCGGAATTTTTTTAGACTAACATGTGACACTTTGGTTTTGCTAACGGGCCTCAAAATATGGATCCAAACATCCAAACTTTCGCATTTATAATATTACTAGCGGACGCCCGCGGCTTCGCCCGCGTGGACTACTATTTTGTTTATCCCACGGGAACCGTGCATTTTTTCAGGATAAAAAGTAGCCTATGTCCTATTCCCGGTCATTATCTATCTATGTTTCAAATTTCAGCCAAATCGGTTCAGTGGTTGTCGAGTTATAGAGGAACAAACATACATCCAAACATCCATCCAAACATCCATCCATCCAAACATCCAAACTTTCGCATTTATAATATTAGTGTGATTATTAGTGTGATATTAGTGTTTTAAAAATATTATCCAAATCTGTTCGATATACTTAGCGTGAAAGTGTATTTTTCGTAGGAACGTTTTACCCCGTTGCTATCCCATGTGAACCCATTTATGGGATAAAAAGTAGCTTATGTCCTATTCCCGGTCATTATTCGCGGGAGTCATAGCTGACGCCCGCGGCTTCGCCCGCGTGGACTACTATTTTGTTTATCCCACGGGAACCGTGCATTTTTTCGGGATAAAAAGTAGCCTATGTCCTATTCCCGGTCATTATCTATCTATGTTTTAAATTTCAGCCAAATCGGTTCAGTGGTTGTCGAGTTATACAGGAACAAACATACATCCAAACATCCATCCAAACATCCATCCAAACATCCATCCAAACATCCATCCATCCAAACATCCAAACTTTCGCATTTATAATATTAGTGTGATTATTAGTGTGATATTAGTGTTTTAAAAATATTATCCAAATCTGTTCGATATACTTAGCGTGAAAGTGTATTTTTCGTAGGAACGTTTTACCCCGTTGCTATCCCATGTGAACCCATTTATGGGATAAAAAGTAGCTTATGTCCTATTCCCGGTCATTATTCGCGGGAGTCATAGCTGACGCCCGCGGCTTCGCCCGCGTGGACTACTATTTTGTTTATCCCACGGGAACCGTGCATTTTTTCGGGATAAAAAGTAGCCTATGTCCTATTCCCGGTCATTATCTATCTATGTTTTAAATTTCAGCCAAATCGGTTCAGTGGTTGTCGAGTTATACAGGAACAAACATACATCCAAACATCCATCCAAACATCCATCCAAACATCCATCCAAACATCCATCCATCCAAACATCCAAACTTTCGCATTTATAATATTAGTGTGATTATTAGTGTGATATTAGTGTTTTAAAAATATTATCCAAATCTGTTCGATATACTTAGCGTGAAAGTGTATTTTTCGTAGGAACGTTTTACCCCGTTGCTATCCCATGTGAACCCATTTATGGGATAAAAAGTAGCTTATGTCCTATTCCCGGTCATTATTCGCGGGAGTCATAGCTGACGCCCGCGGCTTCGCCCGCGTGGACTACTATTTTGTTTATCCCACGGGAACCGTGCATTTTTTCGGGATAAAAAGTAGCCTATGTCCTATTCCCGGTCATTATCGATCGAGCGAGCGAAGCGAGCGAAGATCTTAGTGGTAAGTTGGGCGATTTTGCTTTGTATGTTTGTATGTTTGTATGTTTGTATGTTTGTATGTTTGTATGTTTGTATGTTTGTATGTTTCACGAATTGTTGTTCGAGCATAACTGTCGAACCGTTCATTCAATCTGCATGAAACTTGGTAGGTCAATAGGTTGTGGTAAGGAAATTTACGGGGGAGCATATGAGCTTAATCGATGAAGGGGTTTTGAAGATATTGGGTTCCCAAGGGGGTAAAAAATTATGAAAGTTACACAAATAAATTGAGTGGGGTGTCATACGAAAGGGCTTATTTTGTACATTCCAAAATGGTTTTTATTTTTAATCTAGGATGTATAGTTTTTGAAATACGACCAAAGACCAAAAACTACGAAACCAGAGCTGCAAGAGCTCCCGTTGCATAGAGTTTCGACGACTTCGTAGCTCATTGACTGGTCGGTCTTAAAAAGAGAGTGGCATCGTTGCGGTTTGGTTTGCAATGATTTTAGATGCTACTTGATTTATTTTCATGATAAAAAAATTTTTGATAAAGAATGAAAATAAAATTGGGGTAAAAAAAGTTAAGTAAACAAATATATTGAGTGGGCTGTCAAATGAAAGGTCTTTATTTGTACATTCCAAAATAGTTATTATTTTTATTCTAGGACGTATACTTTTAGAAATACGACGAGAATTCATAAATATGAAATACCTAAATGAAAAATTAGACGCGACATTATGTATTGCATGCATGCCAGTATTTTTTACCATGAAGAGCTAGCGCAATAGGCATACTCGGCAGTATCAGTAGTAGCACTTGAAATTATAGGGGTAGTCAGAAGAAAGTCCAAATGTAAGCCATCTACGGTGCGCGAGATCTCAGTTCGGGGCGAACTACTAGTCTATCTATGTTTTAAATTTCAGCCAAATCGGTTCAGTGGTTGTCGAGTTATAGAGGAACAAACATACATCCAAACATCCATCCAAACATCCATCCAAACATCCATCCAAACATCCATCCATCCAAACATCCAAACTTTCGCATTTATAATATTAGTGTGATTATTAGTGTGATATTAGTGTTTTAAAAATATTATCCAAATCTGTTCGATATACTTAGCGTGAAAGTGTATTTTTCGTAGGAACGTTTTACCCCGTTGCTATCCCATGTGAACCCATTTATGGGATAAAAAGTAGCTTATGTCCTATTCCCGGTCATTATTCGCGGGAGTCATAGCTGACGCCCGCGGCTTCGCCCGCGTGGACTACTATTTTGTTTATCCCACGGGAACCGTGCATTTTTTCGGGATAAAAAGTAGCCTATGTCCTATTCCCGGTCATTATCTATCTATGTTTTAAATTTCAGCCAAATCGGTTCAGTGGTTGTCGAGTTATACAGGAACAAACATACATCCAAACATCCATCCAAACATCCATCCAAACATCCATCCAAACATCCATCCATCCAAACATCCAAACTTTCGCATTTATAATATTAGTGTGATGGATTTTTGAGAATGGGTTATTTTATTGTTTTAACTTATGCTTATTTTAAAAATTGCATTGTTAGAAAAGTCATAAAACTTTAAACGAGAAACATTTATACTAATGAAATGAAATGCGTAAATTTTTTATGCGAATCGTTACATACGAGTACCTACCATTCGAGGTAAGGCTTCAGTCGGCCAACTGTAGTGTGCACTCATCTGTAACCCGACTGTTAGTTGGATTGGTATACTATAGCAGCCCGATCCGACAAACTATCGACCGACAGAAAGTTTTCAGTGAGCCGGGCCCCTAAAACAAAAATAGAGTTGACGTAACTTATAGACCTTATTAATACCTTATTATTTTTAGACTTATAAAAACGAGAATTCAAGCATAATAGAATTAGTTTTATGGAAACCTCATTTGAGAAATTTCATTTAACTTTAGTAGAAGGATCATTGAAAATATTTTATATTAAAAAACGACTCTTTCGTTAATATTTAAATAACAATGACGAGACAAATAAAACTAAGCAACAATTCACTATACCACGATAAAGATATTCCTTTCAAATGTATGGTGTTTTTCTACAAACTTTCTCACTTGTTTTTTGGATTAGACTTTGGGTTTTTGGAATTAAAAGTTTTGGGAATAAAATGCACTAAAGTTCTAACAACTTTTCAATGTATTTTTGTTTCAATTCTTACGATAATTTGTCTATATTTTATTCACTCTCTTCAAAATCTATCAATGTGGTTTATAGGTTCTATCGTCCAATACTGTTTTTTTGTGCTAATTCTGATGCGTATCAAAAGAGAGACAAAATTTTGTAACCTAATTCAAAACTTGCGCGCTATAGACTCAGGATTAAACGTTAATCATTCGTCATATCATTTGGAATTCAAGCTTTTAACATTTTTGCTTATTTGTTTTATGTGCAGACTGTGGATGTCATTTGATTTTTTTTATTTCTTAGTACGCAAAGGGGACGCAGAAACTTATCCATTGGTTACTTTATTATACATTTCGTTGCATTTATTATTAAATATTTCGCGAGACATTATCCGTGTGACGTACGCTTTCATGTTCTGTGCGATCAATTGTCGACTGAAAAAATTGAAGCTGCTTCTGAAGACAAATCAGTCAGGGTTCCTGTCGATGCAGTACCTTTATAGAGCGATCGTTGATATTGCTGAGCAGCATAAGGAGACGTTCGATCCAGTAGTAAGTATGAACTGTGAAAAAAGAAGTTCTCATAGTACAAGCTTTGCTTAGTTTGGGACTAGATGGCGCTGTGTGAAATGTCCAGAAATATTTATTTATTCAGCCCTAAATAAGGCCTGCCAAATACATTGGCATGCACATTGCGCCTTTCCACTACATAATCATGATTTTTCATTAAATTAAGTTCCATAATAATTTTTATAAATTCCAGTTGTTAGCATCTCTGATGTTGAACGTTCCCATGGCGATGGCCATTATGTTACGTGGAGTTCAACAAAATCATGTTCACGTAAGTACTATTAAAGCGCTATCCACACATTTCGGGGTCAAGGCTATCAGTGTTCCGAGTCGTCCGTGGCAGTGTTTCCGTCAGGGACGTGCCATCCGTCACCCGTGTTCACACGTATCAGGGAAACTGGTATCAGTGTAATCTGTTTCTTTAACTGAGATGCACACGACACGATGTCCTTATTTAACAATGAAGAATTAGCAATGAACAATGAAGTTCCATCAACCTTTCTGTGTTCATGTTGTCGACAACGTAGGTACCTAGATTAAATTGGAGAGAAAATCGGATAGCACTGTCAGGGCGTCCGTGCGTCCGAGCGACCTCCAGGACACTGACAATCCGTGCCTCGAGCACCAGTATGCACAAATTTACTATTATATCCGTGACTATAGTAAAGTATAGACAATTGTAAGGACTGAACTTAGTTAAGTCAAGCTATCGCTAGAGGCGCTGCACTGAATTCCATACAATTGAGATACTTTAATATAGTCACGGATAGAATAGTAAACTTGTGCATACTGGTGCTCGAGGCACCGGATGCGCCTGTCACGGAGCTGTGTGAACGAGTTCGTACAAGTTGTACGTAACCGATTTTTTCACCGTCCCTGACGTACCCGGAAAGGTGTGGATAGCGCCATAGTGTTAATACACGTAATTAAAACTACTTTGTTGGTGAGTTAAAATTTCGCAAATCCTATCAAGTCAGTGATTTCAATCTCTTGTAATCTTCTCTCTTGCTTCTGCTAATCTGTAAAAGTTATTATGTCAATTTACAGCTGAAGATTTTCAATAACTGGAAGGTATGGCTTTTCTTGTACGAGACCATTCTGTACAGCAACATCTATTAAACATTTTATCTTATATTCTACGTATTACTTTCCGTTTTTTTCGGTCACAATATTAGTTTTCTCAATCCACAGTTTTAGGGGAGTTTCTATTTCTATTTAACTGACTTCTATTTCTATTCGCCTCTAAAAGTTTATCTTGTTCGTTTATCCGGATAATAATATACAAATAATATATACAATATTGGCCACTATAATTATCTTTTATATAAGCCACTGTAAATACAACTCAGCATGGTAGTTATTTTTTAGCATCTACATTTGTAACACCATGTTCAAGCAGCAAATTCCTAAAATATTGATTTGTGAACCCAATAAGATTACGTGACCAGAAAAAAATTCTGGCTTGACTTATAATACCCCATTGTATAACATTCTTATTTTGTACCTCTTGATTCTACCACTGTCTTTATCAATTCTTTGTTTCCTCTAACACCTCCTTAGCCACTTGCCTAACACAATCGGCCATTTTATTTTCATTCCAACACTCTACCATGCTGCCTACATCCTGCGTAACAATTTTTTCCGTCCCATTGTTTACGTAAGGTTTTAAGCTTTTTAGGCTTCACAGTACAGTTACATTTGTGTACTTAAGAAGCCTCAGAGGTTCTGCACCTAGAGTACAGAATGGGATAAATTTATTATTCGTGACATCCACCCGAGGACCACCTGTCGACAACAAGAGAAAGCCAAAAGACGAGGTGATGCTGGCCGGAGCTGGGTAGCTCCAATGATCTATAACTTACGGCTATGTGCATTGACATTGTTATCTAAACAATGCTTGATCGTTGCCGATTTGTTACAGATTTATCAAGTACTCATCATGGTTGAAATGTTGTTGCTGACTTTATTGCCAGCTATCTGCGCCGGATTGCTGACGTCACAAGCCAAGCACATTAAAGTCGTTCTACATGACATACTACTGATTCAACAAGGTTAAATTTATGCATTAATGGTCTTGTCCAAAGTGGTTAACGGCGTGTTTTGTTGTTTAAAAACATAGTTATCAGAAAATATTTCTACAATTTGATTTTTGTAAATTTCTGATTACATCGGTTCTTACTAGCTAATACAATGAAAATTATCGATCGAGCGAGCGAAGCGAGCGAAGATCTTAGTGGCAAGTTAGGCGATTTTGCTTTGTATGTTTGTATGTTTGTATGTTTGTATGTTTGTATATTTGTATGTTTGTATGTTTGTATGTTTGTATGTTTGTATGTTTCATTTTTATGTTCTCGCATAACTATCGAACCGCTTATCCAATCTGTATGAAACTTGATAGGTCAATAGGTTGTGCTATGGAAATTTGCTGTGGAGCGTATGAGCGTAATCGATGAAGGGGTTGTAAAGATATGGGGTTCCCAAGGGGGTACATTTTTTTCAAAGTTACCCAAATATATTGAGTGGGGTGTCATATGAAAGTACTCAATTTATACATTCCAAAATGGTTTTTAGTTTTCTTCTAGGTTCTATAGTTTTTGAAATACAGTGAAAAAGAAAATTGATGAAAACCAATTAACGGAAGTATGGAGAGAGCTCCCGTTTCATAGAGTTTCGATGTGTTCGTAGGTCTGGTTAACAGAGAACGAGTGTGGCATCGTTGTGGTTTGGTTTGCAATGATTTTAGTTGCTACTTGATATTTTTTCTTGAGATTGAAAATAAAAGCCGTGTTGGCCGAGTGGAAGAGTGCTCGACTTTCGATTCATAGGTCGTAAGTTCGAACCCTGGCCGTGCTCATCAATGGATTTTTCGATTAGAAAAATTTAAATGCGCATTAACACGAGCTCTAAACGGTGAAAGAAAACATCGTGAGGAAACCAGTTAACGTTCTAATAGCGGCGATGGGCTTGCAACCTGTCACGTATGCAAACGCTAACTCCTGCAAATAGTGGGCTGGGCATGTACCAAAATTATAGAGGGAGAGGGAGAGGGAGAGGGAGGGGCAAGGGGCGAGGGGGAGGGGGTAGGGAGGGGGAAGAGAGGGGGAGAGGGGTAAGGAAGGGGGGGGGGTAGGGAGGGGGGTAGGGAGGGGTAGGGAGGGGGAGGGGGTAAGGAGGGGGAGGGGGTAGGGAGGAGGAGGGGGTAGGGAGGAGGAGGGGGTAGGGAGGAGGAGGGGGTAGGGAGGGGGAGGGGGGATGGAGGAGGAGGGGGAGGGGAGGGGAAATTGATTTTCTAATACATTTTGTATTGAACTGCTATTTTAATAATTTCTCGAACTAAGAGGCCTTTCCTGAGGCGCGGTACGAAGTTCGCGGGGTCAACTATTGAATATAAACACGACACGACTTAATGTATTGCATGTATGCCTATAATCTTTATCATACTGAGGTAGCGCATTAGATATCATTGTGTGGTAAACACTAGAAAGAGCACTTAACGTAGGTATAGGGGTAGTCAGAAACAAGTCCAAATCTAGGCTATCAACACAACGGTGCGCGAGATCTCAGTTCGGGGCGAACTACTAGTGTAGATGAAGTTTAGATAATATACACCGTTTATTTTTGGTCAGTTTAAAGCCGGCGCCTATGTAATCTATATCGATAACCTTACTCAAAAATAATAATAAAAATGAGATCTATTTTTTTGCAATTAATAATATCACGAAACATAGGCAGGATAAATCACGGAGATACGTGCTCTGTGCTCAGCTGTTGCTACGGCGTAGAGTCTACGCTATGTCGTAGTCATACATACATACCTAGGTCATTAGCTTTGCGCGCCTACGACACCTTACTAAGTGTTTTCCTCACTTTTGTTAATCTTTTCAACTATTTAGTTTCGTATGAAATACTTATCAAATTCAAAAACTAAACCAACGACACGAATACGATTAAGCAATACAAGGAGTGGGTGCTGGCTTTAAACTGACCCAGAATTAACGGTGTATAATAATATTGCTGGACATTTCACACAGCGCCGACTAGCCCCAAACTAGGTAGATTAGGTTACAACTAGATTAAAACAAGTGGGGTGGGCCAGTATGGTCGTTGGGAATATATCGATGGCGATAACTTTTCAACCCGGTCACAAGTAGGTATATGACGATAAATATAATACTGAACTTATTTTTTTTCTTCTCTTAACTTTTCAACCCGGTCTATCCACCCGTTAAAGTTTTATCAAAACATCTCTGGCTCGTTCTAAACAAGTGTTTCTTTTTTCAGAATACAGTGAGCAGTGGCGCGAGCTCGAACGTTTCATCCGCTACGTGGAGGCTCGCGGCTGCCGGTTCCGATTGTGCAAGCTAATGCCACTCGACGCTAACTTGCTCGGGATGGTCGTCAATTTCTACGTCACTTACCTCATCGTCATTATACAGTTCACTCATAAATAACCCAAACCTATGACATTTTCCAAGTAGCTACTGAAAGTGCACCACAAAGTATTGCACAAATCGCACGAGTTTTTTCATAGCTTGATGAAGACGTAACTCTCAAGTAAAACCTACTTGAACATGAGATCGGAGATGATCACAAAGCAAACTTTGTTTACGAAATTCTGGTCTGATGTTGTACATATAATGTATCTAAAGCTACATACTCGTAGTTAAAGCTACGTAAGGAATACGTTTATCATCCTATGAAGGGCTTATCATCCAGATTTTTAGTCTAGGTTTCCTATTATTTGGTACACTCTTTTACAATTCTGTAGAAATATTATCTTAAGTGTTGGCGTTTTACAACGCGATTACTGAAATCGTGATGAACACGGGGTGACCTAATCAATGTTCACAATGTTCGCGCGTTTTTCAAATATTTTTATATTCAGTTTAACATTTGGAATTTTCTGACAAGCAGCAAAATATTTCTAAATGAACTTTGTTTTGTTAAAAACCCTAGTATTTTTTTCACTTTTGTTGTTTGTATTTTTCGATTGGTTATTTAATTAATGTGTACTAATGTGTAGGGTTAAAACTGCTGGGTTGTAGAGATCCCGCTTCTCTATCGAGCTGTCTCTCTTTCTCATTTGCTGAATATAAATTTACTGTCCCGCTTGTGTTTACGCACTCTAATGCACTCATACTTAGCTGAGTTTTTGTGTTTATTTGTGAATTTGATCTATCTGTAATGAAGTTCTGTAATAATAAATTAATGTTTGTTTCCAACATGCTTTTTTATCTTAAGTTTAATAGCTTCTTAGTAGCTGAACAACTCCGAACATTATCAAACAGAAATAAAGACTGCTTTATACCGATTATGACAGGAAAAAAAAGGAAACGAAATATTATGAACACGACTGTATTTCTCAAGCTCGGTAGACATTCCCTCAGATCTTTAGTTATTTATGAACCTTTGATGATGTCTAAGAGGGTAGTCATAGGTAAGTCCATATGCATATTTGGTACATACCCACATTTTGCAGTTACATTTCCATACATGACAGATTGCACACCAATCGCCGCTATTAGAAAGCTAACTGGTTTCCTTACGATGTTGGCCTACTGTCGTTTCAGGGTCGTGGTAATGTGCTTATCAATTTTTCGAAATGAAGAATCCATTACATAACTTCGAAACCCACTATCTTCTTATCTTCTATTACCCAATGATAAAACCTCTATTTTTAATCGGGAGCTAAAAATGGAACTAAATAATGAACTAGCCAGTAGGCGTTTGGCCTTGAGTGGACAAACACTACACGAATTGCTTACCTCGCATCCACACGTTGGTTGGGGCCAACGTTGGTCCCAATGTCACTCGCCAACGTGTGGATCTAGCAAAATCAGCCCCAACGTTGGCCCCAACGTTGGGGCCAATGCAATTTTGTCAGCTCCACACGTTGGTGAGAGGCATTGGGGCCAACGTTGGCCCCAACGTGTGGATGCGAGGTTACACAAAGTAACTACCTAATGAAATTATTTAGAGTTTTAATAACATTATACCTACTTTGTTATTCGTTCATAACACTTTATTGTAACATGTAGAACAAGTCAGAAGTGTTTAATAACTTTTCTTTGACTAAAAATCATCGAATCAGTTTCAGTGGCTTTCATAGGCAATTCTGAATAGGATTTTTAAAGATATTAATCATGAATATAAGAACAGTCCGCGTCATGTTCCCGAAAAAGAAGCTTCACAATAAAGAGTACAAATTCATGACATTGTTTTTGAAGACTTTGCATGTTATCTTTGGTATAGATCTTGGCTTCTTCGCGCACAAAACTTTGAAATTTCGATTGATCTTAAATATATGTCCGGTCATACATTGCGTTGTTTTGGGTGTGTTTATATTTATAGGAATATGTAACACCCTTAACATTTTGATGACAGTTTGGACAGCTTTTTACTTCTTCCAGTACTTGCTCACGATTCTGTTATTGTTAAGTTTTAAGCGTGGTACAACATTCATGAATCTGCAGGAATCTTTAGAAGAAATTGATGATAAATTAGGACTAGATTTCATGCGCAATCATCCTGAGTTTAAATTAATCTTGATGATTCTTCTTTTTATCGTTATACGAATTATATGTTCTTCTGCCTACTGTTATACTGCTAATATGTATTGCGTGGATTCATTTATAGATTGGTATGTGTTTGTGTTTCTAAATATTTGTGTGGACGTATGTCTTTTTTGTTTCTCGTTTGTGTTTTATTCGCTGTCTTTTCGACTTGCAAAGCTTGCACTTATGTTGGAGACAAATGATGATGTTGACTCCATTCAACGCCTGTACAAAATAATTATTGATACGGTGGAAAAATATAAGAGAGCTTTTGATTCAGTGGTAAGTCTGCTTACTTTAATATCCACAATACAAAAATACAAACACAAAATGTTTCTTTCTTCAACTTAATCTAAAATTTACATTTCATGGGTTTGATATACCCTTTTAAGTATAAAAATACCTGTGCTAGGGTATCTCGCTCTTCCATTTATACGTTTTCATGTAGATTAAGATATTTAAGAAATAGATAGGTAGTACTGTTAAAAATAAAAGCTAATACAACAATAGTTGTTGTTACCGTTGATAGTAATTATAGTATGCGCTATTTTATATAACCATGTAGGTACGCGAAGTAAAACCACGATTGAAAGATAGTTTGATTGATAGATGAATAATTTTATCAATTTTGTATTTTTATTTTTTTATTTTGTAATTAATTCTCTTGATTTTGTTTCTTTACAGTACATGCTGCTGTTACTAATCAATGTACCGCAAATAATGGCAGGGATATATCTTGCCCTCGATGATATTATTAATATACAAAACAGAAATGGAATGGTATGTCTTTGTCACTTTGAGTCTTATAATGTTCACAGACACGTCTTTTAATGAAATATCTCTGTTTATAATTGTAATCGGTGTAACATCGGTGGGTTAAAAATTTAAAACTTTAACCCAGGTTAACGCTTAACTCTCAATGACGCAAGATAAATTATAATATTTAACCCAGTGTTTTATTTTTTAGTTGTCTAATGAGCAATCAGAGTTAAAATTTAAAATTTGAAGTAACTAACCCAGGAACGCGCAAGTGGGCTTTAATAGATTAACTTGTCCTAATTTTCAGACGACTTATTTGACCTTGATTATAGAATTTATACTCTTTCTCGAGGTCCTTACAATCATATTAGCACCAGCTCTGACTGCTGAGATGCTGACCACGCAAGCAGAGAAAATTAAGACTATACTGCATGAAAGAATACTTCTACCAGGTATTGAGCCGTGTTTATTATAATAAGTATAATACTCGTATTATGAAACGAACTTGATCATACATCTCTTTTACTGCTTTAGCAGACATCATGACTTTCCTAATCTAGAACATTGGTTTTATCTTTTCTTAAGGCAAATAACTTCATAGACCACCAAGTACGTAAATGTGATAGGTTAAGGGTTATAAACTCCCCTTTATAAGCCATTCTGATCTACAAATAAATAAATAAATAATGAGATTGAGTCTGACCAATCGTTATTTTGCAGACGTCCAATACAAAGGCTCTCTGACGCAGTTCATCCGGTACGTGGAGGCGCGGCCGTGTCGATACCGCGTGTGGAAGCTCATCCCCCTGAGCGCAGACCTGCTCGGCATGGTGCTCAGCTTCTGCGTCACCTACCTCATCGTCATTATCCAATTCACTGATTTTTAGTAGAAAAGCCTATAAATTTTTGGCTACTTCATTCAAATCAAAGTTCCTAGTCAGTATATAGTATTAGTTTCATTGAAATGAAGGTTATTTAGTTGATGCTATCGTAAAATTTATTGACAACACAAAAGAAGTCACATCTTAAAAAGGTCTTAAAAATGCCTAAAAAAGAGCCAAGAGAATGTCTACCGCGCCTGTGACTACAGTCGACAGTCGTGATCATTTTTTTTTTCGCATGAAGTTTTTATTTGCAATTGTTTTTTAGTAATGTGATATTCTGAATAGTAGTTAAAAATGGAATAAATGAAAGAGTATGACTTTGTACCAATATGTGTATCTGCAGGGCAATTCTACTAGATGACAACGTCAATCATTCCGCTGCGGTTTGTTTCGATCTCTTAAATGTCAGCCATTTGGTGAATATTAGAATGGCTTTTTAAAAATTTGTTTTGCCAAATTTCAACCCTTAGCTAAAACCTCACCACAGCTGAGTCGTTTGTCATTAGTAGAATAGGAAACAGTCGAAAATCTAAGGTTTAGTTGAGGTTGATAAAAAGTTCGGTACTAGAATTGACGCCCTGGGGACTTTTTTTACAAGAAATGGAAAGTTTGACGTTGATATTGAAAAGACAGTAGGTACCTGCTGGAATTCGGGTGAATGGGGCGCTCCACGAATTTGTATGCAACCGGAAAGTGTCCAAGTTGGCACTATTATTGATGTAAGTAATACAAAACTTCTGGAAATTTGCTATGAAATAATATATTTAGATAAATGTTTGTATTTGGGTTATTGTGTGAAGTGAATAAATAATGGTGTTTACAAGTATTTGCAGTTTTTTTATCAACAACATGTTATGTTCTTAAAAATAGGTCTTATCTTATCTTTATTTTATGCTGTACATTTTAGGTCTGACCAAAGTTCGGCGTGCAATTAAACGCCGTTTATACCATCATCAGCATCAGCTTTAAATGATCCACTGCTGTGCATAAGCCTCCTTCCCTACCCAGAAAAACGTAATATTCTGGGCCTTTTGCATCCAGGTGGTCTGCCAACTACTTGGCAGGTGGTCTGCCAAGTGGTCTAGTTTTTTGCCTCGAAAATGCGAGAAACTCGCTTCATGACAATTCGTGACAAGTGATTATAGACCTTCCACGTATGGTGTCAATGTTCAATTTACACTGTCAATATTTTGTGCAATGGCACTTGTGATATAAAGGCATTCCATTAAAACCAATACCAATTTCCAGTATTTGAGTTATGATAATATCGATGAAAACATGAGAATATTGATCTTGTTGTCTATCACAATTTTTTTTTAATTTGTTAATACTACAACTTTATGTACCTACTCCAAAAAATACTTTTTTAATCAATTAAATGAAAGCATTTTACGTAATTAAAATATTAACTGTACCTAGGCAACTGTCTGACCTTATGAAACATTATTATATGTACCTACGTACATTAATATTACTCTAAAGGTGGCGATTCGTACCCGAGACCAAGATTGGAGACCGAGACCAGCCGGCCTAACATGTGCAACATCGAGAGAGATATCTCGATCGGTCGAACTGCTCTAACGCATACGTAAGAGCAGTTTAACCGATCGAGAAGTTTCTTTTCTCGACTCTCGACGTTGCACATGTTAGGCCTACAGGAGAGGTTTTGTAGGGGCGCGCGAAAGTGACACGAGACAGAGAACTGGCAGTTTATTTTGACAACAAAATCAAAATCAAATATCATTTATTCAGTAGGACCGTTATGACCACTTTGAAACGTCTTAAGAGCTAGGTGATTCTACTCCTGTTCTTTCGCGACCAACACCGTGAAGAATCAGGGCAACAAACACGGTATGGGGCCTAGCTTTCTTTTCGGTGATCCATCCGCTTAAAATCTAAATAGTCAAGCTCCAGTGTGGAGCCAGTCGAACAATGTGAGTCTCGTCAAAGTCGTCTCCTAGACAGAAGTCTCCGTCTCCGGTCTCAGTCTCCGGTCTCGGGTGTGAACCGTCACCTTAAGAATACCTAACCTAGGCTAGTGAGCCAGAATTGTAGGTATTCTTTCAATATTTGTCTATAAGCGTTCCTAAACCATTAAGAATATACTGCATGAGAAAATACTCCTACTAGGTATTCATCCGTTTTTTTTTTAATATTACATTTTTAATTCAGCAGTTCTTCTCCTTCCATAAGGCAAAAAGCTTCTGTTTCATCCAAAAGAGATATTCAGGAGAATTCAGCTAGGGTGAGCTGAATTTAGTTTACGCGAGAATATCTTTTGGTCGAAGTTAAAATGTTTTGTCCCATTCCTGATCTTGAGGTCCCTTTCATTTTGGACAAACTATGAAATCCAGAATCATTAACAGACGTGCAGAGCAGGAGTTCCTTGACGCGGTTCATCCGGTACGTGGAGGCGCGTCCGTGTCGGTTCCGCGTGTGGAAGCTCATCCCCCTGAGCGCAGACCTGCTCGGCATGGTGCTCAGCTTCTGCGTCACCTACCTCATTGTCATTATTCAATTCACTAATTTAGAGTAATAAAATTTTCATTATGTTGGCCACATTCTCATACGAGCTAACATAATATAATTAAAACTATTTGTATGTAGAATGAATTCCGTGGAAATATAATTTTGTCGTGATCGTGTTCTTTTATTTAATTCGTCAGTCATCATCATCATCATCAGCCTTTCTCATCCCATTGCTGGGTATAGATAATTCCTCAGTATTCAACTTGCTAGGTTGTAACCTGGGATCGCCTATCGAGGTATTGAAAGATGAACAACGATGACGAGGTTAACATAAATTTATTTAAAACGACAGGAGACTTTAATCTAGGATCGTGGGCTAGGATGTTATGGACTATATGAGCCCCAGCAGTGTTCTGGTTCTGGTTCCCCAAGTAGGGGATACAAAACACTCATTTGACTACGATGTTTTATGACATCGTTCTAGCTAGAACAAAACAGACATAGATTATCCTTATAAAGAAACTACGTCACACTAAAACGAGTGTACTACGAGCAGCGATGTGTTGAGAAAGAGGACGCGTTTAGCCCCGCGACCGTTTTTATGAGGCATCCCTCCAAGGTTACCTGCTCATACGCCTAGGGGAAATATATAACTGTATTTAATACATGATTGCGAATGACGTGATCATTTGATTATTACCTTATTTGGTGGCAAAATTTAGCGACATTCTATAAAAGACAAAAGTCAAAAGTCAAATTCATTTATTCAATAAGATCACAAGTGTACCACTTTGAAACGTCTTAAGAGCTAGGTGATTCTACTCCTGTTCCTTCGCGACCAAGACCGTGAAGAACCAGGGCAACAAACACGGTTTGGGGCCTAACACTCTTTTCGGTGACACACTTTTTGTATGTGATTTTTTTTTTATATATTTTTTTTATAAATAGACTAACCCTAGCCAATGAGGAGAATTTTATTTGTGTAAGGTTTTTGTCAAGTGTGAGTAAACAACTTTGCGCGGCAAGATTTTAATTTATAGTGCGCTAAAGATTGAAAATGAATGAGATCGTAACTTTAACATTACAAGGTCCACCCATTCCCGAGAAAATCGGTGGTGATACACAGACAGACAGACAGATGGATAAGAAAGTAATATTATAAGGGTTCCTTTTTTACGGAACCCTAAAACTAAAGAAGGTTCATAGATATAAAGAGAGTAAGGGCATAGTGAGTTTTTCTCACTCGAGCAGCCCGACTTGGGAAATACAGAATATTGCAGCCAAATAACAATACGTCATGGTGTTGCATTCCTGCGGTGAGTAAGATTGCCAGAGCTCTGGGAGGAAGCTCTGCGGTGACAGCTGGTGGACCAGTCTGTCCATTGTGTTGTCGGCGCAGTGATCCATCTTTTATAGGGTCAGCAGCACGAGTGTGACTCCTGTGGCGTCCATAGGCTACGGAAACCGCTTACCATCAAGTGGGCCGTATGCTTGTCTGCTACCAAAAAAAAATACACGAGAGTTTTATGAAAAAAGAGGGTTTCTAGCCCAAAGAATCTAAAAATTAAGGCAGTACAAAGTTTGCAGGGTTAGCTAGTATCTAAACAATTTTTACTTTTACTAATTACTTATTTCTTACATGGAACACAATATAAAGTAATGACAATCTTTCAGCGTTTTAACGTAATTATACTCAGCTACGTATTCTTACCACTTTAATAAAGCATGTTGAAAAAGCTAGAAGTCTCAAGTATAATTTCTATGGAACTAAAATCTCATAGTCACTTAATAACTTTCAGAGCAATATATTAGTAATCATGAATTTAGGAACAGTGCATTTCAGATTCCCAAACAAAAAACCTCAAAGCAAAGCATACAGATTCATGACATCACTTCTAAAGATTTTGCATTTACTTTTTGGGTTAAATTTTGGCTTCTTTGCGCACAAGTCATTAAAGTTTCGATTGATCTCATATATTTTTCCTATTATTCATATCGTTATTTTGGGTGTGTTTATATTTCTTAAATTATATAGCAGTGAAATGGACTTTGCATTGTCTTGGACATTACTGTTCTTCTTAGAGTATGTGTTAAATGTTCTGTTATTGTCACTTTTTAAGCACGGTACTACATTTATGGATCTACAAGAAAGTTTAGCAGAAATTGATGTCAAATTACATGTAGATTGCTCACGTAGTCATTCTGAATTAAAGTTCATATTGACGATATTTTTTATCTTTGTTCAGCGAATTATTTTGTGTGTCCACTACTGTATTGCGATTGTTGAGAAGTACTGCTTGTATTCAATATTGGACATTGTTGCGTTTGTGTTTCATAGTTCATGTTTAGATATATCACTTTCTTGTTACTTGTTTGTGTTTTATTCGCTGTATTTGCGACTTTCAAAGCTTTCATCTAAGTTGGAGACAGATGATGATATCATTAAGGTTCAACGTCTGTACAAAACAATTGTTGATACGGTGGAAAAATATAAGAAAGCTTTCGATCCAGTGGTAAGTCCATTTTACTTAAGTTAATATCAACAAAAAGATTTGAGTATTGCTAATATTATCTACTAGCTTCCGCCCGTGGCTTCGCCCGCGTGGTACCCGAATAAAAAGTAGCCTATGTTCAACCACGTTGACTCGCGGGCGCGGTGGCGGGCGCGGTGACGAAATATCAAACATATGTAGTGATTCCAAGTGTTCACGTACAAAACGCACGTGCGGTCTAACTAGCGGGCAAGCTAGCGACTGGTGCGCGCGGAGCGCTCGCGGTAATTTCAACGCGTGAAGATGTTTGTGTGTGTTCATGTCAAACTAGCGGCGGCGCGCGCGTTTCACTCGCGACGTCACCTCTTTGTCAACTATAATAATTAACTACAAAAAAACATTTTTTGTAAGCTGTGATGCCACAGACACACACTTTTATCACCACCCTTTGTTCAAGGATTTAATATTTTAAAACCAATCGTTCTTAACATTTTGTTGTTCACAGTACATGCTGCTGTTGTCAACCAATGTACCGCAAGTGATGGGGTCTATATATACAACTTTGAAAGTTTTGCGAAACGAAGATTTTGTGGTCAGTATGTTGCTTATTTTGAGTCTTATGATGCCCATGAGGTCGCAGTCCCATGTACTGGACTGACCAAATCAAATGAGCGTAACGCTGCAAACTGCGTACAGTGAGCGCAAAACTAGCAAACTGTGGACACTCCATTTCAAATATATGGAAGAGTGTACTAAACCAATACGCCGCAAACTCAGTCGGCCACTCACAGTTTGCCTACTGGGGACACAGCCTTACTGAGTGGTAGCAATGAGGAAACGAGGAATAGAGATGTTCACGCATATTACGCCTCATCGCGTCACTTTTTACCGACTTCAAAAAAGAAGGTTCTCAATTCGTTAGAATCTTTTTTTTGTACCTTTTTTTATAAATGTTCACCGATTAGGTACTCGAAGACGCCTAGACCGATTTGGAAAATTCTTTTTTTGTTTGAACGAGTTTGCTTTCCGATTGGTGGTATAAAAATTTGGTGAGAACTTTCAGAATTATGAACAGAAATGCATCTCGAAAGTAAAGAAGATTGCTCAATTTATATATTCATTTAGCCACTCATTTTTCTGCAAATACTGATAGGGCCTAATTTGTAGATTTTTCATTATTAGTTTGACGTAGGTATCAAATTAATGCCAAGTTAGATTGTTTATTTAATTTTAAAGAACTTGCATAGTTATTGCTGCGGCCACTGTCTAATTAAACTAAAAAGAAGAAACTGATATTTTTGATATTGATGTATGTGTTTGTGTGCTTATGTAGTGAATAAAGAAATGTCTAAGTATGTCTAACTGTTCGTAACGCTACTCTCTAAAACAGACAACATTGCACTCACAATAACCTTTCCTAATAGATAACAATGTTATATATGTCATATACTGCCTTGACTGGCCTCTCAGCTCAGTCGGTTGTAGCTCTGCCTTCTACGCTGTAGGTCGTAGGTTCGATTCCCACCCAGGACAAACATTTGTATCATGAACATAGATGTTTGTTCTATGTCTGGACATCTATGTTGTTATAAAAGTATTATAAGAATGTATTTACAAAATAGGTGAGTATTCTATCATGCCCATAATACAAGCTTTGCTTAGTTTGGGGCTAGATAGCGCTGTGTGAAATGTCCACCAATGTTTACTACTTTATTTTATTTATTGTTTTTCAGGTAGCTTTATGGACCATGGGTACAAAATATGTGTACGTTCTTGAAGTCTTGGCGCTTACCATAGGACCGGCTCTGGTTGCCGACATGCTGACCACGGAAGCGAAGAAAATTAAGAATATACTGCATGAAAAAAGACTCCTGCAAGGTAGTCATCTGTTTTTAATGTTATATTTTTAATTCAGCAGAAATTTTATTATTTTATTGTACACTAAAATACATACAAAAAAACAACCAAATGACATGTACAAAGGCGAGCTTAACCCTAATAACCTAATAAGAGTTTTCTTCTAGACAAACGTGACCATTCATTTCGCACAAAATACGAGTACATTATGTATTCAAATGACATAAAAAAATTACCGTTTCAACAGAAATCATAAATTGAAGCATAGTCATTTGCAATACCTACCGATAAGAGACCGTGACCAGCGGGCTGATTGTCTAACTTATTTCAAACCTCAAATTAGTCTCAAACTTTCCAAACGATCGCGTAGGTATCTTTTGTCGCGTTCGGTCTTGTTGAGATGAGAGTGACAGAGCTACTTGCGTGCTCACTGAACTGTCACATTGTGACAGTTTGAGAGCAGTTTTGGTCGCTATCAAAGATAGACAATCAGGGGGCAGAGACCGAGACAGGAGACCCTAGTCATATAAACTGACGGTTCTCTGTCTCGTGTCACTTTCGCGCGCGCCTACAAAGCCTGTCTCTGATCTCGGTCTCCTGTCTCGGTCTCGGGCGGAAACTGCCACCTTTACATTGGTCTTACTTATCCTTCCTTGTTGCAAAAAGCTTCTGTTTCATCCAAAAGAGATGTTCAGGAGAATTCAGAGTGAGCTAATTGTAGTTTAAGCGAGAATATGTTGCAGTCAATGTTAAGATGTTACATCCCATTCCAGTAGCCGTACCATGAACTCTTAGAGCAATGTTAAAACAAGCTTGAAACATGACAACGAATGTCATACCTAAAGCAGTAAGCATGTTTGAAGCTTGTTTTGGCATTGCTCTAAGACTTGGTGGTACGCCCACAGCCCCCTGATTGTCTATCTTTAATAGCGACCAAAATCAGTCTCAAACTGTTAAATAAGACAGCTCAGGGACCACGCAAGTAGCTCTTTAACTCTTATCAACGAGACCGAACGCGACCAAAGATAAGATAAAAGATCGTTGTGACAGTTTGAGACAAGTTAGATAATCAGCCCGCTGATCATGAGCTTACAGCTGGGCAATTCTACTAGATGACAACGTCAATCATTCCGCTGCGGTTTGTTTCGATCTCTTAAATGTCAGCCATTTGGTGAATATTAGAATAGCTTTTCAAATTTTTTTTCTGCCCAAGTTCAAACCTTAGCTTAAACCTCATCACAACTGAGTCATTAGAAGAATAGGAAACAGTCAAAAATCTGAGGTTTAGTTAAGGTTTTGCTTGAGGTTGATAAAAAGTTTGGTACTAGAATTGACACCCAGGCAAACTATAATATCCTGCATCATTCACAGACGTACACAATAGAGACGCTCTGACTCGGTTCATCCGGTACGTGGAGGCGCGTCCGTGCCGGTTCCACGTGTGGAAGCTCATCCCCCTGAGCACAGACCTGCTCGGCATGGTGCTCAGCTTCTGCGTCACCTACCTCATCGTCATTATTCAATTCACAAATTTAAAGTAAAACATTCACTATGCTGGTAGCATTATTATACGAACTAACTAAATAATTAAAATTATTTGTATGTTAAATGTATTTCATGGAAATATAATTTTGGAGTGTTCGTGTTTTTTGAATATATTTGGCATTGCTTCGATGTTTGTTAGTTACATTATACGTTCCTGCACATAATGACTTTTTATAAATAAATAATATTAAAATATAAATTTATTCATTTTTTTATGCCATGGGAACCGAGCCTTTTTCAAGGATAAAAAAGTAGCCTTTGTCCTATTCCCGGTCATTATCTATGTTTTACAGGCAAATCGATTTAGTGGTTGTCGAGTTATAGAAAAACAATTATACATCGATCCATCCATCCATCCAAACATTTATAATAAGTATGGAGCTCAAACGAGAAATAAAAATGACGTTTTTTTTTTCAATGTTAAATTTCGTTTATGTTATTACCCAGTTTAAAAAGTAAAGGACGATTTTCATCTATTACGAGTATTGGAGCAAATTATTCTGGTACGAATTTAGCCAAACATCGTTTTATGTATTTATCTTAATGAATATTTTCAAATGTACAAAAGATAAGTTGCACCTAACTTAAGCTAATTTTTTCAATCAATTTTTTTTGTTTTATATAGAAAGTACAGTTGAAACCTTAATAGGTTTGTCTAGGTACTCACATTCGTCTTCATACAAATCATCATTAATTACATTAGGGCAGTCTAGGTTTTTATAAATAACTTTACCAAGGCAACAGAATGACCACAAAAGAAATTGTTATTCTTAGTTGTATATTGACTTGTATTATCTATTAATATCTATAAGGATACTAATTCCAGTGCGCCAGAACGCGCTGCTTAGCTAGGACAAAATTGTTATATTATTGATTTAAAATAAATTTTAAAACATGGAAGTTAGATCTTTGAACCGAAAGCCTATCAGCAAAAAATACAAATACATGACAATGCTTTTGAAAACTTTGCATATTCTCTTCGGCATAGATTTTGGCTTCTTCGCTCACAAATCATTGAAGTTTCGATTGATCTTATTGTCATCTACATTGATCCATTGCTTAGTGTTTGGTGTGTACATATTTCTGGGTATAATTAAAATTGAATTAAAGTTAGAAACCTTTTCTTCAGCTCTCTACATTTTCGGATATTTGTTCATAATTTTGTTATTGTCACTTTTTAAGCGCGGTACAACATTAATGGACCTACAGGAATGTTTAGAAGAAATTGATGCTAAATTACAAGTAGATTTTTCGCACTATCATACTGAGTTAAAATTGATTGTAACTATACTCTTCACTGTTACTGAAAGATTGCTTTCTTTTGGTTTTTACTGTCATACGGCTACTGCAGATTGCTTCCTTTTATCATTTGACTTTTACGCATTTTTGTTTCTATTTCCTTGTATAAATATATCTTTAGCTTGCTACTCGTTTGTGATCTATTCACTATACTTGCGCCTAGCGAAGCTTGCGCATATGTTGGAAACAAATGATGTTAGTTCTGTTCAGCGTATGTACAAAACAATTATTGATACAGTCGAAAAATTTAAGAGAGCTTTTGACCCACTGGTAAGTTGGTTTAATTTAAGTTCCCTCTCTGCATCTGGGTCATCTGAGAGACCCTCAATAACCCAATGGCCCAGATACTTAACTACTACTGTTTAAAGCTTCAGCTATAAGTTATATATGGATCACCGAAAAGAAAGCTAGGCCCCATACCGTGTTTGTTGCCCTGATTTTTCACGGTGTTGGTCGCGAAAGAACAGGAGTAGAATCACCTAGCTCTTAAGACGTTTCAAAGTGATCATAACGGTTTTACTGAATAAATGATATTTGATTTTGATAATATAATATATTTATTGCGAATCAAAGGTAAACAGATGACAGGTAGAAAATATGTAGGTACAGCCTTGACTCTGCTTCTCAGCATGCAAAAAATAGTACCTAATTCAAATGGAAGTCACTTCTTAATAAATTAATAAATCATTTCATAACTATGTACAATACAATAAAATAATAGTTATTACATATTATTATATATTAGTTTTGGCTGTACTTTAAAAGGGCAGTCAGGACAAATCAATTTATAATTTTTGTTAATTGTTTGTGTTTCTTCACTTACAGTTTATGTTGCTGTTGCTATGCAATATACCACAAATCATGGCACCGATATATTTCACTTTGCAAGAATTGCGAAACCAAACTATTGCGGTATGTATTTACTTACGGCCAGTTTCAATCTTGTTTAAGTAATAAGCAAGGTCGGTTTATTAACACCATACATAACTCAAGAACGGCTGGACCATTTATTATAATCACTGATCGGAGTAGGTAGAGCTATTTAGGTTCATTGACCGCAAACATTGATGTTAATATAGATATTCCACGGAATTCCGACTAATAATCCGGGATTCGATTATACAAATAGTTTGTTCTTTTCAATCATGTTTCGATTTTTGAGGAACCAATAATTTGTATGGTATGTTCTTGTACAACTTCAGAATGAAAATGTTAAGTGATTGTTGATTCTTGTATAAATATAAGAAATTGTTACATCAAAAAATATATGTGTGTTCATGAATCAAGTTTCTATCTATTTATTTTACAATCCTTAAACCCGTAAATAGCAAAAAGCAAAAAGCTTTTTATTATTTTTCTAACTAAAAAACGAATCCCGGGATTCGGGGAATATCCATATTATTCTATCATATGGCAAGTACATAAAATAGCTCTACCTACTCCGATCACTGATTATAATCTTTGATTTATCTCCTCCCCAAATAGCATATTTATTATTAACTAACCAATAAAAATTTAGGAAAATTTAATTTTAAAAAATATAAAAGTTAAATTCTAAAAGTTAAATTCAAAGCAAATAATCTGACCGCAGAATAGGAACCGATAAGCAGATAGCCTTTTCTTTGAGCACCGTTAGCAAAATCAAGAGTCACATGTTGCATTTGTTAGTTGAAATTTTCAGTAATATTTATTTATATTTATTAACCGACTCCAAAAAAGGAGAAGGTTCTCAATTCATCGGAATATCTTTTTCTTTTGTTTGAAAGGGAATATTTTTTAATAGGTGTCACAAAAATTTGGTGAGGATCTGTCGAGGATCTTCAGAGTTATGAACAGAAATGCACCTCGAGAGTGCACAAAATTGCTCAGCTTATAAAATTGAAGTCAGGATTTAAAAAAAATATTTAGCTACTTAATTTATCATGTTTCAGGTGGCTTTATTGACAATGGTCGTAGAATACGTTTACGTTTTAGAGGTCGTGGTGTCCACTGTAGCACCGGCACTAATTGCCGAGATGCTGACCACGCAAGCAGAGAAAATTAAGATAAAACTGCATGACATACAACTTCTACAAGGTATTTACCCATTTTTAAACGACTTCAAAAAAGGAGAAGGTTCTCGGAATCTTTTTTTTTGTGCTTTTTAGGGTTCCGTACCTTAAAAGGTAAAAAAAGGAACCCTTATAAGATCACTTTCTTGTCCGTCTGTCCGTCTGTCCGTCTGTCCGTCTGTCCGTCTGTCTGTCTGTCCGTCTGTCCGTGTGTCACCATCGATTATCTCAGGAACGAGTGGAGCTAGCAAGTTGAAATTTATACCATATACTGAGGTCTATAGTCCCTATTGTGACTATAAAAATCAAGGTCCTGAGTCAACACTATAAAAAGATATAGGCAAATTTAGGTTTTCGTGAAAACTTGTGAGTACCAAAACTTACCTTAATAATCAACTTTTTTTATTTTTCGGAATTTTTCCTTTACTTGTGCTAGAAGACCTTGCTTGTAACCAAAATTGAAAATTCTAGGTCAACCGGAAGTACCCTAGAGGTTTTGGGTTGAAAACCTAAATGGTAGTTCCCGTTGACCTAGAATCACGAAATTTGGCAAAAAGCAAGGTCTTGTAATTTGTATTTTGTATTTGTATTTATTTATTTAAAACACGAGTTGGGCTTACAGATTAAACCAAAGCGCCCAAAACGTCTATGCTAATTACAGAATGTGGTAGGTACTTAAAACTATCTTAAATATAGTCATGTCATTGTAAATAATAATAAGTCATAATAATTCATTAATTAAGAAAAATAATATTGGTACATTTAAAATAATCATTACAATATAATTTCTAAAACTAAGACAAGAGAGAGCAATACAGGTACAGGATTAGATAAACATGTCAAAAATTAAATAAAATCTTATAACACAAATAAAGGAAAAATTCCAAAAAGTTAAAAAAGTTGAAAATTAAAGGGTGTTCCCATACATACATAGTTGACGCCAATTAAGATTGTCCTCTGAGTTGTATGGGCGCTCATACAAATAAGCGGGCTACAATAACATAATGGGTATAATGGGTAGGTACGGAACCCTCGGCGTACGAGTTCTACTCGCACTTGACTGGTTTTTATTCTTATGTATGTTAACCGATTACTCGAAGACGCCTGGACCAATTTAAAAAATCTTTTTTTGTTTGAGAGGGTTTCCGATTGGTGCCAAAATTTGGTGAGGATCTGTCTAGGATATTCGGAGTTATGAACAGAAATGCACCTCAAGAGTGCAGAAAGTTGCTTTTCCTATAACATTGAAGTCGGTTTTTTAAATTTTTAATTAGCCTTAGACAGTTGTTATTCTAGTATAATATTATTCTACCATGCTCAGTGCAACAGAAATTTAAAAGTGCACTATACTATACACCATAACTTATAGGTTTCAAATTGGATTGTAAACATTACCCTTCGATAATATCTTTCGCAAAAAATGTATTAAAAAACGGTTCCAATGCCTACAATCTTTCGAGTTCTATTTCTTATTTCGCAGACCTGCAACACAGGGACTCTCTGATGCGGTTCACCCGGTACGTGGAGGCGCGGCCGTGCCGGTTCCACGTGTGGAACCTCATCCCCCTGAGCGCAGACCTGCTCGGCATGGTGCTCAGCTTCTGCGTCACCTACCTCATCGTCATTATTCAATTCACTAATAAAAACGAATAAAAATGGGCTACATTCATACATGATCGTGCTAACGTTACCTAGAGTTTGTCATATTTATATATTAAGTATATAAATAATTTAAATATGTAAACTTTTAATTCAAGATCTCTAAATAAATTAATAATTACTTAGTTTTACTTAAAATAACATTGAAGTATCTAATATACTTAAGTGTTTTGTGTTCTTTTGTATTTATACATCTCAAGATAATTTCGTTTTGTATTTATAACTTGCTTCCACCTGCGGCTTTTCCCGCAAAGTACAGCCTACATAAAATACAGCCTATGTTTATCCTGAAAGACCATTCTAAATGTGGATCAAAAAATTTTTGAAATCGGATGAGTAGTTCACAGGTTACCTCCTGCTTACAGACAAACTATTTCTCTTTATAATTTAAGTCTAAACACAATATAAGATTCAATAAAAAAATATTTAAAAAACAAAAAACCCGACTGCGTAAAAAAAAGGAGAAAACAAGCCTGCAAAGAATGACTCACAGTCGGTACCCATTCATTTTACCATAATCTTCCCAATGTTATGATGGGTCCCGACTGTGAGTCATTCTTTGCAGGCTTGTTTTCTCCTTTTTTTTACGCAGTCGGGTTTTTTGTTTTTTAAATAATTTTTTATTTTACACTTTTTAGTTATGATTTAATAAGTTATAATGATTATTATGATTAATTTATTTTTTCTTATAGGTAGTTTGGTAGGTAAATTAGCGAGAATGATTTATTAATTAACTTTAAACCTTTATATTTCCTAAACTATTGTTTAAAATGAAAAATAGTAAAAGAAACCTAAAGTTGATTTTGAAATACCTATTCAACAATACACCATTTGACATAGTTGGTCAATTTTGAGTTTTTAAATTTTGACAATATGGCGTCTAGTTGTAATACTGGTGAATTTTGAATACTTTTATGTCTTTAGTGACACTCGCAAGGTTAAGACAAATCGATTGACGTTAGAATCATCAAAATCGGTCCACGCGTTTGGCCTCTAGAGTGCCACATAGAAACATCCATAGCGAGAATTATTATTAATCAACTTTAAACCGTTATTTTTCCTAAACTATTACTTAAAATGAAAAATAGTAAAAGGAACCTAAAGTTGATTTTGAAATACCTATTCAACGATACCCCACTTGACATTTTGTAACGATTTTGATTTTTTTATTTTGACAATAATGGCGTCTGGTTGTGGCACTGGTGAATTTTGATTACTGACATGTCTTTAGTGACACTCCCAAGGTTGAGACAAATCGATTGACGTAAGAATCATCAAAATCGGTCCACGCGTTTGGCCTATATAGTGCCACATAGAAACATCCATACATACACACATACAAACATAGACTGATAAACACATTACCCTTCCTTTGCTCTGCGCAGTCGGGTAAAAAGTAGCCTATGTCCTATTCCCGGTCATTATCTATCTATGTTTTAAATTTCAGCCAAATCGGTTTACGCGTTTGGCCTCTAGAGTGCCACATAGAAACATCTGTAGCGAGAGTGAATATTAATCAACTTTAAACCGTTATGTTTCCTAAACTATTGCTTAAAATGAAAAGTGGTAAAAGGAACCTAAAGTTGATTTTTAAATACCTATTCAACGATACCCCACTTGACATAATTCGTCAATTTTGATTATTTTAATTTTGACAATATGGCGTCTGGTTGTGGCACTGGTGAATTTTGATTACTGTCATGTCTTTAGTGACACTTCCAAGGTTAAGACGAATCGATTGACGTTAGAATCATCAAAATCGGTCCACGCGTTTGGCCTATATAGTGCCACATAGAAACATCCATACATACCCACATACAAACATAGACTGATAAACACATTACCCTTCCTTTGCTCTGCGCAGTCGGGTAAAAATAACATTCAGCCGAGCACTCGTACATATTAAGCTAGGCACTCGACGACGTCACATGTGAAGAGGAGAGGAAAGGAGAACCTCGTAAGAGGAAAAAATCATGATAAAGATGAAAAAACCGAGAATGTTTAAAATAACTTTACTGTACCTACCACACCACCTGCACATTGCAGTTTTTGACGACCTTTGTGGCGCAGTCGGAGAGAATGTCGTGATAATGAGGAGGCCTATACCCAACAATTGGTGGAAATGGGCTGAAATGATGATGATGATGATTTTGTTTGAACACACGGAAATTACTTACGTAAAAATATCATCGATTTAGATAGGTACCGAAAATGTTTCGATTTATCCGAAAAATCTTTATCTGGGTAAGGAGGGAGTTGCAGTAAGGTTACTCCTCCCTGTCGCGTCTCACACTTGAAAGTGAAATTATGATGATTTTCCATCAACACAGACATCATAAATATCATCTAGCTAGTTCGATGTAATTCCTAGATCCAATCAGTAGGTTTTGAGTTAACAAGCACTTAAACTGATTACTTACATAGAACAAACTCGAAGCATTTTACATTTTTGAAGTGTTTTAATTTTATTAGACTGTTATGTAGTTATCATTTAATTGTTACATGTTGAAGAGGCTAGAAGTGTTGCATAGGTTTTTTCTTAAGAATTGAATTAAGAATTGAATTAATTGAATAAGAAAGAATAAACAATAGAAAAGAATAAGAATTTATTTGGAGAGCATTATCAGTTAAAGAAAGTTACTTATTCCAAAGCTATATAATTATAAATAATGAATTTAGGAACAGTGCACGTTATATCTACAAACAAAAAACATCAGAGCAATGAATACAAATTAATGGCGTTACTTTTGCAGATTTTTCAAATACTCTTTGGCTTAGATCTTGGTTTCTTTCGGCACAAGTCATTTAAATTTCGATTGATTTTAAATATAATCGCCTTCATCAATTGCGTTGTTGTCGGTGTAATGTTTATTTTTAGATATAGCAGTGGTTCTGACGTAACCGTATACTGGACCTCTCTGTTCGTTTTGGAACATTTTTTCACGGTTCTGTTAATGTCACTTTTTAAGCGCGGTACAACATTTATGGATTTACAAGGAAGTTTAGAAGAAATTGATGCTAAATTACAAGTGGATTTTTCATTTAATCACACTGAATTAAAATTTATATTGACAATATTTTTCTTCTTTTTTGGGCGAGTCTTAGTTACTAGTTTATACTGTTATGTGGTTTCGACTGGTTTTTGCCTGTATTCTATAGATCTTTACGCGTATTTGTTTCTTAACTCTTGTGTAGATGTATCTCTTTCTAGTTATTCGTTTGTGTTATATTCACTGTACTTGCGTCTTGCGAAGCTTTCACCTATGGTGGAGAGAACTGATGATGTCGATTTCGTTCAGCGTCTTTATAAAACAATTATTGATACGGTGGAAAAATACAAGAACGCCTATGACACACTGGTAAGTGATTTCTTCCTTTAGTACTCCTTATGTGTTGGTAATATGAAGTAACTTTAAAAGAATAAGCGCCGTATCAGCAGTGCGATTCAGAATTTTTTGGAATGTATTCCGAATTCAGAGAAACTTTTTCCGAAGAAAATCATCTAACCGCATTTTCGGAAGTCTGAATCTCACTGCAGGTGTAGTAGGTAAAATCATGATAATTATTAAAAAAAAAACAATTTAATTTGCTATTTCAACTTCTGTCTGTACCTACAATTCAATATTTTTAATTAATTTTTAAAATTTAAATTTGTTGTTCACAGTTCATGCTGCTGTTACTAAGCAACATACCGCAAGTCATGGTGACAATATACTTTCTTTTAAGAGAGTTGCAAATCCAATCGGATTTGGTATGTTTTTCACTTACTTATTTAAAATTTCTATTATCAACAATGAACGTAGACTTATATCCATAGGAACTTTATTTTTTGTGAAAAGTTGCATACTATTTTTGTCAGATAACAATGTTGCTATGATAATTTGAGAACTAACGACCATTCGTCGATTATAAAAACCGGGCGTCAGAGCTTTATGTTGTTCACACCCCCTTTAGATACGTCACTTGTTGTGCATCTCTTTTTTACTTTATTCATTGTGCGAAAGTCTACGTTATATTTAGTGTCTTTGTATGTAACATTTTCTATGTGATTATCAGCTCTTTTCTAGTTATTGATGAAGGGAAATGTCGGGGGTTTTTCACTAAACTTTTAATTTAACTTTAAAAAAAGCCAACTGAATATTTGATCAACATTTTTCTTCACTATTATGTTAAAAAATTTAAGTGCCCAAGATATTTTTATTTATTTTCAGATTATTTTTCTTGTAGACAGTATGCAATACATCAACGTTGCCCAAGTCTTGGTGGTCACCGTAGCACCGGCTCTGACTGCCGAATTGCTGACAACGCAAGCAGATAAACTTAAAAACATTTTGCATGAGAAGACAATTCAACAAGGTATTAATCTGTTTTATAACGAAAAAATCCTGTCTATAGTTTTATGTTTACTTTACCACATGTGCAGTACTTTATCTTTAGATTTTCAAGTAGGTACCTACAGTAGACATCAAAAGCTCAAAAGATCAAAAGAGCCATAAATTACCAATTACAACAAACATTTGCCCATTTAAACGGTACAAAATTAAATGATCGTTTAAACACCATACCTAATACAAATCGTATTGTAGTCTTGACTACTGCTGGACAAAAAGCTGCTCATAATTTGCCCCCATCTCCTCTATCCTTTGCCATTTTTATTTATGCGCTATAAAAGAAATCTTACAGATTTTTTTGGAAATCTAATCCATTTGACTAAAGTTCTTTGAGGCTGATCTTCATTTCACAGACGTACACCACAGGGGCGCTCTGACTCGGTTCATCCGGTACGTGGAGGCGCGTCCGTGCCGGTTCCGTGTGTGGAAGCTCATCCCCCTGAGCGCAGACCTGCTCGGCATGGTGCTCAGCTTCTGCGTCACCTACCTCATCGTCATTATTCAATTCACACATTTTAAGTAAGAAATACACTTGCAAATTTTTGGCTACTTCACTAAGCAATCTAACTCATTAATAGTGTGGGTCAAAATGTCTTTTTTTCGATTTTCAACTTCTAATAGCGATAAAAAGTGGCTA
Source organism: Camptogramma bilineatum (assembly GCA_958496255.1). Lineage (NCBI taxonomy): Eukaryota > Metazoa > Arthropoda > Insecta > Lepidoptera > Geometridae > Camptogramma > Camptogramma bilineatum. The sequence goes on along the minus strand of OY292468.1, from coordinate 11,155,245 downwards.
AATATGGTTGAAATGAGACGTGCAAAATATGGTTGCTTTATAATAATGTTAACTGCCTCCGAATTTAATTTGAAAATTCAAAAAATCTTGAAATTGGTGTTGAATTCATGAACTGATAAAAGTACTATGCAGGTAGTTTTTGGTTGCAGTTTTGCCTTGAAACATAAGATAGTATTATATATTTACTTATTAATTAACATTATTTACCATTTTCTTAGGAAAAGTAAGATTTTGAGAGTTTGCAATCTCGAGCTTTTGTCGCAAAAGTGACGTGGTACGTTTGAAGTTCCAAGATTACTTTTTAACAATGGAAATGTCTAAAAAGTGTTTTAAGCAATCTTTAATTGATGATAATAGCGATAATAAAGATAATTTACTACCAAGTAATAACGGTATTCTTAAACATTATGAAGAATTGAGGTGCCAATGGGAATTCGAAAATGACTTACAAAAAGAACAAACTTGCATTGAGATATTGCATAATTTTTATTGATTGAATTAAAAATAATAGACAAAAGGACTTATTATTATAAATACAGATAAAAGGGTGTTACAAATGCTTAAAGTACATCATTTGAAGTCTAAAAACCTACTAAAGTCCTTGCCTAAAACTTCACCAAAACATTCCAGATTTCAAGAATAGCAGGAAAGCTCTTTTCGACGTTTCTAGCTGAAAAAGCACAGATTTGAATGAGGGCAGGAGGCCTGACGATCTCAATGTACCTACAAATTAACACAATTGATGAAATATCAATTCAAAAAATGATAAAAGGAACATCCATGATGCTACCACCAAAATACAATAGAAATACTTCTTGCCTGTATTTCAATGGAGTTTTTCGTGATTTTCACCAGGTAAAATGCCTCATGCTCGTTGGTTCACACAAACAAGTTGCATTTTTTTAAATTTATTCATCCACAGAAGCTCCTTCAATAAATCTGGTGATTCTAGCAACAAAAGATTTAAAAGTTTTGGTTCACTATTAAGATCCACGCTACCTGCAATGAAAGACCGCAATACATGCAAAACATAATTGCCACATCAAGATAATAATCAATAGAATTCAAAGGAATAAAAGATTTTGTCATATTTAGCCTGTATTTTGCTCATCCTGATAACTTTTTGCTAGCAATGTTGTCTAATCTACAAAAAAACATTAGAAAGTTTACCGCTCGTCGAATTCTGAAAGAATGTTTCATTTCTCGCACAAAACTAAGATTTCTCAAGTTCCTGAACAATTTTAAATGCATATTCTTATGTTGATCTGATTTATTAGTGACTAAATGCTACCGAACCATCGATTCAAAGGTGCAAAATGACGAAAACTTACAAACTTTTGTTGTACAAGTGGGCGAAGGCGAACTGCCTCTGCTTCGCATGCCATGTCATTGTAAGGTGTCGAAAGAGCTATTACGACTTTGGTGGAAGCATCCAACACTTTAAACACCAAATTTGAGAGAAAAGGACTTATAATCGGTTCAGCTAAAGTCACGCAAACATATGCGCACATTTTACAGTAAAGAAGGATTTTGCTATTCTTTGAAGACCTAACCTGCATTTTTTAGATAAGTAACTGAGTAATTTATAATTAAGTAAACAAATATGACTTCTTGTATCGTGGTTTGTTCCAAAATAAACCATACACAAGTATATTTTCATAGTTTTCAGCAGGATTTTCCAAAGACCTTTTTGTGTAATTTTTTAAAAGTTTAACTTCGATTCGGAGGCAGAAGATGATTTTCAATCCGTGTCATATTTTGCAGGTGGATTATTGACGTAATATGGCACCTTTTTATCACTATTAGAAACTGAAAAAAAAATATTTTTTTTTCTCCATACAAGAGTGACCCACCCTATCATTAACCGACTCCTTTAAATGTAAGAAGTTGAAATAAACTTTATGGTTGATATTTTAACCGCTTCTGATGTTGCTTGATTAGATACGATTTTATAATTTATCTAATAAAGTTCATTGTAAATTTTAATTTTAAAATGTCTATCAATTTCACAAAAGTCGTTTTAAAATTAACTTAATTCATTAAATGTTTTATTAAAATACTCTTTTATTACCCCAAACAATTTTATAAAGATAATTTTAATTAAAATAAATTAATAATAAATAATTCTGCACATCACAAAGCATCATCTAGCCCAGTAATTCCCAAACTTTTTTTCTCATGGACCCCTTTCAAAATTTTACTGGTTTCGGTGGACCCCCTGCTGCTACATTTCTACCATATTCCCAAAAAACCTGTGCACAACCATTTTTTTTTCTCGTCAACGTGGACCCCTTTCAAGTTTCCCGTGGACCCCTGGGGGTCCACCTGGACCACTTTGGGAATCACTGATCTAGCCCCAAGGTAAGCAGTGCGCGTGTCATATATCATTTAAAAATGAATAAGCTCCTTCTGGATGTCTTTTCACATTCTATTTTTTTATAGAACAGTATGAAATAAGACTGCTGGCTAAATGAATCCTCTTGTTTATCAAGTTTACAGTCTGCTGTCATCTTTTTAACCCCCGACGAAAAAGAGGGGGGTTATAAAGGAGTTCATACGTAAAATTCAATATGGATAAAGAAAAAAATATTAATTTGGTGTACGGATACAAATGTAAGAAATAAATAAATTATGTTATGTAAATTATGTTATGTAAGAAATGGAATACAAACACATGTTAAAATTGTTGTAGGTAATTCATACAAATGTAACGGACAAAAACGCAACCAATGTGCGAGGTCAGTTCGTACGTCAGTCAACGTACGTATACGCACGTTGCAAAATCGGATAAAAACTGCGGATGGCCTATCAGCAAGTTTGATTTATGTATTGTACCTACCTATTCATGTAAAAATATCATAAATCTAAGTAACTCGTAACAAACTACCTAAGTAGGTACATATTTATATAGTTAACTACTTATTTAAACTATATACTTAGTTTTATATATTTATACACTACGTCTTTATTTAGATATACCTACATTAATTATACATTCACATTTTCTTGAAAATTTCAAAATATCTATTACCTACTCCTCCGCTAATCTATACCAAAAAAGATTTGTCAAAATTTTTACGCTAAAGCCACCCAACCACCCACTTTCCACAGCCTAACCTTACTATGCCAGGCTAGTCAGGGCAAATCCGGGAACAGCACCAGCGCGAAAACAAAAACTTGATGGTCTTCGACACGTATTTCACCCCTCCACGGGGCATCCTCAGGAAATAATTGACTCCCTCTGTGTGCTTGCGCAGACGTCTTGTCGCTTCGAGTGCATAACAAAAAGTGGGCCAACCGTTTTTTTTTTTTTTTTTTTTTTTCGGACGGACTTTTATGTTGACTGGTCACGTGTCGACCTTTGCAACGTTACCGGACTATGGCGAGAGCAGAAGGCTCTACGCCGGATAAAGATAGGTTGGGGCAACATGCGCAAGGGCACCACTTAGGTACGGACCTTGGCTTGGGCTGTCGCCAGGGGAGGGTTTTTTGAGGACGGCCGCAGCCCAGAAGGGGCGGAAACGGAGAGAGAGACTACGTCTTCGACCCCGCCGGCGGGGTCGGTGTCGTGTGGAGTGTATTGTGTATACTATCTAACGCGGATGACTAGATCTTGTCGTCGGGGTCACCAAGAACGTGTCTTGGTCGACGTCGGGATTTGAGCCAACCGCTCCAAATCAACTCTATTTATACTCTACGATCGGTTGCTAATTGGGTCATTAGCTAATTAGATGGTTTGCTAATAGGGTCATTAACTAATTAGGTGTCATTAGGATTTGAATCATCAGACGCAAATATGCGTAATAACGGTGATCTTGGTATACCTGTACTGAGCTCGTTCAACAGTGTGAAGTTAGTATTGTGTTTTGTAATTTCTAAACATTCTAATACAGACATTCTGAAGCCTTTTTCGCATATATTTAAAATATAATATGAATTTTCAAAAAAATCTGCCCCCCTAGCCATATTACACTATCTATCGTCGCTGTAGAATAGAAACACTTCAAAATGTATAGGATTTGACGTTTCAAGTAGATGAGTCACGTGGTCAGAACGTCAATTCCTATACATTTTGAAGTGTTCTATTCTACAGTGCCGATAGATCGTTCTACAGCGACGATAGATCGTGTAATATGGCTAGGGCCGCTGAATATGGACTTCCGCAAAGTCACGCCTGAATCAATTAACTATATATTCACACCTTACTTTTTTATTTACTTATACATTTATTTAATTTATTGCAAGTTAAGGTTTTTGTTAAGTACCTACATATTTATGCTTTACATTATTTGTTAAAATCAAGTGCTCCAAGAGCACAGAAAAGAGGGGACTCTTCAAACAACTCCTAGACCCAATCAGCGGGCAGGGCCTATATTTGAGTTAACAAGCACTTATACTGATAACTTACATAGAACACGACACAACGCAATCAATTATTTCTTAATTTATTACCTGATAATGTAGGTATCATTATTATTATGTTACATGTTGTAAAGGCAAGAAGTATTGTTTATGTTTCTGAGCATATTTAATTATTTCGAAGCTTAATTATTTATTTACTATGCATTTAAGAACAGTGCACGTCATATCTTCAAACAAAACGCCCCAGAGCAATGAATACAAATTCATGACGTTACTTTTGAAGACTTTACAAATACTCTTTGGCTTAGATCTTGGTTTCTTTCAGCACAAATCATTGAAGTTTCGATTGATTTTGCATATAATCACCTTCATTCATTTCGTTGTTTTGGGTTTAATGTGTATTTTCGCATTTCGTAATAGTGATTTCTTGACCATATTTTGGCCCACTCTATACATTTTTGAATATTTGTTTGTGGTTCTGACATTGTCACTTTTTAAGCGCGGTACAACATTTATGGATTTACAAGAAAGTTTAGCAGAAATTGATGTTAAATTACAAGTTGATTTTTCACTCAATCATACAGAGTTAAAATTTATCTTGATAATACTCAGCCACTTTTTTCAGCGATTCTTTCTTTCTGGTATATACTTCTACTATAATGTGGCAGAGAATCAATATTGCTTAAGTTTTGTAATAGAAATTTACACGTATTTGTTTCTAGGCTTTTGTGTAGATGTATCTCTTTCTAGTTATACGTTTGTGTTATATTCACTGTACTTGCGTCTTGCGAAGCTTTCATCTATGATGGAGACAACTGATGATGTTGGTTTCGTTCAGCATCTGTACAAAACAATTATTGATACGGTGGAAAAATATAAGAATGCCTACGACACACTGGTAAGTAATTTCTTCATTAATGCTAATTATTAAAACGAAAACGAAAATGTGAATTTAATCACCTGATGCGGCGCAGATTTTAATTTGAAATTTAAACATGTTTCACATACTTATTTTATTTTTCTTAATAAAAAACACCTAAGTACTTATTTTTAAACTTTGGCCAATTTGTTTTTCTAATATCCAAGAAAAAAATAATCTTAAAGTAAACATAATTGTACAATTGTTTTAAAATTATTCTTACGTTTCGTCTGTGTTTTTCACAGTTCATGGTGGTATTACTAAACCATGTACCACAAATCATGGCAACGATATATTTGACCCTGAGAGAGTTGCAAAACGAAGCTAATATGGTATGTTTAAATATAATAAAATAAAACAATTAAAATGTTTTTCACTTAAATATGTCAGATTTCTGTAATCAATTTAATGCCCATCGACTAATCTTTACAGGAACTTTTTTAAAAATTGCATGACTTTTTGACAGATAGAGTGCGCCGCAAACTTAATGGCGGGTGAAGTGCGCGGCAGATTCGACTTTGCGCAGGTACAGTCAACGCAATTGCGGGGGGGTGAAGGTGGTGAGGGGCGGGGCTAGGCGGGCTATGTAGATAAAGTTTACTTTATTCTATTGCGTTGACTGTACCTGCGCAAAGTCGAATCTGCTGCGCACTTCAGCCGCCATTAAGTTTGCGACGCACTAACCGCAATGTTGTACCTAACAATGTTGCTGTGTTAATTTGAGATATAACGACCATTCGTGGATTTTAAAAACTGAGCATTAGAGTTTTATGTTGCACCACCTCGATACGTCGCTTGTACAATTTGCATCTCTTTTTCAATTTAATTATTTATTTTAAATATTTAATATTGTAAACAGTGACCCACAAATTCTACACACAACTATTTTTTTTTTTCCAAGTTTTATCTGCGATCAGTTTTTTAACTATGAGCAAATTGTTTGTGGGTGTTGTGTCGGGTAGAGTTCACTCCTGTTTTTTCCCTCTCCAGTAGTCACTCTTCATTAAATTATCAGTCACATGCATTTAGTTGCATGACATCTTTCCTTTTAAGTCGTCTCTTATAAGTAGGTTGTGTAAGTTGCTGTGCAAGTAGATTGGGATGGCTTTTCAGTTTTTCCTGATATGTCTGAGCAGAGGTTTTGATCTCCTCAGCTACTGTGTTGACTTTAAGTATGTCATGCAGTTCCGTATTTCTTATGAACCATGGTGCTTTGGAGATATTTTTCAGGAGGCCATTTTGAAAGAGCTGAATGATGTTCACATTAGAAGTGCAGGCTGATCCCCACAGTTGGATGCCATAAGTCCATATTGGTTTCAGTACAGTTTTGTATATGAGTAACTTATTATCTACTGACAGTTTTGAGTTTCTCCCAAGTAGCCAGTAAAGTCCTCTGTACTTTAGGCTGAGTTGGTCCCTTTTGGTTTGGAGGTGTTTCTTCCACGTTAGGCGGCGATCTAGGTGCATGCCTAGGTACTTTACAGAATCACTGTGTGGGAGGCGGTCATTTTCCAGGTTGACTGGTGGGCAGTCACCTCTTTTTAGTGTGAAGGTTACATGAACTGATTTTGTGGCACTCGCTCTAATCCTCCATGTTTTCAACCAGACATCTACCTTATTAAGGCTCTTCTGCAGTAGATCTGATGCCTCAATTGCATTACTGCTGTTTGCAAGAATAGCTGTGTCATCAGCATATGTGGCTATGGTAACATTCTGTGTTTCAGGAAGAATGTTATCATAGCCATATATGCTGATGACACAGCTATGAAAATATAAAGTGATACAAATAGTGCCTTACGCTAAAATTATGTCTCACTCTAACGCATAGATTCTCAACGTGGGCAGTAGAAGACCCAAAAAAAATTAGGGGCATTGAGATGGTGCATTAAGATATTGGGTGGCTCTCTGAAAAATATCATACATCGTCCTCCTTGTCGTATCTGACAATGGAAAACCTGGCAAATTATACTATTGTCGGTTATGTGCCCCAATATGGCTGGCAAAACCAAATTTGGTTTTGAAGGTCCTGTTGCAGGGTGCACAGTGCAACTGTCCACTTGCATTAAAGGTATAGGTGTAGGAAGGCTTCGGACAGGTCTTTTTTATAAGGCGTTTGGCGTCGATGTCTTCTCCTCAAAGTCATCAGTCCCGTCACAAGCCGCGCCGAGAGCGCACGTGCCGGCCGCTCCGCGGCTGACCGAGCGCCCCGCGCCCCCCCGGATGCGTCGCAGTTCCCAACTCCGCATCCGGAACACACCACCACCTTGCTGCCGACCGACGGCGCCCATCGCCTGTTGTCGATGCCCGCACGCCGGCCCCACCCCGACTGACGCTCGCCGACGGTTGCCGCCTGCTCGCCGCCGCGGCCACCCCGCCGGCTAGAGGATCATCCTCGCCGGTGCGTGGGTCGCCAGCCGCTGGTCGATGCGGCCGCGACCAGTCCGCTGGAGCCGATGTCGGCCCAAGGCCCGCCGCGGGCCCCGTCTCGGGCGCACGCGTGCGCCGCGATTCCTGGACTCCATCCCCCCCCATGACCATCTCGCTGCTCGAAGAGGCCAGTCACTCGCCGAGGACCGCCCGCTCGTCGGTCTGGCGTCGACTGACGTCCGCCGACCGTCGCCGCTCGCCCGCACGCCGCCGTCGCCTCGCCGGTTCGAGGACTGGCGGTGGGCCCGGGACTCACTGGCTCGAGGGATGGCGCGCCGCCGGCTGACGCGTCGCGACCTGTCGGCCTGACTGAGGTCACGCCCACCGTCGAAGCGGAGCAGGACAACGGCTGAGCGACCGGCCCCACCGCGCAGCACCGCCCTCATGGGCGAATCCCCGTCACCCAGGGGCAGCTGCCCCTGGTGTCGAAGCCGGAGTAATGAGCATAGCTCGAGGCTCCTACCTACCTACCCCCCAAGGGTAGGAAGAAGATCACTCGTCGTCGTCGCCTCAAAGTCAGTCACAGCCCTATGAACAGAGCTGCGCCATTCAAGTCTCCGTTGCGCAAGCTCTTCCCAACTTATACTTCATATAAGTTATAGTTATTATTTACACTACATTGTAAATTTGACGTTCCAAAGTGCAATTTAATTTGTCTCGAAATAAATGATACTGAATACTGAATACAACCCTCACATGAGATGTTACATGTAGTGAGATGGCGCTTTAGGACATCCTTGTAGCGCAAAAACTGGCCACCAGGAGTACGCTTACCCTGCTTTAGCTGAAAAAAATATATTCTCCAAATGGGCGGTGTGCAAAATAAGGTTGAGAAACTATGCTCTAACGTAACTTGATATAACACATAGTTTACAACTTTGAATAAAAAAAAAAAAATTTATTAATGTAATGAAAATCAAAATTGCTTTTATCTGGGACATGTTTTTGAGATTCCTAGACGACCCCTTTAGATCGTACAGGATTTTCATAACACATTTCACAGTTAAATCATCATAGCCTTAGTATAACTCGGTTCATTAAAGAAAGGAATCTAATCGAACGAGGCGCTTATCATGTTCTTTCGCTTGACACTAGTTCCGTCTATACTTACGGAGCGAGAGGACATGATAAACGCCGCCATTTGGGATTCCTTTCTTTAATGAACCGGGTTATACCTACATTGTTCAGTAGAATACTTTGCGTTTTTTTTTTCAGTTTTTTCTTCTGGAAGATAGTGTGGAATTCATCAACGTTGTCCACGCCCTTGTGGTCATCTTAACACCGGCTCTGACTGCCGAGATGCTGACAACGCAAGCAGAGAAACTTAAAAACATACTGCATGAGAAAATAATTCTACAAGGTATTAGTTTGTTTTTATGCTTACTATTACCATAACGTGCGGTGCATATAAATGTTCAAGTAGGTACATTAGACATCAAAAGATTCAGGAATTACCAGTTCAAACAAACATCTGCATTAAAATGGTACAAATGATCATTTTTATCGTGTCAAGAAATATCGTAACTCATACATACGAAAAAATCAAGTTTTTTTCCACATAAGGGTAGGCAGGCATAGATCACTGATTAAAACAAAATATCTGGGCAATCGAGCTCTACTCGAGTGCAAATAGAGAAAAATTTAAATTTACCCGAAAAAAACAAAACAAAAAATCTATCAATGGCTGATGCTGATTTTAGTCTCACGCTTACCGTCAGCGCTGATAGGTGAGTGATCTTTATTCCAATGAAATAAGAATACTGATTAGTCAGCACTGACGAGAGCAATCAGCGTAGCCATTTCTGCTGAACAATCAGTATCCTTATTTCATTGTAATAAAGATCACTCACCTATCAGCACTGACGGTGAGCGTGTGACTAAAATCAGCCTGAGATTGAAACTCGCAGCCATTGATAGATTTTTCGGCGTTGAAGGTGGATACCCTAACCACTTAGCTGCTCTGATCACAACAATTCCCGCTAAATTACGAACCACATTGCACTGGTAAATATTTTTGCGTGAAAATAACGAGAAAACTAATTTTCCTAGATTGAGCTAGATCGATTCTTTGCCCCGTAAACTAGCACAGCAAATTTCATTAAAATCATTATAGCTGTTTTCGGGAACGTGAAACAAATAAATAGATAAGGACAAAAAGGTCTAAATTTAAAGATATTACCATGATGTTGTTCATACCAATATTCTCTTGGTAAAAAAAATCAAGGACGTAAAATATTTCCAAAAAGCTATTCAGTCAGAAGTCAAATTTTGGCAAGTGCAAAAACTTCATAATTGGTATGAAAAATCAAAAACACTTCAAAGGGATCTATAATACCAAAGTATACTGCCAATATCAACTATAATCAATGATGGTGCCGCGACATTGGCTTTCAATGAGGAGACGGTAGACACGGCATCAGGTTAAAAGAGGAACAGAGTGATTTGATAGACATCAAATTATCGATTTGCTTGATAAAGTGTGTCCAATACTGATAACACAAAGTTCTATCGGAACGGTCATGGTAGAAAATTGGTAAAGATGATTATCTTAATCATCAATCATCATCAAAATGACTTTGCTGCACCTATATTATGCGCAACCTGGGCTATTTTAATTTATGCATAATAAATTAAAATCTCACAGGTTTTGTTTTGGGAATTTGATCCATTGTAAAGTCCTTTGAGTTTCAACCATCCTTATTTGGGTCAGTCTCCAAAACAAAAATTTTTGATGTCCGATTGGAGAATCCTACCTTACAGTAATAATTTTTAACAGGAGTTTTTTTCGTTAGATAGTTTGGCCTGTTAGCTACCTTGGGCACTCAGAATTATTGATCTGACGTTAATGTAAATGTATTTAAAAAAATCAGAAACCTCGAAAACTTGATTGCTGTGGGCTGTCCTGACTCCAGTTTGATTCAGAAAATAGTACGTAACTTTTTTGTGTTCATACATTACGATATGTTCTTTATTTATTCTACAAACCAAAAGGTTTACTTCACTTGAATTAAATTAAAAGTTAACAATAAATGAATAGTTTCAGTTTAATTCGAAAAATAAGTTATGTCCGCGCGTTTTTGTTGATCGCTGTGGATCGACATGAATCCATGTCTACATCGCTAGCTGAACTCTTTAACCAATCGGTTTTCGCCATGTACGCTGTCATCAGGTATGCTCTGTCTACTGAGGGGGACAGGCATGTACTGCATTGCCATGGTGCTGAGATATAGAGATAAACAGTTGATTACTTTGTCTTTGGATTTGTAAATGTTTGATTGCTATGCTACCTTTTTCTCATTTGTTATTCACTTTGTTTAGGTTTTAATTCAATAATTAGAAGGGTTTTAGGGATGTATTTACCATGTAAAAATTATAGCTTTCTACTGTTTTGCATCTCTGCAGAATCATTGAATAAGTTACTTTTTTTGATTGTTTTGGTATTGATCGCTGTGGTCAAAAAGACCATATCGATCAAAATATTGCATTTTATGAGAAAAAGGAAGCGTTTTAACAGTTTTTATTTACTTTCACCTGTCTCAGTATCTGTCTATTTGTATGTCTGTGCCTCTTCTACTTATATTTTTTCTATTTGGGTGTTTACGATTTACGAGTATAAGGGTAGATTGTACACAAATTATCAGAGGGATATGCGTCTAATTGTGTATTAGTCCTTTTTTGAACATCAAGAGGTTAGTGATACTCCTTAAAAGTATTTATAGATACTGTTTTAGCATCAATATTGATCGCTCTGGTCTTGAAATTTTCACACCTAAATATTTCAAAAACTGGTTGATAAAATTAGGGGCCAATATGAAAATAAGCTTATTTAGACACCTCCTTTTCGAAATAAAAATACAGAACAGTAATAATATCACTATTGAAAAAGCACCATAGCGATCAACCAAATACGCCAATTCTGGAGATCGACCCATTTACAGACGTCCACCGCAGAGGCGCTCTGACTTGGTTCATCCGGTATGTGGAGGCGCGGCCGTGCCGGTACCGCGTGTGGAAGCTCATCCCCCTGAGCGCAGACCTGCTCGGCATGGTGCTCAGCTTCTGCGTCACCTACCTCATCGTCATTATTCAATTCACAAATTTGAAATAAGAAAAGTATTTTCTAACTTTATATTAATTCACTAAGGCCCACTTGCGCGAGTTAACCCGGGTTAGGTGCTTAAAATTTTAACTCTGATTTGGACAACCAAAAAATAACACTTGCGTCATCTAAAGTTAGGCGTCAACCTGGTTAAAATTTTTGAACCCATTGATGATGGAGAGTTAAATCTAACGAGTTTAAGCTAACGCCGGGTTAAGATGTGAAAAAAGGACAAACAAGTAAGTCTGAATAGGTGCCGTAGTGTAAAAGATATAGACATACAAGTTTTATGTTTGTTCATTCGTTCATATTTTTTTATGAACCCCGCACTAGGTACGAGTACATCTGTGGTAGATGCACCAACATTTTGAATGTTTCCACCAATCAAAAAAATAAAAGTGTGTTAGTTAGGTATTTAGTTTACCCAGAATCGTGCAAGCGGGCCTAAGCGAACTTACTTATTTAAATTTAAAAAGTTTAATTAGAGTGTATTATAGATTTTAATCGCTTCTGATATTGCTTGATTAGATTAAATTGTATTAGTTATTTAAATTATGTAAAGTCTATTGTTAATTATTTGTAAAGAACACCTTATTCAATATAACGTTTACTCAAATTGCACTAATCAAATTATTCATTCACCTAGCACGAAAAGAAACAAAAAGTACTTATCTCACACTTCAGATTCTTTAAGATTTTGAAAATTCGTCCCGAAATCCTATAATGTCATCCAGTTTTTAGTGTTTGGTGAAAAATTATGTTATATTAAATTTAGGTAATGTAACTGATCCATGAGCTGACCGACACTTATGCTGATTACATACATAGTAGAGCACTATAATTAATGTCAAAATTGCCAGTGCCACTTGCTAACACAAACTTAGTGACAATATTGAAATTTCGTGGGAGTACACATACTTCGTAAGAGGAAAAAATTATATATAGTGAAGATCTTATAACTACCAATGTAGTATTTATGGTGATAATGACGCTGATGAAAAGTAGACTTTCATCTTACTATGGAATTAAACTCATAAGCAGAATTATGTTTTATATTCAACACAGCATCATGTAGCCCCAAGCTAAGCAGAACTTGTGTTACTGGAATTACATGACTGATATACTACTTACAGAACAACTAGGTAAAACAAACTTTACTGCTTAAGCACTCATTCTGATAACTTCCACTTTATTAATTTCTTTGTGTCGTGTTCTACGCAACATAAAGCAATTATTTATTTGAGGAGTTTTAATTATATTGGAATGTGCTATGTAGGTATCATTTATATGTAACTTGTTGAAGAGGCTGGAAGTGTTGCATTAGTTCTTTTTCGCATAAAATCATAATCAGTTAGAGAAAGTAACCTTATTACAAAGCTTAATATTATTTATCATGGATTCGGGAACAGTGCACGTCATATCTCCGAACAGGAAGTATCAGAGCAATGAATACAATTTGATGACGTTACTTTTGAAGACTATACAAATACTCCTTGGCTTAGATCTTGGTTTCTTTCGGTACAAATCATTCAAGTTTCGATTGATTTTGAATATAATCACTTTCATCCGTTGCCTTGTTTTAGGTTTAATGTTTATTTTCGCAGTTCGTAATAGTGATTACTGGACCATCTATTGGTCGGTTTTCTTCTTTTTGGAATATTTGTTCACGGTTCTGATATTATCCCTTTTTAAGCGCGGTACAACATTTATGGATCTACAAGAAAGTTTAGACAAAATTGATGTTAAACTACAAATCGATTTTTCACCCAATCATACAGAGTTAAAATTTATATTGATGATACTCTACTACTTTTTTCAGCGATTTTTTCTTTCTTGTATATACTATTATGTGGAAAAGAATCAATTAAGCTTAAGTTTTGCATTCGAAATTTACGTGTATTTGTTTCTAGGCTATTGTATAGATGTATCTCTTTCTAGTTATTCGTTTGTATTATATTCTCTGTACTTGCGTCTTGCGAAGCTTTCATCTATGATGGAGACAACTGATGATGTCGATTTCGTTCAGCGTCTGTACAAAAAAATTATTGATACGGTAGAAAAATACAAGAATGCCTACGACACTCTGGTAAGATTTCTTCCTTTAGAGCTTATTATTAAAAGCGAAGTGTATATTTCATGACGTGAATTTAATAGAATAATACCCCAGCTTGGTCCTTAAAATATTAACTCAGATTGCCCATTGGATAACTAAAAAATAACACTGTTTTAAAAAGGTACTATTTTATCTTGCGTCATCAAGAATTAGGCTTTAACCTGGTTAAAGTTTTTACATTTTTTACCCATTGATGTAGGAGAGTTAAATAGGCTACCCCGGTTAAGTGACTAAGGAAATATCCAAAAAGGACAAGCAAGAAAGTTTACGTATAGAGTAGATACTGTAGTGTAAGAGAGATAGACATACAAGTTTCATGTTTGTTCATTCGTTTATTTTTGATCGAGTATATTAAAACTGTAGTAGGTGTACACTTTACAGACATTTTGAATGCTTTCACCTATTTAAAAAAAAAGAAACGGGTTCGTTATTTAATTAACCCAGAAACGCGGAAGCAGGCCTTAGTATTTTAAGACTGACCAATTTAATTTTCTATTTAAGCTTCTGTGGCTGCGTACAAATCATTAAATTTATTTTTTTTGTTTTAAATTTATTCTTACGTTACGTTTGTGTTATTCACAGTTCATGGTGCTATTACTAAGCCATGTACCACAAATCATGGTGACGATATATATGACCCTGAAAGATTTGCAAAACCAAGCTGATATGGTATGTTTTTCACTTAATGTCAGATTTACCCTAGACAAGGTTCTTGCCCTAGACTAATCTTCCTAGGAACTTTATTTATTTGTCAAAAATTGCATGACTTTTATGACAATTATCAATGTTGCTGTGATAATTTGAGATCTAACGACCATTCGTCTGTTAGAAAAACAGGGCATTAGAGTTTTAGGTTGCACCACTTCGATACGTCGCTTGTACAATTTGAATCTCGTTTTCACTTAAATTATTTATTCGAAATAAGTACTATCGTCGTCGATACTGCAATAGCGCGGTTCTACTATTTGCAATAGTGCGTAACTACAAGGTTGACAACTTTACAGGAGATAAAAAAAACTTTTCAATTTTAGTATTTCGAATGATAAGCGCATCTGAATGAAATAATAGGGTTTTTAGAGTACCAGGCCATCAGTCAGTGGTAGAAAATTTGCGATTTTCCTAGTAAGTAGTTTTCGAGTTTTATGTCACTTACGCGGTTTTTTTTGTATCAATATCTGGTCTCAATATGGGCAGATACTGGCAGATACGCGTAATTGAAACTATGATAAAAAGTACAAAACAATTTATTCATATGAAACACACACGAAAGGTACTTCTCAATCACAAAAATATGGAAAATAAACAGTTTTTTTACGGAGCGCAAAGTAATCACAACAATTTGTTTACGTTTTGATAAGTGACTTCACCTCCAACTACAACCAGAGAGCTTCTGATGGCTTATTCAAAGTGGTGTCTTCACCAACTTGCGCCAATGACTGGCTAGGACAGCGTGGCACGCAAAGAATCTGGCCGGATCCTGCCCCAGAGCCGAATATCGAATTAGACTATGCGTCTGAATAATATTATTTAAATAAAATATCACAAAATTAACTGGTACATACAGAATACTTAGATATCTCGTGCCCTGTGGGAATATAATTATGTTATTTTATTAGTAACTTTAGTCACTTCCGGTACTACAGTCCGTAATGCCTCTCCAGACTCACGGCGAGAAGTTTCACCGAGACTTCTCGAAGAACAAACAAATTATCCACACTCTCAATTTTCTCACTCGTGATCTGTTTGAAATCCTTTGTCTCGGCCAAAAATAGGTGCCGACACCGAAGCGCGAGAACAAGAAGGCGAGAAACTCCTCACATTCACGCTTCTCGGGTGTTGTCGGGGTTTCTTGCCGAGAGTCTGGAGGGGCTATTAGGTATCACAGAGAATATTTTTATCAGATAGACCTACCTTCTTTTTCGCGGTTGACATGACACTCAAATAGTAAACAAAACAGACGGACAAGAATTTGACAGATGTAAAAGGAATTTCGTTGAGTTTCAGTTGTGTGATTGTGTTGTGATGAGTGATTTATGAGGATTTATCATATTTTATTTAAAATTACAAAAAGTACTGACGCCTTGGGATATGCATACAGACTAAAATGGAAGTGGGCTGGACATGTAGCCCGTCTACAAGATGGAAGATGGACTAGGAGAGTGACAAATTGGGAGGGTCCAAGAGGTCGACGCTGCATAGGAAGACTATACGCTCGCTGGGACGACGACATCAAGAAAACTGCTGGACCAAACTGGCTCCAAGTAGCACAAGACAGGGTCAGATGGCTGGCTTTGGAGGAGGCCGCTTTGGAGGAGGCCTTCACCTTAGGGGTTCTCTAGTACCTACTTAGATTATAAGCATTAGTGATAAGAAAAAAATGTTAATTATAGAGAAATAAAAGGCTTTTTATTTTATTTTTTGATATCATATTTTATTTTAGGCTGTAAGTACAGAATCACTGCACACGAGTGTAGATAATTTTATTGATGAAATTCCCAATTTTTCCTAAGTACTTTTCTTTTTTACTTGAAATTGTAGGTACTGGGAGCACTTGTGTGCGTCATTTATTTTCTATACCTACTTCACTTAAAATTCTGCTAGTCCTAATAATAATGAAAAAGTAAATGTTCACACAGCGCCATCTATCCCCAACGTAAGCAAAGCTTTTACTATATGAACCTTAAAAATATAGTTTCCTAGGTTCTCCGTTCATGCTGGGCGTCATAGCCTGCTGCTTTATATTAGAATAACTTTTAAATCCCACTTTTTAGAGGAAGAAGATGAATGGACTCTCATTATAAAATAAAAAAACAAACCCAAAAATCCCAATTTGGTCATGACGCAAGCATTCTTTCCTGTTGGCATCTGTGGGGCAAATTTATTCAAGGAATCGGCCATCTCTTTTCAATTTCGCTACTTTTTGCAGTTTCGCGGTATTACAGATGGTAGTTCAGCGCTATTGCAGTATCGTCGACGCTATGTAATATGACACAAAAATTCTATTCCAACTCAACTATAAAAATATAAAGTGATAGAGATAGTACCTTACGTTAAAATAATGTCTCACTATCGTAACTTGAAGAAACACAAAATTACAACTTTGAATAAAAAAATGGGAATTTAAAATTTACTTTCTAATTATTATTATTATTATATTAAGTCAAAATTGCTTTTCTTTGGGACATGTTTTTGAGATTTCTAGACGACCCTTTTAAATCAGGATTTTCATAACACATTCCACAGTTAAATCATTATAATCTATATAATCTTATCATCATATATTCTTCTTTATATCATATAATCTTTGCGTTTTTTTTTCAGTTTTTTTTTCTGGAAAATAATGTAGAATTCATCAACGTTGTCCACGCCCTTGTGATCACCTTAGCACCGGCTCTGACTGCCGAGATGCTGACAACGCAAGCAGAGAAACTTAAAAACATACTGCATGAGAAAGTAATTCTACAAGGTATTAGTCTGTTTATTGCTTACTATTACCATAACGTGTGGTGCATATACAAATGTACAAGTACATTAGACATCAAAAGAGTTAGGAATTACCAGTTCTAACAAACATCTGCATTCAAATGGTACAAAATGATCATTTTTATCGTTTCAAGAAGTATCGTAACTCATACGAAAAAATCAAGTTTTTCTCCTCATAAAGGTAATCAGGCAACTTAGGCCTTTACATCTTTACAAGATGATTTATACAGTGTCAGGAGGCAATCTTTTGCCTACACTTAACGGGACACTGTAGTGCCTGGGATATTGTTTGAGATGGAGTAGGCTTGCCCACTCACAGGCAGGCATATATCACTGATTAATACAAAATATCTGGGCAACCGAGCTCTACTCGAGTGCAAATAGAGAAAAATTAAAATTTACCCAAAAAAAAAAAAAAAATCTATCAATGGCTGAGATTAGAACTCGCAGCCTTCGGCGTTGAACGTGGATACCCTAACCACTTAGCTGCTCTGATCACAACAATTCCCGTGAAATTACGAACCACATTGCACTGGTAAATATTTTTCTGTGAAACCGCCGAGAAAACGAATTTTCCTAGATATGAGACCTAGCTAAATTGATTCTTCGCCCCGTAACTAGCACAGCAAATTTCATCAAAATCGTTAGAGCCATTTTAGAGAACGTAAATACAAACAAACTAATATATAGACAAGGGTAAAACGGTCTTAATTTAAAAAGATTACCATGATGTTGTTCAGAATACCAATTTTCTCTTGGTAAAAAAAATCAAGGACGTAAAATATTACCAAAAAGCTATTCAATCCGAAGTCAAATTTTGGCAAGTGCAAAAACTTCATAATTGGTATAAAAAATCAAAAACACTTCAAGCGCATCTATAATACCAAATTATACTGCCTATAGTAACTATAATGAATGATGGAGCCGCGACATTGGCTTTCACTGAGGAGGCGGTAGACACAGCACCAGTTGAAAAGAGGAACAGCGTGATTTTATAGACATCAAATTATCGATTTTCTTGATAAAGTGTGTCCAATACTGATAACACAAGGACTCAAAGTACTTTGAGTCGGAACAATCCTTATTTTACAGACGTATACGAAAGGAGCGCTCTGACTCGGTTCATCCGGTACGTGGAGGCGCGGCCGTGCCGGTTCCGCGTGTGGAAGCTCATCCCCCTGAGCGCAGACCTGCTCGGCATGGTGCTCAGCTTCTGCGTCACCTACCTCATCGTCATTATTCAATTCACAAATTTTAAATAAGAAAAGTATTTTCGAAATAAATACTACTTCACTACTACTTAAAATTTTTACTTTGATTTGGACAAACAAAAAAATAACACTCTCGCGTCATCTAAAGTTAAGTGTCAACCTGGTTAAAATTTTAGAACCTACCGATGATGGAGAGTTAAATCTAACGAGTTTAAGCTAACTCCGGGTTAGAATGTGAAAAAAGGACAAACAAGTAAGTCTGTATAATCACACTAATCACACTAATATAATATTATAAATGCGAAAGTTTGGATGGTTAGATGTTTGGATGTTTAGATGTTTATATGTTTGGATGTATGTTTGTTCCTCTATAACTCGACAACCACTGAACCGATTTGGCTGAAATTTAAAACATAGATAGATAATGACTGGGAATAGGACATAAGCTACTTTTTATCCCGAAAAAAATGCACGGTTCGTGGGATAAACAAAATAGTAGTCCACGCACGCGAAGACTTGGGCGTCAGCTAGTATAGAATATTTATAATATGTAGAATAGGTACCGTAGTGTAAAAGATATAGACATACTTTCATGTTTGTTCATCCGTTTATCTTTGATATTACATCTGTGGTAGGTGAACAAACATTTTTAATGTTTCCACCAATAAAAAAAAAACGTCGGGTTATTTGGTTAACCCAGATTCGCGCAAGCGGGCATAAAAAAACTAACTTATTTAAAAAGACTTGGAATTAGAATGTATTATAGATTTTAATCGCTTCTGATATTGCTTGATTCGATTAGATTTTATTAGTTGTCTAAATTATTTAAAGTCTTTTGTAAGTTATTTGTAAAGAATACATCATTCAATATAACGTTTAATCAAATTGGACTCATCATTTATTCATTCACCTTGCACGAAAAGAAACAAAAAATATTTTTCTCACACTTCAGATTTTGAAAATGCATCCCGAAATCCTATAATGTTATCCAGTTTTTAGTGTTTGGTGAAAAATTAAGTTATAATTATTTAGGTAATGTAACTGAGCCATGAGCTGACCAACACTTACGCTGATTAAGTGAGTACATACGTAGAACATTATAATTAATGACAATATTACCACTTGCTCACACAAACTTAGTGACTAAATTGAAATTTCGTGGGAGTACCTACACATACATACCTACTTCGTAAGAGGAAAAAAAATGTGGTAAGGATGTAATAACTGACAATTTAGGTAATAATTTAACATACTAGTTCCGCCCTCGCGGCTTAACCCGCATATTGATGTTTTATGGTGATAATGATGATGATGATGAAAAGTAGACTTTCATATTAGAAGAAGAATCCCGTGTAGCCCCAAGCTAACCAGAACTTGTGTTACTGGAATTACATGACTGATATACTACTTACAGAACAACTAGGTAAAACAAACTTTACTGTTTAAGCAAGCACTCATTCTGATAACTTCCACATTATTAATTTATTTGTGTCGTGCTCTACGCAACACAAAGCAATTAATTATTCACAGACTTTTAATTTCATTGGAATCTGCTATGTAGGTATCATTTATATGTAACTTGTTGAAGAGGCTGGAAGTGTTGCATAAGTTCTTTTTCGCATAAAAGCATAATCAGTTAGAGAAAGTAATCTTATTCCAAAGCTTAATATTATTTATCATGGATTTGGGAACAGTGCACGTCATATCTCCGAACAGAAAGTGTCAGAGCAATGAATACAAATTTATGACACTACTTTTGAAGGCTTTACAAATACTCCTTGGCTTAGATCTTGGCTTTTTTCGACACAAATCATTGAAGTTTCGATTGATTTTGCATCTAATCACCTCCATCAATTGCGTGGTTTTAGGTTTAATGTTTATTTTCGCATTTTATATCAGTGATTCTAAATTGACCCTCTATTGGACAACTGTTTACTTTTTGGAATATTTGTTCGTGATTCTGACATTGTCACTTTTTAAGCGCGGTACAACATTTATGGATCTACAAGAAAGTATAAAAGAAATTGATGTTAAATTACAAGTTGATTTTTCAATAAATCATACAGAATTAAAATTTATCTTGATGATACTCTTTATCTTTATTGAGCGGTCATTTCTTACTGTTATATACTACAAGGAGGCAAAGAATCAATATTGCGGTTTTGAATTAGAAATGTACGTTAGCGTGTCCCGAAAAATTTTTTTTTGGATTTTCGTAACGCAATACCTCTCAGAATTTGCGTAATTGATCGTAGATTCCTAACATAATTTTTAAAACCAGATAAAACTATATCTTTAGGGCTCTACCTATCTTCAAAGTTTTGAAAAATTGACATTTTTTTGGAAATATTTCGCTATCTATAATTTCAGCTCGTGAACTAACTGTAAAAAAATATTAATTTTTTCTTCTATATATGTGGAATACATACACGATTTTTGGATTTGCATGCAACAACACATTAACAGCGACTTCGGATTTTATAGGTTTCAACCTGCAAATATCATAAAGTTTCATCTTGTTTTGAGGACTTTCTTAACTTGACTCGCGAGTGTTTTCTTCGTAGCCAAAGCAATTCTAATGCTTTATAAGTAAAGTTGCGATTGTATTAGAGTTAAAAGCGGATATTGTGATTTTAAAATAATAAGTTTTAGGCGTACTTGTGCTCTATTGGGGCCATACAAAGAACTTTATTATCGGCAGGCGCCATTTATAAAGGACTTCATTAAATAAATTTTATTTTCTTAAAACCGAACTCAAATTGAAGTTTAATGGAAAAACTATATCCAATTCAGATATTTATGCGATTGTTTATGAAGATATCAGCTGACTTACCGAAAAATGTGGTCGATAAACTAAGAACCTTACGATCAAAAATATCTCAATGAGATTTGTCAAGCTGTGTCAATTGTTTCCTGTAATCCATAGCTGGATAACTCAGTCACCCTGGAAATCACTTGAGATTGCTTACTTCTACTAATTTTAAGCTCAAACATTACTAAATCCTTCAGTAAAATCGCAATTTCTTGGCAACTACGTGGTTAAAGTAAACGCGCCGATTTGGTTCCTAATAAAGCATAATACGTCTTTTAAGGACGGATCCAAACATTTTTTTGAATTTATTTTGTACTCCCGATTTATAAACAAAAAGCTTAAATCTGTTGTGGATTCTATCATCGAAAGAAATGCTTTTTTCGCGCACCAAGAACATCTACAGTGTCAGTTTGATGTTTGATGATAGAGACCACTTTCGGGAGCTGACAATGCGAAGAATAATAAAAGCTAGAGAAGCTGAAAGTAGCATTAAACGCAGGATATTTAAGCCACCAAAAATTTATAGAGGTTACATCGAAATGATTGCCAGGGTTGGGTGTCAGGTTACAACACCGACGGTTCTTCAGCATATTTATAACTAGTAGCGCCCTCGAGGCGTTGCCCCCATACTGATGGTATGTCGTGATGATAATGTTTATGAAAAGTAGTTTATAACCTTTCTCAAGAATTAAGCTTTCATATGCAGAAATAATTTTTCAAATTCGACTATTAGTTCCTGACATTAGCGCGTTCAAACAAACCAACTCTTCCGCTTTGTAAATTGGTATAGTTAAGGTCCTTCAAATCATGAAAAAATATAAGAGCTTGGAAAATGTTGACTTTTCTTATCACACAATGTGTAGAAAGATGTGTTAAACTGTTAACAGAAGCCCTACAAAGTGTAACTGACGCTACTTCTAGAGATGGCTTGATTAGAACCAGGTTGCAATCTCGAGCTAAAATGCTAAGTTTTGGACCCAAAAATAAGTTTAAATTCTAAGTTTCTATCTTTTATTATAAGCTCTATTTTATTTATTTTGATTTAGTGTGCTTTGTTTCATTAATTTCAACAATGAAATACCTTTTAAACTTGGTTTTTGTATTATTTTAGTCATACGGCTTAGGTCTGTAAAAACGTAAATTTTACAAAACTTCAAAGCGTGGTAGAGCCCTCAAGATGATACACAATTCTATTTTTTTTATCTTTTCCGTAATCTGTGTAAAATTACGCAAATTTTGATACCTATTGCGATAATATAGCTCCAAATTATTTTTTTCCCATACACGGACGGGACAGCCTAATGTACGTGAGTGCGTTTCTAATCCCTTGTGTAGATGTATCCCTTTCTAGTTATTCGTTTGTGTTATATTCACTGTACTTGCGTCTTGCGAAGCTTTCACCTATGATGGAGACAGCAGATGATGTAAATTTCGTTCAGCGTCTGTACAAAACAATTATTGATACGGTGGAAAAATATAAGAACGCCTACGACACATTAGTAAGTGATTTCTTCCTTTAATGAAACATTAAAGTGCTTATAAGGAATTTGCACAATCTTTCTATATTTTTTTATACGATAGGCTATATCGATAAATAGCCAAAAAAAAAATCCAGCCCCGAAAAACTACAATTGAGTAACATTTTTTTTTTAAATTTACCAATAGCTATGGGCACTTGACAACACGCATGACATCATAGCACAATCATAGTCTAAATAACCACAGAAAAATAAAAATAACTTGAAAACTGTGCTGAACACAATTAGGTAAAATCCAAACGCCACGGGAATAAAGTCGATTTTTAACTGTGTGTCTCGAGTTCGAAACGTATCGTCGAATTCGATCGCGTTGCGTTTCAAGTAGATATTTTGGAATTTATTTTGCAATTTTTGATTTTCTAAGCGAAAATGAAATTATATTAAAAAATAACTATACACACTAATTCCAAAGAAATAATTTTCATATAAAATATTTAACCCGCTTTTGAATCAGACGCATATTCCCTATTATTTAAAGCGAAGTGTATTAAATGCCGCATTAGGTAGAAAAAAACATGATTTTCGTATTTGAAATTAAGGTTTTAAAAAGTAATTTAAACGGTCAGTAAGATTTTAATTATTAATTAAAACGGTCGATCTTAATAAAAACACCTATTTTAAAACTTTAGCGATTTTTTTCGTCCGTTCCACCTAGTTACATTGTAGTTACATTGATGTAACTAGCTGGACATTTTTATTCCAAGTAGTTACATTATTTAAAAATGTAACTTTAACGTAACTAATGAGACTTTTTTGTTCCACCTAGTTACATCGTAGATAAGTACCATCGTAGGTTCAAAAGATATATTAGTTAGCTCTTGTGAGTCATGTACTCCTAGTACTTTTGAGACTTTTTTGTTCCACCTAGTTACATTGTAGATAAGTACCATCGTAGGTTCAAACGATATATTAGTTAGCTCTCGTGAGTCATGTACTCCTAGTACTTTCATGCTCATGGCAACCAACGTCTTAATGAACTTACTTACGCCGTTAGTACACCGACGCATTCGCATGCGGCAGCGACGTTCGCATCGCATTGCGATGCGAAACTCTAAGGCGAATCGGCTGCGTCGGTGTAACAGCCATTTCGCAGTTGCTTGCGAAACAATACAGACAAGGATGCAACTATTTCATCTAGCTATATGATAGAGCGAGACATAACACATGCGAAACATTGCCATACAACTTACAGTTTTTTCGTCGATTCGCTGCCGCATGCGAATGCGTCGGTGTACTAACGGCGTTAATGAAAACACAGTTTTTAACGAACGATAATATAATAAAATACTAAAGCAAAGGGAAGATGGCATTGTAATTGCTTTGCGTTGCACCTATGATCAGGAGATATACCAATTATTATTAAGAACTTAAAAAAGCCAAGATTTTGTCGAGAAAATGATTTACTGTTATATCTCCTGACAATAATTGCAAACGCGATTTTAATATAAAGTTATCCTTCTCTCTGTTTACTTTTCTCCGTTTTGGTTGAGTGCTTGAATTAAATTTTTCAATTTTACGTTGGTTGCCATGAGCATGAAAGTACTAGGAGTACATGACTCACGAGAGCTTACTAATATATCTTTTGAACCTACGATGGTACTTATCTACGATGTAACTAGGTGGAACAAAAAAGTCTCATTAGTTACGTTAAAGTTACATTTTTAAATAATGTCGCACGTTTAAAAATAAAGAGAAGTATCTCAAAAAACGGGTGAATTGAGATTTTAACATAAACAGCATTATCTCAACGCAATGCACAGGATGGCTTCGACAGCCACAGCGAAACGAGCAATAGAAAGAAAATAAACGATCACCAGTCTCTTTTCCATTAAACACGAAGTTCAAGTCAATTCTGGAAAAGAGCTACATTCAGTTTTGTGCCCTTAGTCATTGACTAAAAATGTATGCTGTGCGGGAATAGAACGAAATAATTCTCTTTAGTAACTAAAGTAAGTAATTATTTTGTATTTCATTGTGTTTTACTTCGTTTTAGTTTTAAAATTGATGTTAATATTTGCGTCAGATTAAGGTTTATTTCCTTTTATTATTAAAACATTTGATGGATTTCTAGTAACTTTTTGTTTTGTTTCCTTTTATTTTTAAAAATTGTAATGCCTTGGAGAAGCAATACAATATAGTTCAGTTTTTTAGTAAATCTGGTTCGAGTACATGGGTAAAATTAAAATTTATTTCTCTTTACGATTCATCTCATAACAATTTCGATTCTAATATTTTAAATTACTTCTTAAGTGATTAATAGGTATAGGTGTGTTGGAGGAGTAAAAAGCTTGTTATGCTGGTAAATAATTCTACCATCCAATGGGTACAAGCAGAATCATTCAAAAGACGTGTTTCCTACTAGGGAGGTCAGTTACCACCTAACTAAAATCTAGATTAGCTTGAAATTAGCTTTCCATTAGCTTGCTAAATTAGCTTTCCATTAGGCTTATTTACATTCTGTTTTTATTGTAAGAAGTTAACAATATTTAACAATAATGGGGTAATGATTGATTCATTTTTTTTAAATTCTAGATAAACCTTTGTTTAGCCACAATCTCACCTGATAGTAAGCGACGATGTGGCTGACGATGGATCACAAAGGTCTAGAAGACACTTATTCACTCTTGACTTGAAGAGACCCAGGTTATAGTTTTCGCGGAAAACAGAAGCCGACAGCAAAGCACCAGGGGAAGACAGAATTACGACTGAACGTTGTTTTTTTGATAAGTTTACTTTTTTATTGTGATTTGATGATAAAGTTCCTTCGAAAATATTTCTAGTTGAAGTGTAAATTAGTTCCAAGTTAATTAATTTTTTTGATAAAAGTTTTACTCTTAATATCGCTATTTATTGATAAAGTTAATCAGAAAGTATTTCTGGTTTTAAAGTCTAAATATATTTAAGTATCCCGTTTTATAATTATGTATTTAATTACATTATTCTTTTATAATTTGTAATTGTGTTTCATTTTAATAGTAAAATAATAATTCTTGTTGAACGCGCAATTCATTACAAAACAGAAATATTAAGACATACAGGATTGTAAGCATTTATTCATTAATAATAAAAGGAAGTATAACATAATATTGTTGGAGATGCAAATAATATTTTAAAAGAAAACAGCATTATTAATATTTACAACTTTTAAGAATGCCAGTTTTTAATCATAAAAAGAAGTAAGTTAGCATAAAAATTGTTTTAAGCTGTGTAAATAAAAAACTAGTAATAAAATTAATGATTTTCTTTCTTAATTTGAAAGGTTAATCCATTAATTATGCCGTAGTTAAAAAATCAACCAAATATTTACACAAACAAAATAATTATTCGTAATTGAATAAACACACTCCAAGTCACAAAACTTTAAACGCGATTTCCCAAAAATTGTGTTTTTTGAAATACTTCTTTTTACTTTTATACGTGCGATGTAACTACTTGGAATAAAAATGTCCAGCTAGTTACATCAATGTAACTACAATGTAACTAGGTGGAACGGACGATTTTTTTTATTTCCACTTCTGTAGATAAATATTTAATTATTTGTTTTAAATTTAATCTTACATACATTACGAATGTGTTGTTCACAGTTTATGATAACGTTACTAAGCAATATACCGCAAATCATGGCGACGATATATTTTACCCTGAGACAGTTGCAAACCGAAGCTGATATGGTATGTTTTTCACTTATGATCTTTGAGGTGGAATCAGACGGTTTACTTTTCGTTAATTTCTGTTCTTCATTTCACTAGGAATGGAGCGTCAGAACTTATATTGAAAAAAAAAATTAAAAGTGAATTCATTAATGAACCAATCCAACAATGTTGGACGGTTCATTCGTATATTTCACGCGCACTACGAATGAACGAAAAATGAACCGTCTTAACACGAAAGAGAACGCGCACTCGAAGTCGGCCATCCAAGACGCACGACTTAATTCACTAACATATTAAAAGAATAGAACAGTGATTGTTCTTTCCTATAGCATTCCGTCTAAGCCGTGTGAACATGGAATGAAAGAAAAGTAAATCATTCACTCCAAAGAACATTCATCACATTATTTGTTAATCAAATTGCTTTTCTTTGGGAAATGTTTTTGAGATACCTATATTAGCTATAAGTTTAAATTTTTATAGTGTTAAACCACACTTTGGTATTATTTCATTAGAAATGAAAAATCTTACCAAAATTTTCAATTCCGACGGGATTCATTCATTTCTATATTACCTATACGACCCTTTTGGATGTTACAGGATTTTCTTTCACAATCTACAATTAAATCATCATAGTCATTTATCAGTTGAATACTTTGCATTTTTTACAGATGATTTTTCTAGTATATGGTTTAGAATACATCAACATTGTCCAAATCTTGGCAGTTACCTTAGCACCGGCTCTGACTGCCGAGATGCTGGCAACGCAAGCAGAGAAACTCAAGAACATACTGCATGAGAAAAGAATTCTAGAAGGTATGAATCTGTTTTTATGCTTACTATGCGTCATGGCTTAGTGACCAGAAAGACCAATGATTAATATAACTCAAAGTGTCGTAATATAAATAATTACGTTAATGTTGCTTATATCCTTTCTTTTAATATTCAAAAATTAGGAATTTGAAACATTTAGATTTCCAAAAAGAGTCAGACAGTGCAAAAACCTCAAGCGGGTTAACATAATTATCCAAAATAGCTATAATTCATATCCATTACCGAAGAACTGCCAATGCCAACTTTAACCGATGGTGCCGAGACATTGGCTTTTATTGAGGAACGGTAGACAAAGGATCAGTCGCACAGAGGACCAAGAAGCGTGATTTGTTAGACACCAAGGCATTTGCTTAATAAAGTGTAAACTATAAAAGCATAAACTACGACATATAGAAAATATATACCTTATAGCCTAACATACACAATAAAACCTTTTCGAATAATTATTTTACTATTGTATTTTACAAAATATGTAGGTATAATAAACTAGTAGTTCGTCCCGAACTGAGAACTCGCTCACCGTTGCGTTGATAGCCTAGATTTGAACTTGTTTCTGACTACCCTATACCTATGTTAAGTGCTACTTCTAGTGTTTACTACACAACGATATCTAATGCGCTAGCTCAGTATGGTAAAGATTACAGGGTGTCAATTCTAGTACCAAACTTTTTATCAACCTCAAGCAAAACCTCAACTAAACCTTAGATTTTTGACTGTTTACTATTCTACTTATGACAAACGACTCAGTTGAGGTGAAGTTTAAGCTAAGGTTTGAACTTTGGCAACAAATTTTTAAAAAGCTATTCTACTATTCACCAAATGGCTGATAGTTAATAGAGATCGAACCAAAACGTAGCGGAATGATTGACATTGTCATCTAGTAGAATTGCTACTACAATCATTCCGCAGGCCTGCATGCAATACTCGTGTCTATTTTTATATTGAATTATAGTTTAAGTAGGTATATATATAGGTCCTAGTTTATTTTCAAGTTTCCGGAGCATTATTTAAAAAAAAATTAAATAATAATCACGACTGTATAATAATCCCAATCCCAAGGCGCGGCAGACAATTTTCTCAGATCTTATTAGGCAATCTAGATCTTTGAAGACATCTAAAGGGGTGGTCAGAGGTACATTCAAATACATTTTTAATTGGGTGCTAATTAAACCGCCTTCTATTTAATAACATTTTTCACCTCTAAAAATTTACATTGACATCTGAATTACTAAGTCAGCCACTATCAATGTGCCTTTAAAAAATTCTATCTTAGCCACTAAATATTCTCGATGTAAGCCACCGTAAATACAACTCAGCATGGCAGTTATTTTTTAGCATCTAAATTTGTTTTTTAGGATCTAAATTTGTAACACATATTCAAGCGGGAACTCCTAAAATATTTCAATATGACACCAATAAAGTAAGTCTATCTACATCTAATTTTATAACTCAGCATGTTTAAAATATAGTGTAACATTAATTGTAATGCCAAAGCTTAAAATAGTGAATTTCAAAATCAAGAATGTTTGAAATGTATAAAGATCGATTAATCGAAGTTTATAAAGAGGATACTTGGAAGGTAGAATGCTTAAAATATCGAAAATACCGGAATATAATATATTGTTTTCTTTATGAACTAGATTTCTGTCGCTTCGGCAGCCGCTGCCACGGCACGCTCGGTACGCTCGCTTACCTCGCGCGTAGTTATTTCATAATCTAACCTAACCTAACCTAAACTGTTGGTTAGTTGTAAAATCCGTGGCTGAGTTAGTAAATTTGATGGCGATGTATAAATCAGTAGGTCAAGTAAAAATAATTGTTGTTATTTACTTGACGCTTTCTTTGGAATATTTAGTTGATGCTGTAAAAAAGACGAGTTAGTTTATTAGAAGGTTTCTTATTTTCCCGTTGCTTAGTTATAAAATCAGAAGGTAGGTTCCGTGGCCAAAAAATAATTCTGCGGCTCGACTTATTATTCCCCTTTTTAATTTTGGTAAATTCCCACTATTTGCAGGAGTCAGCATTTCCATACGTGACAGGTTGCAAGCCCATCACCGCTATTATAAAGTTAACTGGTTTCCTCACAATGTTTTTCTTCACCGGTTAGAGCTCGTGTTAATGCGCATTTAAATTTTTTGAAACGAAAAATCCATTGATGAGCATGGCCAGGATTTGCACTTACGACCTTCGAATAGAAAGTCGAGCACTCTCCCACTTGGCCAACAAGGCTTTTATTTTCATTCTTTGTCAAGAAAAAAAATCAAGTAGTAGCTAAAATCATTGCAAGCCAAACCACAACGATGCCATACTCATTCTGATACCGACCAGTTAACCAGACCTACGAAGACATCGAAACTCTATCAAACGCGAGCTCTCTCTATAGTTTAGTTAGTGGTTTGTTAATTTTTCTTTTTCACTGTATTTCATAACTAAAACTTACTAACTAGAATAAAACTAAAAACCATTTTAGAATGTCTAAATTAAGTACTTTCATATTATGACACCCCACTCAATAAATATTGGATGGAACCCAATCTTAACAACCCCTTCACGCATTACGCTCATTCCACAGAAAAAATTCATAGCACAACCTATTGACCTATCAAGTTTCATGCAGATTGGTTAAGCGGTTCGATAGTTATGCGAGAACATACCAACATACAAAGGAAAATCGCCTAACTTGGCTCTAAGATCTTCGCTCACTTTGCTCGCTCGATCGATTAAATCTTACTGGTTTTGGTTTGGGAATATGAACCATTGAAAAGTCCCTTGAGGATGATCTATCGTTATTTTACAGACGTACACAACAGGGACTCTCTGACTCAGTTCATCCGGTACGTGGAGGCGCGTCCGTGCCGGTTCCGCGTGTGGAAGCTCATCCCCCTGAGCGCAGACCTGCTCGGCATGGTGCTCAGCTTCTGCGTCACCTACCTCATCGTCATTATCCAATTCACACATTTTAAGTAAAAAATGTCCAACAGTGGACGTCCAACGGCTGAGATGATGATGATGATGAAGTAAAAAATACACCTGCAAATTTTAGGCTACTTCACTAAACAAACTAACTCATTAACCGACTCCTTTAAATCTAAGAAGTTGAAATAAACTCTATCGTTGAGATTTTTATCGCTTCTGATGTTGCTTGATTACATACGATTTTATAATTTATCTAAATTAATTAAAGTTCAATGTAAATTGTAATTTTAAAATGTCTTTTGTTAAACATTTCTACATTTTAGCAACAGACATTTTAAAATTAACCTAATTCATTAAATGTTGTATTACAATAATCTTTCATTAGGTACCCCATACAATTTTATAAAGTATTTTTTATAGCGTTAAACCACAGTTATCGATGCTTTAATCGATAGATATGGTCCTATCAAGATTTTCAACCCTGACGACTAAGGATTCCGTGGCCGAATTGGTAAAGGTACTCCGGCTAAAGGAGGATCGCTTGTATCATTGCGGGTTCGGGTTGCGTCGGAGTTGAAAATTGTGATAAGATTTTTCATTTTCAAAATGTAATTTTATGAAAATTATTTTAATTTAAATAAATTAATAATAAATAATTCTGCACATCACACAACATCATCTAGCCCCAAAGTAAGCAGTGCGCGTGTCATGTCATTTTAAAATGAATAAGCTCCTCCTCGATATCTTTTCACATTATATATTTTATATAACAGTATGAAATAAGACTGCTGGCTAAAGGACATGGCCGATTCCTAGAACAATTTTGCCCCACAGATGCCCACAGGAAAGAATGCTTGCGTCATGATCAAATTGGGATTTTTGGGTTTGTTTTTTTATTTTATAGTGAGACTCCATTCATCTTCTTCCTTTTTAAAGTGGGATTTAAAAGATAATCTAATTTAAAGCAGCAGGCTGTGACGCCCAGCATGAACGGATGAACCTAGGAAACTATATTTTTTAGGTTCGTATAGTAAAAGCTTTGCTTACTTTGGGGATAGATGGCGCTGTGTGTAATGTCCAACAATAATTATTTAGTAAGTATTATTATGGACTGGCAGAATTTTAAGTGAACTAGGGTATGGAAAATAAATAAAATAATAAATTAAAATAAAAATTCTTTATTTCAGACTTTCATCCATATATTATTTAACACACGGGAATTTTCACATGAAAATATTATCATTCATTTATATTATGTTAGTTTTAGTAGGTAGGCAAAAATCGGTGGCACATTTGAGTGGTAAGTAGGTACAACCGGACAGTCAATGGCAAGTATAGGTTGTTGACTCCCAAGACTGAATAAGATGAAAGTCAGGCCTGTCGGCTATCGCCTGAAGGAGGCTGTTGCAACTTGACGCACACAGCTGCTCCCAGTACCTACAATTTAAAGTAAAAAAGAAAAGTACTTAGGAAAAATTGGGAATTTCATCAATAAAATTATCTACACTCATGTGCAGTGATTCTGTACTTACCACCTAAAATAAAATATGATATAAATAAATAAAATAAAAAGCCTTTTATTTCTCTATAATTAACATTTTTTTCTTATCACTAATGCTTATAATCTAAGTAGCTACTAGAGAACCCCTAAGGTGAAGGCCTCCTCCAAAGCCAGCCATCTGTCCCTGTCTTGTGCTACTCGGATCCAGTTTGGTCCAGCAGTTTTCTTGATGTCGTCGTCCCAGCGAGCGTATGGTCTTCCTATGCAGCGTCGACCTCTTGGACCCTCCCAATTTGTCACTCTCCTAGTCCATCTTCCATCTTGTAGACGGGCTACATGTCCAGCCCACTTCCATTTTAGTCAGTATGTATATCCCAAGGCGTCAGTACTTTTTGTAATTTTAAATAATATATGATAAATCCTCATAAATCACATCACAACACAATCACACAACTGAAACTCAACCAGGCCCCGTCAACTCTCTTCGTATTGGTTGGCCCGGTAGCCATAGAATAGATAATAGTAGTTGGGGTTTGAATAGGGATACCAGTTCACAACTATTTAAACAAATTTTAATAGAAATGGCAATAAAAGCATTTTTTATTTTGCCAATTTTTAATGAAATGCTTGTTGTTTGTTGACTAGTTGACCCCGCGAACTTCGTATCGCGTCTCAGAGTTCCTCAGGGAAGGCCTCATAGTTCGAGAAATTATCAAAATAGCAGTTCAAAACAAAATAAACAAAATAAAAACTTTTTAGATACTTACACATTAAAGACTTATTTTTATTTGCTGGAATGCGAATAAAAATAAGTCAGACAATGACAACCATCAAAATGTCAATACAATGACAAAAATTTCACATCAAACATTATCAAAATATTAAAATTTAAATACGCGATAATCCGAGTAATATGGATATTATGTTGTCGATTCAAAACCCTTAATTTAATACGTGCTTCAATTCGAGTGGACCCGACGAGTCTACCGTACTACCAAAAGGGACGAACGTCAAATGTGAAAATGAAAAGTGAAAATGATCTGTATCTTTAAGAAACTAAAATAAGCCAATAAAATAAAATACGTGTATGTAATTTAGTTTTATTCTATTAATGCTTAGGTTAGGACCTAGTAGCTACTTTTAATTTTATCATTAAAACAACGAATGAATAGAGGTAAATTTGAATTTCCCGCCTTTAGAGGCTGCCATTGGGCGCCAACAGAGGCGCTAGTAGTTAATTTTTAAACCACCTTTTTTGTATGGAGTTGACTTTCTTCTCCGCTAGGAGTAATATTATTCTGTGAACTCAACGAAATTCCTTTTACATCTGTCAAATTCTTGTCCGTCTGTTTTGTTTACTATTTGAGTGTCATGTCAACCGCGAAAAAGAAGGTAGGTCTATCTGATAAAAATATTCTCTGTGATACCTAATAGCCCCTCCAGACTCTCGGCAAGAAACCCCGACAACACCCGAGAAGCGTGAATGTGAGGAGTTTCGCGCCTTCTCGTTCTCGCGCTTCGGTGTCGGTACCTATTTTTGGCCGAGACACAGGATTTCAAACAGATCACGAGTGAGAAAATTGAGAGTGTGGATAATTTGTTTGTTCTTCGAGAAGTCTCGGTGAAACTTCTCACCGTGAGTCTGGAGAGGCATTACGGACTGTAGTACCGGAAGTGACTAAAGTTACTAATAAAATAACATAATTATATTCCCACATGGCACGAGATATCTAAGTATTCTGTATGTACCAGTTAATTTTGTGATATTTTATTTAAATAATATTGTTCAGACGCATAGTCTAATTCGATATTCGGCTCTCTGGGGCAGTATCCGGCCAAATCCTTTATTAATGCTCTTGTTTATCAAGTTTACAGTCTGCTGTCATCTTTTTAATCCCCGTCGAAAAAGATGGGGGTTATAAGTTTCTAGTGTGTATCTGTGTTCACTCGATAATTTTATTGGATTAAGTATTAGGTTTGTGTTTAAATAAATTTACTAAGACCCTACTAAAAGTTGTTTCATCTAACCATAACTTTACTAGGTAACTGACTACATACTCACAACATAGTTCGTTGTGAAAGCAAAAATAAAAATAAAATAAACAAAAAATACATAGTCGTGACAGGATTTGAAGCCGAACCCGGACCCACGCAGGAGCATTTGAATCGAGTGTTGCTACCGCTATTCCATTTGGTCGCACAGCAGAGTGCGTGAAATTACTTATCCGTACGTAAGTAAGAATGACAAATCTAATAAAATAAAGGTAAATGTTTTACAAAAAGTTGAGATCAACGGGTTGCGAACTAAAATCAAGTGCTCCAAGAGCACATAAAAGAGGGGACTCTTCAAACACAGGTTTTTATAAACTTAAATGAAGAGATCCCAAGTTCCCAACCCATGTAATGTACAACTTGTTTTAACCCTTAATTTAGCCAAGCATGTTTTTTTAGTTTTTTTATGATTTCTATTGATTTTTGAGATGTTACATGATGAAATAAGAGGGAACAAGAAGAAAAAAAAATCTATGATTATTACTTTTTTAGAAAATGGGCGTCCAGTATACTGGACA
Source organism: Camptogramma bilineatum (assembly GCA_958496255.1). Taxonomy (NCBI): domain Eukaryota; kingdom Metazoa; phylum Arthropoda; class Insecta; order Lepidoptera; family Geometridae; genus Camptogramma; species Camptogramma bilineatum. Next base: position 11,120,810 of record OY292468.1, on the reverse strand, counting down.
TTTCCCGGTTTGCGGAGAAGCAATAGTGATTTTAGACGTTCAGTATACTGGACATTTCTCGAGATGCGGAACTTTAGTACTGCTTAGAAATACAATGAAATAAATAGCAAAAATATGAATTTGCAAAATTTATTTATTAAAATTGTTATTTTCTGTCGTATTTGACAACAAATAATAAGCTGAACTCAAAAAATCTTACAAAACATCCTACTATAAGCACAAGGAGAGAACAAAATTGCAATAATTATGACCTATCTTCATAAATACAATAGGTACAAAATTTATAAACCATATGCTTAATAATTCTTTAAATAGAAGATAGCCGTACCTACTAGACATCAGTCTCAATCTCAACACATAGGAACTAGGAACCTAGGAACTGAGGACAGTAAGTACTAGGTGCTTACTTGAACTTAGGAAACATTACCTACAGTTAAAGTTTACTAAAATAAAGGTACCTTAGAAAACTTAATTGTTCAAAACTGCCATTATTTTTGAAATTTGCTGAAAAAAATCTCGAAATACCCTCATTTTATGCAGTAGGCTATTTTTATCCACTTTGCTATTTTCGCCAAACCTGCACCGTCCATAGCTTGTGAAGTCTTGTCAGTCACCTAGGCCATCGTACCCTACTGATTCAGGTGGTCTAGGTTTCATTTCACATGAGCTTGATCCTGTTGAGTTGAGTTGCAGTAGGAGCTATCGGTTGTTCTGTTAGTTTGAAGCAGTTCTTGGGCCAGCAAGCTGCGGAAACGTTTTAGGTTCATAGGCTTCATTGTTTGGTGGTTACAGACCTGCTATAAAGTAACCAAGTGTTGAAATAACAAGCATTTGAGTAAACATGGCAGTATATCAATGACGAATCTCATATTAGTCCTGTAAAAAGCCATTATCACAACACACAGACCGATTTTGCTCCTAATGTTGGCTGTAGTGCGTCACTGCTGCAGCTCACAAATACCCTCCGTATTACTTTTAATTTTTTATTTTTGTTGATTTTAACGATAGAATAAGCATGTTCTAAAAACAAAACAAAAATAAAAAAAACAAAATTTGTAAGAATTTACTACTTTGTGCTGAAAAAAATAAAGGACGTCTATGTATGTACAGAAACAAAAAGTCACAAAAAATATAAGAAAAAATAATACTAATAAATAAGAATTTATTTGTCAATCAAAAAGACATACTGTATCATTTAATTTTTTATTTATTTATACCATAAACTTATATTTTGACTCTATTTAGCATCAAATGTTTATTTCCGTGTATTTAATAATGTGAAGAATACTGGACGTTATGAAAGTTGGTCTGAACGCTACATCATTGGAAATGGGAAGAATACTGGACGTTGCGTTTTAAACTGCTGTAAAGTGAAAATTATAGTAAATTATTAATAAAAAATTACGTACATTGTTGCAACTATTCAAACACAGTAACATACTTAAATATCGTAGCTAGTTGTCTAAGAAAAACATGTAATAAAAAATTACTTACCAAGAGCGTCCGTGGCAGGTCTTCCCTCCTCAGTGTTGTGCAGGTCACCAACAGAGATTACGTTAGCGAATGGTCTTACCATTTCGCTGTATAAATCTACATTATTTACAAAACGTTTTTAACTAATAATAACATAGATAAAGTTATTATTTTAGACTCCAGATTTTTTTAAAGGTAATGTCCAGTATACTACCCGAAATCAAATTAAGGGTTGAATAAATGATTTTTGATTTGATTTGACTATAACTCCTAGAACCAATCAGCGGGTAGGGCCTATTTTGAGTTCACAAGCACTTATACTGATAACTTACATAGAACACGACACAAAGCAATCAATTATTTCTAGCGTTTTAATTTTATTACCTAGACTTTGATAATTATGTAGGTATCATTATTATTATGTTACATGTTGAAAAGGCAAGAAGTATTGTCTATGTTTCTTTTTGGCTTAAGAGCATTATTAGTTACAGAAAGTTAATTATTTCACACCTTAATAATTTATTTATTATGCATTTAGAAACAGTGCACGCCATATCTTCAAACAAAAAGCCCCAGAGCAATGAATACAAATTCGTGACGTTAGTTTTGAAGACTTTACAAATACTCTTTGGCTTAGATCTTGGTTTCTTTCGGCACAAATCATTGAAGTTTCGATTGTTTTTGCATATAATCACCTTCATCAATTGCGTTGTTTTGGGTTTAATGTTTATTTTCGTATTTTATATCAGTGATTCTGACTTGACCATCTATTGGACAGCTGCATACTTTTTGGAATATTTGTTCGTGATTCTGACATTGTCACTTTTTAAGCGCGGTACAACATTTATGGATCTACAAGACAGTTTAAAAGAAATTGATGTTAAATTACAAGTCGATTTCTCAATAAATCATACAGAATTAAAATTTATCTTGGTGGTACTCTTTATCTTTTTTGAGCGATTATTTATTTCTGGTTTCTACTCGTACTACTATGTGGCAATGTATCAACTTAGCGGTTTTGAATTAGACATTTACGTGAGTGTGTTTCTAAATTCTTGTGTAGATGTATCTCTTTGTAGTTATTCATTTGTGTTATATTCATTGTACTTGCGACTAGCGAAGCTTTCAACTATGACGGAGACAGCTGATGATGTCGATTTCGTTCATCGTCTGTACAAAACAATTATTGATACGGTGGAAAAATATAAGAACGCCTACGACACACTAGTAAGTGATTTCTTCCTTTAATGAAACTTTACACTTCTATAAGGAACTTGCACATATTTTCTTTTTATATTTTTTTTATACGATAGGTTATTTCGATAAATAGAATACAGCAGCTAAAACTTTAGTTTACCGTGATCATGGCGCCTGCAACTGTGCCGAAATATTGGGAGACTCAAATATCCAAAAATCATGGTAAATATCCCGTTTATAGTGTTTACAATGTTTACAACCATGATAGTTTCAAAAGTTTTTTTTAATTATTTGTTTTAAATTTAATCTTACATACATTTCGTATGTTGTTCACAGTTCATGATAATATTACTAAGCAATATACCGCAAATCATGGCAACGATATATTTCACCCTGAGACAGTTGCAAGCCGAAGCTGAAATGGTATGTTTTTCACTTATGATCTTTAAGGTGGAATCAGACGGTTCACTTTTTGTTAATTTTTGTTCTTCATTCGGCATCTTTCACTAGGAATGGAGTGTCCGAACAAAGAATGAAAAAAATTTGGAAAGTGAATTCATTAATGAACCAATCCAACTAGTAGGACGGTTCATTCGCATCTCGCTCTCGCTCTCACTACGAGTGAGCGTGAAATGTGCGAATGAACAAAAAATGAACCGTCTGAACACGAAAGAGAACGCTTACTCGAAGTCGGCCATCCAAGACGCATGACTTCATTCAATGACATATGAAAAGAATAGAACAGTGATTGTTATTTTCTTTAACGTTCCGTCTAAGCCGTGTGAACGTGGAATGAAAGAAAAAATAATCATTCACTCCAGTGAACATATATCACATTTTTGTTAAATAAAGAACCATGGGCATCATTGCTTGAACACTGGACCCGCTTCGTCCAACAGCGATGACACATATGTCATATGAAAGCTCTTGGAGTGTACTTTATTTCATTCTATTACAGCTAAGTTCAAATCGAGTGCGAACATGGTGTTTTGATGCAAAAATGGCGCGATAATAGTGGTTTCTTTGAACGAAACTAGAAAGCTGAAACTTGGAAGGTAGCTTTCTTTTCTAGTAAAACCACCTACTAAGGCATTTTATTTTCGAATTTCAACCCCTAAAGGGGTGAAAAGTAGTGAAAACGTTTGTATGAAACTTTTTAACGCGTAGTATGATTTGCTTGAAACTCGGTTTGCATACTTAAAATGCAAAATAAATGGACACGTATTTCAGGATTATTCAAAACAACCCTTAAAAAGGAGTGAAATGGGGTGTCAAAGTTTTTATAGGTACTTTTTAATAGGTTGTGCGATTGCTTGAGTCTGGGTTTGAATACTATTGATGACAAATAAATGAACACATATTTCATGATTTTTCGAAACAACCCTTAAAAAGGGGTAAAATGGGGTGTCAGAGTTTGAATTGAAACTTTTTAAGGGCGGTGCGATTGGCTTGAGACTCGGGTTGTATATTATAGATGCAAAATAAACGGACATGGTGTTTCAGGACTTTTCGAAACAACCCTTAAAAAGGGGTGAAATGGTGTGTCGAAGTTTGTGCTGGAACTTTTTAAGGACAGGGTAGGCATGTACCGGCGTCACTTGCATACACTTCGCCACCGGCTACCCGGCACCGGCTACCCGGCACTGGCTACCCGGTCCTTTGGTCCATTTTCGTAACTATTTTTCACAACCAGTTACGAAAGAAGATTTTTTTTTACTGATTCTTAACTGGTTATTAAAAAGGAATATTTATTCCATGTACGTAACCATGTTTCATAGATATGATTTTTTTTCATGTTTTGGTAACCAGTGACGAAAATGGATGGTTTTTTTTTCATTTTTCGTAACTAGCTACGAAAATGGAACCTTGTTTTTTTTTCGTAACTGTTATCAAGCTACAAAAATGGATGCTTCTTTTCTTCTTTTTATAACACTTAGGACGATTGATATTATGATGTCGATGTTGAACTGTAACTATTAGTAGGTACTAAATGTACCAATATAATTATATTTTGTTTTTTCACTCGATCACCGTCTACGATAATAGAGACTGTTTTGTTTATCATCATCATTGGCCTTTGGTCATCTGTTACAGATGATTTAGGTGGCGTCATGTTACAGAACAGTTGTTTGAACATTTTCGTTCGTGGCTAAAGAGGCCTATGCGGGAGTGGCAGCCTCGGCTACATTTTCTACAAATAAAGGACACTGAAGACGTTACAGGGTTTTGCAGCACGTTGGTGACGTTTAGTGCGCTTATGCTCTAAATGGTCGAGCCAAGCATTATCGTGAGCAGTCACAGAGACACCGTCAGCCACGGTTTTCCTCTAGGCGTCACGATCTTCAGCCTCGCTCTCCCACTTAGAATGGTCGATATTAAATGTCGCCATGTCACGTTTCACGCTGTCTTTAAAACGCAACATTGGTCGGCCGACGGGTCTTTTTGCATCAGCTATTTCTGATAAGAGGGCTTGTCTTGGCAAACGAGAAGAGTCCATGCGATGGACATGCCCCAGCCAACGCAAATACTATTCAAATAATTATATGTGGAAACTTGTTATTAGTATCTGTCTTCTTTTAATCTATTGTCTAGCTGTAAGTTTTCCTAAAATTGAAAAACTAAAATAAAATAAATAATGTACATTATAATGTACAGTACCTACTACTTCCAGATAAATAATAGGCATTGGCTAATCTCATGTGTTCCGAATAATGGCCGATTATGAGATTATTTCTGATGTTTTCCGATACCCATTATTTATCTGGAAGTACTGTATAAAGATTACTAATAAAATTCGTAGCTGGCTACAAAACATGGAAACGTACCTACAAGGAATAAATATTTCTTTCCCAGTTAAGAATCAGTGAAAAAAAATCTTCTTTCGTAACTGGTTGTGAAAAATAATTACGAAAATGGACCAAAGGACCGGGTAACCAGTGCCGGGTAGCCGGTGCCGGGTAGCCGGTGGCGAAGTGTATGCAAGTGACGCCGGTACATGCCTACCCTGTCCTTAAAAAGTTCCAGCACAAACTTCGATACACCATTTCACCCCTTTTTAAGGGTTGTTTCGAAAAGTCCTGAAACACCATGTCCGTTTATTTTGCATTTATAATATACAACCCGAGTCTCAAGCCAATCGCACCGCCCTTAAAAAGTTTCAATTCAAACTCTGACACCCCATTTTACCCCTTTTTAAGGGTTGTTTCGAAAAATCCTGAAATAAATGTTCATTTATTTGTCATCAATAGTATTCAAACCCAGATTCAAGCAAATCGCACAACCTATTAAAAAGTAGGTACCCATAAAAACTTTGACACCCCATTTCACTCCTTTTTAAGGGTTGTTTTGAATAATCCTGAAATACATGTCCATTCATTTTGCATATTAAGTATGCGAACCGAGTTTCAAGCAAATCATACTACGCTTTAAAAAGTTTCATACAAACGTTTTCACTACTTTTCACCCCTTTAGGGGTTGAAATACGAAAATAAAATGCCTTAGTGGGTGGTTTTACTAGAAAAGAAACCTACATTACAAGTTTCAGCTTTCTAGTTTCGTTCAAGAAACCACAATTATCGCGCCATTTTTGCACCAAAACACCATTTTCGCGCTCGATTTGAACTTAGCTGTAATAGAATGAAATAAAGTACACTCCAAGAGCTTTCATATGACATATGTTTCATCACTGTTGGACAAGGGGGCTCAAAATGTCGCAACGTTCTTTCTTTTTTTTTTTTGGGAAATGTTTTTGAGATTTCTAGACGACCCTTAGGGATGATACAGGATTTTCATTAAACAATCTACAATTAAATCATCAGAGTCATAATTTCTCAGTTGGATACTTTGCATTTTTTACAGATTATTTTTCTACTATATGGTTTAGAATACATCAACATTGTCCAAGTCTTGGCAAATACCTTAGCACCAGCTTTGACTGCCGAGATGTTGACAACGCAAGCAGAGAAACTCAAGAACATACTGCATGAGAAAATAATTCTAGAAGGTATTAATCTGTTTTATGCATACTATGCGTCATGGGCTTAATTACTAGAGAGACCTATGATTAATATAACTCAAAATGTCGTAATTTAAATAATTACGTTAATGTTGCTCATATCCTTTCTCTTAATAATCAAACATTAGGAATTTTTAAACATTTTTAAACATTTAGATTTCCAAAAAGAGTCAGAGAGTGCCAAAACCTCAAGCGGGTTAAAATATCCAAAATACTTAAACTATTAAATACCAAGGAACTGCCAATGCCAACTTTAATTGATGGTGTAGAGATATTATATTGGCTTTCATTGAGGAGACGGTAGACAAGAACAGAGGATCAAGAAGCGTGATTTGTTAGAACAAAGGCATTTGCTTGAAACAGTGTCCAATACCTACGGAAAACAAAAAAGCATAAACAACGACATATTATGGAAAATATATACCTATAGCCTAACATACAAAAAAACTTATCTAATAATTATGTTACTATTGTATTTTACAATATTTACTTTTAAACAGTCCTTTACCCTGTGCCCTTTTAATTTATACAAATAAACTAGTAGTTCGCCCCGAACTGAGATCTAGCGCACCGTTGCGTTGATAGCCTATACACCGTTAATTCTGGGTCAGTTTAAAGCCAGCACCCACTGCTTGTATTGCTTAATCGTATTCGTGTCGTTGGTTTAATTTTTGAATTTGATAAGTATTTCATACGAAACTAAATAGTTGAAAAGATTAACGAAAGTGAGGAAAACACTTGGTAAGGTGTCGTAGGCGCGCAGAGCTAATGACCTAGGTATGTATGTATGACTACGACATAGCGTAGACTACGCCGTAGCAACAGCTGAGCACAGATCACGTATCTCCGTGATTTATCCTGCCTATGTTTCGTGATATTATTAATTGCAAAAAAATAGATCTCATATTTATTATTATTTTTGAGTAAGGTTATCGATATAGATTACGTAGGCGCCGGCTTTAAACTGACCAAAAATAAACGGTGTATAGCCTATATAGATTTGGACTTGTTTCTTATTAACCTATACCTACGTTAAGTAATACTTGTTGTGTTTAATTATGTCTAATGCGCTAGCTTAGTATAGTAAAGATTACAGGCATGCATGCAATATATTTAGTCGTGTCTATTTTTTATATTCAATTATAGTCAAGGTAGGTATACAGGTTGTGGCAAATTTCCATAGCACAACCTATTCACCTATCAAGTTTCATGCAAATTGGATAAGCGGTTCGATAGTTATTCGAGAACATAAAAGTGAAACATACAAATATACAAAGCAAAATCACCTAACTTGCCACTAAGATCTTCGCTCGCTTTGCTCGCTCGATCGATTAAATCTTACCGGTTTTGTTTTTGGAATCTGAACCACTGAAAAGTCCTTTGAGGATGATCAATCCTTACTTTACAGACGTACACAACAGGGACGCTCTGACGCGGTTCATCCGGTACGTGGAGGCGCGGCCGTGCCGGTTCCGCGTGTGGAAGCTCATCCCCCTGAGCGCAGACCTGCTCGGCATGGTGCTCAGCTTCTGCGTCACCTACCTCATCGTCATTATTCAATTCACTAATTTTAAATAAGGAAAGTATTTTGTAACTTTATACTACTTCACTAAGGCTCACTTGCGCGAGTTAACCCGGGTTAGGTACTTAAAATTTTAATTCTGATGATGGAAAGTTAAATCTAACGAGTTTAAGCTAACCCCGGGTTAGAATGTGAAAAAGGGACGATCAAGTAAGTCTGTATATAGTATAGGTACCGTAGTGTAAAAGAGATAGACATACAAGTTTCATGTTTGTTCATTCGTTCATCTTTGATATTACACCTGTGGTAAGTGATAGATAGATAGATAGATAGATAGATAGAAATTTATTTTTAGCACACACGGTATAAAAAACAGAAGGTACAGAAGAAGAAGAAGCAAGGGCGGGTATAGACTAAAAGTAAAAACACAGGTAGGTACATAGGTAGGAACAAATAAGAAAAACACAAACACTGAAAAAATAAATGGACAGTAGGTACCTACCTAGATACTTAAAAATACTACAGAACAGTAGCAGTAGTACTTTTATTCTAAGGTAATAGCCCCCCCCCATGGAACACAAAGCATCATGATGGATATTGTGTGGCTAAAAAAAGGGCCAATCTCAGCGTAGTTTACTTCCGAACACAGTGGTAAGGAAGTAACACTGATTTTCAGATTGGACCAGATTAATCCGTGCAACACTACAGAGCGAAGTAACACGCAAGACATAAAAAATATTATAATCAATAAATAGATAAATAAATTTAAAAAAGTACCTATACAATTGATGATAAACTATATACGTATTATGCAAAGATAAGATAAACTATACTATACTAGTAATTGTAGGATAGAGAAAAATAAATAAATAGAATAAATTAACCACATCGAGGAAATGAGCTGGCAAGTCAATGTCAGCGAACTGACATTGACTTTGACGTACCTACGGGTGCTATGCCACGTGCCACGTTAGAAAACGTGGCAAAATAAAAATACCAAAGCATGCGCATGACATTATTTATTTAAGTGCACCAACATTTTGAATGTTTCCACCAATAAAAATAAAGAAACGTCGGGTTCGTTATTTAGTTAACCCAGAATCGTGCAAACGGGCCTGAGCGAACTTACTTATTTAAATTTAAGACGTTGAATTATAGAAGAGTGTATTATAGATTTTAATCGCTTCTGATATTGCTTGATTAGATTAGATGTTATTAGTTATCTTAATTATGTAAAGTCTATTGTAAATTATTTGAGAACACATCATTAAAATATAATGTTTAATCAAATTGGACTCATCATTATTATTCATTCACCTAGCACTAAAAGAAACAAAATGTATAGGTATACATATATCTCACACTTCAAATTCTTTAAGATTTTGAAAATGCATCCCGAAATCCTATAATGTCATCCAGTTTTAAGTGTTTGGTGAAAAATTAAGTTATATATAATTTAGGTAATGTAACTGAGCATTGAGCTGACCAACACTTATGCTTATTACATATTAATGACATTAAAATTAATGACAAGTTTGCCACTTGCTCACACAAACATATTGAAATTTCGTGGGAGTACAAGTAAATACATTATGTACTTCGTAAGAGGAAAAAAATATGTAGTGGATGTAATAACCGACAATTTAGGTAATAATTTAACATACTAGTTCCACCCTCGCGGCTTTACCCGCATATTGATGATTTATGGTGATAATGATGACGATGATGAATAGTAGACTTTCATCTTAAAATGGAATTAAACTCACATGCAGAAATATGTTTTAAATTCGACACAGCATCATGTAGCCCCAAGCTAAGCAAATCTTGTGTTACTGGAATCACATGACTGACATACATTGTGTTTTTCTTTTAGTCTATCCCCGCCCTTGCTTCTTCTTCTTCTGTACTTTCTGTTTTTACCGTGTGTGCTGAAAAAAAATTTATATCTATCAATCTATCTACATACTACTTACAGAACAACTAGGTAAAACAAACTTTACTGCGTAAGCACTTATTCTGATAACTTCCGCTTTATTAATTTCTGTGTCGTGTTCTACGCAACATAAAGCAATTAATTATATGAAGAGTTTTAATTTTATTGGAATCTGCTATGTAGGTACCTATCATTTATATGTAACTTGTTGAAAAGGCTGGAAGTGTTGCATAAGTTCTTTTTCGCATAAAAATATAATCAGTTATAGAAAGTAATCTTATTCCAAAGCTTAATATTATTTATCATGGATTTGGGAACAGTGGACGTCATATCTCCGAACAGGAAGTATCAGAGCAATGAATACAAATATATGACGTTACTTTTGAAGGCTTTGCAAATACTCTTTGGCTTAGATTTTGGTTCCTTTCGGCAAAAATCATTGAAGTTTCGATTGTTTTTGCATATTATCACCTTCATCAATTGCGTTGTTTTAGTTTTCATATTTACTTTCGCATATTATATCAGCGATTATTACTCGAACATTTATTGGACCGCTCTATACTTTTTGGAATATTTGTTCGTGATTCTGACATTATCACTTTTTAAGCGCGGTACAACATTTATGGATCTACAAGAAACTTTAAAAGAAATTGATGTTAAATTACAAGTCGATTTTGCAATAAATCATACAGAATTAAAATTTATCTTGGTGATACTCTTTATCTTCTTGGATCGATCATTTCTTTCTGGTATATACTATTATGTGGCAATGAATCAATCTAACGGTTTTGAAATAGAGATTTACGTGGGTGTGTTTCTAAGCTCTTGTGTAGATGTGTCTCTCTCTAGTTATTCGTTTGTGTTATATTCACTGTACTTGCGTCTTGCGAAGCTTTCACCTATGGTGGAGACAATTGATGATGTCGATTTCGTTCAGCGTCTGTACAAAACAATTATTGATACGGTGGAAAAATATAAGAACGCCTACGACACATTAGTAAGTGATTTCTTACTTAAATGAAACTTTTAAGTGCTAATTATTTAAAACGATGTGTATTACATTAATTGAATTTAATAGAATAAGTGCCGCATCAGGAAAACGAAAAAAAAACATGACTTTGACTTTGATTTTAATTATTAATTAAATCTGTCGGTCTTAATGAAAACACAGTTTTAAAACTTTGGCTGATATAATTTTTATATCCACTTCTGTGTTTAACTATTTAATTATTTGTTTTAAATTTAATCTTACATACATTACGTATGTGTTGTTCACAGTTCATGATAATGTTACTAAGCAATATACCGCAAATCATGGCAACGATATATTTCACCCTGAGACAGTTGCAAATCAAAGCTGATATGGTATGTTTTTCACTTATGTTCTTTAAGGTGGAATCAGATGGTTCACTTTTCGTTAATTTCTGTTTTTGATTCGGCATCTTTCACTAGGAATGGAGCGTCTGAACAAAGAACGAAATAAAAATGAAAATTGAATTCATTTATGAACCAATTCAACAATGTTGGACGGTTTATTCGCATCTTTCACGCACACTACGAATGAACGAAAAATGAACCGTCTGAACACGAAAGAGAACGCTCACTCGAAGTCGGCCATCCAAGACGCACGACTTCATTCAATGACATATTTAAAGCATTACGTCTAAGCCGTGTGAACATGGAATGAAAGAAAAATTAATCATTCTCTCCAGTGAACATGCATCACATTTTTGATAGTCAAATTGCTTTTCTTTGGGAAATAATTTTAAGATTTTTAGATGACCCTTTTATATAATAGAGGATTTTCAGTAAACAGTCTACAATTAAATCATCATAGTCATTTCTCAGTTGAATACTTTGCATTTTTTACAGATGGTTTTTCTAGTATTTGGCTTAGAATACATCAACATTGTCCAAATCTTCGTAGTCAACTTAGCACCAGCTCTGACTGCCGAGATGCTGACAACGCAAGCGGAGAAACTTAAGAACATACTGCATGAGAAAAGAATTCTAGAAGGTATAAATCTGTTTCTATGCATACTATTACCTTCACTCACTTTATGTGTTCACGGACTGGACGGAGGTGGCGCAGGACAGAAGCTGGTGGCGTTCTATTGTGTCGGAGGCCAAGACCCACTTTGGGGTCGACGCGCCGAGATTGTAAGTAAGTAAGTAATACTATTACCATGTGCGGTGCAAAAAGGCTTTCGAAAAAAGAACGACAAATTCGAACATAATATTTGCACATCAAAACGGTACAAATGATAACTTTAACCGTTTCAATAGACACCATAACTCATACATACATTCATAAAACCCGCATTTTACCTATTTTTTAGGGTGGCAGAGATGTTGCACCTACATATATGGTGATCTCTGCATAATCTTAAAAGCTTTGTACGTGTTTATTAACATTGTATCGGCGTGTGCCATAATACCTAAAGGTTCCCCTGTAACCAGTCTACTACTATCTCACCCTCATAGCTCGGTAGTAGTTTTCCATATCTGTAATAGACCTGCCCAGACTCGGGGCTACCCTTAACAGCATTTTTATAGTGCTATACAGGGTAGTCGCCGGAATGTGCGTCCACCACAATAGATCAATTTCAAAAAGTTGTCAATAGGGCCTCTGTTTGTTGGGTTTACCTAATTTGTGCCGACTTCCTCTACCCTGTGCCATTTTAATTTATGCATAATAAATTGAATCTTACCGGTTTTGTTTTGTTTGATCCATTGAGGATGATCAATCCTTATTTTACAGACGTACACAACAGGGACGCTCTGACTCGGTTCATCCGGTACGTGGAGGCGCGTCCGTGTCGGTTCCGCGTGTGGAAGCTCATCCCCCTGAGCGCAGACCTGCTCGGCATGGTGCTCAGCTTCTGCGTCACCTACCTCATCGTCATTATTCAATTTACACATTTTGAGTAACAAATGTCGTCGCAAAATTTTGACTACTTCACTAAATGAACTTACTTATTTAAATTTTAATCACTTCGTATGTTGTTTGATTAGTTTAGATTTTATTATAGATCTAGCGAGCGAAACAAGCGAAGATCTTAGTAGTAAGCTGGGCGATTACGCTATCTAAAGTTGAATGTTTCACTTTTAATTTTTCGCATAACTATCGAACCGTTAATCCAATCTGCATGAAACTTGGTAGATCAATAGGTTACTGGGGAGCATTTTGAGCTTAACCGATAAAGGGGTTGTAAATGTACCTACTGGGTTCCTAAGGGGAAAAAAAAAGTTATATAAATTAAAATGAGTGGGGTGTTAAAAAGGACTTAATTTGAACGGACTTCATTTGAACTTTGCAAAATGGTTTTCATTTTTATTCTAAGATGTACTTACTTATAGTTTTTTAAATACAACCAAAAAAAATTAAGAGACCACTGTAATTTCAGCTCCCCTTTGTTAGGGTTTCGATGTGTTCGTAGTTCAGGTTAACTGGTAATAGAAAGAGAGTGGTATCGTTGTGATTTGCAATTATTTTAGATGCTACTTGATATTTTTGAATAAAAATAGTTGTTCCTAAAAATAAACTAATTGCAAATAAAAAATTAGATGCGATGACAATAATGTATTACATGCATGCAAGAAATCTTTACCACAATGAGCTAGCGTATTAGACATTGAGTAGTAGACATCAGAAGTAGCACTTAAACTTATAGGTAGTCAGGAACAAGTTTAAATCTAGGCTACCATCAAATCAACGGTGAGCGAGATTTCAGTTCGGGGCGAACTACTAGTATTATCTAAGTATTTAAAGTCCATAGTATAGCTTTGAAATGTCTAAATATTGTTGTACTAGTCTATACGTGGACAAGATAAATGTTGCATTTTCTATAGTCGATTATCGTTAAGTAGTTTGCATTTTCACACATTTCTTTTAGATTTTGAAAATGCTTTCCAAAAATTTTAAAACCTATTGTCATCTAGCATGCAGCTGATGTGACGAATTTTAATGAAAAAATAAGTTATAATTTTTGAAACTATCATGGTTACGAACACAATTATTATTGTCAACAAGCAAGCAAACTCAATAATCATGGTAATGATCCCGTTGATAGTAATAAAAAACAAGTTATTTTTAAGGTAATATAACTGAGCTATGACCTGATCAACACTTTTTGCTGATTGCTTAAGGCGGCGCCGGCGGTTAGAGTTGGAAACCGAGACCAGAGACCGGCACAGGAGACCGTTGTCATTTAAACTGACAGGTCTTTATCTCCTGTCTCTTTTGCGCGCCCCTACAAAGCTTGCAGCCTGTCTATGGTCTAGGTCTCCGATCTCTGTCTCGAGCGCGAACCGCCGCCTTTACGTAAAACACTATAAGCAAGAAGATTCTAAACTACGTAACTGGAGTGCTAACTGACATTTAATGTACAAAGGATTTTGAACCTTATCGCGACTGAACAACGATCTATTATCATTTAATCTTGGTTATAACAAATACAAATACAAATACATTTATTTACCAAAAGAGAATACAACACATACAAATATTACTGATGGTCCCCGCACTAGGGCGAGCCTGTATCGCGGGATAAGGATTGTTGGTCTTGTTGAGAGGCTTTCTTGGGTGCTTTGTCTCTTTCACACAGTTGCAAAAAGAAAGAGACACACCGCCCAAGTTTTATTTCAAGCGGACCTTGTTTTCTGTCTCAGTCAGCGTTCCGGGTACGTAGTATAGAAATTCCTTGACTATAAGTAAGTAATTACATTAATCTAATATTTTATTCTCTGCTGTTTTCATAAAACTTCATTGTAATTCATTGTATTTTCAACAGAAAAGGTCAGAAGTACAAACAGTTAGTAGTTTTCCTTTGAGTAGTCGTTTTTTATTTCTTTGAAAATTTATCAATTCAGGTAAAATTCTTAGATATTGAAATACGAAATTCTTGGATTTATAAAATATGAATTTTAAAGAATTTAAATTATTGGCATTAATTTTGAAAACTTTGCAAATACTATTTGGCTTCGATCTTGGTTTCTTCTCGCACAAACCGTTTATGTTTCGGTTGATCCTAATTATATTTTCTTTCATCCATAGCGTTGTTGTTGGTGTGTTTATATTCTTGGAAATGTGTAAATATGAACTCAACTTCTTCTCTTCTTGGACAATTCTTTCCTTCTTGACGTATTTGTTAACGATTCTGTTATTGACATTATTGAAGCGCGGCACAACATTTATGGATCTTCAAGAAAGTTTAAAAGAAATTGATGTCATATTACGAGTTGATTTCTCGTGCTATCACACCGAGTTAAAATTGATCTTGACAATTTTATTAATCTACATTGAACGATTATTTGTTGATCTTTTTTACTTTTTCATGTCTACTGATGACGTTGGATCATTATGGGCCGATTACGCATTTGTGTTTCTAAGTTCTTGTCCAGATATATTTCTTTCTTGTTACACTTTTATGTTTTATTCACTGTATTTGCGATTAGCAAAGCTTTCGCCTATGTTGGAGGAAAATGATGATTTTCATTCCGTTTGGCGTTTGTACAAAACAATTGTTGATACGGTGGAAAAATACAAAAGAGCTTTCGACCCCGTGGTAAGTCTGCTTTATCTATGTGCATAGCAATTTGTAAACAGCTAGCCTAAAAACAAAGTTTCATTATTTAAATGTCAAAATTATAAAATAGATACAATTCAATTTCAATTTCAATTTATTTATTTATGATACACAGGTGGTTACATGGTAGATGTTTATAAATATTTAAAGTGCACTGTGATCTGCCACTAGGCGTACAAATCTTGTTATTTAAATTATGTAGGTTAATTCAAATAAAAATAGATTTTCTAACTAATAACGGGATATTTACCATGATTTTTGGATTTTAGAGTTTCCCGATATTTCGGCACAGTTGCATGCGCCATGATCACGGTAAACTGAAGTTTTTGCGAGTTTGTGGGTAATCACTGGCAGACGAAACGGTCTACCCTCTTTCTAAGTCTTTTACTACGTCGAACATCAGTACCACCGGTCTCACTTTCGAACGCAACTCGATCGCGGCACACAACACTCACAGTATCCAACTTCACATCTGGTATTGGACTTTTTCGATTTTTGCACAATCGCACCACCGGATTCCAAGCAACCGAGAGTTTAAAACCGTCTTCTCGATTGAAATTCCGGTGTTTGGTAATTTCTATGGCTTCCTGTACCAATCTTGGTATATAATGTCGCTCCGTTGAAATTACCTGTGGATTGTGCAACTCGATCCAATGGTTTGAGCCTGATTCTATGAGATGTTCCGCTATAGCCGACTTCTGCGTATCTACATTCTTTACTGCCCTGATATGTTCCTTGATCCGACAGCTTATGGTTCTTTTGGTTTGGCCTATGTAACAGCTCCCGCAACTGCATTTGATCTTATACACACCTGGTTTTTCGAGTGGGAAGTGGTCTTTTGGTGAGCACAGGTAGTGTGCAATCTTTTTAAAAGGTGTAAAGACTGTTTTCACACAGGATTTTTGCAGGACGCTGACTCACATCACCACCCAAGGCAGCTAAACTCTGTGGTAACATCGCTTACTAATCGTGCATTCGACCTGTGCGATGAGTATAGCCTAAACAGTGAGCTAGCACATGTTCAAAATGTTTTACGCAGGAATGGCTACAAGATACGATCATTTTCAACTTGCCCAAAGCCTAAGCCCCGGAAATGTATGGTAGATCGTAAACCAGCGTTCCTGCCCTATATAAAAGGAGTGACGGATAAAATAGCAAACGTCCTGCAAAAATCCTGTGTGAAAACAGTCTTTACACCTTTTAAAAAGATTGCACACTACCTGCACTCACCAAAAGACCACTTCCCACTCGAAAAACCAGGTGTGTATAAGATCGACTGCAGTTGCGGGAGCTGTTACATAGGCCAAACCAAAAGAACCATAAGCTGTCGGATCAAGGAACATATCAGGGCAGTAAAGAATGTAGATACGCAGAAGTCGGCTATAGCGGAACATCTCATAGAATCAGGCTCAAACCATTGGATCGAGTTGCACAATCCACAGGTAATTTCAACGGAGCGACATTATATACCAAGATTGGTACAGGAAGCCATAGAAATTACCAAACACCGGAATTTCAATCGAGAAGACGGTTTTAAACTCTCGGTTGCTTGGAATCCGGTGGTGCGATTGTGCAAAAATCGAAAAAGTCCAATACCAGATGTGAAGTTGGATACTGTGAGTGTTGTGTGCCGCGATCGAGTTGCGTTCGAAAGTGAGACCGGTGGTACTGATGTTCGACGTAGTAAAAGACTTAGAAAGAGGGTAGACCGTTTCGTCTGCCAGTGATTACCCACAAACTCGCAAAAACTTCAGTTTACCGTGATCATGGCGCATGCAACTGTGCCGAAATATCGGGAAACTCTAAAATCCAAAAATCATGGTAAATATCCCGTTATTAGTGTTTACAATGTTTGCAACCATGATAGTTTCAAAAGTTTTATTTTCTAACTAGATACGATGATTAAATACCTCAAATAAAATGTACACAAAATGTTGCTTTACAGTATTTGCTTATATTCCTATGGAATGTACCGCAAGTCATGTCGTCGATATATTACACCATGAACAAATTGCGAAAGCAGACTGATGTGGTATGTTCTTCTTGTTTATTCAGAGCTTATTCACTTATGTATTTATTTAGTCTAATAACGATTGTTACAGTAATACATTTTCGAAGTACAGTACATACATAATTAAGTACTATGGGTATCAAGTATATAGGTAATAGTCCTCCTCATCGATTTCGACGACGGCGACCCTGACTATAGTAACTTTTATATTTACAATTTATTTATTTATACCAAATTGCTAATCTTTTTTTTTTCTTAAAGTATTGCTAATCTATCTAAAACTAAAGCTAGGGTACGTACTTAATTTATGTATTTACAGCAAAATTATTTATTTTCTAACGTGAGCCCTAATGTGGCTCGCTAGACCGAACTTTGTCTTAAAGACTCTATCGCAAGAAATGCAAAAGAGTTGACCTTGTGAATTGTACGTGTAAGAATAGGAGGGCTTGGGTCTTTCTTTTTGAATTTGGTATTTTAGGTCAAGTGTATTGAACCTATTTTCCTCAAAAGTTTTTATATTTTTATGGATGGTAGAGCGCCATGAAGACCTCTTAGAAGCGAGCTCCTCCCAGCCTGTCGGGTCAATGGCACATGCGTTTAGGTGTCTTTTGAACACGGCTAACTACCTAACCCTAATACGGCTCGCTAGAAAAAAACTTGGTTTTAAATACCCTACGACACGTCTGGCAGTAGAGTTGGCCCGCGGATTTACGAGTATATGCGTACGAGGGCTTAAGTCTCTTTTTACTGCATAACCTCTTAAAGGTAAACACTGAATGTAAAATATAACAAGTAGGATAAAAAACATAAAACTTAAATATGAATACAAAAACCACAGATTTTTCAAACAACAATAAAATTCTTACGAGTTATAGTAGGTTTTCGTCCGAATTGTTTAGTTCGGAATAATTCTTCTTCGTCTCTATGCAGGATGGACGCATTTTCAAAAACAATTCATTCAATAACCGTGGTTTGTATTTCAGATGACTTTCGTGACACTGGGTGTAGAATACTCATACGTTCTCGAGGTCTTGGTGCTAACTATAGCACCTGCACTGACAGCCGAGATGCTGACCACGCAAGCGGAGAAAATTAAAACTATACTGCATGATAAAATATTTCATCCAGGTATTCCCAGTTTCGATATTAACTCTTAGGGTCGAAGCACACGAATCACACGCCTTAGCCACAATCACTACGACCTGAAGCTAGAAGCTACAAAGGTGTGGTAATCACCCCAGTCAATCGTGTGCGGCGAGTCTATATAAAATGTATAAAAACTACAGGAAATAGCCCGGTGGTGGTGTTTTGTGGTTGTGGTCGGTGGCCCAGGTAAGGTGGTGGTTCGCGCCCAAGACTGAGACCGGAAACAGAAACCGGAGTCTAAGACCGGAGACCGAGACAGGAGACCGTTGTCATATAAACTGACGGCTCTCTGTCTCGTGTCACTTTCGCGCGCTCTTAAGCTACGTACAGATAGCGCGTACCCTGGATACGCGTAGTCAGTTTACGCGTATCCAGAACGCCAAGTCTGTACCTGTAGCTACGCGTACATTCTTGGGGAACGCGTACCGCGCAGCGCGAGCCTCGATTGACCTCGCGTACAGGTTCGCGGCGGTCTTTACTGGAGCTGTACTCGTATCCAATGTACGCGTACACTGACTACGCGTACACAGGGTACGCGCTATCTGTACGCAGCTTTACAAAGCCTGTCTCTGGTCTCAGTCTCCATTGTCGGTTTTGGGCGCGAACCGTCATCTTTACTATTAGTAAACTTCTCTGCTTAGATCAATAAAGATTGTCATTGCAAAATGCATTAGAATATTTATTTGCGTTAAATGTATTTACAAGGAACAGCAAGTTTTTGTTAGATTTATCTTATTTGTTTGTTGATTTATTTGTGAATATTATACAGCCCGTCTCATCCAAGCAACAAAGATGAAACTTCATCTGTGTCAACCTTGTCCAAGGCTATTCATTTCATTTCGTTGGTATAGAACTCGCAAATGTTTTGACATTTGTGAACTTGTGTGCATTTTTTTTTGCGGAACTAGACAAAGTGATGAAAGCAGTACCTAATTTCATTTCACAGAGGTGCAACACAAGGAATCTCTGGCGCGATTCATCCGGTACGTGGAGGCGCGGCCGTGCCGGTTCCGCGTGTGGAAGCTCATCCCCCTGAGCGCAGACCTGCTCGGCATGGTGCTCAGCTTCTGCGTCACCTACCTCATCGTCATTATTCAGTTCACTATTAAGTAACAAGAATATTTACAGATACTTGATTACTTGGCTCTTGACCAAACTTAGTTATTAAAATTTTTGAAATTGAAATAATGTAATCGTAAAGATTTAAATCGCTTCTTAGGTAGGTAATTTGATTATATTAAATTTTATTTAACTGTCGTAGTAATGTAACGTTCACGTAAATAATAATTTTGGTTTGTCTATGTTAGTACATTAAAAATATGAAATTGAAATACTTTTTTAATTACCCAGACTACCAGTTGGCAAGCCGCCGAAAAGGAACAAAAATGAAGTGAATCCATTGTTTCGTAGTACCTACATAATTCGGAACTTATAAGTTCCGACCGAAGAAAAAGGGTGAAGGCGGCCCGCGGTAAGGGACAATAAACATTGCGCTTCGTCTCTTTTTTTCACAAGACTTTTGTATTTCCTTCTTTGTTTTGTGTAAGTGAGAAGGAACGTGTCGAGCAATCTAAATATGTAAGTACTAGGGCTATGCTATGGCGGACATCCATTTAAATTTAGACCACTCTCAAAACTTCGGTGAACTTCAACGATCTATCAAAGCAAGCTATGCCACTAGTGCTTCGCTTACAGTCGTTCATGTTTCGTTTAGGCTGAAACTCCACCAAAGCGGAGATAAATGTGTGAGATGATTTTTAAACAAACAATAGAATTTCGTTATTCAAACATGTCATCTCGTCTTTTGAAATTCTATTGGTTGTTTAAAACACATCTCACACATCTCCGCTTTGATGGAGTCTCAGTCTTATTCATGAAAATCTCAGCTTGCTTTAGACATTCTTGAATGCAGTATATCTTAAAACTAAGCTTGCGCTACTCGATGCCGTTAAGACAAGCAGGATCAGTGGAATCTCGACCATTCGCGCGGATGGTTTTATAACTCGAATACATAATTTATTACCGGTACGTCTGATGTACTAAAACTTGGAGTGGAGACGTGAGATCACTTACTAAAGTTGAGTAGGTATGTAGTTATTTCAGAGGGAACGAACTCGGTTCTGAAACAAAAACAAGAGTTCTAAACGTTGAAAGAAAACATGGTAAGGAAATTAGTTATCTTTCTGATAAGGTCGGTGGGCTTACAAACCTGTGACGTATGGAATGTTAACTTCTGCAAAATGTGGGCATGTACCAAATAATGTTCATCTGGCCATCCTCTTAAACAGCTTCATAGGATCTTAAAATGTCTTAAGCTATGAAGAATATGTTTAAGTTACCTTGGGAATAAAGTTGTTATCTTCATTTATTTCATAATTATTTCTACTTTGGCAGCACGTTCTGAGACTCCAATTTGAATTTTTAACCCCACTGGTGGGGAGGGCTAGTGGGGTCGTTGGGATTATATCAAATTTTTAGATATTTTACAAAATTTTCTTCGTACATCCGAATTCCACATAAAACTATCCCGGATTTGCCAAATGCACTCCGCAGAACTGAATACGCTAGTGCCAATAAACTGGCTTCTGTTCTGTTTATGACTATTTCTAAAAGAAACTTTCCGGAACTAGGTATCTACTTGTTGATCTAGAATATAGTTTTGCGATTATGATCTAGCTTTAGGACTTAGAAGAATATTTAATAGTACGAATCACAGCATGGTGTTTTTTGCTAAATCTGCACACATAATCAGTTGTCAGATTATCAGATCATTAAAGTCAACTGCTTATTAAGAGTACTTATTCACACACTTCCTGATTAATTGGTTTTGTGCTCTATCACCAATTTATGACTTTGTGACCCTTAGGAATAAATTCCATTGCGAAGCGCACCGTCATACACCTGTTATTTATTTATTGATTTATTTAATACAGTTATTTGTGACAGAAAGCTTACAGTAAAAACCAAAGTGCTAATTATCTTAATTAAAACTTAAATACATTTTCAGAGAATTAAAAATAGCGGAAGGACTGTCATTAAAAATGTCTTTAAGTTGGACCTCGTGTACGTACATACATATATGCATTCAGTAGAGTAAGCGCGTTCAGGGTTGGTGCGTTGTTCGCATGATGGGTAAGAGGTGTATGGAATCACTGGTTATCACTTGCTTTTATCGGTTCTTCAAAATTTGACCTACCAACTGTCATTTTCATAAAATTATGCTAATTTTAAAAGCCATTACCTACATGATAGTAATGTAAGAAAACACTGTCCCATAATTTTAATACTTTAATGGTCTCGCTAGAAAAAAAAAACTATTTTGTTTCTATAAAACAGCTCAACATTTTAACGAATAAAAATTTTAAAAATTATAAAACATTGCATCAAATCCCAAACTAAGCAATACTTGTTACATGAGAATAAGATAACACAAATTGTTATGCCACTTAAAAACAAAACACATCAAATTTTTAAACACTACTAATTTACTATTAATAATGTTTATTTATTTATAACAACCAGAAACAATTTCATAAACACACAATTCGTTTTCACAAAAGGTGAATAAAACTCACAATAAAGGTGTCAAGTCAAACTGTGACGCTTACTAAAATCAAAGATTTCTATAATATAGTATAACATCTTTCTGATAAGAATCGACACACGTTCAGGCCATTGACATATTTTTGCTGTCAAATTACTAGGAAAAATGCTGCGATTCTCATTGACCGGGTAGTTACTCGGAATATTGACTTGAGCTATTTAAAAGTGAACTGTATGACGACGATGAGGTAAGTGACGCAGAAACTGACGACCATCCCGAGCAAGCTTGCATCGAGCGGTATCAGCTTGCATACGCGGAACCGGCAGCCGCGCGCATCCACGTAGCGGATGAATCGCTCGAGTTCGCGGCATAGCATACTATCTTCTGAAAAATTGTATAAATAATTTGGATCAGATCACATTTGGATGGAGAAAACTAAAGACTAGTTTTATTAAATACTTGATTTTTTTTTTGCAGACTAATCTAAAAATTTAGTTCTTAACTCTATAAAGACTATGCATTTGCGTATTCTAGTTCTAAATTGGTATAAATTCGTTGTGAGTGACATCGGAAATCGCCTTGAAATCGCATATAGGTAACTTTCTGCATCACAATCTTGAATCTAACCTTGTTGCTTCAGTAGAATTTCATGAAGAATGACTTTGATTTGCTTGGCTTGTGACGCTAGCGAGCCGGCGCAGATAGCTGGCAATATTGTCAGCAGCAACAACTCACAGTCGATAATGCACAGCACGCTATCAGATCCTTTAAACATCTGAAAAAAAATTAGCAGTAATCATAAATTCTGCAAGAAGGCACAAGACGCCGAAAATCTGAATGGCATGGTAAGTTAGACGTGAGATGGAAACTTTGTTGGATTTTGTACTAATTAATTTACAATTAATTGTACGCATAAGTTTTATTGTTCTGTTTGTTTTCCTAATAAATAAATAAAAACTAATTTAATTACATAAAACAAATATTGTACTAACCCTTGTATCTCTAATAATCTGAATCATGGTGAGCGTAATGATCATCGCTTGGGGAACATTGAACATCAAAGACGATATCAACTGAAATCAATATAAAAATTAAAGCACATTTTTCCCATTTTTGCTTAGCAAAAAGAAATAAAGATTTAAAAAAAACTGAAATCGTGTATAATTTAATCATATTAAAAGAAACTGAGCAGCTGATGATGACGGGCAGGGTTGACGGCAAACGACCAAAAGGGCGTAGCCCTACGAAATGGACTGACCAAAACCAAACATCTCTTGACATCAAGTTTCACAATGCTCTCCATGAAGCCAAGTATAGAACCAGGTGGCGTGGAATTGTCAGAAACAAGACTTAGTTGCTTCCGCGGGGGAGTCACAACCTTCAGTAATGAGGAATGCGACGCGAGGAGGAGGAGGAAAAGAAACTGAATAAGATGGACCGGAGAGCTAAAAAACACACAACGGCAGTAGTAATACAGTGTCAAAAAATACAAGGTGAAAATTATACAAAGTTAACTAAGAAAATAATCGCGCTTCCGTGCTTAAACGTGCTTAACGTGCACGTTAATTTGTTGGTCCTGATTTTTAAGTCGTAAGCCATGACGGAGGCGGCCTCCAGGCGGCCTAAACAAACCACACTAGAGTTACCACTAGCCACCAAAAACCACTAGCTCATATAAACATACATACAAAAGTACATTAAAAACTTTGATGTCAATACAAACTAAGAAAATTTTTATAAGATTGTTCATTTCCAATGAAACACAAATGAAATGAAATGAAAAAGCTTTATTGCAACACAAATACATATAGGTACTTAATATACCTAAGGTTGCAAATGGCGGTCTTATCGCAAAAGTCGATTTCTGAAATGATTTTCTATTGTGTCTGGAATCTCAACACAGGGGAGGTTAAAACAACAAACTACATTAATATTAACCATGTAAAACGAATACTTTATTTATTTATACATACCACTGGATCAAACGCTTCTTTATGCTGCTCAGCAATATCAACGATCGATCTATAAAGATACTGCATCGACAGGAACCCCGTCTGCTTTGTCTTCAGGAGCAGCTTTAAATTTCTCATTCGACAATTGATCGCACAAAACATGAAAGCGTACGTCACACGCACTATATCTATCCCCAGGTGAGTTATTACATACAAAGAAGCATTTAATGAAATTATAAGTGGATAATCTTGTACTTCTTCTAATTTTGAAAAATAAGTAGTTGACATCCATAATCTGTATGCAAAACATGTAAGCATACAAACTAAAAGCTTTATTTCCAAGTAATCTGACGATTGATTCACGTTCAATCCTGAGTCTATAGCGCGCAAATTTTGAATCAAGTTGTAAGTTGTTGTCTCTTTTTTTATTCGCATCAAAATTACCACATACGACAAGTACTGGATGAAAATAAGTGAAAACCACAACAGATAAGTTTCTCGGGCGCGGATCAAATACAAACTCGATATTGTAAAAAAAGAAAAAACAGTACATTGGATAAATGTAACAAATTTGAAGCAATTAAATCCAAAAACATTGAATTCGATAAACCCTAAGTTTAAACCCAAAAAAACGTTTGCAAATTTGTAAAAGAATACCATACATTTAAAAGAAATATCCTTATCGTGGTACAATGAATTATTTGTTGTTTTTTGTCTAGGGGCTATTTCCGACATTGTTATTTAAAAATAGTCTAATTCAAATAATTTTAATATTTCGTTTTAAAAATATTTATTACCAAATGCCCTATAAAGTCTAATATAGTGTTTCAAAGTTGGACTAAAAAAATTATGTCCCTATGTTTCAATTCACATCCACATTGTTTCACAAGATTGATTGATTTGACTAAAGTTTCTAGACTAACAGTTGTCTATAAATTAAGTTAAATCTATTTTTGTTTAAGAACATAGACGTTAAATTAAATTAGTACTACTAAAAGTCATTTGTTTTCCTTGTTTGTTACCGTGGTAACAACATAATGAATTGATTAGAAAGATAACAGAAAATATAAGTACTTTATAAGAATGGATCTATTTATGTAAGATGTCCTTACAACTTTAGTTGATATGATAAAAGATAATTGATAGAGAGATGAAATGCTAACTGATTTATTGATATTGATTAGTGAATACACGGGACGGCGGTCGAACGCGTAGGTACTGATAGCTTAATGCTTAGGTAGTATAAAAATGCACCGCATGCAAAGGTGCTAAATGTGCAATTTACATAATATTGTACAATTTATTTCCAAAAACTTAACTACCTACTAAATAATTTACATAACTTTATATGACCAGTTGAGCCATCCAGGGTCGTTTTAAACGATCTATATGTAGCTCAACTGATCCAAGCTACTGCTAATCGGAAACTTGGCCAAGATAATGGGCAAGGTTGATTAGATACAAGTAGGTAATTTTAATAAATCCCAGCCTGGCCTAAAATCTTCAGTTTGGAACCAGAAGCTCTTTTTTTTTCTTAAAATTTTTTTTTTAATGGTAGGGTAAAAGTTGAAGAGATTTAAATAAAATATACTTACTTCAGGTCAACACACACTTTAATACTGATATTTAAAAAAATGTTACAAGAAATAATCACTAAAATTTGAATCTTAATTACTTCCTATGTCATATTATAACTTTTGAAACTCTCATGAAACGAACATCAATATAATTATTATCAACGGGATAATTACCTCACTAATAATGAAACTCAATAATCATTAATTATCCCGTTGATAATAATATTAATTAAGTCAAACCCTTTAAAGCACGAAGTAGCTGAAAAGGAAAAAATTGTGTGTATTAGTGCATTTAATATAAGCATCAATCAAACATTTATCTTATACTTAGTAAGATTTACGGAGATGAAATAGATAGCAGAATCACTAAAATCTGAGCTATAAAACCAGCTTTACACACAAACATAATGGTGCAAACACACGCTGGGCTCTAGGCCGCGAGCGAGAAGGTAAATCGATGCAAGGCGAGAACGATAGAGAGGCAGTGCGATCCTGGGCCAGCGTGTGTTTGCACCTTAAGATTTAACACCATTATTAGGGAGACTTAAAGCGGTTTGCTCAATGATTCCAAATTGTATTTAGTTGGCTTAAACCCATTTAACCCATACATGCGTTTAGGCTAGCTTAAATACAATTAGGAATATTGTGCAAGCCGCTCTTAGATTTAATTATCTCGATGGCAAACAAATCCTACTAAGACTTATGCCCACCGAAATCAAATATAATTCAGGTGGCCATTTGCTTTTTATATCTAGTGAATTTAAAAACCAAATTTTTGGCTTTCCAAGCCATCTCATGTCCAGTTAAGGACGACATTGTCATCATCAAGTAACTATAAGCCCTTTAAATTGACTACAGACACACCATTGCTTTGGAAATTGAGCTAATCCTTATGCAAATCGGGAAGAGTCATAATATTGAATTGAATTGTGATGTAGTTATTTATAAGTGAACTGTATGATGACGATGAGGTACGTGACGCAAAAACTGACGACCATCCCGAGCAAGGTGGCGTCAAGCGGTATCAGCTTGCATACGCGGAACCGGCAATCGCGCGCCTCCACGTAGCGGCTGAACCGCTCGATCTCGCAGCATTGCGTGCTACATTCTGAAAATTTATTTTAAAATTAACACCAGCATTTAAAAAATTAAATTAGCACAGTCAATCAGAAAATAAATCAAAATTACAAATACAATTTTTGCATGTAGCTGTAGCTGGTTTGTTGTAAAAAAAAAATAATATTATCAAAGATCATTCCGTTGTAACCTAATCTAAATTATAGTTATTAAACGCTTCAATCAAACCTTGTTGCTCCAGTAGTTTGTCATGCAGAATGATTTTGATCTGTTTGGCTTGTGACGCTAGAGAGCCAGCGCAGATAGCTGGCAGCATAGTCAGCAACAATAGTTCACTGCTAACGATGGACGTCGCGGTCAGGTTTTCTGAATATGATATCTGCAAAGTCAGCAATGTTCAAACATCTCTAGATCATGCATATAATAAGAAAAACAGTGACGAGAAACAGGTCGATCGCAGTGAAGTTGCGCTCGGGGCGGCTGGAGGGTGTTACTTTAATGGGCCATGCACCACATACGCCGATGATAGGCGTTGACACGCATTCACGATTGTGTAGAGGGCTTATTCGCCTAACATAGACTGTTGTGGATGCTTACACGATGAACTTGGCGCTTAACTTGCCAAGTACAGACGTGCATATCGCCATTATCATCGTGGACATGTAAAGCTGGACCCTAGGGAAGCTAAGTTAAGCGAGTCCGACTAAGTTTGAAGTAAAGGGTAGCTACGCCGATATACTGAACCTTCCACGCCCGGTACCTAAGGTGCCTATCTATATCTATACTTCTATACTAATATAATAAAGCGGAAGAGTTTGTTCGTTTGAACGCGCTAATCTCAGGAACAACATGTCGGATTTAAAAAAATGTTTCTGCATTTGATATCTAAACTCTTGAGGAAGGTAATTGGCTACTTTTCATCATCATCATTACCATTATACCATCACTACGGAGGCAACGCTGCGAGGGCGCTGCTAGTATTTTCTAGTTTTAACTCTACATGTTTACTTGAAGTATATTTACAACCTATAACTATGTGTTTATAACTATGTTCATGAACATTGTAAATTTTCTCTCGCTTCCATTTCGTATAGATTCACTTGATCCTGTGACATGTGGGAATATCATCATGATAATTTTTCAATTTATTTATTAAATAGGACTTACCCCATACATTTTAAGAAACTGAACTGTGGCGAGTATCATTCCCATGACTTGAGGTACGTTGATCAACAGAGACACTATACACTGAAATTTAATTAAGATAAATTGTAAACTTAATATACAGACACTAATTCTACTAATATTACAAATCTGAAAGTTTGAATATTTGTGTTTCAATCAACCTTCCTGGGGTGATTGAAACACAGAGGCACGGCTGAAGATATATTTTATGATTATGATGATATAAAACATGTAGGTTGTAGCCTGGAATGATATTTAATGACTTTGCGTGAGACAAAATCAGTTTACCATATAGAAATTCTTACCACTGGGTCAAATGCCCCTTTATGCTTCTCAGCAATATCAACGATCGATCTATAAAGATACTGCATCGATAGGAACCCCGACTGCTTTGTCTTCAGAAGGAGCTTTAACTCCTTCAGTTGAAAATTGATAGCAAGGAACATGAAAGCAGACGTCACACGTACTATATCTGGCGGCAAACTGATTATTACATACACTAAAGCATGTAATGAAATAATAATGAAATTATCTTCCATACTGATGTTGATGTTTTTCATTTTGAAAATATAAAAATATGCCATCCAAAGTCTATATATAAAACAAGCAATCATACAAATTAAAAGCTTGATTTCAAAGTATGACGATTGTTTCTCGTTCAACCCCGAGTTGCGCAAATTTTGAAATAACTTGCAAAGTGTTGTCTCCTTTTTGATACACATCAAAATGATCACAGTTAATAAGTATTGGATGAAATAAGACGTACACCACATTACATAAGATTTTGTAGCATGAATTATACATAGGAACCATATTGTTAAAGTAGAAATAAAAGTGCATTGGATAAATGTAATAATTTTTATGTGGTTTACTCCCAAAACTTTTAATTCGATAAACCCGAAGTCTAAACCGAAGCACACGTGTGCAAATTTGTAAAACATAACCAAACATGTGAAAGGAAGATCCTTATTATTATAAAACGAATTGTTTGCAATTAAAGTTATTTTCGTCATTGTTATTAACCAGTTTTCAAAAATACTTATACAATTTAATACTATAGCAAAATTCAAGCTTTATTCAAGCAAGGTAAATTAAATATTTGAAATAATAGTTTGAATTATCGTTAAATTGGTTTCACAAGATGGGATGGGACTAACACTGTGAAAATGGTTATACGAGTATATTAAGTGAGTCATTCCTAAGCAAAAATAGATTACTAAAATATCTAATAAGTATAGAGACCTAATAAGTATTAAGTAATTAGATTTCTTTCCATTGTACCTAGGTTCTAGATTGATCAAAAAAGATGACACTAAAACTACAAGTCTACTTGTAGGTAATTAATAAGTACTAGTTTTTACCCGTGACTTCGTACCTACGCGTTTGGGTAATTTTTAACCAACAAAAAGGGTAGGTTAGCAAGTCGGCAAGTTCTTTTAAAATAGGTAGGTAGGTACTATAAAAGAACCGAATGTGAAAAAACTTCACTATAGACTACGTTTCAGGTCAATTTTTCTGAAGCAAGTATCACCAAGCTATTGGAGGAGCTCACCCTGAAGCAAGCCATATAAAACTGCCTGTGTGTAAAAAAAAGCTTCTATTTTCAGCTTTAAAGTCTGGTCTGTGTTCGAGGCAAGCGAGCGAAAAGAGTTATGAATTGATCAAAAAGATAACAGAAATTATAAGTACAATAAATGCATAGACCTATGTATTTCCAAATACTAAACTACAAATTAATTTACATAACTTTATAGAAAATGTAATTAGAACCAGTCATCAAGGATCCATCAAGAATCGTTGTGAACGATCTATAGGTAGCTCAATTGATCCAAGCCACTGCTAATCGGAAACGTGGCCAAGATACTGGCAGAATTGATTAGAGATTAAATAAGGTAATTTTAATAAATCCTAGCCTGGCCTAAAATCTTCAGTTTGGAAACAGAAGCTTTTTTTGCCTAAAATAACTATAGTAGTGTGAAAGTAAAAGAGGGTAAAATAAAATATCACTACTTCAAATCAACACACACTTTAATAGTTATATTTTAAAATGATTTTAAAAGAAATAATCCGAACAAAAATTTTAATGTAAGGCTGTGTCCCCAGTAGGCAAACTGTGAGCGGCCGACTGAGTTTGCGGCGTATCGGTTTAGTACGCTCTTCCATATATTTGAAACGAAGTGTCCACAGTTTGCTAGTTTTGTGCGTAACGCTGCAAACTGCGTACAGTGAGCGCAAAACTAGCAAACTGTGGACACTCCATTCAAATATATGAGAGAGCGTACTAAACCGATAAGCCGCAAACTCAGTCGGCCGCTCACAGTTTGCCTACTGGGGACACAGCCTTAGTCTTAAACTAAATTAAATCCATAAATCACGAAGTAGCTGAAAAGGGAAAACAAGCTGTTTGTATTAGTGCATAATTATTATGCATTACTCAAACATTTATCTTGTACGTTGAAGTAGCAAAGGTGAAGTAGATAGCAGAATCACTAAAATCTGAGCTATAAAGCTTTACACACAAACACTAAGATTTAATACATTATTATGGAGACTTAGGGCGGCTTGCACAACGATTCCAAAGTGTATTTAGTTAGCTTAAACGCATTAAACCCATACATGCGTTTAGGTTAGCTTCCATACAATTAGGAATATTGTGCAAGCCGCTCTTATATTTAATTATCTCGATGACAAACACATCCTACTAAGACTTATGCCCACTGAAAACAAATATAATTCAGGGGCTACTTGCTTTTTACATCTAGTGCCTTTAAAAACCAAATTTTTGCTTTGCAAGCCATTTCATGTCCAGTTAAGGACGACATTGTCATCATCAAGTAACTAGAAGCCTTTTTATTGACTGTATGAAGGCACACTTGGCTTTGGAAATTGAGCTATTCCTTATGCAAATATAGTTATTTATAAGTGAATTGTATGATGACGATGAGGTAAGTGACGCAAAAACTGACGACCATCCCCAGCAAGGTGGCGTCAAGCGGTATCAGCTTGCATACACGGAACCGGCAGCTGCGCGCCCCCACGTAGCAGATGAACCGCTCGATCTCGCGGTATACCGTACTATATTCTGAAAAATAATTATAAAATTAAGACCAGCATTACAAAAGAAAATAGCACAGTCAATCAGAAAATAATCAATTTTGACAAATAGGTACAGTTTTAGTATAGTACTTCAAGCTCTATTATGGACATCGGTTATTTTTGTGTGTTCCGAATACGTCCAACAGCAGTGTATGATTCCACAAAACAGAATGCGACAGAAGTGCACGTCGTTATCAAGGCATCTCGCACGGCTTGCAACTAATTTGCTTTTCTTGAAAATGACATTGTTTAATTTTTTTTGCGATAAAGTTGAAATTATGAGTAATTTTTATTTCCAAATGACTTTTCGTTAATCGTTTTTGTAATTTTATAAGATGTTTTCCGATACACATTCTTTTTTCTGGTTTAACTGTAGCTGGTTTGTTTTGAACAAAAAATTAATATCCCATTCTTTCATTCAGTATTACACGCTTCAATCAAACCTCGTTGCTTCAGTAGTATGTCATGTAGAATGACTTTGATCTGTTTGGCTTGTGACGTCAGATAGCCAGCGCAGATAGCTGGCACCATAGTCAGCACCAACATTTCACTGCTCACGACGAACAGCACGGTCAGGTTTTCTGAATATGATATCTGTAAAGTCAGCAATGTTCAAATATCTCTTAGGTGATGCACATAATTAGAAAAACAGTGAGGAAACAGGTCCCCCACCTCCATGTTGCCTTTACCAGTCGAACGAAGTGAAGTTGCTAGAGCACTGCGCTCGGCGGGCGGAGGTTGTTAAGGATGATTCACGCTACATTGTGCTGCGACCGGGCCGTACCCTGGCCGGGGCACGTCAACCATTTGCCGGCCGGACCAGTCATTAGATATACATTTTCCACAATTTGAATTGGCAGCTATTGCAATTGCCATCGATGACGAAGTATTGGTAAAACGAAACGAAACAACTAAAAGAAGATGGGCTGTACGTACGTACATCCAACCTAGAGAAAGCGAGAAGACTTATGCGCCCGGGCACATAAGTTCATGTTGGAACGTGTCGGGGCCGGACCGTGCATTTCATTTCATTTCATTTCATTTATTCTTCACCATAACGTTATTTACATAACTGGCATGTCTAAAAAGTACATAATTTTGTTTAAATTTAGGTTAGGTACCTCTAGTCACTTATTTTAAATTAATCAAGTAATGTTATTAATTAAATTAAATTAAATTACAATTTTCTTAATTATCTAACTAAATTATTGACTCTGCAATCGGAAAATGAACAACTCATGAACTCGTCTATACAGGGAAAGTCATTATTAGCTACAAATATTCAGGAATTAGGTTCAACATAAAAAATAAAAAAATTTTATGAAATGATTTTTTTATGTTTTGTTATGAAAATCCCGAGAAAATCGATGAAGATTATCCTCTCGAATTATTGGCGCGTCCTTGCATCTAAAAGTCCATTTCATAGTCAAAGGCGAGCCGCCTGTGCCAGCTGCCGCCCAAAAAGAGGCGGCGATCCGCCCCTTTTGATTTCATTCGTCGAAGCCACCTGTGGCGTAAGCCGATGCGCTGTGATTGGCTAGTGGGTTGACCTTTGACTCGTGCCCATGCGCCGCGAGCGGGGCCGGCATCGGCAGTAGTTTGCGTTCAGCCGCGTGATAATAAACAAATAAACACAGAATAGTTTGTGAAATCGCTACAACCAACGTACCGCGATGTCGAATTATCGGTACCTACTCTAACCAAGAGTATCTTGAGATGGTGCTTTGTTTCTGAGAAAGTGGTGAGGTGCTCTTATGACCTACCTATTCGGAGTTGGCCTGCACGGTCACCCGACCTGACACCGATGGACTTTCATGTGTGCGGTCGTGCAAAAGACTTAGTGTACGTATGGACGTGACGGTCACACAATATCCAATGTCGATGAACTTAAAATGCGAATAGTGAACCCATTCGACAATAGGAGAGGTGAAAGAGACGAGTGCATCGAGTGCGTGAACTGTGTTTCTTGTATTGTGTGTGTTTTCGCCTTTGTATGTGGATTGTAAATAAATCAGTAAGTACCCACCTAACTCTGTTGTAAGTACCTATCCGTCTAAATCTCAGATGTGTAAATACCTACTGAGCGAACTCAATAAACTGACTTTTAAACACGCTAAGATGTAAGTCGTTATTAATTACGTAGTGCCTAGGTACTACCACAATTCTACCTCACAACCTAACCTAATTTTTTTATTACCTAAAA
This sequence comes from Camptogramma bilineatum, assembly GCA_958496255.1. Lineage (NCBI taxonomy): Eukaryota > Metazoa > Arthropoda > Insecta > Lepidoptera > Geometridae > Camptogramma > Camptogramma bilineatum. The sequence goes on along the minus strand of OY292468.1, from coordinate 11,087,291 downwards.
GTTGACGTGATTGAAAAATAAGGTACAACATACTTAGGTACCTTACCTAACCTACCTACCTACCTACCTAGGTAGACAGGAAGGTATTGTACAGATGTCACAATGGATCTAATTCATGAAGGCAGGCTATTCGCTGCGCAGTAGAAAATTTTGTATGAAATGTGTGGTACTTACCTACCTACCCACAACCTATTAATTACGTACTTACAGTTCTTCCGACGGATCTTGGCATTCGTGAATTTAGCCGTTTTGATGCGGTAGGTAGACAGGAAGGTATTGTACAGATGTCACAATGGATCTAATTCATGAAGGCAGGCTATTCGCTGCGCAGCAGAAAATTTTGTATGAAATGTGTGGTACTTACCTACCTACCCACAACATTTCATACAAAATTTTCTACTGCGCAGCGAAAAGCCTGCCTTCATGAATTAGATCCATTGTGACATCTGTACAATACCTTCCTGTCTACCTACCGCATCAAAACGGCTAAATTCACGAATGCCAAGATCCGTCGGAAGAACTGTAAGTACGTAATTAATAGGTTAGTACCTACCTAGGTACCTAACTAGTCGACGCTTTCTTCAAAGCCTGAATAAAGTGTGATGGAAAGTCTAAACTTTAAATTAGAAAAAACACTAAGGTCAATGACTGTAGGCAGGCTACAGCTGATAACCAAGTTGGTCATTGTGGGTGGGACCTAGGCAATAGGGTAGCGACGATAGGTCATTGTCTTGTTCTCCGTGGTAGTCATTATGCAATATGTCATACAGAAATTAATAAAAATAAAATTACGATCTAAAAACTTAAACCAGTTTAGGAATTAAATTGATTCGGCCAAACAAATATTTACGACCCCAAAATTAGGCCCTGTCAGTATTTGTAGCTAATAATGAACAACCCTGTATGATAAAATGGGTGACATTGGAAGAACAGCTTCATTGTTTTTTTAAATTGATCTAAGGGTAGCTGGGTTATTTCTGAAGGTAGCTTATTATACATGGCGAGCTTAATTGATTGTCCTTGCTTATATGTTTTAACTAGTCTAGTTCCTGGTATAAATAACTTTTTTTTGTTCCGAGTATTATAGTTGTGTACCTGCATTTTCATAGGAAAATCGTTTTTATTTGAGTGCAGTTCTAAAAGAGAATTCATTACAAAAAGGGATATCACAGTTATTATTTTAGATCTTTTGAAATAAACCCTAGCAGATGTTAACCTATTTAAGCCAAATATAATTCTAATACTTCTTTTTTTGACAAATGAGTACCCTGTTTATGCCTGGTGCATTTCCTCATACTGTGATAGCATATCTTATGATCGAGTGGCAATATGCGTAATACACTGATATTAATGTTTTTCTATCAATAAGTGGTTTTAATTTGAAGAGTGCGTAGTTAGCACTTCTAAGTCTTTTTCAAATCATTTCTAAGTGAGCCTCATAGCATAAAGTTGAGTCTAGAATACATCCTAAAAATTTTGCCTCATTGTATTTATCCCCGTTTTTTACCCGTTTGGAAGTATAATTTCGAAGAATATTTTTGTCCGTATTAAGAATTATTCCATTAGTCTCAAATCAATGTTTCAATGTGTCAACAACAAATACTTTACGTTCTTCCACTACATTTAATTTTTTATCTTTTATACCTATGTGAGTATCATCGGCAAACAGAGTGTGCAAGCAGTGCCCAATCCGGTAAACAATTCACCAGATCGTTTACGTAAATCAAGAACAGTAAGGGTTCCAATATGGAACCCTGCCGGAGTCGGGAAACAATACCCACCAACATTTCAACGCCGTGCCCCGGCCGAGTCCCGGCTGCGAACGGCCGGGGCACGGCCGAGCCACGGTCAGACATGAATCACTTCATACAAAAAGTATACCATAATGTTTGACCGTGCCCCGGCCGGGGCACGGCTCGGTCGCGACACGGTGTAGCATGAATCATCCCTTAAGGTGATATTAGACGGTTCACTCGGATGAATGTTTCTGGAGTGATTGATTCATTTTTCTTTCATTCCATATTCACACTGCTTAGACGGAATGATATAGAAATGAACATTCACTGTCTTCATATATGTCATGTTCTGTCATTCTTTTAATAGCAGCATTTACACGCAGAGATCGGCCTGCGGATTTTCCCGCGGATCGATCTCTGCCATTCCAACCTTTGACAGTTTTATCCGCGGATATCCGTAAAGATATCTTTACAGATATCTGTACAGTCCGGATCCGTGGGAAAATCTTTAGCGTTTAAAGGCCGCTAGTTTTATCCGCAGTTATCTTTAAAGATATCTTTACAGATATCTTTACAGATATCTTTACAGTCCGGATCCGTGGGATAATCTCTCTCGTGTAAATGCCGCTAATAAATCATCGAATGAAGTCGTGCGTCTTGGATGGCTAACTCCGACTGAACGTTCTCTTTCATGTTTAGACGGTTCATTTTTCGTACATTTGGAGTGTGAGTTAAAGATGCTAATGAACCGATCAAACATTGTTGGATTGCATTTTATGAATTAATGGTTCAACAATGGTAATAGGAGTAGAATGACCTAGCTCTTAAGACGATTCAAAGTGGTCATAGCGGTCCTTCTGAATAAATGATATTTGAATTTTGAATTTTGAAGCAACCACCAGATTTTTTATATTTATATAGTCCTTCTTCACTAGATGATTTACATAGTGTCAGGAGGCAATCTTTGTTTACACTTAACGGGACACTGTAGTGCCTGGGACATTGTTTGAGATAAGGAGGCTTGCCCAAATGCTCAACACCTAAACCATCCTCTCAGCTTAACCAGCCATATCCACAGGAAAGACATGGTAATTACGTGTGGGGCTGACTAAGCCACGGGTTTTGTTACGATGTTTTCTTTCACCGTTTAGAGCTCGTGTTAATACATTTTTCTAAACCAAAAATTCATTGATGCACGGCCAGGATTCGAACCCACGACCTTCGAATCGAAAGTTGAGCCAACACGGAATGAAATAAAAGTGTTTATAGTAAAGGGTAGCTACGTCAATAAACTACTATTATACTCTACACTTTTACATGAAGTTTATTTATAACTGTGTACAAATTATGCGAACAAAATGTACCTACAATGTAGGTATTGTAGGTACATTTCGTTCGCTTCCATTTCGTATAGATTCACTTGATCGTGTCGGAATATCATCATGGTAATGTTGCAATATTTTTGAAAAAAGGACTCACCCCATAAATTTGAATATATTTAACTGTTGCGAGTATCATGGCCATCGCTTGAGGTACGTTGATCAACAGAAACACTATAAACTGAAATTTAAATTTAACTAAGATAAATCGTGAACTTAAAATACAGATATTAACTCTAGTAATATTATGAATCTGAAAGTTTTAATATTTATGTTTCAATCAACCTTCCTGGGGTGATTGAAACACAGAGGTACGACTGATTATGATAATGATATATATTTTATGATAATGATAATTAAAACATTAGATTGTAGCCTGGAATACAATTTAACTACCTTGTTTTGTTTAGCAACAACATTTTAAATTAAGCTATTTCCATGTGACTTTCGTCCACAAGACGAGATGATTCATCGAAGATTAGTTAAATATTATTATCAGCGGAATAAGTAACATAATAACAACAGAAATATCAAGCAATATTTAATATTTATTTAATTTTTGAGTTTTTTAGCTTCCCGGTATTATAATTATCCCTTTGATTTTAATATTTATGTTCGTAATCATGATATTTTTCAAAAATAACATTAAATCATGATTGTTTCCAACAATCTTATTTATTACTGCCGCAATCCTGCTGCAGTCCTGCGTTATGCGCAGTCCTGCCGGCGTACCACCAACTCTTAGAGCAATATCAAAACAAGGTAAAAACAATCAGTCAGTGACTTGACACTTCACACTTCACGATGAGAAGTTACCAAAACATTCCTGCGTTAGGCTTACTTTAACCTTACCTTAGTCTTATCTTAGCACGGAATCAGATAAATCTTATTTTGACATTGCTCTAAGAGTTCATAGTAAGGCCCCTGCATCGAGTTAATGACTTGACATTTGACACTCCACGATGACGACACCAAAACATTCCTGCGTTAAGATTAAAACAAGGTTAACTTAGGCCTGCGTTAGGCTTACTTTAACCTTACCTTAGTCTTATCGAAGTACGGAATCAGAGTTAGCTTACTTTGACATTGCTCTAAGAGTTTATAGTAAGGTCCAACCAATTCTTACCACTGGATCAAATGCCCGTTTATGCTGCTCAGCAATATCAACGATTGATCTATAAAGATACTGCATTGATAGGAACCCCGACTGCTTTATCTTCAGAAGTAGCTTTAACTCTCTCATTTGAAAATTGATAGCAAGAAACATGAAAGCAGACGTCACACGTACTATATCTGGCGCCAAACTGACTATTACATACAGTGAAGCATGTAATGAAATAATAATGAAATTATCTTCCATAGCGAAGTTGATACTTTTCATTTTGAAAATATAAAAATAAGCCGTCCAAAGTCTATATATTAAACAAGTAATCATACAAATTAAAAGCTTGATTTCAAAGTATGACGATTGTTTCACGTTCAACCCTGAGTTGCGCAAATTTTGAAATAACTTGCAAAGTGTTGTCTCCTTTTTGACACACATCAAAATTATCACAGTTAATAAGTATTGGATGAAATAAGATGTACACCACATTAGATAAGTTTTTGTAACATGAATTACACATAGGATCCATATTGTTAAAGTAGAAATTAAAGTGCATTGGATAAATGTAAAAATTTTTATGCGGTTTACTCCCAAAACCTTTAACTCGATAAACCCAAAGTCTAAACCGAAGCACACGTGTGCAAATTTGTAAAACATAACCAAACATGCGAAAGGAATATCCTTATCATTATAAAGCGAATTGTTTGCAATTTGTTTTAGCCTCAAAGATATTTTCGTCATTTTTATTCAAATACACTTAAGTAGTACATCTTATAATACAAGCTTTCCTCCAGCAAAGTAAATTAAGTGTTTGAAATAATGTTGGTTTTTACAAAACTAATTTCATTTTGAATTATCGTTTTTACGGTTCCAGAAGATGGGATGATTATGACTAACGCTATGAATATGGTTTTATATGGGTGCTAATTAAACCGCCTTCTATTTAATAGCATTTTTCGCCTCTAATAATTTACATTGACCTCTGAATTACTAAGTCAGCCACTATCAATGTGCCTCTAAAAAATACTATCTTAGCCACTAAATATCCTCGATGTAAGCCACTGTAAATACAACTCAGCATGGCAGTTATTTTTTAGCATCTAAATTTGTTTTTTAGGATCTAAATTTGTAACACATATTCAAGCGGGAACTCCTAAAATATTTAAATATGACACCAATAAAGTAAGTCTATCTACTTCTAATTTTATAACTCAACATGTTTAAAATATAGTGTAACATTAATTGTAATGCCAAAGCTTAAAATAGCGAATTTCAAAATCAAGAATGTTTGAAATGTATAAAGATCGATTGATCGAAGTTTATCAAGACGATACTTGGAAGGTAGAATGCTTAAAATGTCGAAAATACCGGAGTATAATATATTGTATTCTTTGTGAATTCGATTTCTGTCGCTTCGGCGGCCGCTGCCGCGGCACGCTCGCTACGCTCGCTTACCTCGCGCGTAGTTATTTCATAATCTAACCTAACCTAACCTAAACTGTTGGTTAGTTGTAAAATCCGTGGCTGAGTTAGTAAATTTGATGGCGATGTATAAATCAGTAGGTCAAGTAAAAATAATTGTTGTTATTTACTCGATGCTTTCTTTGGAATATTTAGTTGATGCTGTAAAAAAGACGAGTTAGTTTATTAGAAGGTTTCTTATTTTCCCGTTGCTTAGTTATAAAATCAGAAGGTAGGTTCCGTGGCCAAAAAATAATTCTGCGGCTCGACTTATTATTCCCCGTTTTATATTATGTGAGTCATTCCAAAATGAAAGTAGATTATATTAATACCTTCCTAATAAGATAGAAAGGTACGTGAAGTTAAATTATTATTCCATTATGTAAATAGTTTTCTTTCCATTGTAGATAGGTACCTAGTTTCTAGATTGATTAAAAAACTGACAGTAAAAAAATAGTACCTATGTACTGTACTTGTAGGTACTCAATAAATTTTAATTAGTTAAGTAGGTACGTCAACTTTATACTTTATTTTAATTTGAGTTAAGTGCAATTAAAACCTTTATTTTTTGAATAAAACATTATTATCAATGAAAGGTATAATATTCGTTTATAATTCGTATGTACTCGTAGGTAGGTACAATTTTGTTTAACTAATTTGGAGAGATCAAGGGAAGGCCTTTGCCCAGCAGTCGTACGCAACGGGCTGGTTATAATAATAATTGTATTCCTACCTAACGAAATCTTTCATAGATACTTAAGTGGCTATTATACCATCCGATTTAGGGAACTTATCTCTAAAATCATCGCTCTTCTCTGTCTCGCTCTTTGACCTACAAATTACGTATTGTGCATCCTACTTTTAGTTATCCTAATTTTTGATAATTTCAGTCAAATGTAGGATGCTGCCCCAAAATAAATAGTTAAATCAACCTGAGAACTATTATTTGAATGCAATAAGAAAGTAAGCTCGTATGAGCAAGTGGCCAACTAAATGCAATAGAATGCATATTTACACGTAATTAATGTATTTTAATGATTGTCATTGTTCTAATCTTTACCTCAAAATATCTCGGGAACGTTACACTTTAGGGTATCATGTGGGTACCATAGTTGTTAGTTAAAGTATTCTTCATCGAAAGAATGAAACAAAACCCAGCGGCAATGATACTTGAATGGTTTACGTTGTAAACAAGAGGAATTGGGGCCCAGTAGTACCTACTTTCAGTTGTACAGGTAGTTCTAGAGATAAACGCATTCAAACAAACAATAAAACAAGCTCTTTCGCGTTATTATTAAGTATGGATTTTTAATTCAAACTCTGGAACTGTACAATGACGATGAGGTAGGTGACGCAAAAGCTGAGCACCATGCCGAGCAGGTCTGCGCTCAGGGGGATGAGCTTCCACACGCGGAACCGGCATGGCCACGCCTCCACGTACTGGATGAACCGCATCAGGGACTCCTTATGTTGCACCTCTGTGAAATAAGTATTCCAAATGAAGACTCCCGTGTTTTGAATTTCGTGAAACGGTAAAAGAGAAGTTCTTAACTTTTTAAGTACCTACACAAATATATGTTGCGCAAAATAATACTGCATAGAAACAATATTACACTAAGTGGAATAGTAAATTTGATGCTAGTAACTTAATGGTATTTCGACATTGCGAGGCCGCCTCGCGAAGTTGCTCGCGAGGCAACTCGTTTGAAGCCCCTTGATTCTACTAAAAAACTTTTAATCAAACTAAAGCAAAACGTCAACGTTTTGTTTCATAATCTACTAATGACCAATGAGGTTAGGTAACTCTATTGTGATGACGTTTTTAAACAAACTAATAATGAAGTTTCGCTAATTACTATCATTTTGGTGAACGAAACAAAACGCAGTGGCAATGATATTTGTATGGTTAACATTGTAAAATAGAGGTAAGGCTTCTGTCGGCCAGATATCATTACATTATAGTTATCTATGTTTATTATTATAAAAATTCAAAATATTTGTTTGCTGCGAATCATATTTTAATCATGATACAACCCGACACAATTCTACAAAATTTCTCAAAACCAAAGAAAATTTGAATTTCGTGGGCTACCCGTGCGGATCCACCTTAAACGAGTTGTTTTCTAAAAAAGAATAAAGACTACCTAGTTCTTCCCAATTTAAAGGATACATTCCTTCAAATTGGGAAGAATATGGCGAGTGAGAAATGAGAGTGAGAATAATAAAACAAGAGACTACATTAAATTATATTTATTAATTTAACGACAAACTAATAACTAAAGGCTAGATTATAAAATAAAAAATAAATAAAATACAATGTCACACGAAATGACAGAAAAATCCTTTGAAAACTGTTCTCACTGATAATACACATTTTAGTTCAGTGTAGTAACCGATAGAGGCGTTACACTGGATTCTATAATTATAATTCAATTTACTATACTTACTCGATAGTCAGTAAGAAATGTTAACTCGTGATAGAGTAACTGTGTAAACAATCAACAAAAGTGTTTATTAACTACTTCGTTCTCGGAAATACGTACCTAATATTATTAATAAGGTAACTCAGTTTTATAATCTCATTTATGTTTATGGTCTTAAAAGTTTGGATAGAATGTTTTGTTTGTTCCTCTATAACTCGACAACCAATTCGATTTGGCTGAAATTAAGATATATTTAGATAATGACCTGTAGTATTACATAATGAAACCACAGTATTATTTTAATTTAATGTTAGTTCATTTGAGGTAATATATAGATTACTAGAAATTAGTGAATTGAATAATGACGATGAGGTAGGTGACGCAGAAGCTGAGCACCATGCCGAGCAGGTCTGCGCTCAGGGGGATGAGCTTCCACACGCGGAACCGGCACGGACGCGCCTCCACGTACCGGATGAACCGCGTCAAAGAGCCCCTGTGTTGCACATCTGCGAAAAAAGTCAAAAAACATTATTAATATTAGATACTAGCTTAGAAATAAGTAGTCGTCCATGGTATACTAGTAGTAAGTAATAACTTTACATCTTAAACTAGATGATTTATATACTGTCAGCAGGCAATCATTGCTAGTTAGGCTTGCCCAGCACCTACATCATCTTCTCAGCTTAACCAGCCAAATCCACAGGAAAGACATGGTCAATACAGTGAGGCTCTAAGCCACGCGATGTCTTCCTTCACCGTTTAGAGCTCGTGTTAATGCACATATTTTTTCGAAACGAAAAATCCATTGAAAAAATTGATATAAACCCCATTGAATATGGGTACACATTTCGTCCACCTTTGTCAATAGCTTTTATTTATACTCAAAGGTTTGCTGGTAGAAAACTCTTTTAGGGTTAAGGTAGTGTTTGGATGAATTACCTAGTACGAGCCTTTTATTATGGAGAGTAGTCTTAATTTTTTCTGCTTGCGATGTCAGCATACCAGCAATTAGTGCTGGTGCTACAGTGAATACCAAGACTACTAAAGCGTAGCTGTATTCTCCAACCATAATCACGAATATCATCTGAAAAATAATACTGAGTGTTATAATTATGGATTATAAAAAACAAATACTTAAACTAGTAGTTCACCCCGAACTGAGATCTCGCGCACCGTAGATGGCTTATATTCGGACTTGCTTCTGACTACCCCTACATTTTCAAGTGCTACTACTGCCGAGTATGTCTATTGCGCTTGCTCGTCATAGTAAAGAATACTGGCATGCCTGCAATACATAATGTCAGATTCTGATTAAAATATTAAGCTTTTAAAAATTGATGGCAGGTTAAAATATGTACAATAGAGTCACCATCAATATTCCAGCTAAGCAATATTTTAAGTATGATTTTTGAATAGCAAGATTTACGTTGTGGTGCGATTAGTTAAAAGAACCAAGGACACACGTAGCGTTACAAAAGTTTGTCTTAGGCTACGTTCAGATGACAAGCGTTTCGATAACGCGCGTTTACAACTACATACTTTTTATTCAGGCCGTACACATGCTAGCGCGCGTTTTAATAACGCGCGCGTTGACGCTGCGCTAGCGCTCGACTGTTGTCAACGCGCGTCAACGCGCGCTTTGAGATCATTGGTTTTCTATGTTTCTGTTCAGTTGAGCGCGCGCTTTCGACGCGGATATACACATTTTAGGGACCAGTTCGTTCAGAAATCGTCCGAAATGGCCGCGACAACGCGCGTTCAACGCCTGACAAGCGCGTGTCATGTGAACACTATACAAAAATTTAGCGCGCGTTCAGCGCGCGTTGAACGCTTGTCATCTGAACGTAGCCTTATGCTATGTACATACGTCATCAGGTCTGTTTCGCAATTTTATCAGGATGTAATATATCGACGCCATCATTTCCAATATATTAAATAGCAACATCAGCATGAACTGTAAAGCAACACATACGATAATGTACAAATCTGATGTCATCATCATCATCGGCTTGTAGTGATCTACTGCTCAAGGCATAAAAAATTGTTACACTATCTGATTTATGAAATGAAAATGAAATTAAATTAAATGTATTGCTCAAAATGTGGTATGCTACTTTTTATCCGAGTAAGTACGGCAGATACTAGTAAAAATTTCTACATTTTGTTTTGCATTTGTGGATTTCATAGCAAACTTACCACTGGGTCGAAAGCAGTCTTATATTTTTCCACAGTATCAACAATTGTTTTGTATAGACGCTGAATGAAGTCAACATCATCGCTTGTCTTCAACATAGGTGAAAGTTTAGAAAGTCGCAAGTACAATGAGTATAACACAAACGAGTAACAAGCAAGGCATATATCTAAACAAGAACTTAGTAACACAAACGCGTAAACTTCCCATTTTGAATCCAAGCAGTATTCATTAGAAGTCGAAAAACACCAGCAACCGGTTATAAGGAATCGTTCAATGTAGATAAAGAATATAGTTAAAATCAATTTTAACTCAGTATGATTGCACAAGAAATCTACTTGTAAATGAAAATCAATTTCTTCTAATTTGTTTTGTAGACCCTCAAATGTTGTACCGCATTTAAAAAATGACAATAAAAGAATCATGATCAAATAATTTAAGAAAAACTGAGGTGCCCAAGCAGCTACCAAATGGATTTCACCGTTATATAATCCCAAAAATATAAACACACCCAAAACACAATGGATGATAAAAAATAAATATGAGATCAATCGAAACTTCAAAGATTTACAAGTGAAGAAGCCAAGATCTAAGTAATAAAGTAGATGTAAAATCTTTAAAAGAAATATCAGAAATTTGTATTCTTTGCTACGCGGCTTCTTATTCGGGTACATTACATGCACTGTTCTTGAATTCATGATAAATAATATTTAGCGATGAAAGTTACTTATTCTTCTAAAATATTTTACAGCTAAAGGAAAACTATATTAAACACTTCTTGCTTAGTCAAAATGTTACAATAAAGTGGACTACATATAGAAAGTAGCACAGTATAGAAGTCACAAAAATGTTCTAACCCTGGTTATCTTTTAATAACGTAAATTGATCTAAAGTAATGGAAAATATAGTTTGAAAAATGGTGTTGTCATCATCATTATCACGTCTCATCCCAGTGCTGGGCATAGTCCTCTCTTCGCCTGTGCCAACCCCCTTACCGTAGGGTACCTAGCTAGTAGGGTAGCTAGCCTGACAGAATTCTGTAGCATTTAACTAAGCTAGGTTTGATTATTCCCAATAGCATTTAGATAGATCAATAGAAAATACTTTATTGCACACCACATAATAAAAGAACAAATAAACACAATTTAAATATGATATACAATCGGTGGTCTTATCGCTAAAAACCGATCTCTACCAGAAAACCTGTGGATAAATAGTAGACAATTTTAAAATATTATAGGGCATAACTATTTATAGTATACTAATATTAAACACACTTTTAATAATTATGTAGGTAATAAAAACGACTAAATGAACGTAATGGATTTTTATATTTATATGAAGGAGTATAGACAAGAACGTTAAAATCATGCTAGCAGCCTACTCTATGTTTTAAAACTTTTTATCAATAATTTGAAAACTGTCGTGAAGTATTGATATACTTTTGATACTTACCATCCTATGCTTACCTACTTAACACAGACCATGATTACTTAGCAACAGACAAGCCAAAATCATGATTATCAATAGACGTTAATCAATAGGCGTCATACATTAATATAATCAAGCAACATCAAAAGCGAAAGGCCACGGTACTCATCAATCACTATACCATAGAACAGATAATAATACTACGTATAGAATGGACACTGTGAGTTTGAGCTGATGAGGAGCTGACTTTGAGCATGGAACGAGCCACACCCGCAGACGCGACGACGAGACCCAGACTCCAGTGTACATTATTCACATGGTGACAACCTTACTGTGTACAAAACTGGCATTGTGTTGTGTAAATATAGGTAGTTATACGCCGCTTTTGCGTAGAGATTTCTTCGAGTGTCCGGGGTGTGACTTTAGTTAATTATAAAACACTAAATAAGTTTGTGTGAGGATGTTACTATTTATGTATATATGTTACTTTAAATGAGTAAATTGAATAATGACAATGAGGTAGGTGACGCAGAAGCTGAGCACCATGCCGAGCAGGTCTGCGCTCAGGGGGATGAGCTTCCACACGCGGAACCGGCACGGACGCGCCTCCACGTACCCGATGAACCGCGTTAGAGACTCCTTGTGTTGCACCTCTGCAAAATAAAGATTAGGCAGCACTTACAAAATATGATCGATCACACATGTATCAGAATAATGAGATGGTGGATCAAAATTAGTTTATTGTATTCAACATCATGGTTACCAACATCCCCATTATGATGATGATATAATTATAACCACCAACATTTATTTTCCCACGGGTTCCACTTTTGTAAACAATCTTTTGCCATTCATTCATAGTGATCCGCGTACCTATCACATTTCACGACTGTTTTGATTTCGTCAACTTATCGTGCCTTCGAACGACTTCGATTTTCTGTGATATTCTTAGTCATCATCACTTTTACCTGTCATAACTGTCCACGTAACTTGCTTATAGTGCTAGTTCAGATTAATACCCTGTTTTCGATGTTATGAGGCTTTGATAGAAGGCAGTTTGCAGTATGTCCTATCAAAATATTTTGACAATGCGCGGTTCATGGTCATAAGTGCGACTTAAGTATACTCTGTACCGTATATTATGTTATTTGACACTGTACACTGTACTTATTTTAGGTCTATAAAGAGCTACGTTTCATGTACTTTTGTATTTCTTTCAACTGGAATTTTTTTCAGCATTTACCAAACGCTTCTTATTCTACCAAGTGAGACAGTACCTACTCATTTTTACTATTATATACTGATAATAATTGAAACGGAACAATACCTTGCAGAAGTATTTTATCATGCAGTATAATCTTAATTTTTTCTGCTTGCGTGGTCAGCATCTCGGCAACTATAGCCGGCGCTATGGTAAGCACAAATATTTCAAGAACGTAGACGTATTCAACACCTAATGTCAAGAGAGTCATCTGAAAGTATAATCAAGGTTTGCCATTAATGATACTTTGATCCTGGACAGAGACTTTTTATATCAACAGACCTGCAGAGCTATTGCGTATCTCCTTTGATAATTCATATTGATATTAATAAGAAAAGTGTGAAATGTGCAATTAAAGATAAACTAACAAGACACACAACATATCTATAAAATCACGCCTGTTTCCCATCATAGGGGTAGACAGAGACCACAGATCTCCACTTGCTACGATCCTGACACACTTCTTTCGCTTCATTCACTCTCATCACATTCTTCATGTAAGCTCGTCGGTTTAAGGTACCTACTCTTGACCTGGCCTTTTTTCAATAATTCGCCAATTTGGTCCAAGAATGTGTGCCTAGGTGTGCCTAACGGTCCCATTCACACTTGCCTTATGAACCTGTTTCGTCAATCTTCTTTCATTCATCCTCTCTACATGACCGAACCGTCAACTAACAGGGCACACTTTGTAAAATTAGATATAAGCCACGCAGTGAGGCGGTAAATGTGTGAACCAAGTCACATACCACATCAGCATTGTTTTGCGATATTTTTAAGGTAAAATATATTGTAACCATGGCTATCGGTACATTGCACAGCAACACCAGCATGTACTGTAAAGTAAAACATACATTATTTTGTTAGAATATGTACGATATACATATTGAATTGTACATTCAAACAGAAGCTGAGACAGTTTTCGATTTACAAAGCTCTGTCGTAAGAAAAACAATGGTTTTGATCTTCTGGATAGTGATATCTAGAAGATCAAGCTCGTTGCATTATAAAATAATGTAGGAGTAGCATTTACTTAATGTCTATGTAGCAGCCAACTGGTTTTTAAGCCCTTTCATTGAACGCCGCCATTTAATTACCTACGTGGTAAGGCTGATAGTTGAATCAATATGGCGTTTAAAACGTTCAACAGTTTGGCTGAAAAGCTGCCGTAACTTAAATTAGTTTGTTTTTTAAGTTTCGTCAATAAATAAGTCGTGGGTTCGATTCCCACTCAGGACAAACATTTGTTTGATGAACATAGATGTTTGTTCTGTGTTTGGGTGTTATAAAGTATTGTAAGTATGTATTTACAAATATATAAGTATTATATCAGTTATCTAGTTCCCATAGTACAAGCTTTGCTTAGTTTGGGGCTAGATGGCGTTGTGTGAAATATCCAGAAATATTTATTTATTTATATTTATCATCAACAATTTGTTGAACGCAAAAATGAGACAAACTTACCACTGGGTCGAAAGCTCTTTTATACTTTTCCACCGTATCAACAATTGTTTTATATAGACGCTGAACGGAGAGGACATCAACATTTGTCTCTAACATAGGTGCAAGCTTTGCAAGTCGCAAGTTTAGGGAGTAAAACATAAAGAAGTAACAAGCAAGAGATATATCCATACAAGAACTTAGAAATATAAAACTATACACGCCCAGGAACGAATTTAAACAATATTGTTTAGCAGGTGTAAAATTGAAGAAACAAGAAACAAATAATCGCGTAAGATAAATATAGATTACTGTCATGATGAATTTTGACTCAGGATGATCACACGAGAAATCTACTTGTAATTTATTATCGATTTCTTCCAAACTTTTTAAAAGATTCATGAATGAAGTACCGCGCTTAAAAAATGATAATAACAGAATCGTGAATAAATACTGCAAGTAGTACTCAATTGACCAATTCTTGAAAAAGTCGATTGTACCGTTATATATTCCTAGGAATATAAACAAACTCAAAACAACGCAGTGGATTATCGAAAATAAGTTTAAGATCAATCGAATCTTAAACGATTTGTGCGCGAAGAAGCCAAGATTTAAGCCAAAGAGTATTTGAAAAGTCTTCAAAAGTAATGTCATGAATTTGTATTCTTTGCTGTAATGCTTCTTGTTAGGGGACATGACGTGTACTTTATTTAAATTCATGATTTATAATTTCTTAGAAATCTGTCTTGGTTTTACTTTGAAAACTAAAGTAAGTTGGTTTTACATCAACGATTTATTATAAACACTTCTTGCTTTCTCAACATATCACACTAAAGTGCTAAAACTACGAGACAGTTGAATATTATAAAATACCAGGCGAATGCTATTACTTCTTTCTATGTAAGCAATTATTCTGAGTGCATGTCAACGTACGGTCATCTTTTGTCTGACTCATAACTCATATAATTTGAATTCATAACTTGTATGTAGGTAGTTTTTAATTTTTAAAGTGTTGATCCACACTTCAAATGATAGTGGGCAAACTTCACCCAGCTCCGCCAGCAATGTAACTAATATGACTCGAAAGACCTAACAAAATTAAGCATTTTTTATTATCGACGCATTAAAATCTATCCCAGGGGTCACTAGATAAATCCATGTTTGTACCTAACCTGAGTAGTACTAGTACTAGATTTTATGTCAAGAAAGCAATTAGTAGATTGTTACAAGTTGGTTGAAAGTAACCAATTCAGGCATAAGATCTTTTGGCGCACGAGCGTAGCGAGGGCACCAATAGTTTGAGTGCATAAATAGGTCTTTCAGCCGAAGTAAACACTGCTTTTCATTTCGAATATGAGGAAAGTAATTCGCCGGCCAAGTGGCCAAACAGTTCGTATTGAAATGTATGGCAGATAACTCACTTGGCTACGGTCAGGATCCCGATCTCGTGATCCAGATCTCGTGATCCTGATTCCGTGATCCTAATCCCATGATCCTGATTCCGTAATCCTTATCCCGTGATCCAGATCCCGTGATCCTGCGTGATCTTGATCCCGTGATCCTAATCCCGTGAACCTGATCCTGTCATCCTGATCCAGTGATCCTGTGTAATCCTGATCCCGTTATCTTGATCCTGTGATTCTGATCCAGTGATCCTGCGTAATCCTGATCCCATAAACATAATTACGAATCATTATTATGATTCATAAAAGGAATTGCGGTAACGGCCATTTTAGCACCTCTGTAAGTTGAACCTATTCGACTTAAAATAATTAGAGAACCCTCAGACAGATTTTTTTTTTTTTTTTTTAATAGTGTTATAGTAATGGGCATGCTATGTATCATAATTAGTTGAATAGGTACTTAAGTAATATTTAAGTATCTAATACCTATCTAAGCGTTATTTTATTTAGATGTAGGTAGAAAATAAGTTCAAGGTGTTCTAGCCCCCACACTAGGATTCCCTGTGTTGTGGGCTTTTTGATGCCCATTGGCACAGATAAACATGGCAGTGATACCTTTTAAACAAAAGTATTTTAAACTGTGGTGGCCGTGGTGGGTCCATACATTTATGACCAAAAATGCGGTAACGGCCATTTTAGCCTGTCTGTAAGTTAAACCTATTCGACTTAAAATAAATAGAGAACCCTGGGACAAAATTTGATGCGCATTGGCACAGAGATACATGGATGTGATACCTTCTAAACAAAAGTAGTCTGAGCTGTGGCGGCCGTGGGTGAAGTGCCCATACATTTTTGCCCACACTCCTTTATCGAAAATAAAAATGTTTATCAAAATTTTCGATTCCGACGGAATTCGGACCCGCTTTGATCAAACTGTTTCTCCTAAAGCCAGAGTGTTTTGACCAACTCAGATTTTCGCTCCTACCGACGTCATATTAGAGTTCCGTTGCTGAGTTCGTTGAAGAGCTCCGGCTTGAGGTGGATCGGTTTAAATACTCGTAACTTATTCTCAGTATTTTTTATACGACTTCAAAAAAGTTCTCAATTTGTTGGAATCATTTTTGTTATTTTTTAATTGTGGTTTTTTTATTCTTTATTCTTTACTTATTCTTTATTGTTCACAAAAAAAAACACAAAACAATAAGCTTACACAACGAAAGGACATGTAAAAAGGCGAGCTTAACCTTAAAAAGAGTTTTCTTCCAGCAAACCTTTGAATTTTTTTTAATTCTGAATACATTCTGAGATGGTCTGAATCGCACTGAGTGATGAAACGTCAAGTTTCTGAAAAAAATCATCGAATAGGATGCATTTTCGGAAGTCTGAATCGCACTTTAGGTAAACCTTTATATTTGTTTATCATAGTAATGTAATGTATTACAGGTCAACTGATACTTCCTTCATTAGGTATTGTGTGGAATGTCATGTCATCCTTTCAAGTTAATTCTCATAGAAAACACTTTCTAAAATAATTAGGTCAGAAAATATGCTTTGTGTTATTTCTGAAAAAACAACAGAATGCTTTTGATAGAAATTCTGTTTCAGAACTATATCTTCATGAATAAAGTAAATAATTATATCTTACTCTATGCATCCAAACTTTAGTCATTTAATTTCTAAACGTGGGTTCTTCACATTGCTAGCCTTCTGGATATTTCTGTTTTTTTAATAAATTGTATTCGTTTTTGAAATTAATGTTTATTCAAATTTGAAAATACATCTAAAAAATTACACACGTCTAAATTATTAATTACATCGAACGTCGACACATTTATTATTTTAATCAAGCAACACCAACAGCAATTTAAAAAACTTTAAAAAAAATATAATTACATCTTTATCTCTCAAAGTCAAGATTAAATAAACAAGTTAGTCCAAGATTGTGACCAAAACCTTCTAGCATTTTAACAGTTACTTTGTGAATTGAATAATGACGATGAGGTAGGTGACGCAGAAGTTGAGCACCATGCCGAGCAGGTCTGCGCTCAGGGGGATGAGCTTCCACACGCGGAACCGACACGGACGCGCCTCCACGTACTGGATGAACCGCATCAGAGAGGCCCTGCCCTGCACCTCTACGAAAAAAGGATTGATCAGGCTCAAGACAGAATCTAAAAGTTATGTTATCTATGGTATATCTAGGATACAGAAAAGTAAAGAGGAAGTTAGAGCTAAATTAGTTTAAATCATTACAATCTAGATCCAATGTTTTTCCATGATTCAGTAGTTCTGATTAAAGATCACTTGAGAATCTATTATTTAACAAGCAGGGCAATAAATGTAGTGCTAGTGATTATAAAGCGCATCACACACACAGCAGTTTATATTATGAAAGATAAATCTTAAGAGATCGCACCCATACAAAATCTATGGAGGACCACACACAGCGAATATAAATCAATCAATCATCAATCAATCAATACTTAAAACTGTTAAAGATCCAATTCTGTACATTGAAGATATTTTAAAAATTTTTTTTGGAGGGCACTCTATAAAATCGATACTGAAGCCAAAACTGTATTTTTTTTTTTATTCATGTCTGTCTGTCTGTCTGTATCTTGGCCACGCATCACGTAGAAACTACTGAATGGATTTAAATAAAACTTGACATAATTTGAGTGCATACTACGAGGTTTAATATAGGAACTTTTTATCCCGAAATTTAGCACGGTTTCCTTGGGAGAGGGGATGAAAGTCAAAATGAGTATCTGGTTGTAATTCATTAACGCGTAGTCCGATTTCATTGATTCTTTTTTTGTTAGAAAGTAAGTACCTACTTTATATATTGTCCCGTAAAAATTTTAAGGTCATGATGGAGTCAGGAGCTGTTCAACAGAACTCCTCAATAAAAAGGCCGATCGAGTTGAAACTAGAAACTCAGCATATCTGTAAGTTCCAACAACAATGTAATAATATGATGACAGCAATCTGATCTGATGGTGGAGTCAGGACCTGTTCCATGGAACTTTTTAGTGATATGGGTATCAAATGATAGATCTTGATGAGTGAAACACAATTCTGTTATGATGATGGAGTCAGGACCTTCATGGAACTTTTTGGTGATATGGGTATAGGTATGGGTTTTCTCTCTTTCATGCTTCCCTGCTTCTCTCCTTCCAAGCTTCTCTGCTTCTCTTTATACATGCTTCTCTCCATGTAGGTATGCTTGAAGCAATACGAAGTTTGCCGTGTCAGCTAGTTGTAAAATATATTTTATATTCGCTGTGTGTGGTCCTCCATAGAGTCAAGATTTATATTTCATAATATAAAATCTGCTGTGTGTGTGATGCGCTTTAAAACGGGTGTATAGTATACCTTGTAGAAGCATTTTATCATGGAGTATAGTTTTAATTTTCTCTGCTTGCGTCGTCAGCATCTCAGCTGTCAGTGCCGGCGCTATTGTGAGCACCAAGTTCACGAAAACGTAGAGGTAATCTATTCCAAATTCCAAAAATAATATCTGAAACACATGGTTTGATAAAATAGAGATGATATTATAATAAAAATTTAATAACGCCACAAAAACTTCTAATAAGTATAAACATTATTGACAAGTAGAGTCGGCGTCAGCACTAAGTCCCACGGCAAAAGCGAAAACGAATTTTTTTATTTACTTTAATAATGCTCTTTTAGTCACGTTCGTTCAGGTGTGTAGAATTAAAGAACATACAAACTTGCATAAATATTATTATTCAAGCCTTATTTCAACAATTAGTAATTTTTCACCTAACCTAGTTCTGCGATAGCAGCCCTACGTCTATCGGACTTCAGTGCTGACGCCGACTCTCTATCTGAAAGCTAAAACTGACAAAAATGTTTCATTCTACGCTTAGATGGTTACAGCATTGCAATAAACCTTATTACATCATTGAGTGTAAGCTAGTCGAACGAAATGTAGATAAAAAGTCAAATGGAATGCCACCTTCTTTACTTTCCACCACCTTTCTGTTTTCCAATTCAATACTAGATGGCACAACTGAATCCTAGATCGCGCTAATTAAAACGCGGAAGTACTAGTAAACTATTGAAGATATTGATGATCTTCAAACAGCTGAACAGATTTTTATGAAACTTAACTAAGAACTCTCTCGACAAAGACACCATTCAGATAAAAAAATAATAATTAAAATCGGTTCATCCGTTCAGGAGCTACGATGCCACAGACAGACACACAGAGCCACAGATACACACTACAAACTTATAACACCCCTTTTTATCATCGGGGGTTAAAAAAGGATATAAGATCTGAGAGTTTTGTTAATTTTCATTTTCATAGTTCCTAAAACTGTCGACATTCAGCCATATGGCCATAGTAGTTGTGCCGCCAGGGGTCCGGGTTGAGTCGTTTGTACCTCAGTTGTGTTGAAGTGAAAGGAATCAAAAGTACTTACGGCACAACTACTATGCTCAACTGGTTGTGCCATGGGTTCGGGTTGAGTCGTTTGTACCTCAGTTGTGTAGAAGGGAATCAAAAGTACCCACGGCATAACCAGTTGAGCATGAGCATAGTAGTTGTGCCGTGGGTTCAGGTTGAGTCGTTTGTACCTCAGTTGTGTAGAAAGGAATCAAAAGTACCCACGGCACAACAGTTGAGCATGAACATAGTAGTTGTGCCGTGGGTCCGGAAGGATTCTAGTGTAGGCAAGGCTATGTGTGTGATCTCATTGAACTACATTTTAGTAAATTCAATTTATTTTATGTAATTTTGCATGCCGATGTTTTTTGGTGAAATAAGTGACACTTTATATAGTATTAAGATCTTGTTATGACCATATTTCTTGCAATAAATGAATGATTATGATTATGATTACCACTGATCGGAGTAGGTAGAGCTATTTAGGTTCATTGACCGCAAACATTGATGTTAATATGGATATTCCACGGGATTCCGACTAATACTCCGGGATTCCATTATACAAATAGTTTGTTCTTTTCAATCATGTTTCGATTTTTGAGGAACTAATAATTTGTATGCTATGTTTGGTTGCGCTTCATAGTTTATAATTCTTATATTTTATTCCATCACCTTATGGCGATCGAGAGGCATTGGTTTAATAGTCTTAGTTTATTAAATAAGTGCCGCATATTGTTGTTTGGTGAAACTCGCGCGGAGAAACGCCGCGGTCGGCAGTTTTGTGCGCTGTTGGCTCCGCTCGATGAGTCTCGCTTCGATTATCGGACAGTGCGCACGCGCCTGTTTTGTCCACATTTTCGCTCTGACGTGCATAATCTCGTCTTTAAACCCTGAACTGAACCTACATCAAGTGTTATCTGTATTACCTAGACTAGACTGTGTTGTGTACCGCTGGCCAGCGTAGTGTCGTGTCTAGACTGCGAGCTTCAAGCCCTAACGCGGCATCGCCTACATCTACTTGGAGATCGCTGATCAAAGGTATGTGGCATGCTTGATGAATTTGGATTTTAAATCATTGCCTTAAAGTTAGCATCGCTGAATCAGTTCCCGCGCGTATGATTTTTATTTCCTAGCAATTTTTATTCTAGAGGTTATACGCACCATTTTGGTCACTTCGAGCCGGATAAATTCATTTTGGTCATTTTGACCCGGTTAAATTCATTTTGGTCCTTTGAGTACGAAGAAATTATTTTTGGGCCTATTTACGGCCTATTTTTTACGTTCTAAAAGTCTAACTTTAAGCAAAAAGCTCGGGAAATTTCCATATACAATTGCATATCATCACACAACTCTCACCTCTATTGCGTAGAGAATAAGGTTCATACTACCTTGCATTCAATAGTTCTACCGGCAAATTGAATTTTAATTTAAATCTTTAATTTCGCTAATTAAAACACTGTAATATACATATAATTGAATATCAACGTTGATACATATCGCTAAATAAGTTCATTTCATAAATCAGTTTATTTTCGGCGTAATTACATACTTTTTTGTTCGTGTATGAAAAATTGTGGGTGTTTGTATGACTTTGAGTTGCCCTTCGAAACTTGTGGAATATTCCATTTCTTTGTTTTCGTACGGCTAATTATTTACGCATTAGAAACTTTTATATTTTTTTCGAATCGAGATTTGCTGACTGAATGATCGATTGTATGTTAGATACACTTTGTACTGTGGGTTTGTTAGGTACATGCCTACAATATTCGTATTGCACGAGTAGGTATTTTTTTATAATATCGAGACTCCATCGCATCGCATTTGTTAATTATTGCAATTAATCATCTTACATCGCATTTGTTTAATTAGTGCAATTAAACATCTTATCATCGCGTCGCTTGTTATTTTATTTTGTAAGGAGACTTGATCTTTTGATAGGAACCTTCAGGTAAAATAACAGATTTGTATAAACTTTACGCGTTTGTGCCTCATAGGATACAGCCGTATAATTATACATATCACCCGTACCTAACTTGGTAATCGTAACACTAACTAGATAAGTTATTTCGAAAGGTCGTTTACTCATTTACTTGTTAGGAATTTTATTGTTTTGTACGAAGGGATTTCGTTATAAATACAATCGCATCGCATAGGTACGTAATAAGTGTCTATACTTATTTGTAGTTTTCGCATTTAACTTTAAACAAAAAAAAAAACATCTGTACTATAGGTATTTGAGTAAGTTAATCTCATAAAAATAGAAGTAGTGCAGAATCGTTATCGCATCGCATTCAACATACACGCTAATTACTTATCGGCTTGTGTTGAAAGGTTGTAGGTATATCCAAGCATAAATATACGAAATAGGTAGCTACGTTCTTAAGGTATTAGGCGTGTTTACTATTTTTATTGCATTGGACTTGTTATCGGCAATCTGTTATATTTTGTTCGCTTAAAATTTTTAAACCTTACAATTTATTATTGTTAGGGTTCGCGCGTACGGATAAGTGGTTCCGTACTATTATTTACTATTTATAAAATCGTTCGCCGAGTTATTGTTTTGATTTGCCCCCCTAATTTCACTCACGCATTTTAGGGTTCCGTAGAAATAATTTAAGGGTTCAGTTGATTAAATTTTTTTTTTTTTTTGTCAGGTTTTAACTTCTGTTCACAATGAGTGACAAGGTGAAACTCAAATTATTAGAAATTAAACGCGACCAATATTTCGCACGGGTTCAAAGTATTTTTGATACAACAAAATCTTTAACAAGCGAAAGATTACGTAAAACTTTTATTGCTCAGGCTAAACAAATGGATAATTTACGTAGCGAATTCAATGAAATTATGGACGAGATTAATATGTTAAAATTGACATTAGATCCAAAGTGTGAAGTAAGCTATAGTGCCTTAAATTCATTTGATGAGTTGGTCTGCGAGATAAAAAGTACTTTGGCTTCATTAACGGAATCACATGATTCCAAGGAACCCGCTGCTTCGATTAGCACGAAATCGAGCCCTAATCCTTTTCACATAAAGGTACCTAAAATCGAGTTGCCTACCTTTGACGGTGATATTCAGAGCTTTCCGTTCTTTTACGAGACGTTCAAACGTATTATACATACTAACGCCGATTTATCAGATTCTGATCGCATTCATTATCTGCTGAGTTGTTTAAAGGGAAAGGCTAGGAATGTGGCAGTAGGTATTGTACCTTCCGGTGATAATTACCGCCTGGTCTGGGATGCGCTTATCGCAAAGTACCTGGATACTCGCGCGCTCGCTACTAATTATCTAAATCAGCTGTTCTCATTGAAATCGTTCGGTTCGACGCCCGCTAACATTGAAAAAGGTTTCGATAAATTAACTGCTACGGTTGCGGAACTCAAACAATTAAAAATAGATAACTTGGATGATTTTATATTTATTCATTTGGGTCTTAAGTTAATAGACTCAGATATCGCAAAACATTTTGAAATGTCGCTTCGTAATCAACAGGAGTTAGATTATGATTATTTCGTAAAGTTTGTTCGTGAACAAGTCAAAATCTTGTTTCGCATCTCTTCTGCGGCAACTAAGCCCGCCCCCGCAGGTAGCTCCAACACCTCATCCAAGGTATCGCAGGTGTTTGTAGCTACTGAATCTAAATGTTCGCTTTGTCATTCCACGCATAAAAACTTGTTTACGTGCAATACGTTTCAAAAGTTGAGCGTGAATGATAGATTTAATTTTGTAAAAGACAATAACAGATGTGGTAACTGCCTAAGTAGCCAACATACCGTATCTAAGTGTCTATCGAAGTCCACATGTAAGAAATGCAACGGTAAGCATCATTCCTTATTGCATTTTGAGCAATCGACGCAAGCCCCTGCGCTTGCCCCTGCGCTTGCCCCTGCGCTTGCCCCCACGGTCGCCCCCGCCTCAACTTCTGCGGCCGACCCTGCTATTCCGGATCGTGTGGCGTTGTGTACGCATTCTTCTGCACAAGCCCAGGCCACCCGGAGTACCGAAGTGCTAGCTACGGCCAAGGTTTTAGTGGCAGGTAGGAAGGGTAATGACATGGTGGTTAGATGTCTTTTGGACCCTGGTTCTCAAAAGAATTATATCACGTCGCGTTGCTGCCGTATGCTCGGTCTAACTATACATGCGGACTCGATAGATACCGTTCGTGGTATTGGTGGCACGTCGCAGCCCGTTCGCGGCTCGGTGAACCTTACGTTCAGCTCACGGCTTCGCTCGCAGCCTAGGTATGAAATTGACGCTTTAGTTTTGGATCAAATAACCGGCCAGCTTCCTCTGTGTGCTATAAATATTGCCGAATTGAATCACATTGATCCTAAATTACTTGCGGATGACACCTGGGGTGTGCCAGGTAATATTGACATGTTACTTGGGGTCAAATTGTTCGCTAAGTTATTGCGACCAGGTCACGTGACCAGCGTACCCGGCTGCCCCGACGCATTGGAGACTGTGCTCGGCTACATACTTCTAGGAGAAGCACCTATTATCGAACCTCCAACTGACACGCTGTCTTTCTTTGCGAGTTCGTTCGATAACTTCGATCTTCGTAAGTTTTGGGAGATTGAAGATGTTACGGCTTCGTCCATTGGAAGTGTGGATGATAAACACTGTGAACAGTTTTATTGTACCACAACTACCCGCGCTCCAAATGGCAAATATGTTGCAGCTTTACCACTGAAAACAGACGCTTCAGCGTTAGGAAATTCTTTTGACATAGCTCGCAAAAGATTTTTTAGCCTCGAACGTAAACTTAAATCGCTTCCTAACGTCAAACTCCTTTACGATGACGTCATACGGGATTATCTACAGAACAATTACATTTCTTTGGTGCAGAATATCGTACCTGAAAGTGTGTTGCCCAAACGAAATTGTAAGGAGCGAGAAATGGAATACTATATTCCTCACCATGCTGTTATTCGAGAGGATAAAGTGACCACTAAGTTGCGCGTGGTCCTAGATGCCAGTGCATGTACAGACAATGGTACCTCGCTCAATGATATCCTGTACGCAGGTCCAGTCCTTCAGGCAGGGCCTGTATTCTATTAAATGACAACCGCTTTGGTTTTGGTTCGAACTCTTAAATGTCAGCCATTTGGTGAATAGTAGAATAGCTTTTCAAAAATTTGTACTGGCAAAGTTCAAAACCTCACCACAACTGAGTCGTTTGTTATTAGTAGTCATGGAAACAGTCGCTTTAGTTGAGGTTTTGGTTGAGGTTGATAAAAAGTTCGGTACCGGAATCAGGGCCCTGACCTTTTTAATATCTTGTTAAATTTTAGGCTTTTCAGTGTCGCTATTTCCGCAGATGTCAAATCTATGTACCTACGTATAGGTATACGCCCGCAAGATCGTTCGCTTCAACGTATCTTATATCGGTTTCATGAAGAAGAAGAACTTCAAATCTTTCAGTTTTCCGTGCTTCCATTTGGATTGAAGTGTAGTCCTTTTATAGCTATTCGCACTATCCAACAGCTATGTCAGGATGAAGGAACGCAGTTACCTCTCGCCAGGGACATTTTGCAGCGAGATATTTACATGGACGATATAGTCAGCTCTATACCTAGCACTGCGCTGGCTATAGACTCTGCTCGTGAACTGATAAAAATATTCTCTCTCGGTGATTTTCAGCTGACGAAGTGGTCTAGCAACAGTGTCGATGTTCTTCAGACTATCCCAGAGTCATTACGACTTTCACAGAGCGTGGACCTAAGTAAAGATCCAACACAGAAAATACTGGGACTTCGTTGGTTTCCTGATGAGGATTGTTTCGCTTTCCAGGTCAATCCTAATGATCGCCCTTGCACGAAACGGAATATTCTTTCTTCCATCGCACGTCTTTTCGACGTTCTAGGCCTCGTGGCACCGATAATTTTATACGCCAAGCTTCTTATCAAAGAGCTTTGGCTTGTCAAACTTGGTTGGGATGACGTCCCACCACCTCGCATTGTTCGTCTGTGGGAACAATTTCAAGCTGAATTGCCACTTATCTCTGAAGTGAGATTTTTGCGACATGTCGGCGTCATAGAACGCTGTAGGCTTACGGTGGTTCGGTCTACGCCCACGTTGTCAAACCCGACGGTAGTATCGTCGTTTCGCTAGTGTGTGCGAAATCTAAAGTCGCCCCACTGAAAGTCGTTTCTCTAGCTCGTCTCGAGCTATGCGCCGCACTCCTCTTATCAACTGTGATAAAGCGAGTATATAACCTTTTCGCAGCTCGGCACGCCATTGAGGTAGTCGTAGCTTTTTTGGATTCAACTGTAACTTTGAGTTGGATTCATTCCGCACCGCATCGATGGCACACCTTCGTAGCCAATCGCATCGCTAAGATTCATGAGAATCTTTCGGCAGATCACTTCTTTCACGTGAAAGGGTCTGAAAATCCCAGTGATTGCCTCTCTCGCGGCTTAACGCCTGCCCAATTAGTCCATCATCCGCTATGGCTAAATGGTCCGCCATGGCTTAAGCTTCCCCGCTCTGAATGGCCGATAAAACCATTCGTTTCAGGTGAGTCGCAAGAGCTTCCCGAAATGAAGCCCGTGGCTCTTCCTGTGCTCTCGCACGAATGCTCGGACGGAAGTCCTCCTTCCGACGACATTCTATACGCTCGTTCTACCAGGTTCTCTTCCTGGATGAAATATTTAAAAACGATTTGCTTCGTTTATAAGTTCATCAAACGGCTCCCTAGAGGGCCCGTTATCGCGTCTGACTTAGAGTTCGCTGAATTCGTTGTGTTGAGATCAGCTTCAAAATGCATCTCTACAAGGTCATCGGTCAGCAAATTCTTAGTTTTGATGAGCTTAACACTATGCTCACTCAAGTAGAAGCTTTATTAAACTCACGGCCTCTGTATGCGGTCAGCTCGGATCCGTCAGAGCCTGCTTCATTATCGCCGGCGCACTTTTTGCATACGAAACCCCTTTTATTTCTTCCCGCTCGCGAAGTCAATGAAACGCGTTTAAACCTTATTTCGCGATATGAATTGATGGATAAACTGGTCCAATCTTTTTGGAAGCGGTGGCGCCAAGAGTACTTGCACACCCTACAATCCAAACAGAAATGGAACACCCCTGCCAATCCAGTACGGGTCGGTATGGTTGTCGTCTCCATGCAGGACAATGTGATGCCTCTGCATTGGCCGTTAGGAGTAATTACAGAAATATTTCCAGATAAAAACGGAGTTTGTAGAGTCGCATCCGTAAAGACTAAAAGCGGGATCTTTCAGAGTCGCCCGGTAGTAAAGTTGTGCCCTTTGCCAACTCAATAAGTTTTGTTTAACATTAAGATTAAGTCTTATCGTGCACCAATGTGCAGTATTAGATTTAGTTACCGCGTAGAATAGTTAGTTAAGTATTCTTGTTTGTAATATAGAGTCGCAACTTTAGAGTTCTTATAACTTTTGGTAGAGTTGTGATGATATGCAATTTTATTTACCTTTCCTTGTGTTTCGAAAGTAGGAACTTTCAAGCCGGGGAAAATGGTTGCGCTTCATAGTTTATAATTCTTATATTTTATTCCATCACCTTATGGCGATCGAGAGGCATTGGTTTAATAGTCTTAGTTTATTAAATAAGTGCCGCATATTGTTGTTTGGTGAAACTCGCGCGGAGAAACGCCGCGGTCGGCAGTTTTGTGCGCTGTTGGCTCCGCTCGATGAGTCTCGCTTCGATTATCGGACAGTGCGCACGCGCCTGTTTTGTCCACATTTTCGCTCTGACGTGCATAATCTCGTCTTTAAACCCTGAACTGAACCTACATCAAGTGTTATCTGTATTACCTAGACTAGACTGTGTTGTGTACCGCTGGCCAGCGTAGTGTCGTGTCTAGACTGCGAGCTTCAAGCCCTAACGCGGCATCGCCTACATCTACTTGGAGATCGCTGATCAAAGGTATGTGGCATGCTTGATGAATTTGGATTTTAAATCATTGCCTTAAAGTTAGCATCGCTGAATCAGTTCCCGCGCGTATGATTTTTATTTCCTAGCAATTTTTATTCTAGAGGTTATACGCACCAATGTTCTTGTACAACTTCAGAAAGAAAATGTTAAATGATTGTTGATTCTTGTATAAATATAAGAAATTGTTACATAAAAAAATATATGTGTGTTCATGAATCATGTTTCTATCTATTTATTATACAATCCTTAAACCCGTATATAGCAAAAAGCAAAAAGCTTTTTATAATTTTTCTAACTAAAAAACGAATCCCGAGATTCGGGGAATATCCATATTATTCTATCATATGGCAAGTACATAAAATAGCTCTACCTACTCCGATCACTGGATTACATACCATATTAGCCGGGCGTTGAAGCATTTTCACGGTGAAATATATCGTCGCCATAATTATCGGTACATTTAGACCCAACAACAGCATGTACTGTGGAGTAGTACATAGATAGGGTAAACCAGACTATTCTTGGCACCCCCACAATGATTGGTATCTGGCATAAAAACCATTCATTTATGTTTAGAATGGATTTTTTTTTTTTAATAATAATAATGCTGGACATTTCACACAGCATCATGTAGCCCCAAGCTAAGCAGAGCTTGTGTTATGGGAACCACATGACTGATATACTACTTATAATATATATTTTTTTTGTAAATACATACATAGTATACATAGAAAACACGCAGACCCGAGACAAATATTTGCAGATCATACAAACATTATATATTCTAAACATAAATGAATGCTACCACAAAGAAATTAAATATTCTATCAAATAAATTAATGCCACTATAAAAAAATGCTCGAAACTCTTATTTCTTGGGTTTTTATGCCAGAGTGCCAATCATTGTGGGGGTGCCAAGAATAGTTTGGTTTACCCTACATTGTTAATGTTTAGTTGTGTTGAAAGATGAAATTATGTTTAAAAAAAATTTCACCTCAGCAGCTCGACATGGCATCCTTTGCTGCGAGAAATCAGTGTCCAAAATCGCATTTTGGACACTGGTTTTAGGGAGGAAAAGTGAGATTTGAAATTCGAATGTCGTAAATTAACACGTGATAGTGCATGGCGGTCAATCGCTAGCCTATCTATGAAAAAAAATATAACGCACATTTTAAAAATAAAGTAACGGGAATTTGTTTCTGTTACGCTAGTTATTTGTTGAAAATTCTTAAAACAATAAAGATGAGTGAAACCAGTGGCAAAACAAATATTGCTCCTTTAATAGAATAGGACAAGGCAAAGTGACGGCACAAGTTGGATGCGTCAAGCTGAAGACATGGCGCGATGGCGCTCATTAGGGGAGGCCTATGTCCAGCAGTGGACTGCTATAGGCTGATGATGATGATGATGATGATGATGAATAGAATAGAATAACATAGGATAATACAAAAAATGTGTTATTACTTCAATTCGTAATAATCATAATTTTTGATGATGAATTACTTACCACGGGGTCGAAAGGTTTTTTATATTTTTCCACCGTATCAACAATTGTTTTGTACAGACGCTGAATAGAGTCGACATCGTCGTTTGTCTCCAGCATAGATGCAAGCTTCGCAAGTCGCAAATTTAATGAATAAAACAGAAATGAGTGACAAGCAAGAATTACATCCGCACAAGAACTCAGAAACGCGAACGCATAAATGTCCCGAAACAGATTAAAACCATATTTCCGATTCAAGAAACAGTAGAGATAAGTAGCCATCATTCGCTCAATGTAGATAAGTAACATCGTCAAGATTAATTTCAATTCAGGAGGATTGAGCGAGAAATCTACTCGTAATTCAACATCAATTTCTTCTAAACTTTCTTGAAGATCCATAAATGTTGTACCGTGCTTAAAAAATGACAATAACAGAGTTATGATCAAATGTTGTATACAATACGGAAGTGACCAATTATTGTTAAATGCAAATTCATCTTTATATATTTCCAGAAATATAAACACGCTGAATGCAACGCAAGGTACGAACGAAAAAATTAATATGATCAAACGAAACTTCACTGATTTGTGCTTGAAGAAACCAAGGTCTAAGCCAAAGATCACATGCAACGTTTTAAAAATGAATATTATTATTTTGTATACGTTGCTATGAGGTTTCTTATTCGGGGATATGACGTGCACTATTCTTAAATTCATGATAAATAGAATATTATATAATTATATTTAGGTGGAACTATGAAAGTTATCGAGAACCTACTAGAAGACACTTCTAGCTACTACAAAATATTCCATTTCAATGATTAAATTACATTGCAGAGCATAATAAAATTAAAACACTGGGTAGTGACTAGTGAGTACCTACCTAAATGTATTACTTACGATTACGTCACCCATTAGTATAAATGCATGACAACAGGTCACCTTTTCAGCTCATAACTCAAACATTTTATAATTAAATTAAAAATAAATTAAGTACTTTATTTATGAGCATATAGTTTTATCCGGGGCCTAATCTATTTGTAAATACTTGTCCTTGAAGTACCTACTTTAGGTGAAGGGTGATGAATCATACAACCGAATATGGCACAAATGTTAACCGACCAGCTCCAGGAGAAGAAAGCCAGTTTCTACGATGTGGTCCACCGTCCACCTAGCCACTAATAGAACTCGTTGGAGGCAAGCTGTCCACACTATCACGAAGACAACCAGTTATAACGATCTTCAGACATGAAGAGCCGACAAGAGAGAGTACAGTTACAAGGAAAAGTATTTGAAATGAAAACCAAAACACTTTTTACCGACCTTTATTCACCTTTTTTGCCGAAGTTTTTTTTATAAACTAGGCCGGTAGCTAAAACGGTATAGCGGTGGCCGCGTATAACGCGAAGTGGCAGGCTCAAATTCAAAAATCAAAATTTAAGTTAAACGTCTAATTTTTAGGATTATGAAACAATTTAATTCAGCAACACCAAAATTAATTAAACCCTTAAAACAAACTTAAAAAAACATGATAACGGCACATTATAATTATATCACTGGTACCTAAGCATTCTCTAAACCTTAATTGAAATAAACGAGTTCGTAATTTGGAAGTGAAAAAATTACAGTATTTTACTTAAGATTTGTGAACTGAATAATAACGATGAGGTAGGTGACACAGAAGCTGAGCACCATGCCAAGCAGGTTTGCGCTCAGGGGGATGAGCTTCCACACGCGGAACCGGCACGGACGCACCTCCACGTACCGGATGAACCGCATCAGAGAGGACCTGCCCTGCACATCTACGAAAAAAAGAATTGGTCAGGCTCAAGACAGGATCTAAAAATTATGATCTATGATTATATCTATGATACAGAAAAGTAAAGAGGAAGTTAGAGCAAAATTAGTTTGTTGCTTACATCTTAGACCATGGATAAATGGTCTAACTAAGGCTTCCCCACATAATGTCTATGCTAGTGACTCGCGTCGTTGCCCCCCTAGTGATGGTATATTATGTTGATGATGATGATGACGAAAAATAGCCTATAACCTTCCTCAAGAGTTTAGCGATCAAATGCAGAAATATTTTTTTTTTAACTGGGACTGGTAGTTTCTTAGATAAGCGCGTTCAAACAAAAAAACGAACTCTTCCGCTTTATTATATTTCTTCTTCTCTCAGTGACTTTCCGTTAATGAAGGTTGGCAGTCAGCTTTTTAAAATTATCCTTATCCAGTGCAAGTCAGAACAGTTGTTCTACCGTCTTTATCCCTGTCCATTCCCTGATGTTACGGAGCCAAGACATCTTACGTCTTCCAACCTTACGCTTCCCCGGTATTTTGCCCATCATGATGGTATGCAAGAAATGATACCAGTCATGTCGCAGTAAATGTCCACATCTCAAAAGCTTCAACCTTCTTTCGGCGCCCTGCTTTCATGGTCCATGCTTCACATCCATACAGAACCACAAAATAATAGTACTAACTAGTGAACGCCCGCGGCTTATAAAAACGGCGATTATAAAAACGGGTGTATACCTTGTAGAAGCATTTTATCATGGAGTATCGTTTTAATTTTCTCTGCTTGCGTGGCCAGCATCTCAGCTGTCAGTGCCGGCGCCATTGTGAGCACCAAGATCACGAAAACGTACAAGTAATCTATTCCCAATGATAAAAATAATATCTGAAACACATGGTTTGATAAAATAGAGATAATATTAAAATAAAAATTTAAAGAAATCCCCGACGCAAAACTTATAACACCCCTCTTTTTCATCGGGGGTTAAAAAAGGATATAAGATCTGCGAGTTTTATTCATTTTCATTTTCATAGTTCCTAAAACTGTTGACATTCAACCATAATATGGCCATAGTAGTTGTGCCGGCGGGGGTCCGAGTTGAGTCGTTTGTACCTCAGTTGTGTTGAAAGGAATCAAAAGTACCCACGGAAAAACCAGTTGAGCATAGTAGTTGTGCCATGAGTCCGGAAGGATTTCTAGTGTAGGCAAGGCTATGTGTGAGATCTCATTGAACTACATACCATATTAGCCGGGAGTTGCAACATTTTCACGGTCAAATATATCGTCGCCATAATTATCGGTACATTATGAACCAACAGCAGCATGAACTGTGGAGTAGTACATACACTGTTAATGTGTATTTGTGTTGAAAGTTGAAATTATGTTTAAAATATTTTTCACCTCAGCACCTCGAAATGACATCCTTTGCTGCGAGAAACCAGTATGCAAAATCACATTTTGGAAAAGTGATTTGAAATTCGAATGTGGTAGATTGACATGTGATAGTGCATGGCGGTCAATCGCTAGCCTATCTATGAAAAAAAAAACACACCTTTTAACATTAAAATAGCGGGAATTTGTTTCGGTTACGCTAGTTATTTGTTGAAAAGTCATAAAACAATAAAGATGAGTGAAACCAGTGGCGAATACACTAAATTATGTCCAGAAGAAAGAGTTGAGACCAAAACCGGTCAAGTCCGAGTCGAACTCGTACGCCGAGGGTTCCGTACCTATCCATTATACCCATTAAGTTATTGGACAATTAGTAATTTTTTTTTACATATCCTAGTTCTGCGATAGCAGCGCTGCAAATGTACTGCGCACACGCGCATAATATTGCAATAAATATTTTCTTTAATTTTCTTTCACACAATTTTATTTATTTACCATATTTGAGGATGGTACCAATTAAGCTAGTCCGCTCAATTGTATGAGCGCCCATACAACTCAGAGGACAATCTTAATTGGCGTCAACTATGTATGTATATGAACACCCTTTAATTTTAAACTTTTGTAATTTTTCCTTTATTTGTGGTATAAGACCTTGCTTTTTGCCAAATTTCGTGATTCTAGGTCAACGGGAACTACCATTTAGATTTTCGACCCAAAACCTCTACGGTAGGTACTTACTTCCGGTTGACCTAGAATTGTCAATTTTGGTTACAAGCAAGGTCAGCACAAATAAAGGTAAAATTCCGAAAAATAAAAAAAGGTAATAATTAAGGTAAGTTTTGGTACTTCCCTACAAGTTTTCACGAAAACCTAAATTTTCCTATATCTTTTTATAGTGTTGACTCAGGACCTTGATTTTTATACTCACAATAATATTTCTATATTAATAGGTATAAATTTCAACTTGCTAGCTTTACCCGTTCCTGAGATAATCGATGATGACATACGGACAGACAGACAGGCAGACAGACAGATAGACAGACAGACATACAGACAGACAAAAAAGTGATCTTATAAGGGTTCTTTTTTTTACCTTTTAAGGTACGGAACCCTAAAAAGTGATTGTGATGAACAAAGTTCCCTCCCTGAGAAGCACGTAGGTAAGTTCCGAACAAAACAGTAACTTTTAATTTACAAAATTACAATAACTGTTATTTTTTCTTTTAATTTCTTAAAAAAAAGCGTTATTTTTAAATAGATAAATAAATGAATACCTAGGGATAAGTTGCTTCATTATGTACAAAGTTGTATCTTTTATTAGTAGGTAGTAATGTTCTCGCTGCTGATGTGAAAAATTTTGTGTGCCACACGAGACCAAAGTTTTTGACTTATGTCTTTGAATTCCTCGCTATACGAGTATAGCGAATCCCGAGGGATTCTAACGTAGTATCAATTCTTAGAATCCCTCGTTTGCTCGGGATTCAAAATCAGCACTCTAAGTAAAACTCAACTGCTCTCTTGCACAAACTCATTAATATAAAAAATATGTTATTACTTCAATTCGTAATAATCAAAAATTAATTTTTGTTGATGAAAGTTTCAGTCATTATTACTTACCACGGGGTCGAAAGGTTTTTTATATTTTTCCACCGTATCAACAATTGTTTTGTACAGACGCTGAAAAGAATCGACATCGTCGTTTGTCTCCAGCATAGATGCAAGCTTCACAAGTCGCAAATTTAGTGAATAAAACACAAAGGAGTGACATGAAAGAACAACGTCCACACAAGAACTCAGAAACACGAAGGCATAAATGTCCCGAAGCATATGTACTAAACGATTTTCAAGACTCAAGAAACAGTAGAAAAAAATAATAACAATTCGTTCAATGCAGATAAATAATATAGTCAAGATTAATTTTAATTCAGGAGGATTGAACGAGAAATCTACTCCTAATTCAACATCAATTTCTTCTAAACTTTCTTGAATATCCATAAATGTTGTTCCGCGCTTAAAAAATGACAGTAACAGAATCATGATCAAATGTTGTATAGAGTACGGAAGTGTCCAACAATTTTTCAAGGCTAATTCACCATTATATGTTTCCAGAAATATATACACTGTGAGTGCGACGCAAGGTACGAACGAAATAATAAATATGATCAAACGAAACTTCAGTGATTTGTGCTTGAAGAAACCAAGATCTAAGCCAAAAATCACATGCAAAGTCTTAAAAATTAATGTCATTAATTTGTATTCGTTGCTATGAGGTTTTTTGTTCGGGGATATGACGTGCACTGTTCTTAAATTCATGTTATATAGAATATTTGATAATATTTAGGTAGAACTATGAAAGTTATCGAGAACCTATTATTAATAGACACTTCTAGCTACTTCAAAATATTCCATTTCAATGATAAAATTACATTGCAGAGCATAATAATATTAAAACACTGGGTAGTGACTAGTGAAATGTATTACCTAGTCTATGTCATCAATTAGTATAAATGCATGACAACAGGTCACCTTTTCAGCTCATAACTCAAACATTATATAATTAAATTAAAAATAAATTACTTTATTTATGAGCATATAGTTTTATCCGGGGCCTAATCTATTTGTAAATACTTGTCCTTGAAGTACCTACTTTAGGTGAAGGGTGATGAATCATACAACCGAATATGGCACGAATGTTAACCGCATTTATTTGATTTTACATGTTACGTGGGCTACAAAACGTTTTATTTCGTCGATGATTTTTTTTTTTCATCAGGCGACTGGGACCTCTCGTAATATTGAACATAAAATAATACCTATCGTTTTGTCCGAATCAAATCCGAATTCTTGTACAGTTAGACCAGCTCCAGGAGAAGAAAGCCAGTTTCTACGATGTGGTCCACCGTCCACCTAGCCACTAATAGAACTCGTTGGAGGCAATCTGTCCACACTATCACGAAGACAACCAGTGATAACGATCTTCAGACATGAAGAGCCGACAAGAGAGAGTATAGTTAAAAGGAAAAGTATTTGAAATGAAAAGCAAAACCCTTTTTACAGACCTTTATTCACCTTTTTTGCCGAAGGTTTTTTATAAACTAGGCCGGTATCTAAAACGGTATAGCGGTGGCCGCGTATAACGCGAAGTGGCAGGCTCAAATTCAAAAATCAAAATTTAAGTTAAACGTCTTATTTTTAGGATTATGAAACAATTTAATTCAGCAACACCAATATTAATTAAACCCTTAAAACAAACTTAAAAAAACATGATAACGGCTACATTATAATTATATCACTGGTACCTAAGCATTCGCTAAACCTTAATTGAAATAAGCGAGTTCATAATTTGGAAGTGAAAAAATTACAGTATTTTACTTAAGATTTGTGAACTGAATAATGACGATGAGGTAGGTGACACAGAAGCTGAGCACCATGCCGAGCAGGTCTGCGCTCAGGGGGATGAGCTTCCACACGCGGAACCGGCACGGACGCACCTCCACGTACCGGATGAACCGCATCAGAGAGGCCCTGCCCTGCACATCTACGAAAAAAGGATTGGTCAGGCTTAAGACAGAATCTAAAAATTATGATCTATGATTATATCGACACCGTTTCGCAGGCTAATGACCGCTCGGCACCGATGACCTCGGCCCCCGGGACGTCAAAGACGCAGCCTGCGACCACTGCGCCCTCTCCTGCTCCCCGCGCTCCGGCTCGCCAGCAGAAGAGTTACGCGCAGGTGTCCCGTCAATCTGTGTCGTCGCGCTCGGCGCCCAGCGCCGATACTCGGCGGCACATACCGGAAACGACAACAGAGCCCACTGGCGACTTGAAGAAGGTTGACACGGAAGGCTTCACAGTCGTGAAGAAAAAGCGTCAAGCAAAAAAGTCGCGGAATCAGCGTGGTACCGCTCCACTCTCTAACGGGCTCTCTCTGCAGACAGTGGAGCCGACTATCCAGATCTACATTTCCCGCCTGGACCCGACCACTACCGGGGAAAGTATACTCCGTTACGTGGACGAGAGAGGCCGATGCCGGATCAGGGAGCCGCCCGTAGTACTCGTGCATGGCTTGAAGCGGTTGGAGTCGAACAGGGAGACCAACTTCAAGTCGTATGTGCTGCGAGTGGCTGCCAAGCATAAGGATGTATTCCTCGCTCCGGACTTCTGGACTGCAGGAGTAGTTTACAGACGGTATAGGGAAGCACCGCCTACGAAAAAAGCGCCCTAACTAGTTTTATATTATAATTTTTATATGTATGTTAGTCTGTAAGGTATTTACTCTGACTCCCGCGATACAGGCTTGTCCTAGTGCGGGGTCTTTGTAAATTATTTGCCCTATTTATTTAAACTATTTGTGTCCTATGTGTGCATGTTATACTTAATGTTTTATGAAATAAATTTATTTTATCTATGATACAGAAAAGTAAAGAGGAAGTTAGAGCAAAATTAGTTTGTTGCTTACACCTTAGACCATGGATAAAATGGTCTAACTAAGGCTTCCCCGCATAATGTCTATGCTAGTGACTCGCGTCGTTGCCCCCCTAGTGATGGTATATTATGTTGATGATGATGATGACGAAAAATAGCCTATAACCTTCCTCAAGAGTTAAGCGATCAAATGCAGAAATATTTTTTTTTAACTGGGACTGGTAGTTTCTTAGATAAGCGCGTTCAAACAAAAAAACAAACTCTTCCGCTTTATTATATTTCTTCTTCTCTCAGTGACTCTCCGTTAATGAAGGTCGGCAGTCAGCTTCTTAAAATTTTCCTTGTCCAGCGCAATTCTGAACAGTTGTTCCACCGTATTTATTCTTGTCCATTCCCTGATGTAACGAAGCCAATACATTTTACGTCTTCCAACCTTACGCTTCCCCGGTATTTTGCCCATCATAATGGTCTGCAAGAGATGATACCGGTCATGTCGCAGTACATGTCCGAGGTAAGCGACCTTTCACTGTTTAATGATCCGGATAAGTTCTAATTTCTTTACCATACGGTCTAAAACCTCTACACTAGTAACATTATCGGTCCAACTGATGCGAAGCATGCGGCGGTACGACCATATCTCAAAAGCTTCAACCTTCTTTCGGAGCTCTGCTTTCATGGTCCATGCATCACATCCATATAGAACCACAGAATAATAGTACTAACTAGTGATCGCCCGCGGCTTATAAAAACGGCGATTATAAAAACGGGTGTATACCTTGTAGAAGCATTTTATCATGCAGTATAGTTTTAATTTTCTCTGCTTGCGTGGTCAGCATCTCAGCTGTCAGTCCCGGCGCTATTGTGAGCACCAAGATCACGAAAACGTACAAGTAATCTATTCCAAATTCCAAAAATAATATCTGAAACACATGGTTTGATAAAATAGAGATAATATTAAAATAAAAATTTTAAGAAACCCCCGAAATTAAAACTTCTATTATGTACCCACTCTAAACATTATTGACAAGTATAACTGAAAGCTAAAAACTGACAAAAATTTATCATTCTACGTTTATGTTGTCAGCATTGCAATTTGCTTTCATTGTTTTCCAATTCAATACTAGATGGCGCAACTGACCCAATCCTAGATCTCGCTAAGGAAAACGCGGAAGTACTAGTGATCTATAGAAAAGAGTTGATCTTTAAACAGCTGAACAGATTTTCATGAAACATTACAAAGAACACTCTTGACAAAGGCACCATTCAGACAAAAAAATAATCATAAAGAGCGGTTCATACATTCTGAAGCTATGATGCCACAGACCGACAAACAGAGCCACAGATGCACAGACACACAGATACTTACACACAACAAACTTATAACATCCCTCTTTTTCATCGGGGGTTAAAAAAGTATGTAAGATCTGAGAGTTTTATTCATTTTCATAGTTCCTAAAACTGTTGACATTCAGCCATATAGCCATAGTAGTTGTGCCGGGGCGGGGGTCCGGGTTGAGTCGTTTGTACTTCAGTTGAGTAGCCTTCTACTCAAATGAAGTACAAACGATGAGTATGATTTCCTTAAATCAAAAGTGCCTACCCACGGTACAACCAGTTGAGTATAGTAGTTGTGCCGTGGGTCCGGAAGGATTCTAGTGTAGGCAAGGCTATGTGTGTGATCTCATTGAACTACATACCATATTAGCCGGGAGTTGCAACATTTTCACGGTGAAATATATCGTTGCCATAACTATCGGTACATTATGAACCAACAGCAGCATGAACTGTGGAGTAGTACATTACATTGGTAATGTTTATTTGTGTTGAAAGTTGAAATTATGTTTTATAGTTCTTTGTGCAACAAGAGGGCAAAGTTGATTTTTACATCGAGTGCTGATTTTGAATCCCGAGCGAACGAGGGATTCTAAGAATTGAATCACGAGCGTAACGAGTGATTCTACGTTAGAATCCCGAGTCTAGCGAGGAATTCAAAAGCACGAGATGTAAAAAACTTTGGTCTCGTGTTGCACACAAAATTTTTCACCTCAGCAGCGAGAACATTACTACCTACAAAATAAAAGATACAACTTTGTACAAAATGAAGCAACTAATCCATAATAGGAATTCATTTATATCTATTTAAAAAAAACGCATTTTTTTTTGAAATTAAAAGAACAAATAACAGTTATTGTAATTTTGTAAATTAAAAGTTACTGTTTTGTTCGGAACTTACCTACGTGCTTCTCAGGGAGGGAACTTTGTTCATCACAATCACTTTTTGTCTCAACTCTTCTTTCTGGAGATAAATTAGCGTATTCGCCACTGGTAACTTTTAAATAGATATAAATGAATTCCTACCTATTAGGGATAAGTTGCTTCATTATGTACAAAGTCGTATCTTTTATTTGTAGGTAGTAATGTTCTCGCTGCTGAAGTGAAAAATTTTGTGTGCCACACGAGACCAAAGTTTTTACATCTCTTGTCTTTGAATCCCTCGCTAGACTCGGGATTCTAACGTAGTATCAATTCTTAGAATCCCTCGTTTACTAGGGATTCAAAATCAGCACTCTAGTAAAAATCAACTTTGCTCTCTTGTTGCACAAAGTCAGTAATATAAAAAATATGTTATTACTTCCATTCGTAATAATCAAAAATTAATTTTTGTTGATGAAAGTTTCAGTCATTATTACTTACCACTGAGTCGAAAGGTTTTTTATATTTTTCCACCGTATCAACAATTGTTTTGTACAGACGCTGAATAGAGCCGACATCGTCGGTTGTCTCCAGCATAGATGCAAGCTTCGCAAGTCGCAAATATAGTGAATAAAACAGAAAGGAGTGACAAGCAAGAATTACATCCGCACAAGAACTCAGAAACACGACCGCATAAATGTCCCGAAACAGAATTAAACCATATTCCTGATTAAAGAAACAGTAGAGATAAATAACCATCATTCGCTCAAAGTAGATAAATAACATCGTCAACATTAATTTTAATTCAGACCGATTGAACGAGAAATCTACTCCTAATTCAACATCAATTTCTTCTAAACTTCCTTGAAGATCCATAAATGTTGTTCCACGCTTAAAAAATGACAGTAACAGAATCATGATCAAATGTTGTATACAGTACGGAAGTATCCAAAAATTCAAGGCTAATTCACCATAATATGTTTCCAGAAATATATACACGGTGAATGCAACGCAAGGTACGAACGAAAAAATGAATATGATCAAACGAAACTTCACTGATTTGTGCTTGAAGAAACCAAGGTCTAAACCAAAGATCACATGGAACGTTTTAAAAATGAATGTCATTATTTTGTATACGTTGCTATGAGGTTTCTTATTCGGGGATATGACGTGCACTATTCTTAAATTCATGATAAATAGAATATTATATAATTATATTTAGGTGGAACTATGAAAGTTATCGAGAACCTACTAGAAGACACTTCTAGCTACTACAAAATATTCCATTTTAATGATTAAATTACATTGCGAGCATAATAAAATTAAAACACTGGGTAGTGACTAGTGAGTACCTAAATGTACTACCTACGACTACGTCACCAATTAGTATAAATGCATGACAACAGATCACCTTTTCTGCTCATAACTCAAACATTTAATAATAAATTACTAAATTGATGAGCATATAGTTTTATCCGGGGCCTAATCTATTTATTTTTTTATTTTTCATCAGCCCCCAAATTCTTCTAGATGACAACATCAATCATTCCGCTGCGTTTTGGTTCGATCTCATAAATGTCAGCCATTTAGTGAATAGTAGAATAGCTTTTCAAAAATTTGTTCTGCCAAACTCCAAACCTTAGCTAAAACCTCACCACAACTGAGTCGTTTGTCATTAGTAGAATAGGAAACAGTCGAAAATCTAAGGTTTAGTTGAGGTTTTGCTTGAGGTTGATAAAAAGTTCGGTAGGTACTAGAATTGACACCCAGGTGACTGGGACCACTCGTACCTAAAATTGAACATAAAATAATACCTATTGTTTTATCCGAATTCTAGTACAGTTTCAGACCAGCTCCAGGAGAAGAAAGCCAGTTTCTACGATGTGGTCCACCTAGCCACCAATAGAACTCGTTTGAGGCAAGCAGTCCACACTATCACGAAGACAGTGATCACGGTCTTCAGACATGAAGAGCCGACAAGAGAGAGTACAGTTACAAGGACAAGTATTTGAAATGAAAAGCAAAACACTTTTTATAGACCTTTATTCACCTTTTTTGCCGAAGTTTTTTTTATAAACCAGGCCGGTAACTAAAACGGTATAGCGGTGGCCGCGTATAACGCGAAGTGGCAGGCTCAAATTCAAAAATCAAAATTTAAGTTAAACGTCTTATTTTTAGGATTATGAAACAATTTAATCCAGCAACACCAAAATTAATAAAACACTTAAAACAAACTTACAAAAACATGATAACGGCTACATTATAATTATATCACTGGTACTTAAGCATTCTCTAAACCTTAATTGAAATAAGCGAGTTCATAATTTGGAAGTGAAAAAATTACAGTATTTTACTTAAGATTTGTGAACTGAATAATGACGATGAGGTAGGTGACACAGAAGCTGAGCACAATGCTGAGCAGGTCTGCACTCAGAGGGATTAGCTTCCACACGCGGAACCGGCACGGACGCACCTCCACGTACCGGATGAACCGCATCAGAGAGGCCCTGCCCTGCACATTTACGAAAAAAAGGATTGGTCAGGCTCAAGACAGAATCTAAAAATTATGATCTATGATTATATCTATGATACAGAAAAGTAAAGAGGAAGTTAGAGCAAAATTAGTTTGTTGCTTACACCTTAGATTAGACCATGGATAAAATGGTCTAACTGAGGCTTCCCCACATAATGTCTATGCTAGTGACTCGCGGCGTTGCCCCCCTAGTGATGGTATATTATGTTGATGATGATGATGACGAAAAATAGCCTATAACCTTCCTCAAGAGTTTAGCAATCAAATGCAGAAATATTTTTTCAACTGGGACTGGTAGTTTCTTAGATTAGCGCGTTCAAACAAAAAAACAAACTCTTCCGCTTTATTATATTTATTCTTCTCTCAGTGACTCTCCGTTAATGAAGGTTGGCAGTCAGCTTTTTAAAATTATCCTTATCCAGCGCAAGTCAGAACAGTTGTTCCACCGTCTTTATCCCTGTCCATTCCCTGATGTTACGGAGCCAATACATCTTACGTCTTCCAACCTTACGCCTCCCCGGTATTTTGCCCATCATGATGGTATGCAAGAAATGATACCGGTCATGTCGCAGTACATGTCCACATCTCAAAAGCTTCAATCTTCTTTCGGAGCTCTGCTTTCATGGTCCATGCATCACATCCATATAGAACCACAGAATAATAGTACTAACTAGTGAACGACCACGGCTTATAAAAACGGCGATTATAAAAACGGGTGTATACCTTGTAGAAGCATTTTATCATGCAGTATAGTTTTAATTTTCTCTGCTTGCGTGGTCAGCATCTCAGCTGTCAGTGCCGGCGCCATTGTGAGCACCAAGATCACGAAAACGTAGAAATAATCTATTCCCAATGCCAAAAATAATATCTGAAACACATGGTTTGATAAAATAGAGATAATATTAAAATAAAAATTTAAAGAAATCCCCGACACAAAATTTATAACACCCCT
The DNA here is from genome assembly GCA_958496255.1 of Camptogramma bilineatum. Classification (NCBI taxonomy): domain Eukaryota; kingdom Metazoa; phylum Arthropoda; class Insecta; order Lepidoptera; family Geometridae; genus Camptogramma; species Camptogramma bilineatum. The sequence goes on along the minus strand of OY292468.1, from coordinate 11,044,361 downwards.
CTTTTTAATCGGGGGTTAAAAAGGATATAAGATCTGAGAGTTTTATTTATTTTCGTTTTCATAGTTCCTAAAACTTTCAAAATTCAGCCATTATGGCCATAGTAGTTGTGCCGGGGGTCCGGGTTGATTCGTTTGTACCTCAGTTGAGTAGAAGGGAATCAAAAGTACCTTCCCACGGCACAACCAGTTGAGCATAATAGTTGTGCCGTGGGTTCAGAAGGATTCTAGTGTAAGCAAGGCTATGTGTGTGATCTCATTGAACTACATACCATATTAGCCGGAAGTTGCAACATTTTCACGGTCAAATATATCGTCGCCATAATTATCGGTACATTGAAAACCAACAACAGCATGTACTGTGGAGTAGTACATACATTGTTAATGTTTATTTGTGTTGAAAGTTGAAATTATGTTTAAAATATTTTTCACTTCAGCAGCTCGAAATGACATCCTTTGCTGCGGGAAACCTGTATGCAAAATCACATTTTGCACACTGGTTTCAGTGAGGAAAAGTGATTTGAAATTCGAATGTCGTATATTGACACGTGATAGTGCATGGCGGTCAATCGCTATCCTATCTATGAAAAAAAAAAACAAAGCACCTTTTAAAAATAAAATAGCGGCAATTTGTTTCTGTTACGCTAGTTATTTGTTAAAAATTCATATAACAATAAAGATGAGTGAAACCAGTGGCGAATACACTAATTTATCTCCAAAAGAAAGAGTTGAGGCAAAAAGTGATTGTTTTGTTCCCCCCCTTTTTTAGAATAAAATTAAATATTTAGTTAATTATACCCTAATAAAATTACAATCTAGCCAAGTAGGCCAATGAGCAATTTGAATTTCACTTAGTTTTATAAAGTTGCTTATATCTAAGAATGTGCCAAACGGCACGTTTCTTACTGTCTCTATTTAAGGGGAAACACGTTATTCTTGTGTTTTTTATATTATGTAGCACTTATTCACTAACACTTTCATATAATTTAACACTACACTACACTAACTCAAATGGTTTAGTTCGTTTGAGTCTTCTCACTAGGTCTGTGTTATCGAGGAGCTGGATGGCCTCGACGTTCACATGGTTATGAAGTCTTTTTTTCGTGAACTTCTGCATATTTTTTTATAACTTTATCAACGAAGTCTATGTTAAGGTCCCGGTGAAGGTCTTCGTTTCTTACGTACCAAGGGGCATTTACGATATCCCTATAGTCGTATTGCTCATTATACGGACTAAAAACATATCAAAATTGAAGGAAAAATGTCATTTTTTCCTTCAATTTTAGTCCGTATAATGAGCAATCCGACTATAAGTACTTTATTTTGAAAACGTTGGATGATTAGGATGTTAATTTTTTTAGTACAGCCCCACAGCTGTATACCATAGGTCCATACTGGCATTAGGACCTGTTTGTATAATGGTAATTTTGTTGTGTACTGATAGGGCGGCTTGTCTTCCAAGCAGCCAGTACATCTGTTTGTAGCGAAGATCCAACTCATTTCTTTTCTTCTTGACGTTAGCTGTCCAGCGCAGCTTTGCGTCAAGCGTCATACCTAAATACTTGGCAGTATTTTCATACGGGATGGGCTTATAGTTCAAGTATACTGGATGGTACTCCTCCTTTTTGTTGGTAAAGTTTATATGGATTGATTTCGATTCATTTAACTTGATTTTCCATTTCTTTATCCAGTCATATGCTTTGCTAACTGCATTTTGCACTTTTTCTGCTGCTTCTGCGTGTGTACTGCCAACTGCCATTATTGCCATATCATCAGCAAAGGTCGTTATTGTACTATTCTCTAGTTCAGGGATGTCACTGGTGTATAAAAGGTAGAGGACCGGACCTAGTACGCTTCCTTGTGGCACCCCAGCTTTTATTTCTTTAATATCAGAATAGGCATCCTCTTGCCGTATTCTAAAAACTCTATCCGATATGTATGATTGTAGTATTTCTACATAAGGTTTGGGAAGGATTTTCCTTAAATTAAGTATTAGGCCTTCATGCCATACTTTATCAAAAGCTTGTGCTACATCTAGAAATACGGTAGAGCAGATCTTTTTATTTTTTAGCGTACCTTCGATAATATTTGTAATCCTGTGGACCTGGTCGATGGTTGAATGTTTGAAAAAGTGATTGTGATGAATAAAGTTCCCTCCCTGAGAAGCACGTAGGTAAGTTCCGAACAAAACAGTAACTTTTAATTTACAAAATTACAATAACTGTTATTTGTTCTTTTGATTTCTAAAAAAAGTGTTATTTTTAAATAGATATAAATGAATACCTATTACAGATTAGTTGCTTCATTATGTACAAAATTGTATCTTTTATTCGTAGGTAGTAATGTTCTCGCTGTTGATGTGAAAAATTTTGTGTGCCACACGAGACCAAAGTTTTTTACATCTCTTGTCTTTGAATTCCTCGCTACACTCGGGATTCTAACGTAGTATTAATTCTTAGAATCCCTCGTTTTCTCGGGATTCAAAATCAGCACTCTAAGTAAAAATCAACTTTGCTCTCTTGTTGCACAAAGTCAATAATATAAAAAATATGTTATTACATCAATTCGTAATAATCAAATAGTAGATTGTATTATATGGGGGGAAAATAATATTTTTACGGCGAGGGCGCTTTTTTGAATCCAGAGCGAAGTGAAGGATTCTAGAGTAGAATCCCGAGCGTAGCGAGGGATTCTTTAGTAGAATCCTGAACGAAGCGAGGGATTTAAAGTACGTCGCCCGAGCCAAAAATATATTTTGCGCCCGAGTGATACACTCTACTTTTCATTACAATCTATGAGAAAATAAAAGGGAGGAGAAAGGAATGTGTTAAATCAACGAAGTTCCACTTGAGAAGAGTAATCGGGGATTAAATTTTTTTTATTCAGACGGTGGCCGCGCGCCGGCTGAATGGTGGGCGGTATGTTTATCCGATACTAGCAGCGCCCTCGCGGCGTTGCCCCCGTAGTGATGGTTTATGGTGATGATGATGATGATGATGAAAAGTAGCCTATAACCTTCCTCAAGAGTTTAGCTATCAAATACAGAAATAATTTTTCAAATCCGACTGGTAGTTCCTGAGATTTCATTTCATTTCATTTATTTATTTATTTCTCTCACAAACAATATAAATATAAATAAATAGCTAAATAAATATACAGAATAATGAATATTAAAAACGTTGTAGGTAGCTATTATAAAAACCTGTTTTGTGAGATTAGCGCGTTCAAACAAAAAATCTCTTCCGCTAGAATTGCTCAATAGTTCCACGAAAACAAACTAGATGGCGCCAGTAGACCGTCTTTCTAGATCGCGCTGACGAAAACGCACAGGATTTTATCAGGTTGGAATTACAATTATGTATGGATAGAAAACTGCAGAGTAATAAATCTCTAAATGTGATTACAACTGTGGTGTTTTTGGAAGAGTCCTCCCTCATTCATCTTGGTAGATTTGAGATGAATGTGGAAAGTAGTTGTACCTCAAAAGCAGTGGTCTCGAACCTACCGATTTTTCGGTATTTCTACCGATATTGGGTCTGTTCTACCGAAATACCGAAACGTGATGATTTTCTCATGATTTCCAAGAATACTTGAAAAGGATCCTATTTTTTACAGAATTTACCGATTTTTTTATAGTTTTAAGTTAGCAACCCTCGGGGAAACCCTCAAAAGTCATTCATTATTATGTTTATCGATATATTTCGGATGTAGACATCATCAAAACATCGAATTGTAAGACAAAAGGGTAAGTACCTGTACAACTCGATGTTTTATAGGATTTCCGAACAATGTCTATAAAAAACAAGTTTCAATTTTTTCATTGATTTTAATAACTTCGAATATAAAGTTTCTCCGAGTAAAAATTGAGAAAAGATTGGGAAAAAAAATTCAAGCTGGCTGCAAGAAATTTTCATTGCAAGCCGTAGGTAAAGTAGGTACTAGGTACTAATTATGCCTATTGTAAGAGTTGTACTAAGGATACTAACATTAGATCAGGGAAAGACGCTTTAGAAATCTGTTTTATCGAAGAAAATACACATTTTTTTTCATCTACCGATTTTGGATCCAAATATACCGATTTTTGCGGGCAATTCTACCGATTTCACTCATTTTCGTTCGAGAACACTGCTCAAAAGTGCGCGGCAAAGATAATTCATAGATAATTCCGGCGCACTTAAAGGGGATTAAAAACTCATTACTGCCCGCTAAACTTATAAAGAGGATTAAAAACTCATTACTGCCCGCTAAAAGTTCCTTGAAGAGGAATCATCTACTTTGGGCGCACTTAAAGGCGAACAAAGTCGTCCTTTTCGAATAGATGGAATGAAAAATTAATTTTTGTTGATGAAAGTTTCGGTCAGTATTACTTACCACTGGATCGAAAGGTTTTTTAAATTTTTCCACAGTATCAACAATTGCTTTGTACAGACGCTGAATAGAGTCGACATCGTCATTTGTCTCCAGCATAGATGCAAGCTTCGCAAGTCGCAAATTTAGTGAATAAAACAGAAAGGAGTGACAAGCAAGAATTACATCCGCACAAGAACTCAGAAACACGAACGCATAAATGTCCCGAAACATAATTAAACCATATTCCTGATTAAAGAAACAGTAGAGATAAGCAGCAATCATTTGCTCAATGTAGATAAATAAAACCGTCAACATTAATTTTAATTCAGGACGATTGAACGAGAAATCTACTCGTAATTCAACATCAATTTCTTCTAAACTATCTTGAAGATCCATAAACGTTGTACCGCGCTTAAAAAATGACAGTAACAGAATCATGATCAAATGTTGTATACAGTACGGAAGTGTCCAAAAATTTTTCACGGCTAATTCACCATAATATGTTTCCAGAAATATATACACGGTGAATGCAACGCAAGGTACGAACGAAATAATAAATATGATCAAACGAAACTTCAGTGATTTGTGCTTAAAAAAACCAAGATCTAAACCAAAAATCACATGCAAAGTCTTAAAAATTAATGTCATTAATTTGTATTCGTTGCTATGAGGTTTTTTGTTCGGGGATATGACGTGCACTGTTCTTAAATCCATGTTATATAGGATAATAATTAATTATATTTAGGTGGAACTATGAAAGTTATCGAGGACCTATTAAAAGACACTTCTAGCTACTACAAAATATTCCATTTCAATGATAAAATTACATTGCAGAGCATAATTATATTAAAACACTGGGTAGTGACTAGTGAAATGTATTACCTAGTCTATGTCATCAATTAGTATAAATGCATGACAACAGGTCACCTTTTCAGCTCATAACTCAAACATTATATAATTAAATTAAAAATAAATTACTTTATTTATAAGCATAGGTATAGTTTTATCCGGGGCCTAATCTATTTATTTTTTATTAGGCGACTGGGACCACTCGTACCTAATCAATCAATCATCAATATCAATCAATACTTAGGTATAATAAAACTGTAACAGGTACAATTCTGTACATTGAAGATATTTTGAATTATTTTTAGGAGGGCACTCTATAATGGATACTGAAGCCAAAACTGTAATTTTTTTCTGTCATGTTTGTCTTTCTTTCTGTGTGTATCTTGGCTGCACATCACGTCGAAACTATGGATTTAAATGAAACTTAGCATGATTTGAGTGCATACTACGAGGTATAATATAGTAGGATACTTTTTATCCCGAAATTCAGCACAGTCCCCTAGGGAGAGGGGATGAAAGTCAAAATAAGTATCTGGTTGTAATTCATCAACGCATAGTCCGATTTCATTGATTCTATTTTGTTTGAAAGTAGGTAGGTACTTTAGATATTGTCCCGTAAAAATTTCAAGGTCATAGGTTTTGTAGTTTCAAAATTACAAACATCCGGAATCCCTGACACCCGGAATGCACAGAACTTTTCTAGTATTTTTACTTAAGATTGTTTTTATTTACACAATAGCGGCATTTACACGATAGAGATTATCCCACGGATCCGGACTGTACAGATATCTTTAAAGATATCTTTAAAGATATCTGTAAAGATATCTGTAAAGATATCCGCGGATAAAACTAGCGGCCTTTAAACGGTAGAGTTTTTAGCACGGATTTGGACTGTACAGATATCTGTAAAGATATCTTTACAGATATCCGCGGATAAAACTGTCAAAGGTTGGAATTGCAGAGATCGGTCCGCGGGAAAATCCGCAGGCCGATCTCTGCGTGTAAATGCTGCTAATGTAAGAAACAAGAAAAAAACACTCAGTAACATATTAACACTTCTTAACTAATTTATACAGCTAAATTACAAGGTAGGCTTAAGATTTGTGAACTGAATAATGACGATGAGGTAGGTGACGCAGAAGCTGAGCACCATGCTGAGCAGGTCTGCGCTGAGGGGGATGAGCTTCCACACGCGGAACCGGCACGGCCGCGCCTCAACGTACCGGATGAACCGCGTCAGAGAACCCATGTTTTGCATGTCTGAAAAATGTGGGCTAAGATTTTTTTGTGCGTTGATCATATTACCACGAAAACTTCTACGATGATTTTATACTGCAAGAGGTTGGTGCCAAAACCGAAGTCTTTGTAGTATATTTCATCATCATCATCTAAAACCCGATTTTACCCATTGTTGGGTATATTTTTATTTTTATTTTATTTATTTAGGTAAACAAACAGTAACACATTACAATAAAAGTTTATGTTCGTATCGGTAGATGAGTAATAAATGTGAAACCAACACCGTTTACCACGGTTTACTGGGTATAGGCCTCCCAAGTTTGTGCCATCCACCACGATCCTGTGCTAGTCGCATCCATATATATATTATTTATTTAAAGATATTATATTTGTATTTACCAAGTATATTTCACAGAGATGTAATTAAAGTTAGACTCAAAAGTTTGATATGTTTTGAAACATTAAGAAATATTGTTACGCGCACAGTCTCAATGCGCGGGTGTTATGCAAAATAATGGATGTATAAATATTATGTTATTTTTAGAAAGTTTGTTAGTGTGACCAAATGTCTGTACAAGATGAATATTTTTATCATAAATAAAAATATAGTCATCTATAGTCGTATTGCTCATTATACGGACTAAAATTGAAGGAAAAAATGTCATTTTTCCTTCAATTTTGATTAGTTTTGATACGTTTTATGTCAAAATTGAAGGAAAAATGACATTTTTTCCTTCACTTTTAGTCCGTATAATGAGCAATACGACTATAGATGACGCTGTGTGAAATGTCCGCCAATGGTTATATTTTTATTTATGATAAAAATATTCATCTTGTACAGACATTTGGTCACACTAACAAACTTTCTAAAAATAGCATAATATTTATACATCCGTTATTTTGCATAACACCCGCGCATTGAGACTGTGCGCGTTACAATATTTCTTAATGTTTCTAAACATATGACTATAGCCCCGAAGTAAGCAAAGCTTGTACTATGGGAACTAGATAACTGATAGAATACGTATATATTTTGGTAAATACTTATAATAATTTTTAACAACCATATACAGAATAAACATCTATATTCATCACATAAACGGTTCGATTTCCACCCAGACCATACATATGGTCTGGGTGGAAATCAAACCCGCGACCTACAACGCAGAAGGCAGAGCTACTACCAACTTAGCTGAGGCTGAGACTCCAGTCATACCTTGTACAAGTTCTTTTTCATGCAATATAGTCTTAATTTTCTCTGCTTGCCCTGTCAGCATTTCAGCCATCAGACCAGGTGCTATGATGAGCGACAAGACCTCAAGAATGTACAAGTATCGTGCACCCATTAGCACGAAAATCACCTAAAAATAATTCAGATTCATTACTCTGGATACATAGTGATTACGTTAAATATTTTTTACATACATACATAAATCACGCTGTTTCCCATCATAGGGGTAGGCAGAGACCACAGATCTCCATTTGCTACGATCCTGACACACTTCTTTCGCTTCATTCACTATCATTACATTCTTCATGCAAGCTCGTCTGTTTAAGGTACTCTTGACCTGGCCTTTTTTCAATAATTTGCCAATTTGGTCCAGGAATGTGCGCCTAGGTACCTATTCCCCTTCCGACGCGTCGGAAGGGGAACATTCACATATTTTTTATGAGAGTTTAAATTTTCTTCAAAAACCTGAATCAATGTACTCGTAATAACTAAGATTAACTAGATGCTTTGACATACTTTTTGCTTTTTACAGAAACATAGGTAATTATAACGGATCTGGGTGTTTGACCATGATCATAAATTCTAAAACAGAAGACACAAGGCACGCTAGTGTAATCAATAAATGTGTAGAATGTGGGCTATAAAGCAACGTCGTGTAACTGTCAACAACTTTAGTTACAACTAACTTTAATTTAATCTAAGAACATACCACATCAGCTCGGTTTTGAAATGCTTGCAGGGTGAAATATATCGACACCATGACTTCCGGTATATTGCATAGCAAACGCAACACGTACTGTGAAGCAATACATACATTAAGTAGGTACCTACTTATTATGTAGGAAGATAACATATTGTAGTACTAGGTGTTTGTAAGTCAAAGTTTGAATCATATATAAAATTTTGTTGGGCACTAAAGTCAGACATACTTACCACTGAATCGAAAGCACTTTTATATTTCTCAACTGTATCAATTATTGTTTTGTAAAGATTCTGAACAGAACCAATATCATCATGTGATTTTAACAAAGACGAAAGCTTCGCAAGTCTCAAGTACAATGAATATAACATAAATGAGTAACAAGAAAGAGGTACATTAGCAGAACCATTTAGAAAAACAAACACGTAAATCTCCCGTAATTTATACAAGCAAAAATTTGACATGGAGCAGTTAATAATAACAACGAACATTCTCTCAATGTAAATAAAGAATATTGTCAAGATCAATTTTAACTCAACATGATTGCTCGAGAACTCTTGTTGTAATTCAACATCAATCTCATCTAAACTTTCTTGTAGATTCATAAATGTTGTACCGCGCTTAAAAAATGACAATAAAAGAATCGTAAGCAAATACTCTAAGAAGTAAAAAGGTGTCCAATTGTTGTAAAAATCGAATTGACCGTCACATATTTCCAAAATTACAATCATACCAAAGGCAAAGCAGTGGATGAACGAAGTAAGTTTTAAAATCAAGCGAAACTTCAATGATTTGTGCTCGAAGAAACCAAGATCCAAGCCAAAAAGTATTTGCAACGTCTTCAAGAGTAATGTCATGAATTTATATTCTTTGCTACTAGATTTCTTCTTTGGGAATATGACGGGTAATGTTCTTAAATTCATGATAATTATTTTTTATCTTGATTTAATTGTCTTGAATTTTATCAAAACAGTCTTTATCCTGAGCGAAATGGAAATTATATCAAAACTTTATGAAACACTCCCAACTTTATAAACGAGTTACAACAAAGTGTAATAAGTACGTGGTAGAACGTAAAATAAAGTGAATGTCATTAATTTAAGTTCTTTATAAACTAGCTAGTAGGTACTACCTAAAACCTATAAGTAGGGGAACCTGTTGAACCTCGGCCACACGATCTTATTTAATTTTTTTTGTGTATAAAGATTGGAATTAGGTTTACCAAATATGGACACATGTAAAGATACACTATTTGACTACATATTTATGGAATAAATTTTGTATTTTTAATGATACTTTTGAAGATAAAGAGGTTTGAACAAAAAATGGGAAATTGTCGAAGGTACAACAAACCAGATATACCTTGGTCACTGCAAGATGTACCTTGACCTTACTAGTTTTTTTTCATGAAATTACCATGTTATCGAATCAAATAACGATTTTTTTTTAATTAATGGAAAGAACATTTATAAAGTATGTACTTTAGATAAAAAAATATATATATTTACATTTTTATCTTAAGTTATGCTAAAATAATCAAAATAACTAAGTTCTTAAAATTTCTGTGATCTTAAGATCATTTTCGCGTCCTATTATAATAATTTATCAACAATAGTTCAAATACTTAACAGCTTTTAGGACAAGGTAGATTCTCTCTTTGTTTGAACCTTCTTCGGTGTTTTTTTTTTTCTGTTTGATATCTTGATACAAATTTGTACGTTAGCTCATGTCCAAAGTACAAAGCAAAAGTGGTGGCAAAGGTACAACATTGCCTCATTTTAAATTGACGAATTTTTAAAATGCACTTTGAGTTTGATTTGGGTCGATATATCTATGCCTATCTAAAGTCCATTTCACCTATATTTGATTGCACGAAATGGTTAACTCGTAAGTATGTTCTGTTATATATGAATTAACTTAAAGTAAACTTAAAAATACCCTCATTTTGAGCACTTTTTTATATTTTTAATGCGCACGCCTCACTCACTCCACGCTGGTTTTTCGATTCTAGCTTCATGTTGGTGTTGACCAATGACGATTATAATACCACAGACAAAAACAAAAAAACTCGCACAGATTACGAAATAAGCCTTGGTGGCCGAGGGATATCAATGGACGAGGTTCAACAGGTTCCCCTACTAGGTACCTTCTGTAATGTATAATACTGTAAATTGGTCACCTTGATAAACCTAACTTTTAATTATTCATATTGCCTCTAATGGATTGATTGGAAAATATTGCTCGAAGTATATTTTAGTTTTTGTAGTCATAACAACTTTCTAAGGACTAGAGAATAGTCATAAAAAAAATATTTTTGAAATTTTCAAAACACTTATTAGTTATGAAATTCTTCTTCAGTAAAGCGGACAATGTAAACGCCAACAAACTTTCAATCTTCGCAATAATGTTTTTCAAGATATTTCATGTTGTTTTATCAGTGGATTTAGGGTTCTTTGATTATAAAACAATCAGACAGCAAGTTTTCTTTAAAACTATTTCATTGTTTCAATGCTTTTTATTTAGCATAATATTATGCATCAATCTTGTTTTAACCGAAGATAATTTGTGGATGTGCACAGGGTATACGGCGACTATGGTTCAAAATTTAATTAATGTGTCCACACTTATGATATTCAACAGAAAAACAAATTTTAAAAAATTCTACGACGAGTTATTACAAATCGATCAAAAATTAATGGTTAAGAAATCGTATGGATTTGAACTTAAACTATTCATTTCTCTTGTTATTCCAGTGTTATATAAAATCTTATACTATACTCTGTGTTGCTTTCCCGAAACAGAGTTTTGCATTCAGCCTTTCGTAGTGGCTCTATTTCATAATGCAGTACATTTTTGTATAGAATTTATTTCAATTGTGAATGTGTTTGTATTTTATTTAGTGTACTGTCGTCTGGTGACTTACACAAATATTCTGTCAGTGAGAAATATCAATTTAAATTCTTACTGCAATTTGTACAAATCTATTGCAGATTTAGCTGAAAACATAAATAGTACTTTTGGTCCCGTGGTAGGTACGCAGAATAAAGTATTATAGGGTGACTAAATAACGTTCATAGGACAAGAAATTGAATTATAACAACATCGGTGTTAAATTATGAAGCTAGAACCATGACAGTTTGTATGGAATAGCACTTCATTCAAATGACCGCCTCGGCTTCGCTGACAGTGCTTTAAGCTGACTTTAAGCGGTTGGCCCAACTTTTGATGATTCGTTCCATAATGTGTAGCGTTAGGGCTCTAGCATACACGCTACTTTTAGCATCGGCGATCAGCGAATTAGTCGCTTTTGAGAAGTAAAATTCAGGGACCAAAATTCCACACCACACACTAAAAACGCCATACGCGGCGATTGAAGATCGCAGCAGTTGATAAAACACGCGATTTCGATACCGCGTCCGAACGCAGGAAGCCAGTGCAGCATCTTCGTCAAAACGCGCTGCAGCTAAATCACCTATCACCGATGCTAAAAGCAGCATGTCTGCTATAGCCCTTATTACGGCAATAGCATCTCGAAATTTGGCCTCAAGCTCGGCTAAAGTGATTAGCTTGTTAGCGTAGACTAAGGACCTAACGTATCCCTAGAGAAAATAATCGAGTGATGTTGCATGATCGCGGAGGCCAATAGATTAACGCTCGCCGTGAGATGACCCAGTCGCCAAATTTCTTCTTCACAACTTCGAGTATCGCGTCGCTTGTATAGCATGTAGCGCCATCTGCTTGGAACCAAAGCTGGTGTTTATGGATGCTGTCGAACTCTGGTCTTTTGAATGATGTGCTGTTCTATACGGATTCTAAAACAGATTCTGACTTTTACATTGTAGAAGCCAGAATCAGTTTTATATCTTACTTACACCATTGTTGTTTTATTTCAATTTATTTTCTTTTCATCCTAATATAGTCACCCTATATCTCAGAACAATAAATGCTGATTTTCTTATTATTTAAAACTCGTTTTTGTTTTCAGTTTGTTGTAACACTTATATCCACCATAAGTACCATATTAATGATACTCCTTATTATTGCTGTAACGCTGAAATATGAACAAGTACAAGTAAGTTTCACAGTTACTTTAGACTAAGAGCGTTTTCACACTATCCAATCCGATATCGGTATCGGACGCCGACACGATATCGGGGCAAGTAAAATGTATGAAATATGTACCTGCCTTTCACATTGTCCGACCCGATATCGGATATCGGAGCGGACATCTTTCATACATTTTACTTGCCCCGATATCGTGTCGGCGTCCGATACCGATATCGGATCGGATAATGTGAAAACGCTCTAAGTTCAGATGAACGCGGCGACGCGTCGCGCCGAACCAACCGACCGCGCATCACCGCGCGTTCCCGCGCGAACCGCCATGCACCAAGCCGCCGCCATCTGAACAGCTGAAACGCGCGGCAACATCTGAACTTAGCCTTATGATTTTATCATCTCATCTCTCAGCCGTTGGACGTCCACTGTCGGACATAGGCCTCCCTCAAAAATTTCCATGTGTTGCGGTTGGAGGCGGCCTGCATCCACCGCCGACCTGCAGTTTTTACAAGGTCGTCTGTCCATCTTGTCGGTGCCTTATGATTTTGCTTTCCTTTAATTTATTTAGTGTATGCGCTTTTTTAAGGCATTAAAAAAAATTCGTGCTTGCCTTTGTAGGACCATTGTGCTTGCCTACTACTTGCATAATTAATTTATGTAAGATTTTATTTTCAGATATTTCCTCCTTTCTTACTTTACATGTTAACTTACGCGCTAGTTGAAGGTTTGATGCTTTCACTATCTCCTGCTGTATTCTGTGGAATGATGTCCTCTAAAGCTAATCTACTGAAAATTGAACTTCACAACATGTTGCTAGTAGAGCAAGGTAAGACATCGACAAGTGAAATATGCAAGAAACAAGAAAGTGATCTTATAAGGGTTCCTTTTTTTACCTTTTAAGGTACGGAACCCTAAAAAAAACCGGTCAAGTGCGAGTCGAACTCGTACGCCGAGGGTTCCGTAGGTACCTAGCCATGGTGCCAATTAAGCTAGTCCGCTTAATTGTATGAGCGCCTTTTAATTTTCAACTTTTTTAACTTTTTGGAATTTTTCCTTTATTTGTGCCATAAGATCTTGCTTTTTGCCAAATTTCGTTATTCTAGGTCAACGGGAACTACCATTTAGGTTTTAGACCCAAAACCTCTAGGGTACTTCCGGTTGACCTAGAATTGTCAATTTTGGTTACAAGCAAGGTCTTCCAGCACAAGTAAAGGAAAAATTTCGAAAAATAAAAAAAGTTGATAATTTAGGTAAGTTTTGGTACTCACAAGTTTTCACGAAAACCTAAATTTGCCTATATCTTTTTATAGTGTTGACTCAGGACCTTGATTTTTATACTCACAATAGGGACTATAGACCTTAGTATATGGTATAAATTTCAACTTGCTAGCTCTACCCGTTCCTGAGATAATCGATGGTGACACACGGACAGACGGACAGACAGACAGACAGACAGACAGACAGACAGACAGACAGACAGACAGACAGACGGACAAGAAAGTGATATTATAAGGGTTCCTTTTTTTACCTTTTAAGGTACGGAACCCTAATTAATATAATTTAAAAACTAGTAGTTAGTGTTTTTATCCCTATGTTTTTCGTTTCGAAAAAATTATATGCGCATTAATACGAGCTCTATACGGTGAAGAAAAATATCGTGGGGTGAGTTTTTAATAACGTTCTAATAACGATGGGCTTGCAACCAGATTCTGCAGAATGTGGGCGTGTTCCAAATAATGTATTTGGACATACCTCCCTTATCTGCAAATAATATTAAAAATGCCTTAAAAAGATCTGAGAGAATGTCTAACTCACATTGGGGATACAGTCATGATCATTATTTTATTTTCATTTTATAAAATACAACTACTTTTATTACAGATGAACCAACAAAGGAAAAACTGAAGGAATTCATCAACTACATAGAAGCACGTCCTCTCGAGTTATATGTTTGGAACATCATCCCATTGAACACTAATCTTGTTGCAATTTTTCTTAATCTATGCATCACATACTTTATTGTAATACTACAAATAACCCATATCTATTAAAATTATTTTTAATTGGTTAGGCAATTTAGCAAAGCAGAGTTTGCTATTTTTTTTTGATAAATACATAATGCTGGGTATCCACGTAGTGCGCGCACCAACTGTGCTCCGCGCATCTGCACCACTCTGATAGAGACGGTACGCGCTCCCCCTTTGTTTTTCCACAAAAACCATCACCGATTAGAGTGCTCATCGCGGAGCGCGCTCCGGAAGCGCGAACGCATCCACTTTGATGTCACGTTTACACGCTTCCGAAGCGCGAACGCAACCACTTTGATGTCACGTTAGACAAAATAGACATTCAACAAGACAGGTCAATCAAAGCGAGCACGTTGTCTTTTGTCGCGTTTGGTCTTATTGTAATGAGAGTGACAGAGCTACTGCGCGGTCTCTGAACTGTTTAAATGTCTGTTTACTCGGAAGAATGTAAATGGACCATGAAGTTGCGCGGAGCACAGTATGTGTGCGAACCTAGTGGATATCCAGCATTATATACATTTCGTAATACATAGATAGTTTCATATAAGATTAATGATCTTGTTTTTGCACTACATAGATTTAGATTCACAATTTGAAGTGATTAGAATGCATTATTGTGTGAAGGATTATAATATTGTATTTTTAAAGGTAATTGAATAAAAGGCATAGGGGTATCATCAAGCGAAAATAAGTTAAGAGAGATATATAATATGACTCGAAGGTTATCATAATATCTATATAAGTACGTTAATATATTTGTACATGAGGAAAAAGCTGTACTCTTTTGAACTATTGCACGCATGAGTGAATACCTATAAGATTTGGCATTGTTAAAGATCGTATGGAGGAGTAAACGGACAAAGTGACTTTAGAGACATAATCACAACTAACCTAAAATGGCATGTACAGTACAATGTACATTATAGTTATTGTGAAAAGAGTAAATTCTATAATGTACGAGTATATATAATTTAAATTCTTTAATAAGGGAGACTTTTACATTCAATAACAGAAAATTGTTTAATCTGCAATTTAAGTGACGTGATGTTGATGAATGCCCGGTTTCTATGTTCAACGAAGTAATTACTCAAATTAAGTACCATAGCAACGTAGCGTTGTTATCTGACAAAAAACGACATACATTTTTTGACATAAAAACAAATTTGCTACGACGATAAGCCAAGTAAGCCAACGATCATTCGTAAGTTGAAAATAGAAACCCGACCTGAGTGACTTAAGTAAAAACTACGTGAGTGGAAAAAAAAATTAAGTACGGTATCGAATTTAATACACTTAATTGAAGTAAGCATAATTGTTATTATGAGCTATCCGAAGTAGGTGTTGTAAAATATTGGGTTCCCAAGAGGGTAAAAAATTACAAATAACATTGAGTGGGATGTCATTATGAATGTACATAATTTTTGCATTTCACAATGGTTTCTTTTAGGTTTCCGAATAAGACAATAATAGAATGTAAAACGGTTGTTCTGGAAAATTCTTTTTTTGTTTGAAAGGATACTTTCCGATTGGTGCCAAAATTTGGTTAGGATCTATCGGGGATCTTCGGAATTCTGAACAGAAATGCACCTCAAGAGTGCAGAAACTTGGTCAGCTTATAACATTGAATTTAGTTTTTTGATTCTTTTAATTTAGCTACTTGTATGTGTCGCAATATCAGTAGGCTTTTTTGGTAAACCTATTTGTTAATTACGTATATTGCTCTAATGGATTAATTGAAAATATTGTTTCATATTAGTTATTACTCACTTACATAGTCTAGCTAGACTTACTAGTCATTCTAATAACGAAACTAACTTCCTCTTGCTTTACATGAACTTGTTATCTTTTTGTTTAGACTAAGTAACTAGGCAACTATTTATGTAGGTAGGTATAAGTACGTACAATTATCATTTTTTTTTTTTTTTTTTTTAATAAGTTGTAGACTCACCACCCCATAACACCCTACAAACCTCAGTGGTTTTTAAGTGTTATGTATGCTTAATGTTATTGTTAACTCTTTAAATGATAAATAAATTAAAAAAAAAAAAAAAAACAAACACCCAATAGTCAAATATGGAGTACGGAAGAAGACCCAATCCAAACCTGAATAATTTCTTCAAAAAAGCTTACGATGGAAAAGTTAACAGTCTCTCGAATTCCTCAATATTGTTTTTTAAAATATTACACGTTTTTCTATTAGTTGATTTAGGTTTTTTCAACTACAAAACAATGGGGCACAAAGTTTTCTTCAAAACAATATCACTTTGTCAATGTTTTTTATTTTGTACATTATTTAACATGTATCTTGTACTCGCAGACCATAATATATTTATGCGCGTGTGGTGTTTAGTAACTACTACCCATTATTTCGTTAATGTGTCTACACTTCTATTTTACAAAACTAAAATTAATTTTAAACAGTTTTACGATGCATTATTACAAATCGATCAAAAGTTAACGATTAAAAAATCCTATAGGTTTGAACTTAAATTACTCTGTACTCTTGCCATTTCAGTGATATTTAAAATCATGTACCATTCTCTGAATTGCCTCAATATTAAAAATAATTGCATTCGTCTTTTCTTTGTGGCACTATATTTTAATTTAGCACATTTTTGTGTCGAACTTATTGGAATTCTGAATGCGTTTGTATTTTACGTAGTATACTGTCGTCTGGTGACTTACACAAATATCATATCAATGAGAAAAATCGATGTAAATTCTTTCCCCAATTTGTACAAAACTGTTGTGGATTTAGCTGAAAACATTAAAAGTTTTTTTGATCCCGTGGTACGTAAGATTTATTTTTATATATCAAATTATTTGGGCCCCTAATTTTTCTATTTTGCTAAACTAATTTATTTTCAGTTTATTCTAGCGCTTGCATCCACCATACCTGTCATAACATTTGTGCTCTTTGTTGAGGCTGTAATGATAAAATATGGCAAAAATGAAGTAAGTTTTTTCAAGTTTTAACCCCCGAACCAAAACGAGGGGTATTTTATGTTTGACCGTTGTGTGTGTGTTAACTTTTAAACTGGTTTACCAATTCAAAAGCGTTTTTTTTTAAACCAAGTTTATGCTATCATCAAGATCGGTTCGCCCGCGTGGATCCCGTAATTTTAATAAATATAGCATCTTTCCACAGCTTCGCCCGCAAGGTACCTACATAAAATATAGCATTTATGTTCATCAATATAGCCGAAAGACTAATTCTAAATATTGGTGAAATTATTTTTAAAATCGGATAAATAGTTTTGGAGTTGACCTCCTACATACAAACAAACTTTACTATAAAATATTAAGTTTGAATAACAATTAAAAAAAAAAAGATAAATACATGGAACAAAAACTATTGTACCATATCTACCTACATATGTATCTAGGTAGGTGGGTACTTATTAAGTATATAGGTAGGTACGCAACAAAACCATTTGGAACATATATATTATATTTAATTTATGTAGGTACCTACAATATGTTTGTTTTTTATGCTCTGTCCTCTGCCTTCTGTGTGTGTTGTCAATAAACTATATTCTTCCTTTCTTTTTATTGAAAGGTTCAATTTCAATTTAAGCAATAAACTGTCATATTGTCATCAATATACTCAAGTACCTACCTTCTCAATGCCATCAGATAAATATCTAACTCCATTATGGTATTGTTGAAAAGTAGTAATTGCAATTTTTATCTTTGTCGGTGCTATTTATATATGTATGTTCGTATGAGCTAGGGGCTAACTCTGGAGACGGAGTTTTAGGCCGCCTGGGGCCTAGCCAACTGGCATTCACTATGAAGCGATTCGATTTCTATAATTCGCTAACATTCGAACGTGACGTTTCATTGGTCGAACGTAAGGTCACGTGGTCTTCGTTTCATTTATCCACCAATGAAACATCGGCGATAGTAAGTGAAGCGAAGCGAATTGTAGAAATAGAATCAATTGATGCCACTTGGCTAGAGGCCCTGATGGCCATAAACGACCTAAAGCCACATTTGATATAATTTAACGTGCACTGCGAAGGACGAAAGCGCTCAGCTATTGCCGCTTTCGGTCATCTATCCAAATTATGAATGTCATCGCTATCAATAACATTTAAGCAACGCCACGCGAGGGCTTCGGTATTATCAACGACATTCCTAAAATTTAACTGCATTTATGTGACTGAATGTCCGGTTTCTTTGTTCAACGAAGTAGTTACTCAAATTACGTACCATAGCAACGTAACGTTGTTATCTGACAAAAAACGATATACATTTTTTGACATACAAACAAAGTTGCTACGACGATAAGCCAACGGCCATTCGTAAGTTGAAAATAGAAACCCGACCTAAGTGACTTAAGTAAATATTAGTTTTATGTTCACATCCAAGAAGTTATGCGGTCTTAAATTATTTATTAACACTGTGCGAGTGGAAAAAAATGAAGTAAGTACCTTCCTACGGTAACGAATTTAATAAACTTAATTGAACTAAGCATAATTATTATTATGAGCTATCGAAGTGGGCGTTGAAAAATATTCGGTTCCAGAGAGGGTAAAAAATACAAATAATATTGAGTGGGATGTCATTAAGAATGTACCTAATTTTTGCATTTCACAATGGTTTCTTTTAGGTTTTCGAATAAGACAATAAAAGAATGAAAAACTGTTGTTGTCATCTATTTTTTAATGTAAGACGACTGAGCTCTACTCGAGTGGAATCGCTCCCATAAAAATATAGGGGATTCTGCCAATGTCATCGAAATCGTGAGTCGTTTTCGAGAACGCGAATACAAATATTTATACAAATAGGAATACAAATATTTCAATATAATTACAAAATTCCTACAGCTTCAAGTAAACAGTCCTGCTTCAGGAATGTTGAAACAAACCTAATGCAGGACTGTTTTAAGCTTCTTTTTAAACATTTTCTCTAAGAATTCATGGAAGGTTCCAGGTGGGTCTTGCTAGTTTTGTTAGATAAGCTCAGTTCAGCCCTCATTTGTATTTGTATTTATTTATTTAAAACACACGAGTTGGGCTTACAGATTAGACCAAAGCGCCCAAAACGTCTATGCTATTACTTAAAACTATCTTAAAAGTCATGTCATTGTAAATAATAATAAGTCATAATAATTCATTAAAAATAATATTGGTAAGTACATTTAAAATAATCACTACGTCACTACGATATAATATAAATCTAAGACATGGTTGATTGGTACCACAACTTCGAAAGCTAAGTCGAGTGTCCGGGGTGTGGCTCATGGTAGCTTAGCCCGCAGTACCTATGGTTTGCGCAAGCTAATTGAAGCAAGTATTTTTAGCCGACTTCAAAAAAAGAAGGAGGTTCTCAATTCGTCTATATCTTTTTTTTTTGTACTTTTTTGTGTTTAAATTGTTCAATTGTTCACCGATTACTCGAAAACGCCTGGACCGATTTGGATTTTTTTTTTGTTTGCAACGGTATACTTTCCGATTGTGTCATAATTTGGTTAGGATCTAACGAGGATCTTTGGAGTTATGAACAGTAATGCATCTCGAGAGTGTAGAAAATTGCTCAGCTTATAACATTGAAGTCAGTTTTTAATTTTTAGGGTTCCGTAGTCCTGACATGAAACCCTTATAGTTTCATCATGTCCGTCTGTCTGTCCGTCTGTCCGAGGTTTTGTTAAGAGACCGTTAGTAGGTACAAGAAAGCTGTAATTTTGTAGGGGTGTGTTGTGTATATCGCACGCACGCATGCGTGCGTTAAAATAACTTTATCAGTTTAGCAGTTAGGTATAGTCGTTGAACTTGGGTGTTGGATAGTTTTGTACTAAATAAAAATTCTTAGAATAAATCCTTTAAAGTGACTAAAATTAAGTAGTTGCTTGTTTATAACGACGACAGAATCGTTCTATATTGTGATAATGGGCTACTACGGAACCCTACACTGCGCGTGGCCCGACACGCTCTTGGCCGTTTTTTTTTTTAATTTAGCCACTTGTACGTGACGCAATATCAGTAGTTGGTTAATTACGTATATTTCTCTAATGGATTAATTGAACAATATTGTTTCATATTACTTATTATATTAATCACTTACTTAGTCTAGCTAGACTTATCAGCAGTGATCGGAATTAGGCGGGCTTAAATACCTAAAGTTCGAAGAACAGAGGCAAAAAAGGGGAGACTTCCTTAATACAAGAATTTTATTCTTGTAGTAAGTAAGAATTTTATTGAAAGTTGGCACAATTTTCACAGTGAGTAAGTACATTTAAAATTAATGTTAATAATATTGTGAACTAATTTCAAATAATTTTTCTATTTGACCGACGGAAAAAAGTTTTTTATCCTTATAACTTACATTTTAGTTTTTGTTATTAACTCAGGTAAAAAATTGATTCACCTTAATGTTAGATGTTCTTTATTAATGTCCCGGAAACGGAAATAATTGGGTTGAAAAATATTTAGTCCTAAAGCGTCTCCATTTGTCTCTGTTATTTTTCGAACTTTAGGTATTTTAGCCCGCCTCATTCCGATCACTGCTTATCAGTCATTCAAATAACGAAACCAACAAACACCCAATAGTCTCAGATATGGAGTACGGAAGAAGACCTAATCCAAACCGGAATAACTTCTTCAAAAAAGCATACGATGGAAAAGTTAACAGTTTCTCGAATTCCTCAATATTGTTTTTTAAAATATTACACGTTTTTCTATCAGTTGATTTAGGTTTTTTCAACTACAAAACAATGGGACACAAAGTTTTCTTCAAAACTATCTCACTTTGTCAATGTTTTTTATTTTGTACATTATTTGACGTGTATCTTGTTCTCGCAGACTATGATATATATAAGCGCGTGTGGTGTTTAGTAACTACTACCCATTATTTCGTTAATGTGTCTTCACTTCTATTTTACAAAACTAAAATTAATTTTAAACAGTTTTACGATGCGTTATTACAAATCGATCAAAAGTTAATGATTAAAACATCCTATAGGTTTGAACTTAAACTACTCTGTGGCCCTAGCCATATTACACTATCTATCGTCGCTGTAGAACGATCTATCGTCGCTGTAGAATAGAACACTTCAAAATGTATAGGATTTGACGTTCTGACCACGTGACTCATCTACTTGAAACGTCAAATATCATCGCTGTCGTTGCATCTATCGCCATAATAGCTCGAGATAAGTTCCTAGCCATATTACAATTTTGTGCCGATAGCTCAATCTACAGCGCCGATAGATATAGAACAGAAATTGTTTATGGTCAGCGATCTTAAACGTCAAAACGTCTTGTGAATTGTGTGAATGTGTGTGTACGCGGGAGAATCGATAGTTTTGGAATAAAAAGTATCTATGTAAGTAAATTATGGCCTTGATGATTTATATTTACATTAGAAGTCATTTTTAATTTCTACTAAGTTATTATTGTAAATCTCTCTCAATGTGTCATATGTTTATTTAATTATAGTAAATTATAATTATCGTAGTGAAATTAATACTTATCGGGTTGCCGCGCTGCTATGTAAAAGCCTATGCCGGAAAGTGGTGCCTTTATTTGTTTCGATCGGCCATCAACCAAACATTAAAATATAAACTCAAAGGCCTCTATTAATAAACTCGGATTAACTTCTGTCCAAGTTGCACCACGCCTTACTTATTGCCATCCTTTTTTGTTAGACAGTGACAAATAAAGATGTCAATAGTAATCCGTGGTGCAACTTTGACAGAAGTTAATCCGAGTTTATTAATAGAGGCCTTAGGCCTTAGGCCTCTTATTAATAAACTCGGATTAACTTCTGTCAAAGTGGCACCACGGATTACTATTGACATCTTTATTTGTCACTGTCTAGGCCTCTATTAATAAACTCGGATTAACTTCTGTCAAAGTTGCACCACGGATTACTATTGACATCTTTATTTGTCACTGTCTAACAAAAAAGGAAGGCCTAAGGCCTCTATTAATAAACTCGGATTAACTTATGTCAAAGTTGCACCACGCATTAAACTATTGCCATCCGTTTTTGTTAGACAGTGACAAATAAGGATGGCAATAGTAATCCGTGGTGCAACTTTGACAGAAGTTAATCCGAGTTTATTAATAGAGGCCTTAGGCCATTTTTTTTTAGACAGTGACAAAATAATAAGGATGGCAATAGTTAAATCCGTGGCGCAACATTGACAGAAGTTAATCCGAGTTTATTGATAGAGGCCTTATAGAGTTTATATTTTAATGTTTGGTTGATGCCCGCGCGAAAAAAAAGGCACCAACCTCCAAAATCGGCATGGCCATTTTTATTAAGTTATTGGTAGAATAAAAAACTGATTGATGTCAAAAAACTAAGTGAGATGGAAAAAAGTAAAAATCACAGCAGCAGTAGCTGTTGCCATGGTTACAGCGCTTTCTATTGGGTTTGGCGATAGCTCGGCGAGCTATCACAACGATCGTTCCGTTCCGCGAGCGCTTGTCAAAAAGTGTAATATGGCTAGCATTTGCAGCGATCAGCGGAATAGAATCGACAGTGATCTATAAAAAGTTTCTAATTAAAAAAGTTATTATTCAACATCTGAATTCATGGAAGATGATTTAACAAATTAACTGTTAAATTCTCCTTGTAAGTGCCATTATTTAATTCTAGAAGTATATTATGCGATATTATTAAGCAGTTTAGTGTAGTTTTTACCTAAAATTGTGGTAAAAATGGTCAAAACAAAATTAGTGCAGAGCAATAACCATAAACAATTTCTACTATAAATTCTCCTTCTTGTCAACTGAGATGTATCCAAAGATGCAACTGAGCGATTTTTACTGTAGAATAGATCGAGCGACAGCGCTGATAGAAATAGAATAGATACGGAGCGATTGTAATATGGCTAGGGGGGCTGTTCTCTTGCCTTTTCAGTGATATTTAAAATCGTGTACCATTCTCTGAATTGCCTCATTAGTGAAAATAACTGCATTCGTCTTTTTGTTGCGGTTCTATATATTAATTTAGTACATTTGTGTGTCGAACTTATTGGAATTCTGAATGCGTTTGTATTTTACTTAGTGTACTGTCGTCTGGTGACTTACACAAATATCATATCAATGAGAAAAATCGATGTAAATTCTTTTCCCAGTCTGTACAAAACTGTTGTGGATTTCGCTGAAAACA
Organism: Camptogramma bilineatum; assembly: GCA_958496255.1. NCBI lineage: Eukaryota > Metazoa > Arthropoda > Insecta > Lepidoptera > Geometridae > Camptogramma > Camptogramma bilineatum. The sequence continues at coordinate 11,020,783 of OY292468.1, read as the reverse complement.
TAAAATGTTATTTTGATCCCGTGGTACGTAAGATTTATTTTTATTGGGATCAAATTATTTGGGCCCCTGATTTTTATATTTTGATAAATATTATTATTATCAAAATATAAAAAATTGTAAAAAAATTAAAAAAAGAGTTTTTATTTTTTCAGTTTATTCTAGCGCTTGCATCCACCATACCTGTCATAACATTTGTGCTCTTTGTTGAGGCTGTTATAATAAAATATGGCCGAAATGAAGTAAGTTTTTTTCAATTTATAACCCCCGATACAAAACGAGGGGTATTTAATGTTGTATGTGTCTTAGCTCTTAAACGGGTAAACCAATTTAAACACGTTTTTTTTAAACCAAGTTTTTAGCTATGGTTTTTAAACACGTATTATCAAAATCGATTTAGCCGTTTCAAGATCTTTTTCAAGCTCTTTTCTAGTTTACGACGTCCGACTAGTGAGGACGACCTCTGTAGCGTAGTGGGTGAAGGCCCGCTTGTGACGCAGGAGGTTGCGGGTTCGATCCCCTTGCGATCCGATTGCGGGACAAATGTTTGTATGATCTGCAAATGTTTGTCTGGGTGTTTTCTATGTATATTATGTATGTATTTACAAAAAAATATGTATTTAAGTAGTATTTCAGTAGGCGTACCACCAAGTCTTAGAGCAATGTCAAAATAAGCTTAAAACAGGCTTATTGCTTTAGGAATGACATTCGTTGTCATGATTCAAGCTTGATTTAACATTGCTCTAAGAGTTCATGGTACGGCTCATATGGTTCCCATAACACAAGCTCTGCTTAGCTTGGGGCTACATGATGCGGTGTGAAATGTCCAGCATTATTTATTTATTTATTAATTCATTTATAAAGGGATATGTTGGGGGGTTTTCCATTAATTTTTTGTATGATTTAATTTGGCTGCCCGACATGCATATTTTTGCCTGACAACTTTACTTGTATGCATTAAGTAATTTATATTTGTAGATTAAAATAATTATTACTAAGAAATATTATAATTAATTATTTAAAATAAATAATATAATTAGGACGCCCGCGGCTTCACCCGCGTGGATGAAGCGCTAACTTGTCTCAAACCTCATACTGTCAAAACGATCGCATAGGTAGAGCTACTTGCGTCTGAACTGTCATATTTGACAGTTTGTGACCGATTTTGGTCACAATCTATCACAGTCTATCAAAGATAGACAATCAGGGGGCTGGTCAGACCAGCGCTTGTGCTGCGTCCTCTCGGTCTTTTGTCCTCTTTCTTGCTTTTAGATTCAATTGTTCTATCAATTGTCACTAGAGCTTCTACACACTCTCTTATCGATCGGTAGCATGCAATCATAAGTAGCATGCACGTGCGAGCACTAGTGTTTTATAGTCTTCGATCAACAAAACATTTTATAATCGATACGATGAAGAAGAATAAGTAACACATTGATTAGTATCGATTTCTCGATTATTTGCGTCTCTATTTTTTTCCAGCCAGTAAATTAATGGCGGTTGGATATCTTATAAACTTGTGTGTCCTCAGAAACTTATTCGTAATCCCCTATTTGTTCCCAGAAAAGTTTCCCACAAAAGCATCCTTTGACCAATGGTCAGTGAGATAGACAATGACTTCTCGAGTGGCTTCAAAAGGACAAAACAGACAATCATCATCGCGTGATTAATCGATTGTGGATGATCACGCCGTTTTCGGGATCATGACTAAAGTAAATTGTTTTTAACGTTTTTCGATCAAAAGAGGTCAGTAAGGGCCACACCTGGTTAGATTAGAAGAGTTCAGTAAGGATTGTCTCATAACTGAGAGTAACTTGTCTGGATAAGTCTTTATTCTTCAAGTCAAATTAGTCTGTTGAACGATTTTCAACTGTTTTATCACTGATCACTGAATTATTCTAATTTACAACGTCAACCATTCCAGTATCATTACCGGTTCAATTTCAATTTATACAATTAATTTTAAGTCGTTTTTTTTCATTTATAAACTTAAGTACCTACCTTCTCAATGCCATCAGTTGATTAGGATTAATTTAAATAGATAAACATCCAAATTCATTAAGTTCTTGTAAAGTGTCAAGGAGTAATTACAGTTTTTATCTTTGTTGGTGCTATTTATGTATGTATGTTCGAATGTTCTTATGAGCAGGGTCTTCAAAAGAAAGTGCCTAAACAATTTTTATTACCTTTATTTTGGTGTCCAAACTGGTTTGACTGATAAAATTTTGGCTGCAAATGTTGCAATTTTAAAGATCCATCTGCTCAATCGAGGGAGCGAAGCGAGCATAGGCTATAAAGAAAAATCGAATGATTTTTCTTTAAATTTTTATATGAGTATTGCTCGTACAAAAAATCAAAGTACAGAAAAAGTCATCAAATCAAAAGTAAAAAAAATGATCTATTTTTTTTTAAACAAAATTCGTCGTGGGATTATTTGTCAAGTACGGTGTAAAAAGGGGCTTTGTGAGTTCAGGATAAAACAGTAATTTAATTGACATCGAGAGATCTCATTTCCCGGAAAACTACTAGTATTTTTACTACACAGTTTGCCGGCAGCTTTGATAAACATAGTAACTTATTCATACTGCCGTAATGGATTAATGAAATGGAAAGTTTTGTTCAAAGTACATGGACTTTGTTTTTGTAGTCACAAGAACAGTCTTTTCATAACCAACAAGATCCCAACACTCAGTTATGGAGCACAAAAGTCTTCATTTGAACCGGAATAAATTATTCACTAAAGCGGACCACGAAAACTTTAACAAGCTCTCCAATACTACCATAATATTTTTCAAAATATTACATATCGTACTATCAGTGGATTTAGGGTTTTTCAACTACAAAACTCTAGGGCACAAAGTTTTGTTTAAAACTATTTCACTTTGTCAGTGTTTTTTATTTTGTTCCTCATTTTACATATATCTTGTTGTAACAGGCCATGGTTACCTTTTGCGCTTATGGTGTTTAATAGTTTTAATCCAATATTTAGTATATGTGTCTATACTTATGGTTTTCACAAAAAAAGTAAATTTTAAAATTTTTTACGACGAGTTGCTACTTATCGATCAAAAGTTATTAACAAAAAAGTGTTACAGATTTGAACTTAAATTGCTTAGTTCTCTTATCATTGCAGTAATATGTAAAATCTTACACTATAGTATTATTTGTGTGCCCAAACCAGATAATTGCTTCAATTATCTCTCACCGACAATTTATTTTATTATAGTAAATGTTTGTGTAACATTTAGTACAATTCTGAATACATTTGTGTTTTACTCCGTGTACTGTCGTCTACTGACTTTTACCAATACTCTGCCAATAATAAAGATCAATTTAAATGATTTTCCCAATTTGTACAAAACTATTGCAAACTTAGTTGAAAATATAAAAAGTACATTTGATCCTTTGGTAAGGACGAATTTTTAAAATACTTTTCGATATTTTTTTAATTACAAAAAGTTTAATATAATGCTAATAATTTACTTTCAGTTTCTTGTCTCACTTATATCCGCCGTACCCTTTATAACAATGATGATCTATTTAATTGCTGTATTCTTAAAATTTGGTGACGTAAGTAATATCCTTTAAAACAAGTAGATTTAATCTTTTTTACTTTCAAAACTTCCGTGAGTTTGTACACGAAATTACGTAAAAATATCGTCGGATACCGAAAATGTTTCGGTTCATCCGGAGAATCTTCATCGGGTATAAGGAGAGAGTTGTGGAAGTTGCGGGATTGTTTTAGATATATATCGTCTTGTCGCTTTAGCTGGTGCCTCATGATTGTCTATTTTTGATGGCGACCAAAATCGGTCTCAAACTCTCAAAGACAGTTTCGTGACCACGCAAGTAGCTATGTCACTCTCATCTCAACGAGACGAACGCGACACAAAATACCAACTCGACCGTTTTGACAGTTTGAGACTAATTTGAGGTTTGAGACAAGTCAGACAAACTGATGAACTAAGAGCTTGCGATGTCACCATCATTTACTGAAGGATGACTCACGCTAGACCGTGCCGGGTCCAAGCCGAGCGTCGGCCGTAGCACGGTCAACTAATTATTACCTACATTTTGTATGAACACACTCACGCTATACCGAATGAAGGCCGAGCAACGGACAACGCCGGCTCTGTGACCGTGCCATGGCCAATGCTCGGCTCGGACCCGGCACGGTCTAGTGTTAGTCATCCTTAAAAGGTAGGTGTAGACTGTAGACATCCTCGTTCGGTACTTAGGATATCCACCGGTTGTATGTTAAACTTATGCCTCTACAACAAATACCTATTAATACTATTTTGATGCACAATTGCACACGCCATTATAATTATAATATTTTGTTAAAAGTCAAGTTATTAATAGACATCAGTTTTTTTTATTTATTAGTTCTTAAGTTTGACCTTGCGTCGGCCTGCGTGTACGAAGTTTTGAATGATTTTGTAACTTCTTCTTCTCTCCCTTCTTCTTCTTTCTTTCTTCCTTGTTTTTTTCGTTTAGCAAGCACAGTTTTCTAAATTGTTGTTTTTTGTTACAGGCAATTCCTGTGTATGAATATGCTTCATTGTATTACGCAGTAGTTGAATGTTTGATGCTTACTCTAGCACCTGCTGTCTTTGCCGGAAAGATGTCATCTCAAGCGAATCTTCTAAAAATCGAACTTCACAACATGTTGATTGACGAACATGGTAAGCTATTGTAACGGATATATTCCAGATACCTAAACCTTAACTATCTACATTCAAAATTTCATAAAAATCGGTTTAGTAGTTGTAGGAATACGTGGTAACAAACATTCACATACATGGACTTTCGCCTTTATAATATTAGTAGGATATTATACCTATTATTTGTATTACATAATTTATTTTTAGGTTTTCTGAAAGTTATTTTCATTCTTTATCAAGAAAAAATATGGAGTAACCATGCCACTCTCTTTCTAATACCTACCAGTTAACCTGAACTACGAAGACATAGAAACACCAACAAACGGGAGCTCATGTTACAGCGGTTTAATTTTATTGAAAAAACTAAAGTCCCTAGAATAAAAATAAAAACTATTTTGGAATGTGCAAAGTAAGTCCTTTCAAGATACCCCACTCAATATACCTACATATTTGTGAAACTTTTATTTTTTGTACCCCCTTGGGCACCTAATATATTTACAACTCCTTCATAGTTTAAGCTCATAAATGCTCCACCGTAAATTTCCATAGCATAACCTATTGACCTACCAAGTTTCATGCATATTAGATGAATGGTTTGACAGTTATGCGAGAACTTATTCGTGAAACATACAAACACACAAAGCAAAATCGCCCAACATGCCACTAAGATCTTGGCTTGCTTCGCTCGCTCGATCGAGTAACACCATTCATCCAAATGGATTGCTTTTTTATGTTTTTTTTTTTAAATTTCAGATAAAACAAAAAAACAAAAACTGAAGGAATTCATCAACTATATAGATGCTCGTCCTCTGAAGTTATATGTTTGGAACATCATCCCTTTGGACACTAGTCTTGTTGCAATTGTTCTCAATCTATGCATCACTTACTTCATTGTAATACTACAACTAACCCATATTTATTAAGCATTGATTTAAAGCGTATGTTGTATATTGTCGAATTGGTAAGTTAAAAATTACTAAATGCATAATATTTAATAACAAGTTCAGGGCCATTATAGAAGAATTGCTTCTATAATTCAAAAGCTATACTTCCTAGAGTAAATAAAAATTATTTCGAAATGTACAAATTAAGTCCTTTCATAAGACACACCACTTAACTTTTTTTTACTCTCTTGGGAACCCAATAACTTTACAACCCCTTCATCGATTACGATCATGCTCCACAGCAAATTTCCATAGCACATTCCTATTGACCAATCAAGTTTCATGAAGATTGAATAAGCGGTTCGTTAGTTATGGGAGAACACAAAAGTGCAACTTACAAACATACAATGCAAAATCGCCTAAATTGCCACTGAAATCTTCGCTCGCTTAGCTCGCTCGATCATCAATAATAAAATGTTAACACTTTTCTTTATGACTCGATCAAATAATTTACTAATCTAAACCCCATTTGAGTTCACTAAGATTTGTTTGTTTTACGAAACGAAAAATCTATTGATGCACGGCCAGGATTCGAACTCACGACCTTCGCATCGAAACGCGAGCTATTTTCCCCCTCGATCAAAGTAAAATAAAGTAAGTAGGTAATATTGTTTTGGGGAACATGGTGGAATCGTTCTTCAAAGGCAGAGTAGGTGGTTTCTCTGCAACGGGTCGGCCCATCTGGCCCACTTACCTTTCGACCGACAGTTGATGTTAATTTGTCGGTAATACTCGTATGTCTATCGCCGTTAAAAACTTTGCTTGCGAGTTGTAGACATGTTGATGTTGTGTGGCGCCATCTGTAGGGCGTAGCATGTTTATGTAGTTCATCTAGCGGCAGGTAGATGTCGCTACATTGTTATTGATTTTCAAAAACTTTGGTGAGTGCTAAATAAATTTTGATTAATTATCATGATGGGTGATGCTATATTCGTTGTCAGCTTGTCAGGCATTCAAAATGGTAATATTTTAATTATGTATATTGCCTTAATAAATTGATTGGAGAAGCTAGAGGTACCTACGTTCTGTTGTCTTACTGCGTAGTTATAAAAGTAGTCATTTCAAAACTAACAAGACACCAATATGGAACACGAAATGCGACTTAATATAAACAGAAATAATTTCTTCAATAAACCGTACAATGGAAACGTTAACAAGCTTTCGAATGTTACAATTTGGTTTTTCAAAATATTACATATTGTGTTATCAGTGGATTTAGGGTTTTTCGACTATAAAACAATGGGGCGCAAAGTTTTTTTTAAAACTATTTCTCTTTGTCAGGCTTTTTTAGTTTGTATTTCAATTTACTTAGTTTTTGTTTTTACAAATGAAAGTTTTATGTTACGTATGTGGTGGTTAACTAGTCTTGTCTTTTATTTGACTAATGTCTCCATACTAATGATTTATAATCCAAAAATAAATTTTAAAAAATTTTATGACGAGTTGTTGCTGATTGACCAAAAGTTATCAATTAAAAAAGCCTATAAATTTGAAATAAAACTGTTCAGCTCCTTTTTTATTGTATTGATAAATAAAATTGTTCAAAGTTTTCTGACTTGTATTTTCCAACCGAAACAATGCATAAAACCTTTCTTTGTGTTAATTTATTTAAATTTAGCAACTTTTGTGCTGGAAGTTATTAACATTCTGAATGCGTTTGTATTTTACTTAGTGTACTGTCGTCTAGTGACCTATACAGATATTTTATCAGTCAGAAAGATCGATTTAAAATCTTACCCCATTTTGTACAAGACTATTGTAGATTTAGCTGAGAACATAAAGAATACTATTGAGCCCGCGGTACGCTTTTAAATATTTTATAATTATTAAATATTGCATATTAAATATTTAATATTAATTATTAATAATATTAATTAAAATATAATAATATTAATTAATTATTTTTATCACTTTAATATATTAATAATATTCATTATTATCTATTAAATATTTTATAAGTAATTATTTTTTATCTGCTGTTTTTACAGTAATATTTTAACATTATTAATAATGGGTGCCAGAAGACAGTCGGAGACGACGCGGCAGACCCAAGAAAAGATGGCGAGATGATCTGGATGCATTCGAGCCAGACTGGCAAACAGTGGCCTTGGAGCGTGATGTGTGGAAGTTGAAGGGGGAGACCTTTGCCCAGCAGTGGGACATGATAGGTTAATTAAAAATAATAATAATAATAATATTGATTAGTTAGTAATTTTAATATTCGTTTTGTTTTCAGTTTGTTGTATCACTAATGTCTTGCATTCCTTTTGTAACAATAGTCTTGGCCTTGATCGCGTATGTAGTACAAATTGGAGAAGTTAACGTAAGTTTTAATTTTATTTCTTTTAAATATCAACTTCGACTCGATTTTGCAATTAGAAAAGAAAAAAGCCAAAAAACGGATTCTGCTTCGCTTGGCAGCATTTGAAAAACTACGTCAGCTCTATTCATCTATGCTGTGCCATATTTAAAAAAAATTGCTCTGAGCACTATACCGGTCATTTTTTGGTTTTCTTTCTCGCAGCCTGGGAGGCTATAAACCAGCCCAGACTTTCAGTTTCAAAAGTAACTAGAGACCCTGCGGTGTTCCGAGCTCAGGACTCTGACCCAGAAAAACCCTTCTCCAGATGCCTGCTCGGCGGCATCGGCAGTGAGGATTTACGCCTAGCACATCCTAGCTTCATCCACTGTGATCTTTGGTATTCAGAGAAACGCACTGAGAAGCTACCCTCCCCCCTGCCAGGCAATTGATTACCTATCTACTACTACCAATAAAATCGCCCGAAGAAGAAGTTACTCGTATTGTCGGACTTAACAGGGCACACCGCCCAGGATCCGTAAAGGACAAGCAACTTCGTGCACACGAGAAGGCTGGATGTGACGCCCCATCTATTCTAACCCAACATTATCTACAGTGCTGAGACGAAGACATCCGTATAGAACGTGCTATATCTAAAACAAACGTTATCTATATATGAACTAAAATCATCAAAACAGCATGTAGGGTTGACAACCAAAAGTAGAAAAAATCTAGCCATACCTGTCAAACATTATTTAACACACGGGAATTACTCACGTAAAAATTATCGTCGATTTAGATACCGACAATGTTTCGATTCATCCGGAGAATCTTCATCTGGGTAAGGAGGGAGTTGCGGCAAGGTTACTCCTCGCGGTCGCGTCTCACACGTGTGAGACGCTAAATCGACGATAATTTTTACGTGAGTAATTCCCGTGTGTTAAATAATGTCTAGTACAACTCACGATAGTTTTGAAAGTGAAATACCTGTCAAAGACCCAATATTCGAAAGTATAAATGAGGTATAGAGTAGAGACCGTGGTTTAGCAAACGTACTAGGTAACGGCAGCCAGCAAAAACTGAATGAGATAAACCGAAAACAAATTGATATTGCACACGAAGTGAACAAACTGTTTCAAGCTTATGATATACATAGTTGATGATAAAATTATACTTACATGATGTTTTAATTTTATGTCTAACGTTTTTTCTTTTAAACTTTTTGTTTCATTGTTTCAGTTATATCCAGTGCAAATATTTTTCTTACTATATTACTCGCTAGTTGAAGGTTTCATGCTCGTCCTAGCACCTGCTGTAATATGCGGAATGATGTCCAAACAAGCTAATCATTTGAAAATTGAACTTCACAACATGTTGCTTGTAGAGCAAGGTAAGATTTCAAAAGAACAAATGATTTTTAAACTACGAGTATAGTACTTCCAGATAAATAATTCGTTTCGGAAGCCATCGGAATTAATCGTATAACTAATGTTATATAAAAAACGATAGAAAAAAAGTAGTTTGATCATAACAAACACTTACAATTTCAACTTTATCACAATCAAATAAATATCAATGTCATTTTTAAGACGAGCAAATTAGATGCAAGCCGTGCGAGCTGAGCAGCTAACAACGTGCAATTCTGTCACATTCTGTTTTGCCATTTATTTTGATGTCCGTCATATTCGGTAAACCCGAAATTAGCGTGCTGCGTTACCAGCTAGCGCGCAACATGACATAGTAGTCGATGCGTAGACAGACAACGTTCCGCGCTAACTTTCAACACGTTGTGTAACATGTCGCGCCAAATGTAGCCTAGTGGGGACGCGGCTTTAAAAAGGTTTTTACTTTTTTTAAGAAATATACGTGCGGTTATACTAGATTTTAATTTGTCCCTCGCATCTTTTAATGAGTGTCTGAGAGACAAGAAATCCTTCTGTGAGATCAGGACAACATCATAAACATAACACTTATTTACATTTCAGATGAGACAACAAAAGAAAAACTAAAGGAATTCATCAACTACATAGAAGCGCGTCCCCTCAAGTTATATGTTTGGAACGTCATACCTTTGGACACTAGTCTTGTTGCTATTGTTCTCAATCTATGCATCACATACTTCATTGTAATACTACAACTAACCCATATATATTAATATTCTTTTTAAAAATGGTCGTACGGTCGACTCTGGTACGATTAGGCCGCTTGATGACCTCCATCTAGGCCTTTAATACAATTAATGAAAATTATTATGAAAAAATAGTTTTTCAGAATAATGACCGGGAATAGGACATAGGCTTTATCCTATTTTATACTTCTTTCTGTTTTTCGTGTAAGTAACAAAGAAAAAACTGTTTTCCTTATATCTCACGCGTCTTTTGCGATAGAAAGACGCTGTCTCTCTATCATGAAAAAAACAACAATAATTTTAATCATCCTACTCTGATTTTGAATCTGGAGCAAAGTAGTTTGACCTCAATTTTTGAATTGATTCATAACACAAACCCGTTTCCATTATTAATCAAATAAGAAGATGAGTGCTAATATTAAGACTATCGTTTTGTGTGAATTTATGTGATTTATTAAAATGTGAAAAATACTTTTGTTGTTTTAATTTTATGACTATTTAAACACATAATTTATGACAATTTACGAGTAGATTTTACAGATTATACGATTAGGTAGAAACAACTTCGAGAAGGAGGCAAGGAAAATTTAGCTGGGCTGGGCACTAGGCAGCATTGGTAAACTACGCCGAGTTTTCTCGCCACTTATACTGCAGTGCTTGAAAACGAATGTTTTTAATCAGTGCGTTCTACCCGTAATTCACACCCGGAGCTGAGACATGAACCCCTTCAAGTCTAGCTTTCTCAGTGATTTTGTGAGATTCATTCGTATTTTCTCGTTCGTCGTTTTAAAGCGGGGAATTCACTAAACGCACATGCCCGCGGTCAAGTGTGCAGACATGTCCGCCGGACCTCGCTACTATAGGTCTGGGCAATGTTTGCTAGTGTGTAGCCGTCGTCGCAGTAAGTCTGCCAGACTGATTGCCACGGTCCTACACTAGCTCTAGCACTAGTATCTTTGCTTTTCAGCCTAGGGCTTCTTCGAACGTAATCACTTTTTCTTGTACAGTAAGCGGCAGAACTCACATAACAGTCTTAGTTTTTTTTATGATACTATCATGTGGAATGATAGGAAATGAAAAAACAACAAGCAAAAATTACCCCTCACTATTCTGACGAAATTTTTATAGTCTACTAGCTGCTACCAGCAGCTTCGCTCGCGTGATACCCCGATAAAAAGTAACCTATGTTATTTTCCAGCCCTCCAACTATCTCCACACATAAAATCACGTCAATCCGTCGCTCTGTTTTGACGTGAAAGCAGGACAAATAAACACACTTTCACATTTATAATATGGGTATGGATACCACTCCAGCACAATCAAAAGCTAATACAATGACACCTCATACGTTAAAATCCATCGAATCGTTTAGGCTGCAGAGCGGCACAAAGAAAATAGACATACATACATACACTCTAAAAAAATAACCCTCCTTTCATAGGCAGGCAGATAAAAATTAATTAAGAAGTATTTTTTGTTGACTGATTTTGTAGTCATAGAAATACTTACTCATTTTTAATTAAAGAAAAATTGAAGAACAATTTGTTGATTTATTTATTGTGGTCGAAAATAGTCATTTGGAAACTAACAAGACTCCGACATGGCACTCGAAAGTCGACGTAACTTAAACCGGAACAATTTTTTCAATAAAGCGTACAATGGAAACGTTAACAAGCTTTCGAATGTTACAATTTTATTTTTCAAAATATTACATATTGTGGTATCAGTGGATTTAGGGTTTTTCGATTATAAAACAATGGGGCGCAAAGTTTTCTTTAAAACTATTTCTGTTTGTCAGGCTTTTTTATTTTGTATTTCATTTTGCATCTATGTTGTTTTAACAGATCAGGCTTTTATTTTACGCCTATGGTTTTTATTATCTGTTGTCCATTATTTGGTTAATATCTCCGTACTAATGTTTTTTCATGTAAAAATAAACTTTAAACAGTTCTACGATGAGTTGCTTTTAATCGATCAAAAATTATTGATCAAAAAATCCTACAGATTTGAACTAAAATTGTTGTGTTCTTTATTCATTTGCCTAGGTAATATCATACAACAATGTCTGATTTGTATTCCCAAACCAGACACATGCATTCAACCTTTCTTTGCAGTATTTTATTATAATTTAATTATTATTTCTGTGGAAGTTATTGCGATTATAAATGCGTTTTTATTTTACTTATTGTACTGTCGTCTAGTGTCCTGTACAAATGTTGTATCAGTTAGAAAGAACGATTTAAAATCTTGCCTCATTTTATACAAAACTATTGCGGATTTAGCTACTAACATAAAGAGTGCTTTTGATCCCACGGTACATGAATGATATCTCTATACCTACATTAATGTCTGCTGATTTTTCTATTCTTAAATTTTAATATTCAATTTGTTTTCAGTTTGTTGTATCACTGCTATTTGCCATTCCCTTTATGACAATAGTGCTTGTTTATATAGAAGCATTGATAGAAAATGGACATATTCATGTGAGTTTCATTTTATTTCCTTCTGAGGGCCTAGCCAACCGGCATTCGCTATGAAACGATTCGATTTCTATAATTCGCTAACACTCGAACGTGACGTTTCATTGGTCGAACGTAAGGTCACACGGTATTCGTTTCATTTATCCACCAATGAAACATCGGCGATAGTAAGCAAAGCAAAGCGAAATGTTGAAATAGAATCGATTGATGTCACTTGGCTAGAGGACCTGAATATCTAACTAGGGTTGCTTCTGTAATCAAGAAAATAGTTTTTTTTTTGGTATTTGGGAAATTACTTCAGGTTTGTCGCCATCTTTAAAGAAGATACATTACATAAATTACATTCGGTTCGGTTCGCTTTCGTTTCGTTTCGCGTTATGTTTAATCTGTAGTCGCATCGATCGTAGATCGCGTTATTTTAAAGACATAGACACTCGCAGTAGGATTGATCCATCCGGTCAAAGTTGCCCAGCTCGATATAGAACGTGCTAGTACTTATGACAAAAAAAGAAAAAGAAATTCACCGGCATAACACATAGATTTAGCAAACTGAAATGGCAACATGCTGGCAATATTTTAATCAGAAACTCGATAGAGTAAACGAGCTATCAAGTAGAGACCCGGGCTCCGCAGCGACGAAGACGACGACGATATAATTACATCATATAGTCACATAAACTCTTCTGAAGCTGAAAACGAAGATAATGATGATGATAAAGATTTTATATAATTTCTATTGGATTTTTCTTTTACAGAAATTAGCAAAAAATTAAATGGAATACTTATACATGACTGTATCCTCAACGGGCCGTAGACATTAGCTGCCTTTACACGTAAAGTTCGGAGCGCGGGAAACATCACGCACCATTCCATCCTTCGCTCCAAAACCTACATGTAGATGCGCGAGGCTGACAGTTTGATCTGGCATGTCGACAGACAGTTTTTGTGACAATTTTTTGGACGCCAGTCTAAACTTAACAGTAATTAGTGCGATAGCGATCCGCGGTTCAAACTGCACTGATCCACCCGCGGTTTGGAACGCAGTCCAGATGCGCGGTCAGAACTTTACCGTGTGGCGGCCGCTATTCTCTCATATCTGTCTTATTCACATCTGCCAGAAAGCAGCATACTTAGCTTTCTTATTTGTTTGTTTCTGTTGCAGATGTTTCCTACACAAAACGTTTCCTTATTACTTTATTCACTGGTTGAAGAATTGTTGTTAACCCTAGCACCAGCTGTGCTTTGCGGAATGATGTCCTCACAAGCTAATCGTTTGAAAATTGAACTTCACAACATATTACTGGTAGAACCAGGTGAGAATGTCAAAAATAATAATTAACTTTACCAAGAAAGGCAGTAAGTACTACTCGTATGTCAAAAAAAGTATTATTTTATAGTGCGTCACGCAGCGAATATAAATGATAAAATAAATTTTACATTCGCTGTATGTGGTCCTCCATAGAATTTGTATGGGCGTAATCTGTCAAGATTTAATATTTCAAAATATATAATATGCTGTGTGTGTGATGCGCTTACAAAATACGAATGCCAATTTTAAAAAAAGTAAGAAGTCATTAAATCATCGTAAAAAACATAAAATCATGAGGTTTTACATAAAGTCAATAGGAATTTATTCAAGTATTGTCAGATTTTAATTTGTAGTTTTCATGATACTTTTTCTTATCATATACTCGAACACAAGGAAGGAGAAAAACATACTGTGGTATTAGAGATAATGTATGTGATTGTGGAGATAGACCATCCGATCTAGAATGATGACCACGATCCTCACTCATGAGGGGCCAACTACAGAGATAAAGAGAGAGATGTGGTTGTTGGGATCTGTTTGGATCATAACATCACATCTATTTTTATTTCAGATAAAACAACAAAAGAAAACCTGAAGGAATTCATCGACTACATAGAAGCGCGTCCTCTCAAGTTATATATTTGGAACACCATCCCTCTTAACGCTAACCTTGTTGCAATTGTTCTCAATCTATGCATTACTTACTTTATTGTAATAATGCAAATACACTATTTTCGTTAGTATTCCTTCAAAACCGATACGGTCTCATGAGTTAGTGGGCCCAATCTTTTTTTTTTAGCTAAAAAAGGTTCGCATTTGACCCACCCTGCCTGATGTAATGCTACAGTGTGGTCTAAGATGGCCAACTCTAGTTAGGTTTAGGCTACCTGATGACCTTCATCATGACTTAAGCGTTTAAGCGTTTTTACACACTCTTTATTTAATAGGATAGGATCAGCACAAAATTTTGACTTGAGTGAGTGATTTTAAAAATGAAATTTTATTTTAATAGGCTTAAAAGAGTTTATCCTTTAGTTCGTATGAAGATTTTGAGAGTTTAAAAAAATATATTAGGGTAAAACGGTTTTTAATATTCGCACACGTGTATTTTTCGGGTCCGGTCGGCAATAGGCTGGGCAATATGCTAAGGAAACTCGTCTCCACACCTAACAGGCATGCCTCGCGAGGCAGCTTCAGTATGTCGATACAGGCCTATATAATCTCCAATTCTTTTGGCTTTATCTAATACATTTTTGAGTTAATGCAGTTCTAAAAATAATATGCTTTCACCCTTTTCATCAAACACATTCAGTACATAGTATAAAGTATCATGAGATTATTAGGGGAATATGTATCACACAGATTTTTCTATAATAGGTATTAGAGTGCGTTGTTTTGTAGCTTCACACCTTGCTTGTATTAAGAATATTGTTTTTGTGTGAATTTTTAATGTACTTAATTAAATAAACATACCTATATACCTAATGTGTTTTATTTGATGAATTTACCTGTGTACTTTATGGCAATTGATTAATTGTTGATTTTGACAAAGTAATTAATTATTATAACTCACTAACTCACGAAAATAAAGTAAACTTAACGAGTTTTGTTTACGTACCTACAAAGTAGGTATCTACTATTATATCTATTGTGATAATCAATGAAATACAATTATTTATAAATTAAAACTATGAAGGAGTAGCATAACCTATATCAAATGTAGAAAATGATTATTTTTACGTCCAAAACTGTTTATAGCTATTAGTCTCTCTTTTCGTACTGTTACAAAGATAGATTTTAAAATTTACCATGACTTTCACCTTTTAATCATCATCATCAACATCATCATTATTATCATCATCATCAACATTATCATCATTGTGCATACTTTTAGGTGGTGTAAGTCAGGTAACGAAACAACTCTATGACAGGTCATTTTACTGTACGAGCTGTTTATTTGTGGAATGATCTACCTGTTGATATAAGGAAAGCTCCTTCACTGCATTTTTTAAATTGAAATTAAAGCGTCATTATCTTCCGTGTAATATTTAGTTTTATTCTATTTTTTAGCTTTTCTAAAATGTGGTATTTATTAAAAATATATAGTTGTTTATTATTTTATGTATTGATATGTATTACGATTATTTAAAATCATTATTAACCTAACATTGCTTTTTAAACTGAAACTTCTGTGCACTGCCATCCTCTACAGCTTCTTTTAATTTCTCCATCCAAAGGTTGCCTGGAAGAAATCGCTCTCAGCGATGAGGCCGCCCATTGTACTAATTTAGACTATATATCCGTGGCACGCGTGAATACGTTGACATGTATAAAACACCAACTTTTCAGGGCGGCCGTTTGAAAGTTTGACCTCTTCTGGTTTCTCGGTAAATTAGTTTACAGTATTTGTGTTAATTGTTTCTATGGTTATTTTATGCCCTCTTTCGAATGATGACAATAAATAACCAAAATTCCCCATAGTTTCCATGATATAAGACATGTCAACAAAAAAATTGATGAGATTTAGGTTACGTCTCGAGATGTCCAGTTATGCCGCAAAAGATATCAACTTATTCACCTTTAATGTATGGAATATTGGTAGGTAAACAATGCTATATTATCGGATTGCAAACAGATAGAGACTATAAAACCGGTTTTTTGAGTTGCTGAAGTACCTACTTATTACTCAGAACCATTCATACCGTTTAGAAATGAGATTTAACATAGTAAGGGTAAGCTGATTTTAAATGAGCCCAAACACGGATGCTCTACTGTTAATCACTGAGAATTTGAATGGAATACAACCAGATTTTATCAGCACATCTGCTCATTGTCACCATATTATTACAATGTATTCGGAACTAGAAAAAAATGCAAAGTTTCACCTCAATCGAAAAATTTACTGAGGAGTTTTGTTGAATAACTCCTGACTCCAGCAACAGATCAGCTTGTTGTTATCATAATATTACATTCTTATCTAGAGTCTATAAGTGTGCCAAATTTTAGCTCAATGAGACACTGGAAAGTGGGTCAAATTAAACTTGCAAGAATTCACTAAAAAAAATATGAGTTTTGTTGAACAGGTCCTGGCTCCATCATCAGATCAGCTTGTTGTTACAATAATATTGCATTGTCACCAAGAATCCATAAGTGTGCCAAATTTCAGCTCAATCAGACACTGGGAAGTGGGTCAAATTAAACTTGAAAGATTTGACCCGAACACAATATTGAGTTTTGTTGAACAGCTCCTGACACCAGCATCAGATCAGCTTACTGTTAACATAATATTACATTGTTATCTAGAATCTATAAGTGTGCCAAATTTTAGCTCAATCAAACACTGGAAAGTGGGTCAAATTGAACTTGCAAGATTTCACTAAAAAAAAAGTGAGTTCTGTTGAACAGCTCCTGGCTCCATCATCAGATCAGGTCGCTGTTACAATAGTATTGCATCGTCATCGAGAATCTATAAGTGTGCCAAATTTCAGCTCAATCAGATGCTGGGAAGTGGGTCAAATTGAATTTGCAAGATTTAATCCAAACAAATATTGAGGTTTGTTGAACAGTTCCTGACTCCAGCATCAGATCAGCTTATTGTTAACATAATATTACATTGTTATCTAGAATCTATAAGTGTGCCAAATTTTAGCTCAATCAAACACTGGAAAGTGGGTCCAATGGAACTTGCAACATTTCACTAAAAAAAAAGTGAGTTCTGTTGAACAGCTCCTGGCTCCATCATCAGATCAGCTCGTTGTTAAAATAATATTGCATTGTCACCAAGAACCTATAGGTATTCCAAATTTCAGCTTAATCAGACACTGGGAAGTCAGTCAAATTTAATTTTCAAAAGTAGACCCCAACAAAAATCGCAAGTTAATAATAAAAGCTTGTAAAAATCAAGCAATGTCATTATAGTTTAACAAATAATTAAAATCTATCAGTTTTCCATGTAAAAGCAATACTTACTTAAAAAAAAAAAGATTTCTGAACTGACGTTTTGTTTACCAATACGAGTGACATGTTCGGTTATGCCAGCGCGAGAGCGCGCGGGCATAACTGAACAACTCAATGTATCACAATTTAAACGGAATACTTTGGTTAGCCATAACCTGACATTTTAATTTGTTAAAAGTTAATCAAAAATATCATATGTATATGTCGAGATATCATGTAACAAATATAATTTTGACGAATGAGTAGGTTGATAAATCGAAATATCTACAAAAACATGTGTGTGTTAGTGGCTTGAAAAATTGACAAGTAGTTATGTCAACTAAAATACGAAAAATGGAGGAGTTGGCAAGGCCATAACTCGAAAACTTGTCTAGCTAGGGAGCTGTCAATTTTTTTATAGATACTTCATAGGCGTAGATATCGTTTAAGCCAATAAAAAAAAAATTGACATCTCGACATATCAACGTATTCACGCGAGCCACGGATATTATGTTGTTATATTTAAATTTTCTTTGTGTATAATAAAGTGTTCAATCAATCAATCAACTTGGAATAAAAAGAGACCTGTGAACTCTACAACAACACCGAAACTTTCATTTATAGAAAATACTAGCTGACGCCCGTGGCTTCGCCCGCGTGGACTACTATTTTGTTTATCCCACGGGAACCGTGCATTTTTTCGGGATAAAAAGTCTCCCAGCCTATTCCCGGTCATTATCTATCTACATTCCACATCAAAATCGGTTAAGAACTTACGGAGATACGTGGCAACAAACATTCACACACACACACACGGACTTTCACCTTTATAGTATTAGTAGGATAGTAGGAAAGCCTCGGCTTTGCCGGCTACCTATTGGCTACATATCTTATTGGCTTCTTGGGCCACGAAAATAAATGTTCATCCCTAAAAATATCTAGAGTAATTTATAAATATTTATCTACATTGTCTACCTATATAAAATAATTTCGATATTTTTTAATCATGCAAATAGCTTTAATGAATTGACTAGAAAATACTAACTGAAGTACGTTTTGTTGATTTATTGTGGTCAATAATAGTCATTTGGAAACTAACAAGACTCCGACATGGAACTCGAAAGTCGACGTAATTTAAACCGGAACAATTTCTTCAATAAAGCGTACAATGGAAACGTTAACAAGCTTTCGCGTGTTACAATTTTATTTTTCAAAATATTACATATTGTGTTATCAGTGGATTTAGGGTTCTTCGACTATAAAATAATGGGGCGCAAAGTTTTCTTTAAAATTATTTCACTTTGTCAGGCTTTTTTATTTTGTATTTTATTTTACATTTATCTTGTTTTCACGGATCAAAATTTAACAATCCTCAATTTCTTTTCATCAGCTGTTGTCCATTATTTGGTTAATGTATCCTTATCAATAATTTTTCAAGGAAAAAATAATTTCAAAAAGTTCCACGATGAGTTGCTTCTTTTCGATCAAAAGTTATTGATTAAAAAATCCTACAAATTTGAACATAAATTGTTCAGTTTGTTTTCCATTATAATTATATTTAAAGTCGTGCATCAATTTCTGACTTGTATTTTTGAACTAGAAGATTGCAATCTACCTCTCTTCCTGATCGTTTATTTGAATTCGATAACTTTTGCTACAGAAGCTATTGTATCTCTAAATGCGTTTGTATTTTACTTAGTGTACTGTCGTCTGGTTACCTATACAGATATTATTTCAGTTAAAAAAGTTGATTTAAAATCTTACCTCATTTTGTACAAAACGATTGTAGATTTAGCTGAAAGCATAAAGTGCGCATTTGGTCCCATGGTACGCAAATTATATCTCAAAATATTGAGTCAGTTGATTTTTTTATAACGAAATTTTTATCCTCGTTGTTTTCAGTTTGTTGCAGCGCTTGTATCCACCGTACCCACTGTAACATTAGTGCTTGTTTTGATTGCATTATTGTTACAATTTGGATTAACTAACGTGAGTTTTTTTTTTCATTTTGCGCACGTTAGAAACAAATGTCTTTTATTTTTAATCATCATTGGTCATCCAGGCATAAAAGTGTACCTACATCTTTCTAATTTGTTGATTTATTGTTGTAGTTGCATCCTGTTCACACAGTTTTCATAGTATATTACACTATGGTTGAAGGGTTTATGCTAAACTTAGCACCTGCTGTAATATGCGGAATGATGTCCTCACAAGTTAATAATTTCAAAATCAAAATTTACAACATGTTGCTGGTAGAGCAAGGTAAGATTGTCACAAAGAGAAAACAAATCCTATCCAACAATCCTATTAAAGGAGTAATATTTATTTGTTTGTTTGTACGAGTACTCACGTTCTCGAAAACGGCTCTAACGATTTCGATGAAATTTGCGGTACGAGGCTTTACGGGTGCGAAAAATCGATCTATCTAGGAATTAACTGGGAAAATTCGTTTTCTCGGCATTTTCAAGCAAACAGATTTACCAGTGCAATGTAGTTCGTAATTTCACAGAATTTGTTAGGATATGGTGTCAAATAAAGTAATAGATATTCATATTTAAAACTAGTAAACTACTGTTATCACTTCTTGAGGTACCACGAAAGTTAGGATGTCAAAAATTAAATTTATTGCTTTTAAAGATTTTTGAGATGAACATTGAACATCCAATATATTTTAAGAAATATATTGTCAGAGCTATGTATTTTAAAATTATTCTAAGAAATATAAACAAAATCGATCCGCGGTCTCTGCCTACTCCTATTGGAAAGAAGCGTGATTTGATTTATAATGGATGTATGTATAAATAAAACAAACACTGTATTCCTAAGGTACTTTGTGAGTTTTGGATGCCATATCCAATTATAACAACTATTTCTTTTTTAGAAAAAGAAACAAAAGAAAATCTGAAGGATTTCATCTACTACATAGAAGCGCGACCTCTAAAGTTATATGTTTGGAACGTCATCCCTTTGGACACTAGTCTCATTGCAATTGTTCTCAATCTATGCATCACATACTTCATTGTAATATTACAACTAAGCCATATGTTTTAATATTCTTTCACAAAAGATAAATTTGTATGAGGTAGTAGCTTACTCTAGTTAGGATATCCCTACTAGAACGCATTGATCAGATGGGAACTACCCAACCCTGTCGCATGTTCTACACTACTCGTTGCCGTATCAATGCCGATACGCGATCCCCGCTTATTATTACGAGCCATCTATGTCCCACTGCTGGGCAAAGGCCTCCCCCCATTTTCTCCACTCTGTGCGGTCTTGTGCATTCGTGGCCCATTCTTTTTTAAATTTGTCGAGTTCGTCGCGCCATCTTGTTCTCGGTCTGCCGCGTGGCCTCGGCTGTTGAGGGCGCCACTCTGTGGTCACTTTGGCCCAAAGCTCGTCGTGCATGCGGCAGACATGGCCGGCCCACTCCCACTTAATTTTTTTTCAATTTTTAATCATTAATTATTATTAATAATTATTAATTCCATTATTAGTTAATTACAAAATAATTAAAGAAATTTAAATATTGTAGTACCTACTTTCCATTATCATTAATTAATTAATATTAATTATTATTAATTCCATTATTAATTAATTACAAAATAATTAAAGAAATTGAAATTCTTTTTGTTTACTTAGGTACATACAAAGTAACTACTATTGTATCTGTAGTATGACCTAAATGACATTTGATTAATTAAAAAAAATCAATATCATAATGTAGCTGACAGACGTATTTTTTAATTAATCTAATGTCATTTAGGTCGTAAAATAGTCATTTATTTTACGCTCAAAACTGTTTTGCTAGTTCCTATTTTTGTACTGTTATTATAACCATAGGTACCTACATATTTTAATAATAATAATTTTTAAGTCAAATCACATTCTTTATCATAATTTATGATTACCTACTATTAATGGAAAATACCTTTGACCTATACTAAAAAAAACACGTTCTCACTCACTCATATTCAACCGAGGTGACGTTCAATTTGAAATTTTCCTTATAAGAAGATTAGAGTAAAATCCGTAAAAATATCATCGATTGAAACGAATGTTTCGTATGATCCGGGCTATCTTAATCAAGCTAAGTAGGTATTTTTTTTTAGTTCAGGAAACCATACTTTTTAAACTGACTGTACAATAATGTATTAGCCATTTCAATATCTATGACTAATGAGTTCTGTGTCTGCAATTTAATTCAAGTGCTAGATATAGTGTGTGTATTTAGGTATACCTACAGGGTGTGGCAAATTCTTGGTCACTGAAGGGTAGCTACCTTTTCTCTTGTAGTTAGAAAGTTTTGTTCTTAGGAAACTTCAGTTTTATTTTGAAGAAAAAAATAATTACATTTTTAGATTTTTGAAAAAAAGTACAGTTAGCCTAAAAAATTACATTTGTCAAAAAAAAACAAGTTGGTCTTAATCGACTCTATTTCCCACCAGGAACACTTCTCCCAAAGTAACTTATCAAATCAAATCGTAAGTTTTTGCAATAATTCAAAAAAACACATCCCATACATTTTCTATGAAATTAGTTAGTACTTGTAAACATTATAGTGCCACTTATTCGATGGTTATTAATTTAAATTCGTAACTGCTTCGGCATGCTGGGAGGCTATTGTAAAATCTTAGGCGCTTCAGACAGACCCGCAAGAGATGTTGATATGCATGGAGCATACCATTAGTACATCTGCAGGGAAGCTCTTTGTTCTAAATTTAAATATCCGCTTTACAATAGCCGTTCTTGATTGATCGTTGAAGTTAAGCAGTGTTGGGCGCGGCCACTCTGAGGATGGTGATGAGTGGTATTACGAGCTGAGCGCTTCCGTGCTTCGGAGGGCACGTTAAATTGTCGGTCCCGGCTTTTAAGTCGTTAAGCCATGACGGAGGCCTTTAGGCGGCCTAAAAACTCCGTCACCAGAGTTGGCCACTTACTCATACGAACTTACTTACTTACAATAGCCTCCCAGCTTGCCGGAGCAGTTTACACTGTAATGTTTACAACTCTTCATTTCATAGAAAATGTATTGGATGTGTTTTTTTGAATTATTGCAAAAACTTACGATTTGATTTGATAAGTTACTTTGGGAGAAGTGTTCCTGGTGGGAAATAGAGTCGATTAAGACCAACTTGTTTTTTTTGACAAATGTAATTTTTTAGGCTAACTGTACTTTTTTTCAAAAATCTAAAAATGTAATTATTTTTTTCTTCAAAATAAAACTGAAGTTTCCTACGAACAAAACTTTCTAACTACAAGAAAAAAGGTAGCTACCCTTCAGTGACCAAGAATTTGCCACACCCTGTATAATAGTGTGTATATAAGTGTATAGTGGTTAGTGTCGTGGCTGTCATTTAGTATTTTAGAACTCAAATTGTCAGCACCATGCCTATTTCCCCGCTAGCTGCGAATATAAATAAACGCAAAAGGCAAAAAACATTTTATAAAATTATGGCGTTTCTATTTCAAATAATGTGTATACTGTTTGGATTAGATTTCGGATTTTTAAAACTCAAATCGGTTTACTCAAAATTTGCTTTTAAATTGTTGCCAGTCATAGTTTCAGTAATAATAGCTGTGGCGACTGCAAATGAAATTAATTCAAACGAAGGATTTCTTAAAACTGTGTGGTTTGGTTTAAATTTTCTTATGTATTTTACGAGCGTGATATTTCTTTCATTACCGCGTGAAACTCTATGTAGCTTTTACTGGGAATTTCAAGTGATTGACTCAAAGTTAAAAGTTAACAATTCAAAGTACAATTTAGAATTGAAATTTTTGTTAGCACTCTTTGTGTCTTTTATTTATAAGGTAATATTTACCTTAGGCCTGTGTGTTTTCACTGAACAATGTTTGAAGCCGTATTGGGTCAGTTTTGTTTTTTTCTGGGTAGTGATGTGTTTGAAGACATGTAATTTCTGTTATACGTTCATATATTATGCTGCAAATTGTAGATTGAAACAACTTATCTTGGCTTTGTCTAAAGCTGAGTCAAACTTTGCATTCTATCAACATATTTACAAATCACTGGTTGATATCACTGAGAAATATAAAGCGGCATATGATCCTATAGTAAGTATCTGTTATTTACACATTTTGATTTATGAATACTTCGTACCGCCTTAAGGCACAGGCCAGACAGAAAAGACGTAAGACGAGGACGCGTCGCGGACAGGGTGCCAGAGAACAGAGTTGCGCCAGCGCCCCGTCTCTTCTGTATGTTTTGCGTCGCGACGCTTCTATACATTTTCTATGAAAGGGACGCGGAAGAGACAAATGTCCGCGCCCCGTCTGCGTCTTACGTCTTTTCGCAAAGGATTTTAAATTTTTACCAATGGACATTCAAACTTATGTAGATAGTAAATAAGTTAGTATGAGTAAGTGGCGAACTCTGGTGACGGAGTTTTTGGGCCGCCTAAAGGCCTCCGTCATGGCTTATCGACTTAAAAGCCGGGACCGACAATTTAACGTGCCCTCCGAAGCACGGAAACGCTCAGCTCGTAATACCACTTGCGGTCACCCATCCAAATTGTGACCGCGCACAACGCTGCTTAACTTCAACGATCAATCAAGAACGTGTAAGCAAGCTATGCCACGATCGCTTCTGTAGATAGAAATACGATATAAATTCCTATGCTTTAAAATCATGCCGTGGCATCGAAAAGGATATTTTCAATGCCACAGCATAGGAATTTCTATCGTATTGCTTTATAAACAATTTTCATAAATAGTTTATACATAAATTTCATAAATAGGTTTGACGACCTCTGTGGCGCAGTGGGTGAAGGCCTGCCTGTGGCGCAGGAGGTTGGCGGGTTCGATCCCCGCCGAGGGACCAATGTTTGTATGATCTGCAAATATTTGTCTCGGGTCTGGGTGTTTTCTATGTATATTATGTATGTATTTACAAAAAAAATGTATTTAAGTAGTATATCAGTCATGTGGTTCCCATAACACAAGCTCTGCTTAGCTTGGGGCTACATGATGCTGTGTGAAATGTCCAGCATTATTAATTTATTTATACGAATTCCAGTATTCCGTAACCTTGATGATAACAATGCTGGAGGTTCTGATAGCATGGTACTCTCCGGTAAAAGCCTTCCAAGAATTAAATTATCAGGTAAGTACCTACACATTTATATTTTGTAAATACAACTTAAGAGGGCTGCGACCGGCGAATTTCCATAAAAACGTAATACCGAAATCATTTAAAATGTAAGCATGTTTATATCAGTTTATGTTGTTAGATTAGGAGAGTAGGTATTTATCTAGGTTCCTGTTAAACTTTTGTTCCGAAAAACTTACCTAAAAAGGAATGTAAGCCAATTGAATTGAAATCTTTGTAGGTACACCAAAAATGGCATTTTTTCTTTTCATTTGTTCTATAGTAAGTTTTTTGAAACAAAAGTTTAACAGGAATCTAGATAAATACTACCTTTATCCAAATAATAACGTAAAGTGATAAAAATATGCTCAAATTTTAAATTATTTTGGTATTACGTTCCTAGGATACGTTCGCCGAGCCCTTAATGATCGAGCAAGCGAAGCGAGTGAAGATCTTAGTGGCAAGTTGGGCGATTTTGCTCTGCATTCTTGTAATTTGTGGGTTTGCGTGTTTTACGAATTCTTGCATAACTTTCGAATCGTTCATCCAATCTGCATAAAACTTAGTGTAATTAATTGATATGTTTTAAAATGTGCTTTCAAAATAATGATGTAGTTAGCATAATTTATAAGGTAGTATAGGGATCGGGTGGGCAGAATAGGATTCACAAACGGTTATAGCACTGTCATACGATATAGTTATAGATATGGTTATAGTATGATACGGTCTTAGTGTATAAATAAAGTGGTAATTCCGTGCCTGGTGCTGCCATAGCACGGCCATAGCACTGTCACGGTATGATACGTTCTAATGTGCTGAGACCTTTACTTTTAAAGAAATACTTTTTTATTTCAGATTAACTTAGTAGGTTTATGTATAGAAATTGCTGTTTTTGGTGACAATTTGCTGACAACAATCATTCCGGGAATATTCGGTGGCATGATGACCGCGCAAGTGGAGAAATTAAAAGTTTTACTGCACAATAAACGACTTCTCACTCAAGGTAACTTTTTTAACACACTTTTATTAGTTTCACTTGTATCTAAGTTAACGGATTCTTTAAACATAATTTAGCAAAATTCACAAATGTTTTAAAACTACTACTTACTTAAAAATATATATGTTTTAAAACTAGGTACTTGCTTAAGGCGCGGGACATACAGAAAAGACGTAAGACGAGGACGCGTCGCAGACATTATGTCTCTTCCGCGTCCCTTTCATAGAAAATGTATAGAAGCGTCGCGCCGCAAAACATACAGAAGAGACGGGGCGCCGTCACATTTTTTATGAAAGGAACGCGGAAGAGACAAATGTCTGCACCCCGTCTCTTCTATCTGGCCTGCGCCTCATGCCAACTCTGCTCGTAAGATACGCGCAGTATGTTTTTGGCCTTAGGCTGTAGAGCGGTACAAAGAAATAGACCTACATACATACACTCGAAAGACTTAGCCCCCCTTTCTGCGGGCAGTCGGGTAAGAGTAGAAAATAATAAACCAACAATCCAGATCGGCCATGATGTCTTTTCCATCGTTTGGAGCCTATTATAGCGCGTACACACGTTGGGCCAGGGTCGCATTGCCTCTCTATCGCTCTCGCCTTAAATCGATTCGCCTTCTCGCTCGCACTCGCCTAAGCTGGCCTAGGCAGGCCCAACATCTGTACGCGCCTTGTTGTTTTTGCCCGGAGATCGTTGGACATGCGGCAAACGTGCCCCTGCGAATCCCTATCAAATACTTACTTACTTACTTACTTACTTACTTACTTACTTACTATCCTGGCGCGTCGACCCCAAAGTGGGTCTTGGCCTCCGACACAATAGAGCGCCACCGGCTTCTGTCTTGCGCCGCCTCCGTCCAGTCCGTGGACACATGAAGTGAGTGAAGGTCTTTCCCCACTTCATCCTTCCACCTGTATCTGGGTCGGCCGACTGGTCGCCGTCCGATCGGCACTCCAAATCTCTATCAAATACTTATTTTATTAAAATTATATTTTTTTTCGCAGATCAAGACCAAGAACACGACATAATAAGATTTATCCACTACCTGGAGGCGCGAGGATGCCACTTCAGGGTGTGGAGGGTCATTCCTCTCAGTGCAGACCTCATCGGAATGGTGCTAGGCTTCTTTATGACCTACCTCATTGTCATTATACAGTTCACAAGATCTTGTTGATTGAAGAAGCGATAATTTTGACTGCATTTTATAGCATGTGTGATTCACATTTGATTAGGTAATACATTACACACTTATGTGTAAATCGGTCAATCAACTTTTAAGGCACTCCTTTTGTGTCCCTGACATAAAAGTTACAATAAAATCTGTATTTCAATTTAAAACTTGGTAGTAAGTATTGATTTTAACGTAAAATTAGATGCTTTGCTAACATGGAAGATTCATAGTTTATTAGTTTATAGCAAAGTTTCTCATTTTTTTTATGGTAACGCAGCAGAACATAAGCACTCTCCATACAAAAAATATGTGTCCCCAGGCCTAGGTGACGAAACAATATACGACATTTCTTAAAAAAAATGTATGAATGCACAGTATTCTTATATAATATTACGATTTAAAAAATGATAAGCTTACCTTTTAAGTTACCATTCATAAAAGTTTGACTTAAATTATATATTTTTCATGTACCTCAACTTTTGTCCCAAACTTTGATTAAAACATCACTTCTACTGCGTTACCGATAAAAGTTAATGACCATTATCAAGTGATGGCGTTTAACTTGGTGTAATCAAAGGCGATAACTGTCTAATATTTCGTTGGTATGGTCCAACATGGCCAACCTCGCTTTACCCGCTTCCCAGTCTGCGGTAAGTTCTAAATGGGTTTATTGTCGTTCTATAGCGATATATCGGGAATCCTGTCAGAGTTTCTTTATAAAACTTGTTCAGGTAAGCTTAGTAGTCCCACGCTGCAGAACCTAAAAATAGGATAGATAGTGCAAATGTAAACACTATATTTTCATAATAATTCGTTAATTTATGTTTTACGTTCAGCTGTTCAAATGTTGTCAAACGAGTGTCTTAAAAGTTGATTCACCCAAATAACACAGTAAATAACACAATAAAATAATTGTAATTTTCACATTTAACTATAGAAATAGATGATTTCTTGTGATCACAAATTCAATTTGATAAAATATCTTGTAATTTTTTGATGATTTGTTTCTTGAGTGTAATTACTATTATTATCTTAAAGCACATACCTGTTTTTTTTTTCAAAATAAGTACAATCTTTATACCATGTTAAAAAGAAAGAGCTATCTGTGTAGGCTTGAAACCAGCGATTATGTCTAATTAAACATCGATCTAAGTGAAGTCTCCGTCCTAGACCGCATTAAGGCACATTTGTATCGCAAGCAGGTTTTGGCACAAATCTTCCTATCCTACTAATATTATAAATGTGAAATAAATAAATTAAATAAATAATGGACGAAAACGAAAGATGTGTCGCAGAAACTGCGCCTGGTTTAAAAAAAAGGGCCACAACAAAAAATAGCATGGAAAATATAGATAGATAAGGATTGCCAAAGAATACATAATACCGATACTGTGAAGTTAACAGCATAGTAATTTAATCAAATTAAAAGCGACCCTATTCAAATATTACTATCGGCTAGTTAAATTGATCTCAAGAAGACATACCCATATAAGATATTCAGGATAAGATATTTAGGATAGGACATTCAGGATAAGATATTCACAACAATACATCGTAATTTTGTATATCGTTTGGACGTCAAAACGATTCGTAAATTTGTGAGTAGAGGATCCGATATGAAACGACCTTCACTCATCTGTATAATGGAATAAAAGTATTTTATGAAATTTAATATAAGTATTTGATACTTAATATATCTCGAGTGGGTTGCCTAAAAAAATCCAGGCCAGACTATAATTAATAAAAAAATTAAAATAACTTTATTTTTGCACTCATTAGTTTAATAGCAATTAAAAAAACATAACACACACGCCTAGTGTCTCAATAAGATATTTTATTTTTAGGTAATTTAGGTTAGGTAGTTACTAATCTAGGTTTAAGTTACTACTAACACAATATGGACACAATTGGTTTCAAATAAACGTATTTTTGACGAATTTAGTGACGAAAATAAAACTTATTTCTATTCTATTCTGTTCTGTTCTGTTCTGTTCTGTTCTGTTCTGTTCTGTTCTGTTCTGTTCTGTTCTGTTCTGTTCTGTTCTGTTCTGTTCTGTTCTGTTCTGTTCTGTTCTGTTCTGTTCTGTTCTGTTCTGTTCTGTTCTGTTCTGTTCTGTTCTGTTCTGTTCTGTTCTGTTCTGTTCTGTTCTGTTCTGTTCTGTTCTGTTCTGTTCTGTTCTGTTCTGTTCTATTCTATTCTATTCTATTTTATTTATTTATTTATAACAAATAAACATACTGACTTAATTATTATATTCATAGGGCGGCTTGCATTCGATTCCTAATTGTATTTAGCTAGTTTAAACGCATTTAATCCATTTAAAAAAGTGTTTAGGCTAGCTTAAATAGTCTTAGAAACGTTGTGCAAGTATAGGCTTTTAGATAAAACAAAATTACTTTAATTTAAATTACTGTGCCGTTTACACTTTTATAGAATTATGATAGAGAAAAAATGTGAAACAGATTTTCATTTAAAAAATTAATAGAAAAACTTCTCCAATCGGGTTAAACGTTTAGGCCACAACGAATCAGGCGGACCTAACTAGAGTTGATAGCACTAGCTAACACGACCATGTCTCTGAGGATAAGAATAAGAATCATTAAGTGCAGTGTTCCGCAAACTTTTTGTGTTTAAGGTACATCTAAAAAATCGAAAAATTTTAAAGGAACACCATAAACGAAAAATCAATTTTTTAATGCGAAACAAGAGCTTGTTTAGTTGAACATATGAGGTCCAAATTCAGAGTTGCTTAATTGATAGGTAACCTTATTCTTCCGAGGCACACCAACTAATGACCATGGTACACCAGTGTGCCGCGGCACACCCATTGCGGAAAACTGATTTAATGTAAAACTGTGTCTAAAGGTGTTACAAAATAGTTCCAACAGCCCATTTTGGGCGTAGATTTTTTTTAATTCAATACAAATGGGCAAGTTGTAGTATAACAATGAAGTATGTGATGCATAGGTTGAGAACAAATGCAACAAGAGTAGCGTTCAGAGGGATGATGTTCCAAACATATAACTTGAGAGGACGTGCTTCTATGTAGCATATAAATTCCTTTAGTTGTTCTTTTGTTGTTTTATCTGAAATTGAAATAATAGTTGTTGAAATGTGTATGATGTTGGATAAACATACGAATCAACAAAATATGATATAACCCCTTGTTCCTCGTACATAACCGTAACATAAACAAATCGGGGATTCTTTAGAAAACATACGCACAAAAATGGATTTTTTTTTTTGAGGTTTGGGGGGGGGGGTATGGGGGAGGGCTAACCCTCTGTACTAATCCCCTCCTGAGGAAATAAATAGTTTTCGAGAAAATTGACTTTGAAGTTATCAATTCTAACCTCGTATTGGGTTAAATTTTGGAAACGTGCTACCTTAGAGGGGGGTGGGGGAGGATGGGAAGGGGGGGGGGAGGAAAAGAAGTAAAAACGGTCCTCGTCTTACTTCCCTTAAATTGAAGAGCTACCTTTACTTTTCTGGAATGCGCTCCCGCCAGAACTCTCGCGCAGTCGCCCATGAGTGTCACTTCGCTCACTCAACCTTTACTGCGCTACGAAGGTCGCCAGCTCGCTTCGCTCGCCACCGTCCCCCTTCGCTTAGCTTGGTTTCAAGGGCTTGCTCCACTCAGGACCTCCCATGGATGTATATAAGGGGGGGGGGGTTAGGGGGTCCGGACCCCCCCCTTAGCCCATTAAGTTCGGAGGAAACCTAGTCAATTTTTGTATTTTGGAACCCTTGGATCCCCCCCTTAACAAAGATTTTTGGTATATTGGAACCTTTGGACCCCCCCCCCCCCTTAACAAAGCTATAGCTACGCCCCTGGGACCTCCCACGCGAGCTTCTGGGTGTCCGCGTTTTTTATATACACTGGCGTTTTTTATATACAGGGGTGTCACGCACTAGACCACGTGGGGTCGGAGTGCTCTGTGTTGGATCTGTCACTCATTTTGAACCTCCTAACCTACTCGGGTCGGGGTGCTGCGTGTCGGATATGTCATTCATTTCGAACCTGTGTTTTGTGTTTTTATAACTAAAATAAATTCGCACGAAATAAAAGGTACCACGGGGTAGGAAAAGCAACCCCAACCGTAATCCAACCCTCAGAAATATCAAATTCTTGCGTGTGTTTTCTAAAGCCGACCCAACAAATCTTTGATTCCCGCTATTTTTTAATGGTGTGTTCTTTTTCTTATTCGTAGATGGGCTTGCGCTTGATCGCCATCTCGTTCTGAAAGTGCACGAGTGACATTCTATCCTATATTTTAAAGAAAATCATGTGACGACAGTGTTAAATACAATAACGTGCTTAAGATTTTAACAAATGAATTAATTTTAGGATACAATTTAACTACTGCGCGTTGCCGAACACAAATGACAATCTGCGATATTTGTACTCATTTGTTTTAATTTGCTAGCTCAGTGACCAAAATGCTGGTTTCTTGCAGCAAAGAGTTCGAGCTGCTGAAGTGAAAAATAACTATTTCGACATCCTACATACTGGTGGAATTGGAATAGTTTAAATAGTAGATTGTATTCTAAGGGGGGAAAATAATATTTTTACGGCGAGGGCGCTTTTTTGAATCCAGAGCGAAGTGAAGGATTCTAGAGTAGAATCCCGAGCGTAGCGAGGGATTCTTTAATAGAATCCTGAACGAAGCGAGGGATTTAAAGTACGTCGCCCGAGCCAAAAATATATTTTGCGCCCGAGTGATACACTCTACTTTTCATTACAATCTATGAGAAAATAAAAGGGAGGAGAAAAGAATGTGTTAAATCAACGAAGTTCCACTTGAGAAGAGTAATCGGGGATTAATTTTTTTTTATTATTATTTAGGTGGGCGGTATGTTTATCTGATACTAGCAGCGCCCTCGCGGCGTTGCCCCCGTAGTGATGGTTTATGGTGATGATGATGATGATGATGAAAAGTAGCCTATAACCTTCCTCAAGAGTTTAGCTATCAAATACAGAAATAATTTTTCAAATCCGACTGGTAGTTCCTGAGATTTCATTTCATTTCATTTATTTATTTATTTCTCTCACAAACAATTTAAATATAAATAAATAGCTAAATAAATATACAGAATAATGAATATTAAAAACGTTGTTGGTTGCGCTTCATAGTTTATAATTCTTATATTTTATTCCATCACCTTATGGCGATCGAGAGGCATTGGTTTGATAGTCTTAGTTTATTAAATAAGTGCCGCATATTGTTGTTTGGTGAAACTCGCGCGGAGAATCGCCGTAGTCAGCATTTTGTGCTGATGGACGTTGGCTGTTGGCTCCGCTCGATGAGTCTCGCCTCGCCCGTGGAATAGTGCGCACGCGCTTGTTGCATTGTCCACATTTTCGCTCTGACGTGCATAATCTCGTCTTTAAACCCTGAACTGAACCTACATCAAGTGTTATCTGTATTACCTAGACTAGACTGTGTTGTGTACCGCTGGCCAGCGTAGTGTCGTGTCTAGACTGCGAGCTTTAAGCCCTAACGCGGCATCGCTTCCATCTACGTGGAGATCGCTGATCAAAGGTATGTGGCATGCTTGATGAATTTGGACTTTTAAATCATTGCCTTAAAGTTAGCATCGCTGAATCAGTTCCCGCGCGTATGATTTTTATTTCCTAGCAATTTTTATTCTAGAGGTTATACGCACCATTTTGGTCACTTCGAGCCGGATAAATTCATTTTGGTCCTTTGAGTACGAAGAAATTATTTTTGGGCCTATTTACGGCCTATTTTTTACGTTCTAAAAGTCTAACTTTAAGCAAAAAGCTCGGGAAATTTCCATATACAATTGCATATCATCACACAACTCTCACCTCTATTGCGTAGAGAATAAGGTTCATACTACCTTGCATTCAATAGTTCTACCGGCAAATTGATTTTTAATTTAAATCTTTAATTTCGCTAATTAAAACACTGTAATATACAAATAATTGAATATCAACGTTGATACATATCGCTAAATAAGTTCATTTCATAAATCAGTTTATTTTCGGCGTAATTACATACTTTTTTGTTCGTGTATGAAAAATTGTGGGTATTTGTATGACTTTGAGTTGCCCTTCGAAACTTGTGGAATATTCCATTTCTTTGTTTTCGTACGGCTAATTATTTACGCATTAGAAACTTTTATATTTTTTTCGAATCGAGAATTGCTGACTGAATGATATCGTTTGTATGTTAGATACACTTTGTACTGTGGGTTTGTTAGGTGCATGCCTACAATGTTCGTATTGCACGAGTAGGTATTTTTTTATAATATCGAGACTCCATCGCATCGCATTTGTTAATTATTGCAATTAATCATCTTACATCGCATTTGTTTAATTAGTGCAATTAAACATCTTATAATTGCGTCGCTTGTTATTTTATTTTGTAAGGAAACTTGATCTTTTGATAGGAACCTTCAGGTAAAATAACAGATTTGTATAAACTTTACGCGTTTGTGCCTCATAGGATACAGCCGTATAATTATACATATCACCCGTACCTAACTTGGTAATCGTAACACTAACTAGATAAGTTATTTCGAAAGGTCGTTTACTCATCTACTTGTTAGGAACTTTATTGTTTTGTACGAAGGGATTTCGTTATAAAAACAATCGCATCGCATAGGTACGTAATAAGTGTCTATACTTATTTGTAGTTTTCGCATTTAACTTTAAAAAAAAAACATCTGTACTATAGGTATTTGAGTAAGTTAATCTCATAAAAATAGAAGTAGTGCAGAATTGTTATCGCATCGCATTCAACATACACGCTAATTACTTATTGGCTTGTGTTGAAAGGTTGTAGGTATATCCAAGCATAAATATACTAAATAGGTAGCTACGTTCTTAAGGTATTAGGCGTGTTTACTATTTTTATTGCATTGGACTTGTTATCGGCAATCTGTTATATTTTGTTCGCTTAAAATTTTTAAACCTTACAATTTATTATTGTTAGGGTTCGCGCGTACGGATAAGTGGTTCCGTACTATTATTTACTATTTATAAAATCGTTCGCCGAGTTATTGTTTTGATTTGCCCCCCTAATTTCACTCACGCATTTTAGGGTTCCGTAGAAATAATTTAAGGGTTCAGTTGATTAAATTATTTTTTTTTGTCAGGTTTTAACTTCTGCTCACAATGAGTGACAAGGTGAAACTCAAATTATTAGAAATTAAACGCGACTCGTATTTCGCACGGGTTCAAAGTATTTTTGATTCAACAAAATCTTTAACAAGCGAAAGATTACGTAAAACTTTTATTGCTCAGGCTAAACAAATGGATAAATTACGTAGCGAATTCAATGAGATTATGGACGAGATTAATATGTTAAAATTGACGTTAGATCCAAAGTGTGAAGTAAGCTATAGTGCCTTAAATTCATTTGATGAGTTGGTCTGCGAGATAAAAAGTACTTTGGCTTCATTAACGGAA
Organism: Camptogramma bilineatum; assembly: GCA_958496255.1. Classification (NCBI taxonomy): domain Eukaryota; kingdom Metazoa; phylum Arthropoda; class Insecta; order Lepidoptera; family Geometridae; genus Camptogramma; species Camptogramma bilineatum. The sequence continues at coordinate 10,986,311 of OY292468.1, read as the reverse complement.
TCACATGATTCCAAGGAACCCGCTGCTTCGATTAGCACGAAATCGAGCCCTAATCCTTTTCACATAAAGGTACCTAAAATCGAGTTGCCTACCTTTGACGGTGATATTCAGAGCTTTCCGTTCTTTTACGAGACGTTCAAACGTATTATACATACTAACGCCGATTTATCAGATTCTGATCGCATTCATTATCTGCTGAGTTGTTTAAAGGGAAAGGCTAGGAATGTGGCAGTAGGTATTGTACCTTCCGGTGATAATTACCGCCTGGTCTGGGATGTGCTTATCGCAAAGTACCTGGATACTCGCGCGCTCGCTACTAATTATTTAAATCAGCTGTTCTCATTGAAATCGTTCGGTTCGACGCCCGCTAACATTGAAAAGGTTTTCGATAAATTAACTGCTACGGTTGCGGGACTCAAACAATTGAAAATAGATAACTTGGATGATTTTATATTTATTCATTTGGGTCTTAAGTTAATAGACTCAGATATCGCAAAACATTTTGAAATGTCGCTTCGTAATCAACAGGAGTTAGATTATGATTATTTCGTAAAGTTTGTTCGTGAACAAGTCAAAATCTTGTTTCGCATCTCTTCTGCGGCAACTAAGCCCGCCCCCGCAGGTAGCTCCAGCGCCTCATCTAAGGTATCGCAGGTGTTTGTAGCTACTGAATCTAAATGTTCGCTTTGTCATTCCACGCATAAAAACTTGTTTACGTGCAATACGTTTCAAAAGTTGAGCGTGAATGATAGATTTAAGTTTGTAAAAGACAATAACAGATGTGGTAACTGCCTAAGTAGCCAACATACCGTATCTAAGTGTCTTTCGAAGTCCACATGTAAGAAATGCAACGGTAAGCATCATTCCTTATTGCATTTTGAGCAATCGACGCAAGCCCCTGCGCTTGCCCCTGCGCTTGCCCCCACGGTCGCCCCCGCCTCAACTTCTGCGGCCGACCCTGCTATTCCGGATCGTGTGGCGTTGTGTACGCATTCTTCTGCACAAGCCCAGGCCACCCGGAGTACCGAAGTGCTAGCTACGGCCAAGGTTTTAGTGGCAGGTAGGAAGGGTAATGACATGGTGGTTAGATGTCTTTTGGACCCTGGTTCTCAAAAGAATTATATCACGTCGCGTTGCTGCCGTATGCTCGGTCTAACTATACATGCGGACTCGATAGATACCGTTCGTGGTATTGGTGGCACGTCGCAGCCCGTTCGCGGCTCGGTGAACCTTACGTTCAGCTCACGGCTTCGCTCGCAGCCTAGGTATGAAATTGACGCTTTAGTTTTGGATCAAATAACCGGCCAGCTTCCTCTGTGTGCTATAAATATTGCCGAATTGAATCACATTGATCCTAAATTACTTGCGGATGACACCTGGGGTGTGCCAGGTAATATTGACATGTTACTTGGGGTCAAATTGTTCGCTAAGTTATTGCGACCAGGTCACGTGACCAGCGTACCCGGCTGCCCCGACGCATTGGAGACTGTGCTCGGCTACATACTTCTAGGAGAAGCACCTATTATCGAACCTCCAACTGACACGCTGTCTTTCTTTGCGAGTTCGTTCGATAACTTCGATCTTCGTAAGTTTTGGGAGATTGAAGATGTTACGGCTTCGTCCATTGGGAGTGTGGATGATAAACACTGTGAACAGTTTTATTGTACCACAACTACCCGCGCTCCAAATGGCAAGTATGTTGCAGCTTTACCACTGAAAACAGACGCTTCAGCGTTAGGAAATTCTTTTGACATAGCTCGCAAAAGATTTTTTAGCCTCGAACGTAAACTTAAATCGCTTCCTAACGTCAAACTCCTTTACGATGACGTCATACGGGATTATCTACAGAACAATTACATTTCTTTGGTGCAGAATATCGTACCTGAAAGTGTGTTGCCCAAACAAAATTGTAAGGAGCGAGAAATGGAATACTATATTCCTCACCATGCTGTTATTCGAGAGGATAAAGTGACCACTAAGTTGCGCGTGGTCCTAGATGCCAGTGCATGTACAGACAATGGTACCTCGCTCAATGATATCCTGTACGCAGGTCCAGTCCTTCAGGCTGACCTTTTTAACATCTTGTTAAATTTTAGGCTTTTCAGTGTCGCTATTTCCGCAGATGTCAAATCTATGTACCTACGTATAGGTATACGCCCGCAAGATCGTTCGCTTCAACGTATCTTATACCGGTTTCATGAAGAAGAAGAACTTCAAATCTTTCAGTTTTCCGTGCTTCCATTTGGATTGAAGTGTAGTCCTTTTATAGCTATTCGCACTATCCAACAGCTATGTCAGGATGAAGGAACGCAGTTACCTCTCGCCAGGGACATTTTGCAGCGAGATATTTACATGGACGATATAGTCAGCTCTATACCTAGCACTGCGCTGGCTATAGACTCGGCTCGTGAACTGATAAAAATATTCTCTCTCGGTGATTTTCAGCTGACGAAGTGGTCTAGTAACAGTGTCGATGTTCTTCAGACTATCCCAGAGTCATTACGACTTTCACAGAGCGTGGACCTAAGTAAAGATCCAACACAGAAAATACTGGGACTTCGTTGGTTTCCTGATGAGGATTGTTTCGCTTTCCAGGTCAATCCTAATGATCGCCCTTGCACGAAACGGAATATTCTTTCTTCCATCGCACGTCTTTTCGACGTTCTAGGCCTCGTGGCACCGATAATTTTATACGCCAAGCTTCTTATCAAAGAGCTTTGGCTTGTCAAACTTGGATGGGATGACGTCCCACCACCTCGCATTGTTCGTCTGTGGGAACAATTTCAAGCTAAATTGCCACTTATCTCTGAAGTGAGATTTTTGCGACATGTCGGCGTCATAGAACGCTGTAGGCTCTCACTCGTCGGTTTCGCCGACGCTAGTGAGAAAGCTTACGGTGGTTCGGTCTACGCCCACGTTGTCAAACCCGACGGTAGTATCGTCGTTTCGCTGGTGTGTGCGAAATCTAAAGTCGCCCCACTGAAAGTCGTTTCTCTAGCTCGTCTCGAGCTATGCGCCGCACTCCTCTTATCAACTGTGATAAAGCGAGTATATAACCTTTTCGCAGCTCGGCACGCCATTGAGGTAGTCGTAGCTTTTTCGGATTCAACTGTAACTTTGAGTTGGATTCATTCCGCACCGCATCGATGGCACACCTTCGTAGCCAATCGTATCGCTAAGATTCATGAGAATCTTTCGGCAGATCACTTCTTTCACGTGAAAGGGTCTGAAAATCCCAGTGATTGCCTCTCTCGCGGCTTAACGCCTGCCCAATTAGTCCATCATCCGCTATGGCTAAATGGCCCGCCATGGCTTAAGCTTCCCCGCTCTGAATGGCCGATAAAACCATTCGTCTCAGGCGAGTCGCAAGAGCTTCCCGAAATGAAGCCCGTGGCTCTTCCTGTGCTCTCGCACGAATGCTCGGACGGAAGTCCTCCTTCCGACGACATTCTATACGCTCGTTCTACCAGGTTCTCTTCCTGGATGAAATATTTAAAAACGATTTGCTTCGTTTATAAGTTCATCAAACGGCTCCCTAGAGGGCCCGTTACCGCGTCTGACTTAGAGTTCGCTGAATTCGTTGTGTTGCGATCGGTGCAAAGGATGCATTTTGAAGCTGATCTCAATCGCCTAGCACGCAATGAATTGTGCTCTAAGCCCGTACAACGGCTAAGTCCCTTTCTTCACGAAGGACTTATCCACGTTGGAGGTCGCCTAGCAAACTCTGAGCTAGATTTTGACTCGCGTCATCAGATCCTCCTTCCGCGTCAAGATCATATAGTGGAACTTCTAGTGTCCTACTATCATCTGAAAAATTTTCATACAGGTCCAAACCTGCTCGTATCTCTTCTACGACAGAAATATTGGATCCTTTCCGCGCGACGTATTGCACGTCACATTACTTTTAATTGTAATATTTGCTTTCGAGCAAAGCCGCGACCTACCTTTCCTATAATGGCGGATTTGCCACGTGCTCGCGTTGAGTCTGCTCCTAAGGCTTTTTCTGAAACAGGATGCGACTATGCGGGACCTCTCTTGATCACGTCGGTACGTGCTCGAGGCCAAAAAACGAGGAAAGCGTATATCTGTCTCTTTACATACCTGACAACTCGTGCTCTGCATCTTGAGATTGCCTCAGATCTTAGCACTGCGAGCTTTCTGTCAGCTTTTAAACGCTTCCTGGCGCGTAGAAGTCCGGTTCAGTGTCTTTACACAGATAACGCTACCAATTTTATTGGAGCCAAATCCTATCTCAAGGATCTCTACCAATTCTTGGCTAAAGAGTATCACCCCTTATGGGAAAAGGAACTTGCAGAGCATCGAATTACACTTAAGAACATCCCCTGTAGAGCTCCACATTTTGGTGGTTGTTGGGAAAGCGAAGTTAAAAGTGTCAAAACGCATCTCTACAAGGTCATCGGTCAGCAAATTCTTAGTTTTGATGAGCTTAACACTATGCTCACTCAAGTAGAAGCTTTTTTAAACTCGCGGCCTCTGTATGCGGTCAGCTCGGATCCGTCAGAGCCTGCTTCATTATCGCCGGCGCACTTTTTGCATACGAAACCCCTTTTATTTCTTCCCGCTCGCGAAGTCAATGAAACGCGTTTAAACCTTATTTCGCGATATGAATTGATGGATAAACTGGTCCAATCTTTTTGGAAGCGGTGGCGCCAAGAGTATTTGCACACCCTACAATCCAAACAGAAATGGAACACCCCTGCCAATCCAGTACGGGTCGGTATGGTTGTCGTCTCCATGCAGGACAATGTGATTAGGGCATGCAATACCGGGACAAATCTCAATACCGGTATTGAGTTCGGTATTGGAGCCCAATACCGGAATACCGGTATTAATACCGGTATTGGCATTTTTGTTTGAAATTCTAGTTTTTCCGAAAAAACAAAAATATTGAATGTAATTTAAGCTAATTTTAGCAAGATTTATTGGTCAAGGACAATACGAAGAAAAACTGTAGGAATAAAATCAAAATAATTTGTATTTCTATGAACATGTATAAAATATAGTATCTATACTCACATAAAAAAAGAGATCAATCAATAAACTTAGTGTACTTACTTAACTTTACCTAAATGTAGATACTACCAAACGATGCAGGATACATTAGGAACTTTTTGGATTAGGAAGTCTTTAAGGTAATCACATTATCTAAGTAGGTACTATTTATTACTGGAGATACTATTATTGGGGCGATTCAGCAGCTAATCCAGCGTCACAATTTCACAAAAGTAATCAATCACACTCACAGACACAACATTTGCGAACCGACTGATGCGATAGTATGCGGCGCGGAAGCGGGGGTAGAGTAAGAGTGAGAGAGCGTTAGAGCTGGCCAGCGAACCATTTGTAATGCGCGTTCACACGCTCGCGTGCAAACAGACAACGAGCACATTATTTTATGTTGCGTCCGGTCTCCTCGAGATGAAAGTGACAGAGCTACACCGTGCTTGAACTAATCATATATCTGTCTCGATGAATTTCTGTTTGCACGTGAGCGTGTAAACCCACCGTAATACCACTTGCCGGCCGCGACGTAGTTTATGATCTGGAATAACACATAGGCTACTTTTTACCCAGGTAGGCGCAGTCGCAGGCACATGGATGCTAGTAATTCTTATGATAGTAATTAAAGTAAACATAGACGTAAAATACGATTAGCGTATCGAGGCATTCGTAAAGTTAGCTGTTTCGATGCACAGTAGGTATACAATTTAGCAAGAAAATACTCTACTGCGCACGACAAAAGACCGAATTCCGGGATCCGTTAACCATACGGAATAACGTACGGAATTATTTGATATTGATTTCCTCAATACCGGTATTGTCCGGTATTGATTACTTCAATACCGGTATTGAAATACCGGACAAATCTTCCGGGATCCCGGTATTTCGGTATTACGGGATCCCGGTATTCATGCCCTAAATGTGATGCCTCTGCATTGGCCGTTAGGAGTAATTACAGAAATATTTCCAGATAAAAACGGAGTTTGTAGAGTCGCATCCGTAAAGACTAAAAGCGGGATCTTTCAGAGTCGCCCGGTAGTAAAGTTGTGCCCTTTGCCAACTCAATAAGTTTTGTTTAACATTAAGATTAAGTCTTATCATGCACCAATGTGCAGTATTAGATTTAGTTACCGCGTAGAATAGTTAGTTAAGTATTCTTGTTTGTAATATAGAGTCGCAACTTTAGAGTTCTTATAACTGTTGGTAGAGTTGTGATGATATGCAATTTTATTTACCTTTCCTTGTGTTTCGAAAGTAGGAACTTTCAAGCCGGGGAAAATGGTTGCGCTTCATAGTTTATAATTCTTATATTTTATTCCATCACCTTATGGCGATCGAGAGGCATTGGTTTGATAGTCTTAGTTTATTAAATAAGTGCCGCATATTGTTGTTTGGTGAAACTCGCGCGGAGAATCGCCGTAGTCAGCATTTTGTGCTGATGGACGTTGGCTGTTGGCTCCGCTCGATGAGTCTCGCCTCGCCCGTGGAATAGTGCGCACGCGCTTGTTGCATTGTCCACATTTTCGCTCTGACGTGCATAATCTCGTCTTTAAACCCTGAACTGAACCTACATCAAGTGTTATCTGTATTACCTAGACTAGACTGTGTTGTGTACCGCTGGCCAGCGTAGTGTCGTGTCTAGACTGCGAGCTTTAAGCCCTAACGCGGCATCGCTTCCATCTACGTGGAGATCGCTGATCAAAGGTATGTGGCATGCTTGATGAATTTGGACTTTTAAATCATTGCCTTAAAGTTAGCATCGCTGAATCAGTTCCCGCGCGTATGATTTTTATTTCCTAGCAATTTTTATTCTAGAGGTTATACGCACCAGTTGTAGGTAGCTATTATAAAAACCTGTTTTGTGAGATTAGCGCGTTCAAACAAAAAATATCTTCCGCTAGAATTGCTCAATAGTTCCACGAAAACAAACTAAATGGCGCCAGTAAACCGTTGTTCTAGATCGCGCTGACGAAAACGCACAGGATTTTATCAGGTTGGAATTACAATTATGTATGGATAGCTAGTTACTATGCTAAAACTGCAGAGTAATAAATCTCTAAATGTGATTACAACTGTGGTGTTTTTGGAAGAGTCCTCCCTCATTCATCATCATTGGTAGATTCGAGATGAATGTGGAAAGTAGTTGTACCTCAAAAGTGCGCGGCAAAGATAATTCCGGCGCACTTAAAGGGGATTAAAAACTCATTACTGCCCGCTAAAAGTTCCCTGAAGAGGAAACATCTACTTTGGGTACACTTAAAGGCGAACAAAGTCGTCCTTTTCGAATAGATGGAATGAAAAATAATTTGTTCTTTGACAATCTTACCTTGCTCTATGAGCAACATGTTGTAAAGTTTAATTTTCAAATGATTAGCTTGTGAGGACATCATTCCGCATGTTACAGCAGGGGCTAGGACGAGCATGAAACCTTCAACTAGCGAGGAATATAGTAAGAAAAATGCATCGGTGGCATATAACTGAAACAAAAGGGTATGCTTACTTCTATAAAAGTAAAACCATAAGACTGGATTATAAAAACCTCTTTTTAGTTTATCATCATCATTGTCATTATTTAACACACGGGAAATACTCAAGTAAAAATATCGTCGATTTAGATACCGACAATTTTTCGATTCATCCGGAGAATCTTCATCTGGTCTGGGTAAGTAGGGAGTTGCGGCACGGTTACTCCTCGCGGTCGCGTCACACTGCGAGCAATGTAACTCTCGGCGCGGGACGAGGGTCGCGGAGGCAGTAGTCTCTAGTATGTCTAGTACAACTCACAAAAGTTTTGAAAGTGAAATCATCATTGTCGTCGTTGCTATCATCATCAGTAACAACATTATCAGCCTGAAGCAGTTTACTGCTGGGCATAGGACATAGGCATTTCATCTTGTTCTCGAACTGTTGCGCGCGAGTGATTTTGGCCCGATGCCGCCCGAGTAGTAGAAAGAATACAACTCACGTTAATTTTTCCATATTGCACCATTACTTCGACAATAAAGAAAACCATTGTTATAAAGGGAATGGCAGATATAAGAGCTAAAACAAACTGAAAACAAAACGAGTAAGTATTTAACTCTTGAAATAGGAAAAGCATCAGTCAAAATCTTTGAGACATTTGGTTTATGCATAAAAACAGTGCATCGACCAGGCTAGCTAGAGCGCTCTTTTGTTTTTGGAAAAAACGCTCTAAGGAGCTTGGTCAGCGCTCTAATTTTTATGCATAAGGGCTCTAGCAGACATGCTACTTTGAGCATCGGCGATCGGCGATTCTGTCGGTTTTCAGAAATAAAATGCAGCGACCAATATTCCACTCCGCACACTTAGGCCTCATCGAGCTGAACGTGCTAAAGCGTAGCGACAGGCAGCGCTCTGACGCCGCGCTATAGCACAGAGTTGTGTTGGACTGTGACTGTACCTGTAGACGTCAATTCTGGTACCGAACTTTTTTTCAACCTCAAGCAAAACCTCAACTAAACCTTAGATTTTCGACTGTTTCCTATTCTACTAATGACAAACGACTCAGTTTTGGTGAGGTTTTAGCTAAGGTTTGGACTTTGGCAGAACAAATTTTTGAAAAGCTATTCTACTATTCACCAAATGGCTGACATTTATGAGATCGAACCAAAACGCAGTGGAATGATTGACGTTGTCATCTAACAGAATTGGGGGAAGGACAGGAAACAGTTCACCCACCGGCGCGTCGCTAGCAGTGGGTACGCTACGCGGCGCTAGAACGCTTTTATGCAGGAAGTCGTTGCAGCATCGAAAGCGTGCAATTTTGACACTGCGATCGAACGCAGAGAGTCGCCAAAACGCGATGCAGCATCGATGTATTGAAAAATCGCCAATCGCCGATGCTAAAAGCAGCATGTCTGCTATAGCCCTAAGACAGATAATGCGTACCGTGAGATCAAAAGCACTCTTTATGTTTTCAGCTAAGTCAACAATCGTTTTGTACAAAATGGTGTAAGATTTTAGATCTATCTCTTTTACTGACAAAATATCTGTTAATTTAACCAGACGACAGTTCACTAAGTAAAATACAAACAAATTTAGAATTGCAATAACTTCCACTGCAAAAATAAGTAAATTATAATAAATGACCGCAAAGATAGGTTGGATGCAATTTTCTTGTTTGGGAATACAAGTGACACAATAGTGGACAATTTTAGATATAATTAAAATAAAAAAAGAACTATACAGTTTTAGTTCAAATCTATAAGATTTTTTAATTAATAATTTTTGATCTATTATTTGCAATTCATCGTAGAACTTTTTAAAATTCATTTTTGAATTAAAAATCAATATTATAGAGATAATTAATGAATAATCGACAATAGTTATTAAGCTCCACCTGAGTATATCAACATTTTGATTTGTTAAAATAAGATAGATGTACAATGAAATACATGATAAAATAGCTTGACAAAGTGAAATAGTTTTAAAGAAAACTTTACGCCCCATTGTTTTATAGTTGAAAAACCCTAAATCCACTGATAACACAATATGTAATATTTTGAAAAAAAATATTGTAATATTCGAAAGCTTGTTAACGTTTTCATTGTAAGCTTTATTGAAGAAATTATTCCACTTTGAATTAAGTCGTCTTTCCTGTTCCATGGTGAAGTCTATATTGTTTCGAAATGACTATTTTTAATTGCAATTTATAACAACAATATGTACTTCAATCAATACTTTTTAATCAATTTATAAAGGCAATATACATAATGAAGCTTACAAAAGTGACAAGCTGACAAGCTGACAAACTAAAGGCTCGCGCACATTATGGCGGGCCGCACCGCACCGCATCGCATAACAAAAATCACTTTCGTACCTACATATTATAATATGAACTATGGAAAACAACAGCAGGCGGGCCGCACCGGGCCGTGATTCTATGAGTGAATACACGCTGAGCAAGGCGAGAGCGAGGCAATGTGAGCCTGGGTCAGCGTGTATTCACGCCTTATGAATACTACTAGTACCTAGTAATAGCTACTAGTAGTTCGCCCCGAACTGAGATCTCGCGTACCTGCCGTAGACGACTTACATTTAGATTTTCCCTATACTTTCAAGTGCTACTGCTACCCAGTATGTCTATTGCGCTAGCTCGTCATGGTAAAAGATACTGGCATGCATGCAATACATAATGTCGTGTCAGCCATCTACGGTGCGCGAGATCTCAGTCCGGGCACAGTAATATGTGGTTCGGGGCGAACTACTAGTTAGTAAAAAAAGTAATAAATACCACACAAATGTAAAGTAAGTACTAGAAAGTTATAGTTCTTAATATTGAAAATTTATTTTGGTGGTGTAGATTAAGATTTATTTTTAGCAAATTGTAAGATGACAATGAGATAGGTGGCGCAGAAGTTAAGTAAGGTCTTGACGAAATCAGTGTTGAGGGGAAAGACTTTGTAAACGCTGTATCGACACGGCTGTGCTTCTACGTAGCTGATGAAGCGTTCAATCTCGTATGTATGCACATCATCTGAAAATTAAATCCCATTATACAACACACAAACAGATATATAAGAGAGTGGGCACTGGACGTTTTCTGCAGTGCGTTTTTGAGCTGCGCGGTTCGCAGCGCGTTTGTATTGAGTGGGGCAGAGCGTTCGCATCGCGTTTGTACCGGTATAAAAAAAAACTTAGGCCTTTACATCTTTACGAGATGATTTTATAAAGTGTCAGGAGGCAATCTTTTGCGTACAAGACACTGTAGTGCCTGAGACAATGTTAAGATGGAGTAGGCTTGCCCAGCACCTATAGTCGTATTGCTCATTATACGGACTAAAATTGAAGGAAAAAATGTCAATTTTCCTTCAATTTTGATTAGTTTTGATACGTTTTATGTCAAAATTGAAGGAAAAATGACATTTTTTCCTTCACTTTTAGTCCGTATAATGAGCAATACGACTATAAACCATCCTCTCAGCTTAAGCGGCCATACATGGTCAATACGTGTGAGGGCTGTCTAAGCCGCGGGTTTCCTCACGATGTTTTCCTTCACCGTTTAGAGCTCGTGTTAATGCGCATATAAATGTTTCGAAGCGAAAAATCCATTGACGCACGGCCAGGTTTTGAACCCACAACCTTCGGATCGAAAGTCGAGGTACTAAAACGAATCCCCTCGGCCAACACGGCTCGTCTAGTATCGATATAAATACGCTGCAAAAAAACGCCGTGTGCCCACTCCCTAAGACAATAATGTGATGATGACAATGAACACGTAATGTTACCTTGATGCTCCATTAGTTTATGATGCAGTATTATTTTAATTTTTTCCGTTTGTGTTGAAAGCATATCAGCGAATATACCTGGTGATATTGATAACCACAGAGTATCTATTGCTATAATGTAGTCTACTCTAAAACTAAACTGAAATGAATCAAACAATTTTCATGTAAATCATATAACTCATACAATTTTCGTCTATAAATAAATAATAATAATAAGGGCCCATGAAAGCATTTCTATAGTGTTATACAGAGTAGTCGTCGGTATGTGTCTTGATCACAATAAGATCAAACCTGTCAAAAGGGCCTCTGTGTGTTGGGTTCGGCCCCATGCAAGCCTATCAAAGGTCCGGGACTCCATAGTCCCGAGATGTTAAACCTTGACATACAAAAAATAATTATTATATTAGTATAAAAACAATGCTGGAAATTTTCTCACAGTATCATATAACTCCAAAGAAAGCTGAGCTTGTGTTATGGGAACTACATGACTGATAAACTACTTAAATACAGGGCGTGGCAAAATTGTAAAACCTTATGGGTTTACATTTTATTTTATAGTAAGAAAGTTTTGTTATCAGGAACCTATGTTTATTAAGAAGCCAATAGTTATTTCACCGTCTGATCACTTTCTTCATAAATCAACCACGATCTAATCTAATGTAATGATAAAACAGAAGTTGTTTCGTAAATAATTAAAAATATTTTTTAAAATATAGGTATTAGAATTGAAATGAAATGAAATGAAATTTTATTTCTCAGTAAGTAAGGTAAAGGCTCCTAATTCCGCGCTATTTTCACCAAAACTAGAAAGGACATTAAAAATTAAGCATTTACTATGCATTTTTGTAAAATTGGCTATTTTTATCAGAAACGTTATTGTTTTTACTCTTGAAATATATAAAAAGTTTGTAGTTTCAAATGTGATTTAGCGTCTAAAAAAATTTAAAATGTGAAAAAGTCGGAAGCTTCTAATTCCGATGTAAAAATTCTAATTCCGATGTATTTGGTTCCTAATTCCGAGTGTACAAAATACAAAGACAAATGGATGGAGAGTATGATACTTGGTGTTCAAAAATCAACACATTTTATTATCTAACCAGTACCTACTTACTTTTCAAAAATGAAAAGGAATTACCTATATAATTAATCAAGAATTACAAAAAATATTATGTAAAATTGTAGACTTTAATTATAAATTGTTTTTATTCTTAGACTTTTCTAACTAAATATCTGAGTAGGCACCTACATTGTAATGAAAGTTATTTTAAAGGATAATAGGATACTGTTTATTTGTGTTTTTAAAACCATTCAAATTGAGTTACAAGCTGCGTAAAATAATGAACACTCTGTATTTTACTTGTGTCAATACATCGGAATTAGATTCTATGAGGATCTAATTCCGAGGTAAATACATCGGAATTGAAAATTTTCATACCAAACACATTTTCTAATTCCGAGGGTTAAAAAGTAAATGATTTTTCAAAAACACATAAACAATTTAATGCTTCAATGCAATACCTTCAAAAACATGTACAATTCTATTCAAGATTGTATCGAAATACGTCAAGAACTTAATTTTCTTACTACCCAAATTGATATTCTTTGATATGGTATAATTAGTAAATGCGACGTCAAAACGTACCTCGGATTTAGATTTTAATGTGAATTGACATTTTATGTAGTCAAATCCGAAATAACAAGTGCGTAACTACAAAACCAGCTTAAAAAAATTCAAATAACACGAGGTCTACGAAATTGTAATTCCGCGGTATACATCGGAAATTAGAAACCACCTAAAATATTGGGCAGCTAATGCCGATGTATTTTCAAAACGTATTTTTAACTAATCTATGAAGAAAAATACAGAATTTTTAAGTGATTCCGCTTACAAATATACTCCTTTCAATATTCCAACCTAAACACAAACACTCACAGTACAAAATTAACGACTAAAACACTATTTAGTAAATCGTAGTTCTCGCGTGCACAAGGTCCTAAATGTATGGAACGTGCGTTTGGCTCAGCTGCGGGCGCGAAACTAACCGATTATTTTAAAACATAAACACACTAAAGCACTCCTTTGTTCACGTAAGCACAACCAGATATATTATTAATTGAAAAATGTATGCTGCAGTTAAAAAGGGCTTGTAAATAGCTTGAAAATGCTGTTTTTCTATATACCTCGGAATTACCATCCATTTTCAGAAACCCTCGGAATTACCCGCCTTTACCTTAAGTACTTATTACTTACTTATACGTAAGTAGTAATTGTTAACGAGAATCAATAAAATTACCAAAATTCAGCTCAAACAGACCTCGCAAACTGATTCTTTGTATGGAATTCTATGATGCTTCATGACGTTTACTACATCAATGCCGTAACGTCGCCGGATCGCCGCATCGCAAGCCAAAAGTGAAGGAACAAGTGAACTCCAAAAAGGCAATGCGGTGCGGGCGGCGACTGGTCATGGTCAGCTATAACCATTGTTATTGTTGTTGTTGTATAACCATTGTTATAACCATTGTTATAGATACCTTACATGTTTCGTTAGACTTGTTTAAATAGATAGATAGACTGTAGGTTACTTACAGAAATGTGATTTTCAGTCAGCAAATCTAGCTTCAGTGGTTCGTATAAAGACAACATAGCATCAGGAACATATAAAAAAATTGTTGCAATGAACTGAAATGAAATAAAAAGTATTATTAAAAATATTTACATCATAATAAAACATTCGTAGGTACATTTTTTTGTACTACTAAGGTAGCAGACAAGCATACAGCTCACCTGATGGTAAGCAGTTACCATAGCCTATGAACGCCTGCGACACCAGAGGAGACACACCAGAGGAATCATACAGAGCATAACAAGCAATTAAATCTAGACTAGAAAAGAGCTGATGATCTTCAAATGCCTAAATAGATCACAAATTATGAAGATAAGGCAAAAATAACGACCTAATGGGACATTATCGCGTAATACATCCGTGGCCATGAGAGCTTTAACGCACTCGAAACGTCGCATTGGAAATAATTAAATAAAGTAACTACGCGATAAAGTCCCGTTAGCTTAAATTATGTCTACAGATCGCGAAAGTTTGAAATGTGATAAGACTAAAAGTTAAGAACCATCATCTATTGACGCGATGCCAGACTTCAAACAAAAAAACCGCATCAAAATCAGTAGGTACATCCGTTCAGGAGCTATCATGCCACAGACAGAAACACAATACAAACTTTTGCTGACAACTGAAATAATGGAATGAGATCATTTTTGACGACCTATTTATTGCGTTTGAGGGCCAAAAACCCAAAAATGTATACTTAAGTAAAAGGATTCTAACCGTCATCTGACTGGTGGTCTTGCTGGTGGTCTGCCTAGTGCTCTGTGACTCTCGCTTCCACTTGGTTACTGCCTTCGATCACCTACCATCTTCTCCCCTTGCCAAATACCAACTAATAAATACAAACTAAATACTATAACTGTAACTCACCACCGGATCGAACGCAGACTTGTACAAGTCTGCTAATTCAATAATTGTTTGATATAGATTTTGTAGAGAAGATAAATCTGGCTGTGCAGCCTCCAGAATAGATCCAAGTTTCTTTAATCGATAGCTCAATGCATAAAATACGAACAAATAAATGATCATTATAATATCTGATGGAAGTATAAAGGTAACAAAAATCGTAGCAGTGCTTACAGTATGTAATATGCAATAACCATTCAATTTGCAAATCAAATAAGACACAATAACTTTTTTACATGCATTCACGACGAAAAAGAAAAATAAAAATTTATCGACTTTAGACAAAGCATTCTTCATGTCCATCTTTTCATCTAGAACTTCCATATCAACATAAAACTTACATAAAGTTGTATTGGGCTTAAAAAGAACAAAAATTATTACAAATAATAAGTACCGGAATACGCAAAAATAGAAATTAAACGCGTAAGCAGTTTCAACGTTAAATAAACAAACACCACCTAAAATAGAACATCGTATAACAGTGAGTGACTTCCAGAACATTCTATGTTTGATGGATTTAGGTTCGAAAAATCCAAAATCCAAGAATAATAATACATGGGCTACTCGATAAACTATCTTCATTATTGAAGAATACATAGTTTTGTGCGGTGCATCAGAAGCTACGGTTATCGTTAGACCTGGAGCCATGGTTCTGGATTGTTGGACACAAGCGATGATCAAAAGTACTAGCGATGTACTCGTAGGTACCAATATTTCCTAAGATCGATTTAATTAGCATTAGTACTATTCGAATACATCCACTCCTAATGATTACAATATTTTTAATACTATTGTATTAAAAAATATACATAAGTAGGTAGTCGCGATAGATATATAATGTATATATAAGATAGACGCGACTATATTTAGATATGACTAAATTCAAAGGTCGCTGAAGGTCGTGGATTCGATTTCTACCCAGAACAAACATTTGTGTGATAAACATAGATGTTTGTTCTGTGTCTGGATGTTATAAAATAAACAGTAGGTATGTATTTGAAAAATATATTTGTACTCTTTATTCCTATTGTACAAGATTTGCTTAGTTTGGGGTTAGATGGCGCTGTGTGAAATGTGCACCAATATGTCCATACTATAAATATTTATTTATTTTTTGATAGTCACCAATTTAATCAAAGTTCAAATCAAAAGGCATTTATTCAAGACCATTTCGATCAATAAGAATAGTTTTTCACGTACAACACCATGAAAAATCTGTGGTAAATCAACAGATATTAGAGGAGCACATCTTATTAAATCAAAATGATGAAAAAGGTGGGTAGAAGTCGGGCTACTACCGCTTTATCTTTGTTCGTGAATTCGATGATTTTTAGATCCTTTAAAGACGTCTAAGGGGGTAATCAGAGGTATGTCCGAATACATATTTGTTACATGCACACATTTTGCAGAAGTTAACATTCCATACGTGACTGGTCACAAGTCTATCGACGCTCTTGGAAAGCTAACTAGTTGTCTTAAGATGTTTTCCTTCGCCGTTTAGAGCATTTTTCGAATCGGAAAATCCTTTGATATACGGCCGGGTTCACACCCACAAACTTCGAATCTAAAATTATAACTGAAACACGCAAATAAACTGTGGCTCTTGCCGTCCAATCAACGACAAAAGCTCAATATAAAAATAATATGCATAAGTTATTTCATAATAATATACTTAACAATATAACAATTTATCTGATTAACAAATGGCATAGTTCCAATAGTCATAGTTCCGAGATAATATTACTTATTATTTATTATCTATCAAACACTGAACACAACATTTAGATAATAAATACGGCACTGTCAGATAAACACAACTTTGAAGAGCAACCACACTTATATTGCAAAATGGTTAACCTAGATCTATCAAACACAGAACACAACAGTTAGATCAAAAATACGGCACTGTAAGATAAACACAACTTTGAAGAACAACCACACTTATACTTATTGCAAAAAGGTGTACCTAGATAATATTGCAGATATAAATAAATATATAATACTACAGCAGCACACTAATGTATATTTGTAGAATTATAATCTCCCCGTATTAAGAGCTTTTATTAGTAAATTGTAAGATCACAATGAGGTAGGTGGCGCAGAAGTTAAGTACAATCCTGACGAGATCAATGTTGAGGGGAACAACCTTGCACACGCTGTATCGACACGGATGTGCTTCTACGTAACTGATGAAACGTTCAATCTCATATGTATGTACATCATCTGAAAATCAAAACCCATATTATACAATTCGCATTGAAATAATCGACTTGTGCGATATGAATTCCAGGAAGTAACAAAGCTTTTATTTGTACCACGGTAGATAAACAAGATGGTAAGCGTAATCGGTTAAATAAATACCTACTTATTTAACATACGTACAAGAAATAGCTTGAAGAACTACATAAACGAAAAAACGTGAAGTTGAGTGAGGAATTTATATTAAGAAGATGAGATAGAAGATGATAGCGGACAAACTCGACGGACCGCTATTATACAAACACATTATTGTCGTACATATGAAATATGCCTGACAAACTAGTTAAGCTAATGTATTTATTTGTATGGATCCATTGCTAATCTGAAATAAATCATTATAATTATAATAATGATCATGCTGCCAATCAAAATAATACCTTGATGCTCCATTAGTTTATGATAGAGGATTATTTTGAGTTTTTCCGCCTGAGTTGAAAGCATATCAGCGAATATGCCAGGTGAAGTTATTAGCAGTAGACTTTCTATTCCAATCACATAGTCTACCCTAAAATTTAACTGAAAACAAAATTTAATAATGTTCAGATGAAGAATTTATATTTATGTTTTTACGAACCAAAAAACATTCGGTTTGTTAGAATTTGACACAAACGTACTAAAAGTTGTGTAAAAGCAACAAAAAAATATATCTAACAGGTTTTGATAGACCAGACTCACGAAGGTATAATTTTCTGACCGCAAATCTTGATTTATTGCAAAATATAAATTTTGCATCGTGTCAGGAACGTAGAAAAGTAGAGTTGTAATAATCTAAAATAAAAATATGATTACTAGAAACTCACCCTAAGGGAGTGGGCACACTGCGTTTTTCGAAGCGCGTTTGTATCGATATCGATACAGACGCGCTGCAAACGCGCTGGGGCCTTATTCTGTAAGTCTGAACATAACATAGCGCGGCGTTACGTGCCTCGTTATCGTTTCTAAGATCGATTTGGAACTGATTACATGAAATCTAAATATATATGTCTTCTAACGAGTAATCAGTTCAAAATCGATTTGTAAAACGATGAAGAGCCACGTTATGCCGCGTTACGTTTTGTTTGGACTTACAGAATACTTAAAAACGCGCATCATAAAACGCCGTGTGCCCCTTCCCTGAGGTATCAAATATTTTTTTAAGCATTTATGCTGCCGTCTTGCTATTCCATTTTAGCTATCAAGCAAACGACGACAGTGTTGGTACTAAAACGTTGGTGAAAGCCAGTATAGGTAAACCATTTAACTGAGGATACTCCCTACGAAGTTTGCAGGGGCGCAAGCGGGTGATTTTTGTTTTTCGACTTACGAATATATGATACACACGGTTGTGAAATAGCGAATACAGATGTCAAGATATGTGACGTCAACAATATGACAGAATTTAGGAAAAATGAATTTGTAAGTAATGTAGTTAACATATTGTAAACCCATGTTAATTAAATATTAAAACTCACCACTGGATCAAAAGCAGACTTGTACAAATCTGCTAATTCAATTATAGTTTGAAATAGACATTGCACTGAAGAGAAATCTGACTGAGTAGCCTCTAGAATGGATCCTAATTTCTTTAACCGATAGCTCAGTGCATAAAATACAAACATGTATATAATTACTATAAAATCGAAAGAAATCATGAGCGATACAAAAATCGCAGAACTTAAATGTGTAATACATATATCATTAAGTTTGCAATATAAATAAGAAATAGTACATTTGTTACACACAACTAAGACAAAACTGAAAAATATACGTTTATCGAAATTATATGAAGCATTATTACTACGCAGTTTACCATCTAGAAGTTCCATATCAGTATAAAACTTACATAGAGTTGCGTTAGGTTTAAACAGAACAAATATTATTACAAATAATAAATAGTGGATCATACAAAAAGACATATAAAGCCATCTTATATCAAAATTAAAACAACAGACACCAACTAAAATAGAACATTGCATTATGGTACGTGATTTCCAGAATATTCTACGTTTGAAAGATTTGTCCTCGAAAAATCCAAAATCCAAGCAGAATAATATATAAACAATTCGATACACTATCTTCATTATTTTAGAATACATAGTTTTATGCGGTGTATCAGTAGCGACGTTTATTATTAGCTCTGGAGCCATGGTTCAATAGATTGCTGTGGATACAAGGGATGCTAAGAAGAAAAAGGGCTTTATAATGCCAGCACGATGTAAATTATCTTTCCTTAGATCGATTTAATTAACTTGAACATCATTTGAATACGATCGCTTTTAGTCTGATTACATTACTACATAACCAGCAATGTGTCTTTGAAATATCAATAAAATTAATTGTATTTCAATGTATATAATAGAGAGGCATTCTATATCTGAATTCCTACAAACGTTCAGGGCCTGAATTCTACTAGATGACAACCGCTTTGGTTTTGGTTCGATCTCTTAAATGTCAGCCATTTGGTGAAATAGTAGAATAGCTTTTCAAAAATTTGTTCTGCCTAAGTTCAAAACCTCACCACAACTGAGTCGTTTGTTATTAGTAGTCATGGAAACAGTCGCTTTAGTTGAGGTTTTGGTTGAGGTTGATAAAAAGTTCGGTACCAGAATCGACGCCCAGGCAAAGAATGAAATATAAATGGCCATGCCGATTTTGTATGGGAGGTTGGTGCCTTTTTTTCTGCGCACCCATCAACTAAACATTAAAATGTAAACTCTTAAGAGTATAACAAACAATATTTGTGAGATCAGTAAACATCTTCTTTCGATCAGAACCGAGTTATACAGGGTGAGTTTTTCGAGAATGCCTCTAGGGCAAATTAGGGCTAGTAGCAACAGCGAAAAACACTCATAGGAGTCTCGTAACCGATTTTGATAAAAAGTAAAACTGCATCTGCAACTGCGAGGATGTTTTGATTCCGCGTATCCCGATGTACGCACCGGAAAACAAAACAAAAACAGAAAGCTTTAAATTGAATAAACGCTAAGCTATCTTCCGTGTAAAATTAAATAACAGACATTAAATTCAATAAAATTACAAGCAAGTTTCATTAACCAATTCTTGATCTCAATGATCACAAATGACAAACATTTGTGTGATGAACATAGATGTTTGTTCGGTGTTATAAAGTATTATAAGTATGTATTTACTTAATATATTCTATCAGTTATCGTTCCCATAGTACAAGCTCTGCTTAGTTTGGGGCTAGATGGCGCTATGTGAAATGTCCAACAACATTTTTTATTTATTTATTTAATGATCTGAATTTGAGTGTGGAGGTTGATTATGATTGATTATCGCTGATCAAAAGTTATAATCAAATATATTAAAGGTGACAGCGAAGCACCACCGTGTTATCTAGTTAGTTACAAAATAAGGCAATCAATTAATTATTATGAAGAACAAAAATATACCTACCATGTCATTTATGAAAGTTGTGGCGTCAATACCTCTTGTTTGGCCGATGAGTTTGTCAGTGACAACATGAACAGAATATCTGATTTTCACTTCGAAAATGAGCCAACAGTGCGTAGAATTAGAGTAGCCACAAAACAAAAAAAAACAAAAAAATCTATTTATTCACTAATAATAAATATTTATTTCAAACTCGTGCATATACTTGGCTGCGTGGATTTCGGATTCTTCGAGCACAAATCCTCTAGACAAAGAATGTTCTGGAAGCTTATTACGATTGCTCAATTTATCGTATACTGTGGCTTTGACTTCTATCTTTTAAAATTTGTAAAGTCTCCTTATTACATTATATCAAACTCTATACTTATGATTAACTACATCGTTATAGTTTTGTGTTTGATTCGAATGAACTATAATAAAACATTCTACTCGGTCTTATTAAACTTGGAAAAGATTGATCTGAAGTTAAAAGTTGATTTGTCACGCAAAACGAATAAAGTAATGTGTTTAGTTACTTTTTCGCATGCTGGTTTCAGATTTCTAACGCTTTTTGCATTTTGTATGAAGTTTCAGATGTGTTTTCATACTGTTCAGGTCCATCATTTTTTTTTATATCTCCAGCATTTAGTACTGATCTCCTATTCTTTCATATTTTTGTCGATTAATTGTCGTCTAAAAAAACTTATATCGGTTTTGGAAGATGATTCAGATTATTCTGCATTACACGGAATATACAAGTCGATTGTAGACCTGGCTGAGTCACAATCAACTGCATTTAGTCCAATGGTGAGTTTAGACCTACTATTAAATAAATAGTTTTGACATTTGTGGTCCATATCAAATAAATACATTAGAGACTAACATACATACGAGTATATTATTTAACTAAATCTACACTTGAACGATTTTGCTTCCGTGCTGCTTTCTTATAGCGACGGTAGACGATGCCTGCTGGCCAAAAATTTGGATCCAGGAGTACATTCTTATGCTTCGCCAGTATCTGAAGTACATAAGACTTGAAAAACCAACAGCTAAATATACAAGATAACAGCTGGAATAGATAACAGAGAGCCAATTATAGGTTTTCACCGATGGAAACATGATGGTCAATAAATGTGAACACTCTATCACAAAACAACGCGACTACCTGAGAAGTGAAAAAGTGATAGGTATTGTTTTTTTTTTGTTTTAGTTTCTACTTGCACTCATCTACAACGTACCTCAAGTTATGTTAAACATTTATATCACAATATATCCAGAAAATAACTTTAGTTTCAGCGTAAGTATTTTGGTTTGCATAATTATAATATTGAAAAAAATATAGAGCTTTATTTTGAGAATCTGACGATTTGTTAAATATTATATTCTACTATACAAGGGGGCTAAGGTGGTCACTTTTTATGTTTCATACTCGTAGTATGTTTCATATTATGCTTCATAATTGCTTCATATGCTTACATAAGTACATTAAATGAAACATAATTATGAAACACCAAAAGTGGCCACTTTAGCAATTAGGTTTACATACCTGCCCGGATAAAAAGTAACCTGTGTGTTATTCCAAGTCATAAACGTTGTATATTCCAAGTTTCATTCAAATCCGTTCAGTAGTTTTGCGTGAAATAGTAACAAACATCCTCACAAACTTTCGCATTTATTATATTAGTAGGATAATAACGTAAGATTTACTCAATATAAGTATTGTAATCTTATTAAAATACTCATATGTATTTATAAAAATATGTAATTATTATTAAACAGGCTTTTAATTTATTTTTCATTTCAGTTTTCGCAAGAGGTATTAATTTATATTTACTCAGAGGTATTACATTGTTTACTGCTCTTGTTGGCACCGGCGCTTTGTGCGGGTACACTTGCTTCGCAGACTACTCAATTGCAGGTTATTCTTCACGAAAAACTGTTGCATGAACAAGGTAATAATTTTTATTTAGGTTCTAAATATTCGTAATCCTATCCACAGTAACATGTGTAACAGTAACAGCTTCATGTGAAACAGACTATGGCCCCAATTCATCTAACAAACTTTTTATCAACCAAAATAGAATGTCAAATATAAACTTAGATTTCGTTTTGTTTCATATTCTCCTAATCCTCCTATAATATTAGTGTGATGATTAGTAGCTTATGTGTTGCAGACGAAACCAAAGCTTGGGAGATCGAGCGGTTCATATTCTACGTTCAGGAGCGCGACTGCCGGCTCTGGGTCTACCAGCTGATTCCTCTGGACGCCAGCCTCATCGGGATTGTCATCAACTTCTGCGTCACCTATCTCATTGTCATCATACAGTTCTCTAACAAAAGCGGCTCTTAAAACCAAATTAAAATTTAAGTATTTTTTGGAGTGTCCTCTAAGTGTGTATTTCATAGTTAGATATGATGTAAGAAAAAAGTATCCTTCGAGGCTTCGAATGTCAGTTTATTAAATCAAAAATTGAAAAAAATGGAGTTTAAGGGATCGCACATTTGTCAGCATCGCACGCGCAGCACGAGCCGCGTTTAGAATTCGTCGTAAGAAATCATTATCGCGTCATAAAATGCTGAAGGTATCCAGTGCGTGCGGCGCGTACAATGCTTACAAATGTTTCAGCTTTCATGTATTAATTGAAATGTGTGATTTCAATTGATTTTTTACGTGCGAGTAAATACTTTCACGTGTGTAAGGCACTGCACACTGTGTGAATTTAAAGTAAAGAGTGAGCATTGTGTTAAGGCCGATGAAGCTAAGAGGATAGTTTTAGTGCTGGGCAAGTCTACTCCATCTTTACAGTGTCTACAGCGTTTCCTTAATTATCAAATTAGTTTTTACATAAGTATATAATATTTCTTAGGCATTGCAAGTGTGGAATTTTTTTACAGTGCCATCTAATCCTAAATTAAGCAATATTTAGTAGGTACTTACTAGAAACTTGTACAGATAAGTAACTGATACAATACATACATTAAAAAAAAATACTTTGGGTTTAACACCCAGGCACAGAACAAACATCAATGTTCTCATCACACAAATAATTGTCCTAATACGAATCGAGTCGCGCGTCTTAGCTGATAAATTGATTTGCAAAGTTTAAAATATAGTTAAAGGAAGTATAATTATTAGTGTGCTTGGTTAAATAAAACAGTTTGATTCAAACTACACATTTTATTTTATTCCCATTTTACAGGTTCATTTTTTCACAAGGCACAATATAACAAACCCCTGACGTAAATTGTTGCTTAGTTCATACGAATATAACAAATAGCCTGTACAATTCAAGTATGCTAAGAACAAGTGTGTGTCGTTAGTTACTAACAATGTATGTGTAACGTTCCAACATTTCAGTTCCAAATCACACAGAACACTAAAATTCAAATAGAAAGAATTGAATTTAAAACTTTATAAATAGTGTAATTGTTGCATAAAAAAGCGGCCTGTGCACGGTAGAGTTTTTACCACGGATCTGGACTGTACGGATATCTGTACAGATATCTGTAAAGATATCTTTACAGATAACCGCGGAAAAAACTGTCGTGTTAATTACAGTCACAGTTTTGGACTGGCGCGTGGTACGATTATGATCGGTGATGCGTGCAAAAAACTGTCACAAAAACTGTGCTAAAAACTTTGCCAGATCGAACTGTCAGCGTCGCGCATCTACACGTAAGGTTTTTATTTTTAGCAAAGGTTGGAATGGCGCGTGCTTTTTCCCGTGGTCCGATCTCTGCGTGTAAATGCTGCTATTGTTTGAGG
This sequence comes from Camptogramma bilineatum, assembly GCA_958496255.1. Taxonomy (NCBI): domain Eukaryota; kingdom Metazoa; phylum Arthropoda; class Insecta; order Lepidoptera; family Geometridae; genus Camptogramma; species Camptogramma bilineatum. The sequence continues at coordinate 10,962,111 of OY292468.1, read as the reverse complement.
CTCATAATTCAACCACTCACTTTACAAAATATTTAATAGATATATCCTTCAACAAAAATTATATTAAGTAGGTCTCTATAAACATAATACTGAATCATGGATGCACAAATCCATTACAAGGCAATATCAAACTTAAACCAAAATAATTGGATAAACAAACAAGTATTTTGCATATCAAACGATCTCTGGATAATAACAACAGAATGGGCCCTGAATGATGGCAAACTACATCACGGAAGACCCAGACTGAAATGACAGGATGAGATGGACTCGTTCACAAAAGATTGGCCCACAATTGCACTGGACCATTATAAGTGGAAGAAAGAAGTGGAAGTTGTTGTGCAGTGGCACGACTTAGGCTAAAAATAAATAATTTTACGCATAGGTACTAGGTAAGTAATACATCAAAATAGATATACCTACATCACAAACTAATAATACCAGAATTATAACTATCTGGTTTGATAAATTAAGAGTTATTATTAGTAAATTGTAAGATGACAATGAGGTAGGTGGCGCAGAAGTTAAGTACAATCCTGACGAGATCGGTGTTGAGGGGAACAACCTTACACACGCTGTATCGACACGGATGTGCTTCTACGTAGCTTGTTACCGCACCTTAAGTGGATTCGAGAACGTCACCTTTATACAACAGCGTGAAGACCCTCCAGACGGACCGTTCAAACTTCGCACTGGACTCCATCATTCATTCTACGTTCGTTCCACGTTCATTCAAGATTCAGCATTCACTCATTCTTCTGTCAATACGTCATTACCATACCGGTGCCTATCTCTAACATAATTTCAATACATGTCTATTGTAAAAATACGAATAAACGTCTCATCTGGATAATAAAATCAAGTCATTACGTCTACGCCTCCATCCATACCTATCAGGACGCAATTAGGAACTGGCCTGCCTGTAAATTTCACGAAAAACAGATCGGCCATCGCATCTGCCGAACCATTGGTCCTCCGAGCCGGATACACGAAGCATCAGCCATCACGAAGGATCAGCCAGAAACGGTCAGGTCATCTACTCCTGTTTCCTATCCTCATCCGAATTGTGCTAAAACCGTGCTGTGATTACTTTCCAGTTTGCAAAATCGGGTTCACACCACTTCGCACACAACGTGGTTGGCGCCATTTTGCGGTCGCAAATTGTGAGTAACCTTTGCCTTTTTATAAACTGCCAAAATGAGTGAAGATTTTTCTGATGCTGGAAATGATTTCAGCATTAGTGATTTAAAAAAGCAAAGGGGTAGTATTAAGGGGAGACTAACGTTATTCGAGAAATATGTTACAAAGTTTGAAGGTGTTGCCTTGTCTCGAAGTCAACGTGTCGAGTTTGATTTGCGTATTCAGTCAGTATCTAATATGTATAAATCGTTTAATAAAATTCAAGATAATATTGAGCAATTATTATCAGAGGACAGCGACTTGCAAGCGCAGCTTGAATATAGGGAATCATTCGAAGATCAATACTTTTCCATCATGTCCGTTGCTAAATGTTTAGTAGATGAAGTAGATAGCAAGGATAGTAAGATTTGCAATGATTCTAAATGCGCGCACGCACATCAAATTAAACCTGTCACGATGAAATTACCAGAAATTAAGTTGCCCTTATTTGATGGTTCCTTTGACCACTGGCTTGAGTACAAGAATTCATATTTATCTATCATTCATAAACGTACCGACTTAGACTCGATTCAAAAATTTCATTATTTAAAATCTTCTCTTAGTGGCTCAGCTCTTCAAGTAATCAGCGCATTAGAATTTACAGCAGCGAATTATTCCCACGCGTGGGACTTGTTGGAGAATAGGTACCAAAATAATCGTTTATTGATTCACAATCATGTCAAGTCTTTGTTTACTGCACAATCCGTCAACAAAGAATCCTCCATTCTGATTAGGAAGCTAATCGATATTGTATTGCGTAATTTACGTGCGCTCAATTCATTGGGAGAACCCACAGATGGGTGGGATACTTTGATAAACTATATTGTTGTGTCAAAACTTGATTCAACCACTGAACGTGAGTGGGAGAATCATAAGGGTACTGTTTTGTCCGATTCTAAAAACGGTAGAATAAAATTAGACGATTTATTAAGCTTTTTACGGAACCGTGCCGACATGCTTGACATGATACAAGTCTCAAAACCCGCTCACAACAATAACAATAAACCTAACACGATTGCTAATAAAAAATCGAATAATAATACGCAATTACAGCAATCGCACACTTTTGTGTCCACTCGTAACAACGGTACTAAGTCAACACGGCTTTGTGTGATGTGTGGTGCCAATCACTCGTTATATACGTGTATTAATTTTCTTAATTTAACCGTGAAGGATAGAATTAAGTTAGTCGAAGATAATGCTCTCTGTCGTAATTGTTTACGTGCAGGTCACAGTATTACGGAATGCTTGTTCGGGCCCTGCAAACGATGCGATAAGAAACATAATAGTTTATTACATATCGAAGATAACAACAATGCGTCTACGCCGGCTCCGTCAGTGGCGAGTGCGTCTCACTCAAAGCTAGCGGATAACAAACCGGTTTCGGTAGCAACTTGTGCATTGAATTCTTTGCATGCGAATAATGAAACGTCTGTGCAGTTACCGCAGGTTTTATTATCCACTGCACTAATCGAAGTCATGGATAATAATAACAAATATCACACAGCCCGCGCGCTGTTGGATAGCGGTAGCCAAAATTGCTTTATTACGGAAAGGCTATGTAAACGTTTAAACGTATCGGTTATACAGTCCACTATACGAATATCGGGCGTGGGACAGTCGGTCTCACAATCGAATGAATTATGCGATATTGATATACGATCAAAAACGAATACTTACAACACACGGTTGAGATGCTTTGTTTTACCGAGTATTACGGCAAATCTACCATCTTCGTACATAGATTACGATTCGCTATCTATTCCGAAAAACATCAGTCTAGCTGATCCCGCGTTTAACGTCCCGTCGGAAATCGATATACTTATAGGCGCGGACGTATTCTGGGATTTGTTAGAAGAGGATCGAATTCGACTTTCCAACGGACCGTACTTACAAAGTTCTAAAATAGGGTGGTTCATTTCGGGACCCGTGAATAAATCTAAATTACGCGTAAACAGGTTTGTTCACTGCAACTTTGTTCAGTCGTCCGCTATTGATACACAATTGCGCAAGTTTTGGGAACTTGAAGAAGTTGGAAGGCCGGATTGTATTCTCACTGACGATGAACGCAAGTGTGAAGAACACTTTGTTGAGACCACGAAACGGGACGATGATGGTCGATTTTCGGTGCGCATTCCGTTAAAAGAGTCCGCCGAGGTACTGGGTGACTCATACGAGAAAGCTAAATCGCGTTTTTTATCATTAGAACGTAAATTAGATCGTTCGCCGTCTTACAAAAAGATGTACGTAGATTTTTTGCGTGAATATAGTGATTTAGGTCACATGACGCTTGTTGACGATTTTAGTAAGCCTTGCTATTTTCTTCCGCATCACGGAGTGTTCCGAGAACACAGTACAACGACCAAATTACGCGTTGTATTTGACGCGAGCGCCACTACGACTTCGAATAAGTCATTAAACGACATACAGTATACCGGTCCGCCGCTTCAAAATGACATCTTCTCCATATTGCTCCGATTTCGACAGCATAGGTACGTGGCCTGTGCCGATGTGGAGAAGATGTTCAGACAGATATCTGTTCAGGCTGATCAGCGCAATCTGCAGCTCATTTTGTGGCGGGAAAGTTCATCATCATCATTAAAGACCTTTGCGTTAAGCACTGTGACGTACGGGACCGCCTCCGCCCCCTACTTGAGTATGCGATGTCTAAAACAACTTGCAATCGAAACAAGTGATGACGTCGTCGCAGATGTTATTAAAAATGACTTCTTCGTTGATGACCTAATCACGGGCCATGACGATCCTGTGGTTTTGTCTAGCATCTGCGAAAAAACGTCCAAGGTTCTGCAATCGGGTTGCTTTCCTTTACGAAAATGGACGTTCAATCATGACGTAAACGCGACCACATCCAAAGAGTTAGCAATCGGCGAACATTGTCAGAATAAAACTCTCGGACTCGGATGGCAAGTAGATAGCGATGAACTCCATTTTACGACAAGCGTTAACAATAAATCTTACGTAACTAAACGAAATATCATGTCTGTAGTATCGCAAATCTATGACCCGTTAGGTCTCTTATCTCCGATGATAATTATCGCAAAAATTATCTTACAAAAACTGTGGTTAGCTAAAATCGACTGGGATGAATTAGTTCCCACTAATACTTTAAACGACTGGAATCGCTTTATTGAAACTTTATCGCATTTAGGTAGCTTACGCATACCTCGTCACGCAATTCAGGAATGCGCTGACTACCTCGAATTGCATATATTTACCGACGCGTCACAGGACGCGTACGGAGCCTGCGCTTATATTCGCTCGCATAGTGAAAACACACCTATAACTGTTAGGTTACTATGTGCAAAAAGTAAGGTCGCACCCGTTAAAACGGTATGTACCATCCCTCGCCTCGAGTTATGTGGGGCGTTGTTAGGCGCTAAACTTTATCAAAAAATAATAAATTCTCTTAGAGTTAAATTCGCAAAAGTTTTCTTTTGGACAGATTCGACCATTGTCATGGGCTGGCTTCGAATGTCACCTCACTGTCTAAAAACATTCGTACAAAATCGTGTGTCACAAATCAATGAGATTACAGGCGATTCGTTGTGGTTACACGTAAATAGTAAAGACAATCCCGCGGATATCGTATCTAGGGGTCTTTATCTCAACGAACTTAAAGATAATCGTATGTGGTGGCACGGGCCAGAGTTTTTACAAGAACGCGAATTAAAATATTCAACCGGGTTTTCTACAAACGATAACGACACATTACCCGAAGTTAAGTCTCAAAATGTAAGTATGGTTTGTAAAAGTACACAACAAAGTCAACAAATGTATAACCTAATTGATTTCCAAAGGTTTTCATCATTCAATCGCTTACGCCGTACGGCCGCTTACGTTTTGAGATTTATAAGTAATGTTCGCACGAGTAAACAACATCGTAAAACCGGTTTGTTATCTGTAAATGAAATAAACGCAGCTACATCATTACTCGCCCGGCTTTCACAGCTAGAATCTTTTCCTGACGAATATAATAGTTTATCTAAAGGTTTGTGTGTAAAATCTAAGAGAATAATAGGATTAAATGTATTTTTAGATAAAAATAAACTTATACGTGTAGGTGGGAGAATAGAAAATTCGACTATTTTCGATAATAATAAAAAACATCCATTGTTATTGTGCAGTAAAAATAGATTTACTGTTTTGTTATTCAGATATGAACATGAACAGTTGTTCCACGCCGGACCTCAGCACCTACTTTCATGTTTACGCGACGCCTGGTGGCCTTTAGGTGGGCGGGACCTGGCGAGGAAAACTGTGCATGATTGCGTCAAATGCACGCGCATCAAAGGGAAGACTTTGAACCCTATCATGGGTAATTTACCTGTCGAACGTCTAGAGCCTGGATTCCCTTTCATGCGCTGCGGTGTTGACTACGCGGGACCTGTTATGCTTTTGAATCGCAAAGGCAGAGGGTCAACTCTCAAAAAAGGGTACATATGTTTATTCGTTTGTTTTAGTACACGTGCCGTGCATTTAGAATTAGCTGCAAGTCTTTCGACAGACGACTACATACTTGCATTAAAACGTTTTATATCTCGCCGTGGTAAACCGGCCGAGATATTTTCAGATAATGGTACAAACTTCGTAGGCGCACAAAAGGAAATGCTTTCATTATTTGATAAAAATAATAATCAAGATATTATGAACTACGCATTAAATAATAATATTAAATTCACATTTATTCCACCGTATTGTCCTCATTTTGGCGGTTTATGGGAGGCAGGGGTTAAATCTTGCAAATACCACCTGCGCCGCGTAGTTGGCAATACTAATCTCACTTACGAGGAGTTTAGTACGGTTTTAGCGCAAACTGAAGCCATCCTAAACTCCCGCCCTCTCTCAGCTCTGTCCACAGATCCGAATGACCTTATGCCCCTCACCCCCGCTCACTTCCTCATCGGCAGACCTTTGACCGCCCCGGCTTGTCAAGATGTGACCGCTACACCAAGTCACCGGTTGCTGCGCTACGGCCTGATTGAGAAGATGAGGCAGGACCTATGGAAACGATGGGCAAAGGAATACGTGTCGGAGCTGCAAACACGAACTAAATGGAATACGCACAAGGGCGATGTCAAGCTCAACACGCTCGTTTTGATCAAGGACGACAACATGCCGCCGTTGTACTGGAGGATGGGACGAATCATACGCGTCTATCCAGGACCAGACGGGATCTCACGTGTGGCTGATCTTCGCACTTCCACGGGCATCACACGCAGAGGCTTCTCCAAAATCTGTCCGCTACCAGTTCCACCAACAGATTCTGATGACAACGTGACATCATGCGACTGTGTTGGAACCAGCTGATTCCAAGGCCGGGCCCATGTTACCGCACCTTAAGTGGATTCGAGAACGTCACCTTTATACAACAGCGTGAAGACCCTCCAGACGGACCGTTCAAACTTCGCACTGGACTCCATCATTCATTCTACGTTCGTTCCACGTTCATTCAAGATTCAGCATTCACTCATTCTTCTGTCAATACGTCATTACCATACCGGTGCCTATCTCTAACATAATTTCAATACATGTCTATTGTAAAAATACGAATAAACGTCTCATCTGGATAATAAAATCAAGTCATTACGTCTACGCCTCCATCCATACCTATCAGGACGCAATTAGGAACTGGCCTGCCTGTAAATTTCACGAAAAACAGATCGGCCATCGCATCTGCCGAACCATTGGTCCTTCGATCCGAATGACCTTATGCCCCTCACCCCCGCTCACTTCCTCATCGGCAGACCTTTGACCGCCCCGGCTTGTCAAGATGTGACCGCTACACCAAGTCACCGGTTGCTGCGCTACGGCCTGATTGAGAAGATGAGGCAGGACCTATGGAAACGATGGGCAAAGGAATACGTGTCGGAGCTGCAAACACGAACTAAATGGAATACGCACAAGGGCGATGTCAAGCTCAACACGCTCGTTTTGATCAAGGACGACAACATGCCGCCGTTGTACTGGAGGATGGGACGAATCATACGCGTCTATCCAGGACCAGACGGGATCTCACGTGTGGCTGATCTTCGCACTTCCACGGGCATCACACGCAGAGGCTTCTCCAAAATCTGTCCGCTACCAGTTCCACCAACAGATTCTGATGACAACGTGACATCATGCGACTGTGTTGGAACCAGCTGATTCCAAGGCCGGGCCCATGTTACCGCACCTTAAGTGGATTCGAGAACGTCACCTTTATACAACAGCGTGAAGACCCTCCAGACGGACCGTTCAAACTTCGCACTGGACTCCATCATTCATTCTACGTTCGTTCCACGTTCATTCAAGATTCAGCATTCACTCATTCTTCTGTCAATACGTCATTACCATACCGGTGCCTATCTCTAACATAATTTCAATACATGTCTATTGTAAAAATACGAATAAACGTCTCATCTGGATAATAAAATCAAGTCATTACGTCTACGCCTCCATCCATACCTATCAGGACGCAATTAGGAACTGGCCTGCCTGTAAATTTCACGAAAAACAGATCGGCCATCGCATCTGCCGAACCATAGCTGATAAAACGTTCAATCTCGTGTGTATGTACATCATCTGAAATTCAAAACCCATATTTATACAAATCGCGAAGTAACAAAGCTTTTATTTGTACCACGGTAGATAAACAAGATGGTAAGCGTAATCGGTTAAATAAGTATGTACAAGAAATAGCTTAAAGAAAATAACGTGAAGTTGAGTGAGGAATTTATATTAAGAAGATGAGAAAGAAGATGATAGCGGACAAACTCGACAGATCGCTATTATACAAACACAGCATTGCTGTAGGTATATATGAATTAAAGTCTTCCCGCGACCAGTAGGCCTAACATGTGCAACATCGAGAGTCGAGAAACGAGACTTCTCGATCGGTTAAACTGCTCTAACGTATGCGTTGGAGCAGTTCGTCCGATCGAGATATCTCTCTCGAGGTTGCACATGTTAGGCCGGCAGGGCTGGTGCAATCCAGTCGAAACACGGGCTAAATAATAAGGTACCTAGTTTACGTGATAAATACCCGTTTACATTATGTATTCATAATTATTATTATAATGATCATGCTGCGATCGAAATATTACCTTGATGCTCCATTAGTTTATGATAGAGGAATATTTTGAGTTTTTCCGCCTGAGTTGAAAGCATATCAGCGAATATGCCAGGTGAAATTATTAGCAATAGACTTTCTATTCCAACCACATAGTCTCCCTTAAAATTTAACTGAAAACAAAAGGACATGGCCGATTCCTAGAACAATTTTGCCCCACAGATGCCCACAGGAAATAATGCTTGCGTCATGATCAAATTGGGATTTTTGGGTTTGTTTTTTATTTTATAGTGAGACTCCATTCATCTTCTACCTTTTTAAAGTGGGATTTAAAAGATAATCTAATTTAAAGCAGCAGGCTGTGACGCCCAGCATGAACGGATGAACCTAGGAAACTATATTTTTTAGGTTCGTATAGTAAAAGCTTTGCTTACTTTGGGGATAGATGGCGCTGTGTGTAATGTCCAACAATAATTATTTAGTAAGTAGGGTGGGTTGTCCACCTGTGAACCAGGCAGATGCAATGAACCACCGCTATATTTCAAAAATGTGACATTGCCGTTCTTTACGATTACTGCCAACAGGAACGCATACGCATCCCTCACTCTCTCCCCAAATTACAAGCAGCGCAAGCTTAAGACGTACGCCCAGTGATCGAATTTATAAAAATGTATCATAAAAGTCAGTTTTTTGTGTTGATTTCATTCTTTTTCTACATTTTTTGGGTCTTACCTACAGTTTTTTTTGCCTGTTACGTATGATAACACATACATAACGTTGTAAATTACACTATAGTTAGTATGCTGTATCATCATTTACCAGGTGAAATTCTGAGGTTTGTTTTGTCAATGGGGTGTGTCCAGCAATGAGCCATGACATAGTGTCTTGCATTGAACCATAGTACTCACATACATTTTCCCAGTCCGAGCTGCACCTACCATTTTTAAACGTTGAAAAACTAAACCACCACTTATTACAACTAGATTTGTATGATAACCTACTTATAATTAGTATTATGATAAAAAAAACCATATTGCTTGATGTCAATAGGTACATAGATTTTATTAAGACTAAAATACTCAAGCCTAAATATAATTAACAGTACCACTAACGGCTTATATTTCGAAGTTAGTAATAATTTTGCTGATAGGTATTAATAATAAAGTAACAACATTGCCCTTTCTCTTGGTAAATAGGTGGTTCATTGCAGAATTCGGTCTGGTTCAATGCGTACCACCCGTGTTACGCAATGAACCAATTCTCATTTTTTGCTAAATCTGTATTTCTAAGAAATCTAAAGATTATATGAATAAACTAATAATGCACAATCTTAGCCAGATTAATCACCTTACTTCACGCCAAATCTTAGATCCGTAAGTCAAAAAATGTAAAAGATATGGACGTTTGAATTTTACCTGGTTCATTGCTGGACAACCCACCCTATTATTATGGACTGGCAGAATTTTAAGTGAACTAGGGTATGGAAAATAAATAAAATAATAAATTAAAATAAAAATTCTTTATTTCAGACTTTCATCCATATATTATTTAACACACGGGAATTTTCACGTGAAACTATTATTATTAATTTATATTATGTTAGTATTAGTAGGTAGGCAAAAATCAGTGGCACATTTGAGTGGTAAGTAGGTACAACCGGACAGTCAATGGCAAGTATAGGTTGCCAAGATGGCATGCCTTGACTCCCAAGACTGAATAAGATGAAAGTCAGGCCTGTCGGCTATCGCCTGAAGGAGGCTGTTGCAGCTTGACGCACACAGCTGCTCCCAGTACCTACAATTTAAAGTAAAAAAGAAAAGTACTTAGGAAAAATTGGGAGTTTCATCAATAAAATTATCTACACTCATGTGCAGTGATTCTGTACTTACCACCTAAAATAAAATATGATATAAATAAATAAAATAAAAAGCCTTTTATTTCTCTATAATTAACATTTTTTTCTTATCAATAATGCTTATAATCTAAGTAGGTACTAGAGAATCCCTAAGGTGAAGGCCTCCTCCAAAGCCAGCCATCTGTCCCTGTCTTGTGCTACTCGGAGCCAGTTTGGTCCAGCAGTTTTCTTGATGTCGTCGTCCCAGCGAGCGTATGGTCTTCCTATGCAGCGTCGACCTCTTGGACCCTCCCAATTTGTCACTCTCCTAGTCCATCTTCCATCTTGTAGACGGGCTACATGTCCAGCCCACTTCCATTTTAGTCAGTATGTATATCCCAAGGCGTCAGTACTTTTTGTAATTTTAAATAATATATGATAAATCCTCATAAATCACATCACAACACAACACAATCACACAACTGAAACTCAACGAAATTCCTTTTACATCTGTCAAATTCTTGTCCGTCTGTTTTGTTTACTATTTGAGTGTCATGTCAACCGCGAAAAAGAAGGTAGGTCTATCTGATAAAAATATTCTCTGTGATACCTAATAGCCCCTCCAGACTCTCGGCAAGAAACCCCGACAACACCCGAGAAGCGTGAATGTGAGGAGTTTTTCGCCTTCTTGTTCTCGCGCTTCGGTGTCGGTACCTATTTTTGGCCGAGACAAAGGATTTCAAACAGATCACGAGTGAGAAAATTGAGAGTGTGGATAATTTGTTTGTTCTTCGAGAAGTCTCGGTGAAACTTCTCGCCGTGAGTCTGGAGAGGCATTACGGACTGTAGTACCGGAAGTGACTAAAGTTACTAATAAAATAACATAATTATATTCCCACAGGGCACGAGATATCTAAGTATTCTGTATGTACCAGTTAATTTTGTGATATTTTATTTAAATAATATTATTCAGACGCATAGTCTAATTCGATATTCGGCTCTGGGGCAGGATCCGGCCAAATTCTTTAATAATATTCAGATGAAGAATTTGTATTTATGTTTTTACGAACCAAAAAACAGTAAGGGCCGAAACACATAACGGCGTTGCGGCGACGCGACGCTGAAATCAGCGGTGGCGGCAACGTCGATTTTAGTGGCGAGGCGCGCCGCGCCGTTATGTGTTTCGGCCCTAAACGTCATTTCTAGTTACATTATTGTCACCAAGAATAAAGCATTTAACTAAAAAAATCAAGATCAAAAGATAAAAAGAATCAAGCATTTCAAGAAAAAATTCAATTGTCACAAAAAATGCAAAATTTGACCCAAACGTACTAAAAAGTTGTGTAAAAGCAACAAAAAAAAATATACTTATCTAGGTAGGTAACAGATATTGATAGATCAGACTTACGAAGATATGATTTTCTGACCGCAAATCTTGATTTATTGCAATAAATAAATTTTGCATCGTATCAAGAACGTAGAAAATTAGACTTGTAATAATCTAAAAATGAATAGAAAATGATTAGGTAAATACTAGACTTTAATTTATTGCTACGTAAAAAAAGTTTAGAGTTCTAAGATTTACATTTGAAAGGCAGTTCGGCATCTCAAAGATCCCGAAAATGATGATTTTTAGGGTTCCGTACCTTAAAAGGTAAAAAAAGGAACCCTTATAAGATCACTTTCTTGTCCGTCTGTCCGTCTGTCCGTCTGTCCGTCTGTCCGTCTGTCCGTCTGTCCGTCTGTCCGTCTGTCCGTCTGTCCGTCTGTCCGTCTGTCCGTCTGTCTGTCCGTGTGTCACCATCGATTATCTCAGGAACGGGTGGAGCTAGCAAGTTGAAATTTATACCATATACTAAGGTCTATAGTCTCTATTGTGAGTATAAAAATCAAGGTCCTGAGTCAACACTATAAAAAGATATAGGCAAATTTAGGTTTTCGTGAAAACTTGTGAGTACCAAAACTTACCTTAATTATCAACTTTTTTTATTTTTCGGAATTTTTCCTTTACTTGTGCTGGAAGACCTTGCTTGTAACCAAATTTGACAATTCTAGGTCAACCGGAAGTACCCTAGAGGTTTTGGGTCGAAAACCTAAATGGTAGTTCCCGTTGACCTAGAATAACGAAATTTGGCAAAAAGCAAGGTCTTATAGCACAAATAAAGGAAAAATTCCAAAAAATTAAAAAAGTTGAAAATTAAAGGGTGTTCCCATACATACATAGTTGACGCCTATTAAAAGTCCTCCGAGTTGTATGGGCGCTCATACAATTAAGCGGACTAGCTTAATTGGCACCATGGCTAGGTACGGAACCCTCGGCGTACGAGTTCAACTCGCACTTGACCGGTTTTTTTTTTTTTTAAAGAACGGCGCATTTTTCGAAGCATGTTTGTATCGATACAGACGCGCTGCCAACGCGCTGCTCAAAAACATGCTTCAGAAAACGCAGTGTGCTCCCTCCTTATCTTTATATAGTATATATATATCTTTAATTTTTTTAGCATCATAAGTACCATTTTAGTTATCAAGCAAACGACGATAATGTTGGTCTAAACCGCGGGCGAAAGCCAGTAGTAATGTAAATTAAATACTAAAACTCACCACTGGATCAAAAGCAGACTTGTATAAATCTGCTAACTCAATTATAGTTTGAAATAGACGTTGCATCGAAGAGAAATCTGACTGAGCAGCCTCCAGAATGGATCCTAACCTCTCTAACCGATAGCTCAGTGCATAAAATACAAACATGTATATAATTAATATGAAATCGAAAGAAATCATGAATGATATAAAAATCGTTGCAGAACTTGTAGGTGATAAACATTTATCATTAAGTTTGCAATATAAATAAGAAATAGTACATTTGTTACACACAACTAAGACGAAACTGAAAAATATACGTTTATCGAAATTATATGAAGCATTATTACTACGCAGTTTACCATCTAGAAGTTCCATATCAGTATAAAACTTACATAGAGTTGCGTTAGGTTTAAACAGAACAAATATTATTACAAATAATAAATAGCGGATCATGCAAAAAGACATATAAAGCCTTCTTTTATCAAAATAAAAACAACAGACACCAACTAAAATAGTACATTGCATTATGGTGAGTGATTTCCAGAATATTCTACGTTTGAAAGATTTGTCCTCGAAAAATCCAAAATCCAAGCAGAATAATATATATATAATTCTATACAAAATCTTCATTATTTTAGAATACATAGTTTTATGTGGTGTATCAGAAGCAACGTTTATTATTAGCTCGGGAGCCATGGTTCAATAGATTGCGGTGGATACAAGCGATGCTAAGAAGAAAAAGGGCTTTATAATGCCAGCACGATGTTAATTATCTTTCCTTAGATCGATTTAATTTACTTGAACATCATTTGAATACGGTCGCTTTTAGTCTGATTACATTTCTACATGGCCCGCAATATTGTGTCTTTGAAATATCAATAAAATTAAATGTATTTATGTACTTATAATGTTATCATCAATCTCTTTAATCTGGTATGTATATAATAGCGAGGCATTCTATATCTGAATTCCTACAAACGTTCAGGGAAAGAATGAAATATAAATGGCCATGCCGATTTTGTATGGAAGGTTGGTGCCTTTGTTTCTGCGCATCCATTAACTAAACATTAAAATGTAAACTCTTAAGAGTATAACAAACAATATTTGTGAGATCAGTGTACATCTTCTCTCGGTCAGAATCGAGTTATACAGGGTGAGTTTATCAAGAGAGCCTCTAGGGCAGTTGTAGTCAAAGTGCGGCCCGCGGGCCACATGCGGCCCGCGGACGATATTGGTGCGGCCCGCGGCCAATCAAAACATTTTAGTAGATAATGATGCTACCACGTTAGAGGAGAACATGTTGTGCCGACCCAAACTAGTTGGAAAAGGGCAAGGAAATGATGATGAAAGGCCTGCGTTGCTACAATAATAGTAATGATTGATTTAAAATTTTGAGATAGTGAAGCTCGCTTTGTTTGCTTGGTTTGGAGCTCTCTTTGTTCGCATTTTAGCTTCATGAGTTGGTATAGTGCGGGCAAAGTGAGTTATGTCTGACCACAGAATAGGAACCGACAAGCAGCGAGCCTTTCTATGAAAACAAAATCAAGTGTCACCTGTTGCATTTGTCTTAAAAAAGGTCATCGGGCACCGTAGTATGGAAACCATACCCACGGCGGACAAAAACGAAATATAGCAGAATGTAATGTTTTAAGGCTCTGATTTACTATGGTACTAGTCGCATTAATGTGAGCCACTGGAATCTCGAAAAAATTAAGTGTTCAAGTGTTTCATAGTGATACAGGGAAGTTAAATAAAATGCTAATTCATTAACATATTTTATATTCAACTTGATCCAAATCAATCATAGGGTCATTTAAAAAGGCAGCGGGTGCCTTTTCTGGATCTGGATTTGCATCTGGATTTTGAGCTAGATAAAAAACAAATGATTTCTAAGGATTTTATTTCATCTTTTGGCAACGGAGTGCGAGTCAGATCGCAAAACACATGCCTTATGAAAATGACCAAGGCAGTTTGCACAAACAGCAGCATCTGGGGGTCTATAGTGGCCACTTTTGATGAAACATCAGATGTTTCATATATTATTAGAAGCACTTGATGTTGATGAAACTCTTCATAAATGCTTCATATTCTTCATATAATTATGCTTCATACTCCTATAATCCATACCCATATTATAAATGTGAATGTGTGTTTGTTTGTTTGTTTGTCTTGCTTTCACGTCAAAACAGAGAGACGGATTGACGTGATTTTAAGTGTGGAGATATTTGGAGGGCTGGAAAGTGACATAGGCTACTTTTTTTTTCAGTCAGACTGAAAAGAGACGGCATTATAGTTCATTTCATATTGCGATTCTGCAATAGCGACCTTTTTAAGCCCGCTGGATCTGGATCGAATCCAGCTCTAGATACAGATTCAGATCCAGCTCAAAATCCAGATGCAGATACAGATCCACTAGCTCCAGATCTAGATCTGGATTTTGGCTTTTGGATTTTGGCTCTACAGCTGGATTTGGATCTGGATCAGGATTTAGAGCTGGATTTGGCTCTCACTACGCTCGTGCGTCAAAACATCTCGTACGTAAATAGGTTACTTTCGTCTATTGTGATAAGTTTCATACTTAAATGAAGCATTTGGAAAGCATTTGCGGAGCACTAGCGGACGCCCGCGGCTTCGCCCGCGTGGACTACTACTTTTTAATCCCAAGGGAAACATGCATTTTTTTCGGCATAAAAAGTAGCCTATGTTGCTCTCCAGCCCTCCAACTATCTCCACACTAAAAATCACGTCAATCCGTCTCTCTGTTTTGACGTGAAAGCAGGACAAACAAACAAACAAACACACATTCACATTTATAATATGGGTATGGATTATACAAGTATGAAGCATATATGAAGAATATGAAGCATTTATGAAGCGTTTCATCAACATCAAGTGCTTCTAATAATATATGAAACATCTGATGTTTCATCAAAAGTGGCCACTTTAGACCCCCAGATGCTGCTGTTTGTGCAAACTGCCTTGGTCATTTTCATAAGGCATGTGTTTCGCGATCTGACTCGCACTCCGTTGCCAAAAGATGAAATAAAATCCTCAGAAATCGTTTGTTTTTTATTTTTTTCAAACGCTCCTGTACATTTTCCTCCATCGATTTTCTAACAAATAATTATATGCAATGAAAAGTCACATTATTCTCCTTAGTTTAAAACTATTTTGGTTAATGTCTGCCACTTTTCGCAAAGCGGGTCAGATATGCCCGATGACCTTTGGCTCGCTTCGCTCGCATTTAACTTCATAAGTAAGGTATATTGCAAATAAAGTGAGTAAAGTCTAACCACAGAATAAGAACCTATAAGCAGCGAGTTTTTCTTTGATCACCGCAAACAAAATCTAGTGTCACAATGTTGCGTTTGTTTTAAAAAATTCGGCTCGCTTTGCTCGCATTTAACTTCATGAGTAGGGTATATTACCAGTAAAGTGAGTAAAGTCTAACCACAGAATAAGAACCTATAAGCAGCGAGTTTTTTCTTTGATCACCGCAAACAAAATCTAGTGTCACATGTTGCATTTGTCTTAAAAAATTCGGCTCGCTTCGCTCGCATTTTACTTCATGAGTAAGGTATATTGCGAGTGAAATGTGAGTAAAGTCTAACCACAGAATAAGCACCTATAGCAGAGAGTTTTTTCTTTGACCACCGCAAACAAAATCTAGTGTCATAATGTTGCGTTTGTTTTAAAAAATTCGGCTCTTTTGCTCGCATTTAACTTCATGAGTAAGGTATATTACGAGTAAAGAGAGTAAAGTCTAACCACAGAATAAGAACCTATAGCAGCGAGTTTTTTCTTTGATCACCGCAAACAAAATCAAGTGTCACATGTTGCGTTTCTCTTAACAAATTCGGCTCGCTTCGCTCGCAAATGCGCTCGCAATATAACTCGCACGCAGTATACCTTACTTATGAAGTTAAATAACTTCATGAGTAAGGTATATTGCGAGTAAATTGAGTAAAGCCACAGAATAAGAACCTATAGCAGCGAGTTTTTTTTGATCAAAAATCAAGTGTCACATATTGCGTTTGTCTTAAAAAATTCGGCTCGCTTCTCTCGCATTTAACTTCATGAGTACGGTATATTACGGGTAAAGTGAGTGAAGGCTAACTACAGAATAAGAAACTATAAGCAGTGAATTTTTCTTTGATCACCGCAAACAAAATCTAGTGTCACATGTTGCATTTGTCTTAAAAAATTCGGCTCGCTTCGCTCGCATTTTACTTCATGAGTAAGGTACATTGCGAGTGAAATGTGAGTAAAGTCTAACCACAGAATAAGCACCTATAGCAGCGAGTTTTTCTTTGATCACCGCAAACAAAATCAAGTGTCACATATTGCGTTTGTCTTAAAAAATTCGGCTCGCTTCGCTCGCATTTAACTTCATGAGTACGGTATATTACGGGTAAAGTGAGTGAAGGCTAACTACAGAATAAGAAACTATAAGCAGTGAATTTTTCTTTGATCACCGCAAACAAAATCTAGTGTCACATGTTGCATTTGTCTTAAAAAATTCGGCTCGCTTCGCTCGCATTTTACTTCATGAGTACGGTATATTACGGGTAAACTGAGTGAAGGCTAACTACAGAATAAGAAACTATAAGCAGCGAATTTTTTCTTTGATCATCGCAAACAAAATCTAGTGTCACATGTTGCAAAAATTCGGCTCGCTTCGCTCGCATTTAACTCTATGAGTAAGGTATATTGCAAGCAATGTGAGTTATAGTGAGCGCAGAGTACCTACAATAACCGACAAGCAGCGAGTCTTTGAGCACTGCAGACTTATGCCGCTAAGTTTCAAGCTCGTTAGTAGGTATCTACTAGGATTTTACCACATTTAGGAATTCGAAAAATCGTCAACTAAATAATCCAAGAATGTGCGGCCCGCAGTGATACCTCACATTGTCGTATGCGGCCCTTGACCAGAAAAGTGTGACGACCACTGCTCTAGGGGAAATTAGGGTTAGTAGCAATAGCGAAAAACACTCAAAGGAGTCTCGTAACCGATTTTGATAAAAAGTGAAACTGCATCTGCAACTGCGAGAATGTTTTGATTCCGCGTATCCCGATGTACGCACCGGAAAACAAAACAAAAACAGAAAGCTTTAAATTGAATAAACGCTAAGCTATCTTCCGTGTAAAATTAAATAACAGACATTAAATTCAATAAAATTACAAGCAAGTTTCATTAACCAATTCTTGATCTCAATGATCACAAATGACAAACATTTGTGTGATGAACATAGATGTTTGTTCGGTGTTATAAAGTATTATAAGTATGTATTTAATATATTCTATCAGTTATCGTTCCCATAGTACAAGCTCTGCTTAGTTTGGGGCTAGATGGCGCTATGTGAAATGTCCAACAACATTTTTTATTTATTTATTTAATGATCTGAATTTGAGTGTGGAGGTTGATTATGATTGATTATCGCTGATCAAAAGTTATAATCAAATATATTAAAGGTGACAACGAAGCACCACCGTGTTATCTAGTTAGTTACAAAATAAGGCAATCAATTAATTATTATGAAGAACAAAAATATACCTACCATGTCATTTATGAAAGTTGTGGCGTCAATACCTCTTGTTTGGCCGATGAGTTTGTCAGTGACAACATGAACAGAATATCTGATTTTCACTTCGAAAATGAGCCAACAGTGCGTAGAATTAGAGTAGCCACAAAACAAAAAAAAACAAAAAAATCTATTTATTCACTAATAATAAATATTTATTTCAAACTCGTGCATATACTTGGCTGCGTGGATTTCGGATTCTTCGAGCACAACTCCTCTAGACAAAGAATGTTCTGGAAGCTTATCACGATTGCGCAATTTATCGTATACTGTGGCTTTGACTTTTATCTTTTAAAATTTGTAACGTCTCCTTTTCACATTATATCAAACTCTATACTTATGATTAACTACATCGTTATAGTTTTGTGTTTGATTCGAATGAACTATAATAAAACATTCTACTCGGTCTTATTAAACTTGGAAAAGATTGATCTGAAGTTAAAAGTTGATTTGTCACACAAAACGAATAAAGTAATGTGTTTAGTTACTTTTTCGCATGCTGGTTTCAGATTTTTGACGCTTTTAGCCTTTTGTATGAAGTTTCAGATGTGTTTCCATACTATTCAGATCCATCATTTTTTTTTATATTTCCAGCATTTAGTACTGATCTCCTATTCTTTCATATTTTTTTCGATTAATTGTCGTCTAAAAAAACTTATATCGGTTTTGGAAGATGATTCAGATTATTCTGCATTACATGGAATATACAAGTCTATTGTAGACCTGGCTGAGTCACAAGCAACTGCATTTAGTCCAATGGTGAGTTTAGACCTAATACTTTTAAATAAATAGTTTTTAATAAAAAAGCGTTCAAAAGTATATTTTAGTAACATGATGAAAAATGACAATGAAATTCGTCTTAAAAAATTTTTAGAGTAATTTGAGTCTGGCTCTTAACTTATAAGTCTTGTTTGAACTTAATAGTTGCTACCTACTTGCCAAAATACGAATTTATTCAAAATACTCGATAGAATTTATTGCCAAACAGTTTTATTGAGTCATGCCCAGATTTTTCCCACACCTTATGGTATTTTGAAACGATATTCCACGTAGTTATTGATAAACAAAAACACCGAGGCTTCTCTTCAAAAAATATTTTTATTTTCCAATAATCATCAATTTCGATCAAATTCGTCGCTTCATGCCGTTCTCTTCATTCTCGCTACATGTTATTATTTTGTGTCATGACACGCTCACGTTGCTAGTTGGGTTATCTGTTCCTTATTAAGAAAAATGGTAAAAATTTAGTATTAAGAAGCAGGATTTTGGGGGAGGGAGTGAGGGGGGAGGGGGGGGGGGGAGGGTTCCCCCTCCCCCTTGGTACCACTCCCATTACAAGGTAACGCACCGTTCTGGAGATAATCAAATTTTTGTTTTTATATACAAACTGGTAAAAATGGTAAAAATTTAGTATTCGTTAACAGTATTTGGGGGGGGGGGAGGGTGGGAGGGATCCCCCCCCCCAAATACCAGTTTTGTGCGACCAGATTTTGTGGGTGGGCTCGCTTCGCTCGCTTTTTTATATACAAACCTAACCTAACCTACAGGTGCCCCGTGTCGGATCTGATTTAGTTTCTCTTTTAGATGTGATGGGGGTTTGTGCCACCAGATTTAGTGGGTGGTCTCGCTTCGCTCGCTTTTTTATATACAAACCTAACCTAACCTACAGGGTGCCCCGTGTCGGATCTGATTTAGTTTCTCTTTTAGATGTTATGGGGTTTGTGCTACCAGATTTTGTGGGTGGGCTCGCTTCGCTCGCTTTTTTATACAGGGTGTGGCAAATTCTTGGTCACTGAAGGGTAGCTACCTTTTCTCTTGTAGTTAGAAAGTTTTGTTCTTAGAAAACTTCAGTTTTATTTTGAAGAAAAAAATAATTGCATTTTTAGATTTTTGAAAAAAAGTACAGTTAGCCTAAAAAATTACTTTTGTCAAAAAAAAACAAGTTGGTCTTAATCGACTCTATTTCCCACCAGGAACACTTCTCCCAAAGTAACTTACCAAATCAAATCGTAAGTTTTTGCAATAATTCAAAAAAACACATCCCATACATTTTCTATGAAATTAGTAGGTAGTTGTAAACATTATAGTGCCACTTATTCGATCGTTCTTAATTTAATTTCGTAACTGCTCCGGCAAGCTGGGAGGCTATTGTAAAGCACGTATTTAAATTTAGAACAAAGTGCTTCCCTGCAGATGTACAAATGGTATGCTCCATGCATACCATTCTCTCTTGGGGCTCTGTCTGAAGTGCCTAAGGCTTTACAATATCCTCCCAGCATGCCAAAGCAGTTACGAATTTAAATTAATAACCATCGAATAAATGGCACTATAATGTTTACAACCACTAATTTCATAGAAAATGTATGGGATGTGTTTTTTTGAATTATTGCAAAAACTTACGATTTGATTTGGTAAGTTACTTTGGGAGAAGTGTTCCTGGTGGGAAATAGAGTCGATTAAGACCAACTTGTTTTTTTTTACAAATGTAATTTTTTAGGCTAACTGTACTTTTTTTCAAAAATCTAAAAATGCAATTATTTTTTTCTTCAAAATAAAACTGAAGTTTCCTAAGAACAAAACTTTCTAACTACAAGAGAAAAGGTAGCTACCCTTCAGTAGGGAGCTGATCGAAGAGAAGCGTCACCCGAGATCTGAGTGTCAATTCTACTAGATGACAACGTCAATCATTCCGCTGCGTTTTGTTTCGATCTCTTAAATGTCAGCCATTTGGTGAATAGTAGAATGGCTTTTAAATAATTTGTTCTGCCAAAGTCCAAACCTTAGCTAAAACGTCACCACAACTGAGTCGTTTGTCATAAGTAGAATAGGAAACAGTCGAAAATCTAAGGTTTAGTTGAGGTTTTGCTTGTGGTTCATAAAAAAATTTGTAGTAGAATTGTCACCCTGGCATATTTGGCTCAACGGATCAGTATTGCCATTCAATTATTTAATTCTCACTCTTCCGACTAGTAGTGACGTTGAGCTATCTGTTAATCATTTTAAACGATCTACAGATATCATGATGGTTGCTAGCCCAAAGCCTGACTTATAAATAAATGAAAATATTGTTTTTTTTTTTTTGTTTTAGTTTCTACTTGCACTCATCTACAGCGTAACTCAGGTTATGTTCAACATTAATAACACACTGTATTCAGGAAATAGCTTTAGTTGGACTGTAAGTATTTTTGTTTACATAATTATGATTATTGAAATAAAAAATTGGGCTTTATTTTGAGAATCTTACGATTTGCTAAATATATTATGTTCTGCTATACAGGGAGGCTAAAACGGTCACTTTTGGTGTTTCATAGTATGTTTCATAATTATATGGTTACATGCACTAAATGAAACATAATTATGATTCACATATTATTATGTTTCATTATTAAACATCAAAGTGGCCACTAGATATAGATAGAATAGAATAGAATATTACTTTTTTGTACCTACACCATAAAAATTCAAAAATACGACTTAATTAAAAAAACTGTGTAACAATGGGCGACCTTATCGCTAAAAGCGACCTCTTCTAGGTAACCTTTGGATGGACAGGATAAAAATGAACTATTAATGTCGGTGGCATACATAAAAATATTATTTAGCAATTAGGTTTACATACTTGCCCGGATAAAAAGTAGCATATATGTGTTATTCCAGGTCATAAACGATGTATATGTATTCCAAGTTTCATTCCAATCCATTCAGTAGTTTTACAAACTGTTACAAAAGAGTTACAAAAGAGTTACAAACATCCATACTTCCATACACCCTCACAAACTTTCGCATTTATAATATTAGTAGGATAATAACTTAAGATTTACTCAATATACTGTAATCTTATTAAAATACTGTAATCTTAGTAAACTATGTATTTGTGAACGTGGTTATTAAACAGGCTTTTATTTTTTTTTTTGCATTTCAGTTATTGCTTAAGGTACTGATTTTTATATACGCAGAGGTATTACAATGTTTACTGCTCGTGTTGGCGCCGGCGCTTTGTGCGGGTGCACTTGCTTCGCAGACTACTCAATTGCAGATTATTCTTCACGAAAAACTGTTGCATGTACAAGGTAATAATCTTTATTAAGGTTCTACATATTCGTAATCCTATCCACAGTAACATGTGTAACAGTAACAGCTTCATGTGAAACAGACTATGGCAATTCATCTAACAAACTTTTTATCAACCAAAGTAGAATGTCAACTTAGATTTCGTTTCGTTTCCTAATCTCCTTATCCTCCTATAATATTAGTGTGATGATTAGTAGCTTATGTGTTGCAGACGCAACCAAAGCTTGGGAGATCGAGCGGTTCATCCTCTACGTGCAGGAGCGCGACTGCCTGCTCCGAGTCTACCAGCTGATCCCTCTGGACGCCAGCCTCATCGGGATTGTCATCAACTTCTGCGTCACCTATCTCATTGTCATCATACAGTTCTCTAACAAAAGCGGCTCTTAAAACCAAATTAAAATTTAAGTATTTTTTGGAGAATCCTCTAAGTGTGTATTTCATAGCACATATTTCAGCGCTGTCCCATCCATTCTTACCCAGGACCATGGAGCGACCATGAAAACCTACCTCCTGAGACAGTTGCTTGGCTTGGCGCACTGAGCATTGACCTGTGACTATTATATTGGGTGTTATTTTTAGTTTAGTTGTTTTTAGTTTTTATAGGAATTTAGGTTTATATAATCTTAATTTTATTTAACATAAGAGTATTTATAAGTAACCTATGTAAGTCATACGATTAAATAAATAAATAGTTAGATTATGATGTAAGAATAAGTGTCTTTCGATTGTCAGTTTATAAAATCAAAAATTGTAAAAAAATGTTTTGTCAGCATCGCACGCGCAGCACGAGCCGCGTTTAGATTTCGTCGTAAGAAATCATTATCGCGTCATAAAATGTTGAAGGTATCCAGTGCGTGCGGCGCGTACAATGCTTACAAATGTTTCAGCTTTCATGTATTAATTGAAATGTGTGATTTCAATTGATTTTTTACGTGCGAGTAAATATTTACATGAGTGTAAGGCACTGCACACTGTGTGAATTTAAAGTAAAGAGTGAGCATTGTGTTAAGGCCGATTAAGCTAAGAGGATAGTTTTAGTGCTGGGCAAGTCTACTCCATCTTCACAGTTTCTCGCGTTTTCTCCAATTCCAATCATCAAATTAGTTATTAAATAATATTTCTTAGGCATTGAGAGTGTGGAAATTTCTTACAGTGCCATCTAGTTCTAAATTAAGCAACATATGGACTAGAAACTTGTAGAACAAACTGATAAAATAGACACAATTTTTTTTTTTGTAAATAAATGTGCACACCCGGGCACAGAACATCTATGTTCTCATGAGAATCGAGTATATTGTCTCTAGTTGATAAATTGATTTGCAAAGCTTAAAATATAGATAAAGGAAGTGTAATAATGTATGTGCTTGGTTAAATAAAACAGTATGATTCAAACTACACATTTTATTTTATTCCCATTTTAATTGATTTTTTTCACAAGGCACTTATAACAAACGCTTGACGTAAATTATTACTCAGTTTATACGAGTATAACAAATAGCCTGATATTATATTATAAATTAAATACTGTAACTCACTACTAGATCAAACGCTGACTTGTATAAATCTGCTAATTCAATAATAGTTTTAAATAAATTACCTAGCATACAAGATAAATCTGACTGCGCATGCGCAGCCTCTAGAAAGGATCCTAGTTTCTCTAACCGATAACTCAGAGCACAATATACAAAATTGTAGATACTTAATTAATATTAAATCGAAAGAAATCATGAATGATGTCATAATCATTGAGAACTTATAGTTGAAAAACAACTATCATCTAATTTGCAATATAAATAAGTTACATTACATTTATTACACACAACTAAGACGAAACCAAAAAATATATGTTGGTCAAAAATATACGAAGCATCATTCACGTGCATGTTTTCATCTACTAGTGCCATATTATTTTAAAACTTAGGTACGTACATACAGTAACATCAGGCTTAGACATAACTAATATTATTACAAACGAAGGATACAGGGGAAGAAAGATCATTGTCATAGTCAACTCATTTTGAGAAAATGATCAAACAAAGATTGACAATGTTCTACTTTTCCTACAGCCATACAATCTTTTTTTGAGCCTTACGTTGACACTGATCGTTTTTAGCGTTATTGGAGTATAGGGCCAAATGCTTCTTTTAATTTTCTAGGAAATGGCATTTTTAACTCAATACCGCAAAAAACTGACAATGATCTTTCTTCCCCTGTACCCTTCAAATGTTACATTTCGCAAACAGAAAAAACTGTAAAAAAAACATGGCAGTTGAGCTTCCAAAAGTTTCAAATATAATAAAGCAGACACCAGCTGAAATAAAACCACGCATAAGGCTACGTTCAGATGACAAGCGTTCACAATGACAAGCGCGTTTCGATAACGCGCGTTTACAACTACATACTTTTTATTCAGGCTGTACACATGCTAGCGCGCGTTTTAATAACGCGCGCGTTGACGCTGCGCTAGCGCTCGACTGTTGTCAACGCGCGTCAACGCGCGCTTTGAGATCATTGGTTTTCTATGTTTCCGTTCAGTTGAGCGCGCGCTTTCGACGCGGATATACACATTTTAGGGACCAGTTCGTTCAGAAATCGTCCGAAATGGCCGCGACAACGCGCGTTCAACGCCTGACAAGCGCGTGTCATGTGAACACTATACAAAAATTTAGCGCGCGTTCAGCGCGCGTTAAACGCTTGTCATCTGAACGTAGCCTTATGGTGATTGATTTCCAGAATGTTCTACGTTTGATAGATTTGTCCTCGAAAAATACAAAATCCAAGCAGATTAATAACATAAACAATTCGATGAACTTTATTATTTTAGAATACTTACATAGTTTTGTGCGGTGTATTACGTTTATTATTTGCTCTGGAGCCATGTTTGAATATTTTTGTTGTGGACACAAGCTTTGCGGAACGATTCCACCATGTTCCCCAAATTCACGTCGGGGTTTGGGGAACATGGTGGAATCGTCCCCTGAAGTGGTCGCCAGTTCGGGGAACACGGTGGAATCGTTCCCTAAAGGCAGAGTAGGTGGTTCCTCTGCAACGGGCCGGTCCATCTGGGCCACTTGCCCATGGTCTTTCGACCGACAGTTCTTGTATATCGCTCCAGAAATTACCGTTTGTGCGATCTAGACATGTTGATGTTGTATGGCGCCATCTCCGTTGAATCTCGTAGTGCGTAGCATGTCTATGTAGTTCATCTAGCGACAGGTAGATGTCACTACAAGCTTAAAAGAAAATGTGCTTTATCATGCCAGCACGATGTAGATGTTTCGTAGGGATTGATTGAATTAGCTTTAGTAGCATCTGAATACGGTTTCCAATAATTTGATTATAAAACTACTTTTTATAATTATAATAATGTTGCGTCTTTCTTTCGTCTTTTTTTATAATCATACAATACAATATTTTATACAATATTAGTCATAAGTCACTGTCTTTGTAGGTAGGTAGATAGTTTATTAATAAAGATACTTAATCAACATTATGCCTTTTTACTATGATAATTAATTTTAACCGATAACGTCTACTACTAGTCAAAAAAATATGTCAGATCTCAGGTACCTAGGTACCTAATAGTGTAATAAAAGCCATGTCCGATCCATGAGGGTGTTATATAGGTAATATAGGTATCGAGAGTAAGTTCAACAAATAGTACCTAGGTTTTTTTTTTTGCTTAAATCAGAAAACACAGAAGCCCGAACAAACACTTTATTTCACACCGTGCCATATGCTTTCTTAACGCATGAATGATCTCAAAACAATATTTTAAGGGCTTTAACACAAAACTGCAAATCGGTGAATTCAAAGTGGTAGGTTACCTTATTGAATAAATGAATTTGACTTTGACTTTGACTTTGGCGTGATGCGAATTCGCAACGCCAGAAAACTGACTACGCTTTATCTGTATATACTGTAGATATTATCTGAGATGCGACGACGCATCACAGTTTTGTGTGCAAGCCCTAAATAACAAAAAGCATGTACCAACAGCATAATATTATCCACACAAAACTACATTTACATACCAATATGTAGATGTAAAAGAAAGTCTCACACCTTTTTTATGATTAGTTAGTATCATTCACATTTATTTCGTTCTCAAGCTCAAAGAGTAAAATTACTCCTGACGTGGCCTCAACTACATTTTCTTTATAATCACAAAAGTATCACGAATACTTTTTTCTTCCAACGTCAAAGATCGATAGGTACTTTAATCAATCTGAATCTAGTTTCATTTAACTTAAAATGTGAGATATCTATAAAAAAGGTGCAAATTTGAATTTTCACAAAATATCACACAGAAACTTCGAATTGTGAAAGCTACTTCAAAATATTATTTTGAGTTTCCAACATCACTATTTGTTAGAGAACTGTATGATAACTATGAGGTAGGTGACGCAGAAGTTGATGACCATCCCGATGAGGCTGGCGTCCAGAGGGATCAGCTGGTAGACCCGGAACCGGCAGTCGCGCTCCTGCACGTAGAGGATGAACCGCTCGATCTCCCGAGCTTTGGACTCGTCTGGAACACACAACACTTAAATAACCTGAGTCACTCAAAAGAAAACCTTAATTGACTTTACTAAGGCTTAAAGGAAACATGGAAAAGCAAATTTAAATTAGTTTTTGATCCATAAACGCAAGCGAAGAAACAAAGAAAGAGCAAATAGAGAAGGTATCTTTGGAACCTTTTTATGATCTTCCTTGTCGTACCTACCTAGAACATGTAAGAATTTGTCGTGCAGAACTATTCGCATTCGACTTGTCTGTGACGCAAGCGTCCCCGCACAAAGCGCTGGTGCGAACATGAGCAGCATATATGAGAAAACCTGCATACAATTCAAAAGGAACGCCTCGAAAATGTCCTGTAAAAAAAGTATAATTTTAAAAATAGTAGTAGGTACATGTGACAGACGAGCGACGCTTAATGAGTGTGGAAGTGCCGAAGTGAATCATTTACCGCCGCACAGTGGACGGAATTTCGAGCCTGCCTTTCATAGGATTTTTGAAAAATAAAATCCTCTTTTTTTGATTTTTAAAGTATACAGTTTGGTTGTAAATGTCATAAAATGTAATAATCTAGTAGTCCCGTGGTTTTATTTTGTATAAACACCGTAAAATATGAGTTTGTACATTTAAAATGTATGGAAATGGAATTGGTTTTCCCCATAACTTATTCTGGTCTTCCATTGTAAAGCTGGAACTTTCAGGTATTGTTGCCGAGCCTCTAAGGAAGCCATACAATCTTTGACCTTGATCCAGAGTTGTCCGTCAAAAGAGATATGAATTAATTAAAAAAGTACGTTTGGCCTATATTGTTATACGAGGTAAAGTATCGCAAATAATGAGATTAAAATTTTATTTTTGTCTAGTTTTGTTACCTGATGGATAATGAATGACTCTAAATAACTTTTGACCTTTACCAAGAACGTCCTTATTCATAACCTTTGAATTTATTGAAAATAAGTATTTTGAAAATATAGTCATGTTAATAATAGTTTTAACAAAGCTGGAATTGTCAGGTATTGTTACCGAGCCCATAAGGAAGCCATATAAACTTTGAACTTGATCCAGACGGTCCTGTTTAGGAGATATGAATTAGTTAAAAATGCACGTTTGGCCGATATTTGTCATAGGTACGAGGTAAAGTACC
Source organism: Camptogramma bilineatum (assembly GCA_958496255.1). Classification (NCBI taxonomy): domain Eukaryota; kingdom Metazoa; phylum Arthropoda; class Insecta; order Lepidoptera; family Geometridae; genus Camptogramma; species Camptogramma bilineatum. Next base: position 10,934,131 of record OY292468.1, on the reverse strand, counting down.
GCAAATAATGAGATTAAAATTTTATTTTTGTCTAGTTTTGTTACCTGATGGATAATTAATGACTCTAAATAACTTTTGACCTTTACCAAAAACGTCCCTATTCAAAAAGTATAAATTTATTCAAAATAAGTACCGATTTTGAAAATATAGTCATGTTAATAATAGTGTTAACAAAGCTGGAATTGTCAGGTATTGTTACCGAGCCCATAAGGAAGCCATTATGTATGACATTTGAACTTGATCCAGATTGGTCAAAGATATGAATTGATTAAAAATGCATGTTTGGCCGATATTTGTCATAGGTACGAGGTAAAGTATCGCAAATAATAAGATTATTTTTTTAATTTTTGCCTAGTTTTGTTACCTGATGGATTAGGAATGACTCTAAATAACTTTTGACCTTTACCAAAAACGTTCCTATTCAGAACGTAAGAATTTAATGTAAATAAATATTTTTAAAATATAGTCTTATTAATAATAGTTTCATCAAAACATGAACATTGAATTGAATCACTATGAAGTCTTCAATTACCTACCTACCTATTTTTATAGTTTGACAGGCTAGTCACTGCCTGTCCTCAATGTCCATTGTTCTTCCACAGATGTGGCCAAATATTTTAGTTTTGCTAATTAGGTTCTTTGTTTGTCGGAAAATGGGTACCTAGGTACCTACCTGAGAGCAGTTAGCGAATTTCAGGAGGACTTATCATGATAATTAGGAAACTATCTACATTAACAATAAAATTTGCAGAACAAATGGTACCTACCTGATCTCAGATAGTTAGGTAAATACCCATTTTATGACAAACAAAGAACCTTATTAGCAAAACCAAAATATTTGGTCACACTTGTGGAAGAACAATATAATTATTGATAATGGGGACTGGTACTGAGTGACTAACCTGTCAAATTAGAATAATGTAGATAGGTAACGTGCCTACAAAAACAATAAAATTCGCAGAATAAAATGGTAACTGCTCTCAGGTAGGTACCTAGGTATCCATTTTCCGACAAACAAATAACCTAATTAGCAAAACTAAAATATTTGGCCACATCTGTGGAAGAACAATGGACATTGAGTACAGGCAGTGACTAGCCTGTCAAACTATAAAAATAAGTAGGTAGGTAATTGAAGACTTCATAGTGATTCAATTCAATGTTCAGGTTTGGATGAAACTATTATTAATAAGACTATATTTTCAAAATATTTATTTTCAATAAAATTCTTACGTTCTGAATAGGGACGTTTTTGGTAAAGGTCAAAAGTTATTTAGAGTCATTCCTTATCCATCAGGTAACAAAACTAGGCAAAAATTAAAAAAATAATCTTATTATTTGCGATACTTTACCTCGTACCTATGACAAATATCGGCCAAACATGCATTTTTAATCAATTCATATCTTTGACCAATCTGGATCAAGTTCAAATGTCATACATAATGGCTTCCTTATGGGCTCAGTAACAATACCTGACAGTTCCAGCTTTGTTAACACTATTATTAACATGACTATATTTTCAAAATAGGAACTTATTTTCAATAAAATCATACATTCTGAATAGGGACGTTTTTAGTAAAGGTCAAAAGTTATTTAGAGTCATTAATTATCCATCAGGTAACAAAACTAGACAAAAATAAAATTTTAATCTCATTATTTGCGGTACTTTTCCTCGTACCTATGACAAATATCGGCCAAACGTGCATTTTTATCTAATTCATATCTCCTAAACAGGACTCTCTGGATCACGTTCAAAGTTTATATGGCTTCCTTATGGGCTCGGTAACAATACTTGACAGTTCCAGCTTTGTTATAACAATTATTAACATGACTATATTTTCAAAATACTTATTTTCAATAAATTCAAAGGTTATGAATAAGGACGTTCTTGGTAAAGGTCAAAAGTTATTTAGAGTCATTCATTATCCATCAGGTAACAAAACTAGACAAAAATAAAATTTTAATCTCATTATTTGCGATACTTTACCTCGTATAACAATATAGGCCAAACGTACTTTTTTAATTAATTTATATCTCTTTTGACGGACAACTCTGGATCAAGGTCAAAGATTGTATGGCTTCCTTAGAGGCTCGGCAACAATACCTGAAAGTTCCAGCTTTACAATGCAAGACCAGAATAAGTTATGGGGAAAACCAATTCCATTTCCATACATTTTAAATGTACAAACTCATATTTTACGGTGTTTATACAAAATAAAACCACGGGACTACTAGATTATTACATTTTATGACATTTACAACCAAACTGTATACTTTAAACATAAAAAAAAAGGATTTTATTTTTCAAAAATCCTATGAAAGGCAGGCTCGAAATTCCGTCCACTGTGCGCCGGTTCCTAGAGGTTTAGATAAATCCAATAGCATCTAATAGCCAAAGATATTAGGTCCACCAGACGTTACTTATTTTCTTACTCATGAAATGTGTTGGATAAGGTAGTGCTGATATGTACTTTGAGTGAATGCATACTACAGCTTGGACCGACGACGGCTTATTTATACATAAGTCGTTGGCCCAAGCTTGAAAGTATGTATCTATGTATTTATAGCGTGTATCTATACGCGGTCCATTTGGAGCCACTTCCGATTGCTCAAGATCAGTTTCATCACTGGTGTTGCTTATTTATGTTATTAGATGTTTGACTGAAAAAACTATCTTCTCTTCTGCAATGTAAGGGATTGCCCCTTGTCAGCATAATTGATGCCTCTTTCTCAACGAAGCTCTTTCCATGGTAGCTTCCTTGACCTCCTTATACGATATGACAGCAACGTTCTCATTCATTTGGCTCATGTAGTCTAATCTTCGGTCTTCGGTAGAATAAAAATTCCTTGCAAACGAGTCATCGTATAAATCAACAAAAAGTATAGGTACTTACAGTCTCTATGATTGATTGGTCAGGTATTACAGAGACATAAATCATCAACATAGCATGGGGTATGTGGAAGAGAAGTGAAGATACAAACTGAAATACACAATGAAAGTATATACTACGTAGGTATGCATTTTTATCCTACATTAATTCATTGGAAATGAGAAATTTTTGTAATGAATCACGCCTAAAATTTTGTAATGAAAAATTCAAACGAGACGTGAAATAAACTAGGGTTAATCTATACTTGTACTTACTATACTATTACTATTTACTATTTATTAATAAAGCGGAAGAGTTTGTTTGTTTGTTTCTTAGGAACTACAAGTTTGATTTGAAGAATTATTTTTGCATTTGATATTACTTAACTCTTGAAGAAGGCTATAGGCTACTTTTCATCATCATCATCACCATATATCATCACCATGGGGGCAACGCCGCGAGGACCCTGGTAGTATTAAATAAAAGCTTTTAAAACCAGACAGGAAACAACTTTCTAATAAGATAAGATAAGATAAGAAAAGATAACATTTATTTGGTATAATACACACAGGAAAATAGCTACATAATACTTAAAACAAACAAAAGACGCAGGTAGATACTTGGATCAACAAACAAGTAAATGAGTAGGTACCTATAGGTGAAACCTAGGTGCTGAAAACACAAACAGACTGACAGGTAGGTACCTAGGAAGGAAAGAAACAAATATCTACATTCTACCTATAAAATTTATCTACCTAGCTGACGGAATAAATATCTAGCCCCTCCCCTGTGCGTGGTATTGACCAAACAGGTCAGCCTCAGCATTAATGCTACTCCAATAAAATGGAAGTAGAGCTGGTTTTCAGACTAAACCTTGACCGGTGTGACGTAACAAGCGGAAAACATACACGACAAACTAAAATTTAATAATAATAAAAGTGACGTGTAGGTAAGGTATACAACATTCAATTATGTATTTAGATTATTTCTGAGAGAGATATATACCCTCTATATATAGGTATAATACTTAACAAAAATGTACTTAAATTGAAACATACCATATTATCAAATGTAGTTTTTTGTGCCTCCGCTAAGTCTACAGTCGACTTGTATACTCTTTGGAATAAAGGACAATTCGACCCCAACGAATCAGTTTTCAATATCGATATAAGTTTTTTGAGTCGATAGTTAATTAAAATAAATATGTATGAATAGGTGACGAGTACCGAATGTTGTATGAAAGTTATTGTATTATATTTAAAAACTGAAAAGTTGCACAAACCACATAAACAATAGCTACAAAGAAACAAAATCTGTACTCCAATATGCAGAGTAATACTAGCGATTACTATAATTTCAGTAAGAAACGACGAATCAATAAGTAACAAAGAATCAATTTTTTTTAGATCTAACAAGACCGAATACAATGTTTTATTGTTACTTCTGAACATTAAACTCAAAAAATTCACGACATACAAATTTGTTAATAAAATAGCTGAGACCCAATAAGTAACAGAAAGTTTATATTCGTCTGGATTAAACCACAAGTTGGCAATGAAGTACACGATAAATTGAACGAGAGTGATTAGCTTCCAGAATACTCTTTGTTTGTAAGATTTGAGCTCGAAGAAGCCAAAATCCAAGCAACAAAATATACGCAACAGCTGATAATAAATCCTTATTATTCGAAAACACTTAGACATTGGAGGTTCTTCGTGTTTTGGGACTACATGAATACGACGAACTTTCGGTTGTTTCAAGTGAAAATCAGCTATTCTATCCATTTTGCTCATAGCACAACACACGACTTGACATCGACAGCACGACACACCTAATGAAAGTAATATGAATCTATATTTAGCTTTGATCATAATTAACTAATTGTTGTTTTTTTATTATCTGAATAGGTACTGAATAGGTATTTGTCCTCAATACATTCCGAAACCTTTGAAGACTGAGAATGAAACTTTGATAGAGTCTTTTGAAGACGCGACGGTCTCTATCCCAAAAAATCTATATAAAAAACAAACACGATTACGCTTTAAGCAACACGTTTATTTCACTCCGTGCCATACACTTTGTTGTGCAGAGAATTATCTTGAAAAAGTCTTGTGAATAATATAAATAAAGCAAAAACCCACCTACAAAAGTTAACATTTTCTTATCAGTCGCGCCACCAACAAAATAAACTTAAACGACACCAGGAGGGGCGCGAAAAAAATAGGAATGTACTAAATCGTCAACATTCCGTAGAAAATCTTCGAATCGGATCGAAGTGTAAATCGTCATGCTGGTGTCCGCTTGGTTGAGCAACCAAGCGGGATACCAGGTATATTTTGTTTGTGGTGGCACAACCATAGTGTCCCAGTGAGACATGGCCCTTAAACTAAATTATCGTACAACAATGAAGAAGTAAATTAAAAGTAAAAATATATTTACTGACAGCAAAAATCCTACTAATATTATAAAGGCGAAAGTTCGTGTGTGTGTATGTGTGTGTGTGTGTGTGTGTGTGTGTGTGCGTGTGTGTGAATGTTCGTTACCACGTATCTCTATAACTACTAAACGGATTTTGATTAAATTTTGAATGTAGTTTAGGTTCCTTTTATCCCGAAAAAATGTATTTAGATGATGCTGGAGTGAAATGTTCAGCATTATTTATCTATTATGTCGATTATGTCTTTGATCCATTCACACCATATTGCGTTCTTAGTACAAGCTCGCTGGTACTCTTGACCTGACCTTTCTCTAAAACTACAAAACTCTTTCATTGTGACCAATATGATATAATTATTTTTTAATTAAAATTAACGACTGATATCTAATCTTGCATTTTATCAAAAAATGTAGGTAACTAGTGACCATACTAAGTATGTAAGCTGGTGTGTAATGCACAAAATTGGTTGCAAATGTAATTATTTTGACTTTTGTTTTACAATGTGTCATTAAGGAACTTCGAACATTGTATCGATAGCTATTTAGCCTTCATCACTAGGTACTTTTAGCTCGAAAACTGTATGATAACAATGAGGTAGGTGACGCAGAAGTTGATGACCATCCCGATGAGGCTGGCGTCCAGAGGGATCAGCTGGTAGACCCGGAACCGGCAGTCGCGCTCCTGCACGTAGAGGATGAACCGCTCGATCTCCCGAGCTTTGGACTCGTCTAGAATATAGGAGAAACTCAAGTCATCCAAAAGAAAATTTTACGAGAACCACTACATTATGTAAATACATTATGTTTGTGTTTCAATCACGTCTCCCACAGAGAAATTAATACTACGTTTTAACGTCTCCACGTTTGTGTCTAATCGAACTCACTCAAAAAGTTTGATTTGATAGTTTATAAACTCCTTCGTCAATAGTTGAATATAATTTAAAAAAAAAAAACGATACAGACTCATGAAAGAGACATCTTTCGATCAAAGATCTTTCGTAATTCGTTTCGTTCTCAGTGACACTTTACAACATTTTTCAATTACTAGTATCTACCATGCTATCAAACAAAGATTGTTCTATTCATGTTATGTCTAAAACCACTACTCATACCTTGGACTTCGAAAAGTTTGTCATACAGAACAATTTGCACGTGTCTGGTCTGTGAAGCAAGCATCCCCGCAAAAAGCGCCGGCGCCAACACGAGCAGCAAACTCTCCGACAATGCCAAATAAGGCAAAATTTGAGAACTATACTTTATCTAAAACACAAATAGGTTTTTACAAACTATTTTAACACAAGTCTTTGGCCTTAAATTAATTCAAATAATCCTATAATTTACGGTTATTCTCTGCTGTTATACAAATCCTGACTCTATCATCAGATCAGTGTGATGATCATTTTTTTGGGACGTCGTGGAATGTTAAGATGGAATCAGGCGGTTCACTAAAGTGAAAGATCACTCGAATGAATGCTGGGGTTTTCTAAGACACTTTTATTCCATTTTATGTTCAGACAATATGTCACTTTGAGTCAAATATGTAAAACTAGCTGCTGCCCGCGGCTTCGCTCGCGTGGTACTCGGAAAAAAAGTAGCTTATGTTACTCTCCAGCCCTTCAACTATCTCTACACAAAAAATCACGTCAATCTGTCGCTCTGTTTTGACGTGAAAGCAAGACAAATAAACACACTTTTACATTTATAATATGGGTAAAAATGAACGGTCTGAAACGGTCGTCTGACAGGAGGTGGAATGGGATTTAAATTCGTTGACAACCCACAAACTCTCACGAGTGTCTCAGCAGTAGTCCTGCATGCAAGTGCTACACCCCGGTAACCGCACATCAGCTTGTGGACTTGTGACCTGGTGAAGGGGGACTTACACAAGCTGCTGAAGCAGAGACGCTTTGCTCGCTCGGTCAATAATCAAATATTTAGTTGCGATTCTTGCTGCAATTAATTCTTAATTCACTTTGTTAAACTTACCACGGCAGGAGGAAAAACTGCATAATATATCACCGCCATTACTTGAGGTACATTGAACAGAAGTGCAAATATAAACTGGAACCAGAAACAAAATATAAAGCAAAAAAATATATTATATATCATCGGTGCACCATAGGTTAAATAAATCTAGCAAGAATATGAACCGGAAAAGACTAATAATATAACACATTACTTTCGCGATCTATAGACATAAGTTGTATGTTTGTTCAAGTCAAATCTTGCTAGTTAAATTTGACCCATTTCCCAGTGTCCGTGGGACACTTATAAATTCTTACTGACAATGTAATATTAAGGTAATAACGAGCTGATCGGATGATGGAGTCACTGTTCAACGGAACTCCGCAGTAAATAAAATTTAAACACCCTTAACTAAGTTCATAAAAAATGACCAAAACCAGTCTGTTTCTGAGGAAGTCCCCAGATGGATAAATCACGGGCCGCAGCTACCTCATAATAGCAGCTACCTCAGCTAACTCAAAAAATTAACTTACTATTGGATCGAATGCAGCTTTTTGTGCCTCAGCCAGATCTACAATAGACTTGTATATACCATGAAATGTAGAACAATCTGAATCAGTTTCCAACATCGAAACAAGTTTTTTTAGTCGACAGTTAATTAAAAAGAATATTGTAGCATAAGACACGAGTAATGAATGTTGGACGAATACCGCAAAACTAAATGAAATAACGGCACGATCACAACTCGCATACACTACACAATGCGCTCCTAGCAAGGCAACCCTAAAACCGGTATGCAAACTATTAACTATGATCAAAATAACATAACTTTTATATGACAAATCATCTCGCATCTTTGAATCAATCATTTTCAAATCTAAAAAGAGCGAATGTAATGTTTTATTATTATTAATTTGGGCCAACGACAAAAAATTCCCGACGTAGTAAAACATTAGGAGAGCGCTTGTAATTAAAGCATAAGTAAAGTTCATATATAACTTGGCGACATGCAACCAGTTGACAACACAGTACGCGATTAATTGAACAAGCGAGATTAGTTTCCAGAATATTCTTTGTTTGTTGGATTTGTACTCGAAGAATCCGAAATCCATGCACGCAAATATATGCAAGAGCTTGTAGAAAATCTGTATTACTTGAAAGCATGTCGATTTCTGTTGCTCATTATGTTTTGAGGCTACCTTAATTCTATGCACCCTAGTTTCTGTTTCAAAAGGAAAATCAGCTATTCTATTCATGTCCTGGCAAGCACTTCAACCACACAAGTGATATCGACATTACAACAGCTATAGTAATGAAAAGTGTATTTTGGGTTATTTGAATTCATTAGGTACGTATCTAATGACTAATAGATTATATCACCACAATCGGCCATCTATAAGAGCTTACTTTTAATTATCTAAACCTAATAAAACTTGGTGTGATGAGTACTAACATTCAATAAAAAATAATCATCTAAGTGCTTTTCTGTTAGGTAGGTACTTGTACTGTTGTGTTGTTACCTCGAAAATTCGATGAGCTCTAAACGGTGAAAGAAAACATCGTGAGGGAACTAGCTTTCTAATGGCGGCGATGCGTTTGCAACCTGTTAAGCAGGGAATTCTAACTTCTGCATTACGTAAACATTTAAAATAAAATTAAAATAAAAAAATATTTATTTTCAAAAAGGTTTACAAGTGTGCTAATAAATACAATGCTGTTTGATATCATTTTGGCGCATAAACCTTATAGCATCTTTTACACAACTATCACCTCACTCTAACTAAGTTTTTTCACTTGTATGTATAGATTAGATTCTAATTTAACTCCATTGTAAATATTATATTCTAATCATTAGAATATAATATTTACAATGGAGTTGAATAGAGTTTAGACAATACAAAATTAAACTTTAATTAATTTTTTGCCATGTCCTGAATGACTTTATACAGGGTGTGGCAAATTCTTGGTCACTGAAGGGTAGCTACCTTTTCTCTTGTAGTTAGAAAGTTTTGTTCTTAGGAAACTTCAGTTTTATTTTGAAGAAAAAAATAATTGCATTTTTAGATTTTTGAAAAAAAGTATTGTTAGCCTAAAAAATTACATTTGTCAAAAAAAACAAGTTGGTCTTAATCGACTCTATTTCCCACCAGGAACACTTCTCCCAAAGTAACTTATCAAATCAAATCGTAAGTTTTTGGAATAATTCAAAAAAACACATCCCATACGTTTTCTATAAAATTAGGAGTTGTAAACATTACAGTGCCACTTATTCGATCGTTCTTAATTTAATTTCATAACTGCTCCGGCAAGCTGGGAGGCTATTGTAAAGCGCGTATTTAAATTTAGAACAAAGTGCTTCTCTGCAGATGTACAAATGGTATGCTCCATGCATACCATTCTCTCTTGTGGCTCTGTCTGAGGCGCCTAAGGCTTTACAATAGCCTCCCAGCATGCCGAAGCAGTTACGAATTTAAATTAAGAACGATCGAATAAGTGGCACTGTAATGTTTACAACTCCTAATTTCATAGAAAATGTATGGGATGTGTTTTTTTGAATTATTGCAAAAACTTACGATTTGATTTGAGAAGTTACTTTGGGAGAAGTGTTCCTGGTGGGAAATAGAGTCGATTAAGACCAACTTGTTTTTTTTGACAAATGTAACTTTTTAGGCTAACTGTACTTTTTTTCAAAAATCTAATAATGCAATTATTTTTTTCTTCAAAATAAAACTGAAGTTTCCTAAGAACAAAACTTTCTAACTACAAGAGAAAAGGTAGCTACCCTTCAGTGACCAAGAATTTGCCACACCCTGTATATTCAAGTAAATTTTTGGTTAAATTATACAAGTTTTAAATCTATAAAGTATTTTATTTCATTAGTTCTTTACAGAAACTATGTGGTCAAACAGTCGTGTGTCGCACACTAGTTTCCAAGGAATTTCAATTATTTATAAAACAAATATAAATATTGGTAGACTTTTCACACCTAGGGTGCGTTTCCACTTGTTGAGCGGAGTTGCGTGGAGTGTAGCTAAACGCTGCATGAAATAACCTTTGACACCTCACTAAAAAATCGTAACGCAACAAAAGGCACCCGGATTGATCAATTATCTCAGTGAAAACGCACCCTGACGTGAAAATGGTAAAAATGGCAATATAATTTCTACCTTATGGCTCTCCCCACATACGCAAATGATCAGCGCGCGTAGACAACTACAGGCGTATTCTCGTAGCGCGTGCCCAAAAAACCAACAAATCGCGGATCGCCGCGAAGCTCAGCGTTGCCATCAGCATAAACAGACGATGATAGGCGTACACAGGCGAATAAGCCCTCTACCACAATCGTGTCAACGTCTATCATCGGCGTACGTGGAGAGGCGCCTTTTTTAACCTTTTTTTTTTTCAGATTGACTACTTTTTTACCCGACTGCGCAAAGCAAAGGAAGGGTAATGTGTTTATCAGTCTATGTATGTTTGGATGTTTTTACCCGACTGCGCAAAGCAAAGGAAGGGTAATGTGTTTATCAGTCTATGTATGTTTGGATGTTTCTATGTGGCATTCTAGAGGTCAAACGCGTGGACCGATTTTGATGATTCTTACGTCAATCGATTCGTCTGAACCTTGGGAGTGTTAATAAGGCATGACAGTAATCAAAATTCACCAGTGCCACCACCAGACGCCTTAATGTCAAAATTAAAAAAATCAAAATCGTCACACCATGTCAAGTGGGGTATCGTTGAATAGGTATTTCAAAATCAACTTTATGTTTCTTTTACCATTTTTCATTTTAAGTAATAGTTTAGGAAAAATAACGGTTTAAAGTTGATTAATAATAATTCTCGCTATGGATGTTTCTATGTGGCACTCTAGAGGCCAAACGCGTGGACCGATTTTGATGATTCTAACGTCAATCGATTCGTCCTAACCTTGTGAGTGTCACTAAAGACATGAAAGTAATCAAAATTCACCAGTGCCACCACCAGACGCCTTAATGTCAAAATTAAAAAAATCAAAATCGTCACACCATGTCAAGTGGGGTATCGTTGAATAGGTATTTCAAAATCAACTTTATGTTTCTTTTACCATTTTTCATTTTAAGTAATAGTTTAGGAAAAATAACGGTTTAAAGTTGATTAATAATTATTCTCGCTATGGATGTTTCTATGTGGCACTCTAGAGGCCAAACGCGTGGACCGATTTTGATGATTCTTACGTCAATCGATTTGTCTCAACCTTGGGAGTGTCACTAAAGATATGACAGTAATCAAAATTCACCTGGGCTACAACCAGACGCCATATTGTCAAAATTAAAAGAATCAAAATCGTCACTCTATATCAAGTGGGGTATCGTTGAATAGGTATTTTAAAATCAACTTTATCATAACTAAAAAGTGTTAAATAAAAAAATATTTTAAAAAAACAAAAACCCGACTGCGTCAAAACTAAAAAGAAAAAAACAAGCCTGCAAAGAATTACTCACAGTCGGGACCCATAACATTGGGAAGATTTGATTGGTAATAAAATGAATGGGTACCGACTGTGAGTAATTCTTTGCAGGCTTGTTTTTTTCTTTTTAGTTTTGACGCAGTCGGGTTTTTGTTTTTTTAAAATATTTTTTTATTTAATTAGTAAATTGTATGATGACGATGAGATATGTGGCGCAGAAGCTGAGCACCATGCCGAGCAGGTCTGCGTCCAGAGGGATCACTTTGTAGACTCGGTACCGGCATCCGCGCGCCTCCACGTAACGGATGAAGCGCTCGATCTCGCTAACTTTCTCCGTGTCTGAAATATTGAAGTGCTTGTGGTGTAGCTTGCATAGACAATATAGACATTCTTGATAGATCGCATTCTGCGGTCACAATTTGAGCGGGTAAAAGACATTAAAAGATGCGCGATTAGCAATTATTATTCTTGAAGCTATTTCAATGACTTTGGTTCTCTGCCGAATAGTCTCATTGTGGCTACTATCCTTCAGAGAAACTCCGAACATAGCTCCCTCCATAGCTGGCTGAGCATTGGTGGACCAGCCGTACTGTGAGTGTCCACGTCTTAGCTCCGTATGTCATTAAGGGTAGCTTTGTTATGGGGGGGGGTCAAAGGGTTCCAAAATACAAAGACTGACTAGGTTTCCTCCGAACTTAATGGACTAAGGGGGGGGGAGGGGGGTTCCGGAAACCCTAAACCCCCATATACGCCCATGGGTAGAACGCAGTGTTTGAAAACTTTCCGAATGCTGCCCAGCCCAACTAAATTCTCATTTTGACCTCATTCTCGAAGTTGTTTCTACCTGGTGATGTGTTTACATGTGAAATTAATTAATAAACTTACCCATATCCTCCATAAGCTTTTCATGAAGGGTGCATTTTATTTTATCAGTTTGAGTGGCTAGTTCGCCGGCGCATATAGCCGGAGCAAACATAATCAGTAATGACTCCATTACTACAATATACTCCATTCTCATGTATCGGGAACCAACAGAAACACCCTGAAAAATATCAATAAGTAGAATTACTCTTACTCAGGTAGAAAATAAGTCTACGAGAACACTCGGCGAAAGATCGCGGCGACCAGGTCGCGGTGGCCAGTGAAATGTAGCTATGTTCATAAGTTTAAATACCGCACGCGTTTAGCGACAAGCAGCCAGCGACCGGGCCCTAACTCCCAAAAACGAAAACGATATATCGTGCCAATTATCGCAGTTCAGCTTATGTTGGTTGAATGTTCCGAATTATGCTTCCACCAGCTTAGGCTGAGCTACGATAATTGGCACGATATATCACTTTTAGTACTGGGAGTAGGCTTACAGGATTGGCCAGCGAGATCGAGCTCGATACACACGCGATGAGCGGCTGACCGATGCTGGCCGCTCGCGCACTACCTGGCCGCCACGGTCTGACCGCTAAGTGCGCTCTTAGGCTCAGTAATGAACTCACCGAACGAAGTTGAACCACAGCGTAGTAGATAGTGAACATCACTTCAGGAATACTTGTTATTAAGGATGTTAGAAACTGAAAAAATTTGATATAAATTAGTAAGACCTGTAGCCGTACCATGAACTCTAAGAGCAAAACAAGCTTGAATGAAACATGACAACGAATGTAATTCCTAAAGCAGTAAGCCTGTTTGAAGCTTGTTTTAAGATTGGTATAAGAGTTCATGGTACGGCTACTGCATTGCTACAAAGTTAAAAAAATAAGCGGGCATAAATTATTGTCAATCATGGTTGTGCTTCAACAAAGAAACCTCTCTTTCTCCAAGATTCGAAAAGAAGCCCAAACGAAAATCAAGACGGGTTGTGCTCTCAATTTCGATCTTAAAGTCGAGAGTCGATTCAGAAAAAAATATTTAACACGAAAAAAACATTGGCATAAACGTGATAATTCGCGGCTTTATCAGTTGGACTGATATTGACCATATCTTGTTGTGTTGTTATCCGCCCTATTAGCTGATAAGGTCAAAAGTATAGTTAAGGTACTGAGCAAGCTTTGAATGTCCTAGGCTTGAGTAGGGTTTGAATGTCCTAATGTTGTGGGGCTAAAAAGGCCGTTATATCTTTTCATATAGGTAGACATGAGATTGACAAGAACCTAATACAAATAATATTATGATTCTGCTATAACCCCGCTGTTCCGTTAAGTGAATGGAGTCATGTTAGGTGAAATCTTGTTGAATAAATGTAAAATAAGTATTTCCACTCACCACTGGATCAAACGCAGTTTTGTAAGTCTCAGTGAGATCAACAATTGACTTATACGTGTGTTGCAGTGAAGAAAACCCTGAATTAGCGTTCCTCAATACTACATTAAGTTTTTTCATACGACAGTTTACGGAATAAAAAACAAATGCATATGAAATATGCACCAAAAACAAACAGGCCAGCAACCATAACATTAAAGAACCTGACGCAATAGGATCTAAGATGCTGTCGCCAGATATGATCAACATAATAATGGTTGATGGAATCCGAAAAACAAGATGTAATAAAATAACGAATAGTATTTTAACCTCTAAATTCAACGACTCACTTCTAATCTGCAGCTCAAAATCAATAGTTTCGAAATCAGTAAAAAGTTTCGCGAATTTCTTTGAAGGTTTAAACAGAATTAAACACAAAACAGTCGAGATATAGTGAATCAAAGACAAATAAATCCACAATAACATGTATAAACTTTCACAGTGTGCAATAAACGGCACGCACACACAGCACGCAAATATAGCCAGTATAAATGTAACTGAACTCCAAAAAACTTTTTTAGATGTTTCAAAAAATCCAAAATCTAAGCCAGTGAGAATGTGCAGAATTTGATAAAATATTTTAAGAATTTTGTAATTTATATTATTTTGGGAGAAAGCGTTTATTTTGCGCACAGCTGCCATTATTCAGGCAAGTGTCACGTCTAACTAATCTAATATCGATTGTTGTGTGAAGTGATGTTTGTAAAAGGTTTATCCAATATCAGGCCCCTTTACTAATTGATTGACCTGTAACTCAATATCAATGGCATTTTTGCCCTATCGAACTATATTTGAAATAGGTAAGTGTTGGCCGAGTGGATTAGTGCCTCAACTTTTGAGTAGAGTAGAGTAGAGTAGAGTAGAGTAGTTTTTTATTGTAAACTGTTGAATTATTACAAAGGTGGAAGTTTGTTTATAAAATAAAAGTGCAAACAGTTTGATATCCGTTTGATATCCGTTTGATATCCGAAGGTCGTGGATTCAAACCCAGCCGTGCATCAATTGATTTGTCGTTTCTAAAAAATTAAAATGCGCGACGCGAGCTCTAAACGGTGAAGGAAAACATCATGAGGAAACCTGCGGCTTATTCTGCTCCACATGTATTGACTATGTCTTTCCTGTGGACAGGACATGGCCGGTTAACTTAAAACTTGTGCAAGCACATAAACCATCATTTCAGGTTAACCGGCCAACTGAGGTAAGCCTACGGCATCTTAACAATGTCCCAGGTACTACCAGTGTCCGGTTAAGTGTAAGCAAAGATTGCCTCCTGACACTGTATAAATCATCTAGTAAAGATGTAAAAGCCTAAGTTTTTTTTATGTTATACATGAGGATCTTTTCAGTATTGTTTGCTTATTTTTGAATATTTCGTTTATTCGTTGCCTACACTTATAATGACACTAATGTCTGGGACATTGTTTGAGATGAAGTAGGCTTGCCCAGCACTACACCATCCGTTCAGCTTAACCGGCCACAGGAAAGACATGGTCAGTACGTGTGAGGCTGACTAAGCCGCGGGTTTTCTCACTATGTTTTCCTTCACCGTTTAGTCCTGTTAATTTTCGCACTAACTTTTCGAAATGAAAAATCAATTGATGCACGATCGGTATTCGAGCTCACGACCTTCGGATCGAAAGTCGAGGTACTAATCCACTCGGCCAATACGGCTCTATGAAATAAAATAACTATAATTAATGAAAAAAGGTTATAAATTACATTACAATTTATTTTCGGAACAAATTTATTCACCTTTGTACTTTTAGCGCCTTAGAGGCTGACCATTATATTAATTATCTGTTGACTAACATTAAAATTATTAATTCTAAAACGTAAGTGTATATTTTTATTACTTCTTTCTTATTTGGAATTAGCTTATTTTATACATTAAGTTTAAACAAAGACTAATTTTTTTGTGACTTTGCACGTGATATTATTATGACAAAAAGACTCCACATAACAAGAGGCCACTTTTTCTTTTTCTTTTTGAGGCAAATTCAACGGTTCAACCGATTTTGATAAATGATACATAACTAAGACAGTTTTTAAAATTTTATGTGTGGGTTTAAATTGCATTATCTACTTATCTGTCAATTTATAAAAAAATATTATCTTGTTATTTCGAGTACTAATAGGAAATCTAAATCAGTTATAACTTCTAAGGTTTGCGATAAAACTTTTGAAACTATCATGGTTATAGTTTGGCCGAAACCTCTGTACCGCTCCTTGTGAAGTGCGGCGAGATGGGGGCCGAGGAAAAATGAGGAAAAGTGAGCGTTGACAGCAGACTGATGGCATAGAATAGATAATATACCTATAATACTACTGATGGATCGGAGCGGCCGATATTTCCCCCCGTCTCGCCGCGCGCATACCTCAGGCGCGTTACAGCGGTTTCGGTCAAAGTATATAAACATTGTAAACACTATAAACGGAATATTTATTTACCATGATTTTTGTATTTTTGAGTTTCCCGATATTTCGGCACAGTTGCATGCGCCATGATCACGGTAAACTTAAGTTTTTAGCGAGTTTGTGGGTAATCACTCTGGCAGATGACTCTAAGGGAGTGTACACATTGCGTTTTTTGCAGCGCGTTTGTATCGATACAAACGCGATTCGAACGCGATGCGAACGCGCAGCCCCTCCCGGTTGTATGGAAAAATACGCGTTGCGAACGCGCGTTTGTATCGATACAAACGCGCAGCTCAAAAACGCGCTGCAGAAAACGCAATGTGTACACTCCCTAAGGTTTGTGCTACCGATTACAGAAAAGCAATTCTTCCTATTTCCTATTCGTGTTTCTACACAAAGTGGGTTCAACACAACTGCAATTTACCACATTCATGAATCAAAACAGCTGTTGTTTTAACGCAAACGCGATTTTTCCTAATCGTTTATTACCAGTAATATTAATCATAACAGGTAGATCTAATAAAGTGGTCCGGCTTGTCATAATGTTTGCATCGCCTTACAAAACTATCTTTGCATTTATAAATAAATAAATAATGCTGGACATTTCACACAGCATCATGTAGCCCCAAGCTAAGCAGAGCTTGTGTTATGGGAACCACAAGACTGATACCTATACTACTTAAAACATATTTTTTTTGTAAATACATACGTACTTAATATACATAGAAAACACCCAGACCCGAGTTAAATATTTGCAGATCATACAAACATTATTACATTTTACATTTAATGAGTAAATTGTATGATGACGATGAGGTATGTAGCGCAGAAGCTGAGCACCATGCCGATCAAGTCTGTGTCCAGAGGAATCACTTTGTAGACTCGGAACTGGCATCTGCGTGCTTCCACGTACTGGATGAAACGCTCGATCTCGCGAACTTTCCTAGTCTCTGAAATATTAATTGAAAGTGTTGACTGGCCTCTCAGCTCAGTTGGTAATAGCTCTACCTTCTATTACCAACTGAGCTGAGAGAGCTACGTCGTATATAAGTCGTGGGTTCGATTCCCACCCAGTAAATACATTTGTATGATTAATAGATGTTTGTTCTGAGCTGAGAGAGGTACGTCGTATAAAGTCGTGGGTTCGATTCCCACCCAGTACATACATTTGTATGATTAATAGATGTTTGTTCTGTGTCTAGTTGTTTTATAGTAGGTATTCTAATAAACGCCACCTGCTTTCATCGTTTTCAAAATTCAAAACTAGATGTCGCGACTAAAAATGACCCAATCCTAGATCCCGCTAGTGAAAACGCGGGACAGCTAGTAAACTATGGAAGAGAGCTGATGATCTTCAAACGACTGAACAGATTGTCATGAAACATAGCTAAAAACACTCTCGACAAAGACAACATTCAAACAAAACAAAATTAAAATCGGTTCAGCCGTTCAGGAGCTATGATGCCACAGACAGACACACAGAAACACAGAGCCACAGATACACATAACAAACTTATAACACCCATCGTTTTCGTCGGGGGATAAAAAAAAATACAAAGATGATTTAATTTTGGCAGATTGAGGGTAGTACTGGCTCCACTTAGATTCAAGAGAAGAAGTCATTAAACTTACCCATGTTATCTTCCATAAGTTTTTCAAGTAGAGTAAGTTTTATTTTACCCGTTTGAGTGGTTAGTTGGCTGGCGCAAATAGCCGGAGCACATAAAAGCAGGAATGACTCTAGGACTAAAAAATACTCCATTCTTAAGTACTGGTAACCAATAGAAAAACCCTGAAAAAAAAAGAGAAAAGTAACAATATTTTTTTTTATAAATACGGGATCATAAAACTACTCGATACAACTCAAACAACTACTCAAAAGTTTTTAAACCACATAGTGACAGAGCATTCCATCGAAAATAAATATTCTTAGAGCGATGCCACACGGGCGCTGTCGCTCCGTTGCGTCGTCGCAGCCGACGACGGAGCGGTGACGCTGCGTTGTTTTTGTTTTTCATACAAATCAGAACAATATGCCACACGGTGTGTTAAGCTGACGCGCTTTGACAGAACAATTTGTCATAGTACTGCGACGACGCAACGGATCGGCAACGCCCGTGTGGCATCGCTCTTAGGTATTAAAATAGATTTTGACGGGAACCTTGGTAGGCTAAGTAGTTATGGTACGAGTAGGTTGTGCTATGGAAATTTGCGGTGGAGCGTAATGAAGTCGGAAACAAGTTCAAATCTAGACTATCAACGCAACGATGCGCGAGATCTTAGTTCGGGTCGAATTACTAGTTTCGTCTGTGGTTTCGTCAAGTAGTAGGGAAGTCATTATACTCACCGGTTTGAGTTTCGTCTGTGGTTTCGTCAAGTAGTAGGGAAGTCATTATACTCACCGGTCTGAGTTTCGTCTGTGGTTTCGTCAATTAGTAGGGAAGTCATATACTCACCGGTCGTAGTTGAAACACAGCGTAGTAAATAGTCAACATCACTTCAGGAATACTTGTTAGTAGAGTCGTTGCAAACTGAAAATGTCGATGAAATATTCAATAAACTGCATACCTTCAATAGGCGGGTCCACACAGACCGAACAGCCTCGCGAGGCATTTGCCGCGCGAAGCAGCTCGGTTAGTGTGGACGCGCGGCAGCCTTGGTATCATCGCGAGGCTGCCGCTTGCCTCGGCCGAGGCACGTCTCACTGCTCGCTCTGTGTGGACCCGCCTAATTACCAACGAGCATAAATAATAGTAACGCAAAACAGTGTGACCCAAAAATTATCACATTTATGAGAAAGCTGAACAGCATGGTGGCTAACGTTTACAGATTAAAAGTATTTCTTAAGGAACTAACCGTTTAAAAAAAAATTAAAGAGGTTTATTAACACTCTAGGATTCATTATAAATATATATGTACCTATCCGTGTATTTATCACGTAAATTACCTTTTTATTAAGCCCGACTGACTCTAGGATTAATCTAAAACACTATTTGAAAATGGATGTAGTACCATTATTCGATCTAGGCACGGGATCATACAAATTCTGATCTAAAGGAATACCTACACTGTTTTAGTTTTCGAGAGATATAAGTATTACACCCTTTTTTAAGGGGCCGGCGACAGGCGAATTTCCATAAAAACGTAATACCGAAATCATTTAAAATTTAAGCATATTTTTATCAGTTTATGTTTTTAAATTCAGAAAGTAGGTATTTATCTAGGTTCCTGTTAAACTTTTGTTCCGAAAAACTTACCCAAAAAGAAATGTAAGCAAATTGAATTCAACTTACCACTGGATCATACGCAGTTTTGTAGGACTCAGTAAGATCGACAATTGATTTAAACGTGCGTTGTAATGAAGAAAAACCTGAAGTAGCCGTCTTCAACATCTCGTCAAGTTTTTTTAACCGGTAGTTCACGGAATAAAAGATAAACGCATAAGCAATATGCACGAATAAAAAAGCAGTAATCAACCATAACAGTAAAAACCCACAAACAACAGGACTAAAAGGGCGCTCCGTACTAAAGATTGTTGTAATAATCATCGCTGAAACTCTTAGAACAATATGTAACAAACTTACGAACAGTATTTTTATTTCTAAATTTAATGATTCACTTTTAACCTGCAGCCCAATGTCAATAGTTTCTAAATCAGTAAAGAATTCTGAGAATTTTTTAGAAGATTTGAACAGAAGCAAACACAAAACAGTCAAAATATGGTGAATCAAAGTCATATAAACCCAAGCTGCAATATATAAACTTTCCTGGACTTGTTCAATCTGCGTGCAGACACAACACAAAAATAAAGCACATATAAATGTAATTGATTTCCAGAAAATAGTGTTCGATGTTTCAAAAAATCCGAAATCTAAACCACTGAGAATGTGCAGAATTTGAAAAAAGAATTTAAGAATTTTGAAATTGGAATTGCTCTTTTCAGATAAAGCGTTAATTCTGCGCACAGTTGCCATGATTAGACAAGACGTGTTACGTAAAACTAATCTGTTATCGAAGTGAACCTTTAACAAACTAGTTAATCCACTTATCGGCACTTTTACTAATTTATTGACTTGGTATCTAAAAAGCCTGATGTACCTACAAGGGTAGAGTAAACAGTAGCGTCAACTAGCAATACCTCTATACCAGTTCCAAGTACACTACCAGTTTCAGTAGAGTAACTGTTTATTTAATAAATAGTGATACTGATAATATCTGGGCGACCAAGCTCTACTCAGGTGCAAAATAGAGAAAATTCAAATTTAAAAAAGAATAAAAAAAACTTGTACGTTTCGTATGAGAGAGCAGGTGCTGAAGACAAGATTAAAATATTTATTCAGACATGATAATCCATTTTGTTAGTCACATACAATAAAATTATCAGAAATGTGTTAGTATTAATATCGACCGTCATAACGTTTGCATTTTCACAAAATTATCTTTGCATTTAATGAGTAAATTGTATGATGACGATGAGGTATGTAGCGCAGAAGCTGAGCACCATGCCGATCAAGTTTGTGTCCAGAGGAATCACTTTGTAGACTCGGAACTGGCACCTGCGTGCTTCCACGTACTGGATGAAACGCTCGATCTCACGAACTTTCCCTGTATCTGAAATATCTATTGTAATTAGTTAAAAAAACTTAAATGTGTGAAAAATTAAAGGTTAGGAGAAGACAGCATAGGAGGTCGATTCTACTGAAAAACTTTTTCTCAACCAAAGCAAAACATCAACTACTCGTATTTCGTTTTTTTTTTCTTAATCTACTAATAAATGAGGTTGGGTTACTCCGTTGTGATGACGTTTTCAAACAAATTACCATTGAGGTTTCGCAAATTACAGTCATTTTGGAGAACGAAACAAAACACAGCGGCAATGATACTGGAATGGTTGACGTTGTAAAATGGAGGAATTGAGGCCCAGGACCAAATAGAGTGGTGTAATAGACGTAACTGTATACTCAGCAGTCAGTGCAACTGGTCTGAATAGATAGAAGATGGCATGGTTAAGAAAAAGGTGAATGCAGCATCTCCGCATTCACTCTTTTCTTTTTTTCATCCACAATTTAGATGGGTGACCGCAAGTGGCGTTACGAGCTGAGCGTTTCCGTGCTTCGGAGGGCACGTTGTCGGCCCGGCTTTTAAGTCGTTAAGCCATGACAGAGGCCTTTAAGCGGCCTAATAACTTCGTCACCAGAGTTGGCCACTTGTGCGTATGAACTTACTTTTTAATCTTTTCTTAATCATTTTGGATTTGGCAGATTGAGGATTGAGGTTGGTTGGTGGTGAGAAGAAGTTATTAAACTTACCCATATCTTTCATAAGCTTTTCAAGTAGAGTAAATTTTATTTTATCCGTTTGTGTGGTTAGTTGACTGGCGCAAATAACCGGAGCACATAAAAGCAGGAATGACTCTAGGATTAAAAAGTACTCCATTCTTATGTATTCGATACCAAATGTTAAACCCTGAAAAATAAATACTAAAATTTGGGACAATTTGTATTAACACGGGATTATATACTCGTGAAAACTCAAACAAGTACTCAAAAAGTTGTTAAATTAGGGAACGCATTCAATCGAAAATGAATGTTCTTAGAAAAATTTTAGATTTTGACGGGAAACTTGGTAGGTCATTACGTTGTGCTATGGGAATTTGCGGTAGAGCTTAATCGATAAAGGGGATGAGATATTGAGTTCCCAAAGGGGTAAAAAAAGTTACAAGAATAAACAGGGTGTGGCAAATTCTTGGGCACTTAAGAGAGTGATGGAAAAATAAATCGCTGCAACCTGAGCTCCCATTTGTTAGAGTTTCGATAGCTTCGTAGTTCAGGTTTAGTACTAGAAAGAGAGTGGTATCGTTGAGATTTGCAATGATTTTCATTGTTATTGAACAATGAACAATGAACAATGAAAATAATTGTCCGTAAACTAGAAAGTTAACTATAAAATTGGATGAGACATCATTGAGTAGTGAACACAGCAGAAGTAGCACTTAAAGGTATAGAGGTAGTCAGAAACAAGTTCAAATCTAGTCTATCAGCAACGCAACGGTGTGCGAGATTTCAGTTCGGGCTAACTACTAGTTAAGTAGGGAAGTCATATACTCACCGGTCGTAGTAGAAACACAGCGTAGTAAATAGTCAACATCACTTCAGGAATACTTGTTAGTAGAGTTATTGCAAACTGAAAATGTCGATGAAGTATTTAATAAACCTGCATATTACTACAACGAGCGTAAATAATAGTACTCATACTTAAGGGGCCTGCGACAGGCGAATTTCCATAAAAACGTAATACCGAAATCATTTAAAATTTAAGCATTTTTTTATCAGTTTATGTTGTTAGATTAAGAGAGTAGGTAATTATCTAGGTTCCTGTTACAATTTTGTTCCGAAAAACTTACCTAAAAAAATAAGCAAATTGAATTAAAATCTTTGTAAGTACACCAAAAATGGCATGTTTTCTTTTCATTTATTCTATAGTAAGTATTTTGGAACTAAAGTGTAACAGGAACCTAGATAAATACTGCCTTTATCCAAATAATAACTTAGAGTGATAAAAATATGCTCAAATTTTAAATTATTTTGGTATTCCGTTCGTATGGACAATTTGCCGGTCCGTTAAGTAGATATAATATGTATTTAAACTTACCACTGGATCATACGCAGTTTTGTAGGCCTCGATGAGATCAACAATTGATTTATACGTGTGTTGTAGTGAAGAAAAACCTGAAGTAGCCGTCTTCAACATCATATCAAGTTTTTTCAACCGATATTTAAATGAATAAAGGACAAACGCATAAGAAATATGCACAAATAAAAAAGCAGTAATCAACCATAACAGTAAAGACCCACAAATAACAGGATATAAAGGCTGCTCCATACTAAAAATAATAATCATCGTTGAAACTCTCAGAACAATATGTAACAAACTTACGAACAGTATTTTAATTTCTAAATTGAATGATTCACTTTTAACCTGCAGCTCAATATCAATAGTTTCTAATTCAGCAAAGAATTTTGAGAATTTTTTAGAAGATTTGAACAGAAGCAAACACAAAACAGTCAAAATATGGTGAATCAAAGTCATATAAACCCAAGCTGCAATATATAAACTTTGATGGATTTCTTCAATTTGCGTGCAGACATAGCACAAAAATAAAGCATATATAAATGTAATTGATTTCCAGAAAATAGTTTTCGATGTTTCAATAAATCCAAAATCTAAACCACTGAGAATGTGCAGAATTTGAAAAAAGAATTTAAGAATTTTGAAATTGGAATTGTTCTTTTCAGATAAAGCGTTAATTCTGCGCACAGTTGCCATGATTAGACAAGACGTGTCACGTAAAGCTAATCTGTTATTGAAGTGAACCTTTTACAAACTTTTTTTTCGGTTAATCCAATTATCGGCACTTTCACTAATTTCTTGACTTGTTATCCAAAAAGCCGGATGTACAGTCAGCGTCATCAATCGGTATCCCCCTATTGATTTTAACAAGGACCCTTTTCATTTCAACTTTGGATTTCAGTCGGATTTGCTAGTATACTTATGGATATCTAATTTCGCTCGAGTTCCTATACTAGCAAATCCGACTGAAATCCAAAGTTGAAATGAAAAGGGTCCTTGTTAAAATCAATAGGGAGATACCGATTGATGACGCTGACTGTACACGGGTAGAGTAAACAGTAGAGTCAACTAGCAATAACTCTCTATTAGTTCCAAGTACACTACCAGTTTCAGTAGAGTAACTGTTTATTTATTTATTTATTTATTTATTTATTTATTCAATACTTACAAACTAACAGCTTGCGCCAAAACGTTTGCAAGGCACTTAAAACATAACACACATAAGAATATTTAACAGACACAAAATCAACATAAAAAACATACACAAAGAAAGACAAATAAATTAAGCTTAATGGTAAACACATCTACATCTGGTTCCTGAGCAATCATTGCGTTAAGTAGTGCAAGTGCACTCGCTGTTGGTGCATACCGCGCGGTGTCGGTACGGAACACAGGTGCTGCAAATAAAGGATGCGCTCGCGCGCGCAGGTACCGATCGGGGACGAATAAATTACACCGAGACAGGGCGTACAATGTGTCCGGTGTCGCGCTGGAACGCGTCACTCAAATTCGAGACCTAGGCCTAACCTTGGATAGTAAACTTACTTTTAACACTCATATAATTGACACTTGCAATAGAGCCTCCAAGTCTTTAGGCTTCGTTATGAGACAGACAGCCAGATTCCATGATAGAAGGACTATTGTGTCGCTGTTTTATTCGCTTGTGAGATCTAAATTAGAATATAACTCACTGATATGGGACCCACATGAAGCTATATTATAAGCTTATGTTAGAGCGGGTACAAAAGAAGTTTGGTAGGTACCTATATAAGAAACTTTACGGATATTAGGTATTCCTATTTATATCCATCTCTCTTTATCTGTGGTATGGTGCAATTAAATACACTTGAACTTCGTCGTAAATGTTCTCAAATGAAACATTATTTTTCAATACTGCGGGGCAATATCGACAATTTAATAAATAGTGATAATATCTGGGCGCCCAAGCTCTGCTCGGGTGCAAAATAGAGAAAATTCAAATTTAAAATATTTATTCAGACATAATAATCCATTTTGTTAGTCACATACAATAAAATTAGCAGAAATGTGTTAGTATTAATATCGACCGTCATAATGTTTGCATTTTCACAAAATTATCTTTGCATTTAATGAGTAAATTGTATGATGACGATGAGGTATGTAGCGCAGAAGCTGAGCACCATGCCGATCAAGTCTGTGTCCCGAGGAATCACTTTGTAGACTCGGAACTGGCACCTGCGTGCTTCCACGTACTGGATGAAACGCTCGATCTCACGAACTTTCCCTGTATCTGAAATATCTATTGTAATTAGTTAAAAAAACTTAAATGTGTGAAAAATTAAAGGTTAGGAGAAGACAGCATAGGAGGTCGATTCTACTGAAAAACTTTTTCTCAACCAAAGCAAAACATCAACTACTCGTATTTCGTTTTGTTTCATAATCTACTAATGAATGAGGTTGGGTTATGATGACGTTTTCAAACAAATTACAAATGAAGTTTTGCAAATTGCTGTCATTTTGGAAAACGAAACAAAACGCAGCGGCAATGATACTGGAATGGTTGACGTTGTAAAATGGAGGAATTGAGGCCCAGGACGAAATAGAGTGGCGTAATAGACGTAACTGTATACTCAGCAGTCAGTGCAACTGGTCTGAATAGATAGAAGATGGCATGGTTAAGAAAAAGGTGAATGCAGCATCTCCGCATTCACTCTTTTCTTTTTTTCATCCACAATTTAGATGGGTGACCGCAAGTGGCGTTACGAGCTGAGCGTTTCCGTGCTTCGGAGGGCACGTTGTCGGCCGTCATGGCTTAACGACTTGAAAGCTGGCTTTCAAGTCGTTAAGCCATTACGGAGGCCTTTAGGTGGCCTAAAAACTTCGTCACCAGAGTTGGCTACTTGCTCATACGAACTTACTTTTTACTCTTTTCTTAATCATTTTGGATTTGGCAGATTGAGGTTTTGGGTTTAAGAGAAGAAGTCATTAAACTTACCCATATCTTTCATAAGCTTTTCAAGTAGAGTAAGTTTTATTTTATCCGTTTGTGTGGTTAGTTGGCTGGCGCAAATAACCGGAGCACATAAAAGCAGGAATGACTCTAGGACTAAAAAGTACTCCATTCTTATGTATTCACCACCAAATGATAAACCCTGAAAAATAAATACTAAAATTTGGAACAATTTGTATTAACACGGGATTATATTCTCGAGGAAACTCAAACAAATACTCAAAAAGTTGTTAAAGCACATTGTGGCAACGCATTCCATCAAAAATTAATATTCTTAGGTATCTATATTTTAAATTTTGACGGGAAACTTGGTAGGTCATTAGGTTGTGCTATGGGAATTTGCTAAGATATTGGGTTTCCAAGGGGTCAAAAAAAGATCCATGAATATACAGGGTGTGGCAAATTTTTGGGCACTTCAGCTATCCTGAAGTGCGTAAAAATTTGCCACACCTTGTATATTAAAGGGATTTAAAACGGCTTCATTTGTCCATCCCAAAAGAGTTTTAATTTTATTCTACGATGTTTTTGTACAGTTTTTGAAATCCAACGAAAAACAGAGAAAAAATAAACCACCGTAACCTGAGCTCCCGTTTGTTAGAGTTTCGATAGCTTCGTAGTTCAGGTTAACTAGTACTAGAAAGAGTATCGTTGAGATTTGCAATGATTTTCATTGCTACTTGATGAACAATGAAAATAATTGTCCGCAAACCAGAAAGTACCCAGAAAGTAACCAAATAAATTGGGCTAGCGCATAAGACATCATTGAGTAGTGAACTCAGCAGACGTAGCACTTAAACGTACTGAGGTAGTCAGAAACAAATTCAAATCTAGGATATCAACCACAGAATTATATCGAGATAGAAGCAAAGAGTGTATGCACCTCGCGTGCCGAAAAGAAGGGCTGAGGACTTATATACTCGCCGCGGAGTTCATTCGGAATTCAATCCATTTGGCTTTAATTTGACGCGCCAGACTTGGCGAGCATTGAAAACCTGCTGGTTTTCAATGCTGCATCCATTTCAATGGCGCGTAATGTAATCCAAACTGTCAACTGCGTCCGTCAAAGTACCTACGCAAAATGGTACACGGTCGTCGGTTTCCATACAAATCAACGAACTTTTTGCTTCTATCTCGATATAGTTCTGTGCTATCAACGTAACGGTGTGCGAGATTTCAGTTCGGGCCTCGGGGAAAACTACTAGTTTAGTCAAGTAGTAGGGAAGTCAATATACTCATTACTCACCGGTCGTAGTTGAAACACAGCGTAGTAAATAGTCAACATCACTTCAGGAATACTTGTTAGTAGAGTTATTGCAAACTGAAAATGTCGATGAAGTATTTAATAAACCTGCATATTACTACAACGAGCGTAAATAATAATATTTAAGGGGCCTGCGACAGGCGAATTTCCATAAAAACATAATACCGAAATCATTTAAAATTTAAGCATTTTTTTATCAGTTTATGTTGTTAGATTTAGGCAGTAGGTTCTGTTACACTTTTGTTCCGAAAAACTTCCCTAAAAAAATAAGCAAATTGAATTAAAATCTTTGTAAGTACACCAAAAATGGCATGTTTTCTTTTCATTTATTCTATAGTAAGTATTTTGGAACTAAATTGTAACAGGAACCTAGATAAATACTGCCTTTATCCAAATAATAACTTAGAGTGATAAAAATATGCTCAAATTTTAAATTATTTTGGTACCTATTCCGTTCGTATGGACAATTTGCCGGTCCCTTAAGTAGATATAATAGGTATTTAAACTTACCACTGGATCATACGCAGTTTTGTAGGCCTCGATGAGATCAACAATTGATTTATACGTGTGTTGTAGTGAAGAAAAACCTGAAGTAGCCGTCTTCAACATCATATCAAGTTTTTTCAACCGATATTTAAATGAATAAAGGACAAACGCATAAGAAATATGCACAAATAAAAAAGCAGTAATCAACCATAACAGTAAAGATCCACCAACAACAGGATATAAAGGCTGCTCCATACTAAAGATATTTGTAATAATCATCGCTGAAACTCTCAGAACAATATGTAACAAACTTACGAACAGTATTTTGATTTCTAAATTTAATGATTCACTTTTAACCTGCAGCCCATTATCAATAGTTTCTAATTCAGCAAAGATTTTTGAGAATTTTTTAGAAGATTTGAACAGAAGCAAACACAAAACAGTCAAAATATGGTGAATCAAAGTCATATAAACCCAAGTTGCAATATATAAACTTTGATGGATTTGTTCAATCTGCGTACAGACGCAACACAAAAATAAAGCATATATAAATGTAATTGATTTCCAGAAAATAGTGTTCGATGTTTCGAAAAATCCAAAATCTAATCCACTGAGAATGTGCAGAATTTGAAAAAAGAATTTAAGAATTTTGAAATTGGAATTGCTCTTTTCAGATAAAGCGTTAATTCTGCGCACAGTTGCCATGATTAGACAAGACGTGCCACGTTAAACTAATCTGTAATCGAAGTGAACCCTCAACAAAATAGTTAATCCTATTATCGGCACTTTTACTAATTTATTGACTTGCCAATAAGCCTGATGTACACGGGTAGAGTAATCAACTAGCATACTAATACACTCTACCAAGTACCTACTCTATCACTTTCTATAGCACGAAATAGTGATAATATCTGGGCGACCGAGCTCTGCTCGCGTGCAAAATTTAAATTTTATCCGAAAAAAAAACAAAAACAACTGTCAAAAAAACCTATCAATGGCTGAGATTCGAATTCGCAGCCTTCGGCGTTGAAGGCTGACGCCTTAACCGCTAAACTGCTCTGACCACAACAGCTTTGTGGTAAGTCATTTTCGAGAACGTGAATACGAACAAACAAACAAATAAATAAATATACAAATTAAGCTTGTTTAATAGGTATACTCTACTAAAGAAAGCTGTTGAAAATTTCAACCTTAACCACAATATTCACCTGCCATTTAATTAGAAAGAAATAACCTACTTCCAGAAATGATCTATCAAATGCAGATTTTTTTTTTAAGTCTGACTGGTAGTACTACCACCTTCTTTGTGAAGAATTCAACTCAACAACACAAAAATAGCCTAACGATCTTTATGTAGGTAACAGATATTAGCGCGTTCAAACAAACAAACTCTTCCGTTTTATTTTATTACTGGCTTCCACCCGGGGCTTCGCTCACGTAGTGCTCGAATAAATAATAATAATAATAATACATCATTTATTTATAAAAAGTAGCCTATGTCCTATTCCCGGTCATTATCTATCCTATATTTTAAATTTCATCGAAATCGGTAGTTGTCGAGTTATAGAGAAACAAACATACGTCCATCCATCCAAACATCCAAACTTTTGCAATTATAATAGTGTGATAGATTATGTAGTTACTTCAAACGCCGAGAAGAATAGAACGTGAAGATCACAGTTTCCACGAAACTCAATCTGAAAAACTTTGTTAGAATGTAAGGTTTTTTTTTGACGAAAATAGGTACTTTTACGAAAATGTAATTGGACCAAGCATCCAAACTTTTAGTTGGGAGTAAAGCCTTGACCAAACCAGAGCCTCCGCGGTGGCGTGCAAGGTGGCGATCAGTTGTTGTCCAATCAGAGGACGCATCGTGACACCGATGATGACAATCGGTGTCACGATGCGTTCTCTGATTGGACAAAAACTGATCGCCACCTTGCACGCCACCGCGAACGCTCTGGTTTGGTCAAGCCTTTAGGTTCTATGGTCTACGTTGCTAGTACGCTTTTAAAAGCAATAGATGGCGTACCATTTTTCAGCAAACCAATAGACATTGCGATAAACCAATAGGCGTTCGCAGTACTCCGCTGTGATGTACACTCAACGGGTTGGTGAAACGTGCTATGGTGTTTGGTGCAATTGATAAACGCCCAAACGTTTATGCATACTTCCTACTTACACTTCTTTCAATGGATCTTGGCATGCGTGAAGATGCGCAGTGCAACTTTTTCATGCAAAATTCTCTGCTGTGCAGCGAAACGGATTACTTCCCGAATGCCTAGAACCATTGTGAGAAGTGTACATAATAAATGCGAGAGTTTGTGAGGATGTTTGGATATCTGGATGTATAGTCTGGAGCTTTGAAGCTTGGAAGCTAAAGTTCGCCCTACCTTCATCAGGACTACGATTGGGCTATATCACTTGATTATCTCGTATTTTGATTCAACCAAAAACGAGTAAACGACTTACTAATTTAATTTTAAACAAATAGTTTTTTTTTTAGTCTAAGGAGATAGACAGATCTAATGACCCTCATCCAACCCTATAGACAACTTCAAAGCATTTAAAATGCTTAAAGATCAGAGAGAATGTCTACCGTGTCTTGGGGATGCTCCGTTTTTATTTTTTTAAGTAGGTACCTAGCATAACCAGTATGATTTGTTTTTCTACCGCTTGTAACTTTGACCACAAACGCGACAGTACTAAAGTCGAATGGCCCATTGTGTGCGGAGTGCGAGTTATTCAAGCTGTCCAATAAATATTCATTTTTAAACTTCCCCTGAGCAAGGCCTATGGAGGACTGTATTGATTTTTCATGGAGACCACGCACGTTAGGTTTTGCTTGCCGATTTACCATCCAGCTTTTTTAAGATTTTAAATATACAAGGCTAACATTCAAACAACATCGAAAAGAAAGCTAGGTCTAAAGTCTTGTTTGTTGCCCTGATTCTTCATGGCTCAAACACATGCTGGACCAGTGCGAGCGAGAAGACGAATCGATGCAAGGCGAGAGCGATAGAGAGGCGACGGGTTCATTCGGCGAGCCTGGGCTAACGCTTTTTTAAAGATTTTAAATTTTGATGGACGGCTAAGTGCTAACATTCGAACAGCATCGACAAGAAAGCAAGGCCCACCAAGGTGGCTAAATAACCGCAGGTCAATTATAATTTACAACGCCTACCATTTCGCTGCTTTTTGTCTAAGTGCCAATTCAGACGTACCACAACCACACGACACCGACAACCACACCACAACGACGCGACGTGGTCGGGCGTATATTTGTACTGAAAATGAATTTCCAATTCACACGTACCACATTTTGTCGTTGTTATCGACCACCTGTGTAATACGACCACATCGCAACCACATCGCAACCACATCGCGACGACATGACGTCATCAACAGCGCGCGCCTAGCTGGCGCCTGCCACATCGACATTTTGTCGGTACCACAACGCAACTGCAAAAAGTCGCTGCGACACTATTCACACGTAACCACAGCTGGAACACATTTTGTCGCTGCGACGTGGTGTGGTAGTCGCACGTGTGAATTGACGCTAAAATGTCAGTCATTTGGTTTGAGTAGTAGGTTTATAGATGCTTTTCTCAAAAAGAATAACAAATTCACTTACATGAGAACTTTAAAAGAAAATCCATTTACTTGCTTTATCTATTTTCGTAGCAAATGATTAATGTTGCCACTATCTCGTAAAGTATCTTCTGTTCACTAACTACGGAACCCTTTCTGTATTGTTGAGATTTTAAATTAATGAACCTTAGAACTCATTGTTCACGATACAATGAAAATAAATTAATTTTCAGTTTGTTTTCGTTTGCAGTTTTATCAGGATTTATTATGCTTTGTATTTATAATAAATATAAATAATGACATAAGTACTTTGGAATATAATAAAGGTCTGTGTATTTATTAACATAGAGACTGACAAAAAATACTATTCTGTAAAGCCATTCTAAATTGGTTAGTGAAATAATGAATGGGTTAGAATTTAGCCCCGTTATCCAAAATGAGGCGCAATGGGTGAAGATCCGCCTGAGACGCAGGTTGCGGGTTCGATCCCCGCCGCGGGACAAATGTTTGTTTTTCAGATCATGATCTGCGAATATTTATCTGGGGTCTTCTGGGTGTTTTCTATATAAAATAATTAAGTATTTATAGTACCTACTTGAGTAGTAAGTATATCAGTCACGTGGTTTCCATAACACAAGCTCTGCTTACTTTGGGGCTACATGATGTGAAATGTCCAGCCTTATAATTATCGATCGAGCGAGCGAAGCGAGCGAAGATCTTAGTGGCAAGTTAGGCGATTTTGCTTTGTATGTTTGTATGTTTGTATGTTTGTATGTTTGTATGTTTGTATGTTTGTATGTTTGTATGTTTCATTTTTATGTTCTCGCATAACTATCGAACCGCTAATCCAATCTGTATGAAACTTGATAGGTCAATAGGTAGTGCTATGGAAATTTGCTGTGGAGCGTATGAGCGTAATCGATGAAGGGGTTGTAAAGATATGGGGTTCCCAAGGGGGTAAATTTTTTTCAAAGTTACCCAAATATATTGAGTGGGGTGTCATACGAAAGGGCTTATTTTGTACATTCCAAAATGGTTTTTATTTTTAATCTAGGATGTACAGTTTTTGAAATACGACCAAAGAACAAAAACTACGAAACCAGAGCTGCAAGAGCTCCCGTTTCATAGAGTTTCGATGTCTTCGTAGCTCATTGACTGGTCGGTCTTAAAAAGAGAGTGGCATCGTTGCGGTTTGGTTTGCAATGATTTTAGAAGCTACTTGATTTATTTTCATGATAAAAAATTTTTTGATAAAGAATGAAAATAATTGGGGTAAAAAAAGTTAAATAAACAAATATATTGAGTGGGGTGTCAAATGAAAGGTCTTAATTTGTACATTCCAAAATAGTTATTATTTTCATTCTAGGACGTATACTTTAGAAATACGACGAGAATTCATAAATATGAAATAAGTAAATGAAAAATTAGACACGACATTATTGTATTGCATGCATGCTATAGTCGTATTGCTCATTATACGGACTAAAAGTGAAGGAAAAAATGTCATTTTTCCTTCAATTTTAGTCCGTATAATGAGCAATACGACTATAGTATTTTTTACCATGAAGAGCTAGCGCAATAGGCATACTCGGCAGTAGTAGCACTTGAAATTATAGGGGTAGTCAGAAGAAAGTCCAAATGTAAGCCATCTACGGTGCGCGAGATCTCAGTTCGGGGCGAACTACTAGTATTCAACTGTCAAATTAACACGGCTTTACGGAATGTTTTTTTTTCTTATCGATCGAGCGAGCGAAGCGAGCGAAGATCTTAGTGGCAAGTTAGGCGATTTTGCTTTGTATGTTTGTCTGTTTGTATGTTTGTATGTTTGTATGTTTGTATGTTTGTATGTTTCATTTTTATGTTCTCGCATAACTATCGAACCGCTTATCCAATCTGTATGAAACTTGATAGGTCAATAGGTTGTGCTATGGAAATTTGCTGTGGAGCGTATGAGCGTAATCGATGAAGGGGTTGTAAAGATATGGGGTTCCCAAGGGGGTAAATTTTTTTCAAAGTTACCCAAATATATTGAGTGGGGTGTCATATGAAAGTACTCAATTTATACATTCCAAAATGGTTTTTAGTTTTCTTCTAGGTTCTATAGTTTTTGAAATACAGTCAAAAAGAAAAATTATGAAAACCAATTAACGGAAGTATGGAGAGAGCTCCCGTTTCATAGAGTTTCGATGTATTCGTAGGTCTGGTTAACAGACAAGGAGTGTGGCATCGTTGTGGTTTGGTTTGCAATGATTTTATAATGCTACTTGATATTTTTTCTTGAGATTGAAAATAAAAGCCGTGTTGGCCGATTGGAAGAGTGCTCCACTTTCGATTCATAGGTCGTAAGTTCGAACCCTGGTAGCGGCGATGGGCTTGCAACCTGTCACGTATGCAAATGCTAACTTCTGCAAATAGTGGGCTGGGCATGTACCAAAATTATAGAGGGAGGGGGAGGGTAGGGGGAGGGGGAGGGGAGGGGAGGGGAGGGGG
Organism: Camptogramma bilineatum; assembly: GCA_958496255.1. NCBI lineage: Eukaryota > Metazoa > Arthropoda > Insecta > Lepidoptera > Geometridae > Camptogramma > Camptogramma bilineatum. Next base: position 10,900,262 of record OY292468.1, on the reverse strand, counting down.
AGGGGGAGGGGAGGGGGAGGGGGAAGGGGAAGGGAGGGGTAGGGTAGGGGGGATGGGTGGGGGAGAGGAGGGGGAGGGGAGGGGTAGGGGAGGGGTAGGGGAGGGGGAGGGGAGGGGGATGGGAGGGTGGGAGAGGGGAGGGGGGAGGGAAGGGGGAGGGGGAGGGAATTGATTTTCTCATACATTTCGTATTGAACTGCTATTTTAATAATTTCTCGAACTAAGAGGCCTTCCCTGAGGCGCGGTACGAAGTTCGCGGGGTCAACTATTGAATATAAACACGGCACGACTTAATGTATTGCATGCATGCCTATAATCTTTACCATACTGAGGTAGCGCATTAGATATCATTCTGTGGTAAACACTAGAAGGAGCACTTAACGTAGGTATAGGGGTAGTCAGAAACAAGTCCAAATCTAGGCTATCAATACAACAGTGCGCGAGATCTCAGTTCGGGGCGAACTACTAGTTATAACTCTTATGACAATAAAAAAGAGAGCTGCCATCTGAATTATCAGAAGCTTATAAGTTTATTATAAACAAGTGGACGCCTGCGGCTTCGCCCGCGCGGACTACCACTTTTTTATCCCACGGGAAACATGCATTATTTCGGGATAAAAAGTAGCTTATGTCACTCTCCAGCCCTCCAACTATCTCCACACAAAAAATCACGTCAATCCGTGTCTCTGTTTGGACGTGAAAGCAGGCAGCAAACAAACAAATAAACACACTTTCATATTTATAACATGAGTACGGATAACGGGGTTAATGTTTTTGTTTCACAATTCATCTTCTATCATATCGTATTATTACTGTACAAATAGAGCTAGGATTTCCAACAGTAAGATATAATGCACATATAATATCAGTAAATACACTGACAGTTAATTAGCCGCATGATTGACTTGTCTCTAACACTAATTGCCTCCAGGCAATTGAAGGGAAAAAACCACGCTCCATGCATCCTTTGAAATTGTGAAACTGACCGAGAAATTGTCATTACTCGGTTGATTTTTGCTTGTGGTTTTGACTATTAATATTCTGAGAAATAAGTACAATGGAATTGTGATCATTACTATCTAGAGGACGCACAAAAATATGAAACAGAATCGTTGAGCATTTAAAATCCTGTGAAGTTATATACAAAATACAACATAGAAGAATAAAAAGTAATGTGGAAAATTGAAAATAATGTTATGTACGTACACTACACCAATATTATGAAAAGCTATGATATGTAAAAGATAAGGTAACCGAAATTACTGAATCAAATAAAAAAAATAAAGGGGCTCTACGCAAACGAAGCCATGAGCGTAAGCTAGTGTGTAATAAATAACTAGTAGTTCGCCCCGAACTGAGATCTCGCGCACCGTAGATGGCTTACATTTGGACTTTCTTCTGACTACCCTTATAATTTCAAGTGCTACTACTGCCGAGTATGCCTATTGCGCTAGCTTTTCATGGTAAAAAATACTAGCATGCATGCAATACATAATGTCGTGTCTAATTTTTCATTTATTTCATATTTATGAATTCTCGTCGTATTTCTAAAAGTATACGTCCTAGAATAAAAATAATAACTATTTTGGAATGTACAAATAAAGACCTTTCATTTGACACCCCACTCAATATATTTGTTTACTTAACTTTTTTTACCCCAATTATTTTCATTCTTTATCAAATTTTTTTTTATCACGAAAATAAATCAAGTAGCATCTAACATCATTGCAAACCAAACCGCAACGATGCCACTCTCTTTTTAAGACCGACCAGTCAATGAGCTACGAAGACATCGAAACTCTATGAAACGGGAGCTCTTGCAGCTCTGGTTTCGTAGTTTTTGTTCTTTGGTCGTATTTCAAAAACTATACATCCTAGATTAAAAATAAAAACCATTTTGGAATGTACAAAATAAGCCCTTTCGTTTGACACCCCACTCAATATATTTGTGTAACTTTAAAAAAAAATTACCCCCTTGGGAACCTAATATCTTCACAACCCCTTCATCGATTAAGCTCATATGCTCCACCGGAAATTTCCTTACTACAACCTATTAACCTACCAAGTTTCATGCAGATTGGATGAACGGTTCGACAGTTATGCGCGAACAACAATTCGTGAAACATACAAACATACAAACATACAAAGCAAAATCGCCCAACTTACCACTTCGCTCGCTCGATTGATTAAACTAGTAGTTCGCCCCGAACTGAGATCTCGCGCACCGTAGATGGCCAACATTTGGACTTTCTTCTGACTACCCCTATAATTTCAAGTGCTACTACTGCCGGGTATGCCTATTGCGCTAGCTCTTCATGGTAAAAAATACTAGCATGCATGCAATACATAATGTCGTGTCTAATTTTTCATTTATTTCATATTTATGATTTCTCGTCGTATTTTTAAAAGTATACGTCCTAGAATAAAAATAATAACTATTTTAGAATGTACAAACAAAGACCTTTCATTTGACACCGCACTCAATATATTTGTTTACTTAACTTTTTTTACCCCAATTATTTTCATTTTTTATCAAAAATTTTTTTATCATGAAAATAAATCAAGTAGCATCTAAAATCATTGCAAACCAAACCGCAACGATGCCACTCTCTTTTTAAGACCGACCAGTCAATGAGCTACGAAGACATCGAAACTCTATGAAACGGGAGCTCTTGCAGCTCTGGTTTCGTAGTTTTTGGTCTTTGGTCGTATTTCAAAAACTATACATCCTAGATTAAAAATAAAAACCATTTTGGAATGTACAAAATAAGCCCTTTCGTATGACACCCCACTCAATATATTTGTGTAACTTTCATAATTTTTTACCCCCTTGGGAACCCAATATCTTCACAACCCCTTCAACGATTAAGCTCATATGCTCCACCGTAAATTTCCTTACCACAACCTATTGACCTACCAAGTTTCATGCAGATTGGATGAACGGTTCGACAGTTATGCTCGAACAACAATTCGTGAAACATACAAACATACAAACATACAAACATACAAAGCAAAATCGCCCAACTTACCACTAAGATCTTCGCTCGCTTCGCTCGCTCGATCGATAACTAAGAACTTATAGGTTATTTTAAATCAAAAATTTAAGAACTCTTATTTTCATACCTTCCTAAAATATATCTACATTATCAACGAGCATAAATTGTTTTTTTATCAAAATATGTTAAGCAATATAAGCTAGTACATAAATCAAAATAGTTACCGTCAAACCCCAAACAGTACACACTATTCATCCTGTAATAGCCATGTCATAAAAACACATGAATATATCATGTTTTATGTGTTTATAAATGTATCAGGTAGTTTTTGGTCATGTTCTTAGAGAGACAATATGTTGTGACGCTTGCTGCTGGTATACATTATAATGTAGTAAGTTCATCATCATCATCATCATTTCCTTGCCCTTTTCCCACTAGGTGGGGTCGGCACAACATGTTCTCTTCCATTCCCTCTTATCACTCGTTAACTCAGTAGTCACTCCTTTCACACGCATGTCCTCTCTGACACAATCTATCCATCTTTTCTTTGGCCGTCCTCTACCTATGTATCCTTCCTCATTCATATAATAGGTAGGTTTCATATAGTAGGTTCATATAATAGGTAATATTTATGTATGTTTGTATGAGCTAGCCCTAATGGCTAGTTTAGACCCTGCTTGTCTATCTTTGATAGCAATGTTTTAGACAATCAGCATGCTAGTCAAGAGAGGCCTCCGTCATGGCTTAAATCCGTCCAAATTTTGACTGCTCAGAACGTTTATCTTGATAAACGTCTAAGCAAGCTACGCCACGAGCTCTTCGTTTTCGACTATTGTTGTGAGGATCATACTCTGGTCGAACTGTATATTATTTTCTCTCTGTAGTGTGGTTAACATCGAAGGGTTGTGATCTATGGGTCGTAAAGGTAGTTAAAGGATTTGCTGACTCGGTCAGTTATGATTTTTATGTAACGTTAGGAACCTCTAAATTGTGGGGTTCTGGGTACAGTACTGTGAGAATTCGCAAAACCAACATAAAGAGAATTTATTGTTTTTTTACAATATTTAAAAATACACTAGGAGTTATCTGGGTTTAAGTTGCATTTTCAGATCGGTTTTTTATTGATTTATGACAACGAAGTACTAACTAGACATTTTGGATGCAGTCAAAAGCTTTTAAACAATGTTATAATCATAAATAAAAAATAAAATCGTTGAACAAGTTTAAAATATTCAGAAAATCATTGCTATGTTATTGTTTGAGGTTTAAAATTTCCCTTTATCTCAAATGATATTAGAAATCTAAAAGTAAAATAGTGTACCCTTTGCATTAACAACCTCCTAACCCATTACCCAAGCGAGCTAAAACTAACCCAATATTGTACCTTAGTGTTTTTATAGGCCACTTAAATCCAGGTTTATCCCTAGGTTAGACTATAGCCTAGGTACGGTTGTTATCGTCAGAACACAGACTGAGTCGTAAATTATATTCTAGTGCTGTTGGATGACTTGATTTTATGGTCAAACAGGAATATATTATTATCCTATCCATATTCAGAATGCATAAGATAGTGAGAGACATTCATTTCACTGAAGATATTCAGTAGTTTTTATTGGTAACTAGCTGACCCGACAGTCGTTTTTCTATCCAAAATTCGAGTCCAAAAATCTATTAGAAAAACACTTTAACCCTAGGGCTATTCGGCAAAAACTGAACGACGAGAGCCTAGAGCCCTATATTAGGTAGGTACTTTACTTTGCTTTTGACTAAAAATTACTAATGCCCGGGTTACACGAGGCTAGTTTTTCAAGCTAGGATAGCAAGCTAGTGTTAGTAAGCTAGCAAGCTAGTACTTCTAGCTTCGTGTACTAGCTTAGAAATGAAGCTAGTTGTGTCTACACGAAGCTAGAAGTAATAGCTTGCTAGCTTACTAACACTAGCTTGCTATCCTAGCTTGAAAAACTAGCCTCGTGTAACCCGGGCATGACAGTCATTATTAAAATCATTTCTCTATTAAAAATTACTACTGTACTGTGTGAGTCATTATCAAAATCATTAAATCGGACCCTATTTGATTATATTAATTTTATCGATGTAAGTCTATGCATAGAATAACTTTGAAGAATGCCTTGTGATTGTGACCTCGCTGTTCCAGTTTCATTGAAAACAAGTTGACTGCGTCATCATCAAGGTCACTACCCACTGCCTATTTAAAATCACCACCTAGGTACCACATCCACTCATCAGTAACCGATTATCAAAGTCACATTTTGCAGAAGTTGGCATTATTTGCGTGACAACTTGCAAGCCCATCACCGCTAATATCTTGATGATTTCATTCACCGTTTAGAGCTCGTGCTACCTAACAACATAGAGATTATTCAACATCACCACACCATGTATTGATAAGGACTAAACGTTGACTGTAAATCTCATCAAAATCATTACTTATACAGCCTTTTAACAGTCCATTCTACAGCCAAATCCCACCCATTATCCGCCTTAAATCGTTTCGTAGTGAACCTTTAGTTTGATTACCTGCTCTTCAATAGACCGGCTGTAGTGGGGCTAACTTTACTTCTCTACCCTTCAAATCCGTGTTTAATGACCAGACTGAAGGTGAGCACTTGTGTTGCTGATGTTTCATTTGCTGCTAAAATCGTTTACGAATACTTTATTTTATTATTAGAATTTGAAAAGCATAACGAATGATGTTCTAGCTATGAAACCGAATAAATGCACACTGACAAAACAGTATCGAGGCAAAATGCGATTAGGGAAAAAAAACTACCGATGAAAATGCGTTCGAGGCATAAACCTAACAAACCTTTTTTGGTTTGATTTTCCGACAAGCTTTTATAAGGTGAAACTTTGAAGTGCTTATTTTAAGGTTATAATTTTTTTCCATTTTAATTCCAAAAAAAATAAATGATATAAAAAACTCGTAAAAGTAAAACTGCAAACATATAAAACACTACTTAAAATGTTATGCTTTAAATGAAAATTTATTTAATGCGACGCACATGCCCGTAAACAGGCTATGGCCCCAAGCATGCTATGGCCCCCAGGCCCCAGCATGCCTCAATAAAAGCAGCTAATCTCGCCTCTAAATCGCGCATCCCTCCTACCACAGTATAATTTTCACATACGTCCGTCCACGTAATATCCAGTATATTTGAGCGTGTCCTTTGTTTGACGCGTAATTACAGTGACGCATTGAGTGGGACTCAACGCTATTTAGTTACATTGTGAGATTGGGAGAGCTATTTATTTTAGGCTTAAAATGGAAATCTGTAAATGTAGCTTCGGTCTGTTTCGGCTTAAATTCAGGGTGAGGAGCAAGTATTTGTGTAGGCGACCTTGGTGGCGTATGGCGTTTTTATGTAAAGATAAAAACAATTTATTTGCTCAAAACATTTTGTTAGTTACATACATAGCATGCAATGCAAGGTCATATTTTTAGTATTGTCACAACATGTTTTACCAAATTAATTATGTAAGAACTTAAATTGTCGGTCACGGCTTTTTAGGTAGTTAGGCCTAGACGGAGGCCTTCGGGAGGCCTAAAAATTTCGTCACTAGTGTAAGCCACTAGTTCATATAAACTTACACACTTTTTAGCTGCACTTACTCCATGCGTCATGCAATTTAGTTGGTGATTTATTGACTGGTGAATTTAATTTTAAATTCATTTTAATTTTAATTTTAAATTTATTGGTGAATTTAATGACTTCTAAACGGTAAAGGTTGATCTTTATGCATTTTTAATCCATTGAAGATGACTAAGGGAGTAGGTGTTTGGACATACCTCTGACTACTTTTTATTTTGGACACATTTAAATATTTATGATTTGTATTTGGATACCTACATTTCATTTTCATATTTCACTATATTTCATTTAATTTTTCATGTCATTTTTATTTTGCAGAAGTTAGCATTCCTTATGCAACTGGTTTCCTCACGGTGTTTACTTTCACCGTTATGGTAATCTAACCTACTAAATTATAAATTTGAAAGTTCAAAGTAAGTTTTGATGTTTAGAAGTTTTTTTTAATAACGCAGTAATGAGAATATTGTTTTTTTGTAATGAAAGATACATAGTTGCAAGGCCAGGAAAAAGGTCTTTTTTGGCAAGGATTGTATCAAATTTTGTTGCGCAACCAAGCAACCAATAGACGTCGACTGTAACTCACGGAACCATAACTTCTCGGTCAGTATTGTAATATTCCGAATTACAATCCTATCGTCCGAGTTTATTGCCTTCATTAGACACCCCGAGGTCGCACTATCCTAAACTACTGTATTACCTACATTAATAGGTGCATATCTACCATTAGAGTACTATAAACTGTGCCTGTTCATCCCAATTCCAATAATCTCGACAGTTGTCATGTTTTAGCTCTAGTTTAAGATGATGGCGACCGTTGTTAAGCGGCCAGAATATGCGAAGATGTTATTTAATTTTCGGAAAATAGCGAAATTATTTTTGCGTAGCGCTCTGAAATAAATAATTGTTTTTAATTTCCATAAATGGAAAGTAAACAAAAGCAAATCATAAAAAAAAGTAATCCATTTTTATTCCATTATTAGATACTATTCATCCTACTTCATACTTTGATCATGTTTGAATCGTAATTGATAGGTAGTTTTTTTTTTGTTTGTTTTTTTGAATGCGCTTATCTCTGGAACTAGCAGTCGAATTCTTGAGGAAGGATATAGGCTACTTTTCATCGTCATCACCTATACCATCACTACGTGGGTGGGTAACGCCGCGCACATAGTTTCAATTACCTACTTATATATTTTTCTTAATTACTTGACTGTATTGAGCATTAGTACAGTCAAGCACGGGACCGTATAGGTTTCCGTAAATCACAAATAATGGAGAATATAGATGAAACACGGGTTCGGACTCAAATAATCATTTATCGTTTGTTACGTTACGAACGTCTTATTACGATGTTGTTTTTTAAGAAGTTCAAAGTTTTTGTGTAATTATGCCTTGCGGTGATGGCCTGTCCGGTTGTCCGTTTGTTACAGTTTGCTTAATTAATATTGTTGGACTTGCTACAGTAGATTCACAACAGTGCAAGTATAGAATCTTTTTAGAGTAGTTAGAAGTTGCGTCATGTAAAAGAACGCTGGAAGAAAGTGGAGGGGGTGTGTTTTGTCTCTTGTGTGCGCATGGGTTACTTATTCGCAAACATGAGACAAAACACACCCCACCACTTTCTTCCAGTGTTCTTTTGACATGACGCGAACTATACTGAGTTTACTTATCTTCACATGGTCAAATGAATGATTAGCATGTGTGAACACGTTATAAGATTAGATTAGACTAGGTTAGCACGGTATGGACATTAATGAGGAGGGATGAAAACCTTATCACCAAAAGAGTGAAGAGTATGAGTGAATTTTGAATTTGATCGAGCTGAGTAAAAAATAAAGCAAACATGACGAGCCGCGAGTCAGGCTCGTCATCTCACAAAACCGCGGTATCATTGCAAAATGATACACCGGCGAGCTTCGCCGACGAGCCATAAGACCGCGGTTTTACTCGCTCGTCGATCAGAGCCTTAGCAAGCTCCGCGACGAACCTTATACATATATAATTCATAAAAAAAAAACAGATATAATTCATTTCCAAACAGGTCCGAAATACCCTACAGTTCAGTCAACAATTATCTACACACTACCGAATTAATTAGTAATTATGTTACCTCCACTCAAATATTATTATAACATTTGAGATAATTATTGACTCAGACATGTTTGCTTTATACCTAGAACTCACTTTTATTAATGAGGAAAATGTTTTTCCTCCCTAAGCAATTATTTACTTATTAAATATGCACTCTACTTAGATCGCCGACAAAATTGAACGGCGATTTTAAAGTTCGCGTACTTGTGACACACAGGCGATGGATATCGTCAAGCCATAAGTAAGTTCGTATGAGCAAGTGGCCAACTCTGGTGATGGAGTTTTTAGGCCACCTAAATGCCTCCGTCATGGCTTAACGACTTAAAAGCCGGGACCGATAATTAAACGTGCCCTCCGAAGCACGGAAGCCATAAGCCATACGTATGCGTACTACTCAAACTTCTATCGCCCATTTCGTGTTAAATCTTCAAGCTTCCTGTAATAGCTAACGTCTGTTTTGTTTTTCTAATCGTTTGTCCTGACCACGTGACTAATCGTCCTTAAATTACAATTCCTATACATTTTATCTAGTAGCATTAGCGATTGTAAGTAACTTGACTAGGGCAGCTGCATTCAGGACATTTGAAACGCGGCACTATTTTCTACAAAGTTACTTTACAACATACAGTCCTTATTTATACAAAGACTGGAGTTTCATATCTATACCTCGGGGCGGTATGAAATTGAGAAACGTTATACTCCGATAAGTCAGCGGTATTTCAGCTCTTGGCTGTGAAATAACCGTTTTCTTATCATACGTAAGTACTATGGGAACTCGAACAAAACTTGAATTTTCGTAGGTCCCTCTGGCACTTTCGAGTTTGGGATTGGCATAAGTATGAAATTATCTCACTGCAAATAACATATTAGCAACTAGTTGGATTTATGTAAATATTAGTAGGATTCAAAGTCAATAATCATTTTTTTTATTAGGGTTACATTGCTTTGGTTTGCGTTTTGAATTGGCGTCTTTGGGAGTGTACACATTGCGTTTTCTGCAGCGCGTTTTTGAGCTGCGCGTTTGTATCGATACAAACGCGCGTTCGCAACGCGTTTTTTTCCATACAAAAGCGAACCGGGAGGGGCTGCGCGGGGGGCTGTGCGTTCGCATCGCGTTCGAATCGTGTTTGTATCGATACAAACGCGCTGCAAAAAACGCAATGTGTACACTCCCTTAGAAATGGCTACGATCACATGTTATAGGCTCGGTGTATTTTTTATTAAAAATAGTATGCCACCGTTTTACGTATTCATTTGTGCCGTGTCGCTCTCCTAAATCTCACCTTTGTTTGAAAATGATTTGCCTTAACTAGTTTTTTCTGAAAATAACAGGAAAAGAAACAGTTATTATTACGACATTTTGGTGTCTGAGTGTAATAGGGTATTTTAAATACGAGTATGTATTAACAAAAAAATTTGTTTGTTCTCTTAGTATTCTGGTTCATATTATTATACAAGCTTTACTTGGATGCTAGATGGTGTTCTGTGAAATGTCTACCAACATTTATTTATTATCGAGTTTTCCAAACGAACAATAGTAGGGGTAATCTAAAGCCAGATGCAGGCGGAAAATGCATTATGTATAACTTTTTATAAAGTGAACTGAAATGCAATTTGAAACAAAGTATCAAGTTTAATGCTATTCTAGATTAAAATGGCGTTGAAATAACAGTGGATATCCGATGCACTTTCTCAGTTCATTTGATTCATTTTAGTTTTGTATTTGTGAAAAATATCACATTAGCTCAATGTTTCAGTTTAAAAAAAACATTCCTGAAAAGGTTACAAATTCAGTTCTGGGTGTTTTCTATGTGTAATATCGCCGTCCTCGGGGAACAAAATGATAACTGCCATTATCTTCGTTTTAGTGTTATGCCATATTTGTGATCTTTGGGTGCTAATACATCTGCTCAATTTTTTTCGTAACTTTCATACAGTTATTCACAAAGTTACAAAATATTACAATACTATTCCACGATTCGACCCATGCCTGAAGTTACAAGAATAAAGTTGTACTATAATATTATCACATTGTATTTACACCTGTTAATATGACAAACAGTAATATCATTATGTTCTCGTGAAAAATATTCATCTAGACAATGATAACCGCATGTTATCATTTTATTCTCGTCAAAACTCGACCTTGCATTTCGTATAATATGTTGTTAGTAAAATAAATGACTCTTAAGGAGCTAAACTTAAAAATATTGCCACTCTCCTATAGCTTAGATTTCAAGGCAATAAATTGAAACAGCAGACTTGTATCACACTACACATAGTACATTATTTATATTTCAAAATATTTACAAAAAATTATACTTATTAAAAATATAATATGCATAGAAGCTCTTCAACTCCATCTTGCTCGAAGGTACTAAGCCAGAAGCATGGAACAAGAGCGTGGTGGTGCTATTCTTTAAGAAAGATGACAACACCTTCTTGAAAACTACAGACCCATGTCGAGTTATAAACATGGTTGGGCTATGTTTATAATTTAAGCTGTTTTCATGGATCATCATAAATCGCCTCGATCGCAGATTTGATGACTTCCAGCTTCCTGAACAAGCCGGGTTCCGAAAAGACTACAGTACCTTAGACCACAATAAGCTGCGGCAGACCATACAGAAGACCAAAGAATATAACTTGCAGCTTTGTCTCGCGATTGTGGATTATGAGAAAGCCTCCGATTCGATCGAAACATGGGCGGTGTGTCAGTCATTCCAGCGATTCCGAATTAACTATCGGTACATCGAAGTGTCGAAGTGTTGGTATTGGTATAAAAACGCCACTATGTCAATCCAAGTACAGGAACAGAGTTCGAAGGCGATTTCCTAAAACTTTTTAAGGAAATCGCCTTCGATTGAACTCTGTTACGCCTCTTGGTAAGACAGGAAGGTGTAATTTCTCCGAAACTGTTTACGACCGCTCTGGAAGATGCCTTCAAGCTCTTGAAATGGTATTCGTGGTCATGGAAAAGTTGATGGAAGAACTAAGCACGATGCTCGAAGGCCTCAATCAGCCTACCGAAGAGTAGGCGTTAAAATGAACACGGACAAGCAAGATAAAGGTTATTTCGAATGTTCATGTTATGCTTACCCTTGTAATGGTTAAAAATTCTGCTCTTGAAGCTGTCGACGCGTATGTATATCCAGGACTAACAGTGCAATTAGGTAGGTTCAACTTCAAGAAAGAGGTTAATCGTCTAATCCAACTAGGCAGCGTTGTTTCTCTACGGAATCGAATCAGAAATGAGGAGTTACATAGAAGAACTCGGGTCGCTGACATTGCCAAACGGATAAGTTAGTTGAAGAAGCAATGGGCAGTCCATTTAACACGCAGAACAGATGGCCTGCGGGGCTGAAAAGTTCTCGTGTAGAGGCCACGGACCGATAAGCGCAGCGTTAGACGTCCACCAACAAGATGGACAGACGACTATGTAAAAACTGCAGTTCGGTGGTGGATGCAGGCCACTTCCTTGGATGAATACATGGAAATCTTTGAGGGAGGCTTATGTCCAACAGTGGACGTCCTACGGCTGAGATGATGATAGAAAATGAAAACTACTTTAGAAGTTGTTAATACTCATTATAACTGACTGTTTGTTTCGGTTTGTAAGATAAAAATTATATTGAGCATTAACAACTTTTAAATTAGCTTTGAATAAAATAAAATAATAATAAATAACAACCATAATAATAATTATTATGGTTATTTTTTATTATTATTTTACTTTTAGAGCATAGTAGCCCTTTTATAACGATAAGCAACAATCTTATAGTGGTTTGTTACATAAAAAGCACTTGAAAACATGATTAAAACAATAAATCAATAGTTGATTATTACTAACATGGTTTTATTTAATAGCACTTATCAAAATAAAGTTAGACCAATCTAAACGAGAATAAGATGATATTCAACTATTATCATAATCACTTCCACCCCTAAAAAGCGTAGAACAAAATGATAGAACAGTGGTGCAATTGGTTTTGGCAGTGGTTTTGCCTAGAAAATACGTGGAATACAATGATAATCGACATTATAGAAATTAGACGATGACTGATTTTGACTAACTTCTTATTTTTGAAATATCTCTATTTTGGCATATATTACGCTTATTTCATTAAAACATTCCGAATGCATAAAAAATCAGCATTGCTTAAAGCTAACAATCATCTGTCTACGTCCAGTATTTATGAAGTTATTAATGAAAACATGTTTTTTGCTTCTCCTGAAAAGTTACGTTTTTGTAGTTATCATTTTATTCTCCGGGGCCGGCGATATGTATGTAGGTACTTATACAAAAAAGTAGGTATTTAAATATCAGTCATGTGGTTGCCATAACACAAGCTCTGCTCTCTTTGAGGCTACAAAGTGCTGTTGCTTTGAGGCTACTGCTGTGTGAACTGTTTTATTTGGTTAATAGGTATTTATTTACCATCGTCTAAGGAAAAAATATACATAAAAATCGGGAAGGAAAACTCGTAAATAAAACTCCAAAGATAAAATTCAGAGGAACAAGATACGCTAATTAGACTTAATCCAGCCTCTTTTTAATTGCACCCATTAACTAATAACTCTACTTTTATAATAATTGCTCATTCCTAATCTCGGAGTAATGTGAGCAAACCATGTGCTGTGAGGGTGATTATGAACAAAATGTTTTGCTTAGATTTTAATTGACGGCCAATGTTTGTTCAAAGCTCTCTCGAGTTATCATGTCAACTAATAAGTCAAATCATTAATTTATTCCAAAACAAGTATTCTGTCGAAACCTTCAAAGTCACTAGACCCTGTGAAACAACATTAGGTGCGTTGTAACATGTAACCATCTGGCCCCAAAGTAATCAGAGCTTGTGTTATGGGAACTATATGACTGATATACTTCTTATAATTTGTTTTGGAAATACATGCACCAATATCAAAATACAAAAAATACAAACAATTTAAAAAAATTACAATAGAAAAATACAAAAAAATACAATAAGCACCCTTTTTCACTTTCAAAACTTTCGTGAGTTGTACTAGACATTATTTTCTCCGGATGATGAATCGAAACATTGTCGGTATCTAAATCGACGATATTTTTACGTGAGTAACTCCCGTGTGTTAAATAATATAAGCACCCTGACCCGAGACAAATATTTGCAGATCATACAAACATTGGCCTCGGCAGGAATCGATCTTGCCACCTTCTGTTTTTCAGCGCACTGCGCCACAGAGTCGGCAAATGTGATGTGTTTGGTATTTGCTGTTTGTGATATCTTATGTGAGTTCATACTAAAATAATTACTCCGTTATTTATTACTCTCAAGCTTAGATGAAAAATATTTTATTATTCTGAAATTAAAATCCTCGCTGTAATCCGTCAGGCGGGCCGTCAAAACAAAATGGAGGAAAACGTATTTAAAATGGCGGGCACAGGTGCAGTCTTTAGATGAGGAAGGATTTTGTAATACATGCTTTATGGTCTTTATTTGTTCATTTTAACGTGGGAGAACGTTTTGGATAAAAATGAACAAGCTTTATATCAATCCAAAGTTTGTTCATTTTTGTTTATCAATTAAAAGGAACAGACAGAATGATGCTTATTCTTTGGGATCAAACGAGAAAAATAATCAACTAACGTAGTTTAATGATCCACATACTTTCTTTGATGATCCCTTTTCAAAGAGCACCAATAAAACAAACAAACCAACCTATCTTTTTATTATTTTAAGATTTTTCTTTTTAGGACTTATTCGTTTCCTACTCATACCTATAGATAAACTGTGTTATGAGTAAATGCTGTGTAGTGTAATGCTAAAGTTCGCCGACCAAGAGCGTTGTTTCCTAAAACAAAAGAGCACTCTAACGAGCTTGGTCGGCGCATTAAGGTTTTATGCATAAGACCAAAAATCTTTATTCTAATGTCACAAAATCACACATTAAAACATTTCTTAATTTCATTTTTTTATTACATAATTCATTAAATTATGTGATAATGTGTAAACAGTTTATTCCTATCTTTATGGAAACTTGATCGCGATAACCATTAAATCTAACAAGGGATCATAAAACCAATCGGAAGATCTAATCGTTAAGTGCATTTTCAGCTAGAGTGCACAGCCAAATGTGCTGAAGTTGAAGTGCAACGACTGAGTGTAGGTATTTGTTACGTGTAAAGTGAATGTACATGCATTCGCATGTTTATGTAGATGGCCTTTTATTTTTATTTTTAATTTTTTTAACCTATATTTTCCCACTGCTGGCAAATGTCTCCCCCAATTGTTTCCATCTCTCTCGGTCTTTTATATCCCACCAATCCCTCCGAAAGGTGTCGAGATCATCCCGCCAACGTTTTCTCGGCCTGCCCCGGCTTCGCCGGCCATCAGGCACCCATGGCGTGATAATCCCGCCCACCTGTCACCATCCATACGACTCACGTGTCCCGCCCAGCCCCATTTTAACTTGGCAGTCTTTTAGCCGATGTCCTCGATCCCGGTCTTTGCGCGAAGAGTACCTAGTATTTCTGAGTTTGTCGGTTCTCTTTGGTGATGGCCTTTAGTATAATTTCATGGGCAAAGTCACGAAAATATAGAAAAACCTGTGGTACAGGTCGCCAGTGCCCTACTTCACTGATTTATATAGGTAAATAGGTAAACTATAAAATTTTGAAAAAGGATGAAACTATACAAAAAACAAAGTCATTTTCCAGTTATCTGCTAGGCTAAAAAGGCCACTAGAGAAGAATCATAATAAGAATTGCATTATGTGTCGTTTGTGTCACTCTCAGTCAATGAAGAGACTGCATATAGTTCAATTCCTATTGTGATTGCTATAATGGCCTTTTTACCCCACTGAAGTGCGATTCAGCCTTCCAAAAATGCATCCGATTCGATGATTTTCTTCGTACAGTCTAAGGCTGTGTCCCCAGTAGGCAAACTGTGAGAGGCCGACTGAGTTTGCGGCGTATCGGTTTAGTACGCTCTTCCATATATTTGAAATGGAGTGTCCACAGTTTGCTAGTTTTGCGCGTAACGCTGCAAACTGCGTACAGTGAGCGCAAAACTAGCAAACTGTGGACACTCCATTTCAAATATATGGAAGAGCGTACTAAACCGATACGCCGCAAACTCAGTCGGCCGCTCATAGTTTGCCTACTGGGGACACAGCCTAAATTTCTGAATTCGGAATACATTCCGTGAAGGTCTGGATCGCACTGCTGAACTATGCATAATAGTGAGAACATAGCCTTAGGAAGGCTCTATGCAAATTAACCTAAATAATTGAGATATGCAATCCATTAGTTTATTCGACACCCCCGCCTAAGGCAGTGGTTCAGTGGCTTAATTAGGATGCGGGATCATACGATCCTTTTAATGTAGGTAAATATGGTATTAGATTACTAATTAATTATAACGGTTAAATCAAAACCTCAGTAATGGTATGTTATAATTTTCACATTGATGAAACGAGATTCTAAGCATATTTAATTTTTTGATTATGATCTGAAGATATTTGCTTAATTTGGATTAAAAGTATAGAACTATATACTTATAAACAATACAATAGTACTATTTTCTTTTCCTAAACTACGATTATTAGTATTACATTATTTCGTAGACTGAATCGCTACAGCAGCGTAGCGCTCTACGGTGTAGCGCTCTACGTCATCGCTGAGCTACGAATAGCTACGAATCATGACTGTAGGTTACTGTTTTTGTAGTACTTATAAGCCGTATTAATTTCAATGTCCCATAATTTTTAGTTGATATATAAGCTCATAGCTGACCAGTCAACTCCACACCCGAACCTCACCGCATCGCCTCCGATAATTTAAAATTTCAACGTTAAGCCTGCGTTTCCACTGACGCGGAGCTGTGCGGAGATGAGCGGAGAATAGCGGTGAAAAGTGGTTAGTGTTTCCACTGAAGCAGAAAGGAGAGGAGCGGACCGCTTCGCTCTCCTAGCTACCCTCCGCAACGCACCGCCCCGCTGTCCTCCGCTCGGCATCACTTCGCTTATTTTATATGAATATCCGTTCAGCTCTGCCCCGCTCCGCTTGTGCTGTTTCCATTGAAGCGGAGCAGAGATTTCGAGCATATTGATTGGTCAATTCATGCACCGCTAAGCACCGCTCCGCCCAGCTCCGCGTCAATGGAAACGCAGCCTTAGTTTCGAGCTTATGTCAAAACGCATTTGAAATATGATCACTATCCCCAAAGTGTACACATTTATTAGGCATTCTAGATCCTTTAGAGATGTCCAATGGGCTAATCAGAGGCACGTCCAAATACTTATTAGGTACATGCCCATAAAACGCATTTTTTCTAAATGAAAAATCCATTTACTCACGGCCAGAAAATAATTATTAGAAAGTCGCCACTCTACCATTACACTATTATTTATTCTGTGCCATTACCTTAACATTCTACCAACCGTAACAAAATGAACCCAATTTACATTATTTAAGCTATTTCCTGAACAAACCTCAATGAAACAAGATATCTCTACTCGTTCAGTGTATTAGGCAAATTGTGGCCCCGGGCTGTTCTCTATTTGATTACACTTTGAACTAGGATAGTGTACCTTTAGTAAACTTGTGGTTAGTCCTTAGAGGAAACTCTCAAAATACAGTATCAAATTCAAAATGACAAAACAATTTGCCTATAACAGGTATCAATGTGAAATGAAAATGGGCATTATTTTGATAACCGAATTACAAATAATTAGATTTATAAAAGAGTAAATAGGCTCACGACTTTATCCCCACCCAGGTGTAGGTACAATACGTATCTATTCAGACCAAATAATACAAGCATCTGAAGCAATTGAAGATGTGTAGGAGATAGTCAGAGGTAAGTCCAATCCAAATACAATCTCGACTTTGAAAATCATGTAACATCCACTTAATCATCATAAAAGTATCTAACAAATTAAAAGTGCTTATGTAATTTTATTTGTATTTTATTTTTGTTTTTGTGTAAGGACTTTTTTTTTAAATAATTAGTCAAATTAATAAATCTTAGCCAGCAATATTTTATTAAAACAAAAAGATTCTAAATTAGTAATCTTATAATATAACCCATAAAACCCATCCAACTACCTAGGTCTTAGATAGGTTTCAGACACTTCTAGCAAATTCGAGTAATAAAATAAAAAGGATATAAAATAAGTGAATGAAATTGTGAAAATACAATAAAGACGAGCGGAGACAAATGTGATATAGTATAGCTTGATGATCACATTCGATGCAAATAATTTCGCTGATACACGTTTGAAATATGGATGGATATTTGTTTGGTATAATATGAACTGGGATGCGAAAACATTGGATGCGGCATTTATTAAGTAACTTAGCTAAACAAACAGATGTTTTGTCAAAAACAGTCAGTTTTAATGGAAAAAAGAAAAATGTGGTTATTACGTTTTTCCGCGTAATTTTTCCAATTCATACGTCATAAGAAACTACCTCAGACGACGAGTGTTTAAAAAAAATGGCCGAATTGGTCTAGCTGTTCTTGAGTTTTGCGCTTAGCAACACTTTTAGCCATTTATTTTTATTTTTATAATTTAGAATATAGACAGTTATGGCGTGTTTGAAACACAAAATCTAAATTTTCAGATTTATAATATTACTGGCTGATCATGATCATGCAAAATTCGTACCACCTTTAAAAAAATATATTTTTGAGCCAGAAACCCTTGCAGGCGTCCTCAGAAGACCCTTTCAAACTTTCATCACAATCTTATCAATGATTTAGGGACGTACCTACAGAGGACAAACATACAATAATTTTATTTCAATAGATTTATTTAGTAAGACGAAGTTTCGGAAAATGGTCATAAATGCGGTGGTCCTGCCCGAGTAAAGTTTGCCGACTCCACGCAAGTGCAAAGTTTCTTAACTTCTTGGTATATTGGGTGATGAAATGCGTGCAAATGTGATGAGACGCATTAGGCTTTCATCTTCCGTGGATGGATGTGCGCATTTGTAACTCGACGGATAATGCGATTGAGACAGCTCTATTTGTTTCAGCATTGTTTGTTGCTGTGGAATTGGCTGATAGAGTTCAATATTCAGAAGAATATTGGTACTTAAGTAAAAGTCAAATAATCATTTAAGCAAGGATAGGATCTTAAATATTAATATCAACGGGATAATTACCATGATTATTGAGTTTTCTTGCTTCCCGATATTTCGACGCAGTTGCATGCGCCATGATAATCCCGTTGATAATAATATTTATGTTCGTAACCATGTTAGTTTCAAAAATTATAAGGATAGGATCATCTACTACAATTTCACTTTCAAAACTTTCGTGAGTTGTACTAGACATAGTGTGTGACATAGAGTTGTATAGACAAGACAGTGTGAGACGCGACCGCGAGGAGTAACCTTGCCGCAACTCCCTCCTTACCCAGATGAAGATTCTCCGGATGAATCGAAACATTGTCGGTATCTAAATCGACGATAATTTTACGTGAGTAATTCCCGTG
The DNA here is from genome assembly GCA_958496255.1 of Camptogramma bilineatum. NCBI lineage: Eukaryota > Metazoa > Arthropoda > Insecta > Lepidoptera > Geometridae > Camptogramma > Camptogramma bilineatum. Next base: position 10,881,082 of record OY292468.1, on the reverse strand, counting down.
TGTTAAATAATATCTACTACAATGTTCAATACCGTGAAGAAAACTTTATCGCGTTATTTAACTTTTTTTTTTTACGTTTTGGTTGTGTTGCAACAACTTTAGCATACGAAGTAAATATATAATTAAGCCTTATTCTTTTGAAATAAGAATCATAATAAAATATCTTATTATAGAAACAAATAAATTTCAGAACGGATAGGTCAAATGCCCCGACCTTCGATTTATAGGTAATTCAATAATTCAATCTAATGTGTATTTTTATTGCGGCTCTCGAAATAATAGTGTTATCATAATGTCTTGACGCGAATGGTCTATTTACTTGATTTGTGGCCCGGTGCACGTGTTTTAGTTTACGGGGTCAAGAATCAGGAAGAACATCTTTCTATTTTTTTACTAATAACTATGCCTGGCTTTCTGCGGAGCTAAAAAAGCCGTTATTATTACCACAATGTGTTTCATTGTGTGAATCTTATACAATTCAGCTAAAGCATTTTATCTTAAAACCAACCGGATTATTTTTTTAGTGAAAATGATTCTGCTGTGAATTGAATTGCGTACAATTCAGCTTGAATTTGAACGCACTAATCTCAGGAACTACCAGTCGGATTTGTCAAATTCTTTCTGCATTTGTTAGCTCAAAGAACGGCTTGATTGGTGAAATCACCGGGCAGTACGACCTACAGCGGAGTAGGCAGAGCTACTACCAACTAAGCTGAGAACCCAGTCAATTTATATTTCTGGTCTTATAATAACCTCTCACAATTCTTCAAAACTTTTTATGAGAGGCCTAAGTCCTTCAACATGTTAAGAGGACAGGCACAAAGGAAAGCTCGTTGTACTTATAAATGCCATACATTATTTATGATTTGATGACATTTCGGATGATATATTTGCACAGTATCTCCTGTAATCTTTCAATAGGTAAGTACAGGGTGCTCGGGTTTTATATTCAGTAGGTTTTAAATATTAATTTAAATTGAGTACCTACCCACTTATTAAAATATGATATTTTAACTAAGTAAAGAAGGTTTTTTACACACACACACCTAGAGCATCTGTGTAACAAAGGCTCTATGCTTTAGACAGAGACTTGTATCCTTTATAACTCTTCATCTCAACACTCACTCTTTAGACATGTCACTCTTCTCACTATCCATCTACCATTCCTCTTCATGATTAGGATACATTCAAAATTTGACAAACTTATAAAATAACACAACCTAACAGCAGAACAAAGGATCTCTATAACTATCTCTGATTTCAAAATCTCTAACGTTATATACTTACAAATAAAAAACCAACAACAAATACTCCTAAAAATGGTTTTTTCCACATCCTATATAAAAGGAAGGTAGCGATTTCGCTGACAAAAGCAACACATGAAAGCGGATGCCGCCCCAGGCGCCGTCTAATATGCTAATACACAAATAATAAGCAGGCACCCTGTATTTGGTTGTCTACGCGACTGTACAAGAGTACAGTAAGCGATGTCATGGTGGTGGGAGGAACAGTCAACGATAAAAGTAGGCTAACATATTTTGACTAAAAAAAATAAGTTGTTAGTAGTTACTTAGATGGTGAAGGAAAATATCGGAGATATAGAAGCAGCCTTATCATTGTTTTATAAGTAGCTTCCGCTCGTGGCTTCGCTCGCGTGGTACCATGATAACTAGTAGTTCGCCCCGAACTGAGATCTCGCGCACCGTAGATGGCTTACATTTGGACTTTCTTCTGACTACCCCTATAATTTCAAGTGCTACTACTGCCGAGTATGCCTATTGCGTATATAGCTCTTCATTGTAAAAAATACTAGTATGCATGCAATACATAATGTCGTGTCTAATTTTTCATTTATTTCATATTTATGATTTCTCGTCGTATTTCTAAAAGTATACGTCCTAGTATAAAAATAATAACTATTTTGGAATGTACAAATAAAGACCTTTCATTTGACACCCCACTCAATATATTTGTTTACTTAACTTTTTTTACCCCAATTATTTTCATTCTTTATCAAATTTTTTTTTTATCACGAAAATAAATCAAGTAGCATCTAAAATCATTGCAAACCAAACCGCAACGATGCCACTCTCTTTTTAAGACCGACCAGTCAATGAGCTACGAAGACATCGAAACTCTATGAAACAGGAGCTCTTGCAGCTCTGGTTTCGTAGTTTTTGTTGTTTGGTCGTATTTCAAAAACTATACATCCTAGATTAAAAATAAAAACCATTTTGGAATGTACAAAATAAGCCCTTTCGTTTGACACCCCACTCAATATATTTGTGTAACTTTAAAAAAAAATTACCCCCTTGGGAACCTAATATCTTCACAACCCCTTCATCGATTAAGCTCATATGCTCCACCGTAAATTTCCTTACTACAACCTATTGACTTACCAAGTTTCATGCAGATTGGATGAACGGTTCGACAGTTATGCGCGAACAACAATTCGTGAAACATACATACAAACATACAAACATACAAAGCAAAATCGCCCAACTTACCACTAAGATCTTCGCTCGCTTCGCTCGCTCGATCGAAAAGTAGCCTATGTCCTATTCCCGGCCATTATCTATCTATACTTTAAATTTCAGCCAAATCGGTTCTGTGGTTGTCGAATTATAAAGGAACAAACATACATCCAAATCATCCATCTATCCAAACATCCAAACTTTCGCATTTATAATTTTGTGTTTGTATAAATTGGTGTGATTAAGCACCTATGATTTTGTTTTGTAATCTTCATATCGTATCTCATTTTATAAATTAATTAATCTTCTATAGCTAACAAGGTACTAATAGGTAGGTAGGTAAGTAAGTACCTACCTAAACGAATCTCCAAAATAATCAAAGTACCTACTGACGGAGCGCCTGTAAAAATCGATTTAAAAACTCCCAACACACAAGAGTAGAACCTAAAGCAATTTTTAAAAGTATCGTCCAATCAAAACGATGAAATTCAAAGTCCATCTCATAAACCAATTTTTCGAATTGTAACCCTACACTTTCTACCCCTCAATACGTTCCAAAAATAAAAATAATCCAACCAATTTGAAATGTTATCCTGAAGCCTTGAGGGTCAGAATAGAGTAGGTATGCATTAGGTATTTTATCTAGGGAAACCAGTTCAGCCAAGCAGCAATGCGATTCAGACTTCCGAAAATGTATCCGATTCGATGATTTTCTTCGGAAAATTCATGATTTTTAGCGTGGTTACTTTCGTCCGAGTTTTTAGCAAAGAAACGTCATTTTTAAAATTCGAAATACATTCCGAGAAGGCCTGAATAAGATAAGATAAGAGACATGCTAGGTGAGTGATTTTTTAGCAAGATATATCTCTGAAATAGCAAATGTAGGTAAACCAGCCATCAGACACATCTGCTGCGTCCTTTCCACCTTCGTTAAATTCACTGGTGCTTATGTGACGTCATTTCGATATCCCCCTTAGAACAATGCTTGTATCTTTTTACATCCTATTCTACTTCATACCTACAACTCTGAATCTGTGAGTTTGTGTGAATGATTTTATCACAGATGAACAATCATTTATTTGATTACATAGAGTCGAGTGGATTTCTTACTAAAAAAATTACCTACTACTTAGAAGAAGCTTAAATTTCGTCCCTATTGCAGCAACGTGACCAACCTTCGCGCAAAGAAAAAGTCTAGTAGGTAGTAGGTAGGTACCTAGTCTAAAGTTTAATTTAAAATAAACTAAAAGGAAAATCCTCTAGCTAGAATAACATTATGATGAACCACTACAGCTGTGTGGTTCGATCAGGGGCGGATTAAGCTTCAAGAGCGCCCTAGGCAAGCTCCTCATAGGCGCCCTCTGGTAACAAAAACCATCAAATACCGTATTTGGACAAGCCTCTGACTACCCAAGGGGGTAGCTCTGCTCTGACCTCCTAAGGAGACATTTGCAATGGATCTAGAATTCTAGTATGTCTAAGGCGCGGGACATACAGAAAAGACGTAAGACGAGGACGCGTCGCAGACATTTATGTCTCTCCCGCGTCCCTTTAAAAGAAAATGTATAGAAGCGTCGCGCCGCAAAACATACAGAAGAGACGGGGCGCCGTCACATTTTGTATGAAAGGGACGCGGAAGAGACAAATGTCTGCGCCCTGTCTCTTCTATCTGGCCTGCACCTAATAAGTGCTGAAAAAATGTCAATCTACCGAATTATTGTAAGACAAGTGCAACATGTGGCACTTGATTTTGTTTTCGATGATCAAAGAAAAAGCTCAATGCTTGTCTTTACTCACAATATAAAATTTACTCATAATATGAAGTTAAATGCGAGCGAAGCGAGTAGATTTTTTTTAAGACAAATTCAACAAGTGGCACTTTATTTTGTTTTCAGTGATCAAAGAAAAAGCTCCCTGTTTGTCGGTTCTTATTCTGTGGTCAGACATAACTCAGTTTTACTCGCAATATATCTACTTATAATATGAAGTTAAATGCGAGCGAAGCGAGCTGATTTTTTTTAAGAACAACGTTTTGGCACTTTTTGGTTTTTGGTGATCAAAGAAAAAGCTCGCTGCTTGTCGGTTCTTATTCTGTGGTCAGACATTACTCACTTTACTCGCAATATTTCTACCTACATTACAACATGAAGTTAAATGCGAGCGAAGCGAGCATATTTTTTTAAAGATAAATGCAACATGTGGCCCTTGATTTTGTTTGCGGTGATCAAAGATAAGGCTCGATGTTTGTCGGTTCTCATTCTGTGGTCAGACATAACTCACTTTATTCGCAATATAATACCTAGTTATGAAATTAAATGCGAGCGAAGCGAGCAGTTTTTTTTTAAGACAATTGCAACAATGTGACACTTGATTTTGTTTGCGGTGCTCAAAGAAAAGGCTCAGTGCTTGTCGGTTTATTCTGCCCTTCTTACGATAAACAGCGTAAGTAACATTTTTTGCGAAAATGAGTTATTAGCATATTTGTAATCAGCTAAGCGAGATCTATCTGGAAAAATTATCCATTTTTCTGTATGTTTGATAGAAATAAAAAAAAACATAAGTATAAACATCGTACGTGCACAATTTTCACTTTATTTCTAAACATAAACAACGTATTGTCCACTACGCTCAGAGATTTTAATCAATTTCCTAGTCATAAGTATCGCACGATCACTAACGTTGTTTATGATTAGTAGTACCTTCAACTGTCGGCTCAACTTACAAAACATAATGATTATATATGAGCCACTTACGTTGTTTATACCTTGTACTTATTTAAGAAAGTTTAACAATATTCTAGAAATAAACATAGTACTATCTCCTACGCTCTTTATCTGTTGCATAAAATCTTTATTTTATTGCGTTATTCTATACACACACAACGCAAGTAGCGCACATACGATGTTTATGTCTGGTAAATACAATACAGAAACGGTGGGGCGGTGAGGTAATCGGAGGGGAGAACATTACTAACAGTGAACAAAAATATCATTCGCGCGTCGGCAAATATCAGTCGGCAAGTTCTTTTAAAATAGGTTCTATTAAAGAAGTTTACCGTAGACCACGTTTCGGGTCATTTCTTTCTGGTGCAATTATCACCAAGCTACTGGAGGAGCTCACCCTGGAGCAAGCCACATAAAATTTCACGTGTGAATAACAATCCTGTCATAAATCTATTCCAGCTAGCTGTTAAGTCTGGCCCTGAGCCTTTGCAAGCGAAGCATCGAGTTAAGAAAGAGAAGCGAGCTTTTTTAGACAAATGCAACATGTGACACTTGATTTTGCTAACGGTGCTCTAAGAAAAAGATGGATGGTTGTCGGTTCCTAACAGTAAATTACTCATGAAGGTAATATGCGAGCGAAGCGAGCTTTCCTAGCTCGCAAAGCGAGCGGAATTTTTTTAGAGCAACATGACATTGTCACTTGATTTTGCTAATGGTGCTCTAAGAAAAAGAGGGATGGTTGTCGGTTTCTAACAGTAAATTACTCATGAAGGTAATATGCGAGCGAAACGAGCTTCGAATTAAGTGAGCGCAGCGAGCTTCCCTAGCTCGCGAAGCGAGCGTAAATTTTTTAGACAAATGCAACATGACATTTGTCACTTGATTTTGCTAACGGTGCTCCAAGAAAAAGATGGATGGTCTAATGGTGTTCTAAGAAACAGCTGGGTGCTTGTCGGTTCCTATTCTGTTGTCGGACAAAATTCACTTTTCTCGCAATATATTTATTATTGGTAGGATTATGAAGCTAATATGCAAGCGAAGTTAGATTCAAGCCAAGAAAGTGAAGCGAGCTTCGATTTAAACAAACGAAGCGAGCTTCCTCATCTCGAAATCCAATTTTCTTCATGTTAAATGCTTGATGATACGATTTTTCATTCAACCATTTTTAACTGTTTTCTTCCCGTTAGGGGTAAAATTTTCAAAAGTCCTTTCTTAGAGATGTTTTTTACCTTTATGAAAGTACACATACAAAGTTTGAAGCAAATCGAACCACCCGTTAAGAAGTTCCATTACCAACTTGAACACCCTCTGGCACTCCCTCTGATGGATAATTTTGATTTTTTTTTGTACAGATAGTTTTTATTTGTACTGAAATATATTTGTACCGAGTTTCAAGCAAATTAAACTACCCGTTAAAAAGTTCCCATACAAACTTTAACATTCCTTTCATCCCGTTTTGAGGGTAGTTTAAAAAAAAACTAGTCATAAACATCGCAACTGCTGCACATGCGATTGTTATGTCACAGATTACTAATTACTAACAGATGCCTGACTCCGGGAAAACGTTTATTTAAATAGCGAATCTATCATCAATACTACAAAGTTCAATTCAGCTCGCACAAGCACTTCATGCCTACTCGTTTTTATACCTAAACTTGGCGCCTCATTCTAACTCTGTCTGTCGGCGTAACTCTGTCCCTGTCTTCTATCTGGCGTGGCACTAAGGGTTGCTTCTCGCGACATAATATTTATTAGGTATTATTATCTTTTGGTAAAATTGATCTACCGTTATGCAGGTAGGTACCTACATAATTATCTCTATTCTAAAGGTGGTAGGTATCACAATCTCAAAGGTTACCTACCTTTGAGATTGTGATACCTACCACCTACCTACCTACACTAGGTGAGTAGATTACGAAGAAAGCAAAATAAGTAGGTACCTACCTAATGGATCCTTGCTCCTTGCTCTTTGTACGGAATTAGGAGTACCTACTATACCTAAGTTTGTGAATGTAGGTAGGTAGTCAGTGTTCCTAAAAAATGACGCTGAGCAAATCAAAACGTATTACCTACCTAGGTAGGTAGGTAGGTAACTATTAGCTTTCAATCTTTTTAGTAACTTTAGTACCTAGGTGGTTATTTATTATTATAGTACCTAGGTACCTTCCCAAACAACACAAAAGTAGGTACTTATTAAAAAACATACCTACTACATCTATAATAACCTATAATACGAGGTAGGTAATAAGTAATAATAAATGATAAAAGTAAGTAAGTACTTCTTACCTTTCCATGTCATTGGAAAGAGAGAAAAACGAGAGATCCCGATTGCTGTCATTATTTCCACAGCCATAAACTATACAGTACCTTATTTTTTGGTTTCATTTTATAAATATTCCGGCCGAGCCAGCCGAGCGCGGCGTGGCGCGGCGCGATATGGCGCGGCGGCACGTGACACTCCACTGAGCTCGGCCCGCCCGGTGGGCTCGCCAATGTACTTGTAGCTTTGTACCTGACGCGCGGAGTGCGCCATCTGTTAGTAATTAGTAATCTGTGGTTATGTTTAGTATTTAAAAAAAAGTGACATTACTTTTACTAATCATAAATAGTTTTTAAGTTATAATAACTCAGAAATAAAAGAGAAAACAGAAATATGTAAGTAATTATAAAATACACACTTTAACCTACAAGTAAAAGTAACAATTTTGAAAATAACATAATTAGTATAGTCGTGACACCAAAAATAACATTAAAAACTTTAGACGCGATTTTCTCGAAATATGCCGAACTGCACTTACGTTGTTTATCATAAGAAGGGCAGTATTTCTATCCGGCTATATCTGATTAAATTTAATCGATCCGCTGGAAAAACTAGTGACTTTCGATCGATCCCAAAAATCGCCAGATCGTACGTACGTCTATGATCGCGATGCGATTATCATCCCTGTCGCACGGCTCACGACTGACCCGCGCCCTCCGCGCCGCCCCGACCGCCGCCATACGGGGCGCCCCCGCGGCCCGCACCTCCAACATCGTAAATTTTCTGTTTTTTTTTTAATCGAATAGGGTGACGCAGGGCGCTGGACACACAGAAAAGACGTAAGACGCAGACGGGGCGCGGATATTTGTCTCTTCCGCGTCCCTTTCATACAAAATGTATACCTAGAAGCGTCGCGACGCAAAATATACAGAAGAGACGGGGCGCGGGCGCGACGCTTTTCGCTGGCGCCCTGTCCGCGACGCGTCCTCGTCTTACGTTTCTTCTGTCTGGCCTGCGCCCGGAGTTGCGCGCCCCTCTGTAACCTCGCGCCCCTAGGCAGTTGCCTAGTTTGCCTTAAGGATAATCCGCCACTGGGTTCGATAGCTTTAAAATTTGAATTGAAGTAGAAGAAACTTACCGACGTCTTTCCACCGTTTTGCACAGTCCCAGGACCAGGATTTCATTCACAGAGGTTCACTACACTTGGCACAAGAGGTTTAGTCGGTTTTCACAGATTGAATTTCAAAAGACGTGATGACATGTTTGAATAACGGAATTGTATTGGTTGTTTAAAACACATCTCACACATCTCCGCTTTGGTGGAGTCTCAGCCTAAGTAGGTACCTACCTAACTAAGAGAGCTAAAAGATCTATCCCGATCAAGATTCTCCCGATAAATTTGATACCTAGATCTTCTGCAATTTAAGGGATTACCCCTTGTCGTCATAACTGTTGGGTCCTTCTCCACGAAGCTCTTTCCAGGGCAGCTTCCTTGACCTCCTTATACGACATGATAGATATTATTATCTATGATACCTAGATATGCACCTATATAACGACGATTTTTTTCAAATTACTTAGGTAGGTACCTACCTACTTGTAAGAAGGTACCTAGGTATTAAGTTTTAATTTTTTTTTCTCGGCAAACCCGTGAAGTTTTGAAAATAATATTTATGCGAATCCACATGCAAAAGCTTGTATGTTATCCTATAAAACGCCTGCATCGTCATAAAACTCAACCAATAGAATAGAATGCATCAATACGGTTTATTTTAAAAATTTACGACGCTCAATACTTTAATCGGGTTTTTACGAGTGTTTTACTGGGGTAGGTAAATACAGGAATATAGGTAGGTAGGTAGGTACCTACCTACCTATATTCCTGTATTTGAATATACGAGTAATTGTCCCTATATAATCTGGAGATGCGCGGTCGAGTGGGGGGGGGGGGGGGTGCATGGGAGTTATGATTTTTTATATGGTGTTTAACCCCATATACCTACCACATAATACTAGTAGGTACTACGATACTAAGTAGGTATTTAGATACCTATCGCAGTAGGTAAGTACCTAGGTGCTATAACATTTATACGTATAACTTTAGCTTCTTCCAGCAACTTTCCTCAGACAATTCGTATTAATATCAAAATTAGTTTTCATCTCCGCCCGACGTGAGACTTTGAAATATCGCTGTAGATTAGCCTTTCAGTTTGCAACAGTTTCTATGAATAAAAATTGTTTAAAGTGAATCTTTCTTTAAGCTTCGTCTGGGAAATAAAAGGCTATGACTGACGAGGTTCTGTTTACAGTTTGGCTAAAACATCATCATCATCAACTCAGCCGAAGGACGTCCACTGTTGGACATAGGCCTCCCTCAAAGATTTCCATGTGTTGCGGTTGGAAGCGGCCTGCATCCACCGCCGACCTGCAGTTTTTACAAGGTCGTCTGTCCATCTTGTCGGTGGACGTCCAACACTGCGCTTGGCGGTCCGTGGCCTCCACTCAAGAACTTTTCCGCCTCATCGGCCATCTGTTATTCGTGCTATTGGCCGTCTCATTGCCATTTCAACGTGCTAATCAGTTTGACTATGTCGGTGACCCGAGTAAACAATTAAGGATAAATAAATAAAATGCTGGACATTTAACACAGCATTAACTAGTCCCAAAATCTATGATTCAGATCCTATTTTTTCGTGAGTTGTAAAAACCGAAACAATAAATAATTACCTATATAAATACTGCTTGAGAACTGGATTTTTTTCTGATGAAGCCTGCAGTTCGATTTATGGTAAGCGTCCACATGTCGGTATCGTACGCATCGGACGCATCGCACGCAACGGATCGTAGTATTATTTGTATAGAAACTCATATAAGTGCGTCCACATGTCCGCATCGTACGCATCGCATTTCACAGATAATCCGTTTGATGCGATCCGTCCGCTGCGTGCGATGCGGGCCTTTGGACGCTTACCATTAGACTTCCGAAAATGCATCCGATTCGGCAAGTTGACGTTTTTTCAGCGAGGAAACGTCATTTTCCGAATTCGGAATACCTACATTCCGAGGTCTCAATCGCTCTGCTGAATTCTTTGAACTAAGCCTATTTATGGTCTAAAGTAAACTAAGCCTTTGCCTAATCCATGAATGTAACTAAATATCTTACTGATAATACAAATCAAACGAAATGTTTATCTAATTCATTTTATTAGCTGACATACAACAGCATGCATCTAACAAATAACAAAATTGTTCTACTAAATTCATACATAAAATTGAATAGGTAAGTATCTAACAAAAATATGGATGTTGACCAACACAACCGGCCATTTTCATTCTCCACACAGTTTTTTAAACTTGCAACCTGACTTCGCTCGGGATTTCAAGACCGCTGGGATCTACCTAATTCAAACTAGCTGAGCCGACTGTCGAACTTCGCACAGGCTCAGAATTAGAATCAATCAAAAATGCCGTTTCATCTACAATTAGGTATACGGGCGACCGAGCTCTGCTCGGGTGCAAATCAGGGTTCGCCGATATATATCAACGGATATATATCATGATATATATCACGATATATATCAATTGATTTTTATCTTGATATAAATATCAATGGATTTTTTCCTGTCTTCTGAACTAAAAATTTTGGAGATTAATGTTAACCCTGGCAACACGTAGCGAAAAACTACAATTCCGAATCATTTAGATTGTTTTTGAAGTGTTTTTTTTTAAGTGTTCATTAAAAAATATTTTGAAAATGAAAAATCTTATCAAAATTTTCAATTCCGAAGGGATTCGAACCCGCAATGATACATAAATGTAAATACCTAAGTGTGGTGTAACACTATAACAAATAAAAAAATATAAAAAAATATTTCTCAAATTAACACTAATTCTTTTGATACCTTTATTAAGTTTTTTTAATAAAAAATGAAGTAAGTAATTTGACACTTATCATATTTTACAAAATTACTTTCACATTTTAATCCCCTTACAGAATGAAATTTGCTTCTTTGTCTTAGCCTGGATATATATCCGATATATATCGGATAAATATCAAAAAATCGGATTTTTGATATTTATTATAAAAATCGGATTTTTTCGAACCCTGGTGCAAATAGAGAAAAATTAAAATTTACTTAAGTAAGTACTACCTACCCGAAAAAAGGACAAAAAAAACTGACAATACAAACAAAATTATCAAATTCACTTTCAAAACTTTCGTGAGCTGTACTAGACATTATTTATTTATTGTTTATTATTTATTGACGGTAGGTATCTAAATCGACGATATTTTTACGTGAGTAATTCCCGTGTATAAAATTATCAATGGCTGAGATTCGAACTCGCACCCTTGTGCGTTGAAGGCTGATACCCTAAGGGTGACAAATCTACATCGAGCTATGCTGCGCTGTACTGCGCTGTGCTATGGTTGGTCAACTCGCTCGTCTAATATTTCAATGACGTTACAAACAAACCATGCTGTGCTGCGCTGTGTGAGGCTACGCTCTGTTTACGACGTTTTGTTTGACGAGTACACAGCACAGCGCAGTATAGCGCAGCATAGCTCGATGTTGATTTGTCACCCTAAAGCTTAGTTACTCTGACCACAACACGATCCGCAAATTATGAACCACATTGCACTGTTAAATCTTTTTGCGTGAAAATGCCGAGAAAACGAATTTTCCCAGATACGAGACCTAGCTAGATCGATTCTTTGCCCCCTAAATAATACCGCAAATTTTATCGAAATCGTTAAGAGCCGAGAACGTGAATACTAACAAATATGTATAATACAAATATTGCTCGTTTAATAGTAGGTATAAGATGTAGGTAGGTACGAGTTAAATAATTTTCTACATATTTTTTTACGTGAATTTTTTCGATGTTTTAGTTATAAATACTTACCTATTTACTTCTTTACTACCTATTTATTCGGAGCGGATACAAATCCAAAAAATCAAGTATCATAAAAATTGGTCTAGCCGTTCTTCAGTTATAAATGGAACTAACACGATATTTAAGTGGATGACCTAGGTGATTAAATGCCCGTAGCCTGAAAAGTTGAATGGCCGATTATGTTGGTACACACAGATTTTAAGACTCTTCATAGTTTATTGTACCAACACCTACACTCGACTGTGCTGTGATAAAGTATTTAAAAATATTACTTACCCAGTTAAGGTGGATAACTCGCGAAATTCAAATTTTCTTGCTGTACGGTCCAGTTGGACTGCACAGTAAAGTAAAGTTCTCAGTAAGTAGGTGGAGTGCAAAAGTTCATACACAGATCACACTTGAAAGTTTATTACGATTTTACAATGAACGTAAATACGCGGTAAACGATTCCGTCACATGTAATGATCGGAGCGCGATCAGTAAAGCACTGAGTACAAGGGGGTAAAATGCCGATTCAGTAAAATCAGACACCTGAGGTAATTGTACGTCTTCGTACATATTGCCAACCCCAAAAGGAGATAAAAATATGAGAAGAAATCGTTTGTATAAAGTTAAAATAAAAACAAGTAAATAAAGTATGTAAAAGTAAAAAGCAAAAGTAAAAAAAGCTCTTAAAATAAAGTCCATAGCTAATTATAAAATTTCACTAAGTAACTAGTCAAAATTAAATTGCACATCGTTGCCGTGTTGCGGAGTGGGAGGGGCGCGGTCATCGCGCGCTCTCGGTGCGGGTTCCGGCGCCGGGCGCGTCGCGTCCTTGCGTGGATGCTCCACCATTGAAGTCGACCGACGAAGTGGTTTGTGCGTTTTCTCCACAAATGCGTAAATTGGCGATTGAGTGCTTCGAGAATGTAGTTCGTATGTCTCGCCTTCCGTCGTATTATTCGCCGTTGGAACAAAGGTGGCTTTTCTATTGAACCAACCTCGTTTTCTCGCGATCCATACCAATACTGCGATGACAGCGAATGCTAACAGAATATAACATAGGCTGTATTGATGGATGTCGTGAGTGGATAAGTTCTCAGGAAGTTGACGCTCGTTGAGTTTTTGTTGTTCCAGTTGTGATTTAACCTTTTCTATGTTCTCGTCTTCATTTGGCATTTCTAGTTGCGGTGTACGAAGCTCAAGTAGGTGGTTGATGGATTTCTCAAACTTTCGAGGACTCGGTAGATATAAGTTAGCTTTGGCGTCACTGCGGTAAAAGTTGTGAGCATAGATGTTCATGTCTTTATTCTGCATCATACATCCTTGTTTTAAAGTTATGAGTCCCGAAGTGTTGATTTGATGAGATTCGACGTCTCCTGAGCACATGGTTCGTAGTACACACGAGTCGCAGCACACCGTTAGCCATGTATTCATAGAATGTAGTTCCATCCAAATAGATTTGCATTTTTCCTTTTTCATCAGACAAGGCGAGGTCGTTTGATGACCTAATAATTTTGCCTCACAAGGTGCATCTTTGCTGTCTATGTTTCTTATGGGTAAGTTTAAGGTGCACACGAAGTTATCTGTACTTCTCTGTATGCATTTTTTCATTTCATCATCGTTCATATTGATGTAAGTATTTTTTCTAAAATTGACAGCGATGTAATCAGATGATACGATCACATATTTAGTTAGGTTTGTTTGTTCTTGTTTAGTTACAAGAGGAAGAGGAATCACACGGTAGAGGGTGAAGTCTTCGTCGCTAGTTAGCGGTATGTGAATTTCGAACATGAAATAGCTCTCTGTGACCCGGGCTTTCACATAAAGTAGCTTGTAGACATCTTTTATTTCTTCTTGAATATTCTCCACGGGAAAGGTCAAAGTTTTCGGAAGTTTACCTGAGATATCATTTAGCTGTTTAATCAAGTTGACGGGCGTAAGAAGGTGCACATCTATATGACCTTTATAGACATCCACAAGTGCGTTGAAAAGTGTTTCTTGGACATTCTTTAAGTTGGTTAGAAGTAGATGTGCTGTGAGTGCCACGGAGCTAAAGTAGTTGATGGCCATAACAGTTCCAATATTTGACTCCAGTTTCGCTAATTTTTTGTTTGTGTTGTTCATAAATTCATTCATGAGTGTAAATTGCTTACGAATGTTCTTTTCATGTTTTTTCATAATCTCGTTTTCAATCTCCACGATGGTTGTCTGATTCTTTACAAGTTCCAGCAGGTATTTCTCGTTGGTTTGAATAGCATGAATGTCCTGGTGATATTTTTCTGCGAAACGTTGATCTAAGATTCCGAACAAGCTATTTGCTACATATCCGACTCCATCAATCAAAGAACGTTTTCGTCGATCGGATAAGTGCTTGTGTGGAGACAAAAGTATGGTGTTATAGTATTTTAATAGTTCCATTTCATGATCAAATTGCATAACAGTATTTTCGCAGTAAATTCGCTCCAGTTTAGTACACATAAGCTTTACATCCTCCAAATAATTTTCAATTTCTTGTGTGGCTTGCCAATAAGTCGTTAAGTTATAATAGGTAAGTAAAATCCATTCATTATGAATCAGCTGTACCGCACCGATAGTGTCATAGTATATCGGGCGCTCGTGCCCGAGGTCGGTAATCTGAGCATTCATTGTTATCATTTGGTTAGTGATGTCCGCGAAAGTACAGTCGGATTCATTTATAAATGTGAACATCGTTAGAAACGAAAATAACAAGGTCATGTAACATTTCTTTGTTGTTCGGCTCGACCTCTTCTTTGGGTTTGAACTTCTAGAAGATGCTTCGTCGTTTCCTTGAGCAGTTGAGTTGTTGGTTTCACCCTGGTTGTCTGTACTTTCGTTTGGTAGTATTTTTGACAGCTTTGTTATAGGTCTTTGAATAACACCGGTTTGGGTTTTGACAGTGGTAACCCTCACGTGACCATCTTCTCCCGGGTGTACGTCTATCACCTTCCCCATGGCCCATTTACCTGGTGGTAAGTTGTTGTCTTTCACAAGGACTATGTCACCTTTCTCCAAGTTCTTGGTAGGTTTATGCCACTTGCTTCTTTGTTGAAGTTGAGTCAAGTAATCGACGGACCATAGTTTCCAAAATCGTTGGTACATGTGTTCGGTCAACTGCCATCTTTTTCGTAAGTCGACAGTACGTTCGTCTTCGTAGTTTGCTAGAGGGAGTGTCATCGTCGGGCTTCCTGTTAGAAAGTGGCCTGGAGTTAAGTAGTTGTAGAACTCCTCGGGGTCCTCTGTGAGGGGGCATAGAGGCCTCGAGTTCATGCAGGCCTCTATTTTCGTTAGTAAGGTATAAAACTCCTCGTAGGTTAATTTTTGATCGCCGAGAATTCGTCGTAAATGGTGTTTCATGGATCGTACAGCAGCTTCCCATAGCCCCCCCGCAGTCGGCCAGGCTGGAGCATTAAAATGCCACTCTACTTCCATTTTTCCGATTTTGTCAAAAAACTCTGGAGACAGTTCAGTTTTGAAAAGCTCGTATTCGTTTCGCAGAACCTTTGATGCACCGATGAAATTAGTCCCGCAATCAGAATACATGTGCTTGGGGGTTCCTCGCCTAGCACACATCCTTTGAAACGCAGCGAGGAAAGTCTCGGTACTCAGATCTGAGACTAATTCGATGTGTACGGCTTTTGTCGCCATACACACAAAGATGGCTATGTAGCCTTTAGAAGTTTTGACCCCCCTCCCCTTGTTCAGCTTGACTTCGACATGCCCAGTAAAGTCCACTCCAGTGTGAGTGAAGGGGCGGGAGGGAGTGACCCGTTGTTCTGGAAGATCAGCCATTATTTGATAGTTGTCTGATGGTTTATGACGGTTGCAGCGCACACATCTTTGTAATAGAGTTTTGACAGTTCTGTTGCCGCTCACTATCCAATAACGCTGTCGTATGAATGCCAGCGTGAGTCGTGGTCCTGCATGGAGGGTTGCCGCATGAGCTTGTTCGATGACAAGTTGTGTCAATCTGCTGTTTTTAGATAAGATTATGGGGTTTTTGAATCCCAGAGGCATGTTGATCTTGTTTAGTCGGCCACCGACTCGTATGAGCTCGTCTTCATCTAAGTACGGATTAAGTTTATATATGCAACTTTTTTTATTCACAGACTGTTTCATTTGTAATAAATCATGTTCCATTTTAAATTCACTGCGTTGCATAATTTTTACTATCATTGTTTCGGAAGCAAGTAGCTCTGTTGTTGTTAGGTAGGTAGATAACGCGTCGGCACGGGTTGTATCGAGTTTCGCCGCAGTTGATAAGTGACGAGACTTAATAATAAATCGCATTATCCAAGCAACGATCCGCTTAGCACGAGTTAGTGAACTGCATCTATTCAACAAAGCGATGATTATGTTGCTTTCAGAAGTCTGTTTTTGGTTAGTTTCTTCTTTTTTCTGTTCAACATTCGTCGTAAAGTGGCAGTTCAAAGTAGTATTTTCGTATCCTTCAGTTAAGTTTTTAAGAATTCTTGGGCCATTCCACCATAAATCGAAGTTAAGTAGTTTTTTCGGTTCCAATCCCCTTGTCGCGCAGTCAGCTGGGTTATTTTTTGATTCGATGTATGACCATTGTTTAGCCGGAATCACCGTGATGATTTTCTTCACCCTATTTTCCACATATCGTTCCCATTTAGTTGTGTCTCCCTGAAGCCATGCTAGCACTACCTTTGAATCACTCCAGGCCGACATAGTGATGTTATTTTCATTTAATGAAAGTTTGGATTTTTCCATTAATTGGGACAATAGTAGAGCGCCGCAAAGTTCAAGGCGTGGGAGAGTCATCTTTTGAGCGAGTGGGGCCACTCTAGTTTTGGCCGTGAGTAGGTTCAGTGCCGGCTGCCCGGTTTCATCCGTGACGCGTGTATAAATAACGCAAGCGTATGCATGTTCACTTGCGTCGCAAAATCCAAGTAGTTCGACTTGTTTTTCAATGCCTCCGATCCATCTTTTCAGCTTGATAGATTTTAGTTCCGGAAGTTCATCTCGCAGTTTCAACCAGTTGTTTTCAATTGTAGTGGGTAATGGATCATTCCATTCAATTTTTTGTTCCCATACTCGTTGGAACATAAGTTTTGCCTTGATAGTCACAGGCGATAGCCAGCCTAAAGGATCATAGAGTTGGGATATTTCGGCTAGCAGAGATCGTTTAGTTAGTGGTTCTTTTGACATTTTCAATTCCCAGTTGAAGACGAATGAATCCGAGTTTGGATTCCACCCCAGCCCAAGGGTTTTTGTGGAGTCTTCATTTTTGAAGCCAAAGCTGCTGTTCGTCGATTTTTGGTCTTCGTTTAGTTGTTCCAGTAATTCGGGACAGTTCGCCGACCATTTTCGTAAATTCATGCCCCCACCACTCAATAGAGCAATCAGTGCAGTTTGCAATTCTTTGGCACTTTCAAGTACATTGTGCCCGCTAATGACGTCATCGACATAGCATTCATTCTGTAATGTTTTTGCTGCTGCTGGATATTTGTGCCCATCATCTAATGCGAGTTGTTTTAGTGATCGCATCGCTATCCAGGGGGCGCATTTTGTTCCATAAGTAATTGTGCATAAAGAGAGATCTTTCAGTTTATCAGTTGGAGAGGAGCGCCATATTATCTTTTGTAGGTTTCTTTGATCTTTAGATATCCATATGCACCGGTACATTTTCTCTATGTCGGCTGTATATACATATTTATATGATCGCCACTTCAAGATCAGAGTTTGGATATCTTTTTGTAAGTTGGGTCCTTTATTCATCAGGGAATTTAAGCTTTTCCCGCTTGTTGTTTTGTGCGACGCGTTGAAAACCACCCTTAGTTTGGTGGTGGTGGAGCTTTCCCTTAGGACACCGTGATGAGGGAGGTAGCATTCAGGGCCCCCATCCATTTTTGGAGAAACTGTCATGTGGTTTAGTTGAAGATATTCGTTCATGAAGTCTTTATATCTAGTAGACAGTTTTTCATTTTTTGCCAATCGTTTCTCTAGCTGTAAGAATTGGGAGACCGCTGCGGGCCTCGAATCTCCAAGTTCAGTTTCAAAGTTGTTTAACATAGGCATTTTGACTATGTACTTGCCGTCGGGGCCCCTTTCGGTAGTTTCTCTGTAGAACGTTTCACATTCATCCTCGTGGTTGATGTCTGCGGTCCCTTGGATTATGTCTTCACTTTCCCAGTATTTGGACAAATCTGAATGGTCGACGATAGCTACGTGGCAGTTGAAGTTTTGTAATTTTCCACACAGAATCCATCCCAATTGAGTTTGTTGTGCAACTGGGGAGTGTTCATTACCTCTTAGAACACCGTCGAGTAAAATTTCGGCGTAGACATCAGCCGAGAAGAGCAAGTCGATGGAGCCACTTATGTTGTACTCTGGGTCTCCTAGTTTTAGATTTTCTAAATGAGGCCAGTTGGCTTTTCCGAAGGTGCGATTCGGCAAATTGTTTGTCAGTTTTTTCAGTACCAAAGCTTCAGTGTGAAAAGTGTAGTCGTTATGTATGGATTTGCAGGTTAGCTGGAGACGGCCCTTGCAGTCTCCGGATACAGATCCGACCCCTGATACTGTTGCATTGAGTTTCCGTCGTGGTAGACGAAGTAGTTGTGCCGCGTTCTCCGTAATTAAATTGACTTGCGACCCTTGGTCAAGTAAAGCTCGCAGCGTTATAAAGGAGCCATCGCTAGTTTTAACCCTCACTTTGACAGTTGTCAGTAGTACTTCCATGTTTGAAGTGGTTAAGTGGTGAGAGTTTTGTTGAACCGAAGTTGAAGGTTGTGGTTCGGAGTTGTTTTTCTCGTTTTTAGTTGAAAGTTTTAAGTGTAACAGCGTGTGGTGTTTTTGATTGCATTCTTTACACGTTTTCGAAGAGTTACAATCATTCGTTCCGTGGCTGTAAAGGCAGTTTTTGCAAACTTTCAGTTTTGCGACGGTATTGTTTCGCTGTGGAATGCGCATGTCAATGAATTTAGTACATTGCATCAGAACATGATTCCCGTCACACAAAGGGCATTTGCCGAACGCCGTGTAGAAGGATTTAGAGTAGTCTTTATTGTCTGCAAAAAAGGTAGATTTTTGCTTAAAGTTTCGTTTCTCGAACTTGGTTGTTGGTTTATTGTAGCTCGTGTTACTGATTGTTTTCTGGGAATTGTTTCCGTCCTTTTGACGATTTTTAACCGCTTCAAAGGCCATGAATTTTTCTTCTAAAAATGATTTAAATTCAGTCAAGTCTGGCAGCTCTCTTTTTTCTTGAATATCTTTCGAGTATTCACTGAAGGTCGCGGCATCTAATTTTTGGGACATATAATGAACGATCATCGGCCCCCAGCTCGTGACATCTATCCCCATGTTTGTAAGCCCGTTTAAGCTTTCAGTGATGACGTCGTGAAGTTTTTTTATGTTGTAGCTGTTTGGATTCTGGATAATAGGAAGCTGTTGCATTGCATTCATAAACGACGTAAATTGCAAGCGGCGGTTGTCGAAGCGATGGGAAAGTATTTCCCAACAGGAATCGTAGTTTTCCGCGCTGACAGTGAGATGATGCACCAGTCGTTCAGCTTCTCCCTTCAGTTTTGTTTTTAAATGTTGCATTTTCTGCGTTTTAGAAATGGTGGGATTTTTATGAATCGTTTCCAAGAATAAGTCCTTAAACGAAATCCAGTGAACGTAGTCTCCCGCGAACTCCGGAATTTCAATTTTCGGTGTGGATTTTTGGAAATGCATACTTGACCATATCTTGTTGTTAAGTTGTTTTCGTAGGTTATCGTATTGTTTTTCTATATTTTCAAATTTAGCAGAGTAGTCTTCGTTTAAGTTGGAGTCTTTCAAAGCTTCTTCTATCTTCCAGTGTACTTTATCGATGCAATCCCATTTTGTTTTCAAGGTCGATAGATGATCTTCCATTTCCCATTTTTCTGTTACAAGCTCAATGTTTATTTTTGCCATGGCTCTGTCTAGGGCCTTAAAATTGTATTTTTGGTTGCTCAGTAGTAGTTTTATTTTGTCATCGGGTTCATCCTCCGATATTCCCGATAGATCAAAGTCAATGCTTGGTAGTTTATCAGGTGATTCTGGTTGTCGTTGCTGGGATATCAATAAATCCATTATGTTTGTTTTAGTAGATTCGTAGAGCTGTTTAGTTTTACCGTAGACATTGTCAGTGAAGTAGCTAATTTCGCTCTTATCGTCAATTTTAAGCACGAGAACGTCATTTCTCTCGTGAAAGTCCACCCATAGTTTTTCGAGTAAAGCGAGACGTTTTTCTAAGTAGTCAGAAGTTTTTCGGGCGGCTCCATCCTTCTTGTAGTTGGTACATAAAGTTTTTATATTTTCGAAGCAAGATGATTGTTTAGTTAGTTCTTCCATCGTTGCGTAGCACCTTGATAGTTGCTATAAGTTAGTAAGTTCAGTGTTACCTCAGTTTGAAGCTTCACGCTGGTTCAGGACACGAAGACCGGCAGCAGTCACTTACCTTGTCTTCTTCAAGCGTAGCTACTCACAGTTTGTGACCGTAACAAGCACTTGACTGTCCTTGGTACTTTGCGCGTCCGCAATCCGTGTGTACGAAATATGCGCCTTCTCAATGGACCTGGTGGGACCCGCTTGTGGGAGGCCAGGCCGTCGATTCGCTTCCGAAACACAAGATCACAAAACACACAAAAGTTAACACCCGAAGGACCAAATGTACGGTCCAGTTGGACTGCACAGTAAAGTAAAGTTCTCAGTAAGTAGGTGGAGTGCAAAAGTTCATACACAGATCACACTTGAAAGTTTATTACGATTTTACAATGAACGTAAATACGCGGTAAACGATTCCGTCACATGTAATGATCGGAGCGCGATCAGTAAAGCACTGAGTACAAGGGGGTAAAATGCCGATTCAGTAAAATCAGACACCTGAGGTAATTGTACGTCTTCGTACACTTGCGTTATTTGCAATTTTCAGGACTGTGTAAGGTTGTATCTTTATCCAAATATGATTCGCGCGTGTAACATGTTATTTTGTATTTCCTTAGTTAATAATAAACATTAAGAATCATCTGTCTTTTTTTAACTTAAATTGCCACATATTATAATTTAGATAAGTAAAGATAATGCATCAAAAGGGGTGTTATATTTTTTCTTTATCACAAACAATCGGTTTTCTACAATACCATTATATCATTTAAACAAAGTGATTAAAATAAACCTTTACCAAAACGTAAAGATAATTCGACACAGAATATTGTATGGACGATTATTATTATTAAGTGATAATTACAATTATTGTAGTCTTTCATAATTCCAATCCATATTTAAGCGCACCACACACACAGCAGATAATATATCTTATGAAATATAAATCTTGACAGATCGCACCAAATATATTTTGTAATTTATATTCGCTGTGTGTGGTCCTCCATAGAATTTGTATGGGCGCGATCTCAAAATTTATATTTCATAAGATATATTATCTGCTGTGTGTGTGATGGGCTTTAGTTCCTATTTATGCATTGTGGAGTAGCTTAAAATAAAACAATTGCATTCATTTTAAACCTCACCTATGCGATCGTAAATTCGTTAGAAATAACATAGTGAACACACTAACATTGGAAGTTAACAATATTATTGTGGTTTACGCATTCCTTTATACTTTTTTTTTTTTGGAAATTATTATTCCTTTATGATCCTAACAAAGTTTTTTACACATTGTATGTAAGCCTCTGAGAAAGTATTCTGACTCTCTGAAGAACTGATGTTAATATAATGAGTCGTACGTAATACAGGGGGCCTACTCGCAAAACTAAATAAGGCTGGATTCGGCCAAAAGTCATCTTACTCCAGAGTAACTAGCCGACATTATTCGAAATACAATTGTTTAGAAAGCGCGACCGAACATTATTAAGTGCATACAAATTATCCTGGTTATAAGGTGTGTGTAACTTTACATTGTTAAAATATTCAAACAAACAGTAGGTAGTTTACTCTCGAGTAAAAACTTAATCCAGTTTGGTCGAATCCAGCCTCAGTATAGTCACAGAATACTAGTACTACTAGTAGCAATTTTCGTAGCTCAGCTTATGTTGGCGGTACTAAATTCGGAACAATTAACCAACATAAGCTGAACTATAGCTGGCACGAAATAATATTTATTTTTGGGAGTAGAGGGCTTGTTTCTTGTTATGAAGGTATGCGTTCATTACCGTAGCGTACATAAAAACTAAACAACACTAAAAAGTAACCAAATAAAACCTAGTAATGATTTAAACAGCTATATTTACATAGGTCTATGAATGTAGATTAATATTCAACGTAAACACTTGTGGGTATATGCCGATAGCGTCCATTTTAATTTTAAATTACTTACATGATAAAAAATTCAATTACGAAATATTATTCCCGTGGGTCAGTATAATAAAATTAATTTAAGGGACCGGCGACAGGCGAATTGTCCATACGAACGTATTACCAAAATTTAATTTTAATTAAAATTTAATTTTAATTTTAAATTTGAGCATATTTTTATCACTTTATGTTATTATTTGGATAAAGGTAGTATTTTTCTAGGTTCCTGTTACACTTTTGTTCCAAAAAACTTACTATACCTAGAACAAATAAAAAGAAAACATGCCATTTTTGGTGTAGGCACCTACAAAGATTTCTTTTTAGGTAAGTTTCTCGGAACAAAAGTATAACAGGAACCTAGATAAATACCTAGGTACTGCCTTAATACAACATAAACTGATAAAAATTTGCTTTTTTAAATGATTTCGGTATTACGTTTTTATGGAAATTCGCCTGTCGCAGGTACTAATACTAGCTCCA
This sequence comes from Camptogramma bilineatum, assembly GCA_958496255.1. Lineage (NCBI taxonomy): Eukaryota > Metazoa > Arthropoda > Insecta > Lepidoptera > Geometridae > Camptogramma > Camptogramma bilineatum. Next base: position 10,857,947 of record OY292468.1, on the reverse strand, counting down.
GACTTAACGTTTAAAAGCCAGGGGTTGCTCTGATGATCTACAAACGGCTGAACAGATTTTCTTGAAACAGAGCTAAGAACACTCTCGATGAAGACCCCTTTCAAAAAAAAAAAAAAAATCAAAATCGGTTCATCCGTTCAGGAGCTGTGATGCCACAGACAGACACACAGATACACAGACACACAGATTCACACTACAAACTTATAACACTTTTTCGTTGGAGGTTTAAAAGGAAGTCGCGTGCACTTTAGCGACAACGTTAAGCTTTAGTAGACGCTCAGCCTAATTTTTTTTATTAATATTTTTTCAATTTGCTTTCAATAAAAAAATCTTGCATCTTAATCTATTTGGCCACATTTTTATACATTCACTATAACTTTTACACAATTAAAACAATTTTTACATCAATTTTAAGTAAAACAGCCTTAAATACATTATTGTATTTTGTATTAACTAGTGAAGATACTTTTGACAGGTGAACAATAGAGATACGCTAAACAATGATTTATAATTCCTTTAAAAATAAAAAAATATGTTTCGTATGTTCGTCCTCTATTTCGTACCGCCTTAATTTTTTTTATCTAAATATATTTTTGAACCAGAAACTCATGGGCGACCCAAGACCCTAGCAAAGTTTCATCACAAGCTGAGGGGCTAAAATGGCCGTTATAGCAGAATCATAAGGGAGTGTCCACATTGCGTTTTCTGCAGCGCGTTTTTGAGCTGCGCGTTTGTATCGATACAAACGCGCGTTCGCAACGCGTATTTTTCCATACAAAAGCGAACCGGGAGGGGCTGCGCGGGGGGCTGCGCGTTCGCATCGCGTTCGAATCGCGTTTGTATCGATACAAACGCGCTGCAAAAAACGCAATGTGGACTATATATGTGGAATAGGGATTGAACTATATGCCGTCTCTTTTCATAGACTGAGAGTGACACGAACGGCATTGCAATTCATATTGTGATTCTGCTATAGCGGCCATTTTGACCGCGAAGATTGTGATGAAACTTTGGTAGGGTCTTCTGTGGTCATTGAGTTTCTAGTCCAAAAATATATTTAGATAAAAAAAATAAAGTGGTACGAAATCCGGGTCAGCTAGTCAGTTCTTACTATCAAATAAATAAATAAATAAATAAATAAATAAATATTGCTGGACATTTCACACAGCATCATGTAGTCCCAAGCTAAGCAGAGCTTGTGTTATGGCAACCACATGACTGATATACTACTTATATACATTTTTTTTTTTTGTAAATACATACATACTATACATAGAAAACACCCAGACCCGAGACAAATATTTGCAGATCATACAAACATTTGTCCCGCGGCGGGGATCGAACCCGCAACCTCTTGCGTCACAGGCGGGCCTTCACCCACTGCGCCACAGAGGTCGTCAAAAAATATCTTTATTGCTTATTAATTCAGCTGTCAAAATTAGCTTCATATTACTCTTAGACAGTGGTACTGTCAATAGGATATAGGGCAGTGAAATTTCGTTGGATTGGTATTTAGAATTGTTTGTATTACATTATACCTATCTAGTAATAGTTATCTGTGGTACAAATAAACGTGGTATAAAATCTCCAAGAAAAACCTAAGAACAAGCACAACATCTACTAATAAACTCGAAATAACTCTTACCTAGCATGCAGGTGTTAAACTATTGTAACTAATGTTATTCCAGGGTTTATTAGAAGACTAGCGGACGCCTGCGGCTTCGCCCGTGTGGACTTCTACTTTTTTATCCCACGGGAAACAAGCATTTTTCGGGATAAAAGTAGCCTATGTCACTCTCCAGCCCTCCAACTATCTCCACACAAAAAATCACGTCAATCCGTCTCTCTGTTTTGACGTGAAAGCAGGCCAAACAAACACACTTTCACATTTATGATATGGGTATGGAGGTATGGATATTATTTTTCTTATTCTTAGGTTACTCTTAGGTTTGGAGTAATGGGGTAATACCACAGAATTATATCGAGATAGAAGCAAAGAGTGTATCTACCTCGCGTGCCGAAAAGAAGGGGTGGGGACTTCTTTGCTCGCCGCGAAGTTCATTCCGAATTCACCCCATTGCGGCTTTAGTTTGACGCGCTAGACTTGGCGAGCATTGAAAACCAGCAGTGTAAAAATAAGCAATCCGAACTGTCAACTTCGTCAAAGTACCTAATGCAAAATGTTACACGGTCGGTTTCCATACAAATCAACGAACTTTTTGCTTTTATCTTGATATAGTTCTGTCGGTAATACAAACGCGTAGCAAACGCAAGGCAGTCGGCAAGCTGTGAGAGTTTTTCACGAAGTTTTTCATACGCGCGTATTAGAGCAGCGCGTTCGCTGCGAGATTATATCGATACAAACGCGCGTACGAAAAACGTCGTGTGCACTCTCACAGCTTGCCGACTACCTTGCGTTTACTACGCGTTTGCGTTCGCAGTGCGTTTGTATCGGTACAAACGTTTTTACGAAACACTTCGTGTTCACTACTACGATTAAGTATCGGCTAGTATTAGCAACACAACTCGACCGAATCGGCCGATAGTTGTAGTCTGCGAAGGTTTATAATTTATCGTAATTTAGTGTTTTCAATATTAGATCTACTGGTTTAATTCTTATCACATGATTATCCAAACAGAAAGTTAGATGAAGGCCGCGTCCCGATTAGACGAACAGTGGCGCTTATTCCCTGATACACTAACTAATAAAGTTATCACTAAAACGTTATTTCTGTTCTTTTAATATGTCATCGAATTTAGTTTAATAACATGTGCCTAATAACTTGTACTTAAGTTAACAAATTAAGTTCTTTGATTCTTGAATGAAGTCGTGCGTCTTGGATGGCCGACTCCTAGTGAACGTTCACTTTCGTGTTCAGACGGTTCATTTTTCGTTCATTCGGACTGCGAGTGAAAGATGCGAAAGAACCGATCCAACATTGTTGGATTGTTTCATTAATGAATTCGCTTTTCGTTTTTCTTTCATTCTTTGTTCAGACGCTCCATTTTTAGTGTAACATGCCGAATTAAGAACAGAAATGAACGAAAAGTGAACGTTCCATCCGTTATTCCATAGTGTAGTGTTCCGCAAACTTTGTGTTCAAGGTACATGTAGGAAATCGATTTTGGAGGTACACCATAAATGAAAAATCGTTTTTTTTTAACATGAGCTTGTTTAGTTGAGTCCAAAGCGGTCAAATTTGGAGTAGCTTAACTGAGAGGTAACCTAATTTTTCCGAGGCACACCAACTAATTACCACGGTACAAGTGTGCCGCGGCACACCCTTTGAACACTGCCATAGTGAACGTGAGACGTCAGTTGACAGTCAGCTCACTGTCCTAATAGGGACGCACCCTTAACTATAACCTAACTATAATCATTATTTAACACACGGGAATTACTCACATAAAAATATCGTCGATTTAGATACCGACAATGTTTCGATTCATCCGGAGAATCTTCATCTGGGTAAGGAGGGAGTTGCGGCAAGGTTACTCCTCGCGCGAGCGTCTCACAGTGTGAGACGCGATTTTTACGTGAGTAATTCCCGTGTGTTAAATAATGTCTAGTACAACTCACGAAAGTTTTGAAAACTAACTATAATCTTCAACTGAATCATCCTGACTCCTCATATCATTCACACTATTCCTTTGTATCCTCGACAAGTCCAAAACAGGTAACCGTAATAAATAATCCCTATCCCAACTACTCCTATTCCTTTCCGACCACGGAATGACACGGACTTCGGAACTCGAAGCTACTAACAAATCAGTATTGGATGATGTTGGTATATTCCTAAAGTCTATCTGATTTCTTAAATCCACTGGTCGGTATTCTGTGTAATCTTGAGGTAATTCTTGGGCGTTTGCAACTCTCTGGTCACTCTGTAAATTCAATCGATCTACACTTTGGATAATTCTTATATCGCTTGAACCAGGTCTAATTTCAGGGTTGGTTCTTGGTTCCGTGTTACTCCGGAATTCCGTTGTGTTAGTCCGGAATTCTCCGTTCCTCACATCATTGTTTCTGAGCTCAACATCATTGTTTAATCTTATTTCCAATGCATTCGCTCTGCGATCTGGTAAGGCTCTATTTTCAAGCCCGTTAGTTCGATCAGTATTCCTTAGTTCTGGTCCATTTGTCCTTATTTCTGGGACGTTTGTTCTTATTTCTGGGCCGTTTGTTCTTATTTCTGGGCCGTTTGTCCTTATTTCTGGGCCGTTAGGTCTGAGTTCTGGTGCGTTCCGTAGCTCCGCTAAGGTGGAAGGTACAGCGTTGAGTCTTGGGATGCGTTGGGCTAAAGCTCTTAGTCGTGAGTTTTCGGTGCGTTCCGTTCTGGTTTCTGGTACGAAGTTTGGTATTTCTGGTCTTCTTTCGCGCTGGTTTGAATTTGAAGAGAACATGTGTTGGTATCTGTGGACAATGTTTTTAAAATATAGTAATACATTTTGACTAAAATCTGAAGCTCAGTTTATAGTAGCTCTGCCTCCTATGCTATATATAGGTCGTGGGTTCGATTCCCAGCCAGGACAACCATGTAATATATTTTGACTAAACTTTGAAGCTCTGTTGGTAGTAGCTCTGCCTTCTACACTGTAGGTCGTGGGTTCAATTCCCAGTCAGGACAAACATTCTGAGTGATGAACATAGATGTTTGTTCTGTGTCTGGTAGACATAAATTTGTATTTGTATTTGTATTTGTTGTGCCCACCTCACGTCCCTTGGTGAGCAAGTATCACGTTATGATGATGATAGCAAGCAAGTTCGTATGAGCAAGTAGCCAACTCTGGTGACCGAGTTTTTAGGTCATCTAAAGGCCTCCGTCATGGCTTAACAATGTAACGTGCCCTCAAAAGCACGGAAGCGCTCAGCTCGTAATGCCACTTGCAGTCACCCATCCAAATAGTGACCGCGCACAACGCTGCTTAAATTCAACGATCAATCAAGAACGTCTAAGCAAGCTACGCCACCTATCACTGAAAAGAAAGTTACGCCCCAAACCGTGTTTGTTTCCCTGGTTCTTCACGGTCTTAGTCGCGTAGGAACAGGAGTAGAATCACCTAGCTCTTAAGACGTTTCAAAGTGGTACACTATGTGATCCTATTGAATAAATGAATTTGACTTTGACTTTGACTTCACTGCACTGTCCTATCCTCTGCACTGTGATCTGCCGCTGGTCCCCGGGGGGTCCGGGGGGTCCGGGGGGCCCCGTGGGGTGCACTATGATGATGATGATGATACCTGGCTATCTCGCAAGGCAGTAGGGGCCGCGCGTCTCGTCCTATCCTCTGCACTGTGATCTGCCGCTGGTCCCCGGGGGGCGCGGGGGGTCCGGGGGGCGCGGGGGGACCCGTGGGGTGCACTATGATGCTGTTGTTTTGGACCCTTGTGGGGGACGGGAAGTTAAGCGCTAAGAAGTCGGGTAGAGGCACGCAGAACACTCCGACGTCCTCCTGTAAATTAATAAATAAATAAACTATACCTACCCTATGTTCATCACGGATAATGTAGGATTCTAATGGTGAAAGAATTTTTCAAATCGGTTCAGTAGTTTCGGAGCCTATTCAATGCAAACAAACAATCAAATCTTTCCTCTTTATAATATTAGTATAGATAAATAATAGTAATTAATCAATTAAGTTCGAATGACTAAGTGGCCAACTCTGGTGACGGAGTTTTTAGGCCGCCTAAAGGCCTCCGTAATAGCTTAACGACTTAAAAACCGGGACCAACAATTTAACGAGCCCGTAATAAATAACAGTACCTACTACGTATAAAAGACTCACTTCGCAAAAAAATAAATAGCGACTCTTGCTGCGACGCAACAAAGTGCAATTCAGCTCGCATAAGAGCTTATTTCTTAGCGCGATACTCACCTAAACATTGCCTCTTTTTCTGATACATAACTCTGTCGATGTCTAGAGTGACGCGGAAGGGTTTTCGACTTCATGAATAGGTAATCGACGCGGGCGGCTAGCATGCGAGCGGAAAGTGGGAAAAATATCTGAGAGAAGGTCTACCGCGCCTAGGGGATAAGTCATGATCAGTGATCGGAATGAGGCGGGCTAAAATACCTAAAGTTCGAAAAATAACAGAGACAAATAGAGACGCCTTAGGACTAAATATTTTTCGACACAATTATTTCCGTTTCCGGGACATTAATAAAGAACATCTAACATTAAGGTGAATCAATTTTTTACCTGAGTTAATAACAAAAACTAAAATGTAAATTATAAGGATAAAAAACTTTTTTCCGTCGGTCAAATAGAAAAATTATTTGAATTAGTTCCCAATATTATTAACATTAATTTTAAATGTACTTACTCACTGTGAAAATTGTGCCAACTTTCAATAAAATTCTTACTTACTACAAGAATAAAATTCTTGTAGTAAGGAAGTCTCCCCTTTTTTGCCTCTGTTCTTTGAACTTTAGGTATTTAAGCCCGCCTAATTCCGATCACTGGTCATGATCATATTTCTTTTTTTTAATAAGATAATTTATTTTCAAATAAGGTTGTACATGTTTCTTGTAACTTACATACTAAACAGAGATAGGTACTTTTTTAAGTAGGTACTTAATTTTAAGAGACCATGTAAGTCAGTTACATACATTACCCTCCGTGCTAGTTAGACTGTGTTACTGCAGGGTAGTTACCTGTTTCTTCCTTTGAAGAACTTTAAAAGAATGAGTTTAGTTGGAAATTGTCCAACACAAATAGCTTACTACTCTGTTACCATTGAAATAATAAAAAAAAAAATAAGTACATAATAATGGAGATTAATGGAGGTTTGTCTTACGTTAGCTGGTGTGCGGGCGGGCTCGGGTGGCGGGGTCTTGTCTCTTTCCTCCAGAGAAACATCTGGAACCACCTGGAGTTCCTCAGGAGGATTTGGGATGATCACGTAACTGGCTATTATGCTGGACAGCTGGTCTGATACCTGAATATACACATTTTGTAAATCACTACATAGTATAAAACAAAGTAGCTTCCCGCTGTCTGTCCCTATGTGTACTTGGATCTTTAAAACTACGCAACGGATTTTGATGCGGATTTTTTAGAGGATTCAAGAAGTTATATATACACGTGTATCCTTATTTATCACGTAAATTACCCGGATACACGTGTATATATAATGTATTCTGATCGCGAAAGTTTAAAAAAGACAATTCAAGAGGAAGGTTTATATGTAAAATACATGCATAATATACATATACAGAAACACTGATAATTTTAGAGGTTTCTAATGTGATGTGTGATGTGACCCGTGCGAAGCCGGGGCGGGTCGCTAGTTACATACATACATAACTTAGTATATAAAATTTTATTTTTTCCACAGCGGTAGGCAGAGACCACGGATTTCCACTTGCTACGATCCTTACACAAGTATTTCGCCTCGTTCACTCTCATCATTTCTCATCATACAAGCTCGCCGGTTTAGGGTACTTTTGACCTGGCCTTTCTCCAAAATATCACCAATTTGATCCAGGTATATTCGCCTAGGTTTTCCCCTTCCAGCTGTTCCATTCACACTTGCCTCATACACTTCTTTGGTTCAACGAATTTAATTCATCTTCTCTACATGCCCAAATCATTTTAACATGCCTTTGCTTTTTGCTTTTTTTTTGTTTTTTGCTTTTTTTTTGTTTTTTGTTTTGCATTCTATAAATGAAATTACCCGTAATTAACTTACTAACATATTTTTTTCGAAACGACAATATTGAGTAGGCTTGCCCAGCACCTAAACCATCCTCTCAGCTTAACCGGCCATATCCGGAAAGACATGGTCAATACGTGTGGGGCTGACTAAACTGCGGGTTTCCTTACGATGTTTTCCTTCACCGTTTAGAGCTCGTGTTAATGCGCACAGACATTTTTCGAAACGATAAATCCATTGATGCACGGCCAGAAATGTTGTTAAAATAATTTGAATTCGGTAAGTAAGTAAGTTCGTATGAGTAAGTGGCCAACTCTGGTGACGGAGTTTTTAGGCCGCCTAAAGACCTCCGTCATGGCTTAACTTTTTAAAAGCCGGGACTGACTATTTAACGTGCCCTCCGAAGCACGGAAGCGCTCAGCTCGTAATACCACTTGCGGTCACCCATCCTAAGAGTGACCGCGCACAACGCTGCTAACTTCAACGATCAATCAAGAACGTCTAAGCAAGCTGCGCCACGATTCCGGTTCGGATTCGGTTAAAAAGGCGAAAGAACATCAGTTTTGTAACATTCTCAAACTTTCACATCTGTCTATTAGCTACAAACTAGAAATTAAACTAAATTACAAGCAGCCATGATTAATTCTTACCTCATCGGCTAGTAATCTGTGCTTTGGATCCTTGACTAATAGTCGCTGAATTAGAAATACCGTGTTGTCTGACACTTGGACAGAGTTCCCGTCTCTGAAACAGATTGGTACAACATACAAAATAAATCTATAATCTATACTTATATGGCACAGGATCGTGATGTTTGGAAGGATCAAGGGGAGGCCTTTGCCCAGCTGTGGGACATAGTGGGCTAACTATAATAATCTATACTATTATAATAAAGCGGAAGAGTTGTTTGTTTGTTTGAACGCGCTAATCTCAGGAACTACCAGTCGGATTTGAAAAATTATTTCTGCATTTGATAGCTAAACTTTTGAGGAAGGTTATAGGCTACTTTCTTTTTTTTTTTTTTCCTTTTTTTTGCCATCACTACGGGGGCAACGCCGCGAGGGCGCTGCGATGTGTCCTCTTCCCGGTCATTATCTATCTATATTTTAAATTCCAGCCAAATCGGTTCAGTGGTTGTCGAGTTATAGAGGAACAAACATGCATCCAAACATCCATCCATCCAAACTTTTGCATTTATAATATTAGTGTGAAGTTTGATATTAGTTAGGATATATCTACTCACGGTGGTATATTATAGTTGGCAGCTTGTATCCTACTAAACAGTTGAGCGAGGCTGGTGTCGCAGAAAGGGAATTGTCCATACAACATCGTGTATAGCACCACGCCTAATGCCCACATATCAGATGGCTTGCCCAGATATGGCTTGCAGAGTAACACGTCAGGAGAGATGTAGGCTGGAGACCCTGAAATATGAGTAAAAATGAGTATATTCCAAAAGCCTATGCCGGAAAGTGGTGCCTTTTTTTTCGCGCCATTAACCAAACATTAAAATATACCTACTCTTAGTAGTATAACAAACAATATTTGTGAGAACAGTAAACATCTTCTCTCAGTCAGAACCGAGTTATACAGGTTGAGTTTTTCAAGAGTGCCTCTATGGTCAAATCTGAAACTATGTATTAGCAATAGTGACTTTGTGTGTGTGTAATCTGGATCCTTGTTATCTGAATAAATAATTTGAGTTGAATAGCGAAAAACGCCCAAAGAAGGAAAGGGACTGGATCATTAGATTTTAAAAATATTAAATGTTTGTTTTGACTGCGCGAAAAAAAGGCACTAACCTCCCATACAAAATCGGCATGCCATTTCATTAAAATCCGTTCATTAGTTTTTGCGTGAAAGAGTAACAAACATTCATCTTCACAAACTTTCACATTTATAATATTACTAGCTTCTGCCCGCGGCTTCGCGCGTGTGGGACCCGGATAGAAAGTAGCCTAAGTCCATTCTAGTCATTATGTCATTCATTTTTTGTTTCGAAAAAATTTTATGCGCATTAACACGAGCTCTAAACGGTGAAGGAAAACATCGTGAGGAAACCCGCGGCTTAGACAGCCCCACACGTATTGACCATGTCTTTCCTGTGGATATGGCCGATTAAGCTGAGAGGATGGTGTAGGTGCTGTGCAAGCCTACTCCATCTCAACAATGTCCCAGGCACTACTGACAGTGTCCCGATGAGTGTAGGCAAAGATTGCCTCCTGACACTGTATAAATCATCTAGTAAAGATGTCCATTCTCGGTCATTATCGTCCGGCCGCCAATGTACTTGTAGCTTTGTACCTAATGTGCGGAGTGCGCCTTCTGTACCTATTCTGCGGAATGGGTTAAGATATTGTACCTCTTTGATCCTTGAGCAAGTCCCTATCGCTTCCCAAATGCGTCCCGAGACAGAAGTTAGTAAGAATCACTCTTCCTGTCCTCTGGTTCAGCACTATGTTTCCCAGTTTCAAATCCCTGTGCACTATGTTCCTCTGAAAATATCAAAAATATTGTAATTTTACCCAACTGCCCGAGAGGAGGGCTATGTTTATCGAGTGTATGTTATGTACAGTACTAACAATGGATCTAGTCATTCGTGAAGCTAGCCGTTTCGCTGCGCAGTAGAAAATTTTGTATGAAAAAGCTACACTGCGCATCGAACCGGCTAACTTCACGAATGCGTAGATCCATTGTGCGTCTTCTAGTGCTAAAAGCTCGAAGCGCGAGGGCGCTGCTAGTGATTGATTTATTTATGATTAGCTAGCTATCGTCGTACTTCTAATTATACGCACTAAAATTGTCGATCAAAATCGCGGTGTAAGAACCAGATTAACGTATCTCCCAAGAATTCGAAAAACGTTTTTTTTTTTCATCAATGGGTCATAAACGACATTTAAGACCCATGTATGAAAAAAAAAGATTTCTAATTTTTGGTAGATGCGTCCATCTGGTTTTCGAATTTTTGGGAGATACGTTCACCTGGTTATTACACCGCGAACGAAATGTCATTTTTCATAGATTTTTCACTATGTTATGTTCCATTATTTTATTAGGCCTTAGCGGCCGTACAAAAATTGCCGTAGTGGACGGTATTTCACGTCCCCATGGCGGGGTATTGGTAAAGTTTTCAACTAGCAATAATCGCACCTCGGATTAACCTCATTGGTTACGATATTGCCTCTGCGCAAAGTTAGCTTGGAATAAATTACGAAGCTGATCTGGATATTTTGCCAAAACGCAATGATAGCGCGTGCTAATATGTCTACTAACGCCATCTAGTTTCAAAATGATGAGACTGTTCGTAATTTTTTTGGGTTGCTACTTTTGTCAGAAAAATCTTAAACCCTAAAAAATATCATAAGTTTACCCAACTACGGCCCAGGCAGTGGGAAGGGTTATGTTTTTAGCAGTTTGTGTTGTGTTGTGTAGGTTTTTAATAAATAAAGTAACGCAATCATAAATTCACATTTAGAGATTCATAGACAGGAATTTCTTATTTACCTACATTATTTAGAAGCATGAATCTTACTTTATTAATAGACATAAATCTTCCCTTGTCCATAACTGTTCTATTATTTATTAATGCGATAAATTTCCTGGTATTGTCTATGTGTAATGCAGGGGCCACACTACTATGGCAAATTATTTGCCGGATTTCTGTGGTGTGGCCGTAAGAAATCCGGCAAAACATTTGCCATATCCCTGTAGTATGGCCCAAGCATAAAGAAAATTCTACTAACCTTATGCAAATTAGCGACCACTCGTACAATATCATAGAATATCAATATAGCCTCTTTTTCCGGCACCTTCTTGACTTTAGTAACATATTGCTGAAGGTTGATCAACTCTGATCCCTTTTCACTGAACTGATGGGAAGACACACAGTCGAGTACTAAGAAGAGGCGCTGTCGGACCCGACCGGTGTAGATTGACCCGGGCCCGAAGGGGTTTATTACTTCTTCTAAGGCATGATCCTGTAATGGAGAGGTCTTGTTATAGAAGTTGTTATAATGAGGCAAAGCTTCTTTTAAAGTCAAACGTCAATAGGCATTTCTTCAATATCACTTTGAATCCAATTGGTGTGTGTGTTGATTCAGAGCATTGTTTAGCTTTGTTTTTTTTGTGACAAATAAGGGCAAACAATACCTAGCTTTTGTGCTTTTAAACTCAATCTCTCCTAGCCAAGCCTCAGTGAGTGTTCTCTCATCTTAATTTGTTTATGTCTTAATATTTACAAAAATGACAATGACCTGAAAATTTGCTAGATAACTTAAATGGATAAGATCAATAATAATTACAATTAAGACTTTTACTAGAATAAGGCCTGATTTCACCAAACATTGTTTGTTAACTCTTAATGAGGCATTAGCTAATGGTTGTTTAAAATTACCAATTCTGTTAAAATGATTTACGTCCTATGGAGAATATTTAACAAACCATTATTAAATCCACTCTCGTTGTAATACGACTTAATTGAAACGTTGTATTTGACGTTGCATTCTTCATACAAATAGATAACTTTTTTACTTAGTCGTATCATACGTCACTTGCTTGCTAGTTGCTAAAGTAACAGTCGCTTTGCGGGATGATCACAGAATAATAATACTCCTAGCGGGGGATGATAATGAAACCGGGTTGCTTTTCGGGTGTTCAATTAATTCCAAAACATCCAAGACACATTCTTTTGACAAACGAAACCTCGTGTAAAAATCGACATCATAGTATTCTTCGAAATAGTCACGTCATTGTTTAAAAATTCTTGGGCGTCGTACTATTCTGTCCAAGCTATCTAAAGTTTCTAAATTATCGCTTTCGAAAATAAAACTAAATGCGTCCATCCTCGTCCATCTTAATGAAGGTACCTATGTTTTTCGACAGTAAAGTCCATGTAATATCATTTCTAACAGTCTGTTATTGTTTTAACGGACCTCTAGAGCAGTGATTAAAATTAACGTCTTGTTAAGATAATTAAACACCCATTAGCACGTGGTGAGACACACAATAACTTTAACAGTCCGTTATTGGATTTAACAAGGCGTTATTTTTTTAACATTGTATGGTAAAACTGGACCTAAGCCTTGGTTCTTAATCTGACATGAAGATGAAGGCAAAAAAAATCGTTTATTCCATTCAATCTTACTAGTAGTTTGATAATAATCTAACTGTTTGGATAAAAATATTCCAAATTGTTATACTGACTACTCAAACTCTTTTGATACTTTTTACAGTCAGTCTAACAATTTGGAATATTTCTGTTCTGTCCAAACAAAGTTAGATAATCAAACTACAAGTAGGACTGGATGGAATAAATTACCAAATGGGCCATTTTAAACAAGCGAGACATTTTACGAAAGAGACTTTCTTTCTATTCCAAATCTATTATTTCAGACTTTTTCTTTTCCTAGTTTTCAAAATTCCTTTTTCAGACTAAGCCTAACATCATGGAAACTTGTTCTTTCTCACCTTGAACAAACCATGATGGTGTATAACGCCATCCTGGTCTTTCAACAAGGAGAGCAAAGAGTACTCAGTGTGCAGCAGCATCTTCCCTTGTCTGTCATCTTGTGTCTCCGCTTGCCCTTCATTCTTTAGAGTTAGTATTTTTACCTGGAAATCACATCACACTAATATTATAAATGCGAAAGTTTGGGTTTTTTTGATGGATGTATGTTTGTTCCTCTATAACTCGACAACCACTGAACCGATTTGGCTGAAATTTGAAACATAGATAGATAATGATCGGGAATAGGATATAGGCTACTTTTTATTCCAAAACAATGCAGGTAATATGGTCCCTGTAGGATGAAAAATAGTAGTCCACACTGGCGAAGCCATGGGAGTCTGCTAGTGTCACATAATTTCATTTAAACAATTAACCCTATTATTCATCATCAACTGTCAATATAGCAAGGCTCCAGCTAGAGAATGTTTTTTTCTTGACACTCATAGGTTAATGAAAAGTAAAGGCAACAGATTTAACAGACCGTTGCGTTCTAGGAAGCCTATAAGTCCATTATGAATAACAGAGATAGGGTTTAATCTTCTGATTAAACTGGTTTCTACCAGGTAGACCACCCCTGGTCTGATATTGTAAAGTCGGTGAATAAGGTTTGCTGGTTCAGGAAATTGGCTGGAAAATGAGATCAGGGGGTCTAAAGTGAACTTTTGATGAAACATCAGATTTTTCATTTGATGAAACATATTTCATTTCATATATGAAGCATTATATGAAACATTTGATGAAAAATGTGATGTTTCATCAAAAGTGGCCACTTTAGACCCCCTGTACTCAGCTGATTATACTATTTTCTACTACTACACTATTTTCTCCAAAAATACACTAATTTCTCCAACAATACTTATTGTCACCTACTTACCTTACCTTATTACTTACCTAATTGTATACTTACTGTTAGTTAAAAACTTGTTTAATATTTCATGTTACATATTAGTATAAAAATGCACTTGTGACACACCAATGAACCTTGGAATAAAAGACACTAGGATTTTTTCAAGTTCATCAACAAAAGTCACAACAATGAGTAAGGATCTGTAATCTTGAATGGCTCATAAATATATTTTTTATCAAGACATCAACAAAGTGAGTTTAAATTTATTACCTGGTAGAAATCATCAGTTTTTTCCTTCCTGGCCAAACACTGCACAATACTTTTAACAGGACTAGGCCCTAATTTAGGCCCTAGGAGATAAGGACCTGCCTTTCTCACATGTTTGTCTGGAACGAGAGTACCAGCTGCAGGCACATCACTTTTATTGTATGATAATAAAGTCTTTCGCGGTGACTGAGGTCTTTTTACAGTTTTCTGAGTACCGCTCGAACTGGGGGTGGAATGAGTGATCCTAGCGATCTTCGGACTTGGCTGCAGGAGCAAAGGTCGTGTCCTCTTTCCATGATTCGTATTCGTACTACTTTCAGGTTTCTCTTGGTCCATTACGTTGCGAACTTTTGTAACACTATTTACGTAAACTTAGAAGAACGAGGGCACTTTAGTTTAGTGAGGTAACGATTAAAGGCTTTCTCCTTAACCTATTTTGTAAATTTGATTCCGTGAATCGTCTCCCAGGTAGTAAAAAAAGTGAAATTCTTAAAATTTCATTTTATTTACCTGCGAGACGAAAATGAATGAAATGAATGACTGACTGAATTTCGTCCGGAAATGGGTTGGTTACTAGATGTGTGGATGATGATGTCAATAAAAATCAGCTGCTGCTGCTGGGAATAGAATTTTATGAATTTTCTTGGTTTCGTTTAGTTTCAAAATTTTGTATTTTTCTTTGTTGATAAATGGCACATTTTAGTGTAAAAAAATATTTTTAACAAAAACTGAATCCATTCCAATCCAATCTAGTCCAACACAGTAAAAAACCATTTCTGCACGAAAATATTAGTCTGTTTTCACTTTCACTTTCCCATGTTTTCAAAAATATTCTTTTCCTTAATCTTTGTCTATGGATTTTTATCAAGCACAACACAAGCACATCAAACTTATCAAATAAGGGACTCTATACACAAAATGTAACGTAAACAGTGGTAGATTAATAAACTAAAAACCTTTGCTTAAACAAACTTCTTAAAAAGTAAAAATCGAAAACGTCAGTCGTCAAATTCGCTATATTGACAGAATTTCTAACCATGTTTGTATTGTAATGATTTCTCGTCAATTTTTAGTGATTTAATTTTCAATCCAGTTGTGCAATTTTTCAAGGGACAATAATTGCTGTACTAAAATACAATTTCTGCAGTATGTGGAAAGGCCTGAGATTGACACAGTCGCAGTTATCAAAGCTTCATTTCAATGGTTCCAGAATCCAGCCTATCGGTGTCGCTGCTATAGATTCTGTATTGAATCAATGGTATGAGTTTTGTAAAAAGCCGCCAAAAGGCTTTGAGAAGTACTTCCAGCCCGGTGGTAGTCCGAAGCAAGAGAAGAGCCCTGAGAAAGATGGGGCACCGGCCCCGTCCCCGTCGAAGTCGTCGACTTCGCCTCCGAAACCGAGCTCAGATAAATGGAACATGAATATGTTTTCCAACACCCCGGGAGGCGGGGCGAGTGGCCGCGGGCCGTACGAAGGGCAGGACAGGGAGAAGTGGATGATGTTCGGAGCCATAGGCATAGTGACCCTTTTAGCATCCATAGCCTATTTTGAACTCAGATATAGAGAGATAAGCTGGAGAGATTTCGTGAACCTGTACCTAAACAAGGGTCTTGTAGAAAAATTAGAAGTCATAAACAAAAAGTGGGTCAGAGTACGGCTGCAGGGATCGGCTCTAGAAGGCAAGATTATCTGGTTTGCTATCGGCAGCGTGGATTCCTTTGAGAGAAACTTGGAGAATTCTCAAATTGAGATGAGTATTGAGCCTCCTAACTTTGTGCCGGTTATTTATAAAACCGAAGTTGAAGCGTCCAGCTTGACTGGAATGCTGCCGACATTACTTATCATTGGATTCTTGATCTACATGATGAGAAGATCAGCCGACATGATGGGGCGAGGGGGGAAAAAGGGTGGGGGCTTGTTCGGTGGAGTCATGGAGTCCACAGCCAAGCTGATAAACCCTACAGACATTGGTGTAAAGTTCCAGGATGTAGCTGGATGTGAAGAAGCTAAAATTGAAATTATGGAATTTGTAAACTTCCTCAAGAACCCTCAACAATACATCGACTTAGGTGCAAAGATCCCGAAAGGAGCTTTACTAACCGGCCCACCTGGTACTGGTAAAACCTTGCTAGCAAAGGCTACAGCTGGTGAAGCCAATGTCCCCTTCCTTACTGTCTCCGGCTCTGAGTTCTTAGAGATGTTTGTTGGAGTAGGACCATCAAGGGTCCGAGATATGTTCTCTATGGCACGCAAACATGCCCCTTGCATCCTTTTTATAGATGAGATAGACGCTGTTGGTAGAAAACGTGGGGGCAGAAGCTTCGGAGGCCACTCTGAACAGGAGAACACCCTTAACCAGCTTCTAGTTGAAATGGATGGATTCAATACTACAACAAATGTGGTTGTACTTGCAGCCACAAACAGGGTTGATATCTTAGATAAAGCTCTGCTAAGACCTGGTCGTTTTGACAGACAGATCTTTGTGCCGGCTCCTGACATCAAAGGCAGAGCTTCGATATTTAAAGTTCATCTTGCACCGCTGAAGACTACACTGAACAAAACTAATTTGGCTAGGAAAATGGCAGCACTTACGCCAGGTACGTTAATAGTATAGTGCGCCGCAAACTTTATGGTGGCTGAAGAGCGCGGCAGATTCGACTTTGCGCAGGTACATTCAACGCAAAAGAATAGAGTAAACTTTATCTACATAGCCTGCATAGCCCCCCCCCCCCCCCCCTCACCGCCTTCACCTCCCCGCAATTGCGTTGACTACCTGCGCAAAGTCGAATCTGTCACGCACTTCAGCCGCCATAAAATTTGCGGCGCACTCTACCAATTTCAATTGAACCACTCATCAGCCTGCCAAGTCTCTCTCGATAGAATGACTAAATAAACTGGCAGTTACAATGTTGGTGATATTTATGTACTACCAAGTACTAATAAATAAATAAAATAATGCTGGACACAGCATTATGTAGCCCCAAAGTAAGCAAAGCATGTGTCATTGGAACCACATGACTAACAGATAATGACTGCTATCTTTAACAACTAAGCAAGCTACTTAGTTTCTGAGGGTTTAATAAATAACTGATCTGAATTCTGAACAATTGAACATCCTTTTCACAACTTGAACACTTTCAATGGCAGAATCTCCTACAAAAGCATATTTCACATTGGTCTATAAAAAAATGGTTCAGTATAGTCTCAGTTTGCTAACCTTTAAGGAGAACGCAGACCTGGGCCGCACCGCACGCGCCGCAGTCCCCGCATTCGAATTCTTTATTATAAAGTTCTATGCAACCTCGCACACTGAACGCGTTTTTTACCTGTATGTTTTTGATAGGTAACTACCTCGTTATTTTTCTTAGTTTCTATTATTAATGTATGTTACCTTTTTTTATGTATAACGAGAACACAGTGTCCTGGACAAACTTAATATAAGTTTTTTGGATACTTACAACAAAACCTTATGTAACTTTTTATTAAATAAATAAATAAATAAATAAAAATAAATAAATAAACACCTACCTGCGCCGCAGTCGCCGCAGTACCTAAAGCGGCCGAACTCCCCAAGCCGCAGCTCATGACGTCACCAACCAACGCCGGCCGGCCGAACAGCAGAGACATTCTGTAAACTCACTTCGAACGTCGAAGAGCTGAATCCGGTGTGAGATTTCAAATTTCGTATTCGAAATTTGAATCTTACTACAAACACTTACAATACATTCCTGCGTATTTAGTGAGCTCAGTCACTTGAGTGAATTCGAAGTGAGTCTAGTACAGAATGACTCTGCAGGATGCGGAAATCCAGTGCGTGGGGCGCGCCGCACGCACTGGATTTCCCGGCGACGGGAACGACTGCGGTGAATGCGGCGCTGATAGGTGTGCGAGGCTATTAACAAAAGCAAGTCTACGTTCACCTTTATACCCTTGCTATATTGGTACCTGTGTCATGTGTAAAAATATACCCCATTCTGTTTAGCTCGTTCGTGCATGACACCCTTCTTTTTTATGTTTTTTAGGGAACTTAATATCAGGGAGGCTAATATTCCCTTTATGAATGACATTATGATTTGTATTGTTTTTTTTTTTTTCTTGTTACTCTCAATTAGAAAGATTGATTAGAAAATCGGTCAATTTGTTAGTGACATTAACAGTTGCGCGCTTCTGTGCTTAGCAAGTTGCGTTAAATTGTAGGTCCCGGCTTTTAAGTCGTTAAGCCATGAAGGAAAAAAAACTCCGTCACCAGAGATAGCCACTAGCGAACTATACGAACATTCGAGCTTAACCACTATCATTTTTGATTCCAGGTTTCACCGGAGCCGATATAGCCAACGTTTGCAACGAAGCCGCCCTGATCGCAGCACGAGAGCTAGCCAACGATATCAACATGAAGAACTTCGAGCAAGCCATCGAGAGGGTCGTTGCTGGCATGGAGAAGAAATCCAACGTGCTTCAACCAGAAGAACGGAAGATTGTGGCCTACCACGAGGCAGGACACGCTGTAGCCGGCTGGTTCCTCGAACATGCCGATCCATTACTTAAAGTATCCATCATCCCAAGGGGCAAAGGACTCGGATATGCCCAGTACCTACCAAAGGAACAGTATCTCTATAGCAAAGAGCAGTTGTTCGACAGAATGTGCATGACTTTAGGAGGTAGAGTGAGCGAGGAAATCTTTTTTAAGAGGATCACCACTGGCGCCCAAGATGATCTTAAAAAGATCACGCAGAGCGCGTACGCTCAGATTGTCCACTACGGTATGAACGCTAAAGTCGGCAACGTGTCTTTCGAAATGCCGCAACCAGGTGAAATGGTTGTCGACAAACCGTACTCCGAAAAGACGGCGGAATTGATCGATACGGAAGTCAGGGATCTGATTGACACCGCACACAAACACACAACAGAACTGTTGACAAAGCATAAGGATAACATCACTAAAGTCGCTGAGAGATTGCTGAAGCAAGAGATCCTGAGTAGAGATGATATGATAGAGCTCCTGGGACCCCGTCCCTTCCCTGAGAAGAGTACTTATGAAGAGTTTGTTGAAGGAACTGGGTCTTTGGATGAAGACACCACGTTGCCTGAAGGTTTGAAGGATTGGAACAAAGAGAAGCCTGCAGCAACTGCCGCGGCTTCTGAAAGCATACCTCCAGGCAGTAAAAACTAACTAGATAACTAATGTGAAGATATTTTAATTACCTTTAAGATGTAAAGGTTTTTTGTTCTTGAAACATGACTTAATTTGTGTGAAATAGATGAGAAGTCAGACAGTTAGATGCATTGTTAGTTTACCAGAGATTTTAGAAGGCTGTATGCATTTCTGTATGTGTAATATAATATCAGTAGTCTTGTTAACGCTTTGTTTTATAAAATAAACAAATTCCAGTATTTTTGTACTAATTTATTCTTTTGTAGGTACCTACCTACTATTTTTAGTGTTTATTACAGTAGGTAGGTCAAATTACTTAGGGAGTGTCCACATTGCGTTTTCTGCAGCGCGTTTTTGAGCTGCGCGTTTGTATCGATACAAACGCGCGTTCGCAACGCGTATTTTTCCATACAAAAGCGAACCGGGAGGGGCTGCGCGGGGGGCTGCGCGTTCGCATCGCGTTCGAATCGCGTTTGTATCGATACAAACGCGCTGCAAAAAACGCAATGTGGACACTCCCTTACATAGATAAAGCTCTACTTACAGACCGAAATAGAAAATAACCTAAACGAAGGTGGTAAAGAGCCGTGTTCGCCGAGTGCGTTAGTACCTCGGCTTTCAATCCGAAAGTCATGGGTTCGAACCCGGCCGTGCATCAATCATTCTGAAGAATTAATAGGTACTTACAGTTGTCACAATGGATCTAGGCATTCGTGAAGTTAGGCTTTTCGTTACGCGGTAGAAAATGTTGAATGATAAAGTTGCACTGCGCATCGAAACGGCTAACTTCACGAATGCCAAGATCCGTTGGAAGAAGTGTAGGTACCTACCTACTTAGTTTTTTCGTTTCGAAAAAATGTTAAATACGCATTATGTAGCACGAGCTCTAAGCGGTGAAGGAAAGGGAATCATCGTAAGGAAACCACACACCATAATGTCCTTCAAAAACACTAGAAAAAGAATCTACCCCTAAATCTTTCTTAGCTGTAGGTCTGTAGACCATACATAGGTACCTACGCCATGCTAGTGGAGTAGGTACCTAGGTGTCATGTCTGTTGGTCAGAAAGCCCTATAGTTCCAGTTAGTTGCCATACATTTATTACAAGCAGGGACACTCCGTAGGTACCTACCTAACTATACCTATTTATCTAAACTAAATCTTAGATATTTAGGTAGTCCAAGTGATGCTTCTTTTTAAATCCACATGTGACTGTTTTAGTCAAGTCTTAGGGAGTGTCCACATTGCGTTTTCTGAAGCGCGTTTTTGCTACGCGCTGCGAACGCGCGTTTGTATCGATACAAACGCGCGTTCGCAACGCGTATTTTTCCATACAAAAGCGAACCGGGAGGGGCTGCGCGGGGGGCTGCGCGTTCGCATCGCGTTCGAATCGCGTTTGTATCGATACAAACGCGCTGCAAAAAACGCAATGTGGACACTCCCTTATGGTATGAAGCTTTGGGCACTTTGGAATTACCTACGTATCTACCTAGTCTTAAAAATATACTTACTTATACCTACATAGGTACCTACCTATTCCCTACCTACATCCTTTAAAAAAGTATCTCAAAGACTTGTATAAAGTACCTATATTCCTTAGTGTAGGTAGCCTACCTCATTCATGGGAGTCATGGGCATGGGTTTGACTGACGGGGGAGGATGGCGAATCAAGGATTTAAAAATAACTCACGACATTTTTCGAGTACCAATAAATTTAATTGGCCACTGGCTGAAATTAAAAATTTACATTTGCCTCCCTCTATATTAGTCGAATGTTTTGACTGACACTTTCGTACGATAACTTCAGTTCTCTAAATTAAAGAAAACAAGTAGCCGTGCAAGGGTGACAGTCCTGTACAAAAATTGAAGAAACAATATTAAAATCAACAAAAAAAACAGGGTTATATTAAAATTATAATATGAAAATATTCAAATATCGACTGAAAAACTTCCAGCCTTCTTTCTGTTTATTAAATATTCACTACATTTACTTTATACATCACCAATTTCTTAAGTAAATTCAGTTTTTGTACAATATAAAAAGAATCTTATATTAGAACCTATGTATACACGCGAGTTGTGTATAACACGCTCGCATCAGCATTAAAATCTTGATCTAACGAGCGAACGTGAAATAAGAGATATCGTAACAAAATAATTAAAAATTATGGTAATTATTACAAGTAACTACACTATACTTTATGTTCAACATTTTATGTCAATATTTAATTATTATTATCTATACTTAAATCAAGCCTATGATATAACATTATAAATGATGAAAACATTTTTCATGATATCATTCAACAATTAATCCATTAACAATCATCCACACATAATCGCGAACCGAAAATGACAAATTAAAACTAATCTCAGTAACAACGAAAGTTCCATATCAATGACAGTCTCTGATTTTTTCTCCCTTGGGTTTCCGTCCTCTCTTTTTGCCTGAGGAGACTCCTGTCAGGGCCATCCCGGCGCGCTTGGCGATACAGGACTTGCAGAACCAATCTTCCTCCGCGCCCGGTTCCTCCGTGATACCGACGCATACCCAGTGGTACCACCCGTCGCATCCATCGCACCCGATCATAGGTGAGCCGTTGTCAGGCCGCCCGCAAGCTGGACAAACCCAAATCTTATTCCCGTGATCATCGACGTAGAACGGAGCTGCCAAAGGCTCCGTGGGTTTGTCGGACGGCGGTGGCGCGGGCGCCGGCTCCTCTGACGATTCTATATCATCTTCCATATCGTCATTATCTTTTTTGGACATTGGCTTGATCAGTAAGCGTTTGTATTTCGAGTGGCTGGAAGGAGGCCTCTTTTTCCGGGTCGGTGAGCTGACGGACGGAGGCGGAGAAGCGGCTTCCTCGACGTGATTGTGTTTGGAGTGCTTCTGTTTCGGCGGCCTCGTGACCAGCGCGGATATCTGAGCGAGCTCTGGTGACCGGCTGTGCTCTCTTGACACAGGTTCTTCCTTCGTAGGAGAGTCTTCTTCCTCCTTTTTGACCACCGGCTTGATGTTCAGTTTGAAGACGTCAGGCGAGCTAGGAGGCATCGGGGAATTCGAGTTTGAAGAATTAAATTTCAGCGTCAGTTTCGGGACCACTCCATCGACGGTTTTCTCTTTTTTCTTCTCCTTTTTCTCTTTCTTTATTCTCTTTTCGATATCTTTAAGCTCTTTTCTCTCCTCCTTGTCACGTAACTTCTCAGACTTTTCTTTATCTTTGTTTTTCTCTTTCTTGTCCTTCTTTTTCTTTATTTTGATGCCGTAAAGACGGACACCGTCTTTATCCTTCTTTTCTTTCTTGTGTTTATCTTTTTTCTTTTCAGCGTTTTCTGTTTCTCTTTCTGGCGGTTCCGGTGTTGGCGCCCTAACCGGGGCCGGCGTGGGCTCGGGCTCGGGTTTCGGTTCGGGCGCGGGGGGCGGCGGCGTCGGCAGCCGCGGGGGCGCCGGTGATATCCTCCTAGGTTCCGGTTTAACAGGCTCCAGTTTAACCGGTTCCTTTGGAGGGTTCAATTCGATGGTTATATCAGGTTGTATTGGAGGCATTTTATACAAACTCGCGTTGTGATCCTTATGCGACTTTTTATTCTTCTGTAATATATTTGGAATGGTCTGAGCTTTGTGCTTATCATTTCGGTCTTTATCGCGTGACATAGACTTGTTCATGCCTCTGTCGTCATCATTATCCACAGGAATGACCTCTAAGCTTGGCCGACGGAGCATGGGTGGTATTTTCATGGAAGATCTAGATGTGTGGGGGAAATGGGCCATGGACATAAGGGGATTCCGAATGCTGGAGTTCAGGCCTCCAGGCAAGAAACCTGGGGGAATTAAGCCTGGCCCTCCAGCTCCTAAAGCGAATGGATTTGTCAGTAGATTTGAGGATGGTATGCCTCTTAGAGCTGGGTTATTGGCTAGACCAGCGAGAAAGTCACCACCCGGGATAAGACCCGGATTTGGTATTAGTCCTGGCCCAGGCATCATACTCCTTCCTGCCGGCATTTGGGAAAAGAACGGAAACCCGGGCGGCATCTGAGGCATTCGATCATTCTTTGGCCTGCTTGGTTTAGGTGGCTTTACAGCGTTCATTCTTATGCTCTGCTTTTCAGCTTGAGCCATTTCCATGGCGAGCTGTTGTTGTTGCCTCTTTAGCAGTTTCGCTTCGTGCTTCGCCAGTTTGTCCTTCTTGTCTTTGTGTTTCTTTTCCTTCTTAGGTTTTGGACTGACACTAGCTACATCTTTGGGGAACGGTACTTGCAAGGACTGTTTGATGAATAAACTAGGGCGAGGCTCTTCTAGCGTTTGTCTGGGAGGCAACGGCGTCATATCCATGGAATCATCGTCGACGCTAATTACTTCATTCGTTCTCAAATCTATGACATTAGACATATCTACAGCACTATTATCATTATTATTCACAACAGGGTCCTCATTTTTAATTTTAAAGTTATCATGGGTCCTACTCTCGCTAGTATGAGAGTTTTGTAATCTAGAGATCAGTTGAGAATGTGGTTTTTCAGGCACAACCTCAGGAGTGGGCTTATCTTCCTTATTTTTGTTCGATATTCTTTTAAATATATTAATCTTTGATCTGTCAGGTTGGGATGCCAACTTTTCCTCCTCTTCTACAGTTTCCTTCTTAATCTGAATGTCAGGTATGAAGGTATTTGTTGATTGTGGCTTATGTACAGGTGATGGAGTGACAAGGGGAGATTTTGAGATAGGTATTTTCCTTGGTACAGGTATTGCATCCTCCCTGGGTATCGTTGGTTTCGGCATCGGCATCGGCACGGGAGGATCGAGAGGTTCCTGTTTGATGACGGGCTTTATTGGTTCAAGGATTGGTGCAGGAACTACGGTCAGTGACGGGGGTAAGATAGGCCGTATTGACGGCGACGGCGATGTCGGAAGCAAAGGTCTCGGCGCCGGCATCGTGACATGATTATGATGCATAGGATGAATATCCTTACTCTTCATTGGATAACCAGGTGGATACTTATTCAATTTACTACTATCTTTAGATTTGCTACTTTCACCCTTATGACTCTTATCTCTTCGCTTACTCTTCATTACTTTACCATTTAATAATTTATTCTTTTTAGATTTTTTATCGCTCTTATCTAACATTGGTGGTTTCATGATTCCTGAATGTGAGTTTGCTTTGTGTTTGTCATAGTGTTTATCGGATACCATAGTAGGAGGACGAGCTTCAGGGAGTTTGCCCTCTCTGGCTGGGGATAGAAAACCTGACATGGTCATCATAACACTGCTGATTTCTCTGGTCCTTTCTTCTTCATCCAAGCGTAACCTTGGTCTCTTACTGATTGGTACTGAAACTGGGTCCGTAGGTCTCTTGAAAATGTCCTTAGATTTTTCTGGACTATCTGTGACTGATATTTCTGGACTTGGACATGATGCTGCTGTTTCACCGTTGTCAATACCATTTTGTCGTATTTCAACTGTGCCTGCCACTGCAGGTGTATCCCGCTCTTTCTCAGGGTACATGGGAGGCAGATGTTCGTGGACATGCATCGGCCTTGTGACCACTTCATGACTGCCGGGCTTTAGGAAATTTAAGTTTGTTTCTTTAGGTTTAGGGAATTTTTCGTTGATAGGTGGCGGAACAGGTGGTACACTATGAACATAGTCCGCTAACTCGGGCAACTGAATGTGTAGATCACGGAATACTAATGCTAAGTCATGTAAATTTGGTTCAGTCCTGTTGAATTGTTCGGCGTGTCTGTTAGCTTGAGTGGCAAGGGACTTGATGTACTTTTCCAGCACATGTACCAGGATGTCCAGTGGCATGGAGTTTATACCGTTCCATCCTATTGTTTGGCATATTTGCGCAACATTCCTTCGCAGTATCTCACGGGCATACGCCTCTGACATTATGACACCAACAAAGTTATCTGGAACGAACGAATAAAACATAACTATTTCGATAATTCAGCATAAAATCCATATCAACCATACACCTGAATACGTTCTGCGTGCGTACGGCGAGTTAGAATCATGTTACAAAGCGTGAGAGCCCTGAAACAGCAAATCTCATGATTTTATACCTGCAAGTGTCTAGTAGTACAGAGACGTGACTCCGATCTGGTGAAATTCTCAAAATTGGTACACACATGTATGCTTCAATACAAACTCAAATAGTCAAGGGTAATTTATAAAAACACTTAGATTGATTACAATGCAAAACAACGAAGTGTTTACGTAAAAACTTCTCAGCATTCTAAAAACACAGTACCCCGTGCGCCATGATTGCATTTTGGGTTGTCAATGTCCGGTGTTGCTAATAAAAATAAATAAAATGGCGGTTTTGTAAAACTGCGTTCATGAACACAACAGTAAATTTTGTCTATGGGTGACTGATGAAATTTTCAGCGCTCATTACACTATGTTAAATTTAATATGCAAATGTAATAATATTTTTTATTTAAATGCTCATCTATTCACAAATTAGCGAATAAATGGTGGATTAATAACCGTTGAGTGTTCGTAAAGGTGAGTGTGAGCAAATGAAACAAAATTGGATACCCAAAAATCCGTGTTGGTGTTTCAGTAAAGCCCCACATCTATAATGAAGCACAAGGGAGGGATGGATGGGATTATTATATTTTTACCTATGTATTTGTTTATCTTGTTGTGTAGGTACCTAAAATAAATTATCTCTTTATTTTAGTAATACAAGTTTAAAGATTCAATTACTTGACACTGGTGAAATGCACAAGTCGTGCGAAGCCAAAATAAAAAAAATACAAATTTGTCAAGTTGTTCAGTTCAGTTCAGTTCAATCACTTCATGTCATGTCAGTTCAGTTCAGTTTAGTTTGTCAAATCCGGTAATGGTTGACTACATAAAAATGCTTTTCGTCAAAATAATTTGATATAATTCTCGTAAAAATACGCAAAAAAATCCTTTTATATTTTGTAAAGACCAAGTATTCTGCTAAATTCTACTTTAAGACTGGAAACGACGGGTTATAAGACTGTATACAATTACATGGTCTACCTCCCTGAGCTGAGTCGAAATCTCACGTTCAAACTGTTCGCAACAATTCGCAACAACTTTTTTACGATAGCCAAATAATTTATCGCTGTGCTGAGTGAACTGTAAACATGACTACCTCTTCAGAGGACGTATTATTAAGTGTTGGCCATGTGCGGTTCAAAAAAGGTGATGGAACATTGTTGTTGATGGAGCAGCGTTTGGGATGGATGTTGGACAACAGAGACAAGTTTGGAATCACCCACAAGTATGCTGAAATCAAGAGTAAGTTGCTGTGATAATGCTGTGCCTATCACACTTCAAAAGCCAAAACTAAAGTGCCCGGTAACAGCATTTCTCACTATGATTGAAATGTTGGTTAGAGACTGCTAATGTTAGTATTCTCGACAGTGACTAACACATCTCTCTCTCTGTTCATCGTTTCCTCATTGCTGAATACTGAGGGTTGTGACCTCTCATTAAAATTTTCTCCCACACCTAACACATTATGAAGGTAATGTTATTATTGAGAGTGAAACTGTCTGTCATACAAATATTATGGAATTTGCAGCAGGATTAAGAGTTCTTTTTTTTAATCTATTTTAATTTAGAGACCTAAGGTCGAGGGTCTACCATGTCCCATAGAGCTCTCTTAACTAAATCATTCTGCAAGCAATCTGAGTGTATGTTGATAAAGCATGATAGCTGCGTCGGATGTCTGAGCAGCTAGCAAGCTTTGAAACAGACCCACAACGAGTTCTGTGTTGTCCTAGGACTAATTGAATGTATGAATACTTTGCCCAAAGATAAATGTAACATACCGACCCGAACAAACAGGGTGAGAATGATCTACTTGCTTTCATGTGTGTTAAATATACCAAACAATGACATTATAGTGGTTTTATTTACAGATCTCAACAAAGTCTAAGAATTATTGCTATATTTTCTGACACTCTACCTACACCCTTTCTGTTGTCTTCAAAGAGTCTTTACTGCCAATTGATCATACAGTTCTGAGTCTGTATTCCTACTGTCATCATCATCATCTCCCTGCCCTTATCCCACTAGGTGGGGTCGGCACAACATGTTTCCCTCTTCCACTTCATTCTATCACTCGTCATCTCAGTGCTCACTCCTTTCACACACATATCTGCATTCACACAGTCCATCCATCTTTTCTTAGGCCTACCCCTATGTCTATACTTTAATTCCTATTGTATTCAATAATATTTTAACTTCAAATTTAGCTCAGAAGATATCACCCGTCGGCAAACCGAAGGTCCAGCTTCAAGTTGTACTTCACAATGGAGAGTGTTCCACATTCCATTTTGTGAACCCAGCGGGGCCAGAGACCCAGGTAATTATCTCATTCCTCCAAAACTTCTCAACTGATTCCACCTAGCTAGAACACACCAGCAGATCCAAAAAAGGCCAATATAGCAATCGCAATAGGAATTGAACTATATGCTGTGTCTTTTCATAGACTGAGAGTGACAAGAACGGCATATATTGCAATTCCTATTGTGATTCTGCTATAATGGCCTTTGCATGCATAGTGTGTTAGATAAGAAGATAGGTGCACTAACTGACTTAGTACCTACCTACTACTAATACTGCTGAGCTACCTACCTACATGCTCAAACCATCTGTCTTAAATATTATAAAAATCTCTACTTCTATAGATTCTCAACATAAAAAAAAATCCTGTATAAAATAGCAGGATAAAATGAAACAGAAAAGACAGTTGGTTCAAAAAAAAAACCTATCTACATGCTAATAATTGAGACCGTCCATGTTAGAAAAATAAATAAAAAAAACCTTGTTGTACTTACCTAGTTAGTTAGCTTTCTAATAGCAATGGGCTTGCAACCTGTCATACACAGAATGCTGACTTCTGCAAAATGTGGGCCGGCATGTTCTAAATAACTATTTTGACTTTACATACCTAGGAGTAGGACTAATACCCCCTTAGACATTTTCAATGATCTGAGAAAATATATTATTTCCTCTGCCCTGGGGGATACACTTTGGCCTCTATTAATAAACCCGTTTTAACACCACGGATTTAACTATTGCCATCCTTTTTTGTTAGACAGTGACAAATAAGTATGGCAATAGTTTAATCCGTGGCGCAACTTTGACAGAAGTTAATACGAGTTTATTAATAGAGGCCTTTGTGTTGATGATATTTCATTTTGATTTTTAAATCCAGAATGATATCTTTCTCTATTCAAAACGATTGGTGTTAGGATACTTTGAATTTCTTTGATATGTATGACTCTCTGCTTATTGGGGCTGTTTGTTAACAATTTATCTAACTTCTAGGCCAAGGACAGAGATCAAGTGAAGCTGATGCTTCAGAACCTACTGCCAAAGTTCAAACCGCAGATTAATGGAGAACTCGAGATGAAGTCTAAGTGAGTAAAGTACCAGTTATTTTAATATACTGCGCCTTATTCTTTATTGTACACAAAAATACATATTGTTATTCTTTATTGTACACAAAAATACATAAGTACAGAAAAACTTAACCAAATGACATGTACAAAGGCAAGCTTAAATAAGAGTTTTCTTCCAGCAAACCTTTGAGGATAGGGAAACTTTCATAATTATCTCACGGGATATTACCCACTGTTGGATTAAAACCTTCTTTCCCTTAAAATGGTATTTGAGACAAAATTAATCTTTGGGTTTCTCAATTATCTCAATTTCTATAGTTAATTAATATTTGGGAATTTTGAACTTTTTGTTGAATTTGTTGAATCAAATAACTCTGTTATTGTTTGAATTATTTAAATGTGTCTCTGTTGATAAATTAGATATTATCTAGGAAACATTAGGAAATTACATTAAAAAAATTGTAAGTGAAAATTATACAATGTTGTACTTTTCAGATTGTTGACTCTACATCCAACTTTGAAGAATCTGTATGAAGACTTAGTGATATCAAAAGTAATAAATGCTGAGGAATATTGGAACACTCCTACTTTGAAACACTACACAGACTCAAATAGTATAAAACAGGAGGCTGGTGAGTACTAATCACTAATAAAAAAAAACCATGATAAAAAAAAAACTCCTACAATACAGTCAATTTTCTAGGCAGTGGCACAGAATAGGTACAGAAGGCGCACTCCGCACTTTAGGTACAAAGCTACAAGTACATTGGTGGGCCCGCCCGGGCCTTGGCAGGTAGGGTTCCTACTTGCCGCTCGGCTCGCAAGCTAGCCGCGTCGCGCGTAATGCCTATAACACGCGACGAGTCGACAACCCTTCGCACCAGACAGTGACAGAGTTATGCGTTAGAAAGAGAGGCAATGTCTAAACATTGCCTCTCTAAGTGAATATCTCGCTAGACAGTAAGCGCCCAAGCGAGCTGAATTGCACTTTGTTGCGTCGCAGCAAGAGTCGCTATTTAAATAAATGTTTTCGCGAAGTCAGGCTTCTGTACCTATTTACTCTGTGATCATGTTTAGCCTATGCTTTGACTATCTTTAGATAGACCATCTTTAGATGGTAAAAGCTCTATAGGGTAATTCCATGTAAAAGGCTCACTTGAATGAAAAAATAAAACATTGTTTTTTGTTGTAAAACTACTTTAGTTTGATAATAACATACAATTACTTTAAGTTTTCACACTGGAAAATAAATTTTACTTTATAGATTTTTGTCCATACTGTAATTTTCAACTCCAATGCTTCAAAAATCGACTTATTTTAGAAAATGATAAGTTATTTTGGAAATAATTTAA
Organism: Camptogramma bilineatum; assembly: GCA_958496255.1. Taxonomy (NCBI): domain Eukaryota; kingdom Metazoa; phylum Arthropoda; class Insecta; order Lepidoptera; family Geometridae; genus Camptogramma; species Camptogramma bilineatum. The sequence goes on along the minus strand of OY292468.1, from coordinate 10,827,771 downwards.
TGATTCTTGTTTCTAGCAATATGTTGAATCTAGTGGTTTTGGTTAAAATGTGAATTTTTAAGATTTTAGTTGAAATTTTCTGCAGATGTAATTTGACTCAAAAATAGCATTTTAGAATTAATTAGTTCATTTTTGTATCTTTAAACAGTTTCCAAATTCCTATATTATGTGCTGGTATATTTGGTTTCTAATAGTTCAGTTAAAAATACGACTATTTTGCAATCCAAAGTGACGGTAGAGTCCGTCACGTTTTGGTCTGTAGTGTCTGTCACGAATTATTTTTCTAATAAAAAAGTTTCAATGAATGTAAGGTTTTCCATTTCAAAACATCCCGATAATTTATTTCAAGTACTTCAACTACAAGTACAAATCACAATTATAAAGCTTGCGCTGAGGAAGATATCTGAAGTTTAAAAACACTCTCCAACACGACGGCATTTTGCATGTAGTGTCTGTCACATTTACATTTTGTTGAATAAACCATCTTTAACAATTTTATAAGCGCACTTTTTTTACCACAGAGGTATAATTGAAGATCGACCTATACACACATACTAAAATTGATACTATAAAAGTAGTGGTACTCGTAAAACAATGCGAAATAAAATGCAAATTGTGTCAAATGTAGTGTCTGTCACATATGGAATTACCCTATATAGTTCATAAAAGAAAAGCTAATGTGAAAAGCTATAGCTACCTACTTTAATTTATCTCACTTGAGTTAGTCTGTAAAAACTGCCATTATCATTATAGTTAGATTTTACGCCTAAATCTATTCTATTCTAATGAAAAATCTAAGCTAACTACGCCACAAGTCCAGTGAATTGAAGTCCTGAACTATCCACAGGTGTGTCCGGGGCATTCCTAGCTGACATCCAGCCACAAACAGACGGTTGCAACGGCCTCAAGTACAACCTTACCCAGGATATCATAGACGCGATATTCAAGACATACCCGGCTGTTAGGAAGAAACATGTGGACTATGTGCCGAACAAAATGACCGAAGCTGAATTCTGGACCAAGTTCTTTCAGTCACATTATTTTCATAGGTTTGTAATTGTAACCCTGTTATTTTTAGCCGACTTAAAAAAAAAGGAGGAGGTTCTCAAGTCGTCGGAATCTTTTTTTTTATGTAAGTAGTAGCTGCTGCCCGCGGCTTCGCTCACGTGGTATTCGGATAAAAAGTAGCCTATGTTACTCTCCAGCCCTCCAACTATCTCCACACAAAAAATCACTCCGTCTCGCTCTGTTTTGACGTGAAAGCAGGACAAATAAACAAACAAATAAACACACTTTCACATTTATAATATGTAGCTCAGCTTATGTTGGTGGAAACTGAATTCGAAACAATAACCAACATACTAGCTACTATGATTGGCACGATATATCGTTTTCGATTTTGGGAGTAGGCCCACTGGATCGTAGCAAATGGGAATCTACAGCCTCTGCCTACCCCTACGTGAAGAAGGCCTGAATGTATGAATATCTTAAGATGGACATTTTTGTTATTAATAACTAGCGAACGCCCGCGGCTTCGCCCGCGTGGACTACTGTGTATTTTATCCTACGGGAACCGTGCATTATTCCGGGATAAAAAGTTTTTGGATTTCAGCCAAATCGGTTCAGTGGTTGTCGAGTTATATTATAGAGTTAGAGCAGTAGTTCCCAAACTTTTTTTTCTCATGGACCCCTTTCGAAATTTTACTCGTTTCGGTGGACCCCCTGCTGCTACATTTCTACCATATTCCCAAAATTTCTCGCCGACGTGGACCCCTTTCGAGTCTCCCGTGGACCCCTGGGGGTCCACCTGGACCACTTTGGGAATCACTGAGTTAGAGGAACAAACATACATCCAAACATCCAAACTTTCGCATTTATAATATTAGTGTGATTCCAGAGACCGCATAGCTTCTTCAAGCAAAGATCTGTTCGGCGAATGCGCAAAATTGGACGACCGAGCAATAGCCGATGCCATGAAACACACCACTTTGGATCTCACGGTATGACTCTTTAACGAATGGGTAAAAAATAGTTATTTAATTATTTATAGTACAAATAAAACACATAGAACAACGACATAAGGTAAGAACATGTACAAAGGCGAGCTTAACCCTACGAAGAGTTCTCTTCCAGCAAACCCTTTGAGGCTAGAGAGAAGTGATATTAAATATACTCAAAAGTACCCCTAATTTAACACCATCCCCATATAAACCTACCTCAATTTTTCTCTATTTCACCCTAATTTAACCCCAACCTTAGTTTAAACTCCAATTAATCCACCCCTTTTTTCGGTAAGAAAATGATTTGTGCATGCTCTCAGCTTACTTCATCCCTTGATTAACTTAATTTCATCCCAATTTAACCCCTTATCCACATATTATACTCTTTCCTCCCTTACTTAAGCCCATTTCTAAGCAAACCTTGCCTGTTTACTCCATTCCATCCCAATTCAGCTCCATATATTTGTATACTGTATCCATCTCTTATCCACATTTTTATACTCTTACCTCTCTTATTTAAGCCCATTTCCAAGCGTATCCCAATTCAACCCCATATATTTTTATACTCTGTTCACCCCAATTCAACCCTTATTCACCCCCAGGTTGACCTGCCCCGGTTCACGGAGCCAGTTCCACTACTTCCTTCTGAAGAGGACACAGCACCTGTAAAGGAAAAGGGAGACAGCACGTCTATACACAGGAATATGATAAAAAGGTTCAACCAACACTCTATAATGGTAAGCATTTTATAAAAATTAACCCTGTTAATCATAAGTTTTCCTGGATATTTGGGGAACGGGGTGGAATAGTTCCCCAAAGGCAGAGTAGGTGGTTCTCTGCAACGGGCCGGCCCATCTGGCCCACTTGCCCGTGGTCTTTCGACCGACAGTTGATGTCTGATAGTCCTAGATATATTTCAATTCGTTGGAAACTTTGCTTGCGAGTTCTAGAACTGTTGATGTTGAGTGGCGCCATCTTCGTTGAAGCTCGTAGTGCGTAGCATGTTTATGTAGTTCATCTAGCGACAGGTAGATGTCGCTACAGATATAGCTATAGCTTTTTAATGGGGGCAGGTCCAAGGGTTCCAAAATACAAAGATTGGCTAATTTTTGATTCAGTTTTTTTGCTCTTGCTTTGGGGTCCGGACCCCTAGATCTCCCCCCCTCCCCCCCGTCTCATATACGCCCATGATAGTCTTAGAGGCTTCCTAGAGCTCAAATGAATGGACAAATCTATTACCGTCTCTTCTAATTCACAAAAGAGTGACAAGAAAAAAAAATATTCTCTAAAAAAACTTCACTACCCGGGTAACGCCGCAAGGGCGCAGCTAGTTAAAAGTGTGTTCAATTTGTATAATTTTAAATTAAGAAACACTAGCTTCCGCCCGCCGCTTCGCTCGCGAGGTATCCGGAAAAAACAAAGCATTATGTCCGTATCCCGGTCATTATCTATCTAAATTTTAAATTTCAGCGAAATCGGTTCAGTGGTTGTTGAGTTATAGAGGAACAAACATACAGTTCGGCCGACGGATCTAGGCGTACGTGAAGTCAGGCTCTTCGCTGCGCAGTAGAAAATTTTGTATGAAAAAGTTGCACTGCGCATCGAAACGGCCAACTTCACGTACGCCGAGATCCGTTGGCCCTACTGTACATCCAAGTATCCATCCAAACTTTCGAATTTTAATATGACCGTTGAAGTTAAGCAACGTTCTCCGCGGTCACAATTTGGAAGGGTGACCGCAACGCTTCCGTGCTTCGAAAGGCACGTCAAATTATCGGTCCCGGATTTTAAGTCGTCAAGCCATGACGGAGGCCTTTAGGCGGCCTAAAAACTCCGTCACCAGAGTTGGCCACTTTCTCATACAAACTTACTTACAGGTGCTCAAAGCTAGTCATAAAAGTAATACAAATACAGATAGTAAAAAACCTCTAGAGAATGGTATGAAAGAGAAAGAATCCGCTTCGAACGGCATAGCTAAAGCAGAGGGCGAACCTCCGGAGAAGAAACGGAGAATACTGGAGAATATTCACTACGAGGATCTGGAGGGCGGCAGCGAGGGCGGAGAAGCTCAGGAGTTGAAGTTATCTAAGGTAATTTAAGCCTGAACATTGTGAGCGTGGGAATTTCTCATTCTACGCACACTTTGAAATTTTACACTCACACATCTGCAACTCGTAGCGTAGTACGCATGCACACTAACGTTTATTTGTTTGTTTGTTTCTCATTGCGCGTCATCGCTGTAGCATTTGTAAGCATGTCCTAGAAAATGCGCAATGTATACCGGCCGGCGTAAATGTCATGGTGAGTGTTTGTTGCCTAAGGGTGGAGCCATAGTGTAAACCGGGTTGACGCTATCCAAGTCGGTTGCACGGTTCGAATTGAGTCTATATTCGAACCGAACTATTAGGTATTATAAATTGAAGCTGTAGGTACATCCGATATCTGTACATTCAATCAATTTTGATTTATTAAACGCTATAAATATTATTTAATTTATGTACCTACCTACTTGTAGGTAAACATAAAAATCGGTCGAGCCGTAGGTACCTACTTGAGTTATCGTGTCAGATTCGGTTCTTGAGCACACTAGCAACTTCCGATTGGTTTCATTACTTTGTGCATTGTCATAATGATGATGGAAGGTTTATAATATAGTGAGATAAGAAGTATGTAGGTAACTTGGACGAACTAAATATCTAGACCCCGATTTCGAGCGTCAAAACGCCAAAAAAAGTCACCAACTGTTGGTTGACTTGTTCGTTTCGCTCATTCAGTCGCGCTAAGGTCGTTGTACTGTAAACATGAATTTGGCGGCAAACAAAAATGGCGATTTGTGCCATTAAAGTGTGCAGGAATTACAAAAGACGACTAAAAATAAATGAGGAAGTTACATAGCATCGGTAAGTAAACTATAAATAACTATAAGTTATGAAAACAAGAAAATAAAACTTTGTAATTTTATCCTAACATGTTCTAAAAGGGTTGCCATAATTATTCTTTGATTTTACCCATGTGAAAGCGTGAGCAAATAAAAAAAAGTGTTGAATCCAAGGATTTTATATACAAACAGGATGGTTAAGTCGACTTTAATGTAAAAGGGACTTTGAACCTTAACACGACTACACAACGATCTATTATAATTTAATCTTGGTTATAAGGATTGTTGGTCTTGTTGAGAGGCTTTCTTGGTAGCTTTGTCTCTTTCACACTCGTTGTTGGATTAGTAGTGTGCCCAAGTCATTGACAGGATATTTTTACCTTATTGATTTCGATCCTTGGTTTCGATCCTTGATTTCGATCCTTGATTTTGATCCTTGATTTCAATCCTTGATTCTTGAATCTTGAATCTTTGAAGTGACAGCTGTCAAACTTCAAACCGCCATATCTCATGAATTACTCGTCCTAGACTCCCCGTTCTCAGTTCAAATGAAAGCTTTGACCAAGATCTTTATTTGAACTGACATCTGTCAAACTTAAAACGGCCATATCTCGAAAACTACTCGTCCTAGACTCCCCGTTCTCAGTTCAAATGAAAGCTATGACCAAGATCTACATTTCAGATGACAGATGTCATTTTGACAGCTGTCACTTAAAAAGAAGATCTTGGTCATAGCTTTCATTTGAACTGAGAACGGGGAGTCTAGGACGAGTAGTTTCCGAGATATGGCCGTTTTAAGCTTTGAACTGACAGCTGTCAAACTTAAAACGGTCATATCTCGGAAACTACTCGTCCTAGACTCCCCGTTCTCAGTTCAAATGAAAGCTATGACCAAGATCTACATTTCAGATGACAGATGTCATTTTGACAGCTGTCACTTAAAAAGAAGATCTTGGTCATAGCTTTCATTTGAACTGGGAACGGGGAGTCTAGGACGAGTAGTTTCCGAGATATGGCTGTTTTAAACTTTGAACTGACAGCTGTCAAACTTAAAACGGTCATATATCTCGGAAACTACTCGTCCTAGACTCACCGTTCTCAGTTCAAATGAAAGCTATGACCAAGATCTACATTTCAGATGACAGATGTCATTTTGACAGCTGTCACTTAAAAAGAAGATCTTGGTCATAGCTTTCATTTGAACTGGGAACGGGGAGTCTAGGACGAGTAGTTTCCGAGATATGGCTGTTTTAAACTTTGAACTGACAGCTGTCAAACTTAAAACGGTCATATATCTCGGAAACTACTCGTCCTAGACTCACCGTTCTCAGTTCAAATGAAAGCTATGACCAAGATGTACATTTCAGATGAGAGATGTCATTTTGACAGCTGTCACTTAAAAAGAAGATCTTGGTCATAGCTTTCATTTGAACTGAGAACGGGGAGTCTAGGACGAGTAGTTTCCGAGATATGGCTGTTTTAAACTTTGAACTGACAGCTGTCAAACTTAAAACGGTCATATCTCGGAAACTACTCGTCCTAGACTCACCGTTCTCAGTTCAAATGAAAGCTATGACCAAGATCTACATTTCAGATGACAGATGTCATTTTGACAGCTGTCACTTAAAAATAAGATCTTGGTCATAGCTTTCATTTGAACTGAGAACGGGGAGTCTAGGACGAGTAGTTTCCGAGATATGGCCGTTTTAAGCTTTGAACTGACAGCTGTCAAACTTAAAACGGTCATATCTCGGAAACTACTCGTCCTAAACTCCCCGTTCTCAGTTCAAATGAAAGCTATGACCAAGATCTACATTTCAGATGACAGATGTCATTTTGACAGCTGTCACTTAAAAAGAAGATCTTGGTCCATAGCTTTCATTTGAACTGAGAACGGGGAGTCTAGGACGAGCAGTTTCCGAGATATGGCCGTTTTAAGTTTGACAGCTGTCAGTTCAAATGAAGATCTTGGTCATAGCTTTCATTTGAACTGAGAACGGGGAGTCTAGGACGAGTAATTCATGAGATATGGCGGTTTGAAGTTTGACAGCTGTCACTTCAAAGATTCAAGATTTCAAATTCCAGATTCAAGAATCAAGGATTGAAATCAAGGATCGAAATCAAGGATCGAAATCCAGGATCGAAACCAAGGATCGAATACTTACAAGGAAAATTAAGTAAACAAAAACCAGTATTGAACGCAAAAAATTTGAAACAAATTTTAGAGACATTTCGATATCATAACATATTTTCCCCTACTTTTATGGGAAATTTTCAAGAGCTGGTATCACTAAAAATGGATGACAATGTTGACAGGTGACGCAGCGCACCTGTATAGACAATAGAAGATTCGCATACTTGTGTGCGTAATACGCACACTAGCGTTTCAAACCTGGGCTGTTGTTCTTGTTGCGATTGAAGCGAGAGAGTCCATCTAGACATTATAATTAATCAAAGGTAGGTAAGTAGGTAATTGTGAAGGAGAAAGGAAGAGAAACATGGAAGGAGAGAAGCATGTACCTACATAAAAAAAAACAAAAAAAAAGCACAAAAAAAAACGACGAACGTTTTCCTTTTTCCGATGTCGGTTAAAAATAGGTAAGTATTTCCTATAACTAAAAATACGTTATACAAAGTGATGATAATGATAGTTATTGCGGAGACAGTCACACCCCACCCTAAAATGTGCGTGCGTCCGTGAGCGGATGGAAAACGGACGTCCTCCCACCTCGGTATCCCCGACGACACTGCCATTTTTCGCACGTCAACGTTCCATTTATACAGCGCAGAAAGCGACGTTCGGTCCGTACCTACTCCATAGTAAAATGTATGGACGCAGGCGCACGCTTTGCGTCGAAAAATAAATTAGTGTTCAGACGTAGATTTCAACTTTACGATGAGATTTAATCAAAATCTAGCGCGGTATTGCTCTTGTTCATACTTTTGTGTCTATCGTGAACAATAAAGATTTTTATAAACTCCAATGGGGATTTTCAAAAATTGGAACAAAAAAAGGTCGATTTCGGGATTTTTGAGAGAGTTTATCTATTTTCTTCTCGGAAATAAGTAATTATTTTGCAATTATCTCGCGGTGTTATTGTTGGCACATCTATTGAGCTACTACCTTTTTGTTTTTATGTAATACAATTCAGCCAAACTCTTAAACTTTTGGATCTTGCAAGTGCCTTTTGGTGCATTGTCAGGGTATCGGGCCTTAAATAAATATTGGTAGACATTTTTCACACAGCGCCATCTAGCCCCAAACTAAGCAAAGTTTATACTGTGGGAACCAGATAACTGATAGGATACACTACTCACAACGGATCTAGGCATTCGTGAAGTTAGCCGTTTCGATGCGCAGTGTAGCATATTTTTTCATAATACATACTTATTATTACTTTATAACACAAACAGCTATGTTCATCACAAAAATGGTTGTCCTGGGTGGAACCCACGACCTATAGTGCAAAAGGCAGAGCTACTACCTACCAACTGAGTTAAGAGGCCAGTCAGTAATTGTCATGTTTATAACTAACTTTCATGTGTGTTTGTCTTATTTTTCTCATTTTGTTATTTTGCTTTGTTGTATATTGTATTTGTTGAATAAATGTATTTTCTTTCTTTCTTTCTTTCTTTCATGTTATTTTGCAGATAGAGCGATATTTACTAGGTCCGTCGTCATCCCAAATGCACCAATCAAGTACACAAACGAATCACCCACCGCCGCTCTCTGCGCTCGCATCGATATGTCAAGTAAGTTATGTAGCTTTCAAAACTTAGAATCAATCATCAATCTATACCATCTATCATCATCTATCTATTTATCTATCTATACCAGGGTTGGGCAACTTTTTTTCATCAGGGGCCAAATAAACTTATGAAATGTAATGGGGGCCAGACAATGATATTACATACTTATACCCTAGGGCACATTATATTGATAAGTTCTACAAATGAATAGTACACGTTATAAATAACACAATAGCATGTTTATTGTTTTTGTAATTCACTACACGTGACAAACACGTCTAGGTCGTCGCCCTGTTTGACGCGGACTAAAGACAAGACGTACCAATTAGGATGTTTTCGAGTCTTCATTTTTCTTGCGCTAAAAACATAATCTATTATTTTTGCATTATCATTGGGGCCAGATGTTTTTTACTGCTTTTTACTATTACCACAAATGTGACGATTATGCAAGTGTCTACATTTATTTTCGAGAAGAATATTCCAGACGAGTACGTAGTTGAGTAAAGATGTTGGCGCAGCGCCGCGGCGGGCCGGATTAAAACGGTAAACATGCCGGAGATGGCCCGCGGGCCGTAGTTTGACCATCACTGATCTATACTAATATAATAAAGCGGAAGAGTTTGTTTGTTTGAACGCGCTAATCTTACTTTTCATTACCATATACCATCACTACGGGGGGCAAGTCCGCGAGGGTAGTGCTAGTTACATTATATCTGGTGATGTTGTACATTGTGTTGAAAGAATTGGCCAGAATAGACCCTGCATTACCGGATCTAGCTGTTACCAGAGTGTACCACGAGGTTTCTTTTACGCACCCCTTTATTTACATTATAGTTTGGGGAACAGGGTGGAATCGTTCCCCAAAGGCAGAGTAGGTGGTTCCTCTGCAACGGGCCGGCCCATCTGGCCCACTTGCCCGTGGTCTTTCGACCGACAGTTGATGTCTGATAGTCCTAGATATATTTCAATTCGTTGGAAACTGCTTGCGAGTTCTAGAACTGTTGATGTTGAGTGGCGCCATCTTCGCTGAAGCTCGTAGTGCGTAGCATGTCTATGTAGTTCATTTAGCGACAGGTAGATGTCGCTACAATAGCTTACCGAAAATGATCTAAATCGCAAGTGTTTCTCCAGGCATGGTCGGTAGGTCAGCAATGCGCGCGGCCGGTTCGAGTGGCGGCCGGGGCTGCGGTGGGGGCGCTTGGAGAACTGTCACCCGGAGGAGCCCTAATGAGAACACATCGAGCGGCGAGCATGGCGCGTGAGTAGCACATCTCTTAGTCTGCGGGTACGAAACTTGCGACGGGCGGAGCGACGGCGGGGCGGCGCGACGGCGATGTAATCAAATGCATTAAAAACATTAAGCGCTGTGTACGAAACGGGCGACGGCGGAGCGGCGCGATCGAGCGATGCACGGGCGGCGGTAGAGCGGTGGCGGCGCGGAGCGACGAGAACAAACTAGTTTGGTTTCGCCGCTCGCGCGGGTACATATAGTTGGATTGCTCATTCTACGGACTAAAATTGAAGGAAAAAATTTCATTTTTCCTTCAATTTTGACATAAAACATATCAAAAATAATCAAAATTGAAGGAAAAATGACATTTTTTACTTCAATTTTAGTCCGTATAATGAGCAATACGACTATAGTGTTGCATTTTTATCACAGTAATAAAGTTTGTTTCGTACACACGCAAGACACCGCTATCTCTTCGCCCCGCGCCGCACCGCCCCGCCCCGCCGTCGCTCCGGCCGTCGCAAGTTTCGTACCCGCAGACTTACACCCAAATACAAAAATCATCATCATCTCCCTGCCCTTATCCCACTAGGTGGGGTCGGCACATGTTTCCTTCTTCTACTTCATTCTATCACTCGTCATCTCAGCGCTTACTCCTTTCACACACATATCTGCATTCACACAGTCCATCCATCCATCCATCCACCCATTTTCTTAGGCCTACCCCTGCCGGTGTATCCATTCATATTCATCGGTCTCCGTGTAACGTGGCTATCATTCCTCCTCATGACATGCCCATACCACGCTAACCTTTAACTCCTCAACTTATCCGTCACTGGCGCTACTTTCAAACTTCCCCTGATATACTCATTCTTTATCCTACGCAAATACAAACATACAAAATACAAAAACATTTATTTTGTTTCAAAAGTTAGTGTTTCCGTAACATAATTTAACATAGTTTACACAAGGTAGGTAGATATCAGCTAAGGTTGATAGTAGGTTTTTAGTTAAATCATGTATGGTCACTAGCCCCCACACTAGGAGACTCTATGTCGTGGGTGGCTAGGTGCTTCCGAGGGTATCAGATAATCAAATGAAACAAAAAATCTAAATAATGAAACGCTACTAGGTTATTGACTGGCCTCTTAGCTCAGTTGGTAGTAGCTCCGCCTTCTGCGCTGTAGGTCGTGGGTTCGATTTCCACCCAGGACAAACATTTGTGTGATGAACATAGATGTTTTGTTCTGTGTCTGGGTGTTATAAAGTATTAGAAGTATGTATTTATCTGGTTTCCATAGTACAAGCTTTGCTTAGTTTGGGGCTAGATGGCGCTGTGTCAAATGCAGCAATATTTATTTATATATTTATTAATTTTTTGTATCCGCAGAGCTAATCCCATCTGACGTTAAGAGCGAGCTACACCGTCTCTACGTGTCTTGCGGCGAGTTAGTGCGAGGCGTGTGGTGTCGCCTGCAGCCCGCGCCCACCGACGCGGACGCTTCTCAAACGCACTACTACTACCAGGCGCTTCTGCGCTTCCGGACTGCTAAGCTGAGGCCTTTCGAGGTAATATCTTACCCCAGAGCTTAATTCCATACGTGAAGAGCGAGTTACACCGTCTCTACGTGTCTTGCGGCGAGTTAGTGCGAGGCGTGTGGTGTCGTCTGCAGCCCGCGCCTACCGACGCGGACGCTTCTCAAACGCACTACTACTACCAGGCGCTTCTGCGCTTCCGGACTGCGAAGCTGAGGCCTTTCGAGGTAAAATCTGACCCCAGACACACCCTGGCCACTCGACGAAATCTCTATGCAAAAGCAGCGTCTAACTAATATTTACACTACACAATATCGGTTTTGTACACAGTAAGGTTGTCACCGTATGAATAATGTACACTGTGGTCTCGGTCTCGTCTATGCGTCTGCGCGTGTGGCGCGTTCTGTGCTCAAAGTCAGCTCCTCGCCAGCTCTAACTCAGTGTCCATTCTATACGTTAGTTTTATTATCTGTTCTGTGCTCCAGAGCTAATCCCATCCGCGCACATAGGGGTATTAGACCCAAAAACACGAACAAAATTATTTTTCGCTTTATTTGACATAATTTTGTTTGACATAATATGTCAAATAAGATCGAAAAATATTTTTTTTAAGCTGATCTGATGATGGAGTCAGGAGCTGTTACACAGAACTCCTCAGTAAGTAGGCCGATTGAGTTGAAACTCGGCGTATCTGTCAAGTTTCGAGTACAATGTAATAATATGGTGACAGCGAGCTGATCTGATCATGGAGTCAGGAGCTGTTCAACAGAACTCCTCAGTAAATGAGCCGATTGAGTTGAAACTCGGCATATCTGTCAAGTTTCGACTATAGTGTAATAATATGGTAACAGCAAGCTGATCTGGTAATGGAGTCAGGAGCTGTTCAACAGAACTCCTCAGTAAATAGGCCGATTGAGTTGAAATTCGGCATATCTGTCAATTTCTGACTACAATGTAATAATATGGAAACAGCGAGCTGATCTAGTAATGGAGTCAGGAGCTGTTCAACAGAACTCCTCAGTAAATAGGCCAATTAAGTTGAAACTCGACATATCTGTCTCGTTCCTACTAAAATGTAATAATATAGTGACAGCTAGCTGAGCTGATGATGGAGTCAGGAGCCGTTTAATTGAAATTCTCAGTGAATAAAAGTAGAACATCCGTGTTTGGGCTCTTTTGAATCAGCTCATCCTTACCACTGTGCCTTGTAATCACAATATTTTCCTGATGAAAACATCTTCACTCCTGTGGGCAGCAAGCCTGGTCTTCATTTTTAATTTAATCTTAGAAAATTTGCAGCGAAACTCTTGTATTTGTTCAACGGAAAATGATGGCTCTCGAGTTCTCCATAAAATCCCACTTTGAAAATTCTCTCACTGTGCTAGCTTTCACTATATTAAGCAAATAAATATTCTCGGGTCTTAATGCTGACACCAGAACCACCTACATGCGAAAAAACGCAGATATTAAAGTATGAAGTGCAAAATTAATTTTGTTTGGTAAAATATCGTCATCAAAGAAAAATTAAAAAAATTATAATAGGCACATTTTGGCACCCAATTTTTACTTATTCTAAAAGTAAGATAGTTACATCAACTCACGAAAACAAAACATATGCCGGGCAACACCCGGCAATACAACAAAAACTCTAATGTATACATTTTTGAAACAAAATATCATGAGTTTTTTTTGCGGTTCATAAAAACTACAATATCTACTAAAATTCTCGTATTATTTTAAAATTATTAATTAAAACGAATAGTCCATACCTCGTTAAATAGTATCAATCATACAGATAACCACTCCTAACTTCTCCACTTCTTTAAAATATTCCTGAATGCAGGACTGCAAAATCGTTTACTTAGTGTTAATTTACGTACTTGGTTCAAAGCACTTATAAAACGTTTACCCGCAACTTAACGGAAGCCTACGAAAATAAAATGGCAGTTGACTTTTGTGCTAAATGTATCTAGGTATCAACTTATATAATCTGTTTTTGAAAATTGCATACTTTGCATACATTGACTTTTATACGTGTTTTCGGGTCGAATACCCCTCAGTGCCGCGCCCTGATTACGTAAGATTTTGCAATAGCAATGCGACAGCAATCACTACGCGACCGGTTGAAAAATATCACTAAAAAGTAAAAACCTTATTACGGTCGCAAAATGCACTATGACCCAAGAAAGTGCATTTTGCAGCAGGCGAGCAATAGAAGCGATTCGCTTCCGTTATACGATTTTTTATATCTTACTCCAGAGGTTATTCCATATGTGAAGAGCGAGCTACACCGCCTCTACGTATCTTGAGGCGAGTTAGTAACTCGGAATTTAGCATGTCTGTCAAGTTCCGACTACAATGTAACTAGTGACTGTGAGCTGTAGACCTATCTTTGCAAAACTTAAATCAGAATAAATGTTCACAGGAGATATCCTGTAGCCCTCTTTTTGTCCCTTTTTGGAGGAAGTTACCTCCCCCCCCCCCCATAACAACTTAACAAAAAACTTATTTCTAGTTTTGATATTGTCGGTACAATCGATAGTTTTACTTATTGCCATTTATTATTTAATATCTTTGTTCTAGGAAAAAATGCTTCGTGACCTGACGCCATTAGCGACAACTCTCACCAAACACCTCAATCAGATGATAGACACAGCGTGCGCGAGATACGCGATGTGGCAACAAAGGCAGGCCAAAATGCGGTAGTACACAACACATCTGTTAGGAGCTGAAATATCGTTTTACAAATATAGAATTTCCACAGAAACTGTATTTAACTTACATAGAATAATGGCCAGTTTCAATTCTATCTGTGATGATGCTTACTGTAGTTAGAGATTTGGCTAAAAATGGCAAAATCACATCCAATAATGATTTAAAAAATTTCCACAGCGTGTTAATCTGAGACACAGTTTAGTCAAATCTTAGGTCTATCTCGGTAGGTCAATACGAGTCTCTATGATGAGTTTTAGGCCGCCTGAAGGCCTCCGTTATGGCTTTAAATCCGGGATTGGGCATTTTTCGGGCCCTCGATAAAATCAAAATAAGATTTTTCTAAAATACACTTCTCTGAACATGGGTCTTCTGAAAATTATTTTATGAACCTCATAAATGTCCTTATTATGGTAAGCGTCCACAGGCCCGCATCGCACGCAGCGGACGGATCGCATCAAACGGATTATCTGTGAAATGCGATGCGTACGATGCGGACATGTGGACGCACTTACATGAGTTTCTATACAAATAATACTACGATCCGTTGCGTGCGATGCGTCCGAAGCGTACGATACCGACATGTGGACGCTTACCATTAGAGAGCTAAAAGTCAAAGCACAAATTACCTAAATGATTTCCGCTCTGCTTATGAACTCCTGTCAACTGCTGTCAAAATTTAAACACCGTTTAAACTATTGCCATCCTTTTTTGTTAGATAGTGACAAATAGTGACAGGGCGAATCTTGAGCATTGTCAAGTTGAGAGGCGTTTATAAGTAAGGCCCATGTTTTAATTCATTTTGCCAGCTAGCTCCATAGGGGTGAGACTCCACCAAAGCGGACACGAGAGATGTGTTTAAAAACAAACTAATAGAATTTCGTTATTCACACATATCATCTCGTCTGTGTCACGAGATGTGTGAATAACGAAATTATATTGGTTGTCTCTCGACTCCGCTTTGGTGGATTCTCAGCCTTTTACAGAAATACAGGCCGAAATTAACGTCGCCGTTGGCGTTTTCAACTTCAACGATCTATCTAGAATCTAGATAGATTGTTCTAGTCTAGATTCTAGAACGTATAAGGTCCGGCGCCCTTTGGCGGCACGGCATGGCAAGGTATATTTAGGCAACGAATAAAAATATAACCTAACTGTATACAAATAAAGTTGAAACGATACGGCATGCCTAAGAATACCGCGGTATTGTTTTTGTGCTTACGACTGTCAATTTCAATAATTTCAACTTTATATCTATACGATTAGGTTATATTTTTATTCGTCGCCTAAAAATACCTTGCCATGCCAAAGCAAGCTACGCCACGATAGTGCTTCTATCCCTATAAGAATGCTTCCCTTATTCATTTGCTGAACTGGAAGACTATTACTGACTACCCCCTTAGACATCTTCAAAGGATCTTAAAACACAATCAGTCATGATCATATTTTTTTTTTAACTGGATGAGTTATTTACTAATCATGAGGTTTAATTTAAACCTTGTGAGAAAAAGACCTCTTAAGAAGTCTCTTTTAAACAACTTTTAAAACCTTTGAAGGTGTCAGTTTAAAATACCTACAACATTTGAGATATAATATTTGTAACATTTCACTGCCCAATACAAATCGTGTGCCTTACTCGCTTTTCAATATTTTGTCATGGCATAGGTCTCTCCGCTGTATATTATTTAGACTAGAATCTTTAGCATGAGCGCCAAAGGGTTTGTCTACAAAGAATAGATAAAAAAATTAATGAAAGAAAAGTTGACCAAACGCCTTCATTATAGCTTAGAACCATCTCGATCACATCAGTTTTCAAACAAAAAACCGCATCAAAATCGGTTTATCCGTTCAGGAGCTATGACGCCACAGACATACACGGATACACAGAATCGCACTACAAACATAAAACACCTTTCTTTTTCGTCGGGTGTTAAAAATATAGAAAAAACATTACAGATTTTATTTTAAGGTTCTTAAGGTCCTCTTCATTCTTCTTGCGATTGCAAATAAATTTATATTCTTGTAAATGAATGCGATAAATGTTTTGTATATTCTTTTGTAGACAAACCGTTGTCCATCATGCTAAGGAGCTGAATATGAGAATAAGTCATGTCAGTACTGTAAAGTGTATAATTATGTATATTACTAAACTTAAGTTTATAGAGGTTAAACTGAGTTCACATATTTACGAAATGATTCATCATTCTCCTGCCCTTATCCCACGCTAAGTGGGGTCGGCAGATCATGTTTTCCTCACTCACCTCTATCATTCGTCAACTCTGAATCCACTCCTCTCACATTCATATCCTCTTTCACACAATCCAACCACTTCTTCGGGTTTTTGTTTCGAAATAATTATGAGTGCAAGTGGAAGTCCGTGGTCTCTGCCTACCCCTGTGGGAAAGAAGCGTGATTTTATGTATGTATGTATGATTATGAGTCATTATTTAGTGTAGGTAAATATGGGAACTCAGTTTAAGGTGTCGGTATGTGTAGTCTATTTGTTAGCTGTTACGTTAAGGGGCACACGGCAGATGGTCGGCGCCCTGATTACGTAAGACTTGCAATAGCAATGCGACAGCAATCACTACGCGACCGGTCGAAAAAATATCAAAAGTCTTATTACGGGCGCAAAATGGACTATGGCCAAAGTGCATTTCGCGACGAACGAGCAATAGACGTGCGATTGGCTACCTTTATACGATTTTTAGTGATATTTTTCGGCCAGTCGCGTATTGATTGCTGTCGCATTGCTATTGCATGTCTTACGTAATCAGGGCGCGGGTTTTCTGCAGAGATCACCTTGGCAGAATGGCGCCGTGCGGCTACACGGTCGGCGACAAACTCCTAACATCAGTGAGATTTGAGCAAGGAATTCTTATACTACGTAACTGGAAGGTTCACTGATACAAAAAAAGCGGTCCGCAACAGATGCACACAGATGGTGGTGTGTCTCTTTCTAAAGGGCGACCATAATTTATGAACTAAACAGGACAATTTTCGGAATAGGCAATTTGTTGCAGTAAAAAAACAAGGTTCAAAATCCTTTGTACATTAAATGTCAGCGAACATTCCACTTACGTAGTTTAATATTTCCTTCGATTTGAGCTCTCGGACGCGCTCCATTGAGTTCAATTTATTTTTATACCGACACGAACACTGGTTGGATCGACACGCCCGCACACAAAGGTCATTGAAAGTCATGTCGACCGACAGCTAATTCTGCCAAGGTCATCTCTGCAGAGAGCCCGACCATCTGCCTGTGGCCACCCCTTAAATCTGTGAATACCGAATATCATTTATGTCATCAACCTAAGATTTACGCATGCGAATTACAAAGTAGGAGTTTTTACTTAATTTCATAAGAAATTGTATTAAAGTTTCCTAAATAAGATAGTAAAAATGAAGGAAAATTTTTCATCTCTAAAGGGGTTTTAATTTTCCTTGGCAAATAGGTTGTGGCGTCACAACTCAGAAACTGCGAAATGCTATGTTTTCATTTCTACGGAAAAAAGAGCGATTATAAAGTTCCATAAACTATGAATGCATCTCTCTCTCTTATTGATTGAGTTTTTCAGTAACTGTCTTATTTTTAAACTATCAGGATTGTATTTTTCAACAGTAGTCAACTACCCTTAGGCGCCGTCTCCACGAGCGTGAGAACCTCGGCGATATTATCGTCGTGCGATATTTCGATACACTCACTCATCGCCGCGATAACATCGCCATATGGACACGTTCATAGAGTTAGAAATACGTGGCACGACGATAATATCGCCGCGATTCTCACGCTCGTGAAGACAGTGCTTTAGGGTCAATCTTCAGAATCAGCGCACCTGGTTGATCGCTATGGCGCCCCTTAAATATCGATATTATTGCTTTTCTGCCCCTTTAGGGGCCAATATGAAAATATGCTTAGTTAGACACCTCCTCGAAATAAAAATACAGAAAAACAATATAGCGATATTTAAAAAGCACCATAGCGATCAACCAAACACGCTGATTCTGAAGACTGACCCTTTAGTATTCGACAAGTGATTATTAAGTAATCTGTAAGTAAATAACTTTGGTGATAGTGAGCGTTGTGGTGCTTCCACACATTAGTTAAAAAATGTTAGTCAACATTTTATCGGAAAAAAAAAATATTTTATCTAATCTAGTAACTGGATCCCACTGCTGAGCAAAGTCCTCCCTTCCCTTTTCGTGTTAAAAAATGTATGTAAGTAATGTTATTTAACATTTTTCAACTGCTGTGAGGAAGCACATTTAGTTAACATAAGGAAATAATGCATTTTATTGAACCAAAAGTAACTCACTCTATAGTATTTATTTCTCACAGTAAGCATATCTCAAATTTGTGTCAATTTTCTAAGTTATGTGGTTCATGTTTAGAAACAATACTCTGTTATAAATGTTCTCTATAGCTATTCAAATAGAGTTCATTATTGTAAACGACAATAAAATCGTGTAGTATGTAAGATGGAAGTCCAAATTTCTCGTTACCATATTGGTTTGTTTTGATTTTGTTTCGATTTTTTTATTGTTCTAGGTTATTGTTAGTTTTAAAAAATAAAGCAATAATTTTGTTAATTTTACCATATCTTTCTGATTGAAAAATCTTTAAATTAGAAAAAGTTATTTTTGCTATTAGATAAAGCCCTGGTTTTCATTTTAATAAAATTAGATTCAATAGTAGGTATTATTAACTGTGAGTACCTATAAATTTTGTTGAGATTCAAAAAACAATGCCACGCCTTCAGGCATCATGGCGTTTTTAACGATACATAAGCGGTTTTACTTGTCAATGGAACACCCCCTTTAAGAAACTTAAAGAGTTCAATTATATTACTGTTAAACAATCGTTCTAGAGTTTGTAGGTAAAAAATTGTAAAAATGTAAATGTATCAGACGTACAAAATGTATTTAGCACAATAGTATGTAGTTCCAGGTTTTGTACAATTGACTGAAGCCTAAAGTTTTAATTTAATAATGTCTGAAGACAAATGGTCATCGAAAACCAAGATTAATTATTATTAATGATATCTTATTAAAGTTCACATAGACAGTGTGCCACATTGATCATGACAACTGAATCAGTGTAGCATGTCATAATGGCCAGCGATCTTTGTAGTCCTACATATTTCGTGGTCGACTAAATGATACGACTAAAGTTCAGTCGTAAACCTTTCGAATTAAAAGAATATTTGACAAAGCTAAAAATGGGTCCACTTTCTTCCAAAAGTATCATGAAATGACAAGAACAGTTAACAAGAAAGAGCACAAACGCGAACGAAATCGACATTGTAGATCCATTTGTTTCCATATATTTCTATGAATTTCTATGACCACTTGTCTCCGGCAGAGATTTAGATAAAAATCCAGCTACAAAAATCCAAAATCACATTCAAAATTTAGTATTTCAAAGATATTTTTGATGCCTGATCCATTATGTAAAAGTTAATCAAATTGCCAAAATGTTCTCATTGTTTTAAGATGTTGAAATACTTTTTTCTATAAATGTGCAATACAGAAAAAATATTGTATTTCTCTAGTGTAAACCCATAGAATTTGTACTTGCGTACCTATAATTATGGGTAAACCGATGTCCTTGCAAAATTATCCAATCCTTGTTAGGCTCAATTATTATTAAGAATCATAAAGGCAGCTGTGAGCGAATATAGCCACCGAAAAGGCGGCGGCAGACCAAAGCAGAGGTGGTGGGACGAACTCGACCAATGTTTGACGGACTGGAGGGTAGTTACTATAGTCTGCTTTCATAATTAAAAAAACATTTTGATAGATACCGATCACCCCAATCGATAAATAACTTTAATCTGAGGAATAAATATGGCGTTTTGATGACATATTTATTTTCATACAATAGGTATCTGTCAAATTGCAAAGTTATTTCCTCAGATAAAAGTTATCTAAGTATCTATTGAAAAATCGGGTATAAGTAAATGTAATTATAATTAGTGAAAAAGCAGAATAATTACATTATTTTGTTTTATCGTTGTATGTGCAATTAATTAATTTTATTAATTCTCTTTTTCACTTGTTTTTTTTTAACGCGTACTAGGTCAATCATCATCATCATCCACAGCCCGACTTCACCCACTGCTGGGTATAGGCCTCCCTTAGTTTGTGCCATTCGTCACGATCCTGCGCCAGTCTAATCCATCTTTTGCCCGCGACTTTATCGATGTCGTCTGCCCATCTTGCCGCCGGACGACCAACATTTCTGTGTCCTTGTCTTGGCCACCATTCTGTTATGGCTTTACTCCACCTGCCATCACCTCGCCTTGCCATGTGTCCCGCCCAGCTCCATTTGAGTTCCAAAATCCGATCACCAACGTCTTTAACTTTAGTCCGATTTCGGATTTCTACATTTGGAACTCTGTCGTTAAGTTTGATGCCTAACATAGCGCGCTCCATGGCTCTCTGTGCTATTCTCATTCGGTACACAGCCTCCTGTGTGCACGTCCATGTTTCAGCACCGTAAGTCATAGTGGGCAAGACACATTGGTTGTATAAGCGGGTCTTCAGGCACTGTGGAGTATTGCCTGACTTAAGTATATCGTCAAGCTTGCCGAAGGCAGCCCATCCCAGTTGGATTCTTCTAGTGATCTCCTTTTGTTGGTGCTCCTTTCCAAAAGAAAGAATATGTCCAAGATAGACATACTGGTCAACCATCTCCAACAACACATTTCCCACTGTAACAGGAGGACCTGTGCTGTCCGAAATGTTCGCCATGATCTTCGTCTTGGACATATTCATTCTCAGGCCTACACTTAAGGAAGCATCATAAAGCTGTTGTACCATAATTTGGAGATCATTGAAGTTTTCTGCAAATAGTACTAAGTCGTCGGCAAACCTAAGGTGAGACAAGTTAACACCATTGATGTTTACTCCGTAATTTTCCCATTCTAATGTTTTAAAAACATCTTCAAGAACAGCTGTAAACAGCTTAGGGGAAATGGTGTCTCCCTGTCTCACCCCCCTCTGTATTGGTACGGGATTGGTTAAGGGGTAAGGGGCGGCATAACATCTAGCTGCCCAAGTCAACCTCACCTGCACGTGGTGCCCCCTGCTGAACAACGAACGAGGAAATGACTAAAAAACTCGCCACGACGCATTGGCCAGCGCGGCGTTTTAAGGCCAAACCCCCTATGTTATGATAGGTCAATAATTATGAAAAATTAAATAAAACGAATTTGTTTAAATTGAAATCAGATAATTGTATATCACTATAAAACCTAACTACGATAATCATTACGTAAATATAAATATACTTCTACGTCATAAGGCAATACACAGCTAATATTCATAAACAATTTTAACTAAAGGCCTGCATACACCAAAGCTGTGCTGATGTTGAACTAAATTAAATTGAGGACTAGTTCACGCTCAAAAACGGGAATGTTATGAAAATGTATGCCTAATATGATTGTTACTGCACTGCTTTGGTGAATACTGGCCTTGATAACATAACATGATCCACCAACCGTTATCTATTTTGCGTTCATGTTCGAAGTCTCTTAAAAGAATAAAAGCTTAGATCTTTGCTAGCAGAATCATTTGCCTAGTAGTACCTAAAGAATAATCATACAAACATACTCTTTCAGGCCTCTATTAATAAACTCGGCTCAACTTCTGTCAAAGTTGCACCACGGATTACCTATTGCCATCCTTTTTTTGTTAAACAGTGACAAATGAGGATGGCAAAAGTTAATCCGTGGTGCAACTTAGTCACAAGTTGAGCCGAGTTTATTAATAAAGGCCTCAGATCAGAGGTTAAAATAGGTAACATGTTGGTGTTAATTTGTTTTTTTTTTTACTAAAGACATTAGTGTCGATTTGTTGTGCACATTCCATAAACTTAATTTGTCAATAATCAATTGTAGCTATCCTTTTTATTTTAACGTCGAAGAAAAGGATAGCGATATTTTTAGAACTGTCAAATTAAATATCTAGGAAAGCGAACAGCAGAACCAACACTAAGCAAGACTTTAATACCACTAAAATGTCTCCTAATACAAGTTTTATAATACTTTGAAAATATAACAAACTCTAAGTGAGAATAAAATTGATTTTTTTTTTAAATAAAACAATTAAATTATGCTAAAAATGATCCTAAAGCCTTGTCCATTATGTTCGCGCACCTACTGAGCTCCAATCTCCTTTATTTTACAACGTCAACCATTCAAGTATCATTGCCGCTGCGTTTTGTTTCGATCTCCAAAATGACAGTAATTTACAAAACCTCATTGGTAATTTGTTTGAAAACGTCATCACAACAGAGTAACCTAATCTTATTGGTCATTATTAGGCTATGAAACAAAACGAAATAGGTTGACGTTGGCTTTGGTTGATAAAAAGTTTACTATACTCGCTACAAGAGCGTGAACGTATCCAGTACAGTTGTTATAATGGATTTAGGCATTCGTGAAGTTAAGCTTTTCACTGCACAGTAGAAAATTTTGTATGAAAAAGTTGCACTGCGCATCGAAACGGCTAACTTCACGAATGCCAAGATCCGTTAGAAGAAGTATACTAGAGAGGTTTTAGATGAGCATAGCACAGCTGGTGCGCGAACATGGTGAATACCCAGCTTTAAATAAATTAGGCATTCGCTAAAACTATAAGTTCACTAA
Organism: Camptogramma bilineatum; assembly: GCA_958496255.1. NCBI lineage: Eukaryota > Metazoa > Arthropoda > Insecta > Lepidoptera > Geometridae > Camptogramma > Camptogramma bilineatum. The sequence continues at coordinate 10,805,010 of OY292468.1, read as the reverse complement.
ATAAATATAAAAAATGGATACTACTTCTACATTTGTAAAGTAGAGGTTTTTGATACCATTGATCGATGTAGAATGAGAGTTTTTGATCGAAATCAACGTCGACTCTTCTCATTCTATGTCGATCCATAACATCGAAAGTAGATTGCTCGATGTAACTTTTAAATATATCGGTCTATTACTAAATAATATGATGTACTTACTATGTATTGAAAAAAATATTTTTTTTATTAGACTTAATAAGTATTAATAAATTAACATATCGAGCATACCAAAATCAAAAAACAAACAATCACAGATCATAGCTGAAAGTTTAACAGAAAAATACAACCAATTACATAAATATAACTTTGCTACACGAAAAAAATATTTTATGGAAACCAGCTATAAACAATATTTTGCAAGCTGATAGCAAAGTTTTGCTAGCCTGGTTTTATTTATTGTCATACATTTTAAATATGTTTAAAATTGCATACATTGGTACTAACACAATCAAACAAAATTATAACTATAAGTTATTTTGTGAGGTTATGTTATAATTATGGTTTTAATAATTATAAGTTTTTAGTGAATACAAAATCCTTGAAAATATTTTTTCACACTAAGTGGTGATCTTAGGTCTATTTCAAGATTAATATTGATAATCTTAATAATATAAGAACGCGTCAATCTCAAGTCACTAAAGTCCGCTCAGCGCACAAAGGCATTGCTGCAAATTCATATTCCTCATTACTGTCACTAAATCCGAAATCTCTACTGCAGTGTAATTCAGACTTCATAGAATGCATCCGATTCGATGATTTTCTTCGGAAAGTTAACGTTTTTTCAGTGAAGAATCGTCACTTTCCGAATTCGGAATACATTCCGAGAAGATCTGAATCTCACTGCTGATCTAAATAAGGTCCAAATTGATACTAGATTGTGTTTCTAGAGTACCGCAACACAATCTATCCTACTAATATTATAAAGGCGAAAGTCCGTGTGTGTGAATGTTTGTTACCACATATCTCAATAACTACTAAACCGATTTTGATGAAATTTGGAATGTAGATAGATAATGACCGGGAATAGGATATAGGCTACTTTTTATCCCGAAAAATGCATGGTTCCCGTGGGATGAAAAAATAGTAGTGCACGCGGGCGAAGCCGCGGGCGTCCGCTAGTTAATAATATAATATTAAAGTATACTTACAACTTGTAAACAATTTCTACGTTAATTACTCAAAACTTTCGTGATTATGAGAGGACAAAAAGCCCCACAAAACATTAGACAGATAGAGAGTATAAGGATCAGACTTTAAGGATATACCTACTATACACATGTATAAACAGTAGTAGTTTGGAGTGGTGTATGAGAGAGATTGGTGAAAAATCTTATAGTAGGGATAGTTGAAGTGATATGACATAGATCTTCTTTACCCAGCTGTCTACGTGGGACAAGGTAGGTTAATTTTTTTCTCCCAGAAAAGTACCACTATTTGATCGTTTGGCCGATCTATATTATTTACGTATGGCAAGTACTTTACTTACTACTTAGTCACTAGTCATGCACACCCATAGCCATACACCGTCAAGTTTACTGGACGCCGCATCAAGTCCGCTGCAAACATGATCGTGTATGGCTGGCATTACTCGTGAAACTTTCACCCAAGGAATTTTTATACTAACGTAACTGGAACGCGCACTGATACAGTAAACGCGGTCCGCTTGAAATAAAACTTGGGCGCTGTGTCTCTTTCTTTTTGCAACTGTGTGAAAGAGACAAAGCACCCAAGAAAGCCTCTCAACAAGACCAACAATCCTTAAAACCAAGATTAAATGATAATAGATCGTTGTGTGGTCGTGATAAGGTTCAAAATCCTTTGTACATTAAATGTCAGTCAGCATTCTACTATGTATGAAATTTCTTTGCTTTCACCATCATGTTAATTTACAGACAGAACAAGGCGCAGTTCATTATTAACGCATAAAATCCGCCATTGTTTAAAGTTTTTTTTTAAAGAATTGTAACACTCGTGACACCCAGTGACACTCGCGCCATCAAGACGAATCGAATGACGAATCATTTATCAAAATCTGTTGAGCCGTTGAGTAGTTACGAGCAGACATAGGAATGGATACTTATACTTACATACATTTGAAAATGAAAAATTCAATTCCGACGGGATTCGTGTTAAGTGTGGTTTATCACTATAAAAAAAATGGATACATACAGGTCAATCACATAACCTTCCTTTTGGGCTTCGCCGCTGTCGGATAAACAAATAAAGGTGAACGAAATATGACCCTTATGAGAGTAACATATGACCCTTTTGATACCGAAGAGTAAAAATTTACTTGAAGAGATGTACAAGCCAGACTATGAACAAAGTAAGTAGGATGAAACCTATGATGCTAAGTATGAACATTTTTCGTCGGTACCGACGCTGGTACTCGGCTGCTTTCGCTAGTTCGTCGACGCCTGCTTCTACTTGCGCACCCGCCGTCTCTATGTGACTTTCTACCGTATCTGTAAATAGTAAAGAAATTAAAAAAAACTCACAAAACTTCAAACTAAAAAAACCGCATCAAAATCGGTCCATCCGTTCAGGAGCTATGATGCCACAGACACACCAAACTTATAACACCCCTTTTTTTCGTTGGGGGTTAAAAAATAGTCATTATTTATGTTACTACTAGCTGTCGCCCGCGTGGACTACTATTTTATTTATCCCACGGGAACCGTGCATTTTTTCGGGATAAAAAGTAGCCTATTCCTGGTCATTATCTATCTATGTTTCAAATTTCAGTCAAATCGGTTCAGTGGTTGTCGAGTTATAGAGGAACAAACATACATCCAAACATCCAAACTTTCGCATTTATAATATTAGTGTGATAGTGTGATTCAACAAAATTGTACCCTAAAATTTTAGCTGTTTTTAGGGTTCCGTACCTTAAAAGGTAAAAAAGGAACCCTTATAAGATCACTTTCTTGTCCGTCTGTCCGTCTGTCCGTCTGTCCGTGTGTCACCATCGATTATCTCCGGAACGGGTGGAGCTAGCAAGTTGAAATTAATACCATATACTGAAGTCTATAGTCCCTATTGTGAGTATAAAAATCAAGGTCCTGAGTCAACACTATAAAAAGATATAGGCAAATTTAGGTTTTCGTGAAAACTTGAAAGTACCAAAACTTACCTTAATTATCAACTTTTTTTATTTTTCGGAATTTTTCCTTTATTTGTGCTATAAGATCTTGCTTTTTGCCAAATTTCGTGATTCTAGGTCAACCGGAAGTACCCTAGAGGTTTTGGGTCGAAAACCTAAATGGTAGTTCCCGTTGACCTAGAATCACGAAATTTGGCAAAAAGCAAGGTAATATAGCACAAATAAAGGAAAAATTCCAAAAAATTAAAAAAGTTGAAAATTAAAGGGTGTTCCCATACATACATAGTTGACGCCAATTAAGATTGTCCTCTGAGTTGTATGGGCGCTCATACAATTAAGCGGACTACTTACTAATTGTCCATTAACTTAATGGGTATAATGGGTAGGTACGGAACCCTCGGCGTACGAGTTCGACTCGCACTTGACCGGTTTTTTTTTTGTTGTAATCGTAAATCATGACAAAGTTTGTTTAAAAGAATGTTAATCCGCGCGAAGTCAGAGTGTAACGCAGAAAAATAATATTATGACCTGTAATCCGTACCCATATTATAAATGTGAAAGTGTGTTTATTTGTCCTGCTTTCACGCCAAAACAGAGCGACGGATTAACGTGATTTTTTGTTTGGAGATAGTTGGAGGGCTGGAGAGTAACATAGGCTAATTTTTATCCGGGTGCAACACGAGCGAAGCCGCGGGCAGCAGCTAGAAAGTAAATAACTCACCAACAGTCTGCCCCTGCTGGTCGACCATATTGGCTAGTTCTCGAATGATTTGGTTCACATCCAATACATCGGCTTCGATCTTATTCATGTACGCTTCTTTCTCAAGTAGCATGCTAGTCTCGAACTCGACTAGACGCGCCTGAAATAAAACAAATATTACTAACGATAATGCACAATTTTCACTATGATATTGATCAATTCTCACTGTGGTAATGTATAATTCTCACTATGATATTGCACATCTCTTATGCAGGGGCCACACTACGGGGATATGGCAAATTATTTGCCGGTATTCTGTATTGTGGCCGTAATGCAGGGGCCACACTAAGATATGGCAAATTATTTGCCGGATTTCTTACAGAATACCGGCAAATAATTTGCCATATCCCCGTAGTGTGGCCCCTGCATAAGAAATCCGGCAAATAGTTTGCCATATCCTCGTAGTGTCGCCCCTGCATTACTGTGATAATTTGCAAAATTTTCAATATGACAGTGTACTATTCTCACTATGGTTGTGTACAACTTTCACTATGATAGTGTAAATTCTCACTATGACGTGTACAATTTTCACTATGATAGTCAAACTCTCTCACTATGAATGACAGTGTAAAACTCTGATAAAATGTGTAGTTGGATGAAACTTGATATGAATGTAGATCGTGGCGTGGAATAAATAGCATGTAGAGTATTCAAAATTTTGGTACCACGCAACCGACGCTGCGGGTGACTAGGGAAACTAGGTGTACAATCCTCACTATGATAATGCACATCTTACAGTTGTCACAAATTCACAATAGATTTAGGCATTCGTGAGGCTTTTCGCTGCGCAGTAGAATATTTAATACTTATAAAAAATTTGCTGCTGCTAACTTCACGAATACCAAGATCCGTTGGAAGATGTGTACTTACTAGGATATTTTTTTTTTATTATAGCAGACTAGCTCTCAGTAGTCACTGATTGATAATGCAGAATTAATAACCAAGTAATGCAATTTACCTGAGCTTGCTGATTGGCCAGTAAGGTAGCCTCTTCGTCATCTGCTATCGCCTGCTGCTCTAGCGCCTGAGGATCGTTGCGCACTCGCTTCGCTCGCGGCATATGTGCCGCCATCTTTTGTGATACTTGCTGAAATAGAAGATATATAATGATTTTTTGTACAGTAAAACCAGAAAAAAAAAGCCTTTCGGGAAACATCGGAAACAATCGCTTAAAATTACAAAAACGATTGACGAATAGTCATTTGGAAATGAAAATTACTCATAATTTCATCTTTATCGCAAACAAATAAATATCAATGTCATTTTAAAGAAAAGCAAATTAGTTGCAAGCCGTGCGAGCTGCGCTGCTAACGACGTGCACTTCTGTCGCATTCTATTTTGTTGAATCATACACTGCTGTCGGACATAATTCGGAAAACACGAAAATAACCGATGTCCATCATAGAGCTTGAAGTACTACTGCCTTAAAAATGTCGCTATTGCAGAATCGTAATAGGAATTGAACTAATATGCCATCTCTTTTAATTGACTGAGAGTGAAAAGGGACTTCTTCTTCTTCTTTCGTATGAGCAAGTGGCCAACTCTGGTGACGGAGTTTTTAGGCCGCCTAAAGGCCTCCGTCATGGCTTAACGACTTAAAAGCCGTTGAGTGAAAAGGGACGACATTATAGTTCATTTCATATTGTGATTCTGCTTTAGCGACCTTTTTAAGCCTGCTGTAGTCATTCTACTAAACGTGGTGTTCACCAAGTGGATTAGTACCTCTAACTTTTTTATCATTTCTATTTGCTGGGCAAAAATTTTGTACACAGTAAGGCTTGTTTCACTCTTCAGCGTGTCGCCGTGTCGCGTCCGCGAGTTGACCATTCACAGAGAAATTAATTTTGACCTTTCACAGCACAGAGAAATGTGCTGTGAGGGAGTGGTGGACACATTGCGTTTTTGCAGCGCGTTTTTGAGCTGCGCGTTTGTATCTTTACAAACGCGCGTTGGCAACGCGTTTTTTTCCATACAAAAGCGAACCGGGAGGGGGGCAGCGCGTTCGAATCGCGTTTGTATCGATACAAACGCGCTGCAAAAAACGCAATGTGTCCACTCCCTGAATGGTCAACTCACGGACGCGACCGGCGACACGCTGAAGAGTGAAACAAGCCTAAGGTAAATATAGGTAGTTAGCGCTTTTGCATAGAGGTTTCGTCGAGTGTCCGGGCTGTGTATTTATTTATTGGAGATCCAACAGCTTTCTTACACTAGGAAATAACAGCGAGTTAGCTATAGGAAGCCAATTAAAGGTTCTCGCGAGTATACTATAGACTAGCGATAACAGTGAATTTATAACAGTGTAGTTGTGCTTACCCTTTGCACAGCCTCGTAGTTCGCTAGCGCGTCTTTAAAGGTTTGCGTTAGCCGTTCCACTTGCAGCTTATGAGGCTTGTCACCACGACGGACCACGGTTCCCAGGCGCTGGATATCACGGGCCACCGCAGACACGGAGCTGTTTACCCTTTGCTGTGTGTCATGTCTGTATTGTAAACAGAAGAAGACAACTGTATCCTTGAGCAAGACATTATCTATGTCTAAACTCTCGCTCAATGCCCAGACAGGCAGATTGCAAGATGCAAAAGGATACTAAAAAAAAATATGTCTAAACTCATGTATTTGAAATGAAACGGCATATAGTGCAATTAAGATTGTAATTCTACTAAAGCGGCCCGCTGATCAGAAAATCTATGCCAGTAGATGTGGGCGATATAGGAGAATCACAAAAAGAATTGAACTATATGCCATCTCTTTTCATGGACTGAGAATGACAAGAATGGTATATATTGTAATTCCTACTATGATTCTGCTATAGCGGCCATATTAACCCAGAAAATCAAAACATAATACGAATCATATTGTGATTCTATCTACTATAACTGCCTTTTAGCCCCCTTGTATAATAAAGTGGAAGAGTTTGTTTGAACGCGCTAATCTCTCTAAGTAGCAGTCGGATTTGAAAAATTGTGGTTCAATAAAATAAAATAAAATAAAAAATAAAAAAGTAGGTAGGTACAAAAAAAAAACATAGGTACATACAGCCGAACATAGAACCTCCTCCTTTTTGGAAGTCGGTTAAAAATGGGGAGACTACTCAGATGGGGGTGGATGTGGGCTGATTAGAAAATCTATGATAATAACTTACATCTTATCTCTTAACTGCACACTATCATTCGGCCCTCCAATCTGTTTCATAGTCTTCTCCAATGCCTTCAATCCGCTGTTGATCGTATTGATATTGTCCGCGATGCCCTCGCTAAGGTTGTACAGCTCAGTGGGACTGAAGTCCGCGAATCCCACTGCTGGGACGCTAGCGGTCGCTCCATAGTCCCTGCTGGAACCGCTGATGCCATCCCTCTCCGTCATTTTGAAGCTGGAAACTGATAATTCTTTATCACAATATATTACATCGCAATCGAAGCAAGTGGAAATCCATGGTCTCTGCCTACCCCTGTGGGAAAGAGGCGTGATTTTATGTATGTATGTACTATATATTATAATCTATACCTTAATATATGAAGCGGAAGAGTTTATTTTTTTGAACGTGCTAATCTCAGGAACTACCAGTCGGATTTAAAATATAATTTCTGCATTTCATAGCTAAACTCTTGAGGAACATTATAATAAACTTTTTATCATCATCAATACCATCACTAGGGGCCACGGGGGCAACGCCGCGCCGCGGTGGAGCTGCTAATATAAAGCGGAAAAGTTTGTTTTTTCTTTGTTTGAACTAATCTCAAATACTAGGGGTCAGATTTGAAAAATTCTTTCTGCATCAGCTGAATTCTCGAGGAAGGTTATAGGCATTTCATCATAGAGCTAGTGGCCAAGGCTGGTGATGGATTTTCGAAAGGTGCCCAAAGTTTCTGTCATAGCTAAACAGCTTAAAAGCCTGGACTAACAATTCAACTTATCTTTTGAAGTAACCATTTAATAATTTTGATAGGTATGAATTAATATCTGTTCTGTGCATTATTATATCTGAGTTATTTTCCTGGAGTATACAAGGATAACATGAAAACCTTCATTTTATGATTTTTTTTAATTGATAAGTTGAATCATAAACTGGTATGCGATGAATTATCTTTAAAGATAATGTGTGATTATTAAGTAGGATTAGGGTCTGCGCTCACTGCGCAGTATCATAAGCGGGCCGAGGCATAACCGAGCCCGTCACGAAAATAGCACCTTACACACTAAGACCGTATCATACTAGGACCGTCGCATAACCGTTTTGCGAAGCGTAATCTGCCCACCCGAGCCTATAACACAGTAATAGACATTTTGTTGGTTTTATGCTAAATACACAATTATTCTGAAAGCCCATTTTAAAACTTATCACTCAATTTTTTTGTAAATATAGAGCGTTTACAAGCTAAACCACACTAAAATACATATTTCACACAGTTCGTTGTGAAATAAAAAATAAATTGATTAAAAAAATCTATAGTCGTTATAGGATTTGAAGCCGAACCCGGACACACGCAGGAGCATTTCAACCGGGTGTTGCAACCGCTATTCCATCTGGTCGCACAGCAGAGTGCGTGAAATTACTGTTAAATTATTAATTATTAATTATTTCACATTAAAACTGTAGTATTCTTACAATAATACCACATTTTAGTTAGTAAAATGACAGAAAAAATGATCGAAAACGCAGTAGTAAGAAAATTTAGTGCGTTAATAATAATGTGTTTTGAACGGATTTCACAAGAAAACTAATTGCAATAATAGGGGATATATCACTCTACTAGGTAGTACTATAAAATGGCTATAACTGTTATGTTTTGAAGAAAAAATAAAGTAAAAACGTTAAGAAATATAGTTTACTAGCAGTGCCATCGTAGCGTTGCCCCCATAGTGATGGTATATGGTGATCATGATGATGATGATGATAAAAAGTAGCCTATATCCTTCCTCACAGAGTTTAGCTATCAAATGCAGAAATAAATTTTCAAATCCGACTGGTAGCTCCTGAGATTAGCGTGTTCAATGTTCAAACAAATTAACAAACAAACTTTTACGCTTTATTATTGGTTGGTACCTATAGATTATGTGTACTTTCACTCCACATTCAAGGTTTTATTAATATGTAACCTCTTCTGAATATTTTTATTGATTGTAGCTTCATCATTTTTCTCGAAATCGTGTTTTTGCTGTTACTACATTTTGATTTCGAGAGGGCAGTATTGTACCCGATGGGATTTTGACGTTTGATAATGTCACATAACGTGCGGAACGCATTAAGTTATGCTAGATGGGGGGGTTTTCCAATTCGAATAGATGGAATGAAAATTAAATTTTCTTACGCTCTCAATAAGTTTTTCGTTATCCATTTCAAAATTAGTTTCATTCAAACGAAACCCATAGCATAGAATAGCACATTATGTCATAAAGACTGCCAGTGTGCATGCTACTAGTAAGTTCAGGGGGTCTAAAGTGGCCACTTTTGATGAAAAATCAGATGTTTCATAGATGCTTCATCTATGAAACATCTGATGAAACATCAAATGCTTCATAAATGCTTCATAGATGCTTCATATATGAATCATCGATGCTTCATAGATGTTTCATAGATGTTTCATAGATGCTTCATATATGAAGCATCTATGAAGCATCTATGAAGCATTGATGAAGCATTTCACAAAACATCTTTTTTTTTTCTTCTTCTTTATTTTGGCTTCGCACGGCTTGTGCATTCAGCCAGTGTCAAGTAACTATAAACTACAAGCACATTCACGAACACTAACGGTTAATAATCCACCATTATTATTATTACACATTAACATTCGAAGAAACACAAGTTTTGGAAAATAAAATAAAACAAAAACGAAATATTACTTCTCAAATTCAAATATTTTTAGAAAGTAAATAGGTAGGTAAGGTACCTATTTACTTTCTAAAAATAAATTTAACCTCGCACATAGATCTGTCAAAAAAGATGTTTTGGGGGTTGCTTTTTGGCGGGAATTTGAGAAGTAATGTTTCGTTTTTGTTTTATTTTCCAAAACTTGTGTTTCTTCAAATGTTAATGTGTTCTAATAATGGTGGATTATTAACCGTTAAGTGTTCGTGAATGTGCTTGAAGTTTATAGTTACTTGACACTGGCTGAATGCACAAGCCGTGCGAAGCCAAAATAAAGAAGAAGAAAAAAAAAGATGTTTTGTGAAATGCTTCATCAATGATTCATCGATGCTTCATAGATACTTCATATATGAAGCATCTATGAAACATCTATGAAACATCTATGAAGCATCGATGCTTCATATATGAAGCATCTATGAAGCATTTATGAAGCATTTGATGTTTCATCAGATGTTTCATAGATGAAGCATCTATGAAACATCTGATTTTTCATCAAAAGTGGCCACTTTAGACCCCCAGAACATAGAGGTTTCAACCAAAGAAATAAGCGGCACGCGCTAAGAGAAAAAAAAATGCTTTGTTTTTTTTTTGCTAAGAATTTTGAATTATGATTAGGTAAGTACCTACCTAATAAAAATAGGAAAAGGTAACTAGGTGCATATAGGCCGTTTAGGAGCCGCTCCCATCGAAAGGCCGCCTAAGCCTTTCAACGGCCGAAAAGCGGCCCCTAGGGGCCGACCTGGCTACGCTACTCATATGTGTATTGACAGATGGGCGGGGATTAAAAATATAAAGGGGTGTCTGCACTACTAAAAAAAAATGTACGAGAACGAGTTGGGAAACTCAAAAACAAAATATTTCAGTTCATCAACTAATACTACTTTTTAGGGTTCCGTTGTCCTGACAAGAAACCCTAATAGTTTCGTTATGCCCGTCCGTCTGTATTTTTTAAGTATTATGTATAAGTATCATAACATAAGTCATCAATATCATAAGTTTTCTTACAATATATCAGTTAAAATTTATCTCAAGAGTTTTAAAGATATTAGACTATGAACTATCCTTTATCCAGGGTGTGCGGACTGCGGACCGTACAATGTAAGTATTCATAGTAGATGTTCATTTCCAAAAGTACCTATCTAAATTATCGCATTGGATGTTTATCTGCAATGATAATTTAAATCTGTAGTAAATAAATAACTGAATAACTGAACAATACAATAACTTTTTTATTCTCAAAAACTTATTTTTAAATACGTCTCGACAACACTCTTTTCTACTCGTTTCTTTTTAAAAATAAAGGAATGTTTCCTTTAAGTAAAATACTGTATCTTAAGGATTTAAAGTAGTTTCCCTCCGGGGCCCATTCATTTTTTCCACCCTGTATATGGAATTTAAATTTTTCTACTCGTACATCAACTCGTACAAGGTTGTCAATTTTCAATTTTAGAGATGCAATGTGAACTCAGCCTATATTTTTAAAATTGTTATTTGTCAGCGGACGTCAGTCGAGTGTCAACTCGACCTGACATGCATGCGACCGTCTCAGTAGGGTTGCCACTTTTTTTTCGAATAAAGGAGTTTGTAGGAACTTACAAATAAATAGTAGATTTTACTTAATAAAAAATGTGATTGAAAAATAAAAGTTTTCTTGCTTCTGTCTGACTACCCCTACAAGTTTAAGTTTACATTCACATAATTAATATGACAGCTTACCATGGTTTTGTTGAGTCTGCTTTAAGGGCGTTCCCTGAGCCAAATACTGTATTTCCCTGTATAAACCCTCGATAAATAAAGTGGAAAGTAACTGAAAAGCCAACATGCATCTCTAACATTTTATCTTGTAATATACCGTTTAATTTTAGTTTTAATTTTTATTTAACATCATATTTACTTCATAATAAATCAACGAAAATCACTAAAAATAAGATAAATCTTCATTTGCTTTTGAAGTTGGTGTAGGTAATTTATGTTTTTGGTTTGCTCCATCGGATAGGTCATTCAATTAATGACATAAATTCCGTTCACTTTTTCGATTGGTTGTTATTAGGGATGAGAAAGCTCCAAAAAACTGCATTTTTGTCGTGTTTCGGAGCGAGCAGTGCCGATAAGCGCCGCGACCGGACGCATTCTAAATTTATCTTTAGTCTAACAAAGCTAAGACAAATATTTGAAGTTGCACTCATCGATGTGCTAATTTTAGCTCTAGGCTAGGGTATTATTTTTTGCGGCAACTCTAAGAGCAAAATTTGTAAGTCAGAAGAAAGGGTCAAAGCCATCACACTATCACATCACACTAATAGTTTGAATGTTTGGATGGATGGATTGATGTTTGGGTGGTTAGATGGATGTTTGGATGTGTTTGAACCGATTTGGCTGAAATTTAAAATATAGATAGAAAATAACCGTAAATAGGACATAGGCTACTTTTTATCCCGGAAAATTTTTTGAAACACATCTACTAACAAACAACATAAAATCGCCCAAGTTGCCACTAAGATCTTCGCCTAATATATTTTTTCCCCAAAAATATATTATTTAGGATTCAAATAATATTAGACTTATATTAAATATAATATTAGGTGTTGCAACCCTACGTGTCAGCAAAATAATCATGGCGGCCGGAGATTGACAAGACGGCCATGGCAGGGCAGGACACGCGACGGTGTGGGAACGGTCTGGTGTGGGGCGTCCGGTACATTTCAATACAAAGAATATCATTTTTGCCGGGACGGTGTTGCTACGGTCATGCTATGCGACGGGGTAGAGACGTGATAATGTGTCAGCACCCTTATTGTTATCATAGAAATTAGCTAGGTGATTCATGTTTCTCCTGGATTGAATTAGAAAGTATTCAGACTAGAAGGAACATGAATCACCTTAAACCTAAAGCGCTTAGCTTTCTATTTGGTGATCCATCTTTCTAAAAGCATACAAAGGACGTATAACAAACTATCCCAAGACCCTGGCTCAAAACCTAATAGACGAAGAACAAAACACATGACACCTTAAGCAAAGAATACCTCAAGACTCCGCAAAAAAGAATCCTCTGTGAATTACTACAGGGTGTGACATGGGTCACAAACCTAGCAAGCCAATTCAAAGACCAACACACATACAGCTGAATGTCCCAATGCAAGAGACAGATTGCAGTAACAGAGATAACAAAAAAAAATCTTTTCAAATCGAAATATCCAAACTCTACTAAGGAAGGGAGTCAATTGAAGAAAGTGAGGCTGGCTGGTCAAAGTAACTAACACTGAAATAATATAGGTAGGTACTAAACCCTGGAAAAGAAATTCTCTAAGATTGTCAGACATCCAAGATGAGGATTTTATCTAAGGGGTTTTCTAGAGATAAGTTTTACTCACCTTGTCTGAGGTGGAAGTGGCGTTCAGAAGGCAGTCGGGACTTTGATTTTTTTAGTAGTAGGTAGTTTCAACACAGCAATTTATGATTGACAAAGTATGGCCCAAATGTTTCTAAATTTTTATTGACGGCTTAGAAGCCCCTATCGTTGATCAATACGTACCTTACTTATAAGTAGCTCACAATCAATTCGTCAATTCAATAACCCTCTCAATTCGGCTAGGTCCACTTCGTTCGTCACAGATATGCCACGAATTATCTCTTGTTGTGATACAATGATGATTCACAAAATGCGATGTTGGATTGAAAAGAATATTTGCAACGCACTTTACCTGATGGAACTTATTAGTAGAGGAACGATTCACGTTTGAGGTTACACAAGGTGTATTAGAGAACCGGTTTATTACACTAATTTACATAGAAATGTTGAATACCTATTCAATAAATACCACAGGTTTCTTTCGATTGAAAATTATTTTACTTCGAGAAATTCGGCCTTATGAGTAGGGATGTTCGATATGATCCGATACTTGCGTGTATCGATACACTGTAGGGATGTTCGATACGATACGATATTTTCGTGTATCGATACAATGGCATACGATACACCCGATATTTGTATCGATACAATGGCATACGATACGGCGTATCGATACAACACATGAAAGGTGTATCGGATCGAATGTATCGTATCAAATTGTTTTGATAACGAATTGTTTTGACTTGCAAGTTACCCAGTTAAAAGGTGGCATAGGTCTTATTTCCGGGCATTATCTATCTATGTTTAAATTTCAGGCAAATCGGTTCAGTGGTTGCCGAGCTACAGAAAAACAAACATACATCCATTTTTTAATATTAGATAGTGTGATATCATAAAACACCTTTTTTGACAGTTATAACTATGCACATTTTCGTAATAGCGCTCCCTTAAAGTGTGCATTATTAAAAGTTTCGGTTTAATAAATAAAATGTATTTTTTTTAATTATTTAAGTACCTGCATACTTGTCTTGATTCGATACTGTATCGATACGATATATCGTATCAAATGCCCTGTATCGATACGCGTATCGATACAATGCATTACGATATATTGCGATACGAAATATCGATACAATCCGAAATATCGAACATCCCTAATACACTGGTATAAGCGGATCGATACAACACATGCAAGGTGTATCGGATCGAAGGTATCGTATCAAAATTATTTTGACATCAAATTGACTTCAACGTGAAACACACCAAAAGTCTAAATTATATCCTGCCAACCTAATATATTTTATTTGTAATAGGTAAAGTACAGTCAGCGGAAAATATTGATGATCATTTTGAGTTTTTCAAGTTACATTTTCTTCACGCTGTGTGTGAAATTGGCAACTTGTGTTTATAATTAGTAATAGAGCTTGTTACGATGTTATAACCAGTAGGTATTTATTTATATAGTGTAGATTAATAAAGGTATCGGTTTATTAAATAGGCAGTTAAAGTCCGGCAAAAACGGGTAGACACGGCAACTAAAATTTCAGTACTTTGGTTTGGAAACCCTTTCTCTACTAATCTATGGTAAAGTACAGGTTTCTTGTCTATGTACGTACTATGGTACAGGTGCCGAAGACGTCAGTCAGAAGTAATAATTTACTTTTAGAAGAGAATTTATCTCTTTTGCGTATTTAGCTTGCACAGTGGCGCCCTCATTTATTTATATTATTTTGTGTCGAACTATACCTACAAGTGAGAAAGACTCACGATTTTTGTTGAGTATGCAGATTTGTAGATACAAAAAAAACAAAAAATACTGTGTTTTTGGTTTTTTAATCGGACCAAAAATGACTGAGTTACAGAGATTTTAGTGCACCAATCTAAAAAACGCTCGCAAGAAGACCGCGACTGGCTGTGACGTCACCAGGCGCCCGCGGCTCGCTCCATAAGGCCTCGGTCTCGAATTTAGCGGGTAGCGGTGCGGTAGCGGAGCGGCGGCGGCGGCGGCTCTGGAGCGGTGCGGGGGCGGGCACTCCAGTCAGCCCGCCCCGCACCGCTCCAGAGCCGCCGCCGCCGCCGCCCCGCTGCCCGCAAAATTCGAGACCGAGGCCTTAGTACAAAATCCCTAGTTATTTTCAAACTAATTTCCGCCCGCGGCATCGCTCGCGTGGCACCTGGATAAAAAGTAGCCTATGTCCTATTCCCGCTCATTACCTATCTATATTTTAAATTTCAGCCAAATCGGTTCAGTAGTTGTCGAGTTATAGAGGAACAAACATACATCCAAACATCCAAACTTTCGAGGTCATTCACGTTTTTTGTTAAGTAAGTACTTATGCAGATTTGTAGATTTAAAAAAATTATAAATGACTAGCTGACACCCGCGGCTTCGCCCGCGTGGACTACTATTTTGTTTATCTCACGGGAACCGTGATTTTTTTCGGGATAAAAAGTAGCCTATGTCTTACTGCCTAGCTGTGCCCCGCGGTGTTACCCGCGGTGGGAGCTGATTATTTTTTAGAGAAATGCAACATGCGATAAGTACTTGATTTTGATAACGGTGCTATAAGAAAAAGATGGATGGTTGTCGAAGTAAATTAATTTGCTAGTAAAATACTCATGAAAGTAATATGCGAGCGAAGCGAGCGGAAATTTTTTAGACAAATACAACATGTGACACTTGATTTTGCTAACGGTTCTCTAAGAAAAAGATGGATGGTTGTCGGTTCCTAACAGTAAATTAATTTGTTTGCAAATTAGTAAAAGTAGCATGCGAGCGAAGCGAGCTTCCCCAGCTCGCGAAGCGAGCGGAAATTTTTAGACAAATTTAACATGTGACACTTGATTTTGCTAACGGGGTTCTAAGAAAAAGATGGATGGTTGTCGGTTTCTAACAGTAAATTAATTTGTTCGTAAAATACTCATCAAAGTAATACGCGAGCGAAGCGAGCATCGAGGTTAGCGAGCGAAGCGAGCTTCCCCAGCTCGCGAAGCGAGAGGAAATTTTTTAGACAAATTTAACATTGTGACACTTGATTTTGCTAACGGTGCTCTAAGAAAAAGATGCATGGTTGTCGGTTCCTAACAGTAAATGAATTTGTTTGTAAATTAGTAAAAGTAACATGCGAGCGAAGCGAGCTTCCCCAGCTCGCGAAGCGAGAGGAAGTTTTTTAGACAAATTTAACATGTTACACTTGATTTTGCTAACGGGGCTCTAAGAAAAAGATGGATGGTTGTCGGTTTCTAACAGTAAATTAATTTGTTCGTAAAATACTCATCAAAGTAATACGCGAGCGAAGGGAGCTTCTCCAGCTCGCGAAGCGAGCGGAAATTTTTAAGACAAATTTAACATGTGACACTTGATTTTGCTTTAAGAAAAAGATGGATGGTTGTCGGTTCCAAACAGTAAATTAATTTGTTCGTAAAATAGTAAAAGCAATATGCGAGCGAAGCGAGCTTCCCCAGCTTGCGAAGCGAGCGGAAATTTTTTAGACAAATTTAACACGTGACACTTTGGTTTTGCTAACGGTTCTCTAAGAAAAAGATGGATGGTTGTCAGTTCCTAACAGTAAATTAATTTGCTCGTAAAATACATCAAGTAATAAGCGAGCGAAGCGAGCTTCCCCAGCTCGCGAAGCGAGCGGAAATTTTTTAGACAAATTTAACACGTGACTCTTGATTTTGCTAACGGGGCTCTAAGAAAAAGATGGATGGTTGTCGGTTCCTAACACTAAATTAATTTGCTCGTAAAATACTTACTCATCAAAGTAATATGCGAGCGAAGCGAGCATCCCCAGCTCGCGAAGCGAGTGGAATTTTTTTAGACAAATTGAACATGGTGACACTTTGGTTTTGCTAACGGTTCTCTAAGAAAAAGATGGGTGGTTGTCGGTTCCTAACAGTAAATTAATTTGCTCGTAAAATACTAAAAGGAATATGCGAGCGAAGCGAGCTTCCCCGGCTCGCGAAGCGAGTGGAAATTTTTTAGACAAATTTAACATGTGACACTTGATTTTGCTAACGGGGCTCTAAGAAAAAGATGGATGGTTGTCGGTGCCTAACAGTAAATTAATTTGTTCATCAAAGTAATATGCGAGCGAAGCGAGCATCGAGGTTAGCGAGCGAAGCGAGCTTTCCCAACTCGCGAAGCGAGCGAAAATTTCTTAGACAAATTTAACATGTGATACTTGATTTTGCCAACGGGGCTCTAAGAAAAATATGGATGGTTGTCAGTTCCTAACAGTAAATTAATTTGCTCGTAAAATACTTCAAGTAATATGCGAGCGAAGCGAGCTTCCCCAGCTCGCGAAGCGAGCGGAAATTTTTTGGACAAATACAACATGGTGACACTTGATTTTGCTAACGGTGCTCTAAGAAAAAGATGGATGGTTGTCGGTTCCTAACAGTAAATTAATTTGCTTGTAAAATACTTCAAGTAATATGCGAGCGAAGTCAAGTAATATGCGAGCGAAGTCAAGTAATATGCGAGCGAAGCGAGCTTCCCCAGCTCGCGAAGCGAGCGGAAATTTTTTAGACAAATTTAACACGTGACACTTTGGTTTTGCTAACGGTTCTCTAAGAAAAAGATGGATGGTTGTCGGTTCCTAACAGTAAATTAATTTGCTCGTAAAATACATCAAGTAATAAGCGAGCGAAGCGAGCTTCCCCAGCTCGCGAAGCGAGCGGAAATTTTTTAGACAAATTTAACACGTGACTCTTGATTTTGCTAACGGGGCTCTAAGAAAAAGATGGATGGTTGTCGGTTCCTAACAGTAAATTAATTTGCTCGTTAAATACTTCAAGTAACATGCGAGCGAAGCGAGCTTCCCCAGCTCGCGAAGCGAGCGGAAATTTTTTAGACAAATTTAACATGTGACACTTTGGTTTTGCTAACGGTTCTCTAAGAAAAAGATGGATCCTAACATCTAAACTTTCGCATTTATAATATTACTAGCTGACACCCGCGGCTTCGCCCGCGTGGACTACTATTTTGTTTATCTCACGGGAACCGTGATTTTTTTCGGGATAAAAAGTAGCCTATGTCTTACTGCCTAGCTGTGCCCCGCGGTGTTACCCGCGGTGGGAGCTGATTATTTTTTAGAGAAATGCAACATGCGATAAGTACTTGATTTTGATAACGGTGCTATAAGAAAAAGATGGATGGTTGTCGAAGTAAATTAATTTGCTAGTAAAATACTCATGAAAGTAATATGCGAGCGAAGCGAGCGGAAATTTTTTAGACAAATACAACATGTGACACTTGATTTTGCTAACGGTTCTCTAAGAAAAAGATGGATGGTTGTCGGTTCCTAACAGTAAATTAATTTGTTTGCAAATTAGTAAAAGTAGCATGCGAGCGAAGCGAGCTTCCCCAGCTCGCGAAGCGAGCGGAAATTTTTAGACAAATTTAACATGTGACACTTGATTTTGCTAACGGGGTTCTAAGAAAAAGATGGATGGTTGTCGGTTTCTAACAGTAAATTAATTTGTTCGTAAAATACTCATCAAAGTAATACGCGAGCGAAGCGAGCATCGAGGTTAGCGAGCGAAGCGAGCTTCCCCAGCTCGCGAAGCGAGAGGAAATTTTTTAGACAAAGAATCTGGCCGGATCCTGCCCCAGAGCCGAATATCGAATTAGACTATGCGTCTGAATAATATTATTTAAATAAAATATCACAAAATTAACTGGTACATACAGAATACTTAGATATCTCGTGCCCTGTGGGAATATAATTATGTTATTTTATTAGTAACTTTAGTCACTTCCGGTACTACAGTCCGTAATGCCTCTCCAGACTCACGGCGAGAAGTTTCACCGAGACTTCTCGAAGAACAAACAAATTATCCACACTCTCAATTTTCTCACTCGTGATCTGTTTGAAATCCTTTGTCTCGGCCAAAAATAGGTACCGACACCGAAGCGCGAGAACAAGAAGGCGAGAAACTCCTCACATTCACGCTTCTCGGGTGTTGTCGGGGTTTCTTGCCGAGAGTCTGGAGGGGCTATATTTTTATCAGATAGACCTACCTTCTTTTTCGCGGTTGACATGACACTCAAATAGTAAACAAAACAGACGGACAAGAATTTGACAGATGTAAAAGGAATTTCGTTGAGTTTCAGTTGTGTGATTGTGTTGTGATGTGATTTATGAGGATTTATCATATTTTATTTAAAATTACAAAAAGTACTGACGCCTTGGGATATGCATACAGACTAAAATGGAAGTGGGCTGGACATGTAGCCCGTCTACAAGATGGAAGATGGACTAGGAGAGTGACAAATTGGGAGGGTCCAAGAGGTCGACGCTGCATAGGAAGACCATACGCTCGCTGGGACGACGACATCAAGAAAACTGCTGGACCAAACTGGCTCCGAGTAGCACAAGACAGGGACAGATGGCTGGCTTTGGAGGAGGCCTTCACCTTAGGGGTTCTCTAGTACCTACTTAGATTATAAGCATTAGTGATAAGAAAAAAATGTTAATTATAGAGAAATAAAAGGCTTTTTGTTTTATTTATTTATAGATATCATATTTTATTTTAGGCGGTTAGTACAGAATCACTGCACACGAGTGTAGATAATTTTATTGATGAAATTCCCAATTTTTCCAAAGTACTTTTCTTTTTTACTTGAAATTGTAGGTACTGGGAGCACCTGTGTGCGTCATTTATTTTCTATACCTACTTCACTTAAAATTCTGCTAGTCCTAATAATAATGAAAAAGTAAATGTTCACACAGCGCCATCTATCCCCAACGTAAGCAAAGCTTTTACTATATGAACCTTAAAAATATAGTTTCTTAGGTTCTCCGTTCATGCTGGGCGTCATAGCCTGCTGCTTTATATTAGAATAACTTTTAAATCCCACTTTTTAGAGGAAGAAGATGAATGGACTCTCATTATAAAATAAAAAAACAAACCCAAAAATCCCAATTTGGTCATGACGCAAGCATTCTTTCCTGTTGGCATCTGTGGGGCAAATTTATTCAAGGAATCGGCCATCTCTTTTAACATTGTGACACTTGATTTTGCTAACGGTGCTCTAAGAAAAAGATGCATGGTTGTCGGTTCCTAACAGTAAATGAATTTGTTTGTAAATTAGTAAAAGTAACATGCGAGCGAAGCGAGCTTCCCCAGCTCGCGAAGCGAGAGGAAGTTTTTTAGACAAATTTAACATGTTACACTTGATTTTGCTAACGGGGCTCTAAGAAAAAGATGGATGGTTGTCGGTTTCTAACAGTAAATTAATTTGTTCGTAAAATACTCATCAAAGTAATACGCGAGCGAAGGGAGCTTCTCCAGCTCGCGAAGCGAGCGGAAATTTTTAAGACAAATTTAACATGTGACACTTGATTTTGCTTTAAGAAAAAGATGGATGGTTGTCGGTTCCAAACAGTAAATTAATTTGTTCGTAAAATAGTAAAAGCAATATGCGAGCGAAGCGAGCTTCCCCAGCTTGCGAAGCGAGCGGAAATTTTTTAGACAAATTTAACACGTGACACTTTGGTTTTGCTAACGGTTCTCTAAGAAAAAGATGGATGGTTGTCAGTTCCTAACAGTAAATTAATTTGCTCGTAAAATACATCAAGTAATAAGCGAGCGAAGCGAGCTTCCCCAGCTCGCGAAGCGAGCGGAAATTTTTTAGACAAATTTAACACGTGACTCTTGATTTTGCTAACGGGGCTCTAAGAAAAAGATGGATGGTTGTCGGTTCCTAACACTAAATTAATTTGCTCGTAAAATACTTACTCATCAAAGTAATATGCGAGCGAAGCGAGCATCCCCAGCTCGCGAAGCGAGTGGAATTTTTTTAGACAAATTGAACATGGTGACACTTTGGTTTTGCTAACGGTTCTCTAAGAAAAAGATGGGTGGTTGTCGGTTCCTAACAGTAAATTAATTTGCTCGTAAAATACTAAAAGGAATATGCGAGCGAAGCGAGCTTCCCCGGCTCGCGAAGCGAGTGGAAATTTTTTAGACAAATTTAACATGTGACACTTGATTTTGCTAACGGGGCTCTAAGAAAAAGATGGATGGTTGTCGGTGCCTAACAGTAAATTAATTTGTTCATCAAAGTAATATGCGAGCGAAGCGAGCATCGAGGTTAGCGAGCGAAGCGAGCTTTCCCAACTCGCGAAGCGAGCGAAAATTTCTTAGACAAATTTAACATGTGATACTTGATTTTGCCAACGGGGCTCTAAGAAAAATATGGATGGTTGTCAGTTCCTAACAGTAAATTAATTTGCTCGTAAAATACTTCAAGTAATATGCGAGCGAAGCGAGCTTCCCCAGCTCGCGAAGCGAGCGGAAATTTTTTGGACAAATACAACATGGTGACACTTGATTTTGCTAACGGTGCTCTAAGAAAAAGATGGATGGTTGTCGGTTCCTAACAGTAAATTAATTTGCTTGTAAAATACTTCAAGTAATATGCGAGCGAAGTCAAGTAATATGCGAGCGAAGTCAAGTAATATGCGAGCGAAGCGAGCTTCCCCAGCTCGCGAAGCGAGCGGAAATTTTTTAGACAAATTTAACACGTGACACTTTGGTTTTGCTAACGGTTCTCTAAGAAAAAGATGGATGGTTGTCGGTTCCTAACAGTAAATTAATTTGCTCGTAAAATACATCAAGTAATAAGCGAGCGAAGCGAGCTTCCCCAGCTCGCGAAGCGAGCGGAAATTTTTTAGACAAATTTAACACGTGACTCTTGATTTTGCTAACGGGGCTCTAAGAAAAAGATGGATGGTTGTCGGTTCCTAACAGTAAATTAATTTGCTCGTTAAATACTTCAAGTAACATGCGAGCGAAGCGAGCTTCCCCAGCTCGCGAAGCGAGCGGAAATTTTTTAGACAAATTTAACATGTGACACTTTGGTTTTGCTAACGGTTCTCTAAGAAAAAGATGGATCCTAACATCTAAACTTTCGCATTTATAATATTACTAGCTGACACCCGCGGCTTCGCCCGCGTGGACTACTATTTTGTTTATCTCACGGGAACCGTGATTTTTTTCGGGATAAAAAGTAGCCTATGTCTTACTGCCTAGCTGTGCCCCGCGGTGTTACCCGCGGTGGGAGCTGATTATTTTTTAGAGAAATGCAACATGCGATAAGTACTTGATTTTGATAACGGTGCTATAAGAAAAAGATGGATGGTTGTCGAAGTAAATTAATTTGCTAGTAAAATACTCATGAAAGTAATATGCGAGCGAAGCGAGCGGAAATTTTTTAGACAAATACAACATGTGACACTTGATTTTGCTAACGGTTCTCTAAGAAAAAGATGGATGGTTGTCGGTTCCTAACAGTAAATTAATTTGTTTGCAAATTAGTAAAAGTAGCATGCGAGCGAAGCGAGCTTCCCCAGCTCGCGAAGCGAGCGGAAATTTTTAGACAAATTTAACATGTGACACTTGATTTTGCTAACGGGGTTCTAAGAAAAAGATGGATGGTTGTCGGTTTCTAACAGTAAATTAATTTGTTCGTAAAATACTCATCAAAGTAATACGCGAGCGAAGCGAGCATCGAGGTTAGCGAGCGAAGCGAGCTTCCCCAGCTCGCGAAGCGAGAGGAAATTTTTTAGACAAATTTAACATTGTGACACTTGATTTTGCTAACGGTGCTCTAAGAAAAAGATGCATGGTTGTCGGTTCCTAACAGTAAATGAATTTGTTTGTAAATTAGTAAAAGTAACATGCGAGCGAAGCGAGCTTCCCCAGCTCGCGAAGCGAGAGGAAGTTTTTTAGACAAATTTAACATGTTACACTTGATTTTGCTAACGGGGCTCTAAGAAAAAGATGGATGGTTGTCGGTTTCTAACAGTAAATTAATTTGTTCGTAAAATACTCATCAAAGTAATACGCGAGCGAAGGGAGCTTCTCCAGCTCGCGAAGCGAGCGGAAATTTTTAAGACAAATTTAACATGTGACACTTGATTTTGCTTTAAGAAAAAGATGGATGGTTGTCGGTTCCAAACAGTAAATTAATTTGTTCGTAAAATAGTAAAAGCAATATGCGAGCGAAGCGAGCTTCCCCAGCTTGCGAAGCGAGCGGAAATTTTTTAGACAAATTTAACACGTGACACTTTGGTTTTGCTAACGGTTCTCTAAGAAAAAGATGGATGGTTGTCAGTTCCTAACAGTAAATTAATTTGCTCGTAAAATACATCAAGTAATAAGCGAGCGAAGCGAGCTTCCCCAGCTCGCGAAGCGAGCGGAAATTTTTTAGACAAATTTAACACGTGACTCTTGATTTTGCTAACGGGGCTCTAAGAAAAAGATGGATGGTTGTCGGTTCCTAACACTAAATTAATTTGCTCGTAAAATACTTACTCATCAAAGTAATATGCGAGCGAAGCGAGCATCCCCAGCTCGCGAAGCGAGTGGAATTTTTTTAGACAAATTGAACATGGTGACACTTTGGTTTTGCTAACGGTTCTCTAAGAAAAAGATGGGTGGTTGTCGGTTCCTAACAGTAAATTAATTTGCTCGTAAAATACTAAAAGGAATATGCGAGCGAAGCGAGCTTCCCCGGCTCGCGAAGCGAGTGGAAATTTTTTAGACAAATTTAACATGTGACACTTGATTTTGCTAACGGGGCTCTAAGAAAAAGATGGATGGTTGTCGGTGCCTAACAGTAAATTAATTTGTTCATCAAAGTAATATGCGAGCGAAGCGAGCATCGAGGTTAGCGAGCGAAGCGAGCTTTCCCAACTCGCGAAGCGAGCGAAAATTTCTTAGACAAATTTAACATGTGATACTTGATTTTGCCAACGGGGCTCTAAGAAAAATATGGATGGTTGTCAGTTCCTAACAGTAAATTAATTTGCTCGTAAAATACTTCAAGTAATATGCGAGCGAAGCGAGCTTCCCCAGCTCGCGAAGCGAGCGGAAATTTTTTGGACAAATACAACATGGTGACACTTGATTTTGCTAACGGTGCTCTAAGAAAAAGATGGATGGTTGTCGGTTCCTAACAGTAAATTAATTTGCTTGTAAAATACTTCAAGTAATATGCGAGCGAAGTCAAGTAATATGCGAGCGAAGTCAAGTAATATGCGAGCGAAGCGAGCTTCCCCAGCTCGCGAAGCGAGCGGAAATTTTTTAGACAAATTTAACACGTGACACTTTGGTTTTGCTAACGGTTCTCTAAGAAAAAGATGGATGGTTGTCGGTTCCTAACAGTAAATTAATTTGCTCGTAAAATACATCAAGTAATAAGCGAGCGAAGCGAGCTTCCCCAGCTCGCGAAGCGAGCGGAAATTTTTTAGACAAATTTAACACGTGACTCTTGATTTTGCTAACGGGGCTCTAAGAAAAAGATGGATGGTTGTCGGTTCCTAACAGTAAATTAATTTGCTCGTTAAATACTTCAAGTAACATGCGAGCGAAGCGAGCTTCCCCAGCTCGCGAAGCGAGCGGAAATTTTTTAGACAAATTTAACATGTGACACTTTGGTTTTGCTAACGGTTCTCTAAGAAAAAGATGGATCCTAACATCTAAACTTTCGCATTTATAATATTATTAGTATATATTAGTATATTAGTATTAGTATGATATTAGTGTTTTTAAAATATTATCCAAATCTGTTCGATACATTTAGCGTGAAAGTGTATTTTTCGTAAGAACGTTTTACCCCGTTGCTATCCCATGGGAACCCATGTGTGGGATAAAAAGTAGCTTATGTCCTATTGCCGGTCATTATTCGCGGGAGTCATAGCTGACGCCCGCGGCTTCGCCCGCGTATACTACTATTTTAATTATCCCACGGGAACAGTGCATTTTTTGGGGATAAAAAGTAGCCTATGTCCTATTCCCGGTTATTATCTATCTATGTTTCAAATTTCAGCCAAATCGGTTCAGTGGTTGTTGAGTTATAGAGGAACAAACATACATCCAAACATCCATCCAAACATCTATCCAAACATCTATCCAAACATCCATCCAAACATCCAAACTTTCGCATTTATAATATTAGTGTGATTAGTATATATTAGTATATTAGTATTAGTATGATATTAGTGTTTTTAAAATATTATCCAAATCTGTTCGATACATTTAGCGTGAAAGTGTATTTTTCGTAAGAACGTTTTACCCCGTTGCTATCCCATGGGAACCCATGTGTGGGATAAAAAGTAGCTTATGTCCTATTGCCGGTCATTATTCGCGGGAGTCATAGCTGACGCCCGCGGCTTCGCCCGCGTATACTACTATTTTAATTATCCCACGGGAACAGTGCATTTTTTGGGGATAAAAAGTAGCCTATGTCCTATTCCCGGTTATTATCTATCTATGTTTCAAATTTCAGCCAAATCGGTTCAGTGGTTGTTGAGTTATAGAGGAACAAACATACATCCAAACATCCATCCAAACATCTATCCAAACATCTATCCAAACATCCATCCAAACATCCAAACTTTCGCATTTATAATATTAGTGTGATTTCATTTTTATTTTTAAATATGATTACGACTGTATTCCCAAGGCGCAGTAGACATATTCTATCAGATCTTTTAGGAATTTTTAGATCCGTTGAAAAAGTCTAAGCGGGTAGTCAGAGGTAGAGAAGCAGTGTTGGCCGAGTGCGCTTGTGCCTCGACTTTCAATCCGAAGGTTGTGGGTTGGAACCCGGCCGTGCATCAATGGATTTTTCGTTTCGAAAAATGTATAAGTAGGTACCTAAGTAGGTATGCACTTTAACACGAGCTCTAAACGGTGAAGGAAAATATTGTGAGAAAACCAGTTAGCTTTCTAATAGCGTCGATGGGCTTGCAACCTGTCACGTATGGAATGTTGTCTGCTGCAAAATGTGGGAATGTATCAAATGTGTTTGGAAATACCTCGGACTACCCCTTACATATAAAAAAAACAATAAATACCTACTTACTGTGTTTTTGTTTTTTTAATCGGATCAAAAATGACCGAGTTTTATTACAGACAGAGATTTTAGTGCACCAATTTAAAAAACTCTCGCGAGAAGATCGCGACTAGATGTGACGTCATACCATACATCCATCTATCCAAACATCCATGCAAACATCCAAACTTTCGCATTTTAATATTAGTGTGATTCGACTCCTGATTGTTAGTTTTGTTTGTAATTGTTTTCGGTAAGTACCGGTACCTCCCTAAAATACCTGTTCAGTAAAAAGTTTAGAGGCAAAAATTATTTTTAAGTAGGTACCTACCTACCTACTTGCTACTTACCTAGGTAGGTACCTACCTACTTAAAAATAATTTTCGACTTTAAACTTTTTACTGAATAGGTATTTTAGGTAAGTACCGGTACTTACCGAAAACAATAACAAACAAAACTAACAATCAGGAGTCGAATCATACTAATATTAACTTTACCTACCTAAATTATTTACCTACCTACTTAAATTATTACCTACTTAAATTATTTTTAAGTAGGTACCTACCTACTTACTACTTACCTAGGTAGGTACCTACTTAAAAATAATTTTCGCCTTCAAACTTTTTAGTGAATAGGTATTTTTTATACATACCTACTTGTCGCGGCGTATCCGAACAGTTTCGGCACATTGCGGTGTATCCGAACAATGTTTTTTCTTTTTTATTGTATAAATTCAAAATGGCGACTTCCTCTTGCTCTCTAACCCGAATCGCCTTGTCATCACTCATTCTTGTACAAAATTATTTAAAATACAAATTCAAAAGTCTTCTTGGAGTTTTCACTTGGCACCGACACCAAACCAAAACCAAATGTATCGGCTACGGGTTTGGTGTCGGTGCCAAGTGAAAACTCCAGAAGACTTTTGAATTTATATTTTAAATAATTTGTTACAAGAATGAGTAATGACGAGGCGATTCGGGTTAGAGAGCAAGAGGAAGTCGCCATTTTGATTTTATACAATAAAAAAGTTGAAATTGTTCGGATACACTGTCACTCTGCCGAAACCGTTCGGATACGCCGCGACATGCCCCCGGCCTTGGAAGCACCAGCTCCAAGTAGGTCCAGGTCCAGCTCCAGGGTAGGTTGCATCTGGTCACCGCGTCGATGGATCGTCCTCCTTGAATAGTGGACAGATCTTCGGGTAGCTACGCCTCACAATGCCTGAAGCCGTCCGAATATCAGCATCGCGTAATATGCCATCATTGCCTTTGATGGTGCTGAATATTCTTCCGAGAGACCACTTCAGTAGTGGAAGATTGTCGTCCTTGATGACCACGAGCGTGTTTGGTTCAAGGCTGTCGACGTTCTCCCTCCATTTGTATCTCGCTTGCATCTCAGAGATGTACTCCCTCGCCAATCGCGCCCAGAAGTTTTGCTTGATTAGCTCCACTCGTTGATTCTGGTTGAGTAGGGTACCAGGGTCGCCTCGCATGTCCTGGTATACCGGTGAAGTGAGCGGTCGGCCAACTAGGAAAAGTCCTGGAGTGAGAGGGAGGAAGTAGTTGGGATCAAATGAGAGTGGGGATAAAGGACGGGAGTTTAGGTTTGCTTCTACTTGACTTAAAACCGTGGCAAACTGCTCAAATGTCAAATGAGCGTTGCCGACAATACGCGATAAGTGAAGTTTGTAAGATTTTACCCCACTTTCCCCTAAACCTCCAAAATGTGTTGACTGAGGGGGAATAAAATTTAAAATAGACAGATTGATTATCTGCAAATCAGTTATGTCAGAGGAACATATTCGTAAAAATCGTTTCAATTCATTATACGTACCAATGAAATTTTTGCACTACTTTTAATCGTAATACTTATTTAATAATTTGTATGTACGTATTTGTATCAAAATAATCACATACCTACCTACCTAAACTTGGTTTTCAAATCACACTATCACACTTTCACATCACACTAATCATACTATCACACTAATATTATAAATGCGAAAGTTTGGATGTTTGGATGGATGATGTTTGTTCCTCTATAACTCAACAACCACTAAACCAATTTGGTTGAAATTTTAAATATAGATAGATAATGACCAGGAATAGGACATAGGCTACTTTTTATCTGGGTACCACGCGAACAAAGCCGCGGGCGGAAGCTAGTTAATATTAAAAATGCAAAAGTTTGGATATTTGTATTTATGTTTGTTCCTCTATAACTCGACAACCACTGAACTGATTTGGCTGAAATTTAAAACTTAGATAGTTCTTGACCTGAAATAGGGCATAGGCAACTTTTTATCCAGGTGCCGCGCGAGCGAAGCCGCGGGCGGAAGCTGGTTTGAAATTAACTAGCGATTTTGTACTAGTAGACCGAGCCGCGGGCGCCTGGTGACGTCAGACGCAGCGCGAAGCTCCGAGCGCGCGTTTTGAAATGGCCGAAAAGAAAACTTGAATAACTTCGTCATTTATTGATGGATTTTAATTATTTAAAAAACAGAATGCTCAGAATGCTAAAGAGTATACGCCCTCATACTTAGGGAGTGTCCACATTGCGTTTTTTGCAGCGCGTTTGTATCGATACAAACGCGATTCGAACGCGATGCGAACGCGCAGCCCCCCGCGCAGCCCCTCCCGGTTCGCTTTTGTATGGAAAAATACGCGTTGCGAACGCGCGTTTGTATCGATACAAACGCGCGTTCGCAACGCGTAGCAAAAACGCGCTTCAGAAAACGCAATGTGGACACTCCCTTAGAAACCCAATATTTCGTTTAGTGATTGATTCTCATTGACTTGATTCAATACTATAATGATACAATGCATTACTAATACATTGCGATACAAAATATCGATACAATCTGAAATATCGAACATCCCTAGGACAGAGGGGGGAGTTTCGGAGGGAGGGAGGGGCACGGTGGCTGTCAATGTCAAATGTCAACGTCAGTCGTTTCGTTCAGTAGTGACGGTTGTAACTAAACACAGTAGCCAAAATTATTGTCAAATTTTATTGTATAAAAAAAATACATTAATCGTTCTTTCGTCCGAGATCTAGGTATATTTCTAATTTCAACCATAGGTATTTTATTTTATTTCTACTGATCCGGACAGAGAAAAAAATAGTTGGGGTAATACCGAAGGGTACATAATACCCCAGCTATTTTTAAAGCTAGGTACCTAGCAGGGGCGTAGCTATAGCTTTGTTAAGGGGTGGGGGGGGTCCAAGGGTTCGAAAATACAAAAATTGACTAGGTTTCCTCTGAATTTAATGGGCTAAGGGGGGGGTCTGAACCCCCTAACCCCCCCCCCCTTATATACGTCTATGCTAGGTAGGTAGGTATATACCTAGTACCTATAGGTACCTATACCTACCTAACTAGGTTAGGTACCTACTCGCTAGCTAGGTAGGTAGATACCCAACTAGGAAGCTCGCTAACTAGGTAGGTATATAATTGTAGGTGAGTAGGTATGTAGGGAATGACTTCTAATGAGAAGAAAACTATTTGCGTCGGCTATTATCAAGAGATTGTGGGTTCATCGTAATATTCGCAATGCAGCATTTGAAATAGCTGGAAAAGCATTTTGTTCCTGTCTATAATTACCTAGGTAGGTACCTAGGTTCACAAGAAGCCGGCAATTAATTTAACTGGCAGTTTGTGAGTAAGTAGGTAGGTACATAATAGATACGAGGTGCAAATACCTCTTACAAAAATGAAACTTAGCCCTAGACCTAGGTAGTGTAGTAAAGTAACTACCTAGTCAAGTAGGTAGTACGTAAGTAGGTACCTCTACCTAGGTACCGTAGGTACCTCTACCTAGGTACCTACTTGATTAGTTAAGTAGGTAGGTAGGTACTTATAAGTAAGTAGGTACCTACCTACTTAACTTACTACCTACCTAGGTACATATTTTAAACTTTCGCGACTTAACACATTTTTAAATTAAAACTTAAAAATTAATTTTGTGCGTGAAGCGATTGAAATAAAGAAACAAAAATTTCAACCGGGAAAGTGGTTTCCTTCACCGTTTAGAGTAGCCGTTTTCGAGAACGTGAATACCTACAAACAAACAAATCCGTACCCCTATTATAGCGAGCGACGAATTGACGTGATTTTTTTGTGTGGAGATAGTTGAAGGGCTGGAGAGTAACATTAGGCTACTTTTTATCCGGGTACCACGCGAGCGAAGCCGCGGGCAGCAGCTAGTAGGTAAATAAATTTACAAATATTGCTCGAACAATAGTAGTTATAGGATTAGAGGGCCGACATTTATTTCAAGGTTTCTACCCTACCTAGGTAAGGTAGGTACATTGCTTAAATTTTAAAGAAATTACTTAGGTAGGTAAGTATGTAGAATGTTTAAAGTTTAAAAGTAGATCAGTAGGTAATAAGAATTACCAAACATTACCTAGTACCTACCGACTTTTTTTCAGGTGATAACCGGACTAGGCGTCTTGGCTTTGCTCTGTGGATTGACGATTGTTATAACAACCTCGTTATTATATAACGATACATCCTACTATACATTATGGATCTTCAACTATTTATCAGTAGTCTTCGTCCAAGTGACCGCGGCGTTCATCTTCACTCTTCTGCTTCTTTTTGGAATCTATGAGGTGAGTTTTTCCACATCCCACTAATATTAAGTAGGTAGGTACCTACCTACCTACTAGTAGCTAGCTAACTAGTGATAGTGAGCTGTAGATTTCGCGAGTGTGTCTTTGCACTTTGCATAGCTTAAAACAAAATAAAGGTTTACAAAGTTTTGTTATGAGAATGTGGTCCCAGGTGCTCCATCGATCCCTACCTAACCTAGTAATTAAAGAGCCGATACCACTGGTAGAAATCTAAAAGTGAGCAATATAGCAAATAACAATCCAACATCCACTTCGTATTTCGATTCGGCTCCGGTAACAAAAGTACCTACTACCTACCTATTTACTTGTTTCAGAACAAACCGGCTTTTGTGAAAACCTACGTGATATACGGAATGTTTCAGCTAATGATACTAATCGGTGTGATGATCACACTCTTCGTCACATGTATTCCGGTGGCCGGGATTCTAGCGTTCCTAGGATGTTGTAAGTACCTACCTACTTATACCAAAAAATATGGTTAAATGTGAGCATGTACCTACATGCTCACATTTTGCAGAAGCATGTCAAACGCCTTTAAGTCCATAGCCCTATAACAGAGCTGGGTTCCTCACGATGTTTTCTTTTACTGTTTATTAAACCATAGAATAGATAGATAATAATACTACGTTTAAATTTAAACTAATCTCAGACCTCTAAAAACATATTTTAGTAGGTAACTACGCACATTTTTGTTACAATTAAGTAGATATCATACATACTAGACGTACCTACTCGTACTTAGTCTTTTCGGAAGCGTGCCCATTTTTGTTTATGATAGGTACAGTTCGGGCCAAATACCGAGATTATGCCGATACCCAATTTCTGCCTTAAGAGCCATTATACAATTTCGCACTCGACAAAATCAGCGCTCGGAGGGACAAAAGTTGCTAAATTCTAACACCCAATGAACAGCGCTCCGTTTCTTAGACTAAACGGTTTTGGTAATTTTCATGTGATTGATTTATTTGAGATAGTAAAAATACTTTTTGGGTAGGTACTTAGGTAGGTACCTATAGGTATAACACAAAACAAAGTCGGGTTAGTTACACTTTGAATACAAATAATTACAAAAAAATAAATGTTTGTTTTTTTGTCCCATAAACCATATTGTGCTGATCTGATGGAGTCAGGAGCTTTTCAACAGAACTCTTCAGTAAATAGTCCGATTGAGTTGAAACTTGGATCTCAGCATGTCAGTCAAGTTCCGACTACAATGAAATAATATGGTGACAGCTAGCTCATCTGATGATGGAGTCAGGACCTGTTCCATGGAACTTTTTAATGATATGGGTATCAAATGACAGGGCTTGATGAGCGCAACACAATGCTGATCTGATGATGGAGCCAGGACCTGCTCCATGGAACTTTTTAATGATATGGGTATCAAATGAAAGGGCTTGATGAGCGCAACACAATGCTGATCTGATGATGGAGTCAGGACCTGTTCCATGGAACTTTTTAATGATATGGGTATCAAATGAAAGGGTTTGATGAGCGAAACACAATTCTGATCTGATGATGGAGTCAGGACCTGCTCCATGGAACTTTTTAATAATATGGGTATCAAATGAAAGGGCTTGATGAGCGCAACACAATGCTGATCTGATGATGGAGTCAGGACCTGTTCCATGGAACTTTTTAATGATATGGGTATCAAATGAAAGGGTTTGATGAGCGAAACACAATTCTGATCTGATGATGGAGTCAGGACCTGCTCCATCGAACTTTATAATGATATGGGTATCAAATGAAAGAGCTTGATGAGCGCAACACAATGCTGATCTGATGATGGAGTCAGGACCTGTTCCATGGAACTTTTTAATGATATGGGTATCAAATGAAAGGGTTTGATAAGCGAAACACAATGCTGATCTGATGATGGAGTCAGGACCTGCTCCATGGAACATTTTAATAATATGGGTATCAAATGAAAGGGTTTGATGAGCGCAACACAATGCTGATCTGATGATGGAGTCAGGACCTGTTCCATGGAACTTTTTAATAATATGGGTATCAAATGAAAGGGCTTGATGAGCGCAACACAATGCTGATCTGATGATGGAGTCAGGACCTGTTCCATGGAACTTTTTAATGATATGGGTATCAAATGAAAGGGTTTGATGAGCGAAACACAATTCTGATCTGATGATGGAGTCAGGACCTGCTCCATCGAACTTTATAATGATATGGGTATCAAATGAAAGAGCTTGATGAGCGCAACACAATGCTGATCTGATGATGGAGTCAGGACCTGTTTCATGGAACTTTTTAATGATATGGGTATCAAATGAAAGGGTTTGATGAGCGAAACACAATTCTGATCTGATGATGGAGTCAGGACCTGCTCCATCGAACTTTATAATGATATGGGTATCAAATGAAAGAGCTTGATGAGCGCAACACAATGCTGATCTGATGATGGAGTCAGGACCTGTTCCATGGAACTTTTTAATGATATGGGTATCAAATGAAAGGGCTTGATGAGCGCAACACAATGCTGATCTGATGATGGAGTCAGGACCTGTTCCCTGGAACTTTTTAATGATATGGGTATCAAATGACAGAGCTTGATGAGCGCAACACAATGCTGATCTGATGATGGAGTCAGGACCTGTTCCCTGGAACTTTTTAATGATATGGGTATCAAATGAAAGAGCTTGATGAGCGCAACACAATGCTGATCTGATGATGGAGTCAGGACCTGTTCCATGGAACTTTTTAATGATATGGGTATCAAATGAAAGGGTTTGATGAGCGAAACACAATGCTGATCTGATGATGGAGTCAGGACCTGTTCCATAGAACTTTTTAATGATATGGGTATCAAATGAAAGGGTTTGATGAGCGAAACACAATTCTGATCTGATGATGGAGTCAGGACCTGCTTCATGGAACTTTTTAATGATATGGGTATCAAATGAAAGGACTTGATGAGCGCAACACAATGCTGATCTAATGATGGAGTCAGGACCTGCTCCATGGAACTTTTTAATAATATGGGTATCAAATGAAAGGGCTTGATGAGCGCAACACAATGCTGATCTGATGATGGAGTCAGGACCTGTTCCATGGAACTTTTTAATGATATGGGTATCAAATGAAAGGGTTTTATGCGCGAAACACAAAGCTGGGTTAGGATTTACTTTTGACTTCGATTTTTGATGTTTGATTTTTCATTTTTAATCTTGATTTTAATTTTAAAATCAAAATCAAGAAATAAAATCAAAATAAAAATCCGAGATCCGAGAATCGAGAAATGAGAAACAAGAATCAAGAATCACAAATCAAAAATTAAAAAATTGAAAATCAAGAATTAAGAATCCGAGATACAAGATCCGAGAATCGATAATCGAAAATTGAAAATCAAGAATCAAAATCAAGAATCAAGAACCCGATATCCAAGATCCGATAATCAAGAATTGAGACTCGAAAATCGAAAATCAAGAATCCGAGATCCGAGAATAGAGAAACTAAAATTGAAAATCAAGAATCAAGAATCAAAGTGAAAGTCAAAATCAAGAATCAAAGTCAAAGTAAACCCCGACCCAGCTTTGTGTTTCGCTCATCAAGCCCTTTCATTTGATACCCATATCATTGTAAAGTTCCAGGGAACAGGTCCTGACTCCATCATCAGATCAGCATTGTGTTTTGTTCATCAAGCCCTTTCATTTGATGCCCATATTATCATTAAAAGTTCCATGGAACAGGTCATGACTCCATCATCAGATCAGCATTATGTTTTGCTCATCAAGCCCTTTCATTTGATACCCATATGATTAAAAAGTTCCATGAACCAGGTCCTGACTCCATCATCAGATCAGCATTGTGTTTCGCTCATCAAACCCTTTCATTTAATACCCATATCATTAAAAAATTCCATGGAACAGGTCCTGACTCCATTATCAGATCAGCATTGTGTTGCGCTCATCAAGCCCTTTAATTTGATACCCATATCATTAAAGAGTTCCATGGAACAGGTCCTGACTCCATCATCAGATCAGCATTGTGTTGCGCTCATCAAACCCTTTCATTTGATACCCATATTATTAAAATGTTCCATGGAGCAGGTCCTGACTCCATCATCAGATCAGCATTGTGTTTCGCTCATCAAACCCTTTCATTTGATACCCATATCATTAAAAAGTTCCATGGAACAGGTCCTGACTCCATCATCAGATCAGCATTGTGTTGCGCTCATCAAGCTCTTTCATTTGATACCCATATCATTATAAAGTTCGATGGAACAGGTCCTGACTCCATCATCAGATCAGCATTGTGTTTCGGTCATCAAGCCTTTTCATTTGATACCCATATCATTAAAAAGTTCCAGGGAACAGGTCCTGACTCCATCATCAGATCAGCATTGTGTTGCGCTCATCAAGCCCTTTAATTTGATACCCATATCATTAAAAAGTTCCATGGAACAGGTCCTGACTCCATCATCAGATCAGCATTGTGTTGCGCTCATCAAGCCCTTTCATTTGATACCCATATTATTAAAAAGTTCCATGGAGCAGGTCCTGACTCCATCATCAGATCAGAATTGTGTTTCGCTCATCAAACCCTTTCATTTGATACCCATATCATTAAAAAGTTCCATGGAACAGGTCCTGACTCCATCATCAGATCAGCATTGCGTTGCGCTCATCAAGCCCTTTCATTTGATACCCATATTATTAAAAAGTTCCATGGAGCAGGTCCTGACTCCATCATCAGATCAGAATTGTGTTTCGCTCATCAAACCCTTTCATTTGATACCCATATCATTAAAAAGTTCCATGGAACAGGTCCTGACTCCATCATCAGATCAGCATTGTGTTGCGTTCATCAAGCTCTTTCATTTGATACCCATATCATTATAAAGTTCGATGGAACAGGTCCTGACTCCATCATCAGATCAGCATTGTGTTTCGGTCATCAAGCCCTTTCATTTGATACCCATATTATTAAAAAGTTCTAGGGAACAGGTCCTGACTCCATCATCAGATCAGCATTGTGTTGCGCTCGTCAAGCCCTTTAATTTGATACCCATATCATTAAAAAGTTCCATGGAACAGGTCCTGACTCCATCATCAGATCAGCATTGTGTTGCGCTCATCAAGCCCTTTCATTTGATACCCATATTATTAAAAAGTTCCATGGAGCAGGTCCTGACTCCATCATCAGATCAGCATTGTGTTTCGCTCATCAAACCCTTTCATTTGATACCCATATCATTAAAAAGTTCCATGGAACAGGTCCTGACTCCATCATCAGATCAGCATTGTGTTGCGCTCATCAAGCTCTTTCATTTGATACCCATATCATTAAAAAGTTCCAGGGAACAGGTCCTGACTCCATCATCAGATCAGCATTGTGTTGCGCTCATCAAGCTCTGTCATTTGATACCCATATCATTAAAAAGTTCCAGGGAACAGGTCCTGACTCCATCATCAGATCAGCATTGTGTTGCGCTCATCAAGCCCTTTCATTTGATACCCATATCATCATAAAATTCCATGGAACAGGTCCTGACTCCATCATCAGATCAGCTCGCTGTCACCCTATTATTACATTATTAGTTACACAACAATTCAGATCATTATTCTGCTTTAACGGCCTTTTTAGCCCCGCAGAAAATATTTAAAAATAGGTAATTAATAACTTAGCAACCAATGTATCAAACGCTCCTATTTCGCTATATTCTTCGTAGCCGGCGACGTGCTTTGCGAGTCGACTCAGTGCGAGCTCCGGGATGCAAAGCGATACGTCCACCCCCTAGAAGCGCTCGGCGCGGTCTGCTTGCGTCGAGTAGATAGGGTAGTAGATACGACGCGTTTTAGGTTGTTTTAAAAGATTTTTCATTGCCAATTTTTTAATCTTTTTGCATTTTTTTTTTCAGAAAAGGATTGATTTTGAACTCAAGTTTATTTCTGTTTTGTTAATTTTACGAACAAGAGTTCTAAGTCAGTTCTAAGTAGCCAAAATCAAAAGCAATTCTTTGGCCGTTTTCTCGAAATTTGGACTAAGTTAAAGATTTTTTTACTCAAAAACTAAATAAAGGTAGTAAAAAGTGATCCATTTAATAGTTTGGTTGACTATCACAGCAAAACATCGTAATTTTTTTATACCATTTGGACGTCAAAATGATTCGTAAATATGGTGATTTCTAAACCTCTTACAGCAAAAATTCACAAAACAGTCGCCGGTTTGAG
Organism: Camptogramma bilineatum; assembly: GCA_958496255.1. Classification (NCBI taxonomy): domain Eukaryota; kingdom Metazoa; phylum Arthropoda; class Insecta; order Lepidoptera; family Geometridae; genus Camptogramma; species Camptogramma bilineatum. Next base: position 10,768,203 of record OY292468.1, on the reverse strand, counting down.
GTCGATTAATCAAAAAGAAATAATAAAAATACAAAAGTAGCTCATTTAATAGTACAAAATTGAAATGATATTTCATGCTGTGCCATAATTTTTTTATAAATACAGTGTTTTCATTGAAAAATCCTGCCCCAAAACATCACGTAAATCAGAAAATTTTGTCTAATGCCTCTTAATGCGCATACTTACTTATTAATTTTTCGAAACGAAAAATCCATTGATGCACGGCCAGGATTCGAACCCACGACCTTCTGATCGAAAGTCAAGGTACCTACCGTACTATACCCCTCGGCCAACACGGCTCTAAGTACCTACTTACCAACTAGAAAATAAAAATTATGTACTTACCTAAGTAAATAATATTACATAACACACATTGTATTGTAACATTGCGTTGCAGTTATTCTATGGCTAGGACTTCACTTGGCAAGACTACAAGAAAGGAAACGGATGCGTTATTTTTATTCCTATTTCCAAAAATAGGAATAAAAATGCGTTTTCGCTGTTCACTTATTTAGGTACCTACTTGACCTACCTATGTAGGTAGGTAGGTAGGTACCTACCTACTTACTTATAGTTATTTTGTCATAGACGAGCTTGTGTAATGATGCTATTCTGTAGTACCTAATTAATTATATAAGTACTTAGGTAGGTACTATAATATGTAGGCTATTGTTATTTACCTACTTACTACCTAGGTACTTACTTATTTATTTATTTATTCTTGTTGCACAAATGAAACAGTTCTAAAATGCTTAGATCTAGACAGGTAATGGCAAAGCCGAGCTTAACCCTAAAAAGAGTTCTCTTCCAGCAAACCTTACTGGGCTAGGTATATCGCTCTATATTTTCTAGATAATTTTTAAGTAGGTACCTATAATGTAGGTATAAGTATAAAGGTGGTCACAAAAAAAATCAAAATCAAAATCAAAATCAAAATATCATTTATTCAGTAGGACCGTTATGACCACTTTGAATCGTCTTAAGAGCTAGGTGATTCTACTCCTGTTCTTTCGCGACCAACACCGTGAAGAATCAGGGCAACAAACACGGTATGGGGCCTAGCTTTCTTTTCGGTGATCCATCCGCTTAAAATCTAAATAGTCAAGTTCCAGTGTGGAGCCAGTCGAACAATGTGAGTCTCGTCAAAGTCGTCAAAAGAAAAAAAGGAGGATTAATACGTCAACAAAAATTCGCCCGGCATCACACGCTACACTTGGCTAACTTAGGTGGTACCTAGCAGTTACCTACTTGAAAATAATTATAAAACTAAGCAAGATAGTAAAGACATTGCACAGTACACATCAGCTGTCGAGGGGCAGAGCGACATCAGGCCACGCGACTTTATCATTAATATAATTATCAAGAGAATAGTACGCTTTCTTAACAAGATTATTCTTTATGTATGTTTTAAATCTGCGAATGGGAAGTTTTGTTGCGTTTTCTGGAAGTTTATTATAAAAGAGTACAGTATTTCCCATAAAAGAACCATTTACTTTTTCTAGTCTAAATTTAGGCACACATAGTTTATTCTTATTTCTAGTGTTAATATTATGCACTTCTCTTTTTTTCTTAAAGTTGGTTATATATTTGTGAGTGTGCAATAAGTTTTCATAAATATATTGCGAAAAGACTGTGAGAATATTAATTTCTTTAAAACGTTCTCTCAGCGAGTCCCGTGGTTTTAATTTGTAAATAGCACGGATCGCTCTCTTTTGCAAAACAAAAACAGTTTGAATATCTGCTGCTTGTCCCCAAAGAAAGATACCATATGACATCACACTATGGAAGTAACTAAAATATACTAACTTAGCCGTTGCTTCATCAGTCAGTCGCCTGATCGTTCGAACAGCGTAAGCAGCGGAGCTAAGTCTATCTGCAAGTGTATCAATATGAGGACCCCATTGCACTTTGGAATCAATTGTTAGACCTAAGAAAATAGTTGAATCTACAAGATTAAGTGCAACTCCATTTAATTCAATTTTTGTAGGTCTCTGAACTACATTAGGCAATGTGAATTTAATACATTTAGTTTTTTTCGCGTTAAGCAAAAGATTATTAGAAGTGAACCAGTTTAAGACTAAGGATAGAGACGCATTAACATCATCATAGTTATCTTTGGACCTATTAACTTTAAAAACCAAAGAGGTATCATCAGCAAAAAGAACAATGTCGCACATTTCATTTACGAAATAAGGGAGATCATTAATATATACTAGAAATAAGAAAGGGCCTAATATCGAGCCCTGAGGCACACCCATATCAATGATAGACCCTGACGACCTTTCACCTCCTACTTCAACTTTAAGGACTCTATTGGAAAGATAAGATTGAACAAGGTCAATAGCTCGATTGTTGACGCCATAATATTTTAACTTTGAAATCAAAGTCGCATGACATACGCAGTCAAACGCTTTCGACAGATCACAGAATACTCCGATAACATCTTGTGATTTTTCAAAGGCATCATAAATGTGCTTTAGAAGCAATGTACCGGCATCGGTTGTTGATCGACCTTTGGTAAATCCAAATTGATGCATATGAAAAAGTCCGTTAAGATTAAAATAGGAAAGCATTTGATTAAGGATTACTTTTTCAAAAATTTTACTTAGCGCAGGCAGAACCGAAATTGGTCTATAATTAGCGGGATCGGTTTTATTGCCAGATTTATACAAAGGAATAAGTTTACTAAACTTCATTAGATCAGGAAACACTCCCTCGTCAACACATCTGTTAAAGATATATGCTAGACATGGGGCGATATCACAAACAATAGAAGCTAATATCTTTGTTGATATCCCCCACAAATCCTCAGTATTCTTTATATTAAGAGTTTTAAATGTTTTGACAATATCGTCTGCGTTAATATAATTAAACTTAAATTCACACTCACACCGATCAACACTAGATTCTAAAAGAGTGAGTGCGCTAGAGACGGAAGAATCTAGTGACTGGGTCACAACATGAGGTATATTAGAGAAAAAACTATCAAATGCATTGGCAACCTCATTACTTTTAGTTAATAAATTATCATTAACATTTAAATTTATCTGTTTGGGGCCAGTTCTTGATTTCCCCGTCTCATTACTAATCATTTTCCAAGTGGCTTTAATTATATTAGGTGCCGTTTCAATTTTGTTCTTTAAATACATTGATTTAGCTGCCTGACATACTTTTTTGAATATTTTTGAATAATTCTTTATGTAAAGGCTATGTGAAGGGTCGTGAAGCATTAGTTCTCTAGTAGCATAAAGTTCATAAAGTTTATTCCTACTTCTATAAATACCTGGTGTTGCCCAGTTTGCAAAACTAGCGCAAGGCTTTGATTTGCATGTCTTTAATTTAAATATTTTCTTATGCTCCTCAATAACTACATTAGACAAACTAGTGAAGAGGTCATTCGGGTCTTCCAAACAAGGTAAAAGTGACATTTTGTGTTCTACACAACCCTGAAACTTAATAATCCGACTCTCTGTGATGGGACGGTAAGTAAATTCATGGGGTTTATTTAATATGCAATCATTAGTAAATTTGACACTATGACCATAATGATCAGAACCAAAATTTTTAATTAAGTCTTTGCTAACTGGTTCACAACTACTAAAAACATTATCTAGACATGTGGCTGTTGTCGAAGTCACCCTAGTCGGTTCATTAAAGTTATGTCTTAAATTATAACATTTGAACAGATCAATAAACCTTTCAGACAGCGAATCTAGTATAATATCTACATTAAAGTCACCACATATTATTACTACTTTACTACTTGTATAAATCTTGAGCAAAACTTCTTCCATAGTGGACTCATACAGCCTGTAATCAGAGTCAGGGGGCCGGTAAACACACACAACGATATGTCGCTCCAGCTCAGCGCACGACAGCTCAATAGTCCTCTCAATAGAGAGATTAACAATATCTTTACGTTCCTTGCATTTTAAATTATTTTTAACAATCATTAGAGAACCGCCTCTGATGGCGTTCTTACGTTTGTATGAACTTATGACATTGTATTGTTCAAAATAAGGGAGCAACTGATTATCTAAAATCCAGTGTTCAGTCACACACATAACATCTACATTAAATTGTTTTAAAAACAACTCTAATTCTAGTAATTTGCTGGGGAGGCCCTGCATGTTCTGATGTACAACATGTAAAGTGCCTAGCTTACCCGTTGTCGAAGGGGTCAGTTTAAATGTTGACCCGCAGTCCCTGATACATGATTACCTTTATTAGTACTACTACTAACTACAGGCTCGTCAGGTAACTGTGTTATACTACTTATAACACCATCAAAAATATTGTATGCTAACAATTTAGCAATTATCAATTTACTACTTTTACTATGGTACAATGTACCTTTTGTCAAAACAAAATCACTAATAAAATTATTAGTATCTAAATACAAAACGTCACTATGACGACATGTCAAGTTATATAATAATAAGTTATTTTTAAAAACTTGCTGGTTCAATTTTTCACCTAAGAACTTAGAGTAAGGAAAAGCACAGATAATTAGTTTTCCCAACCCTAGATCTATCTTTTCTAGCAAAGTTTCAACAAGGTTGATCAAATCTAAACGCTTGATGCTACTACTTTCTCCTAAATGCAATATCAATGTGGTATTGCTGTCAAGTGATGTATCAGACTTGATACTTTTAGTGAAGTGGTCTAGGGGGGCATCTTGGAAACAATTATTTATAACATTTTGACTTAATTTACACACACATAGGTACCTATCGAATTTAAGAATTTTTGAAATCGTAGGTATGAAACCTCGCACATCTGACCTTTCCGCGCCGAATCGTCCGATATTCGACCGAATCTGGCAGAAGGTCAACCGAATCTGGCAGTACCTACTCGAGAATTCGGCGCGTTCGATCGGCGCGGATTAGGTGTGCGGCCTCTATAAATCGGATGACAATGGGCGTTTTTCCACTAGCCGGTGCCGGTGGTGGGGATGCAAAAATGTATGAAACCGTGCCGGTGCCGGTGCCGGCGCCGGCAAGTGGAAAAACGAGCAGTAGGTACATTTTCATACATTTTTGCGTCGCCGGCCGGCGCCGGTGCCGGTGCCGGTGCCGGTGCCGTGCCGGGCTAGTGGAAAAACGCCCAATAATAATTGAAGCTTTGAAAATTGATACACCATATCCATAGACTAAGCACAGTATTATTCGACAACCGTCCACACAGGAAGTTTACCCGGCACGCGCGCAGTTTCCTCGTTTGCCAGGATGTTTTGCGCACAACGCTTTTGAATTCAGAACGCTCTACCGTTCGAAAACCGATTGCTATTTCTGATGTAGCCTACCTACATCAGAACTACATAATCTAGGCAAGCTATATAGTGGAGTTACTTACTAGAGCTCAAACTGCAGCTACAATGTGCTGCAATCTATTTTCAAGTGACAAGAAAAAAATACTAAGCCTTGCATACATGACAGATGATTAGGTACTAGGTACCTACCGTAGGTACCTACGAATAATTGGGCTAGGTAGATGAAACCATAAGCACAGGAAAGGAATAAGATCGGTACCTACCTATTCTTCTTTTTCAAATACCTAGACTATGGATAGGATTGGTGACAGCTCAAATAAAAAATATATTATGTAGGTACCTAGGTAGGTAGGTACGTTATTTATAAATCGTCAATGCAATGGTGTTTTAAATGCACCCACACTGGTAATATCATAAAGAAATTCAATAGGTAACCTACCATAGTATGTACAGTTATTAATTGATGATTGAGTTCATTGTGAGAAGAAAGTAGGTAAGTACCTACCTAAATTACCACCCAATGTAGGTATTGGCGCATCGGAGTACAGAGGTTGAATTACACCGACGCATTCGCCCACACAAGATCATCCGAACACGGCAAAGCTTTTACAAGCTTTTAATATGTTAGTTTGGTCTTGGAAGTTTTTGACCCACTTCCCACTGTCCGACTAAGCTGAAATTTGGCACAATATCGGTGGCAATGCAATATTATAGTAACATTGAGCTGATCTGATGATGAAGTTAGGAGCTGTTCAACAGAACTTCTCAGTAAATTGGCCGATTTAGGTGAAACTCGGTACTTATATCTGTGTCAAGTTCCGACTACCTGCATGGTGACATCGAGCTGGTCTGATGATGGAGTTAGGGGCTCTTCGACAGTACTCCTCAGTACCTAAATATACTGATTGAGGTGAAACTTTGCATTTCTGTCAAGTTCCGACAATCTACATGGTGACATCGAGCTGGTCTGATGATGGAGTTAGGGGCTCTTCAACAGTACCTACTCCTCAGTAAATAGACTGATTGAGGTGAAACTTTGCATTTCTGTCAAGTTCCGACTACCTACATGGTGACATCGAGCTGGTCTGATGATGGAATTAGGAGCTATTCAATGGAACTTATCAGTGAATAACAGTAGAACATTCGTGTTAAGGTGGCCCCACAACTAACCGCGCCGATCGCGCCTAACGAATTGAATTTTAGAATTATTTATATGAAATCGAAATAAACCTCGCATACCTACCTGTCCGCGGTCGATCGTCCGATTCGACCGAATCTGGCAGTAAGTACCTACTTTAAGAATTCGGCGTCGATAGGTGTGCGCTCAGCCTTACCCCAGCACCATACGTTGGGGCCAACGTTGGCCCCAATGCCTCTCACCAACGTGTGGAGCTGACAAAATTGCATTGGCCCCAACGTTGGGGCCAACGTTGGGGCTGATTTTGCTAGATTCACACGTTGGCGAGTGACATTGGGGCCAACGTTGGCCCCAACGTGTGGAGCCGGGGTTAAGCTAGCATACCTACTGCAAAGCACATAGTCGTGACTCTCTCATTTGATTGCGATTAGCACCGGATGCTGCAATTGTTATCATTTAGTTGCCATGGGGTTGTTTAACTAATCAATAGGTACTAATAAGTAAAACTCAAACGTCTGTCCGGTTGTTTGTGTGGCCTGGACTAAAGGTCAAAGCTGACCAGTCGTCTCTGCACCCGAACCTCACCGCATCGCCTCGGTATTCTTTATTTGGAATTCTATGGACCAACGCTCACTAAATCAACTTCGTAACGTCACGGATCGCCCCGCTTCGTAATCCAAAAGTGAAGGAACAAGTGAACGCCGAAAAGGCGATGCGGTGCGGAGACAACTGGTAAGCTATAACCTTTATCCTGTTTGTTTAGGAGCAGACCTGTCCATTTTTTCTCAAGCTCATCTTGATTTTTAAAACAAAAAGGTTGACGTAACTTGACTACCCTACCCATACCCAAAGCTATAGGTAGGTACTTAGTGGCCTAAATGTTTGTCCATGGTGTGATCACACCCTAAAATTGAAACGGTAGGTACCTACGACTTACGGAAACTAAGACTGTGAACTCCTGCTCATTGTCTGAAGTTACATTCGGAGACAATATAGATGTCTTTATTCTTCAACCGACAAATATCCGGCCTAGGCATAAAAAAGGAAGGAACGACGATACTTGATCTTTGGGCGTAGGTACCTACCTTACCTACCTAGATAAAGTGTAATCAGTGTAATGGCAGCCACCCATGATCAATTGTATCGTCCTTCCGATTGGATCCAATCGATCGTATCCAAGCAGCTCACCACAGACATTCAATTCGAACTGTCCATTCGGCAGTTCATGCTGATATCATCCACGTTCACACACGGTCCATTCGGCATTATCAAACTGGCAGTATCCAATCGATTGGACGATAGAATTAATCGTGGGTGGCCATAGCCACCAAGGAGTTTGCAGGAAAAGATGACATAACAATATAAAAAGATGACATAACAATATAAAATAATATATATTAATAATGTTTTACGTTAAACTATACTATATTATACAATCAGGTTCATGGCACAGCCAATATGGCTTTGCTAAGTTTTCCATTGATTTTGAAGAAGAAACAGGTCCTCTGAACATTCTTTGGAATTCAGAGCCAAGGCGAAAACTTTTTGAGAAAGCAATATCACCAGTTCTCTGAGAATTAGTCAGGTGAGCGCCTCTTCTTCGAATTCTATGTATTTAGGCCTCGTGGTAGATGACAACGTCTTGGAAGTAGATGTTGGGCACGTTCATGAGCTGCCAGGCGTAGAGCGGCCGGTTGACGGGGTAGCCCAGCGGCTTGGAGGAGAGGAAGCGCGCGCCCGAGCCCAGACCCAGGGAGGTGGAGGGGTCGTAGTTGCGGGGCAGGGGGGTGTAGTCGTCGACGAACACCACCAGCTGGAAGGTCATGCCGTTCACGGTACCTGTAAGAGAAAAATTAGTTAAGATATGGATAACGAAAAAGGAAACAAAACATGATCATGACAAAGTCTTGTAGACAGTTTCTCAGATCATTAGGCATTTAAGATCCTCCGAAGATGTCATGTCTAATGGGTAGTCAAAGGAATGTCCAAATACAATATTTGGTACATGCCCACATTTTCCACGGTTAACGAGACCTCACGATATAAAGATATTACGGTTTATCAAGATTATTTAGTGTGAGCACACACCATTTTCTACCAAAGCATAATGCAAATATTTGGTACGAGCGACACGGTTGTGAATCATCGAGGACTGAAGATGAAAAGTTGACCAAAGCAGCTGGTAATGTTAACGTATTTAATAATTACCACCAGAGTGATTGGCATTATTTCGTCCGTCGAGAATTGGACAATTGAGACTGAATGTAGGTAAATAGAAGCAATTTACAAACAAGGGTATGTTATAACTCTTACCTTTAGGCAAGATAAGGTTGTCTGGGAACTGGGTGATGAACTGCGAGGCGTTGGGCACCCACTTGCCCTCGGTGACCTGCTTGTAGAGCTCGGCGCCGCTTAGCCAGTCCTTGACGGTCCACTCGTTGGCGGTAGAGTCGCGGCTGATCACGTTCTCTCCTGATTTCACTGAAAGTATACAACCAAAGTTAGACTAATTTTTTTCGTCAGAGTAGGGTGACGCTGACATCTCAATTTAATTTAATGATACTGGCGAATGCTAGGTACATTTTGTTCTGAATAGGAGAGAGACGCGACAATGTGACATGCCACTTCGCAAAATCAAAGACGTGAGCTTGGTTAATGAGTTAGTCTGGAGAAAAATATTGTCTACATACTGCCTGACAAAATATAACATCATTGTACTCACGTTCATAAACGAACTCTTCGAACTGGAAGAAGTTTTCGTGGTTGTGGCGCACGTTGATGAGGTTGCCCTTGCTGTCGTACTTGGGAGCCAGGAAGAACTTGACGAGCACGCTCTTGGCAGCCGGGCTGTTCACGGTGACCTTCACGTTGAACGCCTTGTGGTTCAGGCGAGTGTACTCGGCGGACACGAAAGTGTCGTCCTGTTCTTCTTTGCCTGGGAAGGATTTATAGAGAAAATTATTATTTAAACTGCTCAATATACCTTGTAATAATTTTTAACTCGATGGACGCGTCTAAAAGATTCCTATTTTCGAAGGTTGGAAAGAATTCAAGCTGACGTTGATGGTGAAAACAGTAATTTTTCAGTTAATTGACAACTGTAGCTGTTATTTTAAATTGAGTCGAAAACTTCATAGCTATTCAGACTTACGTTCGTTAGCGCTCATAGGCAGAGCGTTGATGAGACTGAACTGAGTCTTCTCCATGTAGGTAACCAGCTTGCTGGTCTCCACCTTCTCGATCTTGACGCCGCTGACGCTGAGCTCTTCGGGCGTGTAGTACTTCATGATCTTGTTCCAGTGAGTGAACAGGTTCACGATGCGCTTCAGCACGATGTAGTAGGCGGGGTCGCGCAGCGCAGTCTGATAGTTCTCGATGGCGGACGGCACTACCAGGGGGGCGAAACTGAAACCACCATGCACGTTGGTTTGGACAAATCGACTTTTTATATGTTAGGTACTGTAACAAGTTGTTACTGAATTGAACTTTATCTCACATTCATGATTTTAATTACTTACTTGGTTACTTAGATAACTTACTCGTTAGCGAGCTCGATGGATTTGTAGGCGGTGTTACCGATGATGGAAGCGTATAGCCGGAGGAAGTCCTTGTAGAAGTAGCTGTTGGGAGAGTCTGCGTTGGCCTGAATCAGGCGGCCAAGCAGGTCGGCGCCATCCTCTTCCTTCCATAGACTCTTTTGTTCACCAGAGGGCTGCAAAGGAAATAGAACGGTTGTTAAATTGTATACAAAGAGTTGAATTAAATTTGAACCAGTAGTGAATTAGCTTACAGTGATATAGAAACCTTCGTCGATAGCCGCCCAGATGCGGCGCTCGAACTCTTTGGCCTCCTCCAGCTTGTCGGCGAATTTACTCTGGTCGAGACGGAAGTTGTCGGGACGAGACGCCACTGGGACTCCGTTTCCGTACAGCAGGCTGGGGTTGTACCCTTCCTCGATCTCATTGGCCAAGGTGGGGATCTCTCCCAGACCGTTGGACAGTCTCTCCAAGTAGTAGCGAGCGAGGATCTGCTTCAGGTTGTACCACCAGTACTCCCCGCGCCTGTCCTTGTTCAAGCCGGAGACGACGTTGCTGCTGAGCCATGGGGGGTACTCGAGGCTCTTGTAGTAGTAGAACGCGTTGAGTGAGTGGTCGTGCGTGAAGTAGCGCACGTCATTCAGTTTGTTGCCGCCTTGAGCCCACAGCGTGGCGTCACCCTTGATCACCACTTCACCGTCCTTTATGTACGTGTTGGGGTACTGCGCAGCGAGCTCCTTGCCTTGTGCGTTGATCCTCTCCGCGGAGAAGAGTACGTCGGCACTCACGAAGAAGTTGGGGAAGGTCTCGTAGATGGGTGGCAGGGTCACGCCCTGTGTGTCGGCGCGGTTGAGGACGGCGACGCTGAAAGCGTACACGAAGAGTCCTTCGTTGATGATCCCGCGCAGGTAGACCGCGGTCTTGAAGAAGGCATCGTAGGTCTTGGCGGAGTACAGCACGTTGAAGGCGGTGATGGTCTCGATGTTGTGTGCCGGCTCGAAGGGAGTGTAGGGCACGTTGCGCGGCATGATCCACTTGTTGCGGATCATGATGGCGTACTGAGTGGCAGCGGTCACATTCTGCAAGCAAGAATTGTTCATTAGGAAAATATTATAATGAGCTGTTGGGAACCAGTCTTCGAAACACCAATCTAAGGTAACCTTACGCGGTATTGTTCAATGTTCTTCTGAATAGTCCATGTGGAAGCAATGTCCTGGAACTCCTTGATGAAGTTAGGCTCTTGGACATGGTAGAACAGCTCCAGAACATCCTTCTGACGCTCCTGAAGGACTTTGATGTCCACTGCCAAAATAGAACTAGTTAATGATTTCAAAAAAAAAAATTAGAAAGGTACCTTACATACTCGAATGTCGATGAAAACAATGTTGAAGTTGAATATGGGCTGATCAAGAACAGAAGAATATCATCAAGACATATCTAGCTTTTAAAATGGATTCAGTTTAAGCGCAGGTACCTAAGTTAGAATTTGTTGAAAGTGGTCGATGCGTAGGAATATTAGGAACAAATCAAGGTTTTGTAAAAGGATGAATCGGAACAGCGAGGTAGGTACTCACACTTGTCCACCCTGTTGGCAGAGTCAGCGAAGACGCCTGAAGCGCAGAGCGCCACTACAAAAAGCACCCAAGCCACCATGTTTGCTTCTACTCATCTGTCCACCCACACACCCCATTTATACCCGAAGATAAATAACTAACGCAAAAAATTTATCAAAGGTCACTTTTTTTCAAAAAAAGTTGGCATAATAGGAGTGACTTTGCACATACATTGGGCGTTTTTCCATTAGCCGGCACGGCACCGGCACCGGCACCGGCACCGGCACCGGCACCGGCACCGGGCCGGTTGTGGGGATGCAAAATCTCATAATGCCGGGCCGGTGCCGGCGCCGGTAAGTGGAAAGGCGAGCCGTACATTTTCATACATTTTTGCTTCCCCGGCGCCGGTGCCGGTGCCGTGCCGGGCTAATGGAAAAACACCCATTCTTACTGCATAACATTATGAAATTATTTATAATCTTCTGTCCTAACCAAGTTACTGATTTCCAATTGCTAACGCTAGATAAAGATGAGAGAAAATGTATGGGAATTATAATTTTAGGGTGATAAGTCGTGGTTAGAACAAACGGTTAGCGATCCAAGAAAGAGATTCGATACAAAGTGATTTGTAATTTGGCTAGGGTAGGATCGTATGAGCAAGTAGCCAACTCTGGTGACGGAGTTTTTAGGCCGCCTAAAGGCCTCCGTCATGGCTTAACGACTTAAAAGCCGGGACCGACAAATTTAACGTGCCCTCCGAAGCACGGAAGCGCTCAGCTCGTAATACCACTTGCGGTCACCCATCCTAGGAGTGACCGAGCACAACGCTGCTTAACTTCAACGATCAATCAAGAACGTCTAAGCAAGCTATGCCACGAGCGCTTCGCGAGCTACTAGGGTAGCTGATGGTAGGTACTAAGTAAGGTATTGAAATGATATTATTTGCAGATGTTTAATTTGACCGTGTGCATGTGACATGATAATATGGCAACAATTACTTTTATTGTGAAACTTTCGAATTATCTTTTTCCGTAGGTAGTAGGTACCTACCTAGTACCAATAAGCCTATGATGATGAGATTGGGATGCAACTCTGAGATTGTTGCATTTAGTTTTGGTTTTATAGAAAACTAGCTTCCGCCCGCGGCTTCGCTCGCGTGGTACCCGGATAAAAAGTAGCCTATTCCCTAACCTATTCCCGGTTATTATCTATCTTTATGTATTTTAAATTTCAGCCAAATCGGTTCGGTGGTTGTCGAGTTATATAGGAACAAACATACATCTAAACTTCACATCACATAGTATGATGTGATAGCGGCCAACAAAGCTTTTAAAATGTTCTTATTTTAATATTTTACCTGTGTACCTAGTAGCAAGTTATTTTCAATTTTTAACATTTCTTTCTTAGAGGTAGCTTTGTCGCCATTTCCATTTTTTTTGAAGACCGAAACACCTTCATCTGAGAATCCCACAAATCTATTAGCCTAAAAGTTCTACTATAATTTCCTTCATTTGCCTATAATATAGTTAAAGTTTGCAGAAATTTAAAAGAAGCCTTCAGGCGTCCCAATTCCAAATCCCAAAAAATCATAATAATTGATGTGCATACTGGTGCTGGCCGAGTGAGATAGTTCCCCGTCATTCGACGAATCCTGGCCAAGCATCAATGGATTTCTCGTTTTCACCGTTTGGAGCTCATGTTAATGCGCATAATAAATGCGCATTAACATGAGCCCTAAACGGTGAAGGAAACCATTGTGAGGAAATGAGGAAACCCGCGGAATAGTCAGCTCCACCGTATTGATCATGGATAGGAGGATAGTTTAGGTGCTGCTGGGCAAGCCTAGATACTTAGGTACTCCATCCCAAATGTAAAGGTGTCAGGAGGCAAAGATTGCCTCCTGACACTGTATAAATCATCTAGAAGTTTTAAAAGCTAGTATGTACCTACCTAGGTCATAAAAATATATTTACAATACGAAATTTATAGAAATGCGTTTTCTCAGAATGCATAATCGATAACCTTACAAATTCACAATCAAAACTTAAATAATAACAACTCATGATAATGTTGATGAACAAACTATGAGTTGATGAGTTTTTTTAATTAGTGACAAAAGGACCGACAGTGTACTCTTACCTATTTCAAATTTTATGTAAGTACTTGCCCATAATTGTTATTTTATTTCCTAAATAAAAATATCTTCTCTAAACTAACAATCAGGATAGTGCTAAACTTACTAATAATTAATTACTTACTAAATTAGTAAGTAATTCTATAATATAGGTACCTACACTACGTGTCATGAGAACATTTAAAGTGGATACTTGTAGATACAAAGGCGAGATTATCCATAAAAGGGTTTTCTACCAGCAAACCTTTGAGTTTATAACTTCTTGATATACGAGTAGAAGCATAAGCCACGGAGAGTGGTCTTTTTTTTCGAGCAGCCATCAACCAAAACATCGATAGGTAGGTACTAATTATATCTATACTAATCTATACTTCCATACTAATCTATATCTATACTAATTATATAAAGCGGAAGAGTTTGTTTGTTTGAACGCGCTAATCTCAGGAACTACCAGTCGGATTAGAAAAAATATTGTAAGTATTTGATTTATTTGTATTTGATAGCTTAACTCTTCAGGTAGGTTATAGGCTACTTTTTAACATCAACATCATCATCATCACCATAAACCATCACTACGGGGGCAACGCTGCGAAGGCGCTGCTAGTTAAAATATAAATTCTTAGGAGTAGGTAGGTATTACAAACAATATTTTTTAAAATAGTACCTAGATCTACACTGGATTTACATCTTTTCTCAGTCAGAACCGAGTTATAGGTGTTTTCAAGAGTGCCTCTAGGGCCAAATCTGAAACTACTTATCACCAATAGCGAAAGAAGGAGTCTCGTGGCCGATTTTGATAAAAAGTAAAACTGCATCATTAGATTGGTCTATCGATAAATCGGTTCTGAGCGAGTAATATTTGTAGCATGTTGTGGTGAGATAAAAATTACTACTTACTTACTCCATTGGCTCAGGGACCCAAAGTGAGTCTTGGCCTCCGAAACTTATTACCTACCTACTACTAATTTAGATATTTATATTTATACTAGCTGACACCCGCGGCTTCGCCCGCGTGGACTACTATTTTGTTTATCTCACGGGAACCGTGATTTTTTTCGGGATAAAAAGTAGCCTATGTCTTACTGCCTAGCTGTGCCCCGCGGTGTTACCCGCGGTGGGAGCTGATTATTTTTTAGAGAAATGCAACATGCGATAAGTACTTGATTTTGATAACGGTGCTATAAGAAAAAGATGGATGGTTGTCGAAGTAAATTAATTTGCTAGTAAAATACTCATGAAAGTAATATGCGAGCGAAGCGAGCGGAAATTTTTTAGACAAATACAACATGTGACACTTGATTTTGCTAACGGTTCTCTAAGAAAAAGATGGATGGTTGTCGGTTCCTAACAGTAAATTAATTTGTTTGCAAATTAGTAAAAGTAGCATGCGAGCGAAGCGAGCTTCCCCAGCTCGCGAAGCGAGCGGAAATTTTTAGACAAATTTAACATGTGACACTTGATTTTGCTAACGGGGTTCTAAGAAAAAGATGGATGGTTGTCGGTTTCTAACAGTAAATTAATTTGTTCGTAAAATACTCATCAAAGTAATACGCGAGCGAAGCGAGCATCGAGGTTAGCGAGCGAAGCGAGCTTCCCCAGCTCGCGAAGCGAGAGGAAATTTTTTAGACAAATTTAACATTGTGACACTTGATTTTGCTAACGGTGCTCTAAGAAAAAGATGCATGGTTGTCGGTTCCTAACAGTAAATGAATTTGTTTGTAAATTAGTAAAAGTAACATGCGAGCGAAGCGAGCTTCCCCAGCTCGCGAAGCGAGAGGAAGTTTTTTAGACAAATTTAACATGTTACACTTGATTTTGCTAACGGGGCTCTAAGAAAAAGATGGATGGTTGTCGGTTTCTAACAGTAAATTAATTTGTTCGTAAAATACTCATCAAAGTAATACGCGAGCGAAGGGAGCTTCTCCAGCTCGCGAAGCGAGCGGAAATTTTTAAGACAAATTTAACATGTGACACTTGATTTTGCTTTAAGAAAAAGATGGATGGTTGTCGGTTCCAAACAGTAAATTAATTTGTTCGTAAAATAGTAAAAGCAATATGCGAGCGAAGCGAGCTTCCCCAGCTTGCGAAGCGAGCGGAAATTTTTTAGACAAATTTAACACGTGACACTTTGGTTTTGCTAACGGTTCTCTAAGAAAAAGATGGATGGTTGTCAGTTCCTAACAGTAAATTAATTTGCTCGTAAAATACATCAAGTAATAAGCGAGCGAAGCGAGCTTCCCCAGCTCGCGAAGCGAGCGGAAATTTTTTAGACAAATTTAACACGTGACTCTTGATTTTGCTAACGGGGCTCTAAGAAAAAGATGGATGGTTGTCGGTTCCTAACACTAAATTAATTTGCTCGTAAAATACTTACTCATCAAAGTAATATGCGAGCGAAGCGAGCATCCCCAGCTCGCGAAGCGAGTGGAATTTTTTTAGACAAATTGAACATGGTGACACTTTGGTTTTGCTAACGGTTCTCTAAGAAAAAGATGGGTGGTTGTCGGTTCCTAACAGTAAATTAATTTGCTCGTAAAATACTAAAAGGAATATGCGAGCGAAGCGAGCTTCCCCGGCTCGCGAAGCGAGTGGAAATTTTTTAGACAAATTTAACATGTGACACTTGATTTTGCTAACGGGGCTCTAAGAAAAAGATGGATGGTTGTCGGTGCCTAACAGTAAATTAATTTGTTCATCAAAGTAATATGCGAGCGAAGCGAGCATCGAGGTTAGCGAGCGAAGCGAGCTTTCCCAACTCGCGAAGCGAGCGAAAATTTCTTAGACAAATTTAACATGTGATACTTGATTTTGCCAACGGGGCTCTAAGAAAAATATGGATGGTTGTCAGTTCCTAACAGTAAATTAATTTGCTCGTAAAATACTTCAAGTAATATGCGAGCGAAGCGAGCTTCCCCAGCTCGCGAAGCGAGCGGAAATTTTTTGGACAAATACAACATGGTGACACTTGATTTTGCTAACGGTGCTCTAAGAAAAAGATGGATGGTTGTCGGTTCCTAACAGTAAATTAATTTGCTTGTAAAATACTTCAAGTAATATGCGAGCGAAGTCAAGTAATATGCGAGCGAAGTCAAGTAATATGCGAGCGAAGCGAGCTTCCCCAGCTCGCGAAGCGAGCGGAAATTTTTTAGACAAATTTAACACGTGACACTTTGGTTTTGCTAACGGTTCTCTAAGAAAAAGATGGATGGTTGTCGGTTCCTAACAGTAAATTAATTTGCTCGTAAAATACATCAAGTAATAAGCGAGCGAAGCGAGCTTCCCCAGCTCGCGAAGCGAGCGGAAATTTTTTAGACAAATTTAACACGTGACTCTTGATTTTGCTAACGGGGCTCTAAGAAAAAGATGGATGGTTGTCGGTTCCTAACAGTAAATTAATTTGCTCGTTAAATACTTCAAGTAACATGCGAGCGAAGCGAGCTTCCCCAGCTCGCGAAGCGAGCGGAAATTTTTTAGACAAATTTAACATGTGACACTTTGGTTTTGCTAACGGTTCTCTAAGAAAAAGATGGATCCTAACATCTAAACTTTCGCATTTATAATATTACTAGCTGACACCCGCGGCTTCGCCCGCGTGGACTACTATTTTGTTTATCTCACGGGAACCGTGATTTTTTTCGGGATAAAAAGTAGCCTATGTCTTACTGCCTAGCTGTGCCCCGCGGTGTTACCCGCGGTGGGAGCTGATTATTTTTTAGAGAAATGCAACATGCGATAAGTACTTGATTTTGATAACGGTGCTATAAGAAAAAGATGGATGGTTGTCGAAGTAAATTAATTTGCTAGTAAAATACTCATGAAAGTAATATGCGAGCGAAGCGAGCGGAAATTTTTTAGACAAATACAACATGTGACACTTGATTTTGCTAACGGTTCTCTAAGAAAAAGATGGATGGTTGTCGGTTCCTAACAGTAAATTAATTTGTTTGCAAATTAGTAAAAGTAGCATGCGAGCGAAGCGAGCTTCCCCAGCTCGCGAAGCGAGCGGAAATTTTTAGACAAATTTAACATGTGACACTTGATTTTGCTAACGGGGTTCTAAGAAAAAGATGGATGGTTGTCGGTTTCTAACAGTAAATTAATTTGTTCGTAAAATACTCATCAAAGTAATACGCGAGCGAAGCGAGCATCGAGGTTAGCGAGCGAAGCGAGCTTCCCCAGCTCGCGAAGCGAGAGGAAATTTTTTAGACAAATTTAACATTGTGACACTTGATTTTGCTAACGGTGCTCTAAGAAAAAGATGCATGGTTGTCGGTTCCTAACAGTAAATGAATTTGTTTGTAAATTAGTAAAAGTAACATGCGAGCGAAGCGAGCTTCCCCAGCTCGCGAAGCGAGAGGAAGTTTTTTAGACAAATTTAACATGTTACACTTGATTTTGCTAACGGGGCTCTAAGAAAAAGATGGATGGTTGTCGGTTTCTAACAGTAAATTAATTTGTTCGTAAAATACTCATCAAAGTAATACGCGAGCGAAGGGAGCTTCTCCAGCTCGCGAAGCGAGCGGAAATTTTTAAGACAAATTTAACATGTGACACTTGATTTTGCTTTAAGAAAAAGATGGATGGTTGTCGGTTCCAAACAGTAAATTAATTTGTTCGTAAAATAGTAAAAGCAATATGCGAGCGAAGCGAGCTTCCCCAGCTTGCGAAGCGAGCGGAAATTTTTTAGACAAATTTAACACGTGACACTTTGGTTTTGCTAACGGTTCTCTAAGAAAAAGATGGATGGTTGTCAGTTCCTAACAGTAAATTAATTTGCTCGTAAAATACATCAAGTAATAAGCGAGCGAAGCGAGCTTCCCCAGCTCGCGAAGCGAGCGGAAATTTTTTAGACAAATTTAACACGTGACTCTTGATTTTGCTAACGGGGCTCTAAGAAAAAGATGGATGGTTGTCGGTTCCTAACACTAAATTAATTTGCTCGTAAAATACTTACTCATCAAAGTAATATGCGAGCGAAGCGAGCATCCCCAGCTCGCGAAGCGAGTGGAATTTTTTTAGACAAATTGAACATGGTGACACTTTGGTTTTGCTAACGGTTCTCTAAGAAAAAGATGGGTGGTTGTCGGTTCCTAACAGTAAATTAATTTGCTCGTAAAATACTAAAAGGAATATGCGAGCGAAGCGAGCTTCCCCGGCTCGCGAAGCGAGTGGAAATTTTTTAGACAAATTTAACATGTGACACTTGATTTTGCTAACGGGGCTCTAAGAAAAAGATGGATGGTTGTCGGTGCCTAACAGTAAATTAATTTGTTCATCAAAGTAATATGCGAGCGAAGCGAGCATCGAGGTTAGCGAGCGAAGCGAGCTTTCCCAACTCGCGAAGCGAGCGAAAATTTCTTAGACAAAGAAGAATGTTCAAAACGTCCCCACCCTTGTAGCACTTTAAAACCTATGTTAATCAATGGGCCATAACCATCTTATCATTATATTGTATTACAGCGAAACTGAAATGTGAATCCGAAAAAAGTTATATCGACATGAAGAAACCGGAATCAGTCACAATTATTTTGCCGTTTATTATACTTTTTCGGCACAACGTTTCTTTTAATAGATAAAGTAATTCAAGAGGAAGGTTTATATGTATAACTAGCAACCAGCCCCGGCTTCGCACGGGTGCAAAGCTCCCATATACGAGTATTAAGTAAGTATCAGAATTGCACCAGTGCGAAGCCGGGGCTATAATATGTATCTGTCGCAGCCAACTGGCTGAATAAGCCATTCAATTAAGTGCCTAGCCATTTCATTGAGCGCCGCCATTCAATTAAATGGCTAGGCGCATAGTTGAATCATTGAAGCATTAAAAACTTTCAACACTCTGCTGCTCACTGCCTGATTGAAAGGCCGCCGTTTATGTTTTTCCGCCAGCGCGGCACTACTTTCGCTTTGTTTACAAGATGGCGTCTACAGCTGGTGTTTTTCTAAAGTTGTGTGTTCTTTTGTCGTGAAAAACATAGAAAATAAGTTCCCAGTGTTATGGTATGCCACAAAATAATAGATTTACCTTCGAGCAGCCTTTCTGCGTGGGTGTGTGAAGCGCGTGCTATAAAAAAAACAAATCCTACTTATTTTTTCTGTAAGCAAGTGAACCGGCTTTTCATTTAAAAACGGCATTCAATTAAATGGCTGACCTTTCTTTAGCCGTAGTGTTGAACGTTGTGTTCAACTATTTGACTAACCGACGTTCTGCCATTTAATTGAATGGCAGCGTTCAATGAAATGGCTAGGCATTTAATTGAAGGGCTAATTCAACCAATTATATAATATATTATATAAGATATTATATAATCTATACGCGCGCATGTTGTCAGTATCGTGTGATACTATGGGATAGGAAGGCGTTTAGAGAATTTCGTTGGGCCAGCCAGTGCCTGGGACAATATTGTAATAGATACTGAAAACACCGGCTAATCTATTTGTTGTACCTAATAAAAAGTCAACGGTTTTATTTGTATTTAAAGAAGGTAGTTTTATTTGAAAACTCCTAAAAAAACGTCAATGGCTACTTCACAAAAACGATAATCAGCAGAAGCAGTGAGCAGCAGAGTGTTGAACGTTTTAAATGCTTCAATGATTCAACTATGCGCCTAGCCATTTAATTGAATGGCGGCGCTCAATGAAATGGCTAGGCACTTAATTGAATGGCTTATTCAGCCAGTTGGCTGCGACAGATATATATTATAGCCCCGGCTTCGCACTGGTGCAATTCTGATACTTACTTAATACTCGTATATGGGAGCATTGCACCCGTGCGAAGCCGGGGCGGGTCGCTAGTTATACATATAAACCTTCCTCTTGAATTACTCTATCTATTAAAAAAAACATTGTGGCGAAAAAGTATAATAAACGGCAAAATAATTGTGACTGATTCCGGTTTCTTCATGTCGATATAACTTTTTTCGGATTCACATTTCAGTTTCGCTGTAATACAATAAAATGATAAGATGACTATGGCCCTTCGATTAACATAGGTTTTAAAGTGCTACAAGGGTGGGGACGGTGTCCATACATTTTTGGGCATTGTTCTTTAACATGTGATACTTGATTTTGCCAACGGGGCTCTAAGAAAAATATGGATGGTTGTCAGTTCCTAACAGTAAATTAATTTGCTCGTAAAATACTTCAAGTAATATGCGAGCGAAGCGAGCTTCCCCAGCTCGCGAAGCGAGCGGAAATTTTTTGGACAAATACAACATGGTGACACTTGATTTTGCTAACGGTGCTCTAAGAAAAAGATGGATGGTTGTCGGTTCCTAACAGTAAATTAATTTGCTTGTAAAATACTTCAAGTAATATGCGAGCGAAGTCAAGTAATATGCGAGCGAAGTCAAGTAATATGCGAGCGAAGCGAGCTTCCCCAGCTCGCGAAGCGAGCGGAAATTTTTTAGACAAATTTAACACGTGACACTTTGGTTTTGCTAACGGTTCTCTAAGAAAAAGATGGATGGTTGTCGGTTCCTAACAGTAAATTAATTTGCTCGTAAAATACATCAAGTAATAAGCGAGCGAAGCGAGCTTCCCCAGCTCGCGAAGCGAGCGGAAATTTTTTAGACAAATTTAACACGTGACTCTTGATTTTGCTAACGGGGCTCTAAGAAAAAGATGGATGGTTGTCGGTTCCTAACAGTAAATTAATTTGCTCGTTAAATACTTCAAGTAACATGCGAGCGAAGCGAGCTTCCCCAGCTCGCGAAGCGAGCGGAAATTTTTTAGACAAATTTAACATGTGACACTTTGGTTTTGCTAACGGTTCTCTAAGAAAAAGATGGATCCTAACATCTAAACTTTCGCATTTATAATATTATACTAGCTGACACCCGCGGCTTCGCCCGCGTGGACTACTATTTTGTTTATCTCACGGGAACCGTGATTTTTTTCGGGATAAAAAGTAGCCTATGTCTTACTGCCTAGCTGTGCCCCGCGGTGTTACCCGCGGTGGGAGCTGATTATTTTTTAGAGAAATGCAACATGCGATAAGTACTTGATTTTGATAACGGTGCTATAAGAAAAAGATGGATGGTTGTCGAAGTAAATTAATTTGCTAGTAAAATACTCATGAAAGTAATATGCGAGCGAAGCGAGCGGAAATTTTTTAGACAAATACAACATGTGACACTTGATTTTGCTAACGGTTCTCTAAGAAAAAGATGGATGGTTGTCGGTTCCTAACAGTAAATTAATTTGTTTGCAAATTAGTAAAAGTAGCATGCGAGCGAAGCGAGCTTCCCCAGCTCGCGAAGCGAGCGGAAATTTTTAGACAAATTTAACATGTGACACTTGATTTTGCTAACGGGGTTCTAAGAAAAAGATGGATGGTTGTCGGTTTCTAACAGTAAATTAATTTGTTCGTAAAATACTCATCAAAGTAATACGCGAGCGAAGCGAGCATCGAGGTTAGCGAGCGAAGCGAGCTTCCCCAGCTCGCGAAGCGAGAGGAAATTTTTTAGACAAATTTAACATTGTGACACTTGATTTTGCTAACGGTGCTCTAAGAAAAAGATGCATGGTTGTCGGTTCCTAACAGTAAATGAATTTGTTTGTAAATTAGTAAAAGTAACATGCGAGCGAAGCGAGCTTCCCCAGCTCGCGAAGCGAGAGGAAGTTTTTTAGACAAATTTAACATGTTACACTTGATTTTGCTAACGGGGCTCTAAGAAAAAGATGGATGGTTGTCGGTTTCTAACAGTAAATTAATTTGTTCGTAAAATACTCATCAAAGTAATACGCGAGCGAAGGGAGCTTCTCCAGCTCGCGAAGCGAGCGGAAATTTTTAAGACAAATTTAACATGTGACACTTGATTTTGCTTTAAGAAAAAGATGGATGGTTGTCGGTTCCAAACAGTAAATTAATTTGTTCGTAAAATAGTAAAAGCAATATGCGAGCGAAGCGAGCTTCCCCAGCTTGCGAAGCGAGCGGAAATTTTTTAGACAAATTTAACACGTGACACTTTGGTTTTGCTAACGGTTCTCTAAGAAAAAGATGGATGGTTGTCAGTTCCTAACAGTAAATTAATTTGCTCGTAAAATACATCAAGTAATAAGCGAGCGAAGCGAGCTTCCCCAGCTCGCGAAGCGAGCGGAAATTTTTTAGACAAATTTAACACGTGACTCTTGATTTTGCTAACGGGGCTCTAAGAAAAAGATGGATGGTTGTCGGTTCCTAACACTAAATTAATTTGCTCGTAAAATACTTACTCATCAAAGTAATATGCGAGCGAAGCGAGCATCCCCAGCTCGCGAAGCGAGTGGAATTTTTTTAGACAAATTGAACATGGTGACACTTTGGTTTTGCTAACGGTTCTCTAAGAAAAAGATGGGTGGTTGTCGGTTCCTAACAGTAAATTAATTTGCTCGTAAAATACTAAAAGGAATATGCGAGCGAAGCGAGCTTCCCCGGCTCGCGAAGCGAGTGGAAATTTTTTAGACAAATTTAACATGTGACACTTGATTTTGCTAACGGGGCTCTAAGAAAAAGATGGATGGTTGTCGGTGCCTAACAGTAAATTAATTTGTTCATCAAAGTAATATGCGAGCGAAGCGAGCATCGAGGTTAGCGAGCGAAGCGAGCTTTCCCAACTCGCGAAGCGAGCGAAAATTTCTTAGACAAATTTAACATGTGATACTTGATTTTGCCAACGGGGCTCTAAGAAAAATATGGATGGTTGTCAGTTCCTAACAGTAAATTAATTTGCTCGTAAAATACTTCAAGTAATATGCGAGCGAAGCGAGCTTCCCCAGCTCGCGAAGCGAGCGGAAATTTTTTGGACAAATACAACATGGTGACACTTGATTTTGCTAACGGTGCTCTAAGAAAAAGATGGATGGTTGTCGGTTCCTAACAGTAAATTAATTTGCTTGTAAAATACTTCAAGTAATATGCGAGCGAAGTCAAGTAATATGCGAGCGAAGTCAAGTAATATGCGAGCGAAGCGAGCTTCCCCAGCTCGCGAAGCGAGCGGAAATTTTTTAGACAAATTTAACACGTGACACTTTGGTTTTGCTAACGGTTCTCTAAGAAAAAGATGGATGGTTGTCGGTTCCTAACAGTAAATTAATTTGCTCGTAAAATACATCAAGTAATAAGCGAGCGAAGCGAGCTTCCCCAGCTCGCGAAGCGAGCGGAAATTTTTTAGACAAATTTAACACGTGACTCTTGATTTTGCTAACGGGGCTCTAAGAAAAAGATGGATGGTTGTCGGTTCCTAACAGTAAATTAATTTGCTCGTTAAATACTTCAAGTAACATGCGAGCGAAGCGAGCTTCCCCAGCTCGCGAAGCGAGCGGAAATTTTTTAGACAAATTTAACATGTGACACTTTGGTTTTGCTAACGGTTCTCTAAGAAAAAGATGGATCCTAACATCTAAACTTTCGCATTTATAATATTATTAGTATATATTAGTATATTAGTATTAGTATGATATTAGTGTTTTTAAAATATTATCCAAATCTGTTCGATACATTTAGCGTGAAAGTGTATTTTTCGTAAGAACGTTTTACCCCGTTGCTATCCCATGGGAACCCATGTGTGGGATAAAAAGTAGCTTATGTCCTATTGCCGGTCATTATTCGCGGGAGTCATAGCTGACGCCCGCGGCTTCGCCCGCGTATACTACTATTTTAATTATCCCACGGGAACAGTGCATTTTTTGGGGATAAAAAGTAGCCTATGTCCTATTCCCGGTTATTATCTATCTATGTTTCAAATTTCAGCCAAATCGGTTCAGTGGTTGTTGAGTTATAGAGGAACAAACATACATCCAAACATCCATCCAAACATCTATCCAAACATCTATCCAAACATCCATCCAAACATCCAAACTTTCGCATTTATAATATTAGTGTGATTAGTATATATTAGTATATTAGTATTAGTATGATATTAGTGTTTTTAAAATATTATCCAAATCTGTTCGATACATTTAGCGTGAAAGTGTATTTTTCGTAAGAACGTTTTACCCCGTTGCTATCCCATGGGAACCCATGTGTGGGATAAAAAGTAGCTTATGTCCTATTGCCGGTCATTATTCGCGGGAGTCATAGCTGACGCCCGCGGCTTCGCCCGCGTATACTACTATTTTAATTATCCCACGGGAACAGTGCATTTTTTGGGGATAAAAAGTAGCCTATGTCCTATTCCCGGTTATTATCTATCTATGTTTCAAATTTCAGCCAAATCGGTTCAGTGGTTGTTGAGTTATAGAGGAACAAACATACATCCAAACATCCATCCAAACATCTATCCAAACATCTATCCAAACATCCATCCAAACATCCAAACTTTCGCATTTATAATATTAGTGTGATTAGTATATATTAGTATATTAGTATTAGTATGATATTAGTGTTTTTAAAATATTATCCAAATCTGTTCGATACATTTAGCGTGAAAGTGTATTTTTCGTAAGAACGTTTTACCCCGTTGCTATCCCATGGGAACCCATGTGTGGGATAAAAAGTAGCTTATGTCCTATTGCCGGTCATTATTCGCGGGAGTCATAGCTGACGCCCGCGGCTTCGCCCGCGTATACTACTATTTTAATTATCCCACGGGAACAGTGCATTTTTTGGGGATAAAAAGTAGCCTATGTCCTATTCCCGGTTATTATCTATCTATGTTTCAAATTTCAGCCAAATCGGTTCAGTGGTTGTTGAGTTATAGAGGAACAAACATACATCCAAACATCCATCCAAACATCTATCCAAACATCTATCCAAACATCCATCCAAACATCCAAACTTTCGCATTTATAATATTAGTGTGATTAGTATATATTAGTATATTAGTATTAGTATGATATTAGTGTTTTTAAAATATTATCCAAATCTGTTCGATACATTTAGCGTGAAAGTGTATTTTTCGTAAGAACGTTTTACCCCGTTGCTATCCCATGGGAACCCATGTGTGGGATAAAAAGTAGCTTATGTCCTATTGCCGGTCATTATTCGCGGGAGTCATAGCTGACGCCCGCGGCTTCGCCCGCGTATACTACTATTTTAATTATCCCACGGGAACAGTGCATTTTTTGGGGATAAAAAGTAGCCTATGTCCTATTCCCGGTTATTATCTATCTATGTTTCAAATTTCAGCCAAATCGGTTCAGTGGTTGTTGAGTTATAGAGGAACAAACATACATCCAAACATCCATCCAAACATCTATCCAAACATCTATCCAAACATCCATCCAAACATCCAAACTTTCGCATTTATAATATTAGTGTGATTAGTTAAGTATAGGTACTATCTTGGCTAGAGAGAGGAAAAGGATTGATGCATTCGAGATGTGGTGCTGGCGGCGGATGCTACGGATACCGTGGACAGCTAAGCGCACCAATGTATCAATCCTTACGCATCTAAAAGTGAGAGATAGACTTTCCACAATTTGTCACCGCATACTCTCTTACTTTGGCCATATAGCGAGGCGTGGCGATGACAGTCTCGAAAAGCTGGTCATCGTTGGGAATGTCGAGGGAAAGAGATCGCGCGGGAGATCCCCAACTCGATGGACGGACCAGCTCCAAGAGAAGAAAGCCAAGTTCTATGATGTGGTCCACCTAGCCACTAATAGAACTCGTTGGAGGCAAGCTGTCCACTTTATCACGAAGACGACCAGTGATCACGATCTTCAGGCATGAAGAGCCGACCACAGAGAGAGAGAGTTAAGTATATTTATAATTTTATAAGTAAGTAAGTAAGTATTTCAAAAACTTGAAATTTTATTACAAACTTCTACGTTTTTTTGGTTTACTGTCATAATCCCCACTACGCTATCCCCACCAGTGGGGATTATGACCATTTGCCTATTTTTAACCCCAAACGAAAAAAAATTATATTAAGGGACCGGCGAACGTACCTACTTACCTAGGAACGTAATACCAAAATAATTTAAAATTTGAGCATATTTTTATCACTTTATGTTATTATTTGAATAAAGGCAGTATTTATCTAGGTTCCTGTTACACTTTTGTTCCAAAAAACTTACTATATAACAAATGAAAAGAAAAAAATGCCATTTTTGGTGTACCTACAAAGATTTCAATTCAATCTGCTTACATTTCTTTTTGGGTAAGTTTTTCGGAACAAAAGTTTAACAGGAACCTAGATAAATACCTACTCTCTTAATCTAACAACATAAACTGATAAAAATATGCTTAAATTTTAAATGATTTCGGTATTACGTTTTTATAGAAATTTGCCAGCCGCAGGCCTCTTAAGGTAGCTCTGTCGGTAACCTAGGTAGGTAATAATTATATTTTTCGAAAAATACTTAATTAGAGTCAATTTTATTTGTCCGATTTGTACTTCAATAAAACACAATTGATAAGGTCAAAAGTAAGTATTTTATTGTTATACTTATACCTATAACAATAAAATACTTATTTTTGACCTTTTCAATCAGATGAAAATAACTATGTGAAGATTATTCTCGAAATTGTGAATATAAATTTTCTAGGTAGGGAACAAAAAATGTCCGATATTTACTTAATCTTTAAAAGTTATCTTCACATTTTTTTACCTCTGAATTTATCTTATCTTACTTAGGACTTTTTCACCTTTCTAAATGTTTTTGCTTTGCTAAAGCTGATATTGTTATCTGTTTTGCTGTCTCTTTGCATTTGTTGGTAGGTACCTACTTAAGTAAGTAAGTACCTACCTATGTATTCAATTTTTTTTTTATAATATTAAACCACACTTAGAAAGGTATTAAAATAAATAAATAAAATAAAATAAAATAAAATAAAATTGTTTTATTTCAGACCACTAGGTAAACTTAATTAACAGATCCATATTAATGTTAGTAAATTACTTATTCTATGTTAGTAGGCAGATTAAAATAGCTATTGTAATTTTAGAATGATAGACACTGCAGAACAGAGATGGTACAGGGCCTATACCATCAATGTTCTAATACAGTGTCTAATCATTGGACTGTCCCATTTATTGGACAATGTGTTCAGGATGCTGTTGGAGCTCGCGCGCCACCTGCGCAGTAGTGAGGCGGTTTTTTTCCGCATGCAGGCATGGAACCCATCGGTCCGCGCTTCGGCGAACATGCCAGAGGCGCTGCAGAACCGCGGGAGCCCCAGCAACATCCTAAACGCATTGTTGTACTGGACACGAAGGGCGTTCACCGCTTTTTGAGTATATGTGGTCCAAAGGCTACTCGTGTAGAAGGTTTGGCAGCAGTAAGGTATTATTTAATTGAAAATCAAATGTCTTATCAAAATTTGCGATTCTGACGGGATTAGAACCCGCACTGATACAAAGAGTGCCTTTTATACGTACGTATTACGTACGTTACGTAGGTACAGTCAGCGTCATCAATCGGTATCCCCCTATTGATTTTAACAAGGACCCTTTTCATTTCAACTTTGGATTTCAGTCGGATTTGCTAGTATACTTATGGATATCTAATTTCGCTCGAGTTCCTATACTAGCAAATCCGACTGAAATCCAAAGTTGAAATGAAAAGGGTCCTTGTTAAAATCAATAGGGGGATACCGATTGATGACGCTGACTGTACCTACTATTATTCTGTGCTTTTACCAACTCACTTAAGGAGGCTTACGGCGGAGGATTGCTGTGCGGGTTCGAATCCCGTCGGAATCGCAAATGATAAGACTTTTCATTTTCAATGAAGTATTAAAATTGTTCAAGTTAGAACATTTCTGATGGTATGCCTTTGGGTGGGTAGGTACTTGTTCGACTGTTCTGGAAGTAGGCCCTGCAAGGACCAGTAGTTTTAATGTTTTCTATTTAAACGTTGTTTGGACGAGATCCCTTCCTTGGGATAAGACTGTGTATTGTTCATTGATTTGGTTTTGTAGTTAGTTGTATTTTGTTTTCAAAGGCTTTTTAAATGGTAGAGGTGTAGGTACGACGACAAATAAAGTAATAAGTAACTAGAATCGTTGTGTTATTTATTAACCGACTTCGAAAAAAGGAGGAGGTTCTCAGTTCGTCGGAATCTTTTTTTTTTTTTTTTTTTTTTTTTTATGTATGTTCACTGATTACTCGAAGACGCCTCGACCGATTTCAAAAAATTTTTTTTTGTTTGAAAGGGTACACTTTCCGATTGGTCCTTTTGGTCATCAGGTCAGGATCTGATGATGGGATCTTGGAGAAATCGAGGTAACTCTTCAAATTTTATAGGCACACTTGAAGCGATTAGGGTATTTTTTAAAAGTTTTGTAGGTTATCGATGACAATTCAATATTATGGTAACATTGAACTGATCTGATGATGGAGTCAGGAGCTGTTCAACAGAACTCCTCAGTAAATTGGCCGATTGAGCTGAAACTTGGAACTCAGCATGTCGATCAAGTTTCGACTACAATGTAATAATATGGTGATGGCTGGCTGATCTGATGATGGAGTCAGGACCGGATCAATGGAACTTCTCAGTGAATAACAGTAGAACATCCATGTTTCGGCTCATTTTAATCAGCTCACCCTTAGCCTTACCCAATAACAGCTTGTATTGAAGTCGGTTTTTTAAAATTTTTAATTTAGCCACTTGTTGTGTAAAGGGAAAAGAGATGTATAGCTCGATAAACTATAACTGTCAGTCGAGAGTAAACTATCACGAAATAATGGCGTGTATCAGCAGCAGGATTTGAATAAATTATGGGCTTGGTGTTTATTCAGAGGTGTATTGAGGATTTTGACTGTAATTTGTAATTATATTTCTATTTATTCAAAACATTATACCTGACACTTATATATTTACACTTATAATATGACCAATGAATTGAAGTCGTTTCAGTTCAATTGACTTATCAAACATTCTTCAACTAAACAAACATATTTTGCATTTCAGGAATCATCCTGATAGTTGAGATAATTCTTTTTTACTAAACCTTCACTATCGTAGCTTTTAAATTGTCTCAACTTATATAATTTTCTTTATAGGTAATTTTCTATTTCATCTTATTAGGTAGGTACCTACCTACATTCAGGCATTTCAGGCCCAGGATTGTATGTAATCGTTTTATTGAAAATGAAAGGTCTTATCAAAATTTGCGATTCTGACGGGACTTGATCCCGCACTGATACAAGCGATCTTCCTTAAGCTTAATTTTGATAAGACATTTTCAATGAAATAATAGATAAGTACCTATGTATGGTTTAACACTATAAAAATTAATGTACCTACCTAAGTAGGTACTTCAGTCGTTTTAGTTCTTGTGTTGATGCAGAACGGATCAATACGTCGGGAAATTTATACTCTAACAAACATAAAGCATGCAAAACAAAAATAATTCTCGATTTTTTTCGCTCGATCAAGCTCTATCGGACTGTCAAATAAACAATGTGATAGTGTTGGATAATGATGATGATGATTAAGTACGGCCCTGGCGTATACCGGTAACCCAGAATTGAGTAACGATCTCGCAGGCCCGATAGAAATGGACGACGTGCCCAGTTGCCATTGTTGTGACATAAACTCCGTTGTCGTGTAGGTTTTGATTCATTTGAGAATTCATAAGTTTGAGTTGTTATAGTGCCAGAGTATCTGTTCAGTCGAACTGGCCAGTAGGTATGAATAGCGGCCTTTACACGTAAAGTTCGGAACGCGGGAAACAGCACGCGCCATTCCATCCTTCGCTCCAAAACCTACATGTAGATGCGCGAGGCTGACAGTTTGATCTGGCATGTCGACAGACAGTTTTTGTGACAGTTTTTTGCACGCATTACCGTGTGGACGCCAGTCTAAACAGTAACTAGTAGTTCGCCCCGAACTGAGATCTCGCGCACCGTAGATGGCTTACATTTGGACTTTCTTCTGACTACTCCTATAATTTCAAGTGCTACTACTGATACTGCCGAGTATGCCTATTGCGCTAGCTCTTCATGGTAAAAAATACTGGCATGCATGCAATACATAATGTCGCGTCTAATTTTTCATTTAGGTATTTCATATTTATGAATTCTCGTCGTATTTCTAAAAGTATACGTCCTAGAATAAAAATAATAACTATTTTGGAATGTACAAATAAAGACCTTTCATTTGACAGCCCACTCAATATATTTGTTTACTTAACTTTTTTTACCCCAATTATTTTCACTCTTTATCAAAATTTTTTTTATCATGAAAATAAATCAAGTAGCATCTAAAATCATTGCAAACCAAACCGCAACGATGCCACTCTCTTTTTAAGACCGACCAGTCAATGAGCTACGAAGTCATCGAAACTCTATGCAACGGGAGCTCTTGCAGCTCTGGTTTCGTAGTTTTTGGTCTTTGGTCGTATTTCAAAAACTATACATCCTAGATTAAAAATAAAAACCATTTTGGAATGTACAAAATAAGCCCTTTCGTATGACACCCCACTCAATTTATTTGTGTAACTTTCATAATTTTTTACCCCCTTGGGAACCCAATATCTTCACAACCCCTTCATCGATTAAGCTCATATGCTCCCCCGTAAATTTCCTTACCACAACCTATTGACCTACCAAGTTTCATGCAGATTGGATGAACGGTTCGACAGTTATGCTCGAACAACAATTCGTGAAACATACAAACATACAAACATACAAACATACAAACATACAAACATACAAACATACAAAGCAAAATCGCCCAACTTACCACTAAGATCTTCGCTCGCTTCGCTCGCTCGATCGATTAGCACGACAGTTTGAACCGCGCATCTGGACTGCGTTCCGAACCGCGCGCGGTTCGGAACGCAGTCCAGATGCGCGGTCAGAACTTTACCATGTGGCGGCCGCTATTTCCCGCGTTCCGAACTTTACGTGTAAAGGCCGTTATTGAGTATAAAGATTTCACAAGTTCAACCCAAATGCTGATTTCACAAAACTCTCCAAATTCCCAAACGCATCGTTAGCCCAAATCAATTGTTATAAATAGGGGTTTGTCGTCGATAGAGACTGTTTGATGCGCTGTGACGCAACTAATGACTTCCCACTGCGCATGCGACGGACGGTCTGTCTGTCACAACTGCTTTTTCAGTTTGGGGTGGAGATGGACCTTTTGGATTGCTTTTATTTTGTACCTATACAAGTTTATAATTATATTAAAACCCTGGCCTATCAGAGCGAGGTATGTAGAAATCCCGATTTCGCAAAAATATAACTTTAATTTATTCTTGTAATAAACATTGTTACTTATTTATTTTCTTACTTTTTTGTTATTAAAATAACAATCAGTCACAGAACAAATCTATGTTCATCACACAAAGTGTTTGTCCTGGGTGGGAATGGAACCCACGACTTAACATAGAGGAGGGCTGGAGAGTAACATGGGCTACTTTTTATCCGGGTACCACGCGAGTGAAGCCGCGGGCAGCAGCTATTACATAATATATGAAAACTATAGGAAATAGGTCGGTAGTAGAGATGGCAATATTGGTTGAAAATACTTATTGGTTATCTGTTAACAGATAAATATTTTTATCGATATTCTTAATGGTTGAAAACATTAGTTGATAATTTTTCTTTGACTATGAGTTTGGTTGAAGTTGAAAATTATCAGGTGTTAAAAATAACCACTCACTGGCGAATGAATAAAATATCGTTAACACAAGTCCGTACACATCGATAATATGCTTTATTCTAAGTGCAATAGAACGTAAAATTAAATGCTGCGTGCGAGTGACTGTTTTATCATGTTGAATGAGAGAATGAACAACCTGAGCGCGCTCTTTGATTGGCTGTGCTACGGCTAACTTCAATTCGGACTCCGGGGTCATTAGATCATAAGCAACGCGTGACTCGTGTTGGAAAATATTCCTTATAGCTTACAAGTTACAGTTGAAATCTAAATGCAGTACGAAGTGTTGAAATTATTGAATCGGTATTTTTATTCAATATTGATAATTTTGGTTAACGAATATATTAGTTGTTTTTAATTATTAGTTAAATTTAATGGTTGATGGTTATATTCATCATCTCTAGTCGGTAGCGGCGTTTTGTGGCGGCGCTTTGTGGCTCGTATGCGGCCAGGCTTATACGTGCGTATTTTCCACTGAACGTATAAAAGCTCGCTGTCAATTCTAGTACCGAATTTTTTATCAACCTCAAGCAAAACCTCAACTAAACTTTAGATTTTCGACTGTTTCCTATTCTACTAATGACAAATGACCCAGTTGTGGTAAGTTTTAGCTGAGGTTTGGACTTTGGCAGAACAAATTTTTGAAAAGCTATTCTACTATTCACCAAATGGCTGACATTATGAGATCGAACCAAAACGCAGCGGAATGATTGACGTTGTCATCTAATAGAATTGGGGGGCTGAAAAGCCAAGGAATTTCTATACTACGTACCTGGAACGCTGACTGAGACAGAAAACAAGGTCCGCTTGAGAAATAAAACTTGGGCGGTGTGTCTCTTTCTTTTTGCTACTGTGTGAAAGAGACAAAGCACCCAAGAAAGCCTCTCAACAAGACCAACAATCCTTATAACCAAGATTAAATGATAATAGATCGTTGTGTGGTCGTGATAAGGTTCAAAATCTTTTGTACATTAAATGTCAGTCAGCATTCTACTATGTATACAATTTCTTTGTGAAAAGCTCACTCCATACCACTTACCCAAAAGGACATCATTAACATCGGACCTATGGGTAGCCAACTAAAAAAGGCACGGCTAAAAGTAGCGTTTGAAAAATCCGTACGAACGGATGCGGCCCTATTTAAAGAATCTTTTTAACAATTAATCGTTTCCTTGGTCCCACTTCCGATGGATGTCACAGAAAACATGGCGACGGGAAATGTAGATTATATTTTTATAGATCTGTCGGGTTTTATAAAGTTTTTCTTATGTTATACGTGCAAGTTGGTTTCAAGAAAAGAGATTGTAGTTAACATGGGCGGTATCAACTTTGTATGTTTATTGAGAACTAGTGAACGCCCACGGCTTCGCCCGCGTGTACTACTATTTTATTTTTATTTTTTTATTTTATTTTTATCCCACGGGAAGCACATTGTTCCAGGATAAAAAGTAGCCTATGTGTTATTCCAGAACATAAACTACCTACATTCCAAATTTCAGTTTAGTAGTTATAGGGATACGTGGTAACAAACATTTACACACACGGACTTTCGCCTTTTAATTTTAGTAGGATGAATAAACTTAAAAATTACTAAACCTATTTTAAAAATTCTTTCACCAATAGAAAGCTACATTATGAGCAACCAACATAGGCTGTTTTGTATTAAAAAAAAATCAAGACACCTACGAAAATTGCAAAAATGTAAACCAAGGTAGGTACTTATTGTTTTTTTTGCCTAAACTAAACACCTCTAGTGCTGATAAAGATGGAATCAGATGGTTAACTCAAGTGAAAAATCACTCGAATGAAAGCTGGGGTTCTCTATGACATT
The DNA here is from genome assembly GCA_958496255.1 of Camptogramma bilineatum. NCBI lineage: Eukaryota > Metazoa > Arthropoda > Insecta > Lepidoptera > Geometridae > Camptogramma > Camptogramma bilineatum. The sequence continues at coordinate 10,734,205 of OY292468.1, read as the reverse complement.
TTTCTTTCATTTTATGTTTAGATGTGTCAATTTGAGTGAATGATGCCGAATGAAGAACAGCGGACTTAAAAAGGTCGTTAAAGCTGAATCACAATATGAAATGAACAATAATGCGGTCTCTTTTCACTCTCAGTCAATGAAAAGAGATGGCAATAGTTCAATTCCTTTATTGCGATTCTGCGATAGCGACCTTTTTAAGCCCGCTGAAATGAACGAAAAGTAAACCGTCTGATTCCACCTTAGAGCTCATATTTCCTGAGAAGAGTCAGTGAGACTTGTTTATATCATAACTAAATGAACGGTGGGTAAACATGCAGTAAACAACACGGCTATTTCCGTGCTCCATGAGGAAGAGTTATCCAGGGCACGGGACTAGAGCTAGCAGGGCTGCCGGGGAGCTTACAGACGATCGTAGCTCATTTTTAACCGACTTCAAAAAGGAGGAGGTTCTCAAGTTGTCAGAATCTTTGTTTGACAAATCGATGAACGCCGGCTGCATACACAAAAAAGTGTCACGTTCCGCCTGAGCCGAGCGTGCAAGCGAAAGCGCGGAACAAGCGACAGAGAGGCATGATCGGCCTAGGTTATTAAAACGTTGGTAAAACGAGTAAAACCTTGAGCGAAAGCTAGTTTTATAATTTATTAATAGTTTCCCAACAGCCCTACTTGTTGCTTCTCAGTGACAAAGTAATAATGAGCGGAGTGGCTTTTAGCTTTATTGTGCATTGTGCGAACTGATTCTATTACTGAGAGGTGCCACTATAACTCTCTCACTGAATTATCTTTATAATTACTGCGAAAGGCTTGCGATTCGTCATGGTATGGTGCTAACTACTGTTAAATGTGGGCATGTGCCAAATTGTCTCTGGACTAGTCTAATATAAGTACTACATAGATAAAACAGAATAAGTACAATAGAATGATGTAGGTAAAGTAGAATAGAAACAGTTTTATTTTCGCCACCACGATCCACACAAAATTTAAATCAGAAACAATTACAAATAAGGTGACAAGAAAATAATTAAGGCTACCCCTCAGCATTTGCTCTAGCAGCACCATGTTAGAGAGTTATAATGTTTTTATAATACTTTACAACGACGAATAAGCTAGTGTGTTTATGTGTTCCTAGCTTAAGTTTAGGTATGTGTTTCTTCAGTCCACTTCAGTTCGGTCCAGGCGTCTTTGAGTAATTGGTGAACATGCTTACATAAAAAAAAAATGAGTTCAATTGAGCCATTCGGCCACCACCTCAAAAATTGTTATCAGCGAAATACGTACGTATCAGTTGGGCAAAAACTTCAGGTCAGGGAGAGCGACCGGTAAAAAATGTTATTGAAATGACCTTGCTGAACTGAGATAGTTGTGAAGAATGGACCACTCGTCTCTACCCAGATGAGATAATTTTTTGCCAACTTCTGCAAACTGTGAGCCTAGCTTATACTGGCCCATTTAAAGCACTTGGAGTCTGTTGAATAAACCAGTACAAGCTGAGCTCTTTTTTTTGGTTACTCTCAAACTTTTCGAGGTCAACTTATGTTGGTCATTCATTAGTTAAGGGTAGTTCTGACAGAATTTTACTAGGCAATCCATTCGCGAATTATTTGACAAAAAAAAATTCATCCAAGTTCGGATCTTGTACTATATTGGAATAGAGTTCAATAATAATCTATTGAGAAGTGTATTTATTATCGATGCATCAGTTTTACTGCGAGACCGAGCAAGGTCAGCTCAATTGCATTCTATTAAGACGATTACATGCCAATTGATAAAGTTCAATGGATGTCTTCGCATGAAAATTATCGGTAAAGTAATATGTACCTACTCTATCCAATGTAAGTATGTATGTTTGTAGTAGTAAGTATAAATTTAGGTATATAAAGACTGATTGATTCATAAAAATAAAGCGAATGTGCTACCTACTTTAAGTATTGTGCACCTAGCATTAGATTAGATAGTCTTTAAAAACTGCCATAATATAGTTACTCACTAAGGTATATAATACCTTAAAACCTTTAAAATATTGTACGCCCAAAATGGGTAGACTGTTGGAACTTTAAACTACCTACTGTAACACCTTTCTTTACACAGTTTTACAATAAATGATTCTTATTCTTATTCTTATTCTTAGACTTCACAACAAGAGAAGAGATGGTACAGCGCTTGAATTTGACTCTAAAGGCAGTCTCGGATTGGGGTGAAGCCAATCGAGTTAATTTCAATGCCTCTAAAACACAAGCCTGTCTCTTCTCTGGTAAAAAGAGTCCGTTTCTCCAGGTTCCTGAGTTTCGAGGTGTACCGGTACCTATAAAGGATCAGCTGGAGCTACTTGGTGTCACATTATCACCGACACTCAACTTTGGCACTTTCATCGAGTCGAAAGCTAAAACTGCGGCCATGAAACTGGGAATACTGAACAAGGTTAAGCGATGCTTCACACCGGGACAGCTTCTATGCCTTTATCAAGCACAAGTCCGGTCTGGTATGGAGTATTGCTGCCATGTTTGGGATGGTTCAGCCAAGTACAGTCAGCGTCATCAATCGGTATCCCCCTATTGATTTTAACAAGGACCCTTTTCATTTCAACTTTGGATTTCAGTCGGATTTGCTAGTATAGGAACTCGAGCGAAATTAGATATCCATAAGTATACTAGCAAATCCGACTGAAATCCAAAGTTGAAATGAAAAGGGTCCTTGTTAAAATCAATAGGGGGATACCGATTGATGACGCTGACTGTACCAGCTGGCTGCCTTAGACTCGATTGAACGCAGAGCCTTCAGACTCATCGGTGAGCAGTACCTTGCAGAGGCTAAGATCCAAAGCCTCGACCACCGTCGCAAGGTCGCTTGCCTTTCGATCTTTTATAGGTTACACTTCGGGGAATGTTCTCAGGAACTCCACAACCTGATACCACCATCTCCATTCCACTTCAGGACAAGCAGACGTACGGCGCAGTACCATCCTTACCTTGTGGACATTCCATCCACTCGTACCAAGCGGTTCTCCTCCACCTTCATCATCCGCACTGCTGAGGTCTGGAACTCGCTGCCGGCTTCTGTTTTCCCCGAAAACTATAACTTGGGTCTCTTCAAGTCAAGAGTGAATAAGTGTCTTCTAGACCTTTGTGATCCATCGTCAGCCACATCGTCGCTTACCATCAGGTGAGATTGTGGCTAAACAAAGGTCTATCTAGAATAAAAAAAAAAAAAAAAAAAAAAAAAAACAAACTTTAAACTTCAAACATCAAACAAATATTGCTCGTTTAATAGAATAGGATATCGGGTCCCATTTGGTTAGAAAGGTAGGTAGGTCTACAAATCACTTAATCAATATTGACCGAGATGCCCCGGCGCCCCTGACATTTCTCTGTGCCCCTGATGCCTATCTCTCTGTTATTTGCAAAGGATGGTACCTATCTAAAAATCACTTTGGTCCAGTGGCGTCTATCTCCAAAAATAAGATTCAACTTTGATATAAATCTGAGGTAGGTACAAAATCCGTGGCACTTTTTTTATAAGTAGGTAATGGTGAAAGTCAATAAGAAAATGTTAAAGACATTTTTAACCTTCAAAAAAAGGAGGAGATTCTTAATTCGTCGAAATCTTTTTTTTCTTCGATTTTTTTTAATGTATGTTCACCGATTACTCGAAGACGCCTTGACCGATTTAGAAAATTATTTAGAAATGCACCTCGAGAGTGCAGATAATTGAAAATCTAAAAAAAAAGTAAATTGTAAAGTACCTACCTAAAGTAAATTGAAGTCGGTTTTTTTTTAATTTTTACTTACTTGTTTTATATGAATTTGCGTCAATACTATCAGATAGTCTTACCAATAATAACCTTACAATTATAAAGTAGAACCACAGTTAAACATCACATAAACGATGTCACAACCTACTTTAGTTTATTTTCGATTTTATCGATGCATTAACACCATTAAAATTCCACGTTTTTTTAGAAACACTTTTGGAATTCCCCAATGGTGTCCGAAATAAAAACATTATTCGCCATTGTAGTCGATTTTAGTATTCATTCGGAACATCGATTCGACGGGAACTCAGATCGAGATAAACCATTAAATATTCGCGCGTTACTTGAATCGACAAAAATGAAGAGATAAAAAAGTTTCGGCGGATACACTATTATGTACTGCAGAATGCACAATACTATATTGCTATAAAATATGGCAAGTGTGAGTGCAACTCGTGAACAGAGTGTTCCGCTCATGGGCGATAAGGGGATTTAGGAGGCCCGGATCTTAGCATAGGCAAAAAAATATTTAGATACGTATCGCTGGCCGCATAATTCCTGATTGATTAAATGACAACACAATAAACACTTTCAGCAAATCTTGTACTATGTGAACCAGATAACTGATAGAATGCTTATATATTTTTTGTAAATACCTACATAGTTTACTTATTAAACATTATAACACCTAGACACAGAACAACAATCTATGTTCATCACACAAATAAATATTTGTCCTCGGGAATCGAACCTACAGCAGAAGGCAGAGCTACTACCGACTGAGCTAAGAGGCTAGTCTGGTTGCTAGTCTGGCTGGCCACTGGCCAGTGAGGTTACAATTTATTGCATCTTACGATCAATTTTTCGTACGGAGCCCTAAATCAAGTCGTAAAAATATTTTAAAGCGACAAAATGTGTCTCGGATGTAAATTCACATGCATTCATGCATCCTAATTATCCGACTGCCCGCAGAAAGGAAGGTTATGTTTTTCGAGTGTAAAATTATGGTTTGTTTTTCTATTTCTTTGTGCCGCTCTACATCCTAAACGGCTCGATGGATTGTAACGTATGAGGTGTCATTTGTTTTGGCTTGATTGGGGGGGGTGCTATACCATGTACCTATATAATTGATGCATGGCCGGGAATCGAACCCATGACCCAGTAGGCGTAACATGCGCAACATCGAGAGTCAGGAAACGAAATACCTATGTCGATTTTGCGCATAGGCCTACAGATCGAAAGTAGAGACACTGTTCCACTAGGCCGATGCGGCTCTCCGTATGTAGGTTGAGAATCCTGAGGTCTCAGGTGGTATTGAATCTTTAAGTCACAGGAGAGACTGTGTTCTGAAGCTATTTGAATTGGTGCCTGTAGCTCCATTCTACCATCGCAAAGCTCGCCGTCGGCAGGGGATCCATCCTCACACCTTGAAGCCAATGTGCTGGTCACGTACAGTGCAGTTTCAGAGGAAGTTCCTCCCGCGAACAATTGGGTCGTGGAATGATCTACCTGCCGCGGTTTTCCCCAATCACTATATGGGGTTCTTCAAAAAGGGCGTTTTGAAATTTTTAAAGGGTCAGTAGCGCGAGTGTGACTCCTCTGGTGTCACAGGCGTCCATAGGCTATGGTAACTGCTTACCATCAGGTGGGCCGTATGCTTGTCTGCTAGCTTAGTAGGATAAAAAAAAAATGTATTACCTACTATTAATGCTCGAAATCGTTGTAAATTAATACATATACTAATCTGTGACTAAGTGATTATTTGGACCACAATCAAAAATTCGCATTAAGTATTAAAATTAGCAAGATTAATAAAGAAGGCAAAAATATCACTCCACACTACCAGCATAGATAGGTAGGTACGACTATAATATGTTTATTTGTATTATCAATCTTTCTGTCGGATATAATAAAACTTAAAAACTGTTTCACAGTAGGTGTACGATACTAACGATGTAAAGTCCTCCTTGCACTAAGTTAAACTATAATCTCTAATACCTACGCGCCATTGGGTGTCAATACGTTAGTTTAGATCATAGTTTCTCAACCTTATTTTGCCCACCGCCCACTTTGAAAATATATTTTTTTTAAGAGCCCCCCACTCCATATCTTAATGCGCCATCTCAATGCCCCCTAATTTTCTCTGGGTCTTCTACTGCTCCCCTGAAAGTCTCAAACGCCCGCAAGGGGGCGTTATCGCCCTCGTTGAGAACCTAGGGTTAGATCAAAGATCATTAGATCAACGCCCCACCAGATCAACTGTTTCGCCCTATTCGGACTGCTATTTTCTTATCCCACGGAAACCGTGCATTTTCCGGGATAAAAAGTAGTCTATGTGCTATTCCAGACTATAATCTATCTCTGTGCTAAATGTCATCAATTTCCGTTCAGTCGTTCTGGCGTAAAGCTCTCTGATGCCCGCGTCCCAGCTTAAAATATTTTTCTAAGCAATAATATAATTATAAATTTATCGCTTGCAATCTTTCCAAGCGATATATTTTGTAAGTGAGTTACACCTTTACACAAAATTATTATTTGTCAGCTTGCAACACCGGCAATAAAACCTAATGGCACGATATATTCCACTAAAACCACTATCGCCACATCACACTAATTTACTACTTCTGAAACTAATAAAATGTGAGTTACTGATGATCCATCGTATTCCGGTACAGTTTTTCTGTTTCACGAATCGTCCCGTTCACTGCTAGAGTCTCTACTCCTAAAACTAAAAAGTCGCTAAATTAAAAATTAAAGAAAAAAAACCGACTCAATGTGAGCTGAGCAATTTTCTGCACTTTCGAGGTGCATTTCTGTTCATAATAAAGAACTCCGAAGATCCTAAACAATTAAAAATTAAAAAAAACCGACTTCTATGTAAGCTAAGTAATTTTCTGCCTCGAGGTGCATTTCTGTTCATAACTCCGAAGATCCTCGACATCTTCGTACTTCTTCCGAAATATTGTAGGCATTTAAATACCATAAAACAACAAATAAAAAAACTAAACATCCATCAAAAATAGAATATTTTGGAGTAGGTACCTACCTACTTATCTATCTTTTTAAAATACATTTCCGAAACATGGTCAAAAATAAAAACAATGCAAGATCATTATAGACATGGTGACCTTTAACTCTATTGTTAAGAAAAAACAACGTAGAGAGATTTTAAGCTTTTAAGAATAATTAAGTTTTCCAAGCTTTACAGAAGTCAGGCTCTTAGGACAGAACTTTGTTTAAGTCGTAACTCAAGTACCTACACTTTGCAACACTACTATTCGGAATTGTAAGAGGTCAGGTACTTATATACTTGTATGAGAAACTGATTTTTTCTGCTCGTAATATCCGTTATGCAATACGTTTAATTCACACGCAACACAGAACGTCTGCATTTCGTGGCAGCTTTCGTTATGCTGCCACGAAATGCTGGAATAATATCCCACCTCCAATTAGAAATTCAAATACAGTTTATACATTTAAAGTAAATCTAAAAAAATACTTGTTGGATTCACAAAAATCTTCACTCTAAGAAGACGTTCTTTGCTGCTGCAGTAGCATAAATATTATTATTTAGTTAAAGTGTTAAAAAGTTTTGTGTTAAAAAGTGTTAAGTGTTAAAAAAGTGTTAAAGATTTTAAGTTGTTGATAAACATTTTAAGTTGTTAATTTGTTAGTTTAATACCTACCTGTTATTTTGTGTAACTTCAAATAATTTTGGCTGATTAGCTTATTCATATACCTAGCTCTTTTCTTTTGGCAATTATTGTTAACTACTATTAATATAAAAACTTAAACGCGTGTCATAAGTAGTTGATGCGCTACTCATTTCGGCGCCACTGAAAACCAGCGCTTTAGCAGCCTTGGCGCTGCTGGAGCAAATGCTGAGGAGTAGCCCTATTTTCTTGTCACAACTGTACCGTACCTATAGTGACGAAAATAAAACTTATTTCTATTTCTATTTCTATTTCTACAGATTTTTGATAGTCTCGATGGAAACTGAGTATAATGCACTTATTTTTCCGAATAAAAAATTAATAATAAAATGAAATGAAAAAAAAAAAATCATAAACTAGTCAAATATAGTTAGAACATCATGCACCTCGAAGCCTCCTACCTACTTCGTTTAATCGTATAAGTTACGCTGTATCAATGTTTTTAAATAAACGCAATAAATCAGTGTTTGATCACCGTGACACTGATCTGAATAAAATAGATTAAGTGCCGGCATAGTGGACAACAATACGGTAGTCAATTGAATAACGATGCTAGGAGCCGCGGACAGGGGCCCAAATAGTCTAGTAGTGATGTCCAAACAAAACATCGATGTCGATGAATTAGGTTCTTATGAGTTAGTGGCTAGTTCTGATGTTGGAGGTTAAGACCGCCTGAAAGCCTCTGTCATAAGCCGGGACCGACAACTTTAAGGTGCCCTCCGGCACGAAAGTGCTCAGCTGATAAGTGATAAGCGGCACTGATAAGCGGCACAAACGGGCCACCGACCACAGCCACAAAACGCCAGCGACAGCGACTTTTCATATATTTTGTAGCTGTAGCGAGTGGCCGCCACCGGCTACACGTGTGCGGCGCGTCTATACAAAATATATGAAAACTACAGGAAATAGGTCGGTAGCGGCGTTTTGTGGCGGCGTTTTGTGTCTCGGATGCGGCCAAGCTTAATGCCACTAGCAGTCACCTCTCCAAATTGTGACCACTCAGAAAGTCGCATAACTTCATCGATCTATCAAGAACGTCTGCAAGCTACGCCACGAGCGCTTCAATTTAAGAGTGATAAAATACCTGTGTCAATCGACCCTGTCCCCTCTCTACATCTCAAGCACAAATCAGCAGAAGAGCCCTGTAGTGGATACGGGACGCAGAGCGTAATCAACAACTTGAACAACGAGGTTACTATCGACTACTTATCTAGAAAACCTATTTCTAGCAGTGAACACTATAAGGAACTCTGGGCCTTGAACACTGGTTAAATAATGCTAAGGATTCGCGTTGTCTCTATTTGACACAATCTAACAAAAAGGATGGCAATTGTTTAAACTGTGTTTCAATTTTAACAGAATTGTATACGTACCTAGAGGGGAAAGAGCCGTGTAAATTAAACTAGGCTATGGAATATAGACCTGCTGTTATTTTAGTGAAAATAAAACATAATATCACAGTGTTGACAAACGGGAAGTTTAATTTCCATTCGTCCATATGGACAAAACGAGTAGGAATCGAGCGGGTTCGAATCCCGGCTGTGCAAAAATGGATTTTTCGCACGAACTCTAAAAGGCGAAGGAAAATGAGAGGCACAGCTAACATCTCCGCTTTGATCGCACTATACAAATATGATATGAATATGGTATGCGCAATATGGTATGGTAGAGCTTACAACATACCTAGAAGTGTGTTTTTGAAAATTTTTAATTTTGCCACTTGTTCATTTATTTATTAGGTAAGTACACTACAGTAAAACCAGGAAAAGAATGCGTTTCAGAAAACATCGGAAACAATCGTATAAACAAAAACGATTGACGAAAATCATTTGGAAATGAAAAATACTCATAATTTCAACTTTATCGCAAACAAATAAATATCAGTGTTATTTTTAAGAAAAGCATATTAGTTGCAAGTTGCAAGCCATGCGAGCTGCGCTGATAATGACGCGCAATTCTGTCGCATTCTGTTTTGTGGAATCATACCCTGCTGTCGGACATATTCGGAAAATAACCGAGGTCCAATATAAAGCTTGAAGTACTGAGCCTATTTGTGCAAAAAACAAAAGGTGCAAAGGTCATAAGACTAGACTTTATCTCGGAGAGAATGATAATTCGATTTTTTGACCTAGACTTTAACAACTTATGTCATTCATGATAATAATCGTGGGTATCTCGACCTCATTATCATGAAATACTTTGAAATACTAATAATCTGTGGTCGAGTGTCAGTCATTTATGCTATCTAGGTTCCGTATGCGAACGTAGAAAGAAAAGAGAAACAATAAGATATTTTTTTAAAACTAAAAGTCGACTTCATTTCCCCGATCTTTATCAATTAAAACTTAGGCCTTTGCATGATGATTTATACAGTGTCAGGAGGTAATCTTAGCTTAAACTTAATGGGACACTGTAGTGCCTGACCTGGGACATTGTTTGAGATGGAGTAGGCTTGTCCAGCACCTACACCATCCTATCAGCTTAACCGGCCATATCCACAGGAAAGACATGGTCAATGCGTGCGGGGCTGATTAAGCTGCGGGTTTCCTCACGATGTTTTCACCGAATTTGACCGATTCGTGTTAATGCGTATACTTATAATTTTTTCGAAACGAAAAATCCATTGATGCATGGCCAGGATTCGAACCCACGACCTTCGTATCGAAAGTCGAAAAATCGGTCCACAATTGACGAAGAAATTGGTGAAACCACACACAGTGGAACATAGAACCTCCTCCTTTTTTAATGTCGGTTTAAATATTAAGGAAATGATCCAGTTTTCAGTACCTAACTTTAACTAAAGGATGTCGGTAGGTAAAGGACCTAGTAAATGCATGTTTTAATTTAATCAACATTCTCAAAGTTCAAACATTTCGGAATAATTTTAAGTAGAAAACGAAAGATAATTATTGAGTCAGCCGTGACAGAATATAACTTCCTTGGCCGTGACTTTGCTGAAGTCCATCTTCAGATTTTAGATTGGTGGAGGAGCACTAGATCGTACTCGACGTCTCGTTATCAGCGCAGCTCGCACGGCTTGCAACTAATTTGCTTTTCTTAAAATTGATATTGATATTTATTTGTTTGCGATAAAGTTGAAATTATGAGTAATTTTCATTTCCAAATGACTTTTTGTCAATCGTTTTTTAAAGTTATTGGTACGATTGTTTCCGATGTTTTCCGAAAACCATTCTTTATCTTGAATTACTGTACTACGCTTAGTATGCCCCCTAGAGACAAATCGTTTAGTGTACACACACTGTAAGCAAAATCAAAATATACCTAGATATAATATTGAAACTGGTCGTAAGTCCACCTTATCCACAAGATAATGTACATGGAAAATGCATGTTAATATTAATAAACTACCGGTTTCTTCAGTATTCTTTTAATATTAATTTAAGTAAATAATTAAAATCATCGAAAATTAACGAACAGCTGGGGCTTAAACGCACAACGTTTCCAAAGTTAAAATACTACGGCTCTTTGTTACTAGGCCGTCCATTCTGGTCCATTATCTCACAATTTTTTACAAACAATTTTTGTAATTACCTAATTTTTTGTTCAGAGGAAAGTTTCAAATGATAACTTTTTGTACATGAGATAAATTCATGTATAAATAGAGGATTCGGATGCCGAGATGAGCAGAAGCAAACATGGTGGCTTGGGTGCTGTGTGTAGTGGCGCTCTGCGCTTCAGGCGTCTTCGCTGACTCCACCAACACGGTGGACAAATGTGAGTACCTCTATTACTTTTAATATCGCACTTTCAATGAGAATACATTGCATATCTTATTGGTATAAATCAGGGTATCTGTATGTCGAAAGAGCATCAGGTGAAGGCAAGCTAGCCTTCAATCAATGTGTTGACTTAAATATAACGACGTTTAGACTTTTGCTCGTGCTGCTTGTAGGTTCCAAAAGAGATGGCTGGATGAGTATACTTACCACAAACTTGGGTTGAAAGATGAGAAAGAAAACCTTTTGTTGTCCAATCTTCTTCTTACTAATTTCAGGATTCAAGATCTCGATTACCATAAGCGTACCAAAAGTCTATTTATTGACTTGTCTATTGATTTCCTTTGATTTCGTGGTTATTCTATACAAAATCTAAGTCACAAGACTCTAAAAAGTACAACGTAATTTATTGAATTTGACAAATATCTCAAACTCCATTTATGTTTTAGTGGACATTAAAACTCTTCAACAACGTCAGAAGAATGTATTGGAATTGTTCTACCACGTCCAAGAGCCTATCTTCATCAAAGAGTTGCAGGACATTGCTTCCACGTGGTCTCTCAAGAAGAACATTAACGAGTACCGAGTAAGTAGGCAAACATGCAATAATGGGTTGGAAAACGTGCTTACAAAGTTCATGTTTTGAAGGTTTGTTCTTTTATATGTTTTTCGTAGTTGCAATCATTATTTTTTTGCAGAATGTGACCGCTGCCACCCAGTACGCCATCATGATCCGCAACAAGTGGATCATGCCGCGCAACGTGCCCTACACTCCCTTCGAGCCGGCACACAACATCGAGACCATCACCGCCTTTAACGTGCTGTACTCCGCCAAGACCTACGATGCCTTCTTCAAGACCGCGGTCTACCTGCGCGGGATCATCAACGAAGGCCTCTTCGTGTACGCTTTCAGCGTCGCCGTCCTCAACCGCGCCGACACGCAGGGCGTCACCCTGCCTCCCATCTACGAGACCTTCCCCAACTTCTTCGTGAGTGCCGACGTGCTCCTCTCCGCACAGAGGATCAACGTACAAGGCAATGATCTCGTTGCGCAGTACCCCAACACGTACGTACAGGACAACCAAGTGGTGATCAAGGGTGACGCCACGCTGTGGGCTCAAGGCGGCAACAAACTGAATGACGTGAGCTACTTCACGCACGACCACTCACTCAACGCGTTCTACTACTACAAGAGCCTCGAGTACCCTCCATGGCTCAGCAGCAACGTCGTCTCCGGCTTGAACAAGGACAGGCGTGGGGAGTACTGGTGGTTCAACCTGAAGCAGATCGTCGCTCGCTACTACTTGGAGAGACTGTCTAACGGCCTGGGAGAGATCCCCAGCTTGACCAATGAGATCGAGGAAGGGTACAACCCCAGCCTGCTGTACGGAAACGGAGTCCCAATGACGTCTCGTCCTGACAACTTCCGTCTCGACCAGAGCAAGTTCGCCGACAAGCTGGAGGAGGCCAAGGAGTTCGAGCGCCGCATCTGGGTGGCTATCGATAAAGGTTTCTACGTCACCGTAAGTTAATTCACTACTCGTTCTAATTTAATTCAACTCTTTGTATACAATTTAACAACCGTTCTATTTCCTTTGCAGCCCTCTGGTGAACAGAAGAGTCTATGGAAGGAGGATGGCGCTGATCTGCTCGGCCGCCTGATCCAGGCCAACGCGGACTCTCCCAACAGCTACTTCTACAAGGACTTCCTCCGGCTATACGCTTCCATCGTCGGTAACACCGCCTACAAATCCATCGAGCTTGCTAGCGAGTAGGTTATTTAAATAAACAAGTAATCAAAATTATGAATATGAGAAAAAAGTTCAATTCAGTAACGACTTGTTAAGTTACTTACATATAAAATAGATTTCTCCAACGTGCATTGTGGTTTCAGCTTCGCCCCCCTGGTAGTGCCGTCCGCCATCGAGAACTATCAGACCGCGCTGCGCGACCCCGCCTACTACATCGTTCTGAAGCGCATCGTGAACCTGTTCACTCACTGGAACAAGATCATGAAGTACTACACGCCCGAAGAGCTCAGCGTCAGCGGCGTCAAGATCGAGAAGGTGGAGACCAGCAAGCTGGTTACCTACAAGGAGAAGACTCAGTTCAGTCTCATCAACGCTCTCCCTCTGAACGCTAACGAACGTAAGTTTGAATAACTTTGTAGTTTCCTGAAGATAGACTCAATCCTACTAATATTATGAAGGCGAAAGCCCGTGTGTGTTTGTGAATGTTTTTTACCACGAATCCTTATAACTGTTAAACCGATTTTGATGAAATTTGTAATGTAGATGGTTTAGGTTGTGGAATAACACATAGGCTACTTTGATCCCGGAAAAATGAATGGTTCCCGTGAGATAAAAAAAATTGCTTTCCACGCGGGTGAAACCGCGGGCGTTCACTAGTTTAAAATAAAAGCTACAGATGGCAATTATAGAATCTGAGATCTGAAAAAAATTTGATCTGCTGTCCAAACTGCACATATCCATCCGCGGTTTGGAACGCAGTCCCAGATGCGCGGTCCGAACTTTACGTGTGGAGGCCGCTAATCTCATTATCAATTCTATTTTAAATTCTTTCCAACCTTTGAATATGGGAATCTTTTAGATGCATCCACTAGATTGAACATTCTTAATTTTTTTCAAATCCTTCCCAGGCAAAGGAGGAGGGGACGACACTTTCGTGGCCGCCGAGTACACTCGCCTGAACCACAAGGCGTTCAACGTAAAGGTCAACGTGAACAGCCCGGCCGCCAAGAGCGTGCTCGTCAAGTTTTTCCTGGCGCCCAAGTACGACAGCAACGGCAACCTCATCAACGTGCGCCACAACCACGAAAACTTCTTCCAGTTCGAAGAGTTCGTTTATGAACGTGAGTACAATGTTGCTATATTTTGTTTCTTTCAGGCAGTATGTAGATAATTGTCCAAGTTTATGTCACTTATCGTTCAACAACTTCAACAACAACTTCTTCATAAGCTTAGTTTCTATGGAATTGGAGGGAAGGAGCTAAAAATCCTTGAATCATATCTCGAAGGTAGAAGGCAGATTGTAGAAATAAATAGAACTTATTCCAACATAGAAAACTCCAACATTGGTGTACCTCAGGGTTCCATATTGGGACCCTTACTGTTCTTGATTTACGTAAACGATCTGGTGAATTGTTTACCGGATTGGGCACTGGTTACTCTGTTTGCCGATGATACTCACATAGGTATAAAAGATAAAAAATTAAATGTAGTGGAAGAACGTAAAGTATTTGTTGTTGACACATTGAAACAGTGGTTTGAGACTAATGGAATAATTCTTAATACGGACAAAAATATTCTTCTAAATTATACTTCCAAACGGGTAAAAAACGGGGATAAATACAATGAGGCAAAATTTTTAGGATGTATTCTAGACTCAACTTTATGCTATGATGCTCACTTAGAAATGATTTGCAAAAGACTTAGAAGTGCCAACTACGCACTCTTCAAATTAAAACCACTTATTGATAGAAAAACATTAATATCAGTGTATTACGCATATTGCCACTCGATCATAAGATATGCTATCACAGTATGGGGAAATGCACCAGGCATAAACAGGGTACTCATTTGTCAAAAAAGAAGTATTAGAATTATATTTGGCTTAAATAGGTTAACATCTGCTAGGGTTTATTTCAAAAGATCTAAAATAATAACTGTGATATCCCTTTTTGTAATGAATTCTCTTTTAGAACTGCACTCAAATAAAAACGATTTTCCTATGAAAATGCAGGTACACAACTATAATACTCGGAACAAAAAAAGTTATTTATACCAGGAACTAGACTAGTTAAAACATATAAGCAAGGACAATCAATTAAGCTCGCCATGTATAATAAGCTACCTTCAGAAATAACCCAGCTACCCTTAGATCAATTTAAAAAAACAATGAAGCTGTTCTTCCAATGTCACCCATTTTATCATATAGACGAGTTCATGAGTTGTTCATTTTCCGATTGCAGAGTCAATAATTTAGATACATAATTAAGAAAATTGTAATTTAATTTAATTTAATTACTAACATTACTTGATTAATTTAAAATAAGTGACTAGAGGTACCTAACCTAAATTTAAATAAAATTATGTACTTTTTAGACATGCCAGTTATGTAAATAACGTTATGGTGAAGAATAAATGAAAGGAAATGAAACAAGAATCTCTGTATCAAAGATTGCAATGGCAAAGCATTAAAATAAAATGTTAGAGCATTAGAGGTAGGTCTAGCTAGACCCATCCTGTTTTATGGTGTGTTTTCTTATAAGAATCTATAATTAAGTTTAAGCAAGCTAAGGAACAATTTTTTATTGAAAACATATTAAGGAATATCAATTTTTCTTCAATTGAAGCAACGTTGGATCTTCGTCTGTTTCTTAATGTACTTATGAATTTTTGTGAATTTTCAGTGAAATCTGGAGAGAACGTGATCACCCGCGAATCTACCGCCAACGAGTGGACCGTCAAGGATTGGTTGGGCTTCGCCGATCTCTACTTGCAGGTCTCCGAGGGCAAGTGGGCGCCCAACCCCTCGCAGTTCATCACAAAGTTCCCTGACAACCTTATCTTGCCTAAAGGTATGCTCTTAGTTATGTTGAACTATTAGTTACACTTTAATTTCACCCACTTCGAAAGTATCAAAAAGTTGCGACCGTCACGTCTACTTACCAACAAAATTTTGCAACTCACATTTTTAACAAATTGAGAGAAATTCGAATTCACTATCATCTTCATCAAAATCAGCTCAAATAAGCCCATTGCTGGGTGTAAAAGCGTCTTCCTCTCTTAATGTCCTTGTCAAACACAACGCGAAGCGAAACGAAAGCGATGCAATGTAATGTATCGGTTCGCATTTGCTTTTTATATGACTAGATTCAAAGGATACCACAAAATAAAAGGTTCGCCACGCTTCTCTGTCTCTGTGACAAGGCTATATATAAACGCTTCCCTAATCGGTCCGGTTTCTCATCCAAGTATTTCCATCTAGGACTTCTATATCACTCACTCATCTCACTGATGTTCTAGCTCTCTTCCTTGACTTAAATTAAAAATGAGCTCATGTTTATTCTAGACTAGATTCAGGTTCAAGATAGGAAGGGTATTCCAAAGTATCTCTATCAAAATGTCCCAACATTCTTCCTTTCTGTTCTATCAAAGATATATTATTCTTATATCAAAGCCACTTTGTTCCAATACTTCACAAAGATCTCTACGCTCTATCAAACATTGTAATTTCACATGTATGTCATCTCTTTTTCTCTTTCTGCCAACTATAGTTCCTTCTCATCCTCAGGTACCGTGGACGGCATGACCTTCCAGCTGGTGGTGTTCGTCGACGACTACACCCCCCTGCCCCGCAACTACGACCCCTCCACCTCCCTGGGTCTAGGCTCGGGCGCGCGCTTCCTCTCCTCCAAGCCGCTGGGCTACCCCGTGAACCGGCCGCTCTACGCCTGGCAGCTCATGAACGTGCCCAACATCTACTTCCAGGACGTTGTCATCTACCACGAAGCCTGAATACTCTATACAAGTCGATGAAGCGGCAAGACCTAAAAACTTAATAAAGCCATATTGGCTGTGCCATAAACCTTATTGTATATAGTATACCGTAAAAAGTTATTAATATATATATTTTAAAAATTGTATACCATCTTTTCTTGCTATCTTTTTTGGTTCCTTTCTTCATTTCATTCATTTCTTTTAAAATTTACCTTGCCTTACCTAAAATATACAGATACACCTAGACCACAAACGCCATGAATTATTAAATTGCAAGTTAATAGCAAAACTATACGACCACTGTTTATTAACGTAGAAGTTAACATTATCTACTCATTAATGCGTCTCAAACATTGTAATGAATGAAGCAATTAGTGCATTCAAGACCTATTTCTAGAACTGGAGTTTGAGGAAGCACTAGTCCAGATTTAGATTCGCCTAGTACAATATTATACCGACAACAAGAAACGCATGCACTTTAAAATTGATGTCGATCCCGGCTAGGTATAATATAGCGTGGACTTGTTGGAAATTAATAAATTAGTAATTCTTTTTCTTATAACAAAACCTAATTAGCTTCCCATGGCTTTACTCGTAAATAATTTATTAGTCTCATGCGATGCGATGGCAATGATAGTGGCCAGGGTGGACTGTCCCTATACAAGCCACTATTGTGAGCGACACCTGTCCAGCAATCCAATTAGTTTTTAAGTAGTCTGTATTCTTTGTGTTTTCGTGTGCCTACCTACTTCTGCTTGAAATAAACGTATTTTATTTTATTTATTTATCATAATATTCAAGTGATATGTAAAGGCACAGAGATAGATTATAGTCTGGAATTTTATCCCTTAAAAATGCACGGTTACGTGGGATAAAAAAATTGTAGCGGGCGAAGATGCCAGCGTTCGCTAGTTGACTACTTATAATTTATCCGTGAACACCATGGTCCTTGGCACGTGCCACAAATATCAGGTACCACAAACATCCCACATCCAACACACTTAGTTTAGAACACGTTTCGACACCGGAAGAACGTACTTGGTGGCGTTGTGGATTTACCAACTAATTTGTGGCGACCCTCTGTACTGATTGATTGACGATCTTGGAGTGTAAGAGAGAGATGCATGAGAAAAAGAGAAAGCTGAAGGTAAAATTAAAACTGGATTGAAATGACTTCCGATGGAAAGGAAGTGGTCCGGGTTTAGTTAAATTTCCTATCTTTTAAATGAGGGTTAAGCAAAATTGGTTGTAAAGGTTCTTGATTGTTTTAATATCTGTAAAAGTTTCTGCTTCAATATTTGGGAATAGGAAGCTCGGACTATTGTTTTTGATTTCTTCGTTTTCCCAAAGCGATAAACTTACGTTTTACATCTTTTACTAGATGATTTAAACAGTGTCAGGAGGCAATCTTTGGCTACACTAACGGGACACTGTAGTGCCTGGGACAATGTTTAGATGGAGTAGGCTTGCCCAGCACCTACACCATCCTCTCAGCTTAACCTGCCATATCCACAGGAAAGACATGGTCAATACGTGTGGGGCTGATTAAGCCGCGGGTTTTCTCACGATGTTTTCCTTCACCGTTTTGAGCTCGTGTTGATGCGCATATAAATTTTTCGAAACGAAAAATCCATTGATGCACGGCCAGGGTTCGAACCACGACCTTCGGGTCGAGGTACTATTCCACTTGGCCAACACGGCTGCGAATACCCAAAATCCCAAAGCGAAAATACCATCTGAAACGTTGAGGAAAAAAAGAAAGATTTCATTACGACCGATACCTACTAAATATTTTAAAAATGTGTTCAGTTTTTAGTTTTTATATGTGTTAGAATTACTTTCAGCCATTTCCACAAAATACAAAAACAGGACTCATTTAGTCCGTAAGGAAACCGGAAAAGACAGATCCTAGAACTCATTATCTTCTGAGAAATGAGAGGAAACCAGCATCCTCGCATTACTTTCTTATAATCCACGCCCATTTTAATATTATGCGTTTCCGTATGTTTCAATTTAATAAATAATGGAAACTGGGAGAAAGCTATTTAAATGTACAATGTAGGTAAAGACCATGCTTCTGAGTAAGACTTTCCAATTGGACGTGCTTTATTATCCACTTATACACGGGCGTATCGTTTTTTAATAAAAGTACACATAAATGTTAATATTGTAACGAAATATACAACTGCGTTAAGTTATGTGTTAAGAGAACCCTAGTGTCTAGTCAAACCTAACATAGGCTTTAAGACACTATTTAACAGTCAAATGTATTGTGTTGATGAATAAAATATCTATCTATCTAACTAAATATTCTACTCATAACTGCTAGGAACATTTTGAAACGAAACCGCAGAAAATTTTATGGAAAATGGTCTCCTCTGAATTTTAACCAACAGAAACAGACAACACAAATATTTCTCATACCATTAACAGCCAAAATAGAGCCACAACTCAACAAACTACATCAATTTTTCATAAAACGACATAAAACATCAAACGCTACTATCAAAGACACCGAATTCCATGAAAAACTGCCGTATCATTGAACAGACGCCAAAATTAACAACAACAAAACGAAAACAAGAAAAATAATTAATCAACGAGCTAAATAAATCATAATGCGGCATAAATTACGTAAGAGACGTTTGTGTTTACGCGCGGTTTTCCTCCATTTCCACGCGGCGACATAGAGAGAGAACGAGACAGCAGTAAAACAAGCAACTCCACAAACAACGGGTTAGAAGGAGACGGAAGTAAACAGTTGTGTTTCTATTTACAGGCGCACGCGCACCGCTGAAAGCTCTCGCCCTCATACATACCTTCAGTTGTAAAGGGAAGCTCGGCCGACGCAGTCGTCCTTACGTGCGCTCCGTGAAAAGGATTTTATCGAACTGGGATTTTATTGAGTGACTGTGTGTGGATTTTTCTGTGTAAATTGAAACTTTTAACGTGATTTCTTGAATTATCTGTCTGCAAGCAGATCTGCACGATTTTCTTGGAAAACTGTGAGTATTTTGAGGTGTAATTAAATATAGAACGTCTGCGTTTATATGAAAACGTAATTAGTTTTATATATTTTGCTGTTGAGTCACTATTCCTGGTATTGTTTTGATGTTTTAACATCGCTATCATCTGTTTATGGTTCTGATTATGGACTATTTCGTTTAAGGCCACTTTTCACCAGGAACGCTGCATGTCGCCTCTTGTCTACGGTAAATTATTTATCGGTAAAAATACTGCATCACGTCCAAAATAATTTAGTTCTGCTGAACAGTCAGGCCGGTTAAAATGTAGATGGACACGTGCTCAATTCAATGGCAAATGGTTTGTTTAAATGATCTGAATGATTGTAAAGGTAATGGAATAAGGTAAGCACATATTGTGACGTTTTAATATAATTAAAAAAATATAATTAAGTATCACTAAATAGCTTTAATACTATAAACAATTAAACTCAAAATTTAATGAAAAACCCCCGACATAGTCCTTCCTAAACTAGAAAAGAGCTGATGATCTTCAATTGCTGAACAGATTTTCATGAAACTTAGAGAAAACTCTCGATAAAGACACCTTTCAAACAAAAAAAAATATAATTAGAATCGGTTCATCCGTTTAGGAGCTATGATGCCACACAGACACACAGAGACAGAGATACACAACACACTCTTAAAACACCCATTTTTTTCGTTGGGGGTTTAATAAAATAAAAGTATTGATGACGTCTATGAATGGCGGGAAAAAAAGTTGATAGATTTTGCTATGACGTGTGCGGGATCTTTTCCCGCCTATACCTTAGATCAGTGGTTCTTAACCTATGGTCCGCGGACCACTGGTGGTCCCTGGAACCACTTGAAGTGGTCCGCGAAGCTATCCGAAAAAACTAAACCAGCGACAAAGGATCAAAGTTGAAAGAGAAAACTTACTGTTGGTGGTCCGCGGCAAGTCATAAAGTTTATCAAATGGTCCCTCATCACTAAAAGGTTAAGAACCACTGCCTTAGATAGTATAATACTTTAGTCCATACGGTTAAAAAATTTAAGTATTTCGTTTCTATAGATCTTTTTAAGCTAGGTAAGTATTTTTTTAATAAGACAACTTTTATTTTTTAACTTATTTTTGAACTACGTTAGGAATGTTGTTAAAAGTTCAAAAGTATTTCACTAGTTTGAAAGAAAAAATAATCTAGATAAATCATCAGGATGCAACCTGGGATATTGTTGAGATGGCGTCCCATAAAATTAATGTTCTGTGGTAGGCTTACCTACTATCTTTTCATTGAAATCAAAACATTATCTACTTTATATTAACGAACGAATCAATTTGCCAAAAAACTTTTACTTAATTCATTTAACTTTTTTTACTTTGTTTTTATTGGTCACTATGACACTTGTCATTGTCGTTGACTTCAACGGAGAGGGCTCTGACGAGTTAAGTTATGGTCAAAGAAAGCTCAAGTAAGAACAATAAGGCCATTTCAATTACAATGTCCACTGTCCGAAGATGATCTTGTGTCCCTTTTTAGCAGAGATTCGAACCCACGTCCCTTCAGGCAGTCGTAACGCGTAACACGTGGCAAACAATGTGTTTTTGTTGCTTACAGAACAGAAGGAGGCATAGAGACTCCATCATTGGTTCAATTTTAGTATTATAAGATGAATTACCTAAAGCTTTTTGTTTCTTCGTATTTTGATGTTGAGAACTCTTGTTTTGAATAAAACTTATAAGTATTTGACAAAAAGATGATGGTGTATTAAGATGATGGTGTTAGTGTGTAAAGAAGAAAATAAATAAGCAATTACGTTTGGTTATGAATCGTCATCACGTCTTTTGCACAGTTAGATGAATCAGAAAATAAATAACACCTTTACCAAAATGTATCAGAGTAGTTTTATATAATACGATGTATACATCAGAGAGTATTAAATTAAAAATAAACTGTAATCTCTATCAAGAAATATTATTTTTATAAAATTAAATGAATTACAAAACTATGTAGTAATCGACCCAAAGTTATAAGGAGAAAAAAATCAATTCATTTACACATGTTTCACTACATTTGTTTGTTCTGGGTCTATGTGTTTTAAAGTATTATAAGTGTGTATTTACAAAAAAGGTACATATAAATATAAGTATTCTATCAGTTATTTGGTTCCCAAGTATAAGCTTTGCTAAGTTTGGGGCTAGATGGCGCTGCGTGGAATGTCCAGCAATATTTATTTATTTTATTCAAAGTTTAGAAAAGTTTACTAACAATAGCGACTCTATTATCCCTAAAACACATTGTCCTTTCCGGAATAAGAACCAAACGTGTGCCCAACACGTGGTTCCGATACGTGCAAAAAAAAAAACAGACCCCTAATTCTGTTGTTACAAGTTTTCAACTACAAAACTAAGACAGCCATTTTTCTATCAACACATTTCAAGATTGCTAATGATCTCGTGATAATTCGTATTTGATATGCCATCATGATAAGCCGTGGTAATGATTGATAGATTAGAAATAATGTTTATAGAACTAGTGACCCGTCCCGTTTTCGCTTTTCGCTGTTTTCGCATCTGAATGTGTGTTTTTTAAAATGGTGTCAAAATACCGTCTATAGGTTAATAAGTTAGTAACCTATTCTTTTGATGTACCTATCTATATGTCTCCTATTAGTTTAGCCGACATGATATAAGATTAACTAACAAACATTCTTCCTCACTATAATAGGATTTTTTTGTAAAACCAGAGCTTTTAATAAGCTTTTTTATTACTTCACTTGTATTATAAGAGAGCTAGGTATATTTTTAACTGGCTGCAAAACTGACACAATCCCAAATTTCAAAATTTCGTGAAGGTGTGTTTTGAAGGGTGGCATTTTTCCTTATTACATACAAACTATCGTATTTTTCTTTACGAATTCATACAGAGTTTGAAAATTGTTTTGAAAACAAAATATTTAGGCCATGCCAAAATATCATCCAAGAGACGTGTTACCCCGCTAATTTACGAGGTGGCGACAGACAAGAGTTTCACGCGCATTTGTTTAGCCATATGTACGATACTACGGTAGAGTAATTTAGTTCGTTGACTCTAATGACTGTTTTGAAGCTGCGTTGGCAAGCATCGTAGACAAAAATACCTACGAGTTATATAGAAGATTGTAAAATGTAGATTGTAAACTCAATCAAATAAAAACAACCTGCACATACCAACATGATTCTCTTACATTAGGATTCTCTATGTCACCCAATGAGATATTATGTACCACCACAAAACTGATTTTCGAACTAAATGAAGACATAGTCATAGTAGGTAGACATAATTTTCTGGATATTGACTTTTCTCAATTTTGGTGTTACGTTGGATCTTTACAAACCAATAAGTTTCACAGGCTGCTGAGTATCCTCAGGAAACAAATATAAAGTCATTATTTCTCACGAGGTAATGATTTGATAGCATAATTACTTTAAAATGATTAGGATACCCTCTTTATTGGCCCATAGTAACATATATTTTTGGACATTTGCGAAATAAAATAAATATAAAATTGATGACCGTCGTTCTTTAGGTGTGGGTATGAATACTATCAATAAAAACACTACACTATCAAATTAAGTGCAGTAGTAAAGTTTATAGTCCACGAAAATATTATAGAAATAATATTTCTGCACAAAGCATAAAATAAAATATGCCGTACCTATTGTAGGAACAATGATGCAATTTATGTGGGTGGTGGGTGGTTTGGCATGTTTTATTTTATAAGATGACCCAGGTCATATTGAGGTTATAAATATTCCTTATTGAGTCACAGACCGTGGTGAATTCAATGAGTCATTGCGGAGAAAATACAAAAGCGTTAAATAAAAAAAAAAATGATTTTTAATTGAAAAAAATGCTTCAAGGGTTTATTTTGTAGAAAGAACGTAATTATAAATATTCCTAATTTATGCACAGTTTTGATGAATGAAATGAGTCATCGCAGTGAAAGCAGGTACCTGACATTTGGTAGGTACATCAAAAATATTGGTATGCATGTTAATTTTTTGGAAAAGTGTCATAATAAAATAAGTAAGGATATTATCTAGAAAAACAAACACCACAAATTCACAGAAAAATGAGTACCTAGATTTATTATCTAGGTATGAGTGATCTAATTACAACCCAATTAAGTTCATTACCGCTAGATGAAATGTTTCACATTCAAAATTATTTAGGTTTATTGACTGCGTTAAAGAGTAACCTAATTCCTTTGATCATTTGTTAAGAATTTTCATTTTACTTCTAGCAAATTTTCATATTATTTTAAAATAAACAAGAAGCAGTTTATAAAAAAAAATAAAAAACCTGACTGCGGCGGGTGTTTTGCGATTATGTTTCATATATCAAGCATTTATGAAGCATGTTATGAAACACTAAAAGTGGCCACTTTAGGCCTTAGGACTATAATAGGTACCTTTTCATAGCAGTTGACAAAAGTTGTCTTACCTACAACTTTGGGGATTTATATTTTGAAAATGGTCAGAGACACATCAAAATACTGTTTTGGTAGGTAAATATTTATTTGTATCAAAATTGCTACAATCACATTTGAAACACAAAGTAATAAAATCCCAATTTTGAAATGATTTAACTGAAAGCTGAGAGCATCTTACGAATTGGCAAAACATGCACGCTAGAGTACAGAATCACAGTGTTTTCAAGGAAAGTTTACATTACAATCTTTGCCAAACCGCCAATAGCTAAAACTGTAGCTATCTTCGCAAACACTAAATTATTTCTAGGAAGCGTCTGAGTAGGTACAATCGTTATTTTATAGAACGATTTGGCATCGAAAAGTTTTGTTATAATCATTTTGATTATCATCATCAACCTTTACAATATAATTTATAAATTCACATTATAGAATTACATTCGCGTCGGATTGCAATAGTTTACTTCCAATCAATGATGTAATCATTAAATTATTATTATTATTAAATATTTAATATTTGAAAATAATATCATTGCTTCCAATAATTTAGGTAGGTAAGTATTTTTTTTTAAATTTACTTCCGTAACTCGAGTAGCGAAATTGCTCGTTTTTATGCCACGACATTACTTTACCACAGTGGTTCCTCACCTTTTTAACCTTGTTACCCCTATGCCTGTCAGTGAAACAGATTTTACTACATCACTGTATTATTTTAATAATGAAAACTCATATACAGCTTTGTGTTTAACTTACGATTTAAAAAGAAACACGGCTCTACGAAAGATATTCGAATCATCCTGTTAGATATAGATAGCCGCTCTCAGGATAGCTCTGTTTGTTATGTTATATCAGTTTCAATGCAAATTTTAGATCCATTAGTCATTTAGTGCATTATAAATTCAGTATTCCGACTAATAACTCATACTTACGTCTTTTCCTATTGTCATAATAATTATTTTTCATTTGCAACGCTACATTCTACATGCTTTTAGTACTTACGTAGTGTAAAAACAATGAGTAAGAACGAAAACAAATTAAAGTGGCTTAATCCAAAATAAATACTTAGTTTCAGATTAGAAATGAATGTACGAAGATTGGATTTTAATTTATTCGTTAGATATACTTAGCGCTTATTTCACTATCTTCAAGTAGTCTCAAGTAAGCTAGCTGTTAACTAAAGTAAGTAAGTTCGTATGAGCCAGTGGCCTAAGCTGTTAACTAAAGTAAGTTCGTATGAGCCAGTGGCCTAAGCTGTTAACTAAAGTAAGTTTGTATGAGCAAGTGGCCTAAGCTGTTATCTTAAGTGAGTCTGAGTAGTATCGCGTATACGGTTTTCACCATCTCTGAGTGGCACTATCCAGCTGTCATCTGTGTGAATTGTTTACTTTTACTTGACAAGTAATGAATAGGAAGTAACTAATGAAAACTTTACTTGAAGATGATAAAACAAGCCCATAGATAGTCCATTGTCTTTTTTTGTAACAGAGCTACGCGCGCGGATAGAATTCCAATTTCGAATACTTCGATTTAGATCTCATTTTCACTGTCACTGTTCTATTTTTGAACTGTACAATTCTATGCGGCCAGTGTACTGATTCCGTTCAACGCTGTACTCGTCCAAAATGTTTTGTTGTGATTCTATTAAAATTAACTTGATGTGAATTCGGTTTCGAATATCATTAGGAATAAAAGTAATTTTTGTTTTTTGTTATCGATCTGATGAATGCGAACCACACGGTTGTATCTCCGTACAATGGAGATTTGGGCATGTAAGATTCTTTGAAGATGTCTAAGAGGGTAGTTAGAGGAAAGTATATTGATAAGTAATTTTATTTTTTTATTATTTTGTGGTCTAGGTTCTAATTCATATGATTTACCTACTTATGTAGATAGACGTAATATCGTATAGGTAGGTACTCTAAGTGTTTCCTTTCCTATTCATATTTTGAGCATTTATATTCCTACCTACATAGCAGTTGACTAAATCATAAAGTAATAAACATTGTTTTTAAAAGTACTTAGTAAAGCTTTTCCGCTTAGAAGACTGACAATCGAAGGAAGTGACTATGGTCAATTGACATATTAATAAACTTTATTACCAAAATTAACACTTGAAAGGTATTTCAAGGACCTACAATAATTTTAATACGATGTAACTCAGATAATATTCTCTGGCATGTTCTATTTGGTATGTATGGCACAAAATATATAATTTTTATTCCGGCAATAGGTCCTTGGACACTGGTTGCATGACAATCTATGGTCATTCTATCGTATGTAGATGTACAAAATTGTCGGGTTCCTTATTGGTCCAAGACCATGTCAGTGACCAAATAATAGATTCAAATGTAAGTAGGTACTCATGTGTCCGTTTAAGATTTTATAGATAAGTACCTATAAGTATTGAACATTGGAAAAATTAGATCTATGAAATTACGTCTCTGAAATTTTATTAGAACCTATACTTATCTGTAAAATAAGTATTGTAAATCTATACTGAACTGTAAAATAAGTACCTACCTACTGTGAAAAAAATGTTACTTATAAGTACTTAATATAATGTAGCAAATAAATAATAGGTACCTACCTACCCACATTCATAAATTGCCATGCGCCATATATAATATAATGTTATTGGACTTGCTTCTGAATCTGAATAGGTACTTTATAAAATATCTTTTCTGACCATCCGTTCCTGGAGATACTTACATACCTAATCTTTTAAATTTGGCCTGCGATAAATATCAACATCACTAAGTATTTATGTGTGAAACTGTTGTAAATATAAATTCATGACACAAAATTGACATTCAAATAGACAATTTACGATTATTGACACAAATCAAAAATATCTTTAATAGGGCCTCCAGACTCTCGAGAGAAGGCTCGGCGAGAAGTCTCGCCCGAGACTTCTCGAAGAACAAACAAGCTATCCACACTCTCAATTTTTCTCAGTCGTGATCTGTTTCTTATCCGGTATGGACGTCGATATTGAAACTGCAGCCGGTTTGGCTCTGTGTGTCATTGCATACTGTAACTTTGTGAATGTTGTAACTAAAAATAATATTTAAAAAAATAAAATACTTAATGTAAAAAACTTTTATCTTAGTAGTTTCGATATTTAGCATCCCATAAAATAGGCTCAGATTGAAAAAAATCGATAAATTTCATCTCTATTTATTATTCCACATTTTTACGAAAGAAAATTCTCGAAAAAAACAAACAATATGGATGTCTGCCCACCGCCGCTCATTAATTTGCAATGAGACAAAACGTGAGTGTAGGACCCTTCTCTTTTCTCGCCCGAGAAATCCTTTGGCTCGGCCAAAAATACCGACACCGATCGGAGAACAGGCGAGCCAGAGAACGAGAAGGCGAGAAGCTCTTCACACTCACGCTTCTCGGGTGTTCTCGGGGGTTCTCGCAGAGAGTCTGGAGGCCCTATAATAAAATCGGGTTCAAGATAGTATAAATTCAAACTCATGTTCAAATAAACTGTGAGATGTCGTGTGAAAGTGACACTTTACTATTTTCATCGCAACACAACCACGTTTTTCATTTTGGTTTATAGACGATAAATCGTAAATATTTGATTTCCATGATAATTTTATTTTGCAATAGATCGGCCTGTTGCCAATAATTTCAAATTTTACTGTTCTCTCTTCAAGTGGTGCTCATGAACTTACTAAAGCTTATTTTCCTACCGAAGTGTGTGGATCTAATTTAGATTCAGGTTTAAGTTCTTTGTGCACCACTTCTTCTTCTATTTAATGGGTAGCCCCTTGTCGGCATAACTGATGCTTCTCTCTCCACGAAGCTTTTTCCAGGGCAGCCTCCTTGACTTCCCTGTACGACATGACAGCAACCTTCTCTTTCACTTGGCTCATGTAGCCTATCCTCGGTCTTCTTCTTTCTCTCCTTCCTTCCACTTTTCCTTCGATGATGTTAATGAAGCTGTCATGTCGTATAAGATGGCCAATCATCTTCCCTCTTCTATTCTCGACAACATGCAACAACGATCGATTGTGCACCACACTTCACGCAAAAAAATAATTTCATTGAACATACCTACTCTACTACTAGTGCTTGTGATAATCGACCAATTTAATCAAAATACGGTTTTAAAAGGCTAGGTGTAGCTGCTATCTCCATTACTTTTATTCATATCAGCCGTTTGAGATAATTTTATGCGGATCATTACACATCCGTTTAAACTTCGTCACTGTCACTGGCGCCACTTTCAATAATGTATTCAATACGGTAATCCATTTTCATAAATCCATTTATAAAACCATAAGGTGATAATTATAATCCGCGTGATTTGAGAGTTAATTATCGTATTTGGCTCAACTTCTTATTTGCCATTCAGCATGTTAATTCAGTGTCTCTGTGTCCAGTGTCTTGGGTACGTTTCCGGCTGGCAGTGACTTTGGATCGATTGGGCTATCTACCCATCGTTTACAACAATCCTTCGGCTCAACTGGTTCCAATTTATTTTTTAAGCGATTAAAATATGTAGTAGATAATTTTCAGTAGGTATATAAATATCTGCTATCATACATACGTCTGATATCAAAAATATCGGTTTTAATTTTTTCTTTTAAATCAAACCTTAAAAAGTTCATGTTTGATTTATTAATGGTGTAAGCGGTCGTTTTTTGTTAATTTAAATTAATTATAGTGTTAAGTACCTAATATTATTTCTGTTAATTTCTTTAAAAAAAAATATCCTAATTTGTGTAGTTACAGTTATTTTTTTAGTCACTTGATTGCTTCTGATATGGAATACCTACTTAGCCTAACTTCCTTTGGTGTCACTGAAAACCAGCGCTCCAGCAGTCTGCACTGTAGCAAATGCTGAGGGGCTACCATTTATCTGTCACTCTTGTGTATCTATTTTTTAAATTTTATATACCTACAATATATGTGACGAATATAAATATTTTCTATTCTATTCGATGTGCTATAATTTCGCTATACCATCTTGTCTTGTGCATTATTATTCTCACATCGTGTAGACAAGGAAGCAATGATGTATAGCCGGATATCGCGATATGACGGCTGTCTTCTGACCTATTGCCTAGATAATGGACGTGGACACAGTGAAAATTTAATATGATCGAGTATGACGTCGTGTGGCAATGTTTTCATACGGTATATACCGGTTTGTTTAGTTAGGATGTAAATAGGTCTCGACTTGTATTCTAATGGTATCATCAATGTCATCAAGGCCCGATATAACCCACTAGGTACTATTCTTATGTCAGCAACATCTCTTCTGTGCATCTTTTTCTTTATTAAAATAATCACTTAAATTAACTTTTTCTCCATTTTTCCGTAGAAGATGTAGCAATACATAGATCATTTACAAAATTCTATTTTGTTGTATTCTACATTCAAATTGCCTATTTTTTATTTAAATAACCGCGATTTCCTTGTCAAATTTTGTCGACATAATCTTTCAAAAACATTTTCTTTATTTGTTGTAAGGCTGAGCTTTTTCTGAATATTGAGAAGCTTTTATAAAATACTAGATTCTGCTATTGGTACCACTATTTAGCCTACCTAACTATTTTATTCCAAGTCACTTTCACCTACTCCAAGTTTGATACCATATCGATTCATCTCTTTATACGTGATCAGATAATAACAAACCACAACTTCCAAATTCATGTTATCAGATATTTTCCTGATATTATTTGTAACGATCAACTTAGAAGTAACAAAGAACATTTACTAAATATGTCAGTAAAAAGAGCATTCTCAAAGCTAAAATCTTAGGGAGACACAAATCACGGCATTTTGGCTTTAATACGACCACGGGATCAAATGGGACATTACGTTACATTTACGTACGTCTTTTGTAACTTTAATGGTTTTTTTGTTTTAGTATTTTTGTTTGAATTCTCGTCAAAATACGATAGATTGCGTATCCACTAGAAATTAGGGTATTTATGTTATACGATCAGAGGAGATCATAAATTTTTAAAATGCATCCCAAAAAGTGCACCTAGACGTGTTTTCAACTCGAATGCAAGCTGATTGTCTAACTTGTCTCAAACCTCATATTGGTCTCAAACTGTCAAAACGATCCCGTAGACATCTTTGGTTGCTTTCAGTCTCGTTGAGATGAGAGACAGAGCTACTTGCGTGGTCACTGAACTGTTTTGAGAGTTTGAGACCGATTTTGGTCGCTATCAAAGATAGACAATCAGGGGGCTGGTTTAACAGTAGCCATGCTCAAGTCCAAATGAGCTACTGGACAACGTCAGGAGACGGATATAGACAGAAGACTTGCACTAAGATCTTTAAACTTATAGATAATATAAATATACAGGGTGTGGCAAATTCTTGGTCACTGAAGGGTGGAACCACTGAAGTGGCACTGTAATGTTTACAACTCCGAATTTCATAGAAAATGGAAGGGATGTGTTTTTTTGAATTATTGCAAAAACTTACGATTTGATTTGATAAGTTACTTTGGGAGAAGTGTTCCTGGTATAATAGAGTCAATTAAGACCAACTTGTTTTTTTTTGACAAATGTATTTTTTTGGCTAACTGTAGGTACTTACCTACTTTTTTTCAAAAATCTAAAAATGTAATTATTTTTTTCTTCAAAATAAAACCGAAGTTTCCTAAGAACAAAACTTTCTAACTATAAGATAAAAGGTATACTAAGGTAGCTTTAGAATATTCTGATTTAAATCTTAAACGTTTTGAGTTGCTTCGTTGCGATGTTAAAAATATACCAAGGCACATTCAATAGCCAATAAGTCATATTTAAACGACGCTCTCGCTCAATTTTTTTTAAATAAAACTTCAGTAAAAATTGGCTTTTAGTCTGAAAGCCAATTTTTTATCTCACGCTTGCGTATAACGTCAATTTAGACAAAACTATCAATATATCATAGTCTACGTCTAAAATTTTTGTATATTAGATTTAAATGTGATTCATAAATATCGATTCTATTTCTGTATTATTGTAGATACTTACTCCTTAGGTACATCTAGGAATAATGAATCATAACAATCCGTTAAAATAACAAAATTAATTTTAATGCGATAGGCATAGCATTCAAAACATGTAAATTTAGTGTTATGCTCTGTCCTTCCGTATAACACATACCCCCTTACTTATGAAAGAAGTTTATAGTTGAACAACGTCCCGTCTCTATTCGTCACTATCCACAAATTAAGACAGGACGTTGTTTAACCAGTGTTTAACTTTAAACATCTTTCATAAGTAAGACCTATAGTAACTGTTGTATTTGCATAGAGCATAATGCGTTCTTAATTTGAAAAGGAAACTCCATTTTACGCGCAAGTGGTGTCCAGAATTTACTACCATTTATTTACTTCTCCGTAGCGTACGTTCAATTTGGTCCATTTAATCCGGAGGCTACTTGATCCAATAAAACAAAGGCCTGTGATTGTCTCAAATCACACGAGTGCAGGCATTATCTTCGATTGTCTGACCACAAACCACAATAAATAAAGATGCTACCATGGAACGGAACGTAAATCATAACCTACTGAGTGAAATGTGGCTTTTTCTTGAACGATATAAGGTTCGAATTTGTGTAGCACGTTGCACCGATTACGTTCCGTAGTAGATGAGATGCAATAAATTTCAATTAGACCTGTCGACAGCTTATAACAATTGTCTCAGTAGAGATTTGGCTAGACGTTTTTTTTTTCGTGGTCGCATTCGCTCTAAAAATAAATGTTGCGTGGTGAATAAAAACTGTTTGGTTAGTTTTCTTGGAAACTAAAGTTTCAATAAAAGTACCTACATTGGTGAAGACCAATCTTTAGAGTGTGAAACAAAAACTAACTGTGTAAACCTACTTTATTTTTAGTTTATGTAAGGTTAGAATAAAAGTAGGTATGTACCTAGGTATAGGTTATAAAATTTTATTAAATAGTGGACCAAAAAAGCACTGTAGCCGACAAGATGGGCAGACAACCTTGTAAAAACTGCAGGTCGGCGGTGGATGCAGGCCGCTTCCAACCGCAACACATGGACATTTTTAGGGAGGCATGTCCAACAGTGGACGTCCAACGGCTGAGATGATGATGAGTGGACAAACACAGCATTATGAATGTCATTGGAAAAATAGAAGTGACAACGTGGTGTATATTTATTGCAGCTAGCAGACATAAAAACTAGACATTACATTGCGCACCTCTACATATCACACAATACAGTGTGCACATGTAGGTATGTATATGTGAATAAGAACGTACCTACAGCCGTCCAAAGCCATTCGAATGGCTATAAAATCCACCTTTTTAGTGCGAACACTCTTTACGAATACCGAACATCACGTGTCATTTTTTTAAACACTTCTACGCTACTGAAAAATGAGAATTATTGAGTTACTGCATTCGTTTCACTGATTTTTTGTTGGAAAAGCAAAATTACGTTCAAAGAGGTACTTACCTATTTTTTAGAAGTAAAATAATATTTATCAGTTTATCAGGTATTTTGAAAATCATTTAAATCGAAAAATCAGTATTAAGTATGAGAAAAAAAATTTTTTTTTTGTCTCATTATTTTATTGACGAAAATGTCTTCCATTTTTAGGGATTTGTGATCCTTTTGAGGTTACTACTTATTACCTACACATTCTTGCATATTACTCTGTTCTACAGTAGGTAAGTAAAAGACGGATACAAGCAATAATAACCCCTGATAACATGACAATAAATGTCAATTGATTCTTTATTTATGCGACGTTGATCCTGTCTGAAAGCTGGAGTTATGGAAATAAACTTGAAAGATATGCATAAAGATTTCAGACAGCGAGGGTGTTGTAGAATGTTTTTTATTATCATTTTAACTCTTAGTAATTTTTACATACAAAAATAGCGTTAAAAATACCTACACAGACGAATATTATAATAAGGGATGTACCTAGCTTTAGATTTTAATTTTAATTTTTGGTCCATTATTTTTTTTTAATAAGTAGCTACCTACCAATTCCAATATTATAAAGCGAAAGAATTTGTTTCATTGTTTTTTCTTCTATTTATTGATATTGGTTTAGAAAATGTTTAAATTATATTCATCCATTTATACTTTTATGGATGAATGTAATTTTAACATTTTCTTTGTTATTGCAAAAAAAAAATGTTTGTCTGTGAGGTCGGTGTACGGACGATAATTTTACGTGAACGATCCTGCCTCTCTATCGCTTGTTCTACGCTCTCGCTTGCACACTCGGCTCAGGTGGAACGTGACACTTTTTCATGCGTGCAGCCAACGTTTTGCATATTTCAGTCGGAATAGTTTAAACTCGACTTAAGCCACTAGAGTTGAAAACTAGAACGATTAACCTACTACGTTAACATAATTAAATACCAATTTACAACTCTATTCATAAATGCAGTAAGTATTAATTTGTATTAAAATATGGAATCTTATACAGGATGTAATAATGCAGATAGCTAAGAAGCTTTCAAATTTAACTCAGTATCAATTCATGCAAATTTTTAAGTTTACAGTGACTTTAACCGACCACGAGGCACAAGTTACACCTAAGCCTCTTAGTCAATAGTTAAAAATAGCATTAACACATTATCTTAGCCATTATGTACATTTTACATTAAAACACTTTTGATTCAGTGCACACCCGATTAATATTTCTTAGGCATAAATGATTCCCACTTCCTTGAACGTGCGTAGCGTACATCTACCATCTCGCTCTCACCTACGATTTTTCCAGGAACGACGAAGCGAGATGGATGTAGCTGCAGTCCATCTATATTCGTGGTGGTAGTTGAATAATATCTAAACTTCCGGTTTGGAAGTCAATGACTTGAGTTTAAGAGGTAAGTACATAAGTAATTTTGAAATGTTTATGATCAAATGGAAATTAGGTTAAGTAGTTGAGGCGATGAAAAAGATAATACTTTGTTTGGAAAATGCATTCCGAAATCATTAAAAGAAATTCGACAGAGTGTTTGACGGATCAAAGAAGAAGATCAAACCTATAATCCCAATACTGATGAATAAAAAGTGGTCTGTCTGTTCTATTAGCAAATGATTCAATTGACCGCAATCAAAACGCATGAAAAAATATGAAAAATCTATAATTCATAGCACATTTCATCACTAGCACAATACAATGTTTTATTTTTCACTTTAGGTGCAACTGAAATCAATGAAACTTACAGACTTGGCATACCGGGTTAAAGCCTGAAAAAAAATCTGAAATAATGAACCTTTCAAATGGGAAAATAGTTTTTCAGCAGACATTTTGAGGGCTCGTGACGTAGCTTGCTGAGACGTTCTTGATAGATCGTCGAAGTTAAGCAACGTTGTGCGGACCGCATGTGCGGTTATTGGGGATAGGGCCAAATGTTTTTTTTAATTTTCTACGAGATGGCATTTTTAACTCAATACCGCAAAAAAAACTGACAATGATCTTTCTTCCCATGTAGGTACCCTTCATATGCATTTAAACCCCTATGAAGATGACTAAGAGGGCAGTATATCAAAATAAAATAAACTTGCTAACATTTTGCAGAAGTTAGCAATGAAAGTCGAAGCATTTGTACCTCGGCGAACGCATCCCTTTACTATACTAATATACTAGAGTAGGTAATAGTATCGTATTGGAATCATATTCAAGAATGAGACTATACTGCACTTAACGACAAGTGTCTGTCTGGCTCCAGTGAGTACGTGTTCTGTACAATGGGAGCGCTTTATTGGTATCTTTACATTTTGATGCACTACCTCCTTATTGGGACAGGCAGAACAGACGAAACAGTAGAGTCAACTTTACTAAATATTTTTGGATCAAAGTGCTGGGCCTACCAATGAGTGCTCAGCACTGATAAAAAAACGATTGTGCTTTAGACGACACGACTGAAGTAAAACTTCCGTTCGCCTCGCCCGATTACAACTTTGGTAACGCTCTGGTCACGCATTCACCAACTTACTCCCCAAGTCTAGCGAGCGTAGAGAAGTTTTACTTAAAAAAAAAAAACAAATTGCACGGGAATTCGTCGCGTTATTTATCTTCGATTTGTTAAGTATTTTTCAAGTAAGTTTATTTTCTGTCCTTTTGCAAATTTCTATGAAAACTAATGTATTTAAATATGTTTCCTCCTCACGTTTTTATTGTTATGAACTTGGCGCACATTTTACTCAGAAAAACATCAAGCAAACATGGCATTAAAACAGTTTTATTACCTGGATGATGTGCGATTTCGTTTTTTTTTTTCAATAGACTTATATTCTGTGGTATGTAAATTACAACAAAAGGCTACCAGATTTAGATAAAATTGAAACACAGCAAAAATGAAACAAAAGAAATCGCATTGGAAAGAGATAGATGGAGAGAATTGCATAGTTGCAACGACAAGAGCTGAGCTCTTTTTAAATAATAGATGAAATTAGGAATGGACATAGGTTTTTAGGTAACACTTAGTGTTATTTATAGGTACCTTCTTCTTCTCTCAGTGCCTCTCCATTAATAAAGGTCGGCAGTCAGTTTCTTAAGATTCTCCTTGTCCAGCGCAAGTCTGAACAGTTGTTCCACCGTCTTTATGCCTGTCCACTCCCTGATGTTACGGAGCCATGACATCTTACGTCTTCCAACCTTACCAACCGCCCATCATGATGGTCTGCAAGAGATGATACCGGTCATGTCGCAGTATAGGTACCTACTATCTTTTAATTTTTATTGATTCATGCCGGAATTTTGGATGAACAAATTCTATAATCCAATCTAGAAGTCATATTGCGACTCCATATAACTTTTAGTATTAAGACTGTAGCATCTTGGCTCCCCCAATCGGAACCCATTGGACACATAAGTGGACGAATCAGAATAATCCCCAAATGACGTTTGGTAACAAGGACTTTTGTTGTACCAGACAGACCACTTGATTTGCTTTGTACTTTGGCATATAAAAACCTTTTATTTCACAAATCAGAACTTTGTACGAATTGGTAAGGATAAAAAAAATTTGAACGAATAATTCGATAGTTGTACAAAAATTAGGATTTGTACGAACTGCCCAGAAACAATTACCTAGTGATAAAAATCGCTTATTCCAATTTGTCCTCCTAGTTGTCCGCCTAGGAGGACAAATTGGACAAAAATATTCCAAATAGTTCGCCTGACCAGGTGAACTATTTGGACATGCAGATTTTATTCCAAATAGTACTCCTATGAATTTTACGGTACACTTATGGTCCGAAACGTTAGGACGTTTCGCCGACAGGCCTTTACTGCTACAGAATGTACACCGACACGACGATAAACGTTTAGCTGAAGCATTTATCTACAGCTCATGTCAAAAATGACAGCTCATGTCAAAAATGACAGATATTCGAAAATGACAGTTAATGTCAAAAAATGACAGTGTCAAAAAATGACAGTTAATGTCTAAAAATTACAATTAAGGTACAAAATGACACTAGATGTCAAAAATGACAGATATGCGAAAATGACAGTTAATGTCAAAAAATGACAGTTAAGGTCAAAAAATGACAATTAAGGTATAACATGACACTAGATGTCAAAAATGACATATTAAATTGACAGATTGGCCATATCTCAAAAACCACGTATCCTAGACTCTCCGTTCCCGGTTCAAATGAAAGCTATGACCAAGATCTACATTTTCAATGACAGCTGTCAAACTTCAAACGGCCATATCTCGGAAACTACTCGACCTAGACTCTCCGTTCCCGGTTCAAATGAAAGCTATGACGGAGAACTACATTTTCAATGACAGCTGTCAAACTTCAAACGGCCATATCTCGGAAACTACTCGACCTAGACTCTCCGTTCTCGGTTCAAATGAAAGCTATGACGGAGATCTACATTTAAAGTGACAGCTGTCAAAATGACATCTGTCATCTGAAATGTAGATCTTGGTCATAGCTTTCATATGAACTGAGAAAGAAGACTCTAGGACGAGTATTTTCCGAGATATGGCCGTTTGAAGTTTGACAGCTGTCATTGAAAATGTAGTTCTCCGTCATAGCTTTCATTTGAACTGAGAACGGAGAGTCTAGGTCGAGTAGTTTCCGAGATATGGCCGTTTGAAGTTTGACAGCTGTCATTGAAAATGTAGTTCTCCGTCATAGCTTTCATTTGAACTGAGAACGGAGAGTCTAGGTCGAGTAGTTTCCGAGATATGGCCGTTTGAAGTTTGACAGCTGTCATTGAAAATGTAGTTCTCCGTCATAGCTTTCATTTGAACTGAGAACGGAGAGTCTAGGTCGAGTAGTTTCCGAGATATGGCCGTTTGAAGTTTGACAGCTGTCATTGAAAATGTAGTTCTCCGTCATAGCTTTCATTTGAACCGAGAACGGAGAGTCTAGGTCGAGTAGTTTCCGAGATATGGCCGTTTGACACTAACTGTCATTTTTTGACATTAACTGTCATTTTCGAATAACTGTCATTTTAGACATGAGCTGTCATTTTTTACATGAGCTGTATAGATATGCTTTAGCTAAACGTTTATAGTCGTGTCGGTGTACATTCTGTAGCAGTAAAGGCCTGTCGGCGAAACGTCCCAACGTTTCGGACCATGAGTGTACCGTAAAATTCATAGGAGTACTATTTGGAATAAAATCCGCATGTCCAAATAGTTCACCTGGTCAGGCGAACTATTTGGAATATTTTTGTCCAATTTGTCCTCCTAGGCGGACAACTAGGAGGACAAATTGGAATAAGCGATAAAAATGATGAAAAATGATAAAAAAATTTTGAACGAGTAGGTAAGGACTTTCGATATCGTTGTACAAATTAGGAATTGTACGAACTGCCCAGGAACAAAAGTGACGTTACTAGGGATTGCAATCCCGCAAAGCGGGATCCCGCAGCTTTTATTGGTCTGCTGGATCCCGCACCTTCAAAGCGCGGATCCGCGGATCCCGCAAATGAAAAATTTGGCGTTAAAACTTTCGCGTAAATCGCGAGTAGCACGAGCGCGACGTTGCCGTTTCGCACAGACCACCGCGCCAGCGACTAGCAGACGGTTGGCGGGCTGTCCTGTCATCCGTACCCAATTACAAATGTGAAAGTGTGTTTATTTGTTTGTTTATTGGTCCTGCTTTCACGTCAAAACAGAGCGACGGATTGACGTGATTTTTTGCATGGAGATAGTTGGAGGGCTGGAGAGTAACATAGGCTACTTTTTATCCGGGTACCACGCGAGCGTAGCCGCGGGCAGCAGCTAGTTGTTTATAAATGGCACTGCGCTGCGCACGTCTTTCTGTAGGTGACGAATGTTTTCGTACTCACCGTCCGGCATTTTACGTAAGTACCTAAACTTTAATGTTTTTGATTTAGTTTTTTTCTGTGCTATTTTAAAAGCTGATTGTGCCGTAAATAGTAATATAATTAAAGTTGCGTGAAACATTATGGTGGTTTTTGTTTTTGTTAATATAATGTTTTTTGAATACAATAGGATATATTATAACGTTTATTTGACACACACAAGTTACAGTAAGTACATTGGGAAAAGCACAGCATAAAGTAGGTACCTAATGAATAAACAATTACACAAACAAAAATAACTAAAATCTAAAGAAAACTGTTAACAATAATGTGCGTGCGTACCTGCCTACTACTCTTTGTGGTGCCAAATAGGCCCAGTCTCAGTATAATGCTGGTTCCTGTTGCTTAATGTAAGAAACGTTCAATAAAAGTTGATTTTTTACTCAAAATCTGTTGTTTCAATTTGATTTTATACATAATTTCTAAGATGCGGGATCCCGCGGGATCCCGCGCGGGATTGACTAAACCCGCACTAATCCTGCGCGGGATTGAATGGGCTGCGGGATTGCAATCCCTAGACGTTACATTGAGTAAAATTAATCGATTAAATATTAATCGATTTTTCTTTTCTCAATAATTTTTACAAAAACATTGTTACTAATAATTTATATATTTTTCAAGTTATTCTCATAACTTTGTATAATGTCTAGTCTAGTACATAATTTTCAACTAAACCTTATTTTGAGTTTAACCATTTTTCACTGCCTATTTTTTATGTTCAGTCAGTTTGCTCAGCTCTTTTTGTAACAAGGTCGAAATAACTTACGGATCGTCAAAAGCAGGTGTCGCCGGTACCGTACGTACAACCTACGTGTTAAAAATATTAATTATTCAGCGACTAATGGCGATCAAGCGCATACCTGATGATACGCTGTTGGCATACTTACCGTTACTATGTAGCAAAAATGGATAATCAATTGATTATTATAAATTATTAATATAAATTATTATTATTATTAGCTTTGTCTTAATTCTAGGTTAGCCTAGTGTTTAAACTTATCTTATATTCATTAATCGATTCAAGTACAGAATGCTAAAGCAGAGTCTAACTACTAAAACGTTTCCTTTCGGGAAAGAGAACAAAGTTTCAAAACTAAGCCAATAAAATATTAATAATGTGTCTGTAGTTCACTTGACTACGCCCCTAAACTTTCAAAATATTTAATTGTTGAGATGATCTTATGTCTTGCTCTAAAAATATTTTTATAAAGCATAGGATATTATACTGGGCGAAATCTGGCAGCAAATCGTGATGACTCCATGATTTGTGTTGGAACAAATACTTTTTGGTTTGGAACTTTTTTATAAATTATTTTATTAGGTTAAGTGTGTAGGTACTTCTTGAAAATAAATAAAAGATCCTAGTTTAGTCATCTAGTACTAGGAAGCCGCGTGAGTGTAAGTTTAGTGACCTGGGCAACTTATAAAGCCCCTCCAGACTTTCGAGAGAAGGCTTGGCGAGAAGTCTCGCCGAGACTTCTCGAAGAACAAACAAGCTATCCACACTCTCAATTTTTCTCAGTCGTGATGTTTGAAATCCTTTGTCTCGGCCAAAAATACCGACACCGATCAGAGAACAGGCGAGCCCGAGAAAGAGAAGGCGAGAAGCTCCTCACACTCACGCTTCTCGGGTGTTCTCGGGGGTTTTCGCCGAGAGTCTGGAGGCCCTAATAAACTTACACACTGGTTAGGTAAACAATGCTCAAGATTCGCCGTCTCTATTTGACACTATCTAACAAAAAAGGATGGCAATAGTTTAAACCGTTTTCAATTTTAACAGAATTTTATAAGTAGAGGGTCTGTGTGTAAACTTAGCAGTAAAAATAACTCATGTAGAGTAAGAAATTAACAATGCACTACCTAAGGTCACATTATCATAAGGTATTCATGAGATGAGCGCCTTCACTCGTATATGGAATAGGACATTGGTACTGTTAGCCACAGAAACATAGTGAACACGAAAGTGCTTAATTGTACCAAATTATTATTGTTTTAAAATATTTTACTATTATTTGCTTTCTCTGATTATACTTAGAGAGCCTTGTTGGCCGAGGGGTATAGTACCTCGACTTTCGATCCGAAGGTCGTGGGTTCGAATCCTGGCCGTGCATCATTGGATTTTTCGTTTCGAAAAATTTATATGCGCATTAACACGAGCTCTAAACGGTGAAGGAAAACATCATGAGGAAACCCGCGGCTTAGTCAGCCCCACACGTATTGACCATGTCTTTCCTGTGGATATGGCCGGTTAAGCTGAGAGGATGGTGTAGGTGCTGGGCAAGCCTACTCCATCTCAAAATTGTCCCAGGCATTACAGTGTCCCGTTAAGTGTAGGCAAAGCTTGCCTCCTGACACTGTATAAATCATCTAGTAAAGATGTAAAGGCCTAAGTTTAGTTTATACTTAGTAACTGTCATAACATAATATAAGCGTTATTTAAAAAAAATGTAAGACCGTTATTGGCTGTAAAAACATAAACAAGTTGATTTATTATTATTATTACTGAGAGTTGTGGATTTTGTTTGATAAATAAATAAAGAAAATGATATAAAAATACTATGAATATGCAGCCATAGCTTTTGTAACGTAACAAACGTCTGAAACTAAATAACGCGATAAAAAAACCCATGTCCAAAATGTATTCCTAAATAAACTTACCTACTTTGTATTTTTTAAGACTTAAAATCTTAATTTTCTTATTCACCACAAAGCAAAAGATTGTTAAATAGAAACGATATATTCCCAACGACCCCACTGGCCCACCCCACCAGTGCAGCAGTGGGGTGGTCGTTGGGAAAAAAAATTCCCACCACTACGGTAAATTTACTTTGTCGGCGACTGTACTTCTTGATGTACAATGTGTCATGTGCCAAGATAAGGGCCACAAGGCAAAGGACAACGCCAATCGCCATGTAAACATACTATCAGACATCGTATGCATCTACATTATTTTTATGTAATACCCATCATATCCAACAGTTACTATGAACCAGAAGCGTTCTAGATCGCGCAAACGATGTTTTGCGGCTTGTTGCATTTATATACTTAAGTAAGTATACTACCAAAAACTAACATAATTTAATTATATTCTTATAAGTTTGTAAATAGACTTCATTCTAGATTTAAAGACCTAGGTACTTACCTAAGTTTGTTTTTAATGTTCTTTTGAACTAATGGCTTACTCTAGTGATGGAGTTTTTAGGCAGCCTGAAGGCCTCCGTCATGGCTTAACGACTTAAAAGCCACTAGCTCATACGTACATACATAAATGGCAATATCGTAACACTCCTCAGATAGTGCCAAATATGGACACTCATAATATATTTGACAGTACAATCTGTGCCAATTAACATGACCAAATATATAGGTAGCAAAACGTTTTGCGGCGCTATTCTGGCATCAAAACGATCCTGTCACGACACCAATACGGATTCGTAACACCGCATGCTAATTATGTTGTCAGAAACACGATGTACACTGTACGGTACACGATTGACAGTTCACATTGGAATTGGGACGCACATTTAAATTCTCGCAAGTGCTGATTGATAATCATTATTGTTTACTTTGGTTGAATTGGGTCAGTTGATGTTTAAGCTTTTAATTTTTTCATTTTGATGATTTACTTGATATTTTATTTTAATAATTAAAATCTCTTTAGTGTAGGTACGTACATCACAGTCGAGATAAATTATATTTTAGAATAATAGGTACGTAGACAGATTCAAAGTTTTAGAAGTAATCTAATGGTCTTGTACTTCAAAGATAGTGTAATCTTAGGAATTAGAAATATTTTGTGTTTACAAAACAATTTACGGAAAAACAAAGTCGTTTAATGACTTTGGAATTATACTCGTACTTTAGTTAGCCGGACAGCGGTAGGGTCAATAAAACTAGTTCCTTTTCTAAATCAGATTACGTCCTCACTAAGAAATAGAGTCGTCTCTTTCGTTTATTATTCCCCTTACCACCATCAGATGCATCCCGAGGTGTGAACCACGCCATCTATTGTCCACAGATGGTATCAGTAATTATAATTCCTTGCACTCGCTACATTGTGAGATGAATCCAGAATAGGGTCGGTTGGTTCTTGGAAGTTTTTTTTATTGAAAAATATGTCAAAGCCCGTAAACTATTCAACCTCGGACGAGGGACGAATGAACGATGTAATGTTGTTGAAATCGATTTATGCTCAGATGGTAGATGGTAGATGGACTAAAATTAAAGAAACGGATATTAAAGAATCTAAAAAAAGTTATAAATTAATTAGGTAGTTATGTGTCCATGTTCTTTTTATCAGCCATAGTGTAGTCCTCGTTGTCCTATTGAACTCTTAAACAGACTACTTTGTAAAACTGACGTTGGCATACATCAATCACGCCTCGTAAACTAATCCAACCCACTCTAAGCTCACAATGAACTATTGTTTAAAGTTTAAACTCCACTTTCCTCCGTGACCCATTTACAACGTCTTCGCGTATGGAGAATTAAAAAGTTATGGACTCCGTTTTGGGGTTAAATGAAAGGAAGTCCGTATTTCGGTTTTGACGTGATTCAGAATTTCAGATTATGTTTTCGGGATGTTTTTATTGCAATATCCGCGGATGCATTGCTTACATGCTTTGGTTTTGTTTGAAAGCAATGTCTGTTTACCGATGACTTTTATTATGTTTTTTCATTTTGATTGAACTTTTTGAAAGTGAGCAAAACTCTTTTTTTTCCCTTTTTTTATTAGGAACTTAGGGTCTTACTTATGAAAGTTGTTGGAAGTTGAACACTGGTTAAACAACGTCCTATCTTTGTTTGTGGATAGTGATGAATAGAGACAAAACGTTGTTTAACCAGTGTTCAATTTTAAACATTTTTCATAAGTAAGGGTAACCACTTATGAACATAATTTGGTTGTTTTTATTGTTGAGTACGTTCCTCCTATGTTAAATCTGTTATTGTTTTATTAAGCCCTCCTTAGCAACTTCAAATATAATCTTAGGCTTAGGGATAAATAGATAGATTAGCTTAATTAGGCTATTTTAGAGTTTCACATTCATTTTCTAAGTTCATAAATAAACTCAAAATATTTTTGATTTTCATTTTTAAAGGATTTTTAAATTGATCCAATTGGATCAATTTTGTCAAGTTTTGGGCCTGTACGGAATCGTATTAAAAGCTGAATGTGGAAGGAAATACGTACATTTCCTTTGCTAGTTTTATCACTGCATTAATGTTACACAACGTATGCGGTTACATAGCGTATTCCTTTCCTGTGATGTGGCTTTACATACAGGGTGCTCGGATTTTATTAGTCACACGTATAAAAAGCCTATAACTTTATAACTACCTGCTAACTCGCAAAGACTTCAGTTATCCTATGATGCTGCCCAGCATGCAACTGCGTCGTAATATCGGGAAGCAAATAAACTCAATAATCATAGTAATTATCCCATTGATAATCTAATATACGTACCTAAGCCTATGACTGTTTGGTGTTCAGACTAAGAAATGTGCAGAGTTCCAAAACATGCAAACATATTTTGTCTTATTGCGGGAATTGAGCTGACAATTGTTGCGTCTTATTATTATTCTTCTCTATCTCATGTAGATATAGTGTAAGTACCTATATTTAAAGCTTTTCTACATAAAACTTTTATGTGGAGAAGAAACTTTTTTGTGGCTGCATAATAAAAAAAACAGTAACTAGGTACCTACCTATTATAAATAGATAACAGTTATCCCCCTTACTTATGAAAGATGTTTAAAGTTGAACACTGGTTGAACAACGTCCTGTCTGTGTTTGTCACTATCCACAAATAAAGACAGGACGTTGTTTAAACTGTGTTTCACTATAAACATCTTTCATAAGTAAGGCCCTTGACTTGCAAACTGCCATTTAAGTTTTACATGATTCTTATCAACATAATATTCTGTAGGTGGAAATTTGAAATTCAATAACTAATATGTTCCTGAAATCTCAAATCGAAGGTTTTATGCTATACTTTATGATATGAATGCTATATGAACAGCCTGTATGTCTGTGGAATTGATAGAAACTATTCCACCATCTGTATCTCAGTTCGTTTGACTATCCCTCAGATGTTTATTTTCGGTTTGGAAATGACTTTTTATGCGGATGTAAGTAATGACTTTTATTAGTTTTATTTGAGAGAGATGTGGCGCCAGATTTTTGGATGATAAGATTATCTAAATTTATAATGGTGAAGGAAAACATCGTAAGGAGCAGCGAGAGGCTTGTAACCACGTATGCAGGGCTATCCCAACGACCCCACTGAATTAAGTGGTGGGATTGTTGGGAAAAAAAACCCAACGATCCTGGTGGGGTAGGCCAGTGGGGTAATTTGGAACGAATCCTAACTGCTTGCTTATTGTGGGCATGTACCAAATTTAATGTCTGGACGTGCCTCTGACTACCCCCTTAGACACC
The DNA here is from genome assembly GCA_958496255.1 of Camptogramma bilineatum. Taxonomy (NCBI): domain Eukaryota; kingdom Metazoa; phylum Arthropoda; class Insecta; order Lepidoptera; family Geometridae; genus Camptogramma; species Camptogramma bilineatum. The sequence continues at coordinate 10,689,282 of OY292468.1, read as the reverse complement.
GTCACGTCAACAAACTAAAAAGCCTGGAGATTTGAGTGTGCTACCGTCTACCGTGCCTGGGGATACAGTCTTGAACCTGTTTAATTAATTAAATACTCAAAGAAGTTTGCTTTAGGTTTTTTGCAAGTTGATTTTTTATGCAAGTCTTAAAATTTGATAGGATCATCTTTTAAGTACCTACTTAGAACAATGGATCTCTTTAACCCAGTGATTATAATATTAAATGCAGATTAAGGATCCAAAGTCACCTTCTCAAAGACGGAGAGCATTATGCACCTTATGACATCATGCTGTATATAAAGCGGAAGAGTTTGTTGTTTAAACGCGCTAATCTCAGGAACTACCAGTCGGATTTGGAAAATTATTTCTGCCTGTGATAGCTAAACTCTTGAGGAAGGTTAAGGTTACTTTTCATCATCATCATCACCATAAACCATCACTATAGCGGCAATATCGCGAGGGCGCTGCTAGTCGGTATAATAAGTAAGAAGTTAGGCCAACATTGGTGATGGAGTTCTTAGGCCATCAGAAGGCCTTCGTTATTGGCTCAATGACATGAACCGACAGTGTAACGTGCCCTCGAAGCTCAGCGCCCAGCGTAGCTAAAATGGTCGCTAATGCAGATTCACAAATGATTTGCGTCGAGATTCTCGTATTAGAAATCACAAAGTTGACAATTCCGTACCGGCAATATCATCTTATTGTTTGACAGTTTTGTGGAGAATCGTAAAATACTAGTAGTTCGCCCCGAACTGAGATCTCGCGCACCGTAGATGGCTTACATTTGGACTTTCTTCTGACTACCCCTATAATTTCAAGTGCTACTACTGCTGAGTATGCCTATTGTGCTAGCTCTTCATGGTAAAAAATACTAGCATGCATGCAATACAATAATGTCGTGTCTAATTTTTCATTTAGGTACTTATTTCATATTTATGAATTCTCGTCGTATTTCTAAAGTATACGTCCTAGAATGAAAATAATAACTATTTTGGAATGTACAAATTAAGACCTTTCATTTGACACCCCACTCAATATATTTGTTTATTTAACTTTTTTTACCCCAATTATTTTCATTCTTTATCAAAAATTTTTTTATCATGAAAATAAATCAAGTAGCATCTAAAATCATTGCAAACCAAACCGCAACGATGCCACTCTCTTTTTAAGACCGACCAGTCAATGAGCTACGAAGACATCGAAACTCTATGAAACGGGAGCTCTTGCAGCTCTGGTTTCGTAGTTTTTGTTCTTTGGTCGTATTTCAAAAACTATACATCCTAGATTAAAAATAAAAACCATTTTGGAATGTACAAAATTAGCCCTTTCGTATGACACCCCACTCAATATATTTGGGTAACTTTGAAAAAAATTTACCCCCTTGGGAACCCCATATCTTTACAACCCCTTCATCGATTACGCTCATACGCTCCACAGCAAATTTCCATAGCACTACCTATTGACCTATCAAGTTTCATACAGATTGGATTAGCGGTTCGATAGTTATGCGAGAACATAAAAATGAAACATACAAACATACAAACATACAAACATACAAACATACAAACATACAAAGCAAAATCGCCTAACTTGCCACTAAGATCTTCGCTCGCTTCGCTCGCTCGATCGAAAATGGCCACCTATGAATTGGAATTGCACTAAGTGTCAATCAAATATTATTTATGTTTAATAATGATAATAAAACATACTAAATACTTACTTAAAAACCAAATACTTATTTACAGAGTATTAGTAGTAATAATACGATGCAATATTAAATGAAAACCAACCGGGTTATTATTTTTTCGTGTGGCAATTTAAGGCCTAGCATGTGATTCTGCTGTGAATTGAATTGCGTACAATTCAGCTAACATTTGACGGTAATTAAAGATGAAATGCTTTAGCAATATCAATACAAATCATCCGTGAATCATATTATTGTGAATCTGCATTAGCGACCATTTTAGCTCTGCTGATCACGTCAGACATGCAATAGCAATGCGACAGCGATCGCTATGCGAATGGTCGAAAAATATCACTAAGGAAGTCAATCGCACGTCTATTGCTCGCCTGTTGCAAAACGCAACGCACTTGGGCCGTAGTGCATTTTGCGACCGTAATACGTATTTTAGTGATATTTTTCGACCGGTCGCGGAGTGATTGCTGTCGCATTGCAAACCTCGCACACTTGCCCGCGTCAAATCGTCCGATTCGTTCGAATCTGGCCGGTGCGAGGTTTCATACCATTTAATTTAATTAAATAATTCTAAAATTCATTGCAATCGATTCTTTCGGCGCGTTCTGCTCCGCTATATTATGTGGGAGTAATTTCTTGTGTCTACTAATACACTATTATTAATTATTTATTAAGATATCTCAGAAGTCTGGCTAATTAAACCATCTAAATAAATAGGATTCAAACAAGATTTAAACAACCACACGAGTTTAATTTACCGCAAAGCGGTTGTTGTGCCTCACTATGTAGGAGTAACAAATCAGTGCAATTTCTTTATTAAGATTTGTATGACATTTCTGTTTTGGAATTCGGCCGTGGCGAACTCGTAGGTTTTAACTACTTATATATCTGACTCTAAAATACACAAGACACAACTCGTAGGTATATAATTTAGTACTTACCTAGGTACCTAGTTTAGCCACTTGTCACGTCTCCCAGTAGGGATAGTGCACAAAAGGAAGAAAAAGAAACGAAAGTATAAAAGAAAGAAGATAAGAAGGGTAGAGGGTCGAGCCTGGTCAAATTTTACAATTAACGGATTTTTATCGAAAAGAACCGCACACTCCTGGATTGCAATCCCGTCCGCCAGCCGTCAGAACGTGTGCAGCCGGGAAGCTGGTCTAGTCCAGCAGGAAGAGCGCTGACGAAGTCCAAGATCAGACTTTCAGTTCAGCCTGAGTTACAATCTAAGTTATTCTAGGTACTTTCTAAGTCTGGATCTGGTTTCCGAATCGTAGTCTGGTACTTGTTCCTGGAACCGCCAAAACCCGAGCACAACAGTTACAGAAGGGGGTTTAGGGAAAGCCCAAATTTTTATAATTTATTTCGAATGCATTTATTTCGCTGTAAGACTTAATTTATGAGCATGGTAAAAATATAGTTAGGTAATATAGGTACTGTTGTTCTATAAAAATATAATGTAAAGACTATGTAGGTACCTGTTTTACCTTGGACTTATTTCAATGCATCCGTTCCCTCTCCTGAATCAAGGACGAACAATCTGCTATATTTCATACATACTGACCTATTTCTCTAAGGTTTTTATAAAACAAACATTTTACTTGTGCACTGAGTGATGCGCTTTATCGATAAAGTGTTTATCGAATGTCAAACGTTTCATAATTCGGAAAAACATGGTATGGAATAGTAAACATTTGAATTTAGAACAAACAGAACTAGTTAAGTTAAAAAAAAAATAACGAAGAGTCAAAATAATATATACCTATCAAAGATAATATTTTTTTTACAAACCAGCACTTATCGCAAACTGAATTAAAATAACATGTATCACGGCGCACCGAGTAGCAAGTAGGCAGAAAGACAGAAATAACGTCGATAAATTATAGAGAGCCGTGAAAACTTCAGCAGGCCATTGCATAAATAACCAACGGTCAGATCGCGAATTAAATAGACAAGTATTTGTATTTGAGTCCAATGCCTCTGTTATAATATTTCAAAAGAAAACAAATGTGCGTAAGATATTTTTGGTATAAAATTATTCACTCAAGTTGAGAGCAAGCATCAGACAGTTTCATAATTCCTGAACGATTTGTCTTGTAAATATTTAGTACCCAACAGTTATCTACAAAATGTTGACACTGTGTCTTGACTTTTGAGAACTGTAAAGGTACCTACAATAATACCCAAACTTAATATTTCGAAATAGATTTTACACAACAACACTTAAAACTAAATACTGTTTGAAAATCTTTCAGCGTCTCTACAAAACGTCATCAATAATATTTTAATATTTTTAACACGTTAAGGGCTACCGAGGCACCGACGCACATGGTATACTGATGACGTACTGCAAATGATGTAAAAATGATATACGAGTACCTAATAGTGCATAGGTTTGGCAATGATCATGTTATTCCTACCTACCTACACTAGATATAAAATAAAAGATTATGAAAAACACAAAATGATTGTTATAAAGTAAGATATTAGTTACATCAATATGCTTCTTTACCTACCTACATTCTTTATTAATGAATATGAAATTGCTTGTAAACAAGATAATTTTAATTTTCTTGCAAATTAACGTTTTGTTCTTGTGATTTTGATAGAGTACTTCGAAACTTTAGGTTTATGAATAGAATATAACTGGATACTCTGTCTCAGGGTGACAGACAGTATACAATGCCAAGAAACCGTTTTATATGCTTTCAGTTCACCCGAGCCAAAAGATTACCATCAGATTTTGATGTCCTCACATTGATAACATAATAATGAGTAAATATGTTGTTTTATTTTTTTAATACTATGTTTTTTGTAACAATTATATTTATATTGAAAAAAAAAAACTAGAAAGTCATTAATCACGCCTCTAGATTCACAATAGGCTTATTTTACGACATTTCCACATTGCATGATTTAGTATTCACAATACGCAAAATAACCTGAAACATGGGGCTTCGTCTGTGGCGCAATTCAATGCACGTCTAGATTGGGTAGCTACTGCCCAAGCGCTCAATTGAATAACGATTTTCTGCGCGGGCGCAACTCGCTGGAGATGGACATGATATGAGTAGGCTTGTGCTGGTTGTCGATGAATTGTCTGCTTGACAGATCGCACAACTAGAATAATCTGATTCAAAAACTTGAGCTGTATGTGCGAGACGTTCTTGGTTCTTTTGTAACTTTTATGACAGTGATTTCGTTTTGTCCTGGTCAAAAGATTGTAAGATCGCACGACTTTACTCTGAATTAGAGAATTAACGACACTACAATTATTTAACTAGTGTCAGTGGTGGTAGTCCTGTGTATCTTATCTAAATAGGTATACCTACAATAAAATGCTGGCGGACCTCCTTAAGCACAGACATTCTGTCAGGCTTTGAAACACTCAAAACCCTTAGAATATGCCAACGAGGATAGTCAGAGGCACGTCCATTAACATTTTGTCAACATTTTGCAGTATCTGAAGAGCGTAAAGAGTAAAGAATATAAATGTTTTGTGTTTGTCTAAGAATTTTTTCAATTTATTTTACTTTAATTTTATTCCCAACATTGTCCCATCCCTATCAAATCTCAGTCATCTTATCGATGGTTTACAAATTGCTACATCGTTATAGGCCCAATCTTGTAGAGGAGGGAGCGGTTACATTGAGCTCATGGCCACAGATTATCCAGTGGGAGATGTTGAGATTGCAAAGGCAGGTGCTTGTCTGATCTAGCAACGATTAGGTTCCTACTACGTCTGACCTGCATGCGTGTATTGGTGCATAAGAACGTATCTATTCATCCGTGTATCATCATATCTTGTAACTCTGTTGTATTTCTTCACTAGAATTATTCAAATGATTCAAGTCTTACAAGTACGACTGCTTGCGTCGCGAAGGAACTGACCAAAAAATTGGATGATTCGACTTTAACATAATATTTACAAGAATTACTAGGTACTTTAGATTAAATATTATACATTTTATGACAGAAAATTTTAGTAGGAAGTAACACTGCAGCCCCTTGATTGTCTATCTTTGATAGCGAACAAAATCGGTCTCAAACTCTCAAATAATAATAAGACAGTTCAATGACCACAAGGTGACCACGCCAGTAGCTCTATCACTCTAATCTCAACGCGACCGAACGATAGTTTTGACAGTTTGAGACCAATTTGAGGTCAGAGACAAGTTGACAATCAGCCTGCCGATCTTCAGAGTCATTCTGTAGACTCACTGCGAATTCACTCAAGTGACCGAGCTCGCTAAATACACAAGAATGTATTGTGAGATTCAAACGAATCGGAAATTTGAAATTTCACAGCGGATTCATTCTTCGACGTTCAAACTGAGTTTACAGAATGACTCTGCTGACTTGATATCTACCGTCTTTGAGATTATAGTCGCGAGTTTATGAAATCTCAACCACAACAATTCTTTGTTGCATTCACATTGGTAAGTAACGGTGAAAGTAAAGTTGATTTATTATTCTGTTTTTTTCTTCTGTGGCATAGGGGAGATGACTATTAATCCACGGTCAATATTCGATAGTTTATTAACAATTTAACTAAATGCGGAAGTAATGTGCTTCTATAGAATACTGAATAGGCCTTAAATGGGCATAAATCTTTTGTGCTTTATAGCGTTTTTGAGTAAATGTGGGAATTTTGGTATTATGAGGGCGTTGTGAATTCGTAAATTCTTGAATTTGATTTTTATATTTTATATATAATTTTACCTGATTATAAATAAAATTACAAAGAAAATAGTGCCACATTTTAAGTACCGGTAATTATTTCACCGGCTTATGCCAGTAAAAAAATATATTAAACAATTTTTTCCCTGAAAAATAATTTCATTTAGATGATTCATGCGTCGTGAGTTTTGAGAAGAGTTTACCTTTCCCTCTAATTATAAAGTTCGTCCATTAAACCCGGGTAATGTAAACATCACAAACAGCACTGGTTTCTGTCTATCGGCGCGCTCTGCGAAACTTAGAGTTAATATACCGCTTGTTTAGTAATAGAGGTGACCGTTAAGGTATGTATTTTCGTATGAGCTTGTGGCCAACTTTGCCCTCTGATTGTCTATGTGGCTAACTCTTGTGACTCTGTAAGGTTGTCTGGAAGAAATCGCTCAAACTGCCCATTGTTCTTCGCTCCCTATGTTCTGTGTGTCTGTAATTTGTTTTTAATGTTCATGTGGTGTACAATAAAATGTTAATCTATATATCTATCTCTGCCCCTGATTGTCAATCTTTGATAGCAACCAAAATCAGTCTCAAACTAAACTCAAACAAGTAGCTCTGTAACTCTCAACGAGACCGAACTCGATAAGAGAAACCTACGCGATCGTTTTGACAGTTTGAGACCAATTTGAGATTTGAGACAAGTTAGACAATCAGCCCACTGGTGACAGAGTTTTTAGGACTCCGTCATGGCCTTAACGACTTAAAAGACGTGACCGACATTAACGTGCCCTCTGAAGCACGAAAGTGCTCAGCAGTTAGTGACACTTGCTTAACTGCAACGATCTATCTAGAACGTCTAAGCAAGCTACGCCACGAGCGGTTCGGTGTGACCATTTTAGGCAAAGCTACTTACGATTAAAGCTTATCGCAAAAATCCTATCTTACTAATATTATGATTGTGAAAGTTGTATGGATACCTGGATGAGTAGATGTATGGATGTTTGTTACTCTGTCATTCAAAAAATAATAAACGGATTTTAATAAAACTTGGAATATACATAGTTTATGACCTGAAATAAGACATATGCTACTTTTTATCCGGGTACCACGAGAGCGGAGCTGCGGGCAGAAGCAAGTAAGAAATAAACTCCTTTGTCAAAGTCAGGCATTTATTAACACATTTCATGCCTCAGCTCTGCTGTGCTCTATTTATTGAACGAAAGAACAGAACCATACCCTTACCTAACAGTAAAAATCGTAAGTGCTTTTTTAACGACCATGGTGCTTCTATTTCAGGGCCAAAACAGAACAACTATCCATAGGTACATAGGTACTATATATGTAGAAGGGTTCAAGTGTGCTACATTTTATTGGACTAATGCATCTGATGGTTCTTTTGAGTGTTTCAAGTTCAAGTGATAGTAGTATAGTAGAGACGCAATTGATTTTACATATAAAAACTACAGCCCCTTGATTGTTTATCTTTGATAGCAACCGAAATCGGTCTCAAACTCTGAAATATGACAATTCAGTGACCACGCAAATAGCTCTGTCACTTTTATCTCAACGATACCGAACGCGAGAAAAGACGTACGCAATCGTATTGACAGTTTGAGACCAATTTGAGGTTTGAGATAAGTTAGACAATCAGCCCGTTGGTGTCTTATGGTTGGGTCACAAATGATTTCAATACCTATAGGTATTTTTATATCGACAGATCGCTGACCAAAAACCGTTTGCTTTAGTGAACCACGTAGTTAATTCTAAGGTTTATTTAAAAAAAAAAACTTCTAGTTAATACATTACATCCTATTCAAATCTAGGTAAAAGAATTACGGATTTTTAAATATGCCTAGGATAGTCAGAGGCAATTACAAATACTTTGAATGTGTCCACAAACAAGAAATAAGCATTTCATGTCATGAATGGAACTCCTTGTTTCCTGAAAACTATAATCTAGGTGCCTTCAAGGCTAGAGTGAATAGATTTCTTATAGATCGATGTGATCCATTCTTGGCCACACCGTCGTTTAAAAGCGAGTTGGTGGCCAAACATAGTTCTATAAAAAAAAATGTCGTTGCTTCTAAAATGCTAGGTTTATTGAAAACTGTTTCATCAGAAATACGGTTCTTAGGTACAGAGCGTTCAGGGCGTCAATTCTGGTACCGAACTTTTTATCAACCTCAACCAAAACCTCAACTAAAGCGACTGTTTCCATGACTACTAATAACAAACGACTCAGTTGTGGTGAGGTTTTAGCTAAGGTTTGAACTTTGGCAGAACAAATTTTTGAAAAGCTATTCTACTATTTCACCAAATGGCTGACATTTAAGAGATCGAACCAAAACGCAGCGGTTGTCATCTAGTAGAATTGCCCAGCAGTTTCATTGAAATAAACCAAAGTTAAGCCGATGTATTCCTAGCAAGGGTGCGTTACCTGTTCATCTATAAATAGTCGCCGTACTCCTTACCACTCGTACCCATAAGTCGGGTTGAACATCGGAGACAATTTCGTGTCATTTCTTATGTACGGCAATAGAACTTGGGCTCATAAAATAGCACATACTACAACCATGTTATTCATGTTCAGATAGCTGCTAAATCCCTTTTAATTGACATAATGGATGAAAAGAAAAAACCTCTATAGCCTTCTCTGGTGGGACGAATTGGACTCGTTCGCTAAGATAGGTTCACAATCGCACTGGACCGTGAAAAAAGGAGGGATAAGGAGGATTTTGGCCTGCAGTGGGATGATACAGGCTGCAAATAAATAAATAATATTTTACAAAATATCTTCAAAATCGCCAAAGACAGGTAAGTCAGTAGAGATTTGGGAGGGGGGGGGGGCGGGGTACCATTGCCTAGCAGCAGGACACAATAGGTTAACAAAAAATCTTAAACAACCATCACGTATCGGTAACCGTTCGCAGCATGGCAACCCGCGCGAGGTGCGCGCAGGAAGTATAGAGCACGTGCGCATGCGCCGCCGCTTCCTCGCACAGGATGTTTGAAAACGAACGTGGATGCGAAACGTTAGATCGCTTGCGATTGCAATGTTGCCATTTATAAAAGTTTAAAAGTTTAACGTGTATGAGTGAAAAAGTTCAACGTCTTAAAAGTATATAATACCTTTATAAATAGGTACACTATACCTAATACCTATCATCAACAAAAATATAAATACGAGAATACTCACGTAAAATCACTTACGTCGATTTAGATACCGACAATGTATCGATTCGAGAATCTTTATCTGGGCAAGAAAGAGTAGGTATAAATTTGTTTCTACTTGATGTTCTATTTTAATAAATCTCAGTTGCAAAAATCTAACCGCAATCAACCCAAACTGACCAGCCCAATCGTTCAATTTTTATCTCATTAATACAAATAAAACCACAGACCATCACTTGTCTCTTTGCGGTCAGTTCAATTGTTTATTGTCTCGGCTAATGCGGCTCAGTGTAAATAAACGATTCGCTAATTGTAAACTGTTCTTGAATACACGTCAAAATAATGTACAGTCACGATAAAAGTGGAGACAAGTTTTTATTAATTTATAAACAAAAACCCGACTGCGAAAAATTTTTTTTCGCAACATTAACTTACGGTACTGTGAGTAATATGAAAATAAATGTAAAAAATTAAATGCTCCTCATTAATTTGATTGAACTTTAAAGGCTTGGACACTCCCGCAATTAAGGCAAATCTAACTACACTTCATATTGTTAAAATTCTTCAGGCCGTTTATGCAGAAAAGTTCACCAAAGATATAGTTATACCTAATACATAAACCCACTCGTAATATAATCATCCTATAAATGAAAAATATTATAGCCTTCTTAATAATAATAATCATAATCATAATATATTTATTGCGAATCAAAGGTTAAATAAATTTAATTATTAATCTTTATTACGAGAATTTATTTTGTGAAATGTTTTTTGCAAATAAAAATAATACTTATCTGTTTATGATATTTATAGATTATTTCTTTTGTACAACTCTACCTAACACAAAAATTTCTGCGATCAAAATATACCATTGGATTATCAGGATTAGTACATTTAATTTTACTAATGTTTCGGAAAAAATATGTTACCGACTGTACAATTCTCGTGATTGGTTCGTAATTAAATCTGTTTATTTCTCTGCAACTTGCTCCTTCCATTATTTCTCGGGAATCGATTAGTCAAAAGTTAGCTCCGTTTTCAAAATTGTTTTCTTTTAAATCACGCACCAGTAACTCAAGCAAATATTTTGAGTAATCTTTGTTACTAATTGAAAATACTCGATAAGTTACAAAATTTTAGTTAGCGAATTTGTTTTTATTTTTCAAATGTGATTTAATTATAATGATGTGCGTGGTTCCCATTTTCGATGTTTTTGGCATCATGTCAAAATTACATGTCACTTTGACGTTTCACACACTTTGTGAAATTAGGTCGTTGTTTTTAAAGGTCAATGACCAGAAACTATTTACTTCGCGTGATTTTAAAAAGCGTGAAAAACTAGAATTAAGAATTTATTATAATTTTACTTATACAAAAAATTGAAGACAGACATTCAATTTGAAAACCAAATTTTAGAAGATTAGGTACCAAATTTTTACTGATCTAACCCGGCAGTGAGTTAAATGATAATCTTAATGATATAATTATAAACACCCTGTGTCTACTCATAAAGGTTCTGTTTACTAATATTCGTGTAAAAAACCACGACATCTGGCGTTGGGGCTGCGTTATGTAATTATTTGTTTAAAAACGCATCTCAACGAACTAAGACAATCACCAGTATTGTTTTATTTTATACTTAGTTCTATTAATACGATTTTATTAGTTTAGATTGACGTTTGAATAATATAACATATATTTCGGTGCCACTGAAAACCAGCGCTCTAACAGCCATGGTGCTGCTGGAGCAAATGCTGATGGGTAGCCTTGTTTTCTTGTCACTTTATTGTAACATTTCTGATTTGTGTTTTGTATGTAGGTATCGTGGTGGTGAAAATAAAACTTTTTTCTACTGAAAAATTACTTAGATCCTTACCCAGTTTATACTAGACTCATAGGCTTTCTGTGGCTCAAATTGCTTTGTAATAAATCTTTTGTTATCTGTGACAATCGTAGCACTGCCTCTCTCATCATGACAGAAATAAAGTAGTAGATTCTGAAAGATATTTTTTTAAAATTTATTATCAAAATCATGAGAACAAAATGCAGTATAATAATCGGGTCTATCGGGTCCTAAGAAATAAAGAGCAGAATTTAAAAAAGTTACTTTTAAGACTTCACATAAGTACCTAAGTAGTACGTTTAGAACACTCGGAGGGTTAATTTTTTAAAGGTGCTAGTTCGTTAACTCTGTCAAACGAAAGGAGTATTTAATCCTGACTAAAATATCGTCACGCCCTTCAACATCACAATAAATAAATTAACCCAAACACATTGACGACAGTTCTAAATATAAAACAAACCCAACAATAAAAAAGTAATCTAACCTTAAAATTGTTTGTATCCATTTTTAAATATGGTAACCCTCGACATGATACAAGGCACGTGTTATATTCTCCAATGAAAACTAACATAAAACAGAACTTAACTAAAAATCTAGCTAAGCCCTTTTATATGAAACTCTGCTATTTAGTTTTATGACATGTCGTAAAATTTTAACTGTTTATGTGTGGTGGTATCGGAAAATAACTTAAGTCAAATCTAAGAATAGTATAGGTAATATTAAAATAACTAATGGTAAACTATAATGCATAAACAATCGAAAACTATGAAATTTATGATCCTATTTGATATTATAACACAGTTTTGTGTATAATACAATACAACATGACAATGTTTATCTTTATTTATATTGAATAGATTTTTTTATATAATCTCTTATTTTTATAGTATCTCTATCTTATATTTAATTAAAAAGAAGCAAGATCTTCTACATACAACTGATATAATAAAAATATAGGTAGGTAGGTACCTACTCGAAGATATACGTACCTTTATAATAAACTTTCATGGACCGAACAGAACAGTAAATCAAAAGCTACCTAACTTTATACGCTTGTTTATTTTAATGTTTAATTTTATACCGTGGCAACGACCGACATGCAGCAAGTGAAATTATTTTTAAAATCACACGACAGAATGCATTTACTTCTTGTTCAATCGACGTTGAGTCACTTTTAATTTACGAAAGTGACGTAAGTCTAATTGGCTTTGAAAATACTGGCAACATTGAAAGACATTGAAAATTGGAGGTGAAAACTGAATCGATCAATGCACTGGTGCTAACTATAAATGTGAAAGCAATTGAAGAAACTGAAGTTTAGAAGGTTCAGACGCCTGCGAGGTAATAATGAGTTGCACTATATGACGTCTCTTTTCATAGAAATGAGAGTGAAAAGAAAAAAACATTAATATGATTCATAAAAAGATTAGCCTCCCTGCACTAAGATGTGGGAGGTAGGTACATTCCGTATTTCTTAAACCATTGGTAGAGTAATAGTACATGAATCTGTACATAATATTACTTAGAATACTTTAAAATGAAACAGGAGCTAGTTTTAACACTGTCACAATTATCTGTAAAAAAAATACTAAGTAAACTTTCTCGTCTAAGAAAAGCTTTTCAACATTATATTTACCTACCTATATCTAATACAGAAGAATGTACAATTGTACATGCACAAATTGCACAATCCATGTTCCTTTTTCAAATTCCTTCGCAGAATGTTGCCAGTCAAATAAAACTATTTAGAATAAAAATAGGTTAAAACAAAATTAACTTTGCATTGCTCCATTGTTCCAGATACTAATGGATCGGAATAAGAGTTGAGATTCCTGGGGAAACATGAGCTTGGCCGCCATTGCATTTTGGCGCGAAATGCCGATCGCTGTCACTGTCATTCTCTTGGCAGCGGCATGCGTCGTTTCAGCCAGAGACATTTTTTTAGGTGAGTAATATTTTTTTATCAATTACTTAGGCATCAAGTATTTCGAAAATGTGGACTGAGAATTCTTTAGGCATTATGTCGCTAAAGTCTTGGATTTAAACGGCATAGGTACCTACAGAAAGGGAAATTGAGGAGGAGGTGAGGCGATAGTCAGTGAATCAGAGAAAAGTGAGGCAGAGGATCACGAGAAAGGTATGATTTCATGTGTGTAGGTAAAGCGATTACGTGGCCGTTTACCAATAGGTACTTAAGATGAGCCATCGAGTGAAAGAATCATCGTCTGCAAAATGTTACGCGGTTGGAAGATCATCCATTCATTCCAGAGACAAACCTGAAGCTGACCACGATCCTTAGAAATGAGGTAGTAGTAGGAAATGTTTGAGCTTGTACTTATATTTCAACAGAAATTGGCAACTAGGTATATACTGGCAGGAGATTTCAAATTGCCAAGTCTGGTTACCAAGCTAAATAAGTACTACCATAATGTTGAATAAAAACTAAATTATTACGAGAAACGCCCAACACAAGAACATATTCATAATTTCAAAGCATCCGAAGTTTCACTTATTTCTTGGATTTTTAGCGGATTCCATTTACTTGTGTTGAAAATTTTATGATTTCCGATTCAAAAATTTTTAAAATTGGACAATGATTCAGAATAATTATGTCATTTTTTGCTTAAAACTCAAGGATTATCCTGCTGCTAATAAGTAGGCACTAATAAAAATAATTATTAAGTAAGTATTTTAAGTTTTATACTCTGTAAAGTTGTTTATTTTATTCCTTCAAAACTAAAGCTTTGAAATCGAAACTCAAGACAATAGGCTCAAGATGTTTTAAGAATTTATATGGCCTTTTTAAGAGATTCGTATTCTAAGCATCCGTATTAGCCAAAAACGGCTAAATTTAAAATTGTAATCGGTACGTGACACATGTAAATTCGATGTTGTGATTTATTTATTGTTGTCAGACCAAAAGTGCTTGTCTTTGTTATATTGTTTGGTTTACGATTGTACATCATATTATTTTAACGATTAATTTTTAATATGATACAACTTCAAATTATTGAAGTTGCCTTATCTATGTTTATTGTGTTTTAGCTCTTTAAATACATTTATCATTTTTGCATTCTAAGTAATAATATTTTTATGATCACCATATTGCTCCTAGATTTTAGATTGCTAACACAACTACTACTCCGTTTCATTTTAAAATCAGAATACCGGATGACAATTACATAACGTATCTCCATTTTTGGCAATCGGAAACGTTTTCTTTAATTCCATATTCATGTCTCGTTCGTTTTGTACAATTGTCGAACTGGTAAGCTGTTATAGGCATTTACGAGTGTGTACCATCATTATGTGACCACCCAGGGTGGTATCCGTTGACGGGTCGTATATGCGCAATTGAACTTATTAACAGTCGATACATCGTGGACAGTCAACATCAAAAGTACTACAATCAATATCTAAAGCACTACAATCAATATCTAATGTCTATTAAGCTAGCCTAAACGCTTTTGTTGTATGCGTTATGCGCTTAGGCTAGCTAAATACATTTAGGAATCGTTTCTTACTAGCGTTTATGAATTAAATATTTTAGAGGTGAAAATGGGGATAAAGAAATGGGGGTAAAAGGTACCGCGTATTGTTTAAGATATAGAACAAAATATATAAATTTTAGAGTCAATAAAAAAAAAAGAATTACAAAAATAGACTTTCCCCAATTTATTTATGGTCGATTTTTGGTTTCACATTATTAAGAGCATTTAATGAATGGAATGCACATTTTCTAGTAGGTACATTTTCATAAAAAATCGATGATAGTTTAAAATTACACGTTAACAAAATACACTAAAGTTCATGTCTCAACAAATCCTCGGTTCTTAAATCAATCAGTTATTGTTGTATTCAACGAAATGTTATCAAAAGTGCTTTATCAAAATAACTGCCCACTACATCAGGCAGGTAAAACGATAGATATATAAATCTCCTTATCGACCACTATTAAGATGTTTGTTTAGGATTTCAATGGACGCGTGTTTCCTAGAAAGGAATTACTGACTTTCGTTGTTGAAATTTGTTTTTACGAAAAGCAGGAAAATAATGATGATTATGATAATAAAAGTAAATAATAGATGTGCCAAAGAAGAAACAAACTTGAACAATAAAAACGTTAAAATTGCTATATTTGAAAATTCAAAAGCTAAATGGACACGTTTGAAAACGGACACTGAAAAAAATCTGAACCTAATATTTGTCCCAAGGAGAACATTCAAATTATGAAGGGTATTTTACACCACCATTAAAATAAATCCATCACATCCCTTCAAAATTAACCAAATTACCATCATAATCAAAGTTAAGTACCAGGGCAGTAGAAGCACCGAGGATATTGAATTTAATCATTCATAACAGCCAATTTAAGTTGACCTCTCCTTTATTTTCAGCACGCGTTCTCAGTACTTATACAGAATAGTAGGAACAAAACGAGGGTTCACAATTGTCTGGTCATTAAAATGAAGCATCCGGTGCATCTAATGAGCACCAAATGAGCGGGTTGGGACAATCGATTTGTCCCCGTGACGCTGTTATACTATCCGGTGTGATTTTTATTTCTGTACTAAATTATGATTAGAACTTGTCAGTTCGTTATTTTGTAATGATGATGGCTTACACAAATTGGATGCTACTTCATAGTCTCTACTTACATTGATTTCTATTTTGAGTTTAGTTTCGATATTGATTTTACGTCATATAAAAGCATAGGTAAAATTTATATTTGACTAACTCAAAAAGATGCTTATAAATTCATATTAGAATAAAACAAATATTCAAGTAAGCACCCAACAATCCATATTTTCAGATAAAAAATCCCACGAAAGATTACAATCTTAATATTCACTCTGAATATCAAGCAGGTCGCAGGCGTAGGATGCGTCGGTGCCTTTAGCCACAGAATACGCGGCGCAATGGGCAATATGCGTCTGATTCAAAAGCGGGTTAAACGTATTTTTCTATGAACATTATGGCTTTAGAATTATGTGTGTGTAATTATTTTTTAATATTATTTCATTTTCGCTTAGAAATTAATAATTAAAAAGTGCAAAAATATAGTGGGAATTTCATAAGACTTGAAACGCAACGCTATTTGTCACGTATGCTGTGACGTCACACACCTTCAAACTCGACAGAAAGTTTTTTTTTTCTACCTACAAGCGCGTGTAATTTTGGTGACTTGTGACGTCACGTCCGTTTCAAGTGCATGAAAATGTTGATAAATTTTAAAAATTGTTTTTGTTACAAAATTTTAGTTTTTCGGCGCTGGAATTTTTGTTACGGTTATTTAACGATATAACCTATCGTTTAAAACCATAAAAAAAATTGATGCATATTGCCTATTGATTCGTAGTTTTATTCAGTTGGTAGGCACAGGAGTGTACCAACTGAATAAAACTTATGATTAGGGTAGTGTTGCCAACTGAGTTTATGAATAGTGGTGCTGTGTGTTGCATATAATTATGTTACGTAGATTCTGTTTTGTTTTTGTGTTAGTGAGATAAGTAAGTACTTTAAAGTTTTCGACATATTTTCATTTGATTAGAAAAGCCAAAAAAAACATAGCCCTAGCCATATTACACTATCTATCGTCGCTGTAGAATAGAACACTTCAAAATGTATAGGAATTGACGTTCTCACCACGTGACTCATCACCTTTAAACCTCAATTCCTATACATTTCGAAGTGTTCTATTCTACAGCGACAATAGATAGTGTAATATGGCTAGAGGGGCAGGTTGTCTCATTTCATAAAAGAATGATGAAGAAGTTGAATAATATCAATAACTTTTTAAAAGCTCTATAACATTAATTTGCCCATTACGAAAGTCGATCTTAAACTACAATCAATATTAGAATTGATTACTAAAAGTGCTGTTTATATAATCTGTGTTTATATAATCTGTCCACGCACAGTAATAGAAAGTTTACATTTATTAGCGGCATTTACACGATAGAGATTATCCCACGGATCCGGACTGTAAAGATATCTGTAAAGATATCTTTAAAGATAACTGCGGATAAAACTAGCGGCCTTTAAACGCTAAAGATTTTCCCACGGATCCGGACTGTAAAGATATCTGTAAAGATATCTTTAAAGATATCTGTACAGATAACCGCAGATTTTGGACTGGCGCGTGGAACGGTATAAATTTACAAAGTTTTTTTCTTGATTCTTGAATTTTGAACCTTGAATCTGATAGCCCCTCCAGACTCTCGAGAGAAAGCTCGGCGAGAAGTCTCGCCGAGACTTCTCGAAGAACAAACAAGCTATCCACACTCTCAGTTTTTCTCCGTCGTGATGTTTGAAATCCTTTGTCTCGGCCAAAAATACCGACACCGATCAGAGAACAGGCGAGCCAGAGAACGAGAAGGCGAGAAGCTCCTCACACTCACGCTTCTCGGGTGTTCTCGGGGGTTCTCGCAGAGAGTCTAGAGGCCCTATCAAATTTTGAATCTTGAATCTTTGAAGTGACAGCTGTCAAACTTCAAATGGCCATATCTAGGGAACTACTCGTCCTAGACTCCCCGTTCTCAGTTCAAATGAAAGCTATGACCAAGATCTTCATTTGAAGTGACAGCTGTCAAACTTCAAATGGCCATATCTAGGGAACTACTCGTCCTAGACTCCCCGTTCCCAGTTCAAATGAAAGTTATGACCAAGATCTTTATTTGAAGTGACAGCTGTCAAACTTCAAACCGCCATATCTCGGGAACTACTCGTCCTAGACTCCCCGTTCTCAGTTAAAATGAAAGCTATGACCAAGATCTACATTTTCAATAACAGCTGTCAAAATGACATCTGTCATCTGAAATGTAGATCTTGGTCATAGATTTCATTTGAACTGAGAACGGGGAGTCTAGGACGAGTAGTTCCCGAGATATGGCCATTTGAAGTTTGACAGCTGTCACTTCAAATGAAGATCTTGGTCATAGCTTTCATTTGAACTGGGAACGGGGAGTCTAGGACGAGTAGTTCCCGAGATATGGCCATTTGAAGTTTGACAGCTGTCACTTCAAATGAAGATCTTGGTCATAGCTTTCATTTGAACTGAGAACGGGGAGTCTAGGACGAGTAGTTCCCGCGATATGGCCATTTGAAGTTTGACAGCTGTCACTTCAAATGAAGATCTTGGTCATAGCTTTCATTTGAACTGAGAACGGGGAGTCTAGGACGAGTAGTTCCCGTGATATGGCCATTTGAAGTTTGACAGCTGTCACTTCAAATGAAGATCTTGGTCATAGCTTTCATTTGAACTGAGAACGGGGAGTCTAGGACGAGTAGTTCCCGAGATATGGCCATTTGAAGTTTGACAGCTGTCACTTCAAATGAAGATCTTGGTCATAGCTTTCATTTGAACTGAGAACGGGGAGTCTAGGATGAGTAGTTCCCGAGATATGGTCATTTGAAGTTTGACAGCTGTCACTTCAAAGATTCAAGATTCAAAATTTCAGATTCAAGGTTCAAAATTCAAGAATCAAGGATCGAAATCCAAGATCGAAACCAAGGATCGAAATCAAGGATCGAAATCAAAATCAAGGATCAAAATCAAGGATCGAATTCAAGGATCGAAACCATGGATCGAAATCAAGCGCTGATTTTGTCGAGCGCGATAAAGTAAAAATATCCTGAAATTTAAATGACATGGGCACACTACTAATCCAACAACGAGTGTGAAAGAGACAAAGCTACCAAGAAAGCCTCTCAACAAGACCAACAATCCTTATAACCAAGATTAAATGATAATAGATCGTTGTGTGGACTGTACAGATATCTGTAAAGATATCCGCGGATAAAACTAGCGGCCTTTAAACGGTAGAGTTTTTAGCACGGATCTGGACTGTACAGATATCTGTAAAGATATCTTTACGGATATCCGCGGATAAAACTGTCAAAGGTTGGAATGGCAGAGATCGATCCGCGGGAAAATCCGCAGGCCGATCTCTGCGTGTAAATGCTGCTATTGATATTGCGTGCAAAATCGTGCATCATGATTAGTTTTATGATGTGAAAACAGGAACGTTTTGTTAATTTTTATACGTGTAATTTATACTTGTTTTGTATTGTCTCATATAACACAAAAGAAGCAAGAAAAAAGCAATTTATTGCTCATATTATAGTGATTTTAAAATGTTAGATTAGATTCTTTGAAAATAAATAAACTGACTGACCGTGCTTCTAAGCAATCATGGATAAGCACTCTCTTATAACTGCGAGTTTTACAATTCGGGTGCCTGTCTGTATATCTGTCTGTAGATTTTCACTGGACATCATTTGAGCCACCCTATATAATTTCAGTTAATTCGAATTGCAATTCATATCATATGCCAGTTTCTCATGGTTTGATCAATTCGTGACTATCCACAACCTTGATGGTCGTAGCAAATCAGTATTCATACAATGTTTTAATATCCAAGAAAAGCGTTTCTCGTGATTTCTATATCGGAATGTGTATTTAATTCATAATTGCATGTGAGAATATTCTGTTGATCATAGCATCCGTTAGCTTACTTTGTAATTTAATCAATACCTAGTTACTTTTTATAATAATATTGGAGTGTATGTACATTTGTATGAGCTAGTGGCTAATTTGGTAACAGTTGATTCACTGACTTACATTTTTTTTTTATAAAGTAGCTGTAAAGTATTTCAGATTACACAAAAGAGGGTATGTAATAAATTGTTTTTACAAAAAAGATCCATAAAAACAAATAAACAAGTAGGTATTACAGGTAAGTAAATGCTATACTAACATGAACATACATTTAATTGCCTACTCATAGAGGGTGTAGTCTTGTCTTCACTAAGAAGTTCCTGAAATTCAACTTTAAAATTTAAGAAAATACGTATTATATACTTTAAAGGAAAAAATATTAGGGAAAATGTCGCATCTATAACTAGTATGCACATTAGCGCGAGGAATAAGATGATATAAATAAATAAACATAAAAAGGAGAAAATAAAGATACATCGATTCTAGAGCGAAAAAAGGGCAAGAAGAAAATAAATAAAGCAACCAAAATACTCTACGAAATAGGAAAAACGTAAAGTTCTAATGAATGAACTCGGTATGCGTAAAATGCAGTAGTAGGAAGTATTAAACATACAGGAGACACTTCTCATTAGCTCGTCTAAATCCCATTTCCAGAAATCACTCTTCAGGAGAATGAAAATGTAGTAAAATTTCTTGTTTTCGTCAATAAACATGAACATAAAAATAATGTCAAATTGTTTGTAACACCCAATCCACCTACCGCATTTAATAGGTTTTCTGAAGTGGGTAAGAACTAAATTAAAGAAGAATAAAAATTTCAAGAATCAGACAATGATGAAGACGTAACAGGTGCTTCTCTACAATCAAGAAGTTAGATTGTTTACTACACAATGATAATATTAAAAAACTGTGTATGACTAATGGAATCTTGGCCAAGAAAACAGAAGGGTAAGAAAATAGTAAAAATAATACTTTTGTGATCAACAAGGTGTAAATAAGAAAATGAGATAGCAACAAAGTTCTGGGCGTCAATTCTGGTACCGAACTTTTTATCAACCTCAAGCAAAACCTCAACTAAACCGACTGTTTCCATGACTACTAATAACAAACGACTCAGTTGTGGTGAGGTTTTAGCTAAGGTTTGAACTTTGGCAGAACAAATTTTTGAAAAGCTATTCTACTATTTCACCAAATGGCTGACATTTAAGGGATCGAACCAAAACGCAGCGGTTGTCATCTAGTAGAATTGCCCAGCTGACCACAAAAGAAACTTTGCAAGATTAAATTTATCGAACATGGCAAAACTGTTAAGTATAGGTTTTTAGAGACAGAAAAAACAAAATAAACAAACAAATAAGTACTTACAGTGAGAGATAACATTATATCTGCTCTTTTAAAAGTCATAATACGAGTATGTAACTAACAAACCCTGTTAAATTTGTGTTTAGGAGACAAACTAAAATATTAAAAGAGAGATTCTCTCTAGAACAGTAGTAGTAGTAGACAGTAGCTTAAACAAACAAATCTTTATTAGTCACGAAACTAACTCGAAAGTGGCGATGATGCTTAAAATGTCGTAAAAATTTTATAGTTTCAAAGTAAATAAATAGTTTTCAGTGTTCCATTTAGGCAGTACAATAAAATGTTTACAGCTATAGAAAATAAACCGCATCGCTGATGCATTCCGTAAGCTTGTAGGTATTTATTTATCACAATAACCGTGAACTTTGAAATTTAAATACAACTGAGATCAAAACTTTTTCGAAAGGAGATCTCTATAGCGATAGAATCAAAGGCGCATGTCATGATAAAATTATTTGCGAAATCTTATCATGCGTACTGAAGCTGGCGGAATATTATAGGCCGATATAAGTGCACTCTGCATGTTGTGATAATTTGCGCATTTAAAGCAAGCGAAAAAGGTCAAGCTAGACTTACTCGAAGACAATGAGAAAAAAATTCAAACAGGTAGGTATGCTTATATTCTACTCACAACCGAACTTGACGAGTACTAGTTTATTACTGAATGTGGGTCACACCGTAAACGGCTAGCTTGCATTTTTGGTACATACACATCAAAACCACTAGGCCAACTCGGCTCTTCTAAATAGACCACCTGTTATTTTATCCTGTTCATCATCGCACGTTCAGTTAAACTGACCATAAATAATAATTCTACGATGCATTTACAATCTCAAAATAATCCTACACCCATATATTGCGCGCCAAATAAGACTCAGGATATCTTGGATATTTGTCACACGTGAAATCTTCATACAAGCGTTACCTCATAAATAAAGTTTATTTTCTCCTTGAAACATGGAATTAATTGCTGGTTTACGCAAATATATTGTTATTTCTCTTGATTTAAGTGCTAAAGGTTGGAAGATTTACTTAATACTTGCATTCGCTACTGCATTTCCGTAAAGCTATTTCATTACAACTTTACCTCGTTGAACTGTCTCTTCACATTCCTAAAAAGCTTTCCCTTTACTTCTTTCTACTCTAAATTACAAGTCTTTTGGATTGATTTAGATGTTGTCTATTAAAAAATAATAAATATTAGTTTTATAAAAAAATCTGCCAAGTTTCTAAAAAAATAGCAATAGATATTTTAAATTAAACCTGAAATTTGTCTGTGTAGTGTGCCAGTCAAATATTTCATAATGGGTCACAACTACTACATAAGTACCTGTGGAGTTCATTATCTCAGATTTACAGGCATTAAAGTAAAGATCATTTATTAAATTTCAAGGCGGTAGTCAGATGCGAATCTTACTATCTTAAACAATGTCCCAAGCACAACGGTGTCCCGTTAAGGGTAGATTGCAAAGATTGAATTCTGACACTGGTATTAACCATCTAGTAGAGTAAAGATGTAAAGGCCTAAGTATATACATAGTTACACTTTTGAAATAATTGTAGTTTTGGTAAGTTTTCGCACTAACTTGAATTTAAAAAATGTAGGTACTTATTTATTTTCCCGCAGAAAAGAGCTGCTGCAATTTAGAAGTTCAAGTGCGTAAATATGTCGCCAGTGACTTGTATTAAGAATAATTTATCACGAACATAAACAAAACTAGCAATAACATAGGCCATTAAATACAAATGTGCTAAGTTATTGCACCTTGCAATAAAAAAGCCAATAAAATGGCTCATTTTAACAAAAAGCGAAAGGTTGCGAATATTTCAAACGCAGCTGTTAATTTCAATTTTCTGCTGTCAATAGCTCATAAAAAAGTGGCTTTAATTATGCGATCATTTATTTTACATGCCACGCATGTCGAAATACCGCAAGGCAGAAATATATTTATAGTAAGTATAAAATTAATTAAATTATGAACATTTATTTAAAGAAACTAAACTACTGCATTTTATTTGTAAAGTTACAAAACTTTACAAAATTTTGAAACCAGTTGACAGCTGTCGAAGATCGTTTACAACAATTTTTAGATGGCTCAACTGATCCAAACCACAGCTTAATATTTTCATTTAATATTTTCATTTGAACTAAAAACTAAAAAACTTAAAAATAACTCCGTCACTAGAGTTGGCCACTTGCTCATACGAACTTGCTTGCTTTTATTTGAACTAAATGTTGAATTGTTGTTTTACTGCGTCGACGTCAGTACCCACTGGCAGCACCCTGGCGGCGTTGCCCCCATAGTGATGGTATAATGATGATAAAAAGTACCTATAACCTTCTTCAAGAGATTAGCTATCAAATGCAGAAATCATTTTTCAAATCGGACTGGTAGTTCCTGAGATAAGCGCGTTCAAACAAACAAACAAACAAACTCTTCCGCTTTATTTGAGAGAGTTGAGCCACTTGCTCATACGAACTTACTTTCCGCTTTATTACATTACTTATTAGGTATAGATTGCTGGGTGTTGGCCTCCTCTCTTATATGCCATTACTCCGGTTCCTTGCCGACCAGGCTGATATTATATAGTGAAAATTAAATAATGAGCGCGTGGTCACTTTCTTATTTCACTTCATCACAACGACAGATGATTTTGAAGTTTCTTCATTAGCACGCACAGTTGGCTATTCTAAAATCGGATCTAATGTAATAAATCTCTTGTTTTTGACGCCAGAGTTGAGCTTGATCTATGACACTTTCTATTTACGCGCCAATCTCACCGTATGCTCTGAAATAACTATTGCAACAACTCACAAAGTCCCACAAATATTATTGCAAATTCTCAGAAAATTTACAAAGAGTTGGTTTATTTATCTTATATATCTTTATATATCCGTTTCCGTATTTCCGTGTGGAGTTTCCCAATCATTTTCTGCAATAAATAGCCCACGACGATAGTTAAATCCTTTAGCTTTTATGTAAGATTTATTTTTACAAATTACTTAGTTTTTATCACATTCAAAAATATAAATATTACCTCTTTAAAATGCAATATAGTGCACGTGTCATTTTTATTTATTGCATTTCTAAAAACATCGTTTTTTGAGTGTAAATTCGTCTTTCTCAATGGTTCTTTTTGTTTCTTTTCCATTAAAACCACCTGTTGATGATTCTTCAACTAAATCCAAATAGTCAAATCGTTGACGTCTTTTCCAGTTCACGCTACGTCCAGTGACGGTCTGTCATTGATAAATTTACAGCACGCGTCGACCTGCGCATACGCAGCTGCCCCGAGTAAATATTTGTGCAACTATGATACAGGGTAAACCTTTACCACGGCTTTGTCACTTGATTGGCATTAGTTGCAAAAATGAGCTTTAGTTACATGAAAATAGGTTTAGTAAGGATAACCTAGTACTACTACTTTTTTGTGTGTCTTAAATAAATGCTTTTTCTTTCTTTCTTTAAACATTGAATTTAGTACACGTACTTAGGTACTACTTTTTCGACGCATTCTTTCGAAGTTTTCCTCTATTATTTTGCTTTTGTCTAAATCTAAATATCTGTTCGAAACATACTCTAAATATTAATAAAATATGGTTACTAAAACCTATGTTGATGTTGATGATGGAGTTCGCCTTCCAAGTTGTGAAGAAAAAGTTTCAATGTAGATTCAGAAAAATCATTTAAAATATGCGTGCGCTGAAATCATGTATTTTGCGAGTATTTCCTATCGCAGTTGCAGTGAAAGGTTTGTTTGTGAGCACTAGGAGTTCCTCTGCGTCTATAGGAATAGGTTCAGTTCATTGAGCTCTCGGATCTATATTTGCTATAACAGGGGAAACTGCACCATTAACATCTATGTTATGCTAGTCAATGAAACGGACTACTTAGTGTTTTGCTTCTGTTTTAGGAATGTTGGCAGCCGCAGGCAAGAAATTTTGAATTTGGCTTTGAATTATTAATTAGCAGTTTCCTTTTCAATATCATTTTCCGAATACCTACTGTTGTCAACGCTGTGCGTTTATTTTATCCTCGTTTCTCTAAATTCAGTTAAGTATATTTGTTTTGTTTTGTTTGATAATAATACCCTAGGAATAAGGAAATCTCCCGATTTCATCGGATATGTCCTCAGTTGTACATTCGTAACGATTCTACCTATAGAATAAGTGTGTCGAAAGGTAATTTAGATCTCTAAATCTCTATACTTAGATAAAACAATACGTTTCTAATTAAGATGTCCAAAAATCACAAAATCAAAATTGTATTTTATATACAAATTATCAAAATATAAATTGATATTTCTGTTACATAGCTTACAAAAAAAATCATTAATTAAAACCATGAGGTTCTAATTTGTCTTAAAGTATTTTCAAGAAGTCCATAAGTATCACATCAAAGAAACCAAGGGGGATCTAAATACTTTTTCCACTTAAAGAGCAACCATCAACCTCCCAAAATGAGCATTAGCAAAGCAAGACGGTTTGTCAACACTGGCCAAAGAATATGACAAATTATTCACTTACCAGTCCACGTTCAATTCTGCATTCAGAACTTCCACAATGTTACTTTCTTCATCTTTATTTCAATGAGTTAGAGATTAAATTTGATTGGCTTTGTCAGTCTAGAGTCGCTATAAAGTTGTCTTGGCAAGTTTTTGGATGCACATGTAGACACCATGTTCATTTTACAGTCTGATGCTATTCTAGGAATAATATTCGTCCATATATCTCAAAGTATTTCAGTTTCAGGTGCCCAGATGTCGAAACATCTTCCTTTTGCTGAAATATCAGAAAGGGATATGAGATATACTATGTTATACTTTGCATATATCTGAATGTATTTGTCTTCTTATTTGATTCAGACGCAGCTGTTAGGATTTATTAGCAGATTTTGATTTCTTGTTTTGATTCCTTGTTGGTGAACTTGCTCCCAATTATGGTATTCTGACTAATTGTTAATTAAGTCAGTTCTGATTCTTTGTGTCAGTGTGTTAGCAGGACAAATATGGGTGCTATATAATTACAGATCAGTTATTGTTTACTAATGTAGATCTTTGTACTTTGTACATAGGCAGGTAGAGCTGAGACTTATATACTAACAGATAGGCTCTGCATAATCACTTTGTTCTACTTGTTTTCATCAATAACGTTTGTTTTTTTTTAAATACAACTATTTTTAAACAGTTAATTTATGCTATTAAATATGACAAAATGGTACATCAGTTATATTTGAAAAGTCATTTTTGATTATTTTAGTGGCTCTTTGTTTAATTAAATTAATGCTTATGAATTATTTGTTGAAAACTTTGGTTTTATTACCTACTTAAATAGTTGGTTCAATAACAATAAATTTACGAGTAAGCTTAACATTTATTAAATTTGCTGATAAGATAACACCTAGTTTTAATAGGCAATGGTTTTACGAACTCTTTTAAGTGAAACGTCTACCAATAATCAATATTTTTATTCTTTTTAGTGATCGTTAATATCCTTTGCTTTTATGTTTTAGCGTATCTTCTCCTTTGCGATGTTTTTGCGAGCGGCATTACAAAGATATTACGTTTGTTTATCAAGAATTTTCTCACGACCACATGTGAGGGTGCAGAGGCATAGAGAAAGCTATGTGTAATTTATGTAGTTGATTTGTTATGCTAGACAGTGCCAATGAGGTCCTGCGGAGATACATTAATTTGCGTAAGCGATTTGTTTGTGTCTGCTTTCCGGTTGCTCATCAATTTTCATGTGATTGTTTTAAATTAAAGTTACCATCTCCACGTACCGATTGGATGGGTTTTCCTCTAAGTACCTACGACTACTGAATTACTTTTATAAATACCTACAGCTACTTTTTTAATAAAAATATGTAAATCTTTGGATATCTCGCATTCAGTTGTGTTCCTTGAAATTATCCCCTAGATAATAAACCCAGGTTAAAACTAACCTATTTCTTTACTCCACTCTGACAGTTTTAATTTCTTTCACTTTTCTCACCAATTATTTAGAAGTAAGAAGTCTCCAGGCATCCTTAATCGTAACTGCAGATTTATTAGCGTGAGTTTTTGCTCCGTTTATTTACTTTAAAAAAGACATCGTCTCAAGTTGCACAAAAAACCTCATAACGATCCTGACCCCGACTAACTTCTGTTGATATTTTTTATAAATCAGTGTCAAGTGTATATTCGGAATAAAATCTGTGTCAATATGTTTATAAACAGTGAGTGAGCTTGTTTGGATAAGTACGTACTTCACAGATAAACTAATTAGGAAAGCACGGAGTCACGTCGTCGGCTATGGAGAGGGCTTAAGTTTATTTTACGTGATAGTATCCAATCAATCAATAATGCAACTAGGTCTTAGAATGAATAAGTCGAAGTACCTAAGAGCATAAACTCGCAGGATCAAGAACTGATGTGAAGACTGTGTCCCCTCAATGGAACTGTGATTGTAAGGGTGAAAGGGATGGTGGTAGTATAAAAATAATGTATTTTGATAAGCCTAATATTTAGAAGTGTACCTACTTCTAGGCAGATGAGTGAGTTTAAGTTAAAATTGTTAAAAAAACCTTTGCAACATTATTTTTATTAAATACATATTTGAATTAATTCGTCAATTTACATTTTCGTACAATAATGAAGTTTTCTTACCTTGTTAAATTTTACAATGATTTACCTACTAAAACTGTCTGTTTGTCCGATCTTTAACGGAAACACAACCGTTGTTTTCAATCCAAACAGCCCTGTGTCAGTTTGCGTGTAGCTTTACTATGTAAATAAGAGCTTCTGTATGTAACCTTGTTGTCAGGAATTCTTTGAAAAATATAGCGAGTCTGTGTACTGTTCACTGTTCAGTTCATGTTAGTTGGGTATGGGAACACTATTTGTGGTGTAGGTTATGTTGTTTACTAAGTTATTGGCCTGTAGGAACTCCATATTTGAGCTTACATCGTGGCTCAACTTGTAAATGTCTACTAATATTTTTTTATCTCTTGCCAGCTATTTACTTCATGAAAGTGACTCTAATCATTTTACTTTAACTAAACCGATCAATAACTACACATAATTTTGCAAAATACTTCGGAAAAAATGTAAGATGACAATGACAAACATTGTAAAATAAAACACATTGACAGAATTGTTTTTATATAGAGCAAAAAATAAAAGAATAATTCCTGTTTCAGCAAACCCTGAAAGTATTCCTATCTCCACATCGATGTCTATTCCTACAGTTCCAGCAATCCAAACAATGTACTCTTACGGTAAATATTTGTACAAATCGTATAGCCTTGAACCTTCGAACAGAATGGTAGGGTTCGGAAGCTGGAAATAGATTCTTACTAATTTACAAGTGAAATGATTGCAAGTGCTGAAGTTGAAGACGCAGGGAACATATTTTTAGTCACCCAGAAGATTGTCATAATTTTGCATATGTTTTAGTGCGTACTTGAAAATGCGGAGAGCATCGTTAATTATCTGTAAAATATAATCAAAGCTGGAACCAAAATACAGTGGTTTTCAGTAAACATAAAATGATTAAGAAAATGTGTACCTACCCATCAACTGATAAAGATTATGATAAAAATTATGATCGTTCACTCATGGCAAATCTCGAAGATTTCTAGATGTTAAAAATATAATTACAGCAATGGAGGTCATAAGTATAAATAATTTTGTGTAAGACAAATAGCACTTTAGCGTGTGGTATCTAAAATCAGTAAATCACAACCGGAAATGATCCCATCAACCATCAATCATAGAGCAAAAATAATCATAAACTTGTGCCAAAAAGAACTGCTGTTTTACATCGCTTTTTATATTCCCACGTCAATCAAAATATGATTGTAAAAAGTGGACATCACTGCCCATTATAACTGTAATTCACTTTAAAAAGCCGCCGTGTAATTTTGTCCGCACATCTGTTGAGCTGGGACACAAGCATAAAAAGTTGTAGAAGCAACAAAAGATTCCACATTTTAAAAAGGGTGAGGATAATAGCATCCCCATTTTTCATCATAATATGTTATAGCATGACTTTTTTTTTCATGTCATTTTTGTTAGTGAAAAGAGACTGAAATGAGATGAAAATATACTTAACATCTAGGCTCTGGGTAGTCTAATTTTAATTACAGGGTTATAGTGCGTGAAAGAAAATGGATGGTGTGGAACCTTCAGGGAATAAGAAACTTTGAAAAATACTGATTTACTTGTATTTTTTTAAAATAACAACGGCTTGTCTAGTATTCGACACAATGCGTGCCGGTATGTGTATGAAAATATAGTAAAAATCAACGAACTGATATTTCTATCAGTAATAAGAATTCTGGCACTAATAAATTACAATTTACACGTTGTTCACGGTGACTGCACTCTATAAACAATAATTTGCCACAGTAATGCAGCTAGATTTACACTTTTTCAGCGTCTACACTTTTTGCATGTCTGCAGTGGAACTCAATTGAATGGTAGTTTTTGCGGTTAAATTAAGATTTGATTTTGTTCTAATGATCACGATCCTGTTTCAGAGGAGTCTGAAACCACAACGTGGTCTTAGACCAAAACAACCAACTTGAATATTACAGCTTAATGATTACCTATGTGATAATAAAAAATTACTCATCTGAAAAATTCAATATTATGGCATGAGTAATCGAATTAGTCTTCAATGTTTTTTGTTATTTTTTCCTTATTCGTTTGCCAAATTTATTTAAACAAGTAAATAATATGGGACATTTCACACATCATCATCTAGCCCCAAAACATTTTTACAACAAAATAAAAACACAAACAAATAAAAGTGTTATGTAGTTTAGTTCATTTTCAACTCATCATTGTCAATTTTCAACGGTAAGTAATACCTGCACAGCAATTGTTGAAATTACACCTTTCTTCGATAGCGTTATGAAATTACGCTTTATATTTCATCCTAGATATTCTATTACCTGATAGTAATTTATCTTCCATCTTTACTTTATTGTTGAAGATGATAATGCAACATTGCAGGGTATTGTTATTTCTTGATTAAAAGTTCTCAGCAGATCATCAAAATGTGTAAGTAAAGTGTTATGAGTAATTTTTGTATTTGCAGTCAAACCTAGCTGTCTCAAATAAATGTTTCCTATTGTGTAGTTTACTTCATCGTCATCATCATCATCTTAGCCGTTGGACGTCCAATTCTGGAAATAGGTCCTCAAAGATTTCCATATGTTGCGCTTGCAAGCGGCCTGCATCCACATTTACTTACTCGTATTGTTCAATCATTTTAAATGCCTTTGTAAGTTGTATTGAAATGGATTTTTCATAGTTGTTCAGCTGTCAGGAAATGTTCGTAGGTCCACGAAATATAGTTTGTGAGATCTCAGTCGAAATTTATTCAAATAGTTTACGAAGTGGCGCCAATATCTAGTAAAAAACCTGCTTATAAATGAGACTCGGAGGTGACACTGCACCGTAATGACTTCATAATGATGTTTACAGTGCACTTCAATACGGTGAATGTATTTGTATAATTTACTAATGGTAGTCACGTTAAAGATATTTACAATACTTACCTACATTAATATTTTCCAATTACTTTAATTTGTTTAGTTGTAGTTTCATTATGAGTAACATTGTTATTACAATTTTCAACTTTATCTCTAAGTAATAGGACTCATCTGTTGCGTCTTCACCATTTTTAGTGGACATAATGATGGTTGTTGTTATAGGAAATTGAAGACTAAAAATGAGACAGCAAAAATATCAAATTAGAATAACCACGAAAGATGCACTTCAAACCACTTCAGAAAACTAGAGTACACCGTTGTTTTTCGAGATCCAAAAGATGTTGCAAAAAATTGAAGGAACAGTCAGAAATATAGTTTTTTAAAGTAGTTATTTCCGTACGTAAGCACATAAAAATAACCATATTTTCACAGACGAATCCATTTGCAATGACTAGTTTGATATTTATGTCGTCGTCCGTACAGATGATACATGAGTAACTCAGTTTTTGTTGCTCCATGTCTGGTCTCTCGTCTGGCGTCTGTCTCAAACAAGGTCAAGTGATTCACTTATAGTGATGCTGATTTTAAGTGAAGATGTCACTAAAAGCTGCGTAGGACAAAGGGCTCTGTCTGTTATAAGGGCCAAGAGAAATCGCTCTGCTTTTCTAAACCAGCATTTGAACAAGGGATTTAAAATTCATGATGCAGTTTTATGGATCTTTAAAAAGCTTATGAGCCTGTTGATGTCATTGTAATTCATTCTCGATGTTCATTGTTTAAGTATTTGTTTGATTTATTAAAGTTTGTATGTATGTATGTTACTAAAGCTTGTGTGATGTATGTTGATTTGTTAAATTCGTTTTAAATTACAGAACAGTAAGAAATACATTTATAATGTCTCCAAATTTTGGTGTACCCCAAGGAATGGTAATTGAACTTATCTTTATGCTTTCCCTTACTTAAGCAACTTCCAAGATATAAGTATAGGTAAATCAATTTCTATAAACGGTTTTACCGGATCTCAATAGCATTCTTCACTATTGAACTGGAAGTACTTACGTCAAGTATTTTAATGAGTCATAGACGTGATCCCAGATGCGCGGGAGTACAAACGGAAATACCTAATCTTTGCATTAATGTATCGCGGGTTCGCACTTACCAGCCACGTGTGGGTTCCAGATATGGCGAGAAATCTTTTTTGGTAATAATCACGTTCCGGTCGGAGTCGACTATTAAAAACCATATCCATTCAAATTCTTTGTAGTTCGTTTAAATTTTATTTTTCTGTTAATTTTCGACCAGAGACGCAAAAGTTCAAAGAGTTCAGTTACAGTAAAAGAAAGGCACATTTCGAGCAGTTACGCTTCATTGTAATGCAAAAGACATTTTTTTTTTAAACTGGTAATATACTGTGCAGGCTTTTGTCTAGTAGTATTAAGGTACCTACACTCTTGGTTAGTAAAGAGTTTATAGTCACCCATGTTATCTATTACTACTACTGATTTTCTAGTTATAGTATGTTGTTAGTATATTTAGGTTTACTACATCGCTATATAGTACCGATAAAATCTGTATACGGCTTGTAATGAAAAACATCACGTTCCTATCATCCAAACCAATCGGAAGGTCGCCAATCACAGGTGTATAACACAAAGCATACAAATGTTCATACTTATAATTTATTTATCGGCCCGTTATACAATTGTTACGGATTTGGTTCTGCATGTGTCCTTTACGATTGGATTGTAAGTTTTGACGTGCATAAAGACTTGTAGGAAATATTATAAAGATTATACTTGCACTGAAGGCAGGAAGATTGAAATTAAATCAAGGAAGTTCATAATAAAAGTAATAAAATGTAACCAAATCCATGTAGTTACTTACGAGTAAAACAAAAAAGACAATGGTTAGGATAAACACAAAGGAAAAGTTTTTAAATTATAGTAGTTATGGATATTATTGGATTATTATATTGGTAGAAAGGGTAAGGGTTTAACATCTACTGCTAAAAATACTATTAAAATACAAAGTTCTTTTATCCACCATGAAAATATGCGTTTGTGATTTGGAAAAGTTAAGTAGCTACTCGCTATTTAAAATGATTTTAATCCCATTGAAGTGAGATACCTACTCAGATTCAAACAAGAAATGTAATTTACGTACTAATGTTTAAACCATTTTTGAAACAGTCCGATATTAATTAGTATAGTTATCGTTCTGTACTCCTATTAGCGAGCCCCATCTGAGTTTACATTTTAGATTTTGTGTTAATTTTACCGCTCCAGTTTCTAAAACATACTAAAATAGTGATTAAAACCAAACAATACAACGGTAGATCGATGTTCTACAATTCCGCACACTAAATCGAAACTATAAAGTTGAAAATGGTGAAGCAGATGAAGGTGCTGATTTGAAATTAATAAACACGTTGTTGGTCAGTCATCAGTTGCGGGAATCGTGCGCAGGCGCTTAGGAGCTGCGTCAATCAGACTATAAAGGTAAGAAGGATAAGCTATCAACAATGAAGCTCAAAATATCATCGACGTCATCAATACTATGATTTAAAATCAATTGCGTTTACATTAAGTATAACAATGATGTCTTTAAAATAAAAATATTGTAAGTAGATTTTTTTGGGTAAAATGTATTACTTATATATAATGTTAGGTACCTACTAACTATAGGTAACCTAAATATAGGTAATATTTTATTTTATTTATAGAAACTTAACTACTACACATTTAAATAAATGAGGTAATATAAAATGATTCATGATCATGTAATACTTGCAGAGGTAGCCAGTGAAAACCTATCGTTTTAACATTTTTTTTTAATATTCGACGATATAATAACTCAAGAAGTGTGTGTTTTTTCTCTGATTTAAAGAAAAATCTACAAATATTTAGTAGAAAACTATTAGGTAAAAGTATTTTTTTGAAATAGATCTTGATATAAAAATAGTGACTAGAGACTTCACAATTTTTATCACATTTAAAATAATATTTCATACCGACAGACTTGTAAACATGGACAAACATGAAGTAATGTGTCTTAGTGATGCGTCTACTTTCAACTCAGTTTATGATTAGTAAGATTCACCTATAGTCGTATTGCTCATTATACGGACTAAAAGTGAAGGAAAAAATGTCATTTTTCCTTCAATTTTGATTAGTTTTGATACGTTTTATGTCAAAATTGAAGGAAAATTGACATTTTTTCCTTCACTTTAGTCCGTATAATGAGCAATACGACTATACGCACACTTTTCATGCATTCTATAAACGTGTCAGTGACCTACCATACACGTATGTTTGTGAAACTCAAAATGTAGCAGAACACTCACAGTAAACAGCTTCGATGAAAACTTGGTTTACTGATTTGAAGCCTTTGGTATCTGTAACTTCTATATTTCTGTGAACATTCGTACAATTAGGCATCTTCCAGACTTCCTGCCAATTTGCCATATCCTGACAAACTTCACTTACCTCAATTTATCTTAATTATAGTTTTTTATCATGTAGGCATTAGGAGGTACCTACTATTATAAGTATTTTATGGTTTATACATTTAACATTTTGGTGGATTCTATTCTATATTATTTTGGCATTCGCATACATAGAGATTTGCGAGTAGATTCGATTGACTTTTAGACATTCACAATAACTTTCTTATAGATATTTATTTCTGTTTCCTATCTGAAAAGTCCTGCCTCAATTCCTACACATAACATTATTACAGATTGGGGATATAGAAGTTTCCATATCCCCAATCCAAAGTTCACTCATCGCTTAGCTTCCTAATTTAGCTGTCACCGGCGCGCTATCCAAACAAAGTCATGGGAAGACATTAGTCACGGCTACTTCCTATGCGGACGTCACAAATCTTTGTTGGCTAACAGGATCATTAGAAATAGTTTTGTAAAGTCCACGTAAGGTAACAAAATAATCTTAGTATTAACTTCAAAATACAAAATTGAATGTCGCACGGCTGCTTTCTGTTCTGTCTGTCTTCAAATTCATCTACCGCTATCTCTTTTCAGTGACTTAAGTGTAACAAGAAAAAAACATTCTCTGAATGTATGGCTAAATTGACAGATGAATTTTAATTATGATAGTTCCATGAAAAACTAAAAATTTTGTGAAATTTCTTCACCAATTTGACTTTCAAATTGGTATGGTAGGTAATATATTTTAATTGGATACTTTCTAATTATCTCTAGCTGCAAAAACTAATGAGCCACATTTCTGCTAATGCTCAAACATTTTGAGTTGATTTCAATATTTTTTTGAAGTAAACGAAGGGTCGCCCGCCATTTTGATTTTATTTATAACGGCTGCGCAAGCGCCTCTTCAATTATAAGATTTGTGTGATTTTAAGAACAAGAACATGTTGTAGTACCTAGATCTACTTGCTATTTTAATTTATTGTTTTAGTGTCAGTCAACTCAGTAGGTACACCTAATGTTTACATTATCATTCATTCTGCACCTTATGAGTGGGTGGTTATTGAAATGTGCAATTTACTCAGTGTATAATAGGTATTGCTAAGCATTTATGGTTTAGGTGGGAAACCACTCCATCACAACAATGTCCCAGACACTACTGCGTCTCCCGTTATTGTGTAGGCATAGATTGCCTTCCGGTGATTTTAAAATCGATTAGCATAGAATGTAAGGCTGAGTATAAAAATCTATCGATCATATTTACATATATTTAATTCTTTAATTCTTTATTGTACAAATAAAACACATAGAACAACGACATACAGTAAGGACATGTACAAAGGCGAGCTTAACCCTACGAAGAATTCTCTTCCAGCACATTTAAGCCGTGCTACCCTAGTGGGATTCTCTCGACATTCAATCTGAAGGTTATGAATTCTAATTCCAGCATCGAAGTACAAGTATTTCCCGACTCTGAAATTTTAAATACGCATCAACACAAGCTCCTCACGGTGAAGAAAAACATCGTGTCTGATAAGCGGCGAATGGTTTGCCACTTGCCACTTATGGATGCGAAATGTGGAGATGTGCCAAACATGTATTTGAACGTGCCTTTAGCTAAACTCTCTTTATAGGATTCAAGACCTCTTTAAAAGATCTACATCGCAATACCCAAGTAGTCGCGTTGTTTTGTGATGGAGTGTTCACATTTATTGACCATCATGTTTCCATCAGTGAAAACCTATAATTGGCTCTCTGTTATCTACTCTAGCTGCTATCTTGTATATTTAGCTGTTGGTTTTCCAAATATAAATAAGTAAATAAATAAAAAAATAAATAGACTAGTAAGCTATTGAACATTTTTAATACCTAGGTATAGGAGTAATGTCAAATATCCAACTACTATAGGCCTTACTTTCCGTCCTACCTACCGAAGAACTGACAACCGCTGGGGTAAACGAGTTCTCGAGTGGAGACCACGTCTCGGCAAACGTAGTGTAGGACGCCCGCCTGCCAGGTGGAGTGACGATCTGCGAAAGGCTGCCGGCACAAGTTGGATGCGTCAAGCTGAAGACCGGGCGCGATGGCGCTCATTAGGGGAGGCCTATGTCCAGCAGTGGACTGCTATAGGCTGATGATGATGATGATGATGATAGGCCTTACTTATAAACGCCTTTCGTCATGAACACTGGCTCAAGATTTGCTCTGTAACTAGGTATTTGTCACTATATCTAACAAATAAGGATAGGATTTTAAACGGTGTCGCAATTTTGACAGAATTTGAGAGGAGTTTTACTAGACGTAAGTTAAAAATTATCTGCCGCGATTGGGGATACCTTGAACCTGTTTTGTTTTGTATTTATGGTACTATACGATATTCTGTCTCAATTATCTATAAACGCAATATTTTAGTCACCACTCTGTTTTTTAAAAGCTTGAGCAAAAACATTTATCGATCCAATTTCCACTGCCAAGTCCTGAGTTTCAATGATAAGATTTCCAGTCGTCTGCAATCTGCGAGGTTCGTATTTTCCTCAAT
This sequence comes from Camptogramma bilineatum, assembly GCA_958496255.1. Classification (NCBI taxonomy): domain Eukaryota; kingdom Metazoa; phylum Arthropoda; class Insecta; order Lepidoptera; family Geometridae; genus Camptogramma; species Camptogramma bilineatum. The sequence continues at coordinate 10,652,573 of OY292468.1, read as the reverse complement.
AAAGCTATTCCGGTCGTATCGTAAACACGCGTGTAGGTTAGCTAGTAATTGGCGTGTCGCATTAGATCAACTACCGAGCCGTCTACTGTGAACTATCTCTAATTCTATCCATGTTTACTACGATAAAATCATTTAATTTCAACTTGTTTTTGCTCAAAATTCCGAATAAAAACAAAATTAATCGTAATCTGTTTATACTATTATTTTACAATAAATTATTCTTGGATCGCCTTTACTATTGTTGGTTAACCTAACTTTTTGTACCAAAGCTTTAGTTTGATTATAAGCTCCTGAAATGAAGCATAAATGAGCATAATTTATTACTTTGATAATATCTTTTTTCTTTTATTATTTATCTACGTTCTAACATCTTGTTGTACTTATCGCGTGTTCTGTTTTGGTACACCTACGTACGTTCTGTTTTTTTTTTGTTGTTTTTATTCAATTTTACCCCTAAATTCACTACAAAAGAACAGCCATGATTCATTTTCCCTTAATGGTGTTGAGAATTCTAATTCACCTTTAAACATTTCCGATCACCTGTCGACAGATCTCACCGTAACGTTTTGAATTTCGCAACTATCATTTTCCAACGGAAACTACCCGTTTCAATTAGTAGTAATAGTAACACTTCCGTCATTTCCGACATTTTGAATTTTGTAGAAGCATTCAGAATTCGAAATCAGATTATGAAGAGGAAACGGATGTGCCAGTTGTCTTTTTAATATTTCTTATATTCCCGTGGCGCTGGCCAGGATTAAAAATAAAAATTTTCTTTTCATCTCGCTCTTGGTAATCTGTAATAGCTTCCTAGCTCTCAATTTTTGCTTTGATGTTTCTTTATTTGGGGCAATACGATATACTCACTAAAATCGAGGATTGAGACATTAACATTTTCACAGATCGATGATGTTTACTAAGCTTAAGTTTTACTCTGTTTTCAATATCTTTTTAAAACTTTTAAAGATTTGCTCATCGCTTTTGCTCATTTTCTTTATAGGAAATCTACTCTGAATACATGAAGTATTCATGACTAACTTTACTAACATTATAACTAATTCTTCATCATGTTAAATAAATGTCACACAGTTTTCTACATTTCAATTTATATACGTCCGCATATATGTATTACATATGGCTTATGCTATTCCATCACTTACACAAATACATATTTCTTTTCATGCTTAGTATTTTGGATACTTCAACTCTATTTCAAATTGAATATCCTCAAATCAATACTGTTTACCTTCCAATTACCACACCAGAAAATCATACGTGCACAGGAAGCAGTGCTATTTCTAAACGTCAAATGCAGTATGACGTCTGTCACATGATATACTCAAAACACGGTAAACATGCACGTCCAACCTACGTGAGCTCTATCAACAATCAATAAAGTTTAAAATTGAATGATCGTTACTCTGACATCTGTAAAACAATTTTCTAGGGTATTTGGTATCGTTCAAAACCGTCATTGATACTTGACGTTTTATTTCACGTTGCAGTTTTTTACTTAGCTATTTTTGAAACAGTTTAAAAAATACTTTAATGAGCTGAGCGGTATTGTTTTATGTTTTATGAGTTAGCAGAAACACTGATTGGGACTAGCTTTGCTTATTAACGTTTTATATGATAAAAGATAGTTGGGCACGAATATTTTTGTGTAGGTAGGTAAGTACTTGCAATTTATATCTTGAGGAGTTGTCTTACTTATGAAAGATGTTTAAAGTTGAACACTGGTCAAACAATGTCCCGTCTCTGTTTGTCACTATCCACAAATAAAGACAGGACGTTGTTAAGCCAGTGTTTAAGTTTAAACATCTTTCATAAGTAAGGCCCTTCATGTGCAAATGTTGATCAAATTAATTACTTAAACAAAATGCTATTTTGTGTAGTTAGATATGTAGGTACCTACATACCTAGTTAGATAAAACCAACTCAAGAAGAAGACTGTCCACGTTTCAAACTAGTAGGTACTTAATTTTTTCCTGTTGTCCACGATGAAGAAGGAAGAGCCATTTATTGAGCCCTTGAAAGCAATTGGCTTGCTATTGGTACGTAGTAGTTATGTGATTCCTAGAATTTAGGTACATACATGAAACTAATGTTCCTAGTATTTACGTGGATCTAATGAGATTTAACTCTAGTTCCACTGGTTTTACTACTGATTATTCTCTCTCTCTCTCTCTCTTATGGTCGGCTCTTCATGTCTGAAGATCGTGATCACTGGTTGTCTTCTTGATAGTGTGGACAGCTTGCCTCCAACGAGATTAACTGATTATTCACTTACTTATATAAAATTGTGTTTCAACTAGTGTCACAATTAGAAAGAAAAAGATAATTTGTTATCTTAAACGTTTCTAAACTAAGTATCTATAAAATAATGTGTTTTCTATTTCAAACGGTGTTTTGAAGTGGAGACAGACTTTTGAAGCTCCACAAACGATGCTTTCTGCTCTATATCAAATTCTGTATTTCAAAATTCTCAATTCTCACACAGTTATTCACGAATTATGTTCCTTCGCACCACAATAAATCAATCTACAGTTTTTTCGCTTACAAAATGCATAATTTATTTTATTATGATTTAGCTGGAACGATGTACTAATAATATCCCTCGGGCTCACTCATTAAATGTATTGCCGAAGTATGCCCAATATATTGGACTTAATGTGTTTCGTGTCCTGCTTCTTGAACAAAAATTGATTGCTGATTGGGAATATTACACACGATGTGCTTGTGGTTTTGTTAATTATTAATATGTGTTAGATAATGATATTTGGGTAGATGACAGTTGATAGCATTTGCATCTGAAGAATATTATAGGATCTTAATAACAGTTGTATAACTAGAATACAGGTATCGAGGGAGAGCTGACTTTGTCCTACGTACCTATACTACTGTGCTTCTTTGTGCTATGTTTTGGTATCGATGATAGTCATTCGAATTTAAAAAGATTCTGTAGGTAGATGTATTTGTATGTTTATTGTATAGTCACGACATGACTTATATAAAAGCTACCCAGTAAATGCAATCTCAAAAAGCCAGAGCCAATTCATACCGGTTCAAAAATAAATAATTAAGTACTGTTAGACCTCAATGCTTTTGAAGTGTATTCCGTGTTTCAATACATTTATCAAACGCAAGTCAGACAATGATAGACAAGACCTGATTTTAAAAGTACACCCACGTGATGTGATTTTTGGAAATGAGCCAAGCAATCAAACACATACTCTTATCTGCATGGTGTTTCTAAAACGCTAAAAATATACGTATTGTACCTATACTGCCCTATGCTGTCATTTTGTTTTATAGGTGAGGTTATAAAGACCATGAAAATTATCAATAGGTAACACAAAAGACTAAGAAAGAGATGGCTCGAAGATCTAGATACATTGTACACACACAACATACAGTACTAACTATCATACTAACTATACGAATATAGACAATGTTGGTAGTAGAGTAGAGCTAGTTACTGTACTGAAACTGATAAAGTTCTTGGTACTGGCAGAGATCCTGAGATTCTCATTTTTTCGTATCCACACTCAGCATATTTTTTACACTCTCGTCTCTAGGGTAGGTAGGTACTATTTAAAATAGGTACTGCAAATTCTAAATTATATAAAAATTATTAATTTTTATATAATTTAGAATTTGCAGAATTTAGGGAAGAAAAAACCAGATATATCAAAGGGATAAGCGATAATAAATCAATCTTTAGTCAATTGAAACACTAGCTAGTCAACCAAGTCCGTAAAAATCTAAACACCAAAGGAGAGTTCAATTGTCGGTTTGACTGTAAATTTACATCAAAAGCCAACAAACGAATACGAGAAAATATTGCTTTCTTTGCGGCTAACCTTTCAAACAAACTTTGATAGTTGAACAGTAGCTTATTTGACTTTATAGCAACGTTTTTAGTGAATTTTAAACGGTTCTATAAAACATCAAATAAGATGACTAAATAAACTTTTATGGTGGTTTGTTCCAAAAAATATCAAACTAATATTATAAATGCGAATGTTTGTTGGTCTGTATATTTTTTTATCTGCCTGGTCTTTTGACTGTTATTTCATCCCGCTGTGAAACGCCTCAACTGATTTGGATGAAATTTTAAAGAACCTAATCCCTGAATTACAACAGTAGTTTAATTTTTAATTAAACCATTCATAAAAATCTAAAGTCAAAGACAACAACCATGTATTGTATTCAGTAGGACTGCTAGGATCGCATAGACCAGTGTTAAAAACTTGGTGCCTCTACCTCTGTTCCTTCGCAAGCAATAAAATATTCTCATTTGTTTATTTATTTCTTTTTGTAACTCAACTATGTATAAAAAGTATCACCAATCTAAAATTCTAAACAATTGTGTCGGAGGGCGCTGGGAACCGGGATACAGATAATCTAGTCCGGTTCCTAGCACACAATCTAAATTAGTACATAGCTAGACTTAAGTAGTTCCTAACTAAGCTTAGGTACCTGTTTACTTTTACTTAGGCTGGCTTTATGTGGTACCTAATAAATTATTCTTATTCTTTTTAATAGACCTTAAAGAACCAGAGCAACAAACACGGTTTAGTCCCTAATTCCTTTTCTAAATGGTCTGATGAAAAGTGTCGTTCATTGATCCATAATTTCAACAAATTTATACAAATTGCTGCAATCACCAGCTCACAGTCAGTAATCAGTCCCTTAATGGAAGGTATTATAGAGACAATGGGGTCTATATCTAATGATGTACCACCCTTGGTGGTCGTAGGGATTTCTATAGGTACTAATATAATTTATGCTTGGATCAGTTCAGCTACCTATGGATCGTTTACGCAGATCCTTAGATGGCTCAACTAGTTCTTATTGTATTGTATAAAGTTATGTAAATATGTAGTTATTTATATTTAGATCTTGTTGACAGTATCTATTGTAATGTCTTCATCCTGCCCTTGTCCTATCAAACAAGAGGTATTTAAGTAAATATTAATTTTTGTAGTACAAAATTTCGACTTACAGCCCCTCATTTAGCTTCCAAAATATATAACTCGATATCTATACCTATGCATAACCAAAACTATAATGAAGTTTACAATATAATGAACAAAGAGTTTTCTTACTTTCAGAATTTATTTATTTTGCGTTTTCATTTTATAGTTTGACCTCACACATAGAGGAGCGGTGACTAAATTTGTGGGTTCAAATACCGCCTGGATGACATTTTAAAGTCAGTATTAAAAAAAATCCAAATTACCACATTGCAAATCTTAAGTCAAACTTTCTCACGGAATTTTGCAAGTGAGTATTGTTTTAAAATCTGACGATTGAGACTTTGACGACATTTTTTATTTCGGGACCCGGGGTGAGGCCTGCATCTGCACAACACATGCAACCAAATCCACATTTTGAAGACTTCGCAAAAACAATAGTGATGGGACAGAATGCCAAACAAATATTTTATCATTGTTATTTTTTAACTATACTTTTTATTACTAGCTATATGTCTACAGCGCTTTATGGAAACAGTCGTGAAATTTTTAAAATTCTTTTAAAAAATTAAAATAAAATTTTAATTCTTTTTAATTTGAAAAATTCTTAAATCATCATAATCATCAGCCCTTCTCATCCCACGAAATGGACATAGGACGCTCTTCGCTTTTGCCATTCGCCTCTGCAGAGGAAAAAAAAATATAAAAATAAAAAAATAAAGTTTTTTAATATTAACATATTAAATATTTTTTTAAAATAGACATTGTGCCGATTATCCTGGATCCTGCCGATCATCTTTAAAGGATTTTGACTGTCTAAAAGTCTAATTGTTTTTTTTATAAGGGAATAAATTCATGAACTTTTCATTATTCACTTATAATATTTGCATAAAATAATAATAAGTTTATTTTTAAATCAACAAAAATTCACAAGCGACGAGAAGTACTAAATTTTTAGGAAGGTCGTGTAGGTTTTTATTAATGTTCGTACCAACGATTTTGATAAACAACTTCGACTATTTCTTATGCTATTTAATCCAACATGAATCAAGACATTTGATAAATCATTCAGCGGCTCATAAAGCTATCAATAACAACGGTATCTCTACGCCTACATCATCGAGCAAGATTCTGCATCGATAAACAGTATCGACAAGGCACATCACTACAAAACCCATAATTTACAGGCCACAAATCTCAGCTGCCATTAAACACTTGAAAACAAAGCATTGTAACATTGTCCAGAGTGTCCCAGACAGAAACAATAAGGTAATTTTGTTTAGGTTCAGTATGAGTACATAATTATGTGCGTGCAATATTTTGGACAATTTGTTTCGGGCGCCTGGCACTAATTCACAATGCAGGATCAGTTTCATTGTAGGCATTTTACTTCTTAAAGTATACACCTTGGTTAGATACAATTTGAAAGAAATAGACGTATCTGAACATACTACATGACACTTTAATAATTATAATTAGATATCTATGGCTCGTATGTGAGCTATCTAATCTAAATCGTTAGATCGTATATTTCGATAGCTCGAAAGAGTTGATCAAAAAGATTCCTAGCTACTCATCAATGAATTTTTCGTATTAGAAATTGTACAATCGCAGAAAACCCATAGCTTAGTCGGCCCCACACACGATTAATAAGTTCGTATGAGCAAGTGGCCAATCCTTGTGACGGAGTTTTTAGGCCGCCTTAAGGCCTCCGTCATGGCTTAACGACTATTAGCCGGGACCGACAATTTAACGTGCCCTCCGAAGGACGGAAGCACTCAGTTCCTAATGCGGTCACCCATTCAAATTGTGACCGCGCACAACGCTGCTTAACTTCAACGGTCAATCAAGAACCTCTAAGCAAGCTACGCCACGAGCGCTTCACAAATGATTTTCTAAGACCGATTAAGCTGAGACGATGGACTAGGTAGGTACCCCTTTAAAATGTCCCAGGCTCTACAGCGTTCCAGTTACAAGGCACAGGTTGTCTCCTAAAGCTGTATAGTTAAGTAATAGAAATAGAAAATCGTTTATTTTGTGTATGTACCTATACTAAATGACAAATTCGAATTTACACACAAAATTGGTCATAACTCAGCGTGGGCTACAGTAGCACAGAGCTTCTGTAGCGCTGGTTTTCTGTGGTGCCAAAAGGTAAGTTTGTATGAGAAAGTGGCCAACTCTGGTGACGGAGTTTTTAGGCCGCCTAAAGGCCTCCGTCATGGCCGACTTAAAAGCCGGTTAGACTTATATTTGAGTAAAGTTTTGGTTTATGTGCACACGTGTATTGGATGAAATGCTTGAACTCTGGACATATTAACCGGCTTTTATTAGTTACAAGTAGATTTATGGTGTTCAGGCCCGTATATAATAAACGTTACAAGTCTACAAATTTGTAGAAAAGTGACAATTTTGTAGAATTTTCGACAAGTGCTGTATAATAAAACCTACAATTATGTAAAAAATCTACAAGTATATTTCATACAATTGTAACGCCCAAAAATTCATTAAATATAAATAAAAACTTAAATAAACAAATAAATAAATATTGGTGGACATTTTTCACACAGCGCCATCTAAACCCAAACTAAGCAAAGCTTGTACTATATATAGATTACATGATTATAAAAAACGCCTGTAGATGTTGCTGACAATATTGTTCTTACAAATATGTAACAGTAAGTTACAATTTACATAAAATGTAAGTTCGTTTTTAATAGTAGATTGTTGCACAAAGGTTGAAAGTAACCTATTGACATAGAATAGATAATGCTATTGAGGCAATAGTTCGAGTGCCTTAATATCTAGGTCTTTCACCCGAGGTAAACACTCTGCTTTTCATTTCGAATATGAGGCAAGTCATTAACAAAGTAAGAGCTCTAAAACACGCTGAGACGCCATTTCAATCCGAACTGTTTGGAACGTGGCCAGCGACGTGGCCAAACAGTTTGTATTGAAATGTGTGACAGACACTTGACTACGGTCTGGCGTCAATTTCCTGATCCTGTGATCCTGATCCTAGGTGATCCTAATCCCGTGATCCTGATCCAATGATCCTGCGTAATCCTGATTCCGTGATCCTGATCTATGATCCTGATTCTACGTGATCCTAATCCCGTGATCCTGCGTAATCCTGATCTCGTGATCCTGATTCTGTGATCACCTGGATCTGTGTGACTGGATCAGGATCACGGGATTAGGATCACATAGGGTTAGGATCAGGATCAGGATTACAGGATCAGGATCACGGGATCAGGATCACAAGATTAGGATCACGTAGGATAAGGATCATGGGATTAGGATCACGTAGGATCAGGATCACAGATCAGGATCACGGAATCAGGATTACGCAGGATCACTGGGTCAGGATCACGGGATTAGGATCATGACGCCAGACCGTAGCCAAGTGAGTTATCTGTTATACATTTTATTACGAACTGTTTGGCCACGTCGCCGGCCACGTGGCCAAACAGTTCGTGTTGAAATGGCGTCTCAGCGTGTTATTTATTACTTACCATCTCTTACAAAGTTAATTACTTTCCTCATATTAGAAATGAAAAGCAGAATGTTTACCTCGGGTGAAAGACCTATTTAGGCACTCGAACTATTAGCGCCCTCGCTACGCTCGTGCGCCAAAACATCTCGTGCCTCAATAGGTTACTTTCAACCTCTGTATAACAATCTACTAATTCTAAGGTTGTTTGGAAGAAATCGCTCATAGCGATAAGACCGCCCATTGTACTTCGCACCTTATGTTCTGTGTGTCTGTAATTTGTTTTAATGTTCATGTGGTGTACAATAAAGTGTTAATCTATCTATCTACCTATCTATTATTTATTTGGTTGATTCAGTCAAAATATGACTCACAACAAGAATATAAATAAGTGGAAAGAGATTGCCGATCAGTTAAGATACTCGTTAGCATCATTTTTTTGTATTGAATTAGAATTGTAGAATTTCTACACAGGGTGGGCCCGCCTGTCAGAATTGTACTACAATTTTGTAGATATGTAAACTTGTAATTACAATTGGTGTTCAATAAAACGATTTTTCCTACAAATATGTAAAATATCGCCTGTAGGGAGAAAAAGTTTTTTTAACTGAAATATGTAGAATTGTAGGTACAATTTTACAATTTTGTGAATTTTCCACCTAAACAAATATGTAAATTGTATTTTTTATTAAACAGAAACTTGTACAATTGTAGCCGTTACAATTAATTGTATTTTACAATTTGTAATGTATATTGCATTGGGGCCAGGTGTCCTTTGCAAAGTATTTTCGGTCGAAACGTGATTTTAATGAGTTTGCAATGGTTACTTATTTTAGCTCCGAGGGGAGTTCTGCCATAACTTTTGCTGACGAAAATAAGTATGGTGAAAAATTTACTGACTTAAAAGGAGAAAAGAAATTAAAAAAATTGGCTAGCAGTTACAGCTACCATAATTGAATTCGGTAATCTATGATGGAACAGGGATAACTTCATAATTCATTATTAAGAGCCTACTGAGGTGAATTTGTCAAAATAGAGGTTTACCGTTTTAAAGATTTTCTTAAAGCAAATCGTATTAAGATAGTGAAAAACATACTCTAAGTACTACCAATGAACTGATCTACACTGTGGGCTATTTCATATTTCAATATTTTATGTATTTTTTTAGTAAATTACTGGACAAAGTACACAAAATATGAGCGCGGGGTTTTAAGCCTGACCGAACACTAAATTACTCAATTGAATTAAAAAATACGAAAACAACAACTTCAATATTTTATCTATCCTGTGCTCTATTTTTTTTTTCGTAGGTGTAGCTATATTCAACACATTATAGGCAAGAAAGTTGAAGATAAAACTCTCCATACATTTTTTCTATGGAGTAGCTACTATGAATAAAAGGACGATTCATTGCCAAAAATCGTCAGACGGCCGCGGCCATTGGAGCTGGGAGCACGTCACATTGCGTAAATACTATTAGCTAAGCTGTGGCAGAGCCAGTGACGTCACGTGACTGTGTTCTTACATGAGAAGCGGTCGCGTAAACGTGCTATGTCATATTTTCGATAAAATCAGATTACAGTATGTAAGGCATCTTTTGATAAAGATTTTGCCTGGCATAAAAAATGGACTATTTTCTATCAGCATAGGTACCTAAGTAGTAAGTAAGTGCCTATAGGTAAGTATACGTACGGAAGCATGCACATCCACATAGAAAGCTTTACAATCATTTTATGTTTTTATCATCTGGATTAAGTGATGATGATGCTGATGATGATGATTGTGGGGGTTGGCCTACAGTGGGTGGTGGAGGTGGAAATGATAACTCGGTGGTGATGGTAGTGGACTGTATTTCTTTGTTCTTATAGTAGGTACACCGCTGGATTCCTATTCTGCTACTGCTTGTTGACTTTTTCTTGGTTGATGTGTTGCTGTACTGAGCTCTCGAGTTGAACTGAATATAATAAAAATAGCTCCTGTATTTATACAAAATGACATCGATTAATAACCAATCAGAATATTGCTACCAAAAATTCCTCCAATTAAACAGTCGGACTTAATTTCCATACCGAGGTTATAAATATTGGCTACGCGAACTATAGGTACCTCATTATTCTTTCGACCGTCGCGTAGCAACCATCTTAAAATAGCATATTTCAGCCGTAAAACTAATTATATCTAGGTATCTCGATATAATCAAACATAAGTCTAAGTTTACATAGGTCATCATAAAAAACAGGCTAAAAACTTCAGACTTCCAAATAAAAACACAACATAAGTTTATACAATTAAAAATAATTAACCAGGCTAAAAACTTCAGACTTCTAAATAAAAACACAACATAAGTTTATACAATTCAAAATAATTAACCAGGCTAAAAACTTCAGACTTCCAAATAAAAACACAACATAAGTTTATACAATTCAAAATAATTAACCAGGCTAAAAACTTCAGACTTCCAAATAAAAACACAACATAAGTTTATACAATTCAAAATAATTAACCAGGCTAAAAACTTCAGACTTCCAAATAAAAACACAACATAAGTTTATACAATTCAAAATAATTAACCAGGCTAAAAACCTTAGACTTCAAATAAAACACACTAAGTCTAAGTTTATACAATTAAATTACCTAACCAGGCTAAAAACTTTAAACTATACGAAGTTGTCCGTAACAATGATGCTGATGATGATGATGCTGATGATGATGATGATGATGATGATGATCGTGGAACTTTTTATTGATATGGGTATCAAATGAAAGATTTTGATGAGCGAAACACAATCATCATCGTCATATCTTTATCTTTTTATATCGTCATGACTTCATAACTTCGTGACTTCGTATCTTCGTAACTTCGTAACTTCGTGACTTCGTGACTTCGTGACTTCGTAACTTCGTTTCTTCGTGACTTCGTATCTTCGTAACTTCGCAACTTCGCAACTTCGTATCTTCGCAACTTCGTATCTTCGTATCTTCTTATCTTCGTAACTTCGCAACTTCGCATCTTAGCAACTTCGTATCTTCGTATCTTCATAACTTCGTAACTTCGCAACTTCGCAACTTCACAACTTCGTATCTTCGTAACTTCGCATCTTCGTAACTTCGTATCTTCATGACTTCGTAACTTCGTATCTTCTTACCTTCGTATCTTCGCAACTTCGCAACTTCGTATCTTCGTAACTTCGTATCTTCAAAACTTCGTAACTTCGTTTCGTACCTTCGTAACTTCATACCTTCGTAACTTCGTATCTTTGCAACTTCGCAACTTCGCATCTTCGCATCTTCGCATCTTCGTTTCTTCGTAACTTCATAACTTCGCAACTTCGCAACTTCGTATCTTCGTAACTTCGTATCTTCAAAACTTCGTAACTTAGTATCTTCGTAACTTCGTTTCGTACCTTCGTAACTTCGTATCTTTGCAACTTCGCAACTTCGTATCTTCGTATCTTTGTATCTTCGTATCTTCGCAACTTCGCAACTTCGTATCTTCATAACTTCGCAACTTCGCAACTTCACAACTTCGTATCTTCGTAACTTCGCATCTTCGTAACTTCGTAACTTCGTATCTTCGCAACTTCGCAACTTCGTATCTTCACAACTTCGCAACTTCGCAACTTCACAACTTCGTATCTTCGTAACTTCGTAACTTCACAACTTTGTATCTTCGTAACTTCGCATCTTCGTAACTTCGTAACTTCGTAACTTCACAACTTCGTAACTTCGTAACTTCGTATCTTCGTAACTTCGCAACTTCGCACCTTCGTATCTAGAAGTTACGACGTTGCGAAGCTACGAAGATACGAAGATACGAATTTACGAAGATGTGAAGATACGAAGTTGCGAAGTTACGAAGTTACGAAGATACGAAGATACGAAGATACAAAGTTACGAAGATACGAATTTGCGAAGTTGCGAAGTTACGAAGTTGCGAAGTTGCGAAGGTGTGAAGTTACGAAGTTACGAAGATACAAAGTTGCGAAGATGCGAAGTTGATAAGTTACGAAGATACGAAGATATGAAGATACGAAGTTGCGAAGATATGAAGATACGAAGTTGCGAAGTTACGAAGATACGAAGTTACGAAGATACGAATTTGCGAAGTTGCGAAGTTACGAAGTTGCGAAGGTGTGAAGTTACGAAGATACGAAGATACGAAGTTTTTCATATGGTCATAACTTCATATCTTCGTTCCTTCGTAACTCCGTGATTTCGTATTTTCGTGACTTCGTGACTTCGTAACTTCGTATCTTCGTATCTTCAAAACTTCGTAACTTCGTAACTTCGCAACTTCGCAACTTCACAACTTCGCAACTTCGTATCTTCATATTTTCTAGATACGAAGGTGCGAAGTTGCGAAGATACGAAGTTACGAAGTTGCGAAGCTACGAAGATATGAAGTTACGAAGATATGAAGATACGAAGTTGCGAAGTTACGAAGTTACGAAGATACGAAGATACGAAGTTACGAAGATACGAATTTGCGAAGTTGCAAAGTTACGAAGTTGCGAAGTTGCGAAAGTGTGAAGTTACGAAGTTACGAAGATACGAAGTTGCGAAGATGCGAAGTTGATAAGTTACGAAGATACGAAGTTATGAAGATACGAAGTTGCGAAGTTACGAAGATAGGAAGATAGGAAGATACGAAGTTACGAAGTTACGAAGTTGCGAAGTTGCGAAGTTACGAAGATGCGAAGATGTGAAGTTGCGAAGTTACGAAGACACACACACACACGCTGCACACACATACCACGAAAGTGCTTGGTTGTATGTAACTATTTTTATTCTTATTGTTATTTACTTTTCTCTAAAACCTATACTACCTAGTAACTAGACATTATTTAACACACGGGAATCACTCACGTAAAATTATCGTCGATTTGGTTTAGATTTGAAAGTGAAATAGTACCTAGTGACTGTCGTAATATATGTTTTACTCTAAAAAATGTAAATCCGTCATTGGCTGTAAGAAACATAAATAAGTCGATTTATTACTACTAAGAGCTGTGGATTTTGTCTAATAAATAAATAAATAAGATGCGAAGTTTTTTCAAATCTGACTTGTAGAATATCGCGTTCAAACAAACAAACAAACTCTTTCGCTTTACAGAATTGGTATTAGATTGGTATAGATGTCAATACAAAATCGTTATGAAGTTATAAATTTTAAAACGTAAAAAATGTTTGCCGAAACTTTGACCGCTTTGTGTCAGAGCGGCCCGCACTGCGTGGCGCTTTCAATGTGTGCGTTCTACGCACACAAGCTTGAACGCTACGTTTCCCGCCCGTAAATACCTAAAACTGACGAGCGGCATAGCGTCGGAGCCCTCTTAAGACGTTTTAAAATGATGATAGTTAAAAAAAAATACTTTTCGGTTAGGTTTATAAACTAAATAAGAATAGAAACCGCTCTAAAGAGAATACCTGGTTATTTTAAAATAATTCATTTATGGGTTCTCTTCATTTTTAAATTAAGTCATACCTAAGTTTACCTACTAGTTAACTAATTTAACCATTTATAAAAGCTACAAAAGTTGATTTGAAACTGTGAAAACTATTTTATGTTGGAATACCTAAGCTTATTAAATTTCACACTAATTATTATAAACGCGAAAGTTTGGATGTTAAGATGTTTGGATGTTTGGAATTCAATAACTCGACAACCACTGAACTGATTAGGCTGAAATTTAAAATATAAGTAGATATATAATGACCGAGAATAGAACATAGGCTACTTTTTATCCGGGTACCATGCGAGCGAAGCCGCGGGCGGCAGCTAGTTAAAAGTAATTGCTCATTCGTTATACAAAATCAACCTTATGTTTCTGAATTAATTTTATCGTTCAATAAATAAAACTTCTCCATTATCGCTCGTTCATTCACAATAATCAATTTGTAAAAAAATATTTGCCTTTAAAAGTAAGTGCATTCATTTGTATTCACAAGATGCACTTTGCGTTATGTTTATGACCTGAGAACGTTGAGTTGCTGTTTTAAAAAACGGTCAGCGTATTTTACTGTTGTTCTTTATTCACGATCAATTCTATCTTCCTTCCGATTGGATCTAATCGATCGTATCCAATCGGCAGCTTCCCACACACGTTCAATTCGAACTGTCCATTCGGCAGTTCATGCCGATCCGCGTCCACACACGGTCCATTCGGCATGATCAAACTGGCAGTATCCAATCGATTGGACGATAGAATTGATCGTGGGTGGCCGCCATTAGAGCACCTAAACTTATTCTGCCATTCGATGCGAAACGGTACAGCCTTTCTTGAAGCCCATATTACGCCATACTGAATTCAGTGCACTAAATGCTACAGGGACGTAGCTATAGCTTTGTTAAGAGGGGGGTCCAAAGGTTCCAATATACCAAAGATCTTTGTTAAGGGGGGGGTCCAAGGGTTCCAAAATACAAAAATTGACTAGGTTTCCTCCGAACTTAATGGGCTAAGGGGGGGGTCCGGACCCCCTAAACCCCCCCCTTATATACGTCCCTGAAATGCTAGTTCATTCATAAATTAGCGCTCTGTACAGTAGCTGCCTGAAACATAATAATATCAACAAATCAAAATGAATAAAACTGAGGCCAAACAACTCAACTCACAACTCAAAAAAATACGCTCGTTTGGCCTCAACCTTAGGCATGCAATTTCAGATTAAAGGATCTAAAAAATAAAACTTCTTGCTATGGGCTACGTATGATGATGATGTTGACTGTTAGTGACCGCCTTGTTATGACGGCCACCGTTTTTAAGCAAACTAAGGCTTAACTGGAGATGTATGAGTATTTTGTTCTGATTGTTTTATGGATCCTTATAATGCGGATTCGTTGTTTTTTCGAAGAAGTTTGTATAAACTTTCCATTAAGGTGTTAACTTGAATTGCAAAATAGCAAAGGTCTAGGGACTCATTTACTTTCATGTGATAGTCAAAGAAAGGTTGTAGTTTAAAATTTTTAAAATTAGCTATTTGACGTTGCTATACTTGCGATATTGTTATATGAACCTTTTTTTTTAATTTTGTTACAAAAGTTTTTTTTTTAACCCATTCCCTGACCCATCATCTCCTGCCGTAGCCCAGCCTGCTGCCGGAGCACTTATCCGTCATGGGCATTTTTTTTTAAGATTGATTGTCATGGGCATGGAACGCGTTAAACGAGATGTTAAGGTGTTGTACAAAGACCATAAAATACACCTGTAACTAAGATCCGCTGATTTTAGAAAGATACGAGAATACGTACACTATTGGTTCTATCGCTTACCGTTTTCGTACATTTCTAATGAAAATATATCGAAAGGACCAAGTTGTATAAATATAGGGTATATTTATACAACTTGGTCCTTTCGATATAGTATTAAAAATGAAATAACCACTCCGTTTTAGATGAAGCATAGTCATGGTTCTACATCTACACCAACTGTGATAAGTGATGATGTGGTGATATACCTACAACACACAACAGTCTATAAATCTAATAAAAATAATCTTGTTTCAGATGACACATACACCGTGATAGAAGCATGTACCAACGAGAGACTACGACTGATTTGTGGTCTGATGCCGAGGAGTCAGTCTCCCGTGGTGCAGTGGTTCAAAGACGGACGGGAAGTTGATGGTCAATCGAAGCGGGTTGCACAGCAGCGGCAATGGTAAGTGACACCCGGGGGCTGATTGCGTAAGACTTTGCATTAGCAATGCGACAGCAATAACTACGCGACCATTCGAAAAAAAATAAAACCGGTCAAGTGCGAGTCGAACTCGTACGCCGAGGGTTCCGTACCTAGCCATGGTGCCAATTAAGCTAGTCCGCTTAATTGTATGAGCGCCCATACAACTCGGAGGAAAATTTTAATTGGCGTCAACTATGTATGTATGGGAACACCCTTTAATTTTCAACTTTTTTAACTTTTTGGAATTTTTCCTTTATTTGTGCTATAAGACCTTGCTTTCTACCAAATTTCGTTATTCTAGGTCAACGGGAACTACCATTTAGGTTTTCAACCCAAAACCTCTAGGGTACTTCCGGTTGACCTAGAATTGTCAATTTTGGTTACATGCAAGGTCTTACAGCACAAGTAAAGGAAAAATTCCGAAAAATAAAAAAGTTGATAATTAAGGTAAGTTTTGGTACTCACAAGTTTTCACGAAAACCTAAATTTACCTATATCTTTTTATAGTGTTGACTCAGGACCTTGATTTTTACACTCACAATAGGGACTATAGACTTTAGTTTATGGTATAAATTTCAACTTGCTAGCTCTACCCGTTCCTGAGATAATCGATGGTGACACACGGACGGACAGACGGACAGACGGACAGACGGACAGACGGACAGACGGACAAGAAAGTGATCTTATAAGGGTTCCTTTTTTTACCTTTTAAGGTACGGAACCCTAAAAACACTAAAAATCGTATAACGGAAGCCAATTGCACGTCTATTGCTCGCCTCTCCCAAAATGCACTTTGGCCATAGTGCATTTTGCGATCGTAATACGATTTTTAGTAATATTTTTGACCGGTCGCGTAGTGATTGCTGTCGCATTGCTATTGCAAAGTTTTAGGTAATCAGGGCGCCGTACTACGAGCTTTCCATACTATACTCGCAACCTGTAGCCGTACCATGACGTCTTAGTAAACAATTCAGTTCAGTTTAGGTTTTCCGTTTCAGTGACGGACAGCATTTTTTGTTTCAGTGAACTATCCAGTTACGTAGAATATGAAATCCTTGGTTTAGCTTCTGAATTTCGTCAGCGTCATAGCATAAGTCATGTGACAAATTAGCGTAGCAGTTCAGTTTAGGACCTAAACTGAATCGCATTTAAAGCTCATGGTATGGGCCCTGAACCTGGTAAAGTATTTAAATGTATGGACTGAATGTAGTTCTGTTAAGTTACCGCTATAGGCGTTGCACTGAATTCCATACAATTGAAAAACTTTATTATACCCAGAGCATATAGTGCTAAAAGCTCTACTCTAGTCGTGATAAAAACCCTGTATTAAGAACTAGCGACTCGCTTCGGCTTCGCACGGGGTTTCTGTTGATCCTATCGCTACCAATCTTCACAGAATCTCCTGTTGGGATAATCTGAAGATTGCCTGAAAATTTCATAAAAATCGGTTACGCTAATGGTAGCTTTTTCAGATCTTTAAATATTTAAGATCCTTTGAAGAAAACAGAAAGAGAGCTAGAAAGAAGCTATCCCAATTGGCCAATACGACTCAAAGAGGTTAACTAAAAAAATTAAAGCCTGCCTTTTGCTTACAAAAAAAAAACAATGAAACATAATCCGGCGATCCACGAGAAGATACAATATTGTTTTTGAATGCATGTTCTCTTCAATAGTTTTAAAAATTCTCCATGAAACATGATATTAATTATTGTTTATATCAGTCCAAAATCAAATAACTTTAATAAATAACACACACGTTACAGGATAAGCTTACTGGTTATAAATAAACATAATAAAACAACAATAAAAACAAACAAAATAAACATAATAATGTCGATTATTCTGCGAACTGCAACAGAAATAGAGACATTCAGACAAGCCTCAGTATTTACGTTGCTCTATACTAGGACGGAACGGCGATAATTCACAGCACCCTATGAATTGTAGCCATTCCAATGCATAGAATAATATATTGCTGTTTGACTATGTTATTGGATGATATTAGGCATGATTTATGGATTTATGCAAAAGAAATAATGGAGTATAGCAGATATTTGTATTTGAAATAGCATTCGAAAGCAGAAGTGGGTTTCATTATTAAGGATAATAGTAAAACAGAAATCATAAATCAAGAAACAGTATTATGATTTTATATTCACAGCAAGTAGGTAAGTAATAAGAGCCATGTTGGTAGATAAACTGGGTGGTAACTCGTTACAAGTAATAAATAAGACATCATTTTAAATCTAGAACTGTGTGTTATCAAAACAGATAACGAAATTGATTTGAGAGATTTAATTTGATAGAAAAATCTCTCAAATTAATCACAAAACTTCTTTTTACCTGGCTGATTCTATAACTATAATGAGTGAGCTCACTCTTACAACTAACTACATGCTTTCCAGCAAAGACGAAAGTCATTGATTTGGATCCTGAGGATTTAAAATGCTATTAATTTATTTAACAAAGATTATCTTAAAATCTGTTCACACTGAAAAAAACTTCAAAGTTTAAAAAAAATCTAGTAATACTAAATGAAATATCGCAATTTTCAGGTTACGAATAAAAGGTTTCCGTCCAAAAGATGCTGGCGTCTACACATGCCACAACGAGGAAGAACGAGGCAGGGAGATGAGCGTCACCATCAAACATAAAGAGTTGCAGGATCAGGATACATTGGGTAAGGATCAACTCAATTGCTCAAAAAAGAGCTTATCTAATTGTGCTTGATAGATCGGCGAAATAAAGGTGGATTTTAGAGCTAAATGTTTATGGCATCCGTGTCGCCGTTAAGCGACGCACGCTGTGGTGATTTTGGAGACCCATGACAGAAGCAAAATAGCATCGCATTATGCTAGTCAATCTACCTACTAAACTACTAGGTATAAAAGCCGCAATTGTGACGCTTGCTTCGTAAACTTTGTGCGCATTCACAAAAATGAATGTTTCAACGCTAGAGGTATTAACAGCTGAGCTGTTTCATGCTTTGGATAATTAATTATATTGATGCAAAGACCTTTTACCTGTCTTGATGTAAACACTCCCGACGACATTACTTGGTTTGAAATCGTCTACCAATTTCAATTTCAAACTTCTATTATACTTCTAAACAGCTCATTGTACAGACAGATAGATCTGAAATAATCTCGAAGCTGTAGGCTCATTCTGTAAACTCACTTCGAACGTCGAAGAGCTGAATCCGCTGTGAGATTTCAAATTTCGTATTCGAAATTTGAATCTTACTACAAACACTTACAATACATTCTTGCGTATTTAGTGAGCTCGGTCACTTGAGTGAATTCGAAGTGAGTCTAGTACAGAATGCCTCTGCTGATCACCGATACCTTGATCCAGATTGGCTACAGGATTTCCCGTATTGCGTTCCAAATCTGCATCATAATGTTGATCCGTATCGTTGCGGCTATTTCCATACAATATTTTATTATCATCTCACTGTCCGTCCACAATATCCACATGTGTAAACAAACTGCCAAGTCTACCGGAATCCAGGGTTACAATAACGGCCAATAATATGGCACAAGTCAGACACAAAAAATACACAACTTTGAAGATAAAGTCGATGTTTTAAAAGCCTGTTATTTGCATCTATTCTGGTCATCAGCTGTAGTTATTAATGGATCAAAATGATTTTGGTTTTAATTTGTGATTTCCGACAGGACTTGATGCACTTACCGTCAAGCTGAGTGATTTCCTGTTTTGAAAAACAGTTTTGGATTTCAAAGATTATATTCTGATTTTTTTTACATAATTAGTGTTTTTGACATCACTCAAAAATTCTTTTTTTTTTTAAAAAACAGTACTAAAGTGTTACGTGTTTTATAAGTAAACTATAATGATGTTTTGTTCACAGGTTACCAAGCTGATACAGATATTGACCGTCCACTACCAGAGATCTTATCCCAACATCAAGCGGCACAGCTAGTAGAAAACAATACCATAGAAGAAACAGATACCGCTAAACGCTTCCCTAAAAACATAAAAGATAAAGAATACGACAACAAAGAAGAAGACCCTGACGACAAAAGTGAGATGAACCATCCAAACTACGGCCACGTGGATAATACCAAGACGAAAATCCCTCCAAAGTTCAAACATCCAACAAAAATGTTCAATATGGATATGAAACCGGCTGGCAGCTCCATACGACTTCGTTGTGCCGCTGAAGGTAATAAATATTTTATTAATAAAACGTTATGCTTTGATCATAAACTCCTATGTGAAGTTGGCAGATAAAAGGTTTTGTCCAGCGACTCAGAGCTGTATTTTGTTCCCGTATTGACGTGAGAACTCGTCTGCAGGCGATTTGTTGTATGCGCTTTGCACTTAAATACTACAGAATACGATCCTGCAGACAAGTAAGATGTACAGATAAGGATTCTGCTAGATTTCTAAAGGTATAACAGTCTAACGGTTCACAATAATAGTGTCTATGAAATTGCCAAAGGTAATCTTACACCAGCAGGTCAATTATCATATACTGTTTGCACTCGATTGGAAGATCTTCTTCGAAACGTGACTTTTTCACCGAATGCAGTCGAATAAAGTGTGAATCTACCTGCGGGGGAGGAAAAATTTAGCTTGAAAACCGACTACATTCATGATTCAATTCGAAATTTTGAAACAAGACCAAGACTCAACCCTAAGTAATGGTCACGCTACAAAAATACGTTTAACGACCTATAAACTTTTGCAGGGAACCCTACACCGAATATAACGTGGTACAAAAATAAAAGCACACCCATAATGAGAAGTTACTTCCAACCTTCCTATGGCAAGTGGTCTATGGCATTGGATGAGCTAACTAAAGCTGATAATGGGAATTATACGTGTATTGTCTGTAATGAGCTGGGATGCATCGAGCACACGGTTGTTCTTCATGTTCAAGGTAAGAAGGTTGAGGTACTATATCAAATTATTATAAAACCAAATGAAAATAACTTATTTTAAGACACAACTGCGAAGATTGATAGTAGG
Source organism: Camptogramma bilineatum (assembly GCA_958496255.1). Classification (NCBI taxonomy): domain Eukaryota; kingdom Metazoa; phylum Arthropoda; class Insecta; order Lepidoptera; family Geometridae; genus Camptogramma; species Camptogramma bilineatum. The sequence continues at coordinate 10,631,427 of OY292468.1, read as the reverse complement.
GTACGGTATTTACGTGAAAAATTCCGTGTGTTGTTTCAAACACAAAATTAAGAGCTTTTCCACAATCGAACGAGGAGTGAGGAGAATGAGCTATACTTGTAATATTTTGTTCAATTCATTAGTCTTTTAATTATTCTCTTGGTTATAACGGTATGTTACTTGAGTTTTGTATTTCAGCAGAATATTAATTAAAATTAAAATAACAGTCATTGTATGTAGTTTGTCTCTTAACTTTTCTTCGCTACACAGAAATAATGTGGGGCATAAGTAGGTCGTTAATTTCACTGGTTTAAGAATCATAATAGAACTAACATGGAATATCTTATTGTCGATATATCACGGTTGTAATGTGAGGAAATGGTTGTAGAGCGATATCCGTCGAAGCCGTACATAAAAGAAGGATACCCCGGAAACATTACTGTGCTTGTCAACGACACAGTACAACTGTCTTGTCCACCGGTATCCGACCTCGAGCCTTACCTTTACTGGATAAGGCCTTCGAACGTTTCGCTGAAAGACGCCGAAGTCGGCCCAAGCGATATGCCGATCCCACCTGGATATACGATAGAGGTCTTTGATTCTTTTATCATGGTGAAGGTTCTTTGGTTGATGGTTTGTGGTAGAGGAATTTCAATCTTGTGATAACAATAAAAGTGGAAAGATTTTCGAGTTTGAAAAGCATAATGCATTTGCGAGTTTCTAGTTTTCTAAGAAAGTTTATTGAGTCTTAAAACGATCTTCAAAAGAAATCTCAGAGGATTTTGTTCTAGAAATCTCAAAATGTGTATAGAAATTAATGTAAGAATAAACAAACTTGGATTCAAGGTTCAAAGCCAGACGTAAACAGTGGATTATTTTTAAAGAAATGTGTATCGTGTTCAATGCAATATCAGAATAATGTTCTGCACAGTTTTAAGGAAAAATATTTATCTATAACCAGATAGTAAGTCATCTTCTTAGCCATTAGGTAGCTTAATTGTGTACGTATTTTTCCACTCCGTCAGTAAAAACAAACTTTCTTTCTTTGACTACCTACTCACATTGTTCAAATATTTTTAAGTCAATATAATTATCATTATAAAACTTTTCTTCCTTATCTGTTGGTGATGGTCAACATTGTACTTTACCCTTTCCTCACTGTAATTGCTGGGTTGAAGGGTCACTTAGTTAATGTTCTTTTCAGATCAACTTTTATAATAATTAAAAAATGTGCACTATGTGTAAAAGCAAGTAAACTAACTTTCCATACACTTATATTATAAGTAAAACATGTCTGTTTATGCTACTCTTCATATTCAGTCCGCACTCAGACTTGAGTCTCAGCTTCATCAACAGCTTATTGAAACTCAGTCATGAATCATCGCTTGAGACTCAATTCAGTGGCTGTTACGATCCTCAAACACCAAATTTCTTTACTTATAGAACGTCTATACGCAAAGCCGGTGTTAACCCAAGGAGCAGTGAACCAGACCAAGCTTTTTGGTCAGACAGCGGAGTTCAGTTGCGAATTCCTATCAGACATGCATCTGGTGGTGTATTGGATGTATTTCAGACGGGATGAATTCGTGTACAATGACACTTGGATTGATGAAAACAAGGAGTCAGTTGTGTACTTAGATAAAAATAAAATCTTGACGGTGAGGGCTTGTGACTAACTGGTGCATGCTTTGCTTTGCTTGCATGGGGTTTTTGTTTGCTTTTGCCTGTAAGTTTTCTATTACAGCAACTATGTGTGATTCAGCTTGATAAGTTACGTGTGGGTTGAACTGTTCACAATCAAAGCTGTTCACAAGACAATGTTTATCTCTCTGTTGTGCCGTGTGTTCTTCAATGACTTATATTACCATATCTGTAACAGTTGTTAATTTTGATATGGTATCTACTCAATTTTTCCTTGGAACAACTCTTTTTCTGGAACATAAATTCCATCATAATTTTTCTTTCATTTCACCAATCAAAGCATGTTTCAAACCAATAGCAACAAACATTTCAACAAACATCATTTTCAGAGTGAGAATCCGAGTGACAAACCGGAACAGCTGACGATATACAACGTTACGAAGGAAGACGAGGGCTGGTATGTGTGCGTTGCCCTCAATACACTTGGAAACACCACCGCAAAGGGATACCTGACTGTTTTGGAATGTAAGTTACCAAAGTTTCTTACTAAAGCTGCGAAGAGTGCGTTTATAGATGAATATCTTATGTATAAAATTAAACTACTAAAGCTGCGACGATTGCGTTTATAGATGAATAATGTACAAAATTAAGCCTGAATAGCTAAGCATACACGTACGGATATGCACGTCGGATCTGCCTGACAGATTTGCCTGGCAGGCAGATCCGTACGTGTATGCTTAGCTAATGGATGTGGCAGTCTTAACATTATATGTTTATGTTGAATGTGTAGATTGCGCGAACTTGACAACGCTGAGTAACCTATAAAAAAATGTTCTCCTTCACAATTTTTATTGTTTTTTAATCTGATTACTGAACTTTCAAGTTTTTACTCAATCAGTCAACCACATCTAAACAAAACTAAATACTTAGGTAGTAAAAGATTGATCTGATTTTTAATTAAATGCACAAAGACAGTCCTGAAGTAAATTCGCTAGAGGTAACTTTTATACAACAAACCAAACCACATTTTGTAGGTAGTCATTTTAGTCTCTGTCTACAATCCTGACGCTATCAAAGATTTGCGTATTCTACCAATTAATAAACCATTTGTATTGGGCGCGGCCACTCTTAGGATGGGTGACCGCAAGTGGTATTACGAGCTGAGCGCTTCCGTGCTTCGGAGGGCACGTTAAATTGTCGGTCCCGGCTTTTAAGTCGTTAAGTCATGACGGAGGCCTTTAGGCGGCCTAGAAACTCCGTCACCAGAGTTGGCCACTTACTCATACGAACTTACTTACTTTATTGCGTGCGGGATAATGCTGCGACAGATTCAGATAGTACCAATTAACTCTGTGTTGCAGATAGGTTTAATGGAGGTTTTGCCTTCTGGTCTAACTTGTTGCGTGTGCTTTATTTGAATAGAACACGTACCTACTGTCCGTCAGATAAATCGATTCATCTTTTTTATTGTTCAAAATGTAAAAATTGATACCATTTCAATTTTAGAACTCAAATCACCTCAGAATTTCGCTCTGAATTCTAAATTTTTAATAGTTTTTAATAGATTATAATAATTGTGAAATAAGTTCTCTGAAAAACACAAGTCTTCTGCGTGTAGCACCTAATTGTAAAAATGGTACATTTTTGATTGTGATATTTGAAACTCTTTTAGTTTCTTATGGGAGGTCCTTCCTTCATGTTGGATAAGATAACTAACAACCTGTTTTACAAATACATATTATGTGTTTAGGCAAACAAATACCTTCCAAATCTTTCTCGCCACCCGCGCTGGCAACACTACTTGGCCGTATGACGCGAACAAAGGCGCACCTTGAAATTTTAATTAACATTACAAAACTACATGTAAAAGTAACTAATAAACCCTTGTATTGGAGAATTTGTAGTCCCTGTCATTTATAGAAGAAGCCCAGGAAAGATCCCATATTCCCAACACTCTGTAATAAATATTTTTTTCCAGCATTCCCAGTGACAGAAGCCCTCGATCACGGAAAGCACACACTCTTCATCAACATTCTCACCGCTGTACTTGGCGCAATGTTCTTCGTAGCCGCTGTTATAGTGGTGATGGTCTTCAAGAAGCTTAAACGTGAGAAGATAAAGAAGCAGCTGGCAATAGAGACGGCAAGAGCGGTTATTGTGACGCACTGGACGAAGAAGGTGGTGGTGGAGAAACCGGCGATGAATGGGTCGCCGACTACTACGGGAGAGGGACTGGTGAGTGCCATATAAAAGTTATCTTTATTTAGTGGTAACAAGGATCAATTTTGAAATCTAAAGCAATTAAGTGGGTAGGAACCACGTAGGAACCTATTACAAGACTGCTAAAAGAAACGCACGCCTGACGAAAGTTGAAAGCAATCGACAATGGTATTGCATGTTTTGCTCAAACTCGAATAGAACGTGGGTTTAATCATTTAATTTCATGAGATTTAATTAAGGTACTAAGTACATTTACATAAAAAAATATTAAGTACCTACCTACTTAAACTTTATTTTTTAGAACGTGAAAAGTTAAATAGATCATGTACCTAATCACTCATCATTGGAATTTATCGCAAGCTCCTTTTTTAATTGAGTTAGCAATACACATAACACGAAACTACCTACATAATAAGATCGGGAAGAGTTATCTACTACGTAACTAACATAACTATATAACATACTACTTATAATAACATTTATCTACGTTATATTTTCAGCTTATGCCAGTAGTAAAAATCGAAAAGCAAAAGCTGTCTCAAGTGCAAGCGAACAGCAACACCAGTGATTCCATGATGATGTCCGAGTACGAACTACCCGTTGATATAGACTGGGAAGTGCCGAGGGAGTCTCTCTGTCTGGGCAAGATATTGGGGGAGGGAGAGTTCGGCAAGGTAGTGAAGGCAGAGTGCGTGGGGATACTGAAGCCAGGACTACAGAGTGTCACGGCTGTAAAAATGTTGAAAGGTAAGATTGAAGCGCTTGAGACGTACTTAGTTGGTTTACCTAAACATTCTTGATATCGGTGAAGTTAAGCGTTTTTAGAGGTCATTTGGGTGACCGATAATAGCATTAACAAATGAGCGCTTCCATGCTTTGGAGAGCACGTTACATTGTTGGTTCCGGCTTTTAAGTCACATGATGGAGGCCAGCCGGACTAAGAACTTAGCGCATACGAACATACAAAGGTAAGTACATAATTTTGTAGCTTGACAAAAAGGTATCTAGATGTTCTCGACTGAGGGCCACGGTGAACGAAGATAAAGACGGTAACATCGTATAGATCACGAGTAGTCGGGGTCGGGGATAGGTAGAGGCAAAAAACTGATCTCGTGATGACTGATGACTGACGGCTGACAACTGAATCACCAATTGCTATTTTCAGAGGGTCACACAGACGCTGAGATGATGGCGCTAGTGTCAGAGATGGAGATGATGAAGATGATCGGCAAGCACGTCAACATCATCAATCTCCTCGGATGCTGCACGCAAGATGGACCCTTGTACGTGATAGTGGAGTACGCACCTAATGGAAACCTGAGGGAGTTCTTGAGGAATCACCGGCCTGGGAACAGGTAATCTTTACTTATCGGAACGTAACTCTTGGAAATCAAAGGGGGAGACCCTTGTCAGCAATGGGACACAAGAGGCTAATGAAACAGAAAAGGTCGTTAAAAAGAAAAGGTTGCCTAAGATTAAAGAAAATTCTATTCTATGGAGGTTTAATAAAGATTGACTCATAACTAAATTACTTGACCAAAGTCGAATTGGACAAAGAAAAACCACTAACATAGGAACTTTATGAAGCTAGGTATTTTACTGATTTGTTTGATTTCAGATACGAATCACCAAATGAAGACTTGAAGGAAAAGAAGACGCTTACGCAAAAAGACCTCGTGTCCTTCTCATATCAAGTTGCAAGAGGGATGGAGTATCTAGCATCTAGACGGGTAAGCTTTCCAATTTATCCCCGAGACCAGAGAGCGAGACAAAAGACAGGCTTTATAGGGCAGCGCAAAAGAGACAGGAGACAGAGAGCCATCAGTTTAAATGACAACGGTATCCTGTCTCTGTTTTTGGTCTCGGTCTCCGGTCTCAGTCTCCAGTTCGAACCACCAGCTTTTAGGGACAAAGTTTCGCGAAAAAGTACAAATATAAGTATTGATGAATGTGCAGAAAAAGCTGCGAAAAAATAGATAAACTTTTGACTTATGACGGCATTATTTCCAAGCCTTTGAACGGACTCATCTCTTATCTAATTTAGAGAAGTCCAAAAAAAAAGTGACGGGTGACTCCAACTTCACCTTACTGCAAGAATTTAACATTTTTAAATAATACGAAAAACGGAATAGGATCACGGCTGGATCCCAGTAGACATTCTCAGATCTATAGAACATTCAAGATCTTGAAAGGGGTAGTGAGACGCACGTCCACTTTTAGAGATGCAGTTCAGAGCACAGCACGCTAGGTATCTTATACCTACAGCTAACAATAAAATAGTCATAAAAATTAGTTTATTGAAAAGGTTTATTTTCTTTCTCCAGTGTATCCACCGCGACTTAGCAGCTAGAAACGTGTTAGTGTCAGACGACTGCGTTCTCAAGATAGCCGACTTCGGTCTAGCCAAGGACGTGCACAGCAACGACTATTACAGGAAGAAGACAGAAGGAAGACTGCCGGTCCGGTGGATGGCCCCTGAGAGTCTGTACCATAAAGTGTTTACGACACAGACTGATGTGTAAGTATTTAGTATTATTTTATGTAAGAGTTTGTTCGTTTGAACGCGCTAGTCTCTGAAACAATCGTCGTATTTGCAAAAAATATTTCTGCCTTTAACGTGCCCCCCAAGTATTGATGCGTTCAGCTGCTTATGCCTCTAGTGATCACCCAAACAAATGACCGCTGAGAACGTCGTTTAACTTGACGGTCTATCAAGAACATCTAAGGATGCTTTACCAAGAGCGCTTCTATTGCGATAATGTACCTACAGTCAGCGACAATCAGCGCAAATAGAAGAACATTTTGAGTTTTTCAAGTCACTTTTTCTTTACTAGGTATGTGGGGAATTGGTTACTGCAGCAGGGTAAAGCATCTCAAATTAGCTAAAATTTTGATTATAGCTTCACGGGTTCAGTAGATACCTATATCAACATTTAAAACGAAAAATGTACTGTACTGTAGTGTTCAAATGTACTATCTCGTTTACAGCTGGTCGTTTGGCGTGCTCCTCTGGGAGATCATGACGTTAGGCGGGACGCCATACCCCACCGTGCCGGGACAGTATATGTACCAGCACCTCAGCGCTGGGCATCGGATGGAGAAGCCACCGTGCTGCAGCCTTGAAATGTAAGTATTGGATTCAAGCAAGGAAAAAAGTAAGCAAGTTTGCATAAGCAAGTGGCCAACTCTGATGACGAAGTTTTTAGGCCGCCCAAAGGCCTCCATCATGGCTTAACGACTTAAAAGCCGGGACCGAAAATTTAACGTGCCCTCCGAAGCACGGAAGCTCTCAAGCTCGTAATGCCACTTGCGGTCTCCCATCCGAATTGTGACCGCGCACAACGTTGCTTAACTTCAAGAGCTGTGGTGACAGATGGTGGACTAGTCCTGTGTTGTCGACGCAGTAATTCCTAAGGTCAGCAGCGCGAGTGTAGCTCCTCTGGTATCGCAGGCGTTCATAGGCTACAGTAACCACTTACCATCAGGTGGGCCGTATGCCAGACTGCTGCCTTAGTAGTTTAAAAAAATGGACCTTCATATCCTAGCATCAGGAGACCACCTGAGAGGCTTGCCTATCACCCATCTTCTTAGCTCAACGCGTTCAGCACCACACTCACATATTGTGCTCTGGGTGGTGGATGTCTTTCGGAGAGCACCGCGGAGTCAGAGCAGGAAATGTGTTATTGACCTTTATCCTCAGGAAAGACTAATGTAGAGCTGACTAAACCACAATGTTTTTCTTTGCCGTTAGGAGCTCGTGTTTATGTTGGTATAATACCTTGGTATAATTATGAACATAAACAGAAAACAAAAGGTCCAATAATGCACAACTATTGGCTCCTGATGTATTACAATATGTAGGTACCTATTTGTAGTAGCGATGTGAAATACACTCTAAATAATCTGAACAATAAATTAGGTATATCAAGTTTATGAATTTAAAGAAAAATAAATAAATCTTTACAGTTACATGCTGATGCGTGAATGTTGGTCTTTCTCCCCGGGCGACCGCCCTTCATTCACGGAGCTGGTGGAAGACCTGGACAAGATCCTTACAGTCACCGCCAACCAGGAGTACTTGGACCTTGGACTACCCCAGCTGGACACTCCCCCGTCCAGCTACGATGGCTCTGGCGATGAGAGTGATAGTGAATTTCCCTTTATCAAATAAACCTAGGATAATAACCAAAGGAGTAATACTTGAGACTACCCAGTCGATCCCCAGTCATGACTGGTAGATGACTTCCCTTATATAAAATAATGCTATTAGAGAACCAAGAGTAAATTTGACTTAGGACTACCCAGTCACTACCCGGTCCGGTCATGACTAGTGGTTTTGATAGTTTAGGAATTGAATCTTTACGAAACAACTTATGAAGGTTTTATAGAAATTCCTTTTTTTAAATAAATAAAAAAATTATAGAGGTGAAAGAATGGAGTCAGAATCCAAACACTACGAAGATAAAAAAACTGTACCTAAGTACCTATCACAAAAATTTAAGACTACCCAGTAGGTAAGTGTTTTAGTGGGTAGTGACTACACTTTAGTTAGCGTATGATGGATTATGTATTGTAATGTATGATTACCTATTGATGATTAGGTACTTCGTTCTATATTGACAAGAATAATGAATTATGCATAATAAATTAATGTAAATAAACCAAATAAAATATTCTCACGTCAGCTGTAAATAATAATTTTAGTACCAAAGGTTATTTGTGTAGTCTTAAAAAGTATTATTTTGTCTTTTCGTAAAATTTAAACCTAAGAGATGTTATCCATGACTTTTAAGTATTTAGGTCTCAGTAAATTATTTTTTCTAGTAAATAAAGTATTAAGTAGATGAAATTTAGTATAAAATTAGCCTCTAGTCTATGTTTTAGATGTTTTCTGTAAAGAAGCTGCATTTTACCACCAAATTTTATTTGTACTTAACTAGAGATAGGTGATCGTTTGATTCTAGTAAAATTGTTTTCTCTATAGTAAATTAATCCCTGAAAAATGGAAGTACTAAGCTAAATACAATAACGAATCATTGTGCATTGTATTTAAGTAAATACAATTAGGAATCGTTGTGCATTGTATTTAAGCTAGCTTTTAAGCAAGCTAAATACAATTAGGAGTCGTTGCGCGTTGTATTTAAGCTAGCTTTTAAGCAAGCTAAATACAATTAGGAATCGTTGTGCATTGTATTTAAGCTAGCTTTTAAGCAAGCTAAATACAATTAGGAATCTTTGTGCAAGCCGCCCTTAGTCGAAACGATTTTTTATAAAGTTGTACAAGTATTGAGATTAATTTTGTAAATAGTAAAAGTATTATGTTGTAATCGTAGGTATTATAATTATAATTGTGTAAAAGTTTTACAAAAATGAATTCAATTTGATTTTTTAAATTTAGTGTTTGCCGAGTTAGTGCAAATACAATTAAAAACTATTCAATTCATAATTTTTAATTAATATATCTACAGTAAACGTTCAATATTATATAGGTAGTTTTTTTTATTGTGACCAAACAGTGGAGCACCATGTAAAGCAAAATAAATTTATTTATGAAAATAGGTAGTTGTAGGTAACTTTAAATGCATTTATGTTTTTTTTTGGACACGAAATAGGATTAACTCCTATTGTACCTAATCTTTTTTCGTATGTGCTATTGATCTGGTGATGGAGTTTTTAGGCCTCCGTCATGGCTTAAAGACTTAAAAGCCGTATCTAAGCCCCGAAGCACGGAAGCGCTCAGATCGCTGATGAAAACTTGGCTTAATATTGGTCAACGTAATCTGAACCACGAAAATTGTTCCGATGTAAGTATCGGTTTTGGTTTTAACAGTGAAGAACCTAGAGCACACATAAGAGTCCAAAATTCGTCTAAGGCCAAAAAGAGATTCTGAAATTCTGTTATATCTGTTAAAGAGATGTGAAAAAAAAAATATTTCGTTTGTCGATGTAGTTGCATAATTGTTTGTATATTTGATGGCGTTTGAATGAAATGTTGTGTAAAATTTGTCGTAAAATAAAGAGAATGTATTTTATTTGTGTGTTTAAATATTAACAAGAAATACGGATCATGGGTAGGTACCTATATCCTAAAGGCACGTTAGACAAACTCTTCAGAACTTCAGATAAGTATTTAAGATCCTTTGAAGTCGTCTAGTGCGTGTTATAGGTACCTAGGTACTAGTTACGCTCATTGCCACGTTTCTGCGGTGCCCTCCGAAGCACAAGTTCAATATTGCCTCCACCAAAGAGATATGTTTAAACAACCAATACCTATACTTAATTTCGTAATTTACACCATCTCGTGACACAGACGAAATGACTATATTGTGTGAATAACGAAACATATTGGTTGTTCAAACACATCTCTCGTCTCCGTTTTGTTGAACCGTCTCTGTTCATAGACTGAGAGTGAAAAGAGCGGCATATCTTGCAATTCCTATTGTGAGTCTGCTATAATGCCATCCAGTGGTTTTGGAAAAATAAAATAATCATCATTTTTAAATTTTTCTTTATTTTGTCGTTTTATATTATGGCTTGGCCCTCCTTTAGTTACAAATTCTCATACAAAAATTATGCTAAGCTAAACATTACATTCAATTTGTGCTAACATGTACAGTGATACAATTTTATATTTTTATTAAAATGCCTTCTTTAGAAAATAATAACTTAGAATAAAATAACTCATGGCAGCTTTTTAAAAATCAATATAACATGTCACTGAGAAGCTGCTAATATAAAGAGTACCTATAGTCGAATTGCTCATTGTACGAACTAAAAATATATGAAAAATGACATTTTGGTCGTCAATTTTAGTGCGTATAATTAGTAATCCGACTATACCTATGGTTATTTAATAGAAAAACAAAACAAAATACAAATTCATGGAACATAAACATTAATTTTAATCACAAATTCCTAACACTAAGAGCCCTTGTAGACTTGACTTTTCTATCGGCCGATGGTTTGGTTCGGTTGGCTCCCAAAACTAAAAACGATATATCATGCCATCGTAGTTCAGTTTTGTTGGTGAACAGATTTCGGAACATTTGACCAACACAAAAACTTAGGCCTTTACTACATGATTTATACAGTGTCAGGAGGCAATCTTTGCCTACACTTATCGGGACATTGTAGTGCCTGGGACAATGTTGAGATGCGAGTAGGCTGACCAACGTAATGGCTACCTACGATAATTGGCACGATAAATAGTTTTTAGTTTCATCGATTCTCTTTCTATCATTGCTAATCCTTTGTTCTGACACTTCTGTCCGACAACTGTCCACGTGACTTATCGTCATTGAACTTCAATTACTAGACATTTTTCTGTTTTCAATAACGTTAGCGATTGTAGCTAATATGGCTAGGAGGCCCGTAGGATTACTCCCTGCACTAAAAACGATATATCGTGCCAATTATCGTAGTTCAGCCTAAGTTGGTGGAAGTCTAATTCGGAATATTCGACCAAAATAAGCTGAACTACGATAATTGGCACGATATATCGTTTTAGTTTTTGGGAGTTAGGGCCGATTAAGAGCCCGACCAAATTAAGTATCGGCCGATGAAAAGTTGTCAGTCTGCGAGGGTCTAAACAAGATTCAAATAATACTTAAAATTTCATTCTATTTGGTATATTTCTTACAACTTTTTTAATTCAATTACCTAGCTGCTTCATAACATTCAGACACTTAAATATACAACCTAAACCAAATATACAAATTATATTACACATTATTAGATATTATGTTAAACTAAACCATTATTATATGAATTCAAATAACAATTTCCATACGTATATTTCCATATGATTATTTTTTTATTCCTTTTTCGACAATAAAATTTAAGTTATAGTCAGATTATTTTGTTAATAGTTATAACCTTTGTCAAAAACTTACAATTTAGGTATCTTGTAAGTTGACATTTTGAACATAATAATAACTCTTTGTTGAGAGTACTATCTATACGACTACTATATTTTTATTATCAAAACGAAACTAGTTTATAGAAAAAATAATTATCACATTTATAAATGTCACGTATGTATGTTAAGGTAAAAGTACCATATTCCGGGATAGTACATTATGCCGTGGCATTTTGATTTTTGCCGCAAAATAAGAAAACAGTCAGGAAAATCATGATTTTAAACAATACCACATCAACTACGGTTTGAATACAACCAAAATAACACGATTTTAAAATAAAAATAATAGTTCTAATATCCGTTTCGAGCTTCCAAACGCGCCAGTCGCGACCACACTGCAGTCTCGTACGACCCTGTTGTCAGTGAGCATAAGGTGACAGTGCGATTTTCTTAAGGATATAATGTGATCCTGGTAAGTTTATTTGATAAAAAATTGTGAAATTATTGATTAGTAGTTATCAACAGAAGGTTTAATATCTGATTCGGAGGATATGAAGCATTATTTTTAGAGAAATTAACTATTTTATGATTCCCGCAATTATGTTCATACAATATGAGGCGGTGAACATAATTGCGGGAGTATCATGCAATAAGGGAAAGTAGGTCCCAAATGTTTTTGTGTTTTATTTCTAACTGGGGTTAAATTAATTGATTCCTTTAATGCAATTAAATTTAGTAATGACCGCAGATTATCGTGAGGTAATTACGGGATATGTTTTTCTTTAATTTTACCTCATAAAGAAGTTTAATTTAAACCAATTTTTTGACTCCCGTAATAAAGCACACGAGATATTTACTCATGTCCTTTATTCCGGTATACCCGGAGTGTATACTACTAGTAGTAAGTAAGGAGAGAAGAAGAAACATTTTCCATGTTTTCTTTTGCAAATAATAAAAAATAAGTGGGGGAGGGGGTAACAGTGAGCTGATCTGATGATGGAGTCAGGTCAGGACCTGTTCAGTACCTACTTCTCAGTGAATAACAGTAGAACATCGCGTTTGGGCCCATTTGAATTAGCTCACTCATTTTTAAATAAAAGTTTGATACTTATCTAAACGTAGGTATAGGTAGGTATAAGATTGTTTTTAAGTAGGTATTTTTATTTGAATAGGTAGGTACCTACCAATTATAATTACTTATTTTAATCCAGAAGTATATTAATAAAGGCACCTACATTTTTTTTGCCTCAAAGTAGCTAAATAACGTATGCTTCGAAGATATCCCGGAATTATGTACAACGATTCCCGGGATTAGGTCAGGAGCCAAATTTTATCACGGAATTATGGACAAACTCGAGGTTCCGTAAAATACCAATAATTTCTATAAATGAAAGGTTACGATGTAAAATAATGTTCCGCACCTATCTTAGAATATCAATCTACAGAATAAAACAGTTTTCAATCCTAGCACCTTCCTACTTCTTCTAAAAATCATCCTCAAAGTTGAAAATGCCTTAATATCCCGTAATATGGTACATTTACCTTAATAGCTTGGAATTCATAGTGTTAATCGAAATGTTATTTTACAATACAACGATAACTATTATTGTTAATTACTTGGTAGGTACAGTTATTACATAGCACCCGCATTATACTCGTACTTAGACAGGTACCTACTTACAATGGGTTACCAACGTAAGATCAGATTTAAAAATCTGATCATCTTACGTTGATAATACGTCATCATTTTTTTTTCTTATCATGCCTGGCTCATAATAAAGTGCAGAATACATTTATTCAAGCTCGATTAAAATATAAGCATTTTGAAGCTTCTAGAATTTTCACTTCTCACCATAATATTTTTCGAATTTCTACCTGATAGAGACATTATCAAAATTTATTTTTAGAAATACTTCAGTTTTAGAATCGTCATTGAAATAGTTATTTGTTATGTCATGTTATTGTTACATAATTTGAATCTATATATCCTTGTTATGTGCGCATATGCACGTCATTGTATTATTGTAAGTCATCGTTTGGTAAATCACTTAAAGCTAAACCTCTCGATCAACAAAAGGATACCTATACTTAGAGTCAACGAATTACTTCAAGTCTTCATTGTTCTCAAAAGTTCACTCAACCTTATCATACCAAACCTAAATCACATATTGACACAGCGCAATTTCTTTTCAGGAATTCTCGATGCGAATGCATAGCTAGGAACAACCGCTTTAGCTTCCTTTTCTTCCTTCTTCTCACCCATGAGACTGTTCAGGCAAACCTTCATATCTGCGGCAAACTTACGAACTAACCTTTCTAATGAGAAAAGATGATCGTCTAAAGCCTCTGGGATCTCTTCTCTCATGAAATCTGCGAGCCTGAGTAGGTATTCTGCATTCGAGCCGGATGAACCTTCGCATTCTAGGATTTGCTTCGCTATATCTGGCAAAGGAGCGACACCGAGCCAATGCTTGTTTTCGGGAACAGCAATGTATAACAATGCATCTTTTTTGTCGTCTGTTACTAATGAACTAGTAAAAGGCATGCTTGTAGAAACAAGGCAGGTTACGCTAGAGGAAGGTTGACTACTAGTGGTACCATCTTTGAAGGTGGGTCGAGGGTGGAAGTTGACTGTGTAGGTCCTATATCCTCCCAGTTGGCATTCTCTAGTAGAGAGGTAGGGAAGTGCTGCGTGGTTGTCCGCTGAGATCAGAAAGGCTTTGCCCCATGTTATGCCCTGGAACAAAGAGAAAATTGTACATTAGTAATGTAAGTAACCGTGTTTTATGGACCTGATACTACCTGTAGTTGGAATGACTGCTTTTGTTGCCATCTCTTTTTGATGTAAGTATTAAAAAAGATACTTAGTGAAATTTTTTTTGTAGAGAAGGTAGATAGCTATTGGTAAAGAGGTTAATTCAAATAATGATAGGTAAATCTTCCTATTATAAAACCTTCAACATATGTAATAACGAGATTCATACAACTCATGAACCTTCATTTCGTGTCTGTGACATTATCAGACAAAAGAAAGGAGATAAATAAGGCAATATTGACAGTAGAGACAGAGGATTACATTTATTTAAAAAGAAGTAGCACAAACAACAGATAAAAGTATGCCAAAAGACTTGATAAGAATAGAAAAGCCATAAATAAAAATATAAGATAAGACTGAAAACATCTGTTCGTATGTCTATCAAAATAACGAATGTTTTCAAGCTTGAAAACTGCTGTCTACAGCAGCAACTTGCTACAGAAAAAATGTTGTGATATAAGCAGATTACACTTAAATTAATGTGGATGAAAAACTAAATCTAAACAACGTTTTTTTTTAATGAATTGTCATCGAGTTGTGAGCTACCCTGAAAGTTTCAGCCGGGTAGCTAAAAGCGAAAGTGCTCTTGAGTTGCAAGATTCCATGACAGACAGACAGACAAACATAAAAACGTTTTAAAATAAATCTAAACTCAAAGTCTACTCTTTAGCCAATAATGTATAAAGTTATTTGCTTCATGCATTACAATCGTGATGATAAAATTTACGCGTGAGTTCGCAATAAAACGCCAACAACTGAGTAAATACCAGTCGGTCATTCACCATTAGACACAGATATAATAACAAAGAGGAGTCATTGCAACCGGAATGCTGTAAAATGTTTAGGGAATTTGATTTTATTTAATTTGTTTTTACTGATAACCTTGTCCTTAGGATCAACGGTCTTCAAATATACAATTTGATAAGTCTCAAAAACATGTCAATCAGCTAAGCTATTTTGAAATATCAATATAAATAAAAATGCATGTTTGTATGTTTTTCCTAAACTATCAGTTCCTTCTTAAGCCATTGATCAGATTGTGATAAAACTATGGTAGGGTTTAGGTACTGAGGACGCGAGGGTTTCTTGCCTAAAAAATCTAAAAAAATAAAAAAAACTAAGCCGGTACCTACGAAGATAACCGGGTCAGCTTGTATTGAATAAAGAAATCTTTACAGATACTGTTTCCTTTCAAAGAAAACTCTCTTGATTATCAAATGAAGACTATATTCCTGGTTTAAGCCAGGTTTGACCCATTTATTTTCAGTTTGCAGACTTTAAAGTTCTATCAAGGTTACGAAATAAATACCAATAAAGAAGGTAGGTACGTATTCAAATGTGTAAACTCACCAACAAGCCAAGCGAAAATAGAATAATACTTGCTTTTGATTGGCCAAAATATAAAAATCGCACATTACTGATGATAATTTTGTTTGACCTTGAAGTGGCAAACATTTGGCACACACGCATGTAAATAATACAGAGCATACGATTATCTGGGAAATAGCATTCCAATAGAAGTCGTATATTTTAAATTATATATTTATTTTTTAATATTTCCAATTTATCAAATTGAATTTGATATTTGATTCAGTTTTGATAGTATTGGTTACCTTCGCGATATAACATGACTATTCAATAATTATGCAAAATAAACAGCGCATGTGAGACCGAAAATAAGTCTCCGGCGCTATCAAAACACGTGTAAGTAGATAACAATAAATTAAAGATGTTTTGAAAAATATAGACCTAGTAACGAAATATATTGATAAGAGCCAGGTGATTTTATATGCAAATAAATTAAAGATGTTTTAAAAATATAGCATACCTAGTAACGAAATATTTTGATAAGAGCTAGGTGATTATAATAATTAATCTACAGTAAACAAAAGATAAAGGTGATGATAGAACAAATGAGTTTTTCATGTATTTTCAAACTGTAGTCGATCAAAGAGTCATCCATCGAGATCAAAATCCATCATTGCATCATGTGACTATTTATCTATTCAAATGCGCTTTAGATATAGACAAAGAACCGAGTGATACTCGTGATACCAGAAAATAACTTGACATAATTATCGAAAAGCCATTACAACATAGTTAAAGAAAGTTCAAAACATAAACAACAGATCACGCGACTAATATAAATAATTATGTTAATAGTGGTATGTGGCGGGTTTAGCCAGTTTATCGCTTTAATGGCCTCCAAATAGGTCAGGGCCAGGAATAACATTGTAACGTCAAAAATACCATGTGTTCGATCGTGCGCATTTTGCAAAACAAGATAAACATTTGGACCAACAACACCAGAGTAGCTATTCATGTTATTGTTTAATTAAATGATACGGCAAAAAATATCTTGGTTGTTTGCTGAAGTTTCAACGCACTGTGTTGCTGATATAAAAAATAAAACATAATACTTAGTATCAACGACACAACAAGCTGGCGAACAAACGAAACTAATAATTTACAATTCAGGACAAAAACCTTTTTTTATCCTGTTGTTTTTGCCCGCTGAAAATTTAAACTCATTAAAAGAGAGACTAATTTTATTGATTATTGACGATGAATTGACTTCGATCAAAACAGTGTAGGTAGGTAGGTACCTATAATGTTCGTGTAAAGTAGTGACCTCTGGAGATGGAGTTTTTAGGCCACTTCCGTCATATCGTAGCTTTTTCCCACAAAACGAAAGTGTATACTGAGTATGAGTACGCAAGAATAATAGCAATACGTTTACACTTGATTAAATTCACGAATGTGGAACACAAACAAGTGAATGATAACTAGAACAGAGTAGGACATTTAAACCTTGTTTTGTCTGTTCGGAAATCCGGAACGATTGAAAAATTATCTACAGAATTAGAAAAATTATTTACAGATGTTTCTTCTTTTGTATCACCATTATCATCATCTTCCATAATTTCCATTGCATTTTTGGAAACATGTTTCACCTGGTAGAAAATAAAATCTTACAAGGTCTGTGTATCTTGCTGAATAAATAATTATGGCCGGGATTCGAACCCACGACAATCAGATCGGAAGTCGAGGCACTATCCCACTGACCAACACGGCTCTATTATAATAATGTTCAAGAGCAGAAAAACATAACCCTGTGACTTGACAGTCAGCCGGGTAATAAAACCGTGACCTCCAGTATATCAGACAGACATAATCGCAAAAGAAGGTAAAGGATAATGAATGTGTATGTAACTTTTATATGTTTTGACTAGAGTATTCAATGATAGTGATGTTTTAGTCAAGCTTGAGCAAGACCTTACACATTCTTTTGTACGCAATGCTATTGCAACTGAATCAGATAGAAATGAAAATAGACACTACATTAGACACGTAGAAAGTAAAACAATTTCGCTGAATAATTCAAGATGTTTCTTTTAGTTAGATTAAACGTGATTCAACATCATGGTTAAAAATTATCTTTCAAAGAAAATATACCCTTATAAATTGCAAGAGAAAAAACTAACTATTTTAAAATAGTTTAAGTAAACCTTATTCCTTTTAACATTATTAGCGCTAGTTATTTTTAATCTTTTTTCTTTTTATTTAATTGCAGTTTCAGTGACTCTTCATTAGATGATACCAGGAGGAGTTCAATCATCAATACAAAGTCATCAAAGGTCAGTGTAATCTTTACAAAGTGAAGATTATTTTGGCCAATATGGTGATAAAAATTGTTATCATCTTGACCACCCGACGTTCCCATAACAATTCGTAGTTCAGTGATCTTGTTTACATATTCTTTTATTTAATTCTTATAATGGTTTTATCTCATCGACTCATTGGTTCATAGGTCATCTGTTGGGAGACAATGGGGCTGTTTGTATTGTTATCATAATATGGTTCTAGCAGGAAGTACTACGTGACGAGTCAATCGTCTTTCGAAGATTGTTCTAACAATATTATCTAACCTAATAAAAGTGATGTAATTTCTGACCAAGAAGTGCTATAGGAAATGTATTTCAATATTTATCTGAAATAGTCAAATACCACAATAAAATATACTAGGTACGTCGGTAATATTGTGAAATGTTGTTAAAGCTAAGCAAAATAACACAGGCATCAACTAGTGAGGAAGTAAAAATAAATTTAAATAATTAAATACTAGTGGCTCTGTGAGCTGTGGACCTCGCGAGTCTGTCCTTGCATGGCTTTTTAAAATTGAATAAAAAAATTCTCAATTCTCTAGTTTTGTGATGAGAAGATGTTCCCAGTTGCTCCATCAATCTACCTTGTAGTTAAAGGGCCGATTCTCCAGTTAAAGGCTCGCTCGGTCAATTAGTATTGGAATGCCTAGTAAAGTAACATACTTTATTTACTAAATATATCAGTCTGAAAGCCAAGCTAATCTATCACATTCTTAAGATTGTATCATGAAAACGATAAATTTGGTAGGTAATCTACACCGCCATAACAAATAGCAGACAGAATTTTATCTTTTTCAAGTGTTACATATAAAGTCAATGTAGATGTAGAGATACCTTATCATTGGCAAACATTAGGCTATTGAGAATACATTACATTGGTGTGATTGTTGCATTAGCAGATCAGGGTAATTGAAGTATCCATTAAGCTGTCGATAAGGATTATTTGTTTCTGTAAATGCGTAGTTTTAAACATGAAATTAATTATTGAAGGGCATAGGAATACTTAAAAGGATTAAATAGGAATTCACAAAATATAGCTAAAAGAAAATTTATATCGATATCGAGTTGGCATTTGATTTCATAAAAACAATTGATGCTGGTGGCCGTGTGTTACTTTTTGATAGGTTGTAATGGGAAATTCAAAACCGAAATGTGAGGGCAACGTGTCAAATAACATACAAATATACAAGATTTTGTGTACTTTAGATTTCAAAGAGAACAAATTACGGGTTTTTTTACAAGGTCAGATGGAAGGTCAGGAGGGGATTTTCCGAAGCACTCGGTGTATTTTTAATGTGAATCATATCACGACACCTTGGAGTGTAATAGGTGAGCGTTTAGCCAAAAACAGCGTCAGCAGAACGAAATGCATACGAGAAGTTGAACACGACAACAGTACATGAGTACAATTTTATATCTACAAAAGAACAGGAATATTATGCAAATTAATGATTTTACTTCGAAGAGTAATGAGGCAATTATTATTACAGATAACTAAAACATAGTTCACTCTAGACTTCAAAATTAGTCATTGATTCAATAATTTATCCTTTGTTACTTGCAGTAACGATACATTATTTTCGTATCAAACACTCGTTGATTGAATTTACTGCATCAGAATTTGGATCATAAAAGTACCTACTAAGTACTATCTAAACGTGCCCGTGTGAATGTTTTCGGAGCCTAAAGAATACAAAAACCCCAATAGATAATGTGTTGCTATATTGAATGTGGATGGATACACAGGCAGGGGTAGGCCTAAGAAAAGATGGATGGACTGTGTGAATGCAGATATTATGTGTGTGAAAGGAGTGAGCACTGAGATGACGAGTGATAGAATGAAATGGAAGAGGGAAACATGTTATGCCGACCCCACATAGCGGGATAAGGGCAGGGAGATGATGATGATGATGCAGGAAGAAAGGCGATTTCAACCATAATTACTCAAATTATAGCAGAAAATGTCTCTTATCCCTTTTTAACTGTTATGCATCGAGATGAATGGAATGATTTGGGAAAGACCTTTGTCTAGTAGTATGACGAAAGAGATTGAACAAAAAAAAAAAACAAAATAGCTCTAAAGAGTCTTGAGGGTCACAACACCGCCGGTCACGTCAGTAACACTATTGCCAATTTGCAAATTGGCGGATGTAATTTCATTGGTGTGAGCGTGAGATGTCATTGTGTTGAGTGTACGGTTGTGAACTTCCACATTTAAAGGTTTGTGTTCCACATTGTATCCAAAATAAGCTGCTGCGACTTTCTGAGATTGACTAGTGGAACAATATAATTTTACGAAGATAAGTTAGGGTGAATATTTCAATTCTTTCTTCTTTTTTGAAGCTATACCTTTCTTTTCTTACCTATATTTTTTTTAAAAGCTAGCTTTCTCTCAGTTTAATACAAATGATAGAATGTAAGCAATTTAACTCGGTACCTAATGTATACTAAAAGCAGATGATCCAGTTCACCATACTAACCACACAAGCATAATTAAAGTGTTCTTGAATAAAGAGCCTCGTTATCAAAATAAATCGACCCAAAATTAATTGGCTTTGTCTGGATACGGAACAACAACGCACTGAAAACCCTTTCCGATGAATCACAGCACAAACAATCTTTATGATACCATCGCCTTACTTTCTGGAGTATTTTCAGAGGCATGAACTCTTTACTTGGTTTTTGACATTGGCTGCGATCCAAATTATATTCGCAGTTAACCGTTCATTGACAATGGATTTGTAAATTCACTTTCACATCGCAAAAGACAGAGGACACACAACTACAAATGCTAAACAATCATAAAACACACACATGTATATCTAGCGAAATATATTTATAGTTAGCGTTCGAGTGGAGGTGCGAAGAGGCCCACCCAATAATGGATTTGACGGAAATTGGTAAATATTAGCTCGTACGTTTTAACTATCAGAATTTGTGAGAGAACCTGTCTATTTCTAGTAGGTAGATACATATTGAAAATTATATGGACACGGGATTTTGTCTCACATTTTTTTACACGGGATTTAGGTAGATACATACTTATCAACCTAAGAATTTTTTTGTTCTTATCTCCCTACCCTCCGTGCCTCAGTGAAATCCCAATCACTATTGTATTGTATGTTCTTAGTAACGAATGGCTAACTCTGGTGGCAGTGTTTAGGCCGCCTGAAGGCCTTCGTCATGGCTTAGCGATTAAAATTTCAATCACTGAACATTATAAAGACAAAACAAAAAAGACTAACAAAATGCATGAACTTGCAAGCCTTAGAACATTATAAACAATAACACTATTAGTAACGCTTAGTGTGAATCCTACACGTGTATTTAAACACGTGCCACATTCGATGCAAATAAGCAATACGCAGCGGGATATAGCACAT
Organism: Camptogramma bilineatum; assembly: GCA_958496255.1. Classification (NCBI taxonomy): domain Eukaryota; kingdom Metazoa; phylum Arthropoda; class Insecta; order Lepidoptera; family Geometridae; genus Camptogramma; species Camptogramma bilineatum. The sequence goes on along the minus strand of OY292468.1, from coordinate 10,609,866 downwards.
GGAAGGTGACGAAGGACCTTGATGTGAAATTGGTTGGAATATACAACGAAATAGACAATTATGATGGTTATAATTAGTATCTAATAGTCACTAATAATATCCTCTAACACGTAGAAATAAATAAGACAGATCTTGGAAATGAAACAACGCAAAAATCCCTGGTAGGTATGTAATTAAAAAAATGCTAGTCTAAAAGCGCTCTAAGTAGAAATAGATCATGATAATGCATTTGGATGAGAATATACAAATAAAGCAGAATAATAAAACAACAGTAATAAAACAGAGATGGTTTAAAGTATGCAAAATTAAAGAGAGCTTCGAAGAAAATTATAGAAAGTGAACAATCGTAGATTTGTTAAAGTTAAAGGGCAAAAATGAAAGTAGATAAACCTACTTGAATACAAAGCAGAGATAGCGAAAACGAAAGGTTTAAAGAATTGGCAAACCTATAGAATTCTAAATGCTGATTATTTTGGTTCAACGTACAACGAATGGGATCATAGAAAGCAAAACATGAACAAGCATGAACAATATCTACTACTTCGACTTTCTCAAGGTAGACATTTTTTATACTATTTTACTATGGTGAACCAATTTTTTAGCACGAACATTTAATTCTGATTTTAACATTCTCGTAAAATAAATATGTTTACTGACAAGAATGAAATATACCTGTCTATCAAATTAAATGGATGTCGCATGTCGGTAAAAACTGCTATCAATTTTGGATGGTAGATAGTAATGGACGAACTTACGCGTATTTTTGTGAACTGTAATGTTTTGAATAACAATTGTTTCAACACATTCATTGTTTTTATACAGCGTTTGTTATTCATGTAATAACAGATTAGTAATGCTTTTTAAATTCATAACAAAGTTACTATATCAATAGTGAAGTGGAAAATATGAAAAGATTAACTTTATTGAGCGAACGAGGTAATTGAATGCATGTATTGTATACCAAACCGATATGAGAAATCAATATGAAGAAGAATATAAGGAGTGTTGAGATCTTGTTTCTATACTTATATACTTTGTATTCAAAGATAATATAAAAAAGCCAAGGTGTTTATAAGAAAGTTGAAAGACATGATAACATCGCAAGATCGCAATCAGTATAATCTGTAGGCACTGGGAAGGTTAAGGGAATTAGACCAAGGAATTGACCAATTGATCATGCCCAAATCACTAATCAATGATAATGAAACAAAGCTAACCGCCAAATTATGGTTGCGGCATGGTCAATCAAGCAGACCATTGGTTAATTCACAGCAAAGAAAAATTGGTTACATTTTGATTTCCTAATAATCAGCAAAGATCGAGTTTCGGAAAAGGATATACCTAAGTACTATTACCAGACAATTTGTTTAATATCTATAGGCGAAAGGTGATAATTGTGATAAACGGTTCACCCTGGCATTATACCGTGGTTTAACATCGGTCTTTTTTTTACTTAGATCACAATGTTCACGTTATAAGCTGAACCACAAATAATGTGACGATATTTTTGCACTCGAAAGAAGACAAAGTTTGAAATATTCTAAGCGTGTTTTACTGTAAATCGTCGCTTTTTTATTCCTTTTCAAATCTTGACTATTGTAATATATACCTATATAAAAATATATAATGACCTAAAGATGAAATGGCCTTAGTTTTTGCAATTAGTCACACCTAGTGGAACTGAAGAAAGACCAAAACTCCGATGAGCTATATGTCACTTTGTGAAAGCTGGAAAGACATCTTTGGTGGTAAATTTAAGCCACAGTAAGTTGACTAAAGATCCCAGTGACAACGTTTATCTCTGGCGACCGAGCTGGCGACTGGCAATGATGTCAGATCGACGAAAGGTTATCAGTTATTTAACAACGTGTTTGATTATCCATTCTAGTAAGTTCAAGTATTTGTGACACGTTCCACTGCGATATACATACACGTAAACAAGCTCACAACTGCATCCTTCAACCTTTAAAGAAGTCTTGAGAGTCAGAAACACTTTCATTTAACACATGCTTTTGTAGTTCACAGCTTTTGCAAGTAGTTCAGAAGTAGATTTTAAAGTAGTCTATAAGAAAGGAAAAGGTAATTGATAGAGAAGGAATGAAGAAAATAATGTGCAGACCTCACAAAGTATGATTGTGTTCTGTAGCTTCGGGAAAAAATTGAAAACGTAGGTACAAATCGTCTGTCATGAAATCTAGATACCTATATTCCTGCTCCTCGATTCTAATAACAAACATTTTCTCAACCAAATACATCAACTATTTCGTTGTGTTTCATAATCTACTAATGACCAATGAGGTTAGGTTACTTTGTTGTGATGACGTTTTCAAACAAATTACCAATGAGGTTTTGCAAATTACTGTCATTTTGGAGAACGAAATAAAACGCAACGCTAATGATACTGAAATGGTTGACGTTGTAAATTAGAAGAATTCTGAAAATGCCTTGAAACTGGCTAAGCTAAGAATCAAAGACAAAGAAATGTAGCTGAGTCACAAAATAAAGGTTTTCTATTCTATTCTAAGCGTAAGTAGGTACGAAAGTAAGTAGGTTATCTAATATCACGGGTAAAATCAAATCGCAAATTCTTTGCGATATTTACAGAAACTACGCACATAAGCCACAGAATAGTGTAGGTATATATATATGTAAGTAGTATAGAAGTTAAAAATACTCACTTCCTTGTCTTCTATGAGAGTTGCAACGCGTCCGGGCTGAAACGAAAACGATTTGATTAAAATATGTTTCATATAGATTCACATAGACTTACCTACTTAATGGGTAAAAATGAGGTTAAAAATTTTATGAAAAAGCTCCGACATCATCATCATATCAACTAGAGAAGAGCTGATGATCAAACGTATGAACAGATCTTAGTAATTTCATAAATTATAGCTCATCTCGATCACATAGTTTTCAAACAAAAAAAACCGCATCAAAATCGGTTCTACCGTTCAGGACCTATGATGCCCACAGGCAGACACACATATACACAGTACACACTACGTGTGTACACACACACTAGTGAACGCAAATTCTACCGTCTATCTATATATCAATATTATAAAGCGTAAGAGTTTGTTTGTTTGAACGCGCTAATCTCAGAAACTACCAGTCGGCTTTGAAAAATTATTTCTGCATTTGATAGCTAAAACTCTTGAGGAAGGTTAAGTGTAGGCTACTTTTCATCATCATCACCATACACCATCCCTTGGGGGGCAACGATTTCCTCATTATACGCACTAAAATTGACGATCAAAATGTCATTTTTCGTATATTTTTAGTTCGTACAATGAGCAATTCGACTATAGTTATCTTTTATTGATCGCGAGAGTTCGAAAACACTTGTTTTATAATGCCTTCTATTATTAGTTTTTTGGACCAGACGCACGAATCTTGTTTGCGAACATTTCGCTATAAATGCCGGCTCACGGTTGTCGAGCGTGATTTCTAGTATGACGTCTCTTGTCAATATTGACAAAGAGCTGTCTACTTGGGATTACGAAGAGATTAGATGCACCTGATAATTTAACCAGTAGGTACATACACTACACCTAGTAACAAGACTAGTAACAAAACTTTTTATGAACCACAAGCAAAACCTCAACTAAACCTTGGATTTCCGACTGTTTCCTATTCTACTAATGACAAACGACTCAGTCGTGGTGATGTTTTAGCTAAGGTTTGGACTTTGGTATAACAAATTTTTGAAAAGCTATTCTACTATTCATCAAATGGCTGACATTTAAGAGATCGAACCAAAACGCAGCGGAATGATTGACGTTGTGATCTAGTAGAATTGCCCTGCTGATAATTTAACCAGCACATACACTACGTAGTAACAAGATCAAGTAAACAAGGTTTTTATCATTCTTTTGACTGGTCGACGACGTCTGCAATAAGACAAATATTTTTCGAAATTTGAGCAGGATGTTTGCATTTTTAGGGTTCCGTACCTTAAAAGGTAAAAAAAGGAACCCTTATAAGATCACTTTCTTGTCCGTCTGTCCGTCTGTCCGTCTGTCCGTCTGTCCGTCTGTCCGTCTGTCTGTCCGTGTGTCACCATCGATTATCTCAAGAACGGGTAGAGCTAGCAAATTGAAATTTATACCATATACTAAGGTCTATAGTCCCTATTGTGAGTATAAAAATCAAGGTCCTGAGTAAACACTATAAAAAGATATAGGCAAATTTAGGTTTTCGTGAAAACTTGTGAGTACCAAAACTTACCTTAATTATCAACTTTTTTTATTTTTCGGAATTTTTCCTTTACTTGTGCTGTAAGACCTTGCTTGTAACCAAAATTGACAATTCTAGGTCAACCGGAAGTACCCTAGAGGTTTTGGGTCGAAAACCTAAATGGTAGTTCCCGTTGATCTAGAATAACGATATTTGGCAAAAAGCAAGGTCTTATAGCACAAATAAAGGAAAAATTCCAAAAAGTTAAAAAAGTTAAAAATTAAAGGGTGTTCCCATACATACATAGTTGACGCCAGTTAAAATTGTCCTCCGAGTTGTATGGGTGCTCATACAATTAAGCGGACTAGCTTAATTGGCACCATGGCTAGTTACGGAACCCTCGGCGTACGAGTTCGACTCGCACTTGACCGGTTTTTTTTATTTAAATTTTATCATGTTTATTTCGGTGCCTGGCGTTTTATTATAATGAAGCCTGGATCCACAGAACAAATGTTTGCAAATGGAATTGGGGAGGATTAGAGAAGAATCTTCATTTGAGGCATGATAGCCATTAGGAGTTTCCAAGAGGATAGGCGTCATTTTCTTCATCATATGCAGAATAAGCTTGTTGTCTGTTGCCATCGTCATATTCCTGTTCTTATCCCAATAAATGGGGTTGGCACTACATGTGTCCTTACTCCACTTTCTTCTATCATTCGTCAAGATACTCACTTCTTTCACACATGTTTGTTGCTAATAAAAAAAAAACAAATGAAATTAAAGGGTACCTTGAACAAAAGCCAAATGTTTATCAGAACAAGTTCAGTGTGTCAGTTAGAATAAGGCCAATGTGATGAGGTTTTAATTGTTTCTGTTTTTTGTCACTCTACTAAAGACATGTAGGTAGGTATCGACATTGCGAGGTTGCTTGCGGGGCTGCTCGCAAGGCAGATAAATATCTATTCATATAAAGATAGAAGAAAACATTTCCCTTTACATTTCAATAATAATACATACATTTATATAAAGAATACATTTCAGCTGTTTTTGTCACCCTGTCGCGTGTATCGACATTGCGAGGCTATTTTTCTTTGAATACTCAAAGAAAGATAGAAGAATCAAATTTTCCTTTCTACATTTCAGCTTTAAACAATTTTATCATAATAAGGTCAACAAGGGAAGTGAACTGAGACTGACTAATGATTTAATGTTATTTTTGTTATTGTTAACTATTGTTTTGATATTATGCTTGATAATAATTGGTAGGCATAGGTAACAATCACCTTAGTAACAAAATCTTAAATGTATGAAAAATTTGGAACATACCTATTTTGCAGTCAAGAATAGAAAAAGCTGGAATAAGTGGAAGGAGGTAGGTATTTGCCCTGCAGAGGACCAAATGCTTAATTAATAATAATTTAATAAGAGTGACTGGTGGGAGATGGCAAGAAATAGAGATAGATGGCGAGAATTAGGGGAAACTTTTGCCTGGCAGTGGGACTAGATAGGTTGAATAAAAAAAACTAATTATAGGTAGGTACCTACCTACCTACTTTTACAATCTCCCTATCAATAAAAAATAGATCCATTGCATAGTAGGATTTACCTAATTAGGTACAGAAAGCGTCATTAATCGGATACCAATTGATGACGCTGACTGTTCCTGTAAATAAATATCTACCAACTCTAATGTAATGGTAAGCAATATAAAATGTGTCTTTTACAGATTTTACTACAGGATGGCTCGTCTACAGTAGGTATTTTAAATACCTAAGTACTGAAGATGATTTAACTTCAACTATACCTATCCGTTTTTGGGACAGAGGTCAACCTACCTACATAAATTCGAAAATCGAACGCCCTTCAACGCCGCACGAAAGAAAGGTTAAATATTGCATCAGACAGGCACCAGTGTAATGATTTTTTTTTTGTAAATTTACTAGCCTCAAATAAGAATCACTTTCACAAAACAGTAATTACTTAACAAATAAAAACTCATCTGCTGATTTAAGTAAGTAAATATGTAGGTAGTGTTTATTCAATTTAAATTAAAAATATCAAATGCATAATAATCCCTTGCTTACCTTCGAATCGGTTCCACGATGGGTCGTGTTGCCTTGCCAGAATCTTCTGGAGAATCCCTTCACAAATCCACAGACAGACTGCTGATACTCGAAGCCAGGGTTCCAGCAAAGAGATCCGTAGCCAAAGACCCAGAGGGCCTCTTTTCTTCTTTCCAATGCATCCTCTTTTGATTTATTATTTTTTTGTGCCGGGTTTTCCATTTTCTCTGCTTTCCAGGGTATCAAACCTTTTTGTTGTATGTTTCACTTATTTTATTTTAAAAAAGGAAGAGTAGAAAGCAGTGTTTCTGGGTTTATCAGACGAAATACACTTTATTCGCCTTATTCGATCTTTCGTTATAACTTGTGCTTCATGGTGAATAACATATGAATTCAATGAAAATAAGAACTTCATAAACACAAAATTGATCCTCTCACGAAAAATAAAAATTATATTTTTAACTCAGCCAACGAACAACTTCACTTGTACCGCGTAGCCAGCTGAGTGAAAAATCAGTCAATGGGCGGGATCAATGTACCTTTGACGTTGACGTTTTGCCTACGTTTCGTTACACGCTGAAGTTTTGCTTTTGAAAATATCAAGAGCAGAGACGATATGCTGTGTGCATAATTTAAACAACAATTCAAACTCTTAGACAATTTGTGTTTTAAATATTTTTTTTTATTTAGTAGGTACCTAAGTTATTTTAAATATTTCATACTTAGTAAGAAGTTCCACTAGGAAATAAAATCATACTTAGTTTGTTTTATATAAACTATACATAGAACTACCTACTTACCTACATAGAACCGCTATCTGATCACAGAATACTTTTACTCACGAGTCTACTGATTCATAGGAGTATTACTTCATACTTTAGTAGAATTTTTTATTTCAATACTTGTGAATGCTTGGAAACTTTATTATCAACAAAAAACGGAACGCAAAACTGGCAAATATTTGATGCCAAATTTTGAAAACAATACCAAGGTAAACCTCTCGGAACAATGAATGTATCTAATTCTTGATAAATTCACATTTATCTGCGACATTGAATGGGTTGATTATGATGTATGATGAATTTATTTAGGTACCTAGATATTTGCTAAGTAATTAAAATAATTAGGCCTATCTAGATAAAATTATTTTTAACTTGTTAAACTTTCACGATTTGTTAACATACGCAATGATAATTATTATTACTTACCTACGTGATTTTGTCGCGTATAAATAAAAGGTACCTACGCGATAAAATCCCGTAGGTACTAATAATTTTATTATTATAATAAGGAAGTAATTAAATAAAAATGAATCTTCAATTTTATAATGGTCCATATATTTTCATACAGAATAAAATCACAATGCATTATAATTAATAATATTTTTTTACACAAATTTGGAGTATTTTAAACTGATCTATAAAATACCTACAATTCTTAAATATTTTTGTTAAAATTCAGAACAGTAAAAGTGCGTGTCACAATTTCAAAATACTGTGTACGAATATTATGGTAAATTGGTTATTATAACATTTAATTATGTAGGAAATCAGATGGAAAGCAGGAACCAGATTATTTCTTTAATTACAAGTCAACAATAAAATATTAATTTGGTTATTTAGATAATTACTGGAATGTTTTGTTACTTAGGTACCTACCTACCTACATTTTGAACACAAAGACAACAAACCAGGTACCTAGATTGTTGGTGGTAGGTATGAAATTTTATTTACATGGGTTTTAAACATGTTAATTTACACGGGTCTTTATCGCGTATTTTCCCCCTACGTTGAAATAAGTACCTTAGACACGTCATCGATTATATTTTTTGTGTACTGCGTTTTCAACTGTTGTTTGAAGATTTTATTAGGTAGGTAGGTTCTCAAATGAAAGTCAAACTGATTAAGTAGGTACCTATGCGATAAATTCCCGAGCAAATTTTTGAACTGCAGTGGATAGGTAGGTACCTAATCTATAACACATTAATAAATAGTTTAGTACCTGTATTACTGCGTAGGTACTTAGGTATCCAGAAAAGATAGTACATAAGTTAGCTAAAGAGCTACTTAATGTACTTAAGTAATATATTTCTATATTATTATTTTTATGTGCTATTTTTTTCAACTGGCCTATGGTTATGGTCAAACTACGTAAGTACCTATATAATATTTTTTGAAACTATCTAAGTGTTATATAATTTCAATGCTTATTGTAACTTTATTTTAAGTAGGTACTAAAATATGCACCAAACATTGTGATACTTGGGTAACTTATTATTATTTTAATCGAGGTTTATTATTCTATATTTACATTACTTATTTTTTACTTGTGATATTTGGCTTCAATGTACTTTTAACTTAACCCAATGAAGTGTTTTTACATTATACTTTTTGTAATTCAGGGAGATAAATATATTATTTAATAAAATCTACCTACTGGTAGTCTGGTATATACTACCTACTTATTTTTTATTAACTTTAAGAAACGTTATAGCGGTTCAACATCTCAATAGAGATAAGTTTGTGTTTGAATAAAATATAAAATAAAAAGCATGAACCAACTATGATACATAATTATCAGGCATCCCTAATATAAAATGTATGTATTGGAACACTTCAATTGGGCAAACTAAAGAAAATTGTGATGTCCTAAACGTATTGTATATAATTGATATTTATGTATTTACAATCAGACTTTTTACAACATACTGTAAACAGTCAAGCATTACATTTCATTGTAATGTAGATATACATAGCTCTTGAAGATATTTTTTTACAATTTGATAAATATCACTTATTAAGTCCAAAATAATTTGATTAGCCGTTATTAAGTTATTTATACAATTATTATCATTTTGTTATTTGATTTAATTAATAATAACTTTATATTTTAATTTAATACTTTTCCTGAACACAGGACAGGTACGGTTATTATTTGAATATAGGTATAATGAAAATTATTATTATTAAAATTATTTATACAATGACTAGTGATATGTAACGATAACTTTACATAGGGCTTGGTAAACAGATAATTAAATTTACTGGACAAATTATAACTTAAGTATAAAACCCACCTTTTGAAATTTGATAGGTTTAACTATCGCGAATATGAACTTCAGAAAGTTTATAATCTAATATAAAATGCTCATTGACTCTTAAATTAATAATTTATATCACCTAATCTTAAAATATTTAACATTTTTCTAATTATGTTTTTATTATTATTATTAGCTGTGTTGTCCTAAAAACTTAGGACATCAGGGTACCTACTTAAATTAGGTATATTAATTAATTTAATTATTTAAAGTGCACCAAAAGGGGGAAATATATAACTTATCAATTTATTACATTTTATTATTTTAATTAAATGTCAGGCTTTTTGGTAATCCCATAATGGGTGATAACAAGGGTCAAAATAATCTTGTTTTTCATGGAGGTAGGTAGTGATTTTTAAAATCTACAAATTTATTTTATAATGCTTCTTACATTAAAAATGTAAATACCAGAATATTTTAACTATTTAAAATATTTTACCTATCTAATTAGTAAATTTCTTAAATAAATAATATCAGATCGAGAATATATTTTGGTCATTAATATCCATATTATTTAAATATTAGGTATAATCTATTTTGTTATAATCTATTTTATGTATTATTTATATTTTTGAAAACTATCTACATTATTTGAAAACATTTTGGTCATCAAATAGACGATAAATAACAATATTATATACAATAATGATATAGGTAGGTAGTATACCTAATTTTTATGTAGGTACCATACCTAACTCAATCTACGTACCTAGTTAAAATCACCGAATCTTCGCAAGCATGATGCTTTTATAAAATTATTCTTACACCCAACTTTTCCCTCAATATATTATAATACCCCTTCTAAGTATAATTTATATTCTTCACACAACATTGTTATTTCGGGCGTACGTCAATATAATCAACAAAAAACTTAGATCTTGCTGCCATGGATATTGCTTAGTTACATATTTGAACAAAAAATATATTTCGTTCCCACCAGAATGGAAACCTAGTTTGGTAATTTAAATGGTTCTAAGATACTTTTCTAATATACTTATTTATCGTTTCAATATTGTTTTCCACAGAATCGGACATAAATGCAAAACTCATCACATCACATTTTATAACACAATTTTTGAAACAATAACTACAACAAAATTGTAACAGATTCTGTTTAATTGTAGTTAGGTAGACCTCTCATTTCTTCATTATTTTCCAACAGTTCACTTTAACTATAAATACACATTATAGGATCTCGATCACGATTGTATAAACACAGATAGGTACATACCCAATAATTTCTGCACCATTTAACAATCTATCAAATCCACACCAAGAGTTTGACTTCACGCCAAATCTTTAACAGTTTGACACTGACGTTTCAAACGTCAACTTAAGCCAGTCGCAATATGGCGCCGGCCTAAGTGGAATGCTTGGATCATACGTTCGACTCGGGCCCTTCTGTGTTGTGTTTGAACGAAGCCCGGATGCGAGCGAGGTATAATGCACAAATGTGACCATAGCATTTGTTGTACCATTCTGTAGTACGGCCCCTGAAAAAAAAAAAGAAATAATCAGATAGGTTTTACCAAAAAGTTAACGTGCAATAAATTATCAAAAATAACAAGGAGAGGCGGATGTAGTACAGGAAAACAGAATAGCTTTGAAAACGAAGATGTAGTTTTTAATAAAGTGTTTATCATTGCAAAACACTCTAAACACAATGTCATTGTTTGTAAAAAATCAAAGAATGGAATAAAATAGAAAGTACCCAATTTGGATACAGATTTTAAAATTTTCAAATGGGATAATGCGTTATTTGGAAACAATATGACGCCGAGAGCGCCCTCCGCTCCGGGCCACCGAGTTATAGACACGCAATTTATCGCGTTATTTACCAAAACATCCTGACGTTTTGGCTATTAGAAAAGTCTTCTCGCGATGAATTCCCTTGTACCTATATCTTTATGGTGAAGCAGATGACTTACATAGTATCAACTCGGGCTAGATGCACGAGTCGACTCCTCCCTTTCCCAGCAGGCTGCGCCAGATATCTAGAAGCTAGGACGACGCCACGGGCGCCCTCTGTCGGCGCTGAGCCGTGAGCGACTGACGTCTCGGCGACCGCACACCAGCCTCCACCGCCCCCGCCTTGTTGCCACGATCTGAGAATATTCTAGCATCAGCAGAGCTTTTGTCAAATCAAGTGCTCCATCTTTAGCAATGTCCCAGGCACTACAGTTTTCGTCGGGACGACTACACTCATCGGAGTGTAAACATACATTTATTTACCAAAAGATAATACAATACATACAAATATTACTGAGGTCCCCGCACTAGGGCAAGCCTGTATCGCGGGAGACCGAATAACAAAAAACGATTACTACAATACATGAGAGAAGATAACACATGACATGGCAAACCATAGACGACAGTCTAAAGAAAGGAAACGACAATAGTGGGTGAGTGAGTGCGTGAGTGATACATTATTAGTTTTTATCCTTTGATTAGGTACCTGTATTAAACATAATTCAGAACTGATTAGTTAAAACTACAATTACCTTAGGACACAGTAATCTCTGGATGGTAGATTGAAGCTGGAAGCGGTGACGTATTGGAAAACTTCCGCATTGGTTCCCAACTTTTCAGCCACGCGCCACTTTACCAGTGAGTCGTCCCATATATGCCTCTCCCGGAGTATTCTGGAAAGACAAGGTTTTCTATTAGGTTCACATAAATATTATTTATAATGTAACTAGCTACTGCCCGCGGCTTCGCTCGCATGGTACCCAGATAAAAAGTAGCCTATGTTACTCTCCAGCCCTTCAACTATCTCCATACAAAAAATCACGTCAATCCGTCACTCTGTTTTGACGTGAAAGCAGGACAAATAAACACACTTTCACATTTATAATAAGGGTACGGATTCAAGCTTATTCTTTAGACTACCATCAGATATTGCATTACTATTCAAGTACTTAAGAGAACCCACCAAAATGTTTATTGTAAAGTCGGCGCTACTTTTAACCCAAAAGGAACTTTGGAGATTTCATAAATCCACAACGAGTAATGAATGTCTTTTTTTTTTTGTAACGAAAGCTTAACATTGATGAAATCATAATATTATTAATACCAGAGCACATTTTTTAATTATAATTGTCTGAGTCATCCATCATCAAGTACTAGGTGCTTTAAAATCTTAAAATAGTAAATTCGTGCAAACTGGCGATCGAGGCACAGATATTTGGCACCATGTCACTTTTAAAGTTAGGATCTAAAATGACTTCCGAAACTTTTTGATCTGTGTTCCATAAACTCACCGTTGCATAACCTCCTGGGGCGGTGCTTCCACGTCGGTGGTGGCCCTCCAAAGTCGTAGTGGATGGCCATCACCGACCTTCTTACAGCATAGTTCCACGTGAGGAGCCGCTCCTGACACCGACATCCATCCTCGAGTCCTGGAAATTCAAATGTTATTGTTTGAATTTATGACGAATTTTAAAATTGAAACAGATATAAGTAACACGAAAATTGCTCAGGTAATCAAATTTTATAAGTAGGTAGTTTGTATTTATGACGATTTTTTTCAATTAAAACAGATATAACACGAAAATTGCTGTTATAGAATATAATCGATATAGATACTGACAATGTTTCGATTCATTCGAAGAATCTTCATCGTTGTACAGAGATGATAAAGATTTTACGTAGGTAGCTACCATATTCCTACGTCACACTGCTTAGTGAGAGACGCTCCTCTCATAAACTCAGCTAAAGATTTTCCAGATGAATCTAATATTATATGATCTTTTCATTATAATACCAATATATTTTTAATTATTAAAACTTACAATAGTTTTTAAAATTATGCAATTGTTTTCAGTGCCCCGGAAAATGTACATAAACCTGTAGGCCTCTATTAATAAACTAGGATTAACAAAGTTGCGCCACGGATTTAACTATTGCCATCCTTATTTGTCACTGTCTAACAAAAAAGGATGGCAATAGTTAAATCCGTGGTACAACTTTGACAGAAGTTAAGCCGACTTTATTAATAGAGGCCGTACTGTCTGTATTGACAGAAAATAATCAAGCTTATCACTTGGTGTACAAGTTTGCAGTGTTGTGTACCTTGGTATTAGAAAGTAAAACAAGAAACAAATATCACAGAGACATCTAGTGGCCACGATTACTACAATGAGCATGAGGTGAGAAAGTTTTGAAACAGCTTTCGATGAATTTTTGAAGTTATAATTTCTGTTCGATAACATAAAATCATGCACGTTTATTTAATTTATCTATGCCTGTTAAATTATGATTTGCCGATCCAGCATAGTATGAAAAGTGGTTTTTGCAAAACGTCTATTTCTTTAGGAATCGTTTAATAAGATTTATGTTAACATGGAATTTTGTATTAGTAAACTTTTTGAATGCAAAAGTCACAAAGCAACGACAAAAAACAGAAATTATAACAATATGAAGCGAATCGATCTCTAACACCGAAATCTCACCTCTTCCCCGACCGGCCACAGACTCTAAAAAAGCACGAAAAAAGTTAGACTATACAGATAGGTAACAGATTATAAAGGTAGAATTTAAATGTAAAAAGCAAGCTGTAGAACATCCAGAAACACTTTCACCGTAAGCAGCTACAGTTCAGTCGCCTTCAAATCTATATAAGTAGTTTTGAATGTGGACATTTAACTTTCTCTAGTAAAAAACATTAAGAATTTGTCCTTTTTGTCAAAAAGGTTCACTCCATAGCTTGCTTAGCTGAGGATAGTATAAGGGACATAGACGACACTATCTACCAACTGCAAGAGTATGAGAATTTTTTCAACATTGTGATAAACAAATTACTTTAATTTAGTTTTATAACTTACTTTTCTTTGGCTTCTTTCAGTAAAGCTTTTATGCAGGCTTGCTGGAATCCTTTCCAGTCTTGATTGAAGTCTGCTCCTAACTCTTCCAATGCCACCTGTAAATAAAAGCAATGAGAATGACGACTCGCTTTTATTTCTAACAATTTCTTTAACTGACAACATCATGATTAAAAACAAGTGAATTTATCGTGTTATATAATCAAATACCAGAATCGTCGGGTCATATTTAATTCAAAGGTATAGTTCGCGTCATGTAAAAAGAACGCTGAAAGAAAGTGGAGGGGTGTATTTTGTCTCATGTTTGCAAATATGTAACCCATGCGCAAACATGAGACAAAACACACCCTTTCCACTTTCTGCCAGCGTTCTTTGTACGTGACGCGAACTATAGATAACGCGATAAATTCCTGTGACGTACCTACATGAAAAGTATATCAAATAAAGTTTTGGTAAAGGTGCTTACCGGAACACTTTCTTCGAAATAGTTGAACTTGCATCTCGCTAGCATGTCGGCAGGCGCTAAGAAGAGAGATGCATGCTTTTGTATGAGGAGTAGGAGACACGCGTGGGCTGCTCGACTCTCGCTGATCTGTCGCTGGTCTGCCACGCTTTCTATTACCATCCTGAAAAATATTATACTTTGCTTTAACTTTACATTGAGGTAATACCTATCTAGTTAATTGATTCAGGCATGATTTTGCGGAAAAACTTTGTTTTTGAAAATTCCAAAATATTTGGGTACGTAGGTAACCTAAATGTTTTATTTTGGCTTTGCGTCCACGAACCTACGCACTAAGACAAAACCTTTCACAGTACCTACCTACTGGTATAATAATGAGATGGAGTGGGCTTGTGTAACCTAGATAACCAACATAAACCAATTTAGCTTGATCTAATTAATGACATTGAACTTACCTATTACTTAGTAAGTAATAGGTAAGCTCAATGTCATTAATTACGATGTTTTCATAATTCATAATAATTTATTGTGGAACATAGGTGAATACAGATTTTACTTACTTACTAAGATCGCTGTGCTACCATTGGAAAATGGTGTACAATATTTTTAAAGTCACTCTAAACATTTAATTTTTCTTTCCTACACCTGCAGGACTCCATGCCATGCATCAAAAATGCCTTTGATGCCATGCATCAAAAATCAAAACGAAACTCAGATTTGCCACTAATTCACGCCTACGTATTAAAAGTCAAGGTCATAGGTATCCCACTTGCCCAAGACAGGTCTTATTACTTACCTATTTGAATTCCCCTCCTTAGTGCTCCCAGTGGTCGGTGGAGCGTGATGCAGTCTCAGTAGTGTTGGAGCCAAGCATACGGCAAGGTTTGATGCTGTCATCTGATTCACTCCCGAATGTTCGGCAACCTGGAAGAAGCAAATTGAGTAATAGCTATTAAATTGTTGTTCTATGTCAAATATTATCTCTTTTACCGACTACCCCTTAAAGGACCTTTAAATATGTGTTTCTGTACCTAATCTATACCCGAAGATTATATACATGATCATTATTGTTTTGTTTTCTAAGGTAGGTACCTATAGAGGTAATGCTTCTTTTCATTGACCTTGTAATCAAGTCTTTAACGCGTTCAGACCTCACGATGCACATATTCTCCGGGTGGTGGATATCTGCGGCGCATCTCATCCAAGGCACGGAATGGGTTAAACATAATAATGCTGTGTGTTAAACTTAAAACAAATGAACAACTTACCTCGTTCAGGAAAATGAGTAAGGAATTTAGAGCCTCTAAATGTTCTTCTGGAAGTAAGAGGAGAGCACATTGCACAGCGTCTGGCCTCAGCGGTTCAGGAACATCTGGAGTTACAGTTTTTGAATGAGAGAAAGCAATAGACGCGAGATAAATGAGCAAGGTAGGTAGGTATTTCTAACTGGAAAACAATTTACTTTTTCAAAAGTAAAGTTGTAATAGTTGTAAATATTGTGCTGTTTTGGAAACAATCGGAAAATATTGTGTAAAATTACATTTAAAGAAAAAGTCAAATAGTTTAATGTCTCTAAGGCTGGATTTTACCAAACTGGATTAAGTTTTATCTGGAGATTAAACCAAAGATTAAACTGCTGTTTGTTTGAATATTTTGACATTGTAAAGTTGACACCTTATAACCAGGATAATTTGAATGCACCTAATAATGTTCGGTTGCGCTTTCTAAACAATTGTATTTCGAATTCTGTCGGCTAACGGAATAACTACTCTGGGAGTAAGATGACAGTTTAGTCAAATCCAGCCTGAGCCTGAGGCTGGATTATAAGGTGTCAACTTTACAATGTCAAAATATTCAAACAAACAGCAGTTTAATCTCCAGATAAACCTTAATCCAGTTTGGTAAAATCCAGCCTAAGGGATCATCCATAAAGTACGTCACACGTTAAGGGGGAGGGAGGGGGTCGACGAAGTGTGACATTGTGTGACAAGGGGTAGGACCCCTCCTAAGTTTTGTGACGTCACATTTCAAAATCTTATTCATCTGTGTTCAAATGTCAAATTGAACTATTAACGAAAAATTGTAACTGAATTATTTCTAGATGTAAAATTGTAAGATATGTAACGTCAGATTTGGGAGGGGGGGGGGTCTCACAAATGTGACCAACTGTGACAAGGACGGGGGAGGGGTCAAAAGAGGAGGAGGAGGGATGAAGACCAATAACCAAAAGAGTGATGTAGAGGAAGGCCGAAGAAGATGTGGTTGGATTGTGTGAAAGAGGATATAAGTGTGAGAGGAGTGGATTCTGAGTTGACGAATGATAGAGGTGAGTGGAAGAGGAAAACATGTTGTGCCGACCTCACTTAGCATGGGATAAGGGCAGGAGAACGATGATATAAAACCTAGGCCTGTACATCTTTTCTAGATGATTTACAGTGTCAGGAGGCAATTTTTTGCCTACACTTATAGGGACACTGTAGTGCCTGGGACAATGTTGAGATGGAGTAGACTTGCCCAGCACCTACACCATCTTCTCAGCTTACCGGTCATATCCACAGGAAAGACATGGTCAATACGTGTGGGGCTGACTAAGCCGCGGGTTTCCTCACCATGTTTTCCTTCACCGTTTAGAGCTCGCGCTAAAGCGCATTATAAATTTTTCAAGACGAATAAATTCATTGATGCACGACCAGGCTTCAAACCTACGACCTTCGGATCTAAAGTCGAGGATAAAGAGATGATATAACTTACGTTGAAATATAGCTATAAAAGTCTCGCTCAGCTTATTCGTCAGCAAAGCATCAGGCAGCTCCCTGAAGTACTGCTTCACCATATCGGCGACGTCATGTGCCTGAGCGCCGTCGAAGTTAAGGCTTGATTGAGAAGCCTCTGTGGTGTTCATGTTTTCGATGGCGAATGTCCCTGTGGTACCGCCGGCGGATTCTACAACTGTTCGGAGTTTTGCAATTCGGGATTTAACACCTGCTTTACGGAATATACCCATCTGAAAAAAAAAGAATTGTCTTTGAAGCTATTTCTCAAATTTTTTTTGTGGTATAGGACGATCACTGAAAAAAAAAGCCAGGTCCTAAATCGTGTTTGTTGCCCTGGTTCTTCACGTTCGCAAAGGATCAGGAGCTAGGTGATTCTACGACTAGAATCGCTTTTAATGTGATCCCAGAGGTTCTACTGAATAATGATTTTTGACTTTTTGTGTCATTATTTGTTACATAATTTAAAACCCATTCTCATGTAGATTTATCCGAAAATAAAAGTCTCAAAAAGTTATTTGCACCGACATTACCGCAGACAAATTGGATGAACCAAGTGTTTTTTGCACTAGAAGGCTTTTTTTTTATTTAAGATAGGTTAGCTCTTGACTTCGCTCCTTGCCTAGGCATGGATGAAGTCGACGATGGAGCGAGCTTCCCTATTAACTCTCCTTTTAAAGGTGTTCGGGTTGTATGTAGACGGAAACACAGGCGAAGGCAGTTTATTCCATTCAACAGCAGCACGCATAAAATACGATTGTTTAAGAAGTTCAGAGTACCTACCTAATGGTGTTTTATAGTATTTACCTGATCTAAGGCGTTTTTCTTCAGCCAGTTCAAAGCGCACTGTATTGGTTTCGGCAGCGCATGTCCAGTTCTTTGCAGAGTCACCGTTAGAGGAACGCCGAACACCGTTTTGTCTGAAAAATAAACATTATTTTTACAACTAAGTGATATTGGTGATGTTGGCGATCATCCTATCCTACTAATATTATAAAGGCGAAAGTCCGTGTGTGTGTGTGAATGTTTGTTACCACGTCTTATCATAACTACTTAACTGATTTTGATGAAATTTGGAATGTAGATAGATAATAACCGGGAATAGGACATAGGCTACTTTTTATCCTGAAAAATGGCACGGTTCCCGTGGGATAAAAAAAATAGTAGTCCACGCGGGCGAAGCCGCGGGCGTCCGCTAGTAACTCATAATATTTTGAAATAAAAAGTAGAAGTTCGTGGTTTCTGCCTACCCCTTTGGGAAAGAGGCGTGATTTTACGGATGCATGTAGAAATATAATTAAGTCTGCTTGCGACTGTGGCTTTTGTATCATAACCCAAACGTCGGGATGTAGATAAGTAAACATAATTAATAACGCGATAAATTCCCGTGTCAATTAAATGTTTACTGTTGATTAATACGGTTGAACAATCTTGCTAAACAGTAACAATATGCTTTGTTGACATCGACCGCTCTACTTTTAAACTCCGCTCTGATTGAAACACCGTTTAAATTAAACTATTGCCATCCTTTTTTGTTAGATAGTGACAAATAGAGACAGGAGGATGTTTAACCAGTGTTCATTTTGAGAGGCGTTTATAAGTAAGGCCCTGGATGTCAACAAAACATTAGTATTTTTACATTTTTGGCTTAGAAAAATAGCTAGCTGAAGAATTTTATTCTTAAAACCTAACCCTGAAAATAAGATGACAAAAGCACCGATTTCAACATGAAAAAAGCTTGTTTTAGGTACCCACTAAGTAAAACTCTTGTCGCGACTTTTATCTGACCTATAAAACAGTTGAGTTTACAATCTCAATCTTTGTTTTACGTTCCTTCGGGTTTATGGCTGAGGAAATTTTTTATTGCCTTTTTTCGTTTTACTTGCAAAAGTTTCAAACCATTTATCTTCATAATTAAACTACCCTCTATGTTTTATCAAGCCCTTTGTCGCTCAGTTCTGGTTTTTGTTTTACTTGGGTAGGTAGTGCCCTGATTCTGACATACCTACGAGTTCAGCGGGACTAAAAAGGTCGTTATAGTAGAATTATAATATAATTCATAGTGTGATTCTCGTATTAGAAATAACAAAATTAACAATTTCTATTACAATTCCTATTGTGATTCGTATCGGCAATTCATCTTTTTGACAGTTTTGTGGAGAAACGTAAAGATTTGGCTGTCGAATTGAATTGCGTAACGAAAATAGAGGAATTGGTACCTATAGGAATTTCACTTTAGCTAAATCAGAGAACTAATTAGGTACACTCATTCATCATTCTCTTGCCCTTATCCCACGCTAAGTGGTGTCGGCACAACATGTTTTCCTTTTCCACTCACCTCTATCATTCGTCAACTCAGAATCCACTCCTCTCACATTCATATCCTCTTTCACACAATCCAACCACTTCTTCTTCGGCCTTCCTCTACTTGCGTACCCAGTCACATTCATACCTACTCATCACTCTCTTGGTAATATGGTTTCATCCCTCCTCATAACATGTCCATACCAAGCTAACTATGAATCATTATGATTCTGCTATGACGACCTTTTTGGCCCCGCTGTAATAATAATTCTTAGTAGTATAAAAAAAGTGGATTAGTTTTCTTACCTTTATAATCGGGAGTTTTGATCTTCCTAATTATCTTGGGCAGCTCCCAGTTCCAGCCAGATTTGTGCGAAGGACAGTATCTTTCCATACATGCCGTGAGCCTGAGAAGGGCTAGCTTTCGGAGAATGTGCAGTTGACCACACGATAGAGAAGACATCGGTCGCGCCACTGAAAAAAGATGATGAATGAGTGAAAACAATCTGATGATGCAGTTTACTTTTTATCAAAATCGGTTACGAGACTCCTTTGAGTGCTTTTCGCTATTGCTAATAGTTTCAGATTTGGCAGTAAAGGCACTCTTGAAAAACTCATCCCTGTAAAACTTGGTTCTGACTGAGAGAAGAAGTGTACTGTTATCACAAATATTGTTTGTTGTAGGTACAGGCGCAGGCCAGATAGAAGAGACGGGGCGCAGACATTTGTCTCTTCTGCGTCTCTTTCATACAAAATGTGATGGTGCCCCGGTCTCTTCTGTATGTTTTGCGGAGCGACGCTTCTATACATTTTCTATGAAAGGGACGCGGAAGAAACATGTCTGCGACGCGTCCTCGTCTTACGTCTTTTCTGTATGTCCCGCGCCTAAGAGCATAATTTAATGTTTGGTTGATGGCTGCGCAAAAAAAAAAGGCACTACTTTAGGCTTTTAATGAAGCGCAAAAGTGTAACAAACAAACTCACATTTGCTTTTATAATTTTAGTTAGGACTAGGATGAATAAAAACTTACTATAAGAGTCAGGGTCCTTTTGACCAGGTACGGGTTGGAGCGTGTTATTTGCTTTCGGCCCGCCATTGAGCGTAGTTGTCCTGAAGGAGTACCATCTTTGGATGTTATTTCTGAAAAACAATAAAATATTAGGTCCTTACTAGTATTTGAATTTTTCTGTTTCTCCTTTGAGCGTTTTTCATAATTAATGTTTAAGGATATTAAACTTTTAACTTCGTCTCTTGTCTTTTTAACCGAACTTCAAAAAAAGGAGGAAGTTCTCAATTCGTAGGAATATTTTTTTTGTGATTCTTTTTTTTATGTAAGTATGCTCACTGATTAATCGAAGACGCCCTGGATAGATTTAGAAAATTCTTTTTTTTGAAAGGTGAAAAACTTTCCAATTGGTGCCACAAAAATATGGTGAGGATTTGTCAAGGATCTTCGGAGTTATGAACAGAAATGCATCTCGAGAGTGCAGAAAAACAAAATTGTTTTTTGCGAGTACCGAACTTGCAACTCTCAGTCGGGCACTTGGCTACATTTTTTAATAACGTATTTATTTTATTATTATAAACAAATTTTCTCACATTATATTTATTTGTTCTATACAAATATTCAGTTGATTAGAAACATGTGACGAAGGACACATTAAATTATGTAGGTATATTTGTGTAGCACATGTTTGCTTAGGATATTATCAATCGTAGCCTCGGACCTAGAGTTATTGCAGTTGTACGTTCGTGTTTATTTAGGACCATTAGCATCCGAAACGTATTGCGATTGCATACACAATGTTTGTTTAGCCCTCAAATCTCCATGAACCTACACTAATGACCTCTGTGGTGAGCGTGTGCTCAGAATGCAAAATTTCAAAAATTTAAAATTCAAATATCATTTGTTCAGTAGGACCACTATGATCACTTTAATAAATAAATATTGCTGGACATTTCACACAGCGCCATCTAGCCCCAAACTAAGCAAAGCTTGTACTATGGGAACCAGATAACTGATAGAATAGGTACTTATATATTTGTAAATACATACTTATAATACTTTATAACACCCATACACAGAATAAACATCTATCTTCATTACACAAATGTTTGTCCTGGATGGGAATCGAAGCCACGACCTACAGCGCAGAAGGCAGAGCTACTACCAACTGAGCTAATAGGCCAGTCGAGTTTGGTGATTCTATTCCTGTTCTTTCGCGACCAACACCGTGAAGAATCAGGGCAACACGGACGGGACTGTAACAATGATCTACTGGTATTTGCTTTATGTCTAGATATCTTAAAAGTCAGTGAAGCACTTGTTGCATAGTTTCCTTAAACTATCTTCATAAATCGTTGAAGTTAGCGACATTCTTAGTGAATACAGTGACAGGGAATTCTTGAGTCAGGACTTTGTATCTGACTGTTGGAACTGACTTGTGACTTAAGATTTACCTACGGCTTTCATAATCATTACCGAAAATCTTTGTGTGACTTTTGGGTGTTGCTATTCGTTTAACACGTTCGGTGCGGGACCGTATTTGCAAGACTTTCAGACAGTGTGATACAGGACATTTATGGTAGGTACGAGAGTTACTCCTGGTGCGGTACATGACATATATGTCCTGTATTATGTTTTTTTTGAAATGCCTATAATTTAATGAATTTCGTAATTTAATGTTGTTTTTTTAATTATTTGGGTAGATTATAACCTTATCTAACATATGGTAAGCCAGGACGGGGATCTGGTGAATACTTTAGAAGCTATACCTAAAACTAAATACCCACCAAAATTGTCCTGTACCGCACTGAAAATAGGGTCAAAACGTTTGTCCTTTACACAAGTTTAGTGATGTTCTAACCGTATTTTGAACAATCGATATCGATAAGGAGCATTTATTTCTCTGAATATGAACAAAACTTCATTTACTTAAATTACAAGCTAAGTTAAACACCCCGGCATGGATTTAGGGTCCTGGTGGAAGTATATGCAGGACTTATTTTTGGTGCATCCTTGGTCAATTTTGTTCGGCGCAGACCTCCACCGCATACTTACAAATTTTTAATTTATAAAAACCTTGTCCGTACAATTACAAACAAAAAAAAAGGATTTAGTTAAATCAGTCAAGCCGTTCCCAAGTAATGCGGGAACACACATGCGGCAATTGATTTTTTTAATAACTGGGTTAGGATGTTGATGATTTTCAATCCTCAATTAAATTGCGACCATTGATAACATTTTATGAGATCGCTTAATTTTGGCGTTAATGTAATAATCGACAAATGACGTGCTAATAAGATAGGGATTGCTCCGCACTACTGTAAAAATCAGCGCGACACCGGGTCTGCGGATACAGGACATATATGTATGGTAACGCACAGAATTACGAAAATTGCTTTTAAGTGCGTACTACCCATATGTGTCCTGTACAATTTTATGGCAAATTTTGCTTATATTTTTAATAAGCTACAGAAAAGTATACTTGACTCTTTTTTACATAAAGGATTTCGTATAGAAATAGCCCCCGCACCAGCGGTAAAACTACAATTCTACCTTCCGCACCAGAAGAAAGTCGCGTACAACCCATATATGTCCTGTACCGCACTGAACGTGTTAACAAGTTATATTGCTATTCATTGATTTGGTTTCTACTTATTATCCACATTCCAAGCCATTTGAGTGTCTACTTGATGGAAAAACATAATGAAATGGGAAGGTAGAAGTTACTTACTTTTTAGTCTTTATATCGATGCTGTCGTCATCATCATCTTGATCACCGTCATGCGACCTCGATCCACCAGAGTTGTGACTGTTACTGCTATCGAGTTCTGAACTTCGAGATGCTGATTTGTCCCTTTTAAGACTTCTATCTCGAAATCTAGAAATAAATAAATAAATATAAGTAGCTGGACATTTCACACAGCGCCATCTAGCCCCAAATTAAGCAAAGCTTGTATACTATGATGGGAACCAGATAACTGATAAAATACTTGTAAACTTCTTGTAAATACATACATAGAAATAAACGTATTTTTTGAAAATAAGCTTTCGAACCAGCACTCTCCCTGGAATATATAACTTCAAAATACTTGCAACAATATAAACAAACACCACAGACATTTCCAAGTCAACGCAGTTCAACGTCACCATTGCAATGCAAATAAGTCATTTATGGTAGAATCATTTGGACTAATGACACCGGTTTAACCATTAGCCACATGGTAATGAGCAAATGGACAAAAGGTTATTGATAGCGACGCGTATACCTTGAAGCTTTGAATGAGAACCGCTAGTTGGTTCAGAATGAGTTCATCGTTAAATATACGTCCATTAGATTTAGACTTTCCTTTACCTCTTTTTCTTTGTGTCACGTAGAGCAAAATATATCCAGTCTATGATGAAAATCCAGTAAGCTTAAGGCTGAAACTCCACCAAAGCGCAGATGTGAGAGATGTGTTTTAAACAACCAATAGAATTTCGTTATTCAAACATGTCATCTCGTCTTTTGAAATTCTATTGGTTGTTTAAAACACATCTCACACATCTCCGCTTTGGTGGAGTCTCAGCCTAAAACCTAAAATTCCTCTATATCACCATTTTATGCCTGGAAAGAAATCTGCTCAAAAACATTCAACTATTTTCATTGAAATTAAGTTAGCCACTCATGACGAGCTGACTTCGGAGGGCCCGTAAAATTGTCAGTCCCGGCTTTTAAGTCGTTAAACCATGACGGAGGCCTTTAGGTGGCATAAATCCGTCATCAGAGTTGGCCACTTGCACATACGAACTTGCTTGCTATTGAAAAGTAATTTTGGAGTGTTACACTTACTTCTGTCCTTCTTTTCCAAGGTTCAAAGAGCTCGTCCTAATAGCTTGCCGCCTGTGCACAGTATGTCCTGGTGATTTCTGCACCTCACTGAGAACCTTCGGATCCGGCTTCAGCTCCACTGGCGAAGGTGGTTCTACGTAGACCTGGACCACACACGATACACTGATAATGCTAACCGTCATAACATAAACTATTACTGCAATTAATGTAAACATGACCTGCAGGTTACTTTGGCGGCCTAGTGGGGGAAAATGTAGGGATTGTGGGTTCTAATCCCATTTTATGTATCAAGATCTATCCTACTAATATTATAGTCAAACGAAAGTCACTGTGTGTGTGTGGTGTGTGTGTCTGTGTGTGTGTGTGTGGGTGTGAATGTTTGTACCCATGTATCTCCATAACTACTTAACCGATTTTGATGAAATTTGGAATGTAGATAGTTAAGGTTCTGGAATAACACATAGGCTATTTTTTGTCCCAGTGGGATAAAAATAGTAGTCCACGCGGGCGAAGCCGCGAGCGTTCACTAGTGTAAAATAATAATTTGTTAAAGGGATTTGTCAGTACAAAATTAAAAAGAACACGATGATGAAAAGAGATGCTAGTAGACAGGATCATCATAAGAATATTAGTTTCTAAAGAGAGTGGTCACTGGTCATAACACCAAAACCAAAAAATTATTGACATGGTAATGTCAACCCTTTAGAAACCCATTAAGATGATAACACTAATATTCTCTTTTCCTATATAGGGTACTGGTCTAAAGTTTAATGTGATGCACTTTACTATAGCTACCTCTGTATTATGATGGTGTTTACGAGTACTATGCTCCTTGTAATAGTTATGCCTCCAACTCGCTGGCTGGCACTCTGAATCACTTAGTGCACTGGAATCTTCATTCTTCACTCCTCTGTGGAATATTCTCTTTGCCCTCCCTAGTTTTGACTTCGTACTCTTATTACTGGATCCCATGCTTCCATCGGATGCGTAACTTGAACTGTCATCTCCAAAAGGGGGGTTTAAAACAAAAGAAGGTTCTAAAGGGCCAATAGGAGATGGAGGTAAAACAGTCATTGGTGATGGAGGTTGTGTTCTGATGCCAACAGCGTGTGAAGGGGAGTTGAAATCGAAGGGAAAGGCAGTAGGAGTTGTTGGTGTCATATCTATATAGCTTAAGTCTGGGTATTTGTCTTGTGATACGTCTAGGAAGTGTGGTGAGGAGACAATAACTTCAGTTCTATTCTGCCGTTTTCTTCTTCTCGTTTTGAGGGATTCCACCCTTCGGAGTAAGGCCTTCGCTCCGTCTCTGAGGCGTTCAGAGCCTGTTCTTCTGAAGCGTGTGCCTGTTTCTTCATCATCTTCTTTGTCACTTGGTAACTGGATCATCGGCTGCCCTGGTACTGTCAATCTGAAGCAAAAAACAACTTTTAAGTAATCTTAACATGCTTTTTATCGCAATGAACTCATGGACTTCTATCGGTTTGAACACTTTCTGTAAAGTTATAACCGCCTGGTACATTTGCTGGACGAAATTATCTAACTTTTAAAGTGCTGTCAGGACTCTCTTGGCAGGAAAATTATATTAAAATTACGTAATTTCACCAAGAAATATGCTAATTTTTCGAAAGAATATCACTTTCCGAAATGTATTTTTGTTGTTTAAGCTCATTATTTACGCAGAATTTTGACAGGCTTAGGTTGTTAATTAAGACAAAGCGCTTCATAACTATGCCAAAGTTATAACAAGCTTTTAGACATCTTAAGTCTGCAAATGGAAAACTGGTTTCCGGCGCGAGACGACAATACATACTTCCAAGAAATATTTATATACCTAAGTAATTCATTCATTCAACGTACATTATATGAGATTTTTTTAAGATAAAGATTAGTAGGTAATAACTTTAGTAACTTAGTTCTTCTAACAACAATAACAAACGAAAAACACTGCTAGACCTAAGAACAGCCAACTGCTACATTTACAGTTTTACACTATATTACACACATTATAAACGCCAGCTAAGGCCGGCCACATACGTCAGACTTTTTGTCTGACCGGTCGTCCGACACGACTGTCCCCGCCGTACATTTTCTTCCGACTGTCGGATCGGACGTGTTTTGCATGTTCAAACAAATGTATGGCACCAACGGCTCCATTCGGCTGTTTCTCCATGAAATAAACAGCTCTAACTTGTTTAATTATTTTTTAAGTGTTAAAACGTACATAGATAGGTAGGTATTATTTCATCGAAAATAAAAACATTGATTAAAAGTAACTTTTAAGTCGTTTACGAGGAAGGTACCTATATAAGATTGTTTTCCAATATTTCACCTGGCGTAGGCAGTGGCGGCGTAGCATGAGTTGGCACCCGGGGCGGTATTCTATTGAGCACCCCCCCCCCCCCCCCCCCTCCAAAAAATAATTCCTGACAATATGGGTGCAAGACACAGATAAATGTTTGGATAAATATGTAAATATTTGTAACGTAGGCGCCGCGCCCGCCGGTTTGAAACTCGGTTAACACTTTGCTCGCAAAATACTTACTCATGAAGCTAATATGCGAGCGAAGCGAGCCGATTTTTTTTTAACAAATGCAATATAATGGCAAAACACTGAAGCTAATATGCGAGCAAAGCGAGCTCCCTACTCTTGCAAAATACACATGAACCTAAGTGTGAGCGAAGCGAGCTGAATTTTTTAAAGAAAAATGTAACATGTGACACTTGAGTTTGCTTATGGTGCCTTAAGAAATGGCTGCTGCGTAAATGCGAGCGAAGCGAGCCAAATTTTCAAAGACAAATGCTACATAATGAGATGACACTTGATTTTGCTTGCAGTGCTCAAAGAAAAGGCGGGCTGCTTGTCGGTTTCTATGACTAAATTAGACACGAAGCTAATGTGCGAGCGAAGCGAGCCGATTTTTTTTTAACAAATGCAACATAATCGCAAAATACTGAAGCTAATATGCGAGCAAAGCGAGCTCCCTACTCTTGCAAAATACTTACGAACCTAAGTGCGAGCGAAGCGAGCTGAATTTTTTAAATAAAAATGTAACATGTGACACTTGAGTTTGCTTTTGGTGCTTAAAGAAAAGGCTGCTGCTTAAATGCGAGCGAAGCGAGCCGAATTTTCAAAGACAAATGCTACATAATGAGATGACACTTGATTTTTCTTGCGTTGCTCAAATAAAAGGCGGGCTGGTTGTCGGTTTCTATGACTAAAATAGACATGAAGCTAAATTTGAGCGAAGCGAGCCGATTTTTTAAGACACATGACACGTTATATGACGGAATGACAAGGGGCCGCAAGCCACGCGAGGCCGGGCGATTGCACTGTTCGCCACCCCCTAAGGCCGCCACTGCAAGGCATTATATTTACTTTGTTCGCAAAATACTCAGTAAAGCTAATATGCGAGCAAAGCGAGATTAAAACGAAGCGAGCGTCCTACTTTTTGAGCCGATTTTTTTTTAAGACAAATGCAACATGTGACAATACTTGACTGTGCCCAAAGAAAATGCTGGCTGCTTGTCGGTTTCCATTCTGTGGTCAGACATAACTCATTTTGCTCGCAAAATAGTTATCTACTCATGAAGCTATATGCGAGATCCACGAGCAAAGAGAGCCGAATTTTTTAAGACAAATGCGTGATGATACTTTTTTCATTCAAATACCTACCCATTTACATCCCCTATTACGGGTATTACCAATTTGAACACCCTCTGGCACTCCTGTTTGAAAGGTAGATTTTATAAAAAAGTACGATTTTTTTCACCGTGGTCCACGGTGACACCCCCCTGGTGCGTGGCGCCCGGGGCGGACCGCCCCGTCCGCCCCCCCCTTACGCCGCCACTGGGCGTAGGTATAATTAACCTGAATTCTGTTTATAAGTGGCCATTTTCACCGGGAGAGTGCCAAGTTTGTGAAATAACAAATTATTTCATTAGACACCAACTGAGTTTCAGTAATAGAATTATCGTTGGTAAATTGAACATTCATTCAATGTTCGTCTTTCAAATAGAGGCCTATTCAAGTATGAGGGTTAGAGCGCGTGCCCACGAGACGGTTTAAACACGGCCCGGTTTTTTGCCGGCGCCCCGGGGGCTCATGCCCACGAGACGGTTTTAACACGGCCTGGTTTTTTGCGAGGGCGAGCGCCGTACCCGGTTGCTGGGGAGCCGGCTCTAGCGCCGGCGTCGTGTGCTTGGCTCCATAGTGTCCCATACATTACTGTGACTACCCGGTTTGACGCCGGCCTTAGCTCTGGCGAAAAACCGTCTTGTGGGCACGCGCTCTTAGTCGCTACCACTGTGGGTAAAAAACTTACTTACTTACTGTGGGTAGTAAAAGGTACCATCGAAATAAGGCACCATCTATGAGTAAACGGACTTTTTCATTTTCATAGTAAGTTCTGTACATAGTGAATGAAATTGATTAATTTTGCAAGCTAGAATCATTTTCGATAAATTATTTACATTGCTTCCTTAATCTTGTACTTTACATTACAAAATCACATCCGGTACATAAACAGACTTCAAATTGTCTTAACTCTTGTTAATTGTACTTCAATTTGAATAGAGAAAGCCTATTAATTACCGTTTCCCCAATTTACAATTAAGATTAGGAGCACTATCTCGTTTATTACTGGAAATGTTATCTGGGAAGTAGAAAAGATCGTTACACACACCTACTGCACATTTTACTAACAATTTAGATCAGAAACTTCGATCGTTCCGCTGTAACAAATCTGTTTTTAGTTCGTAATCTATTTAAGTTAATTAGTAGGGCTGTGGCCAACTCTTCATCATTATCAGCCTGTAGAAGTCCACTGCTGGACATAGGCTCTCCAATAGCATGCCACTGATCATCAACCCGATTAGCGAACTTAGACCGCCTAGTAGCCTAACTGATGGGACATGGCATGGATGAGGACTCCATGGCGACCGACAATTAGGCTGGTTTTAGTGTCACGCGTACCGTTGGCGCTGATAGGCGAGTGATCTTTATTACAATGAAATAGGGATACTGATTGTTCAGCACTGACGAGTGCAATCAGCGTTGCCATTTTTGCTAAACAATCAGTATCCTTGTTTCAATGTAATAAAGATCACTTGCCTATCAGCGCCGACACTAAAACCAGCCTTAGGTACGTGTCATTCGAATGATTCGATTCGAATTTCGAGGATTTTGGAAAAACTTAGCAAGCGAATAGCGCGCCGCAAACTTTATGGTGGCTGAAGTGCGCGGCAGATTCGACTTTGCGCAGGTACAGTCAATCAGTATATTTTTGGATATACATACATTAATATTATATTATACATGGAAAACACCCAGATCCGAGACAAATATTTTCAGATCATACAAACGCTTGTCTCGCGGCGGGGATCGAACCCGAAAGAAAAAAACCTAGACTATAAAGTTCCATAAAGTCTAATACATAACCCGGTGACTAGACAGTCAGCCGGGTAAAAAGAACACGCTTTTACGTTTTTAAATCCCAAACATAAAAAAGTCACAAGTTTAAAAAGGGTCAAAATCTATATTCAAAATAGAATCATTAGAATAAAATGCATTATTCATGTCCCGTTTTTTTGAGCCCTTCAAAGTAAACAATGACACACAATACAGGGCCACAACAATAACTATAATTAAGTCGTCGAATGTTCTGTTCTACTTACTATTTGGTACTTGGCCCTTCACCTATCACGATGGATTGCTAAACCGTAATGATAGCTTGTAAGGTGGAATGCGTAAGGTATAAGAGAATAGAATTAAAAAAATATCGTAGAAATCAAGGAAAAAAAAGGTACTTACTTTAGTTAGTCGATCATTGGTTGGTATCTAATCTATGTATAATTATATGATAAAAAAAATTATATGTTGGTTCTCCATGTGTTCCTAAATCAGAAAATAAAATAGGATTGTGATGAAACTTTGCTAGGGTCTTCTAAGGACGCCCGCGAGGATTCAATTCAATTTGTTTGGATCAAAATCCAAACAAAACCACAGATTTCGTGCCTCACACGACTATCGAGCACATTGAAATCGAAAAAAATGTTTATATTATATTTTTCAAAAAGGTTAAGCTACAGGGCAAACCCTTAACCCGATCATCTTTGTTTAGGCTCAATTGTAGCTGACTAAACCATCCAGAGGATTTTTCTCAAATTTTTGATATCATTCTTCGTTTCCAAAATATCGAGCGCCAACATGAAAAATTCGGAAAAAAATGATTTTTTCACTATTTTGACCATAACTTTTTTAGTTTTTGACTTTATCGAATAAAACATCCAGCCATCCATGCATCCAAACTTTCACATTTATAATATTAGTGTGATTGGTATAGATTATAAAACGCTGTCGCTTGCACCACCGCCTAACAAATGCATGGCTTTGACCTCGATTGCCCAAATAAAGGGCGTTAGGTTTTTTTAGAGCGGAATGCTTTTAGCGTAAGATTAATTGTAGACGTGTACGTGCAACATCTTCGACAGCTCTCAAATGGAATTAGTTCTTAAATAAAATCGGTCGATGTGAACAGACTCACGACCCTATATAAACAGAAGATAGTGTTTCAGATGTTCAAGGTCTTTTGAAGATAAAATAAGTACCTAAGTTCGTATGAGGAAGTGGCCAGCTCTAATGACGGAGTTTTAAAGGCCACCTATAGATCTCCGTCATGGCTTAACGACTTAAAAGCCGGGACCGACAATTTAACATGCCCTCCGAAGCACGAAAGCGCTCAGCTCGTAATGCCACTTGCGGTCACCCATCCAAATTGTGACAGCGCACAAAGTAGCTTAACTTCAACGATCAATCAAGAACGTCTCAGTAAACCACGCCACGAGCGCTTCTGAGTCTTCAGAGTCTTAATTTGAAGATAATTATTAATATTTTCCTTGAAATTTTGGTAAAATCAAATATGAAATTGTTTATGTGTGGTCATTTTTGTTCGTAAATAAACTGCTAATTTGTACCAATTCAAATAATAGGTACCTACCTACTTACATTTAAATATTATATTAAGTATTTATATATTATTATAAGAGTAAGTACTTTTTGAAGTACAATTTATTTTCATAATTTTAAATGTAATACTTAGGTACTTAATTTAACTAGGTACTTATACTTCAAACAAAGTCGAGACACAGAACTTATTCTATGGTCGAGGCATACATACACAACTCTCATGATGCAACATAATTGATGGTTAAACAAACTTACCAAGTGAAGTTTGGCCATAATTATACGAGACGGTTACATCCGAAGAGATCATAATATTTTGACCATGTAGTTTCACTTCTCAATGTACTAGGGCATCACATAATTTTAGAGTACTGTGAAATCTGTAAAATTAAAGCATTAGTAACAAAATAATGACATTCTGGCATCCCTATCTGGCAACCCACTCGCTCGGCTCGCGCCAACTTCATTTCTTCAGAGACACTTATGTCGTTAAAGTAGCAAGGGCCTTTATGGGTTCGGGTGGGACCTTCTTGATCTCTTCGGATGTAACCGTCTCGTATAATTATGGCCAAACTTCACTTGGTAAGTTTGTTTAACCATCAATTATACTACGACGGTTACATCCTCAAGATCATAATATTTTGACCATGTAGATGTTTAGCGACCTTTAACGACATAAGCGGTTAACGCAAAAGCAGGTAGGTACATTAATACCTAATGATGTCTTACAATCAACTTAAGATTGCATGTTTTGACAAAAAAATGGAATCTGCAAATAAATAAATATTCAATTCAAAATATTCAATCATTTAAATATTGGTGAAACCGATAGAATACTTAAAATATTTTACAAAAAAACCCAAATACCCGGTCACCTGCTGGAGTGCCGCGCGGCGCGAATTATGACATATGCTAGAGTTCCTAGGGTCCTTCCGCGCGCTGACCAGCACTGACCGCGCGTACAGTAATAAACAATGAAATATCTGTTTGGAAATAACTGGAGACTTATTAAGTGCTGTTATTTATGTAGTTTGATCATAGAGCTTTGTAATTAAACAAAAATATAAGGTATAGATGCAATGGTTTTTATTTTGTATACCTACTAACATTAGAAACTATTTTTTTTTTGTTATTTTGCCAAAAATAGCGTCTAGGTTATAATCTAGAAAATTAAATGAACACTTCTGTTTATAATACGTATGTTATTGGTGTTACCTACATAATAAACTAAAATTTATACAATTACTGCACTTACAGCTAATGTAATAAACATTCAAAGTTCGTCCGAAATTTTCGGACGCAAACAAATTTTAAAGGTACGGAAAATCATAAATTATGACTAATTCAGGAAACCTATGACAAAAATAAGTATATATACAGAAAGCCTAATTATTTGATATCAACATACATCATACACGTTGTTAAAATAACAAAATTTCGAAGACATACAGACCTAGGTACCGAATATCAAACATTGCACGAAAGGTATGTTCATTTTACAAATATTTTTTTGGTCAAGCAAAGTAAAGACAGCCGGTATACGCTATCATAATTCGAAGCGTGATTTTACCACCTTTTAAATGATATACAACACAAGTATCCACAATATAAACAAATAATTCTGAGACATAATCAAAGTCAAACTCCCCCAAACGCCACAAAAGGTCAGACGAATTTTCGCAAAATAAGGTACGAAGCACACGGGCGGAATTCCGGAACCGTTCCAGTTGAACCGCTCTCGTACATTTTGCAGTATGACAAAACTATGAAGTTGTAATTTATAATTATGGTTTTTAAACCGACTGCCCCGAGAAAGAAGGGTTATGTTTTTCGAGTATCTGTATGTAGGTATGTCTATTATTGTGCCGCTCTACAGCCTAAACGGCTTGATGAATTTTAACGTCTTAACAAAATCCTAAAAAAAAACTTTTGGTCATGCAGATGATGATGGTGATTACATAATAATATTATCATTCAGATGTAAGTAGGTACTTACCTAACTACCGAGTCAAGAGTCCATTCAACCATAGTCGCCCATAGTTTCTACTAGAGTTGCAAATTTTTTATTTTGTTATTTTACTTAAAACACTTTAAAGGGACCAACTGAACATCCGTATTGAAACCGTTTACTCTACCGGAATTTACCACGTGTGTCCCCGTCCTAAGTGTCCGGCCGACAACACCGCGCCAAAATGGCGACTCAAAAATCAAACATGAATTTTTAAATTGATGTAGTTTGAACTCAGGAAACAATTAATCATTGATGATACCATATCAAAATGATCGTAAATAAATATTTTACTGATATTATTGCAATTGTAGATATAATTCGAGCAGAAAACATTAAAAATCGTAAAGAAACTCACTGTAATTGTATCGTAAAAGTTCACTGACCTGACATCGGCGGATTCGATTGCGTAAAAATTATGATTTTTGGACTCACTGAATACAAAACACACACTACACAATTAGCTTATTAAATTTTACACTGGGTTCAGTCACTGTTTTATTGGAAAACCGTCTATTTAGTCATAAAATCAGTCACCAAAATACTTTCTGTTCCACGATGTCGCACCCACAAGTCACTCGCGTATACTGAACTTTGGCGCGGAATTTCGGTGGCAATTTTGTAGAGACAAGCAGCGCCTCTAGTATAATTTATAGGAATAATTTATCGTAGAAAAGGATAGAATGTGCGGTTAGGCGAATAAATGTACAGGTTAGAAGAAAATAGTCATAATGTTCGAACAATGTTCAACACAATGCGCGCGCTAGCCGTTGGTAACTATAGTTACAAAAAGCAGGTGACCATCCTTTTTTTTTTTAAACTATAGTAAACTATAGTTACCATCCAGCAGGTGGGCGGATATATCACGCTCATCATTTTGGGTCAAATGTAGAACTTCTGACCAAACGAGTCGGTTCGTTATAAGATATCTAGTGGGACTCCGTTACGCATAGACGCCACTATTTGACTGACAAAATCTGCATTATCTATCGGCTTATTGTCGAGACACTCGCATTATGTATCGTTTTGTAAGAAAAAATTTATCTGTTTAGGAAATAATTTTGAAAGATGATCAAGCACCTACAAGATTCAGATTTCAGATTATTTTCATTATTGGAAAAAACAAAGTTTAGTTCTATTCTATCATCTTGACTCATCCGTTTACCAAATATCAGAGCAAGCGCTGAATGACAAGTATTCAAAGTCGAATAATTTGACCCAGATTTCTATTTGCTAACTAGAAAATCGATTACAAATAGAATATAACTTCTAAAAAGTCAATTTAAAGTTTGGTGCAAAAATTGCTACCATTTTGTGGAATCACAGTTATTATTGTTTTAAAGAACTTTTAGAAAAAGATGATAGGTATATCAATTTTATAGCACTTGCTTACAGTGCTTGTCTTGAGTAGGCTTGCTCAATAACAGCGATGACACTAGGGTGTCGCTGCCAGAGTCTGAAAGTTGAAAAGAGTACCTAATGTGGTATTATGTAAACTAGTTTGCCTTGAGATATAAATATATATATTTTTATGAACAATGGGTACCATGGTACCAAGGCCGCTAGGCCAATAAGGGACGACCAATTTTAGTATCACGATTATTGCTTAGTTTACTTCAGTATATTAAAATGAATGAAAAAAGGAGGGAATGTGTAGAAAGAAATAAACACTCCAGTCTAGAGTAAACGCATCGATATCGAATGCGGACGGATCTCGTTTCAAGAGACGAACTTATGACATTTACATATTTATTCTAGTGGCAAATAAATAATTTTCATAAATCATTCAAACTTGTTTGAGATAGACTCTATAATGTATCAATAATAATTTTAAAACATCTGGATCCCTGGTCCAGCTTCTTTTTTGATTTTGGATTTTTAGAATATGCTACACTATAACGCCGCTACTAGATCTTACTACTTAAATTGTTTAAATGCTTAAACTGGACACCTCCTCATCATAATTACATATCGCGTTCGTTTTATCGTTATGGATCAAAATTTATTTTGTATCGATTTGCCAGCGAAACACTGTAATTCTATAGAAGCGGCTGTAAGTTCTAAAAGGTTGATAGTGTGTCTGGCTCGGCAGTCCTAGAAACCATTTAAGTACATGTTCTCCGTTAAAATTAAGACGCCCCAATCCTTTAAAGGCGCATACATAAAAATCTAATACCATAAATAGGATTATTTGAAATTAAAATATAATTTCGCCACAAAGACAAATCTGGATATAAGCTACTCGTAGGTATATGTGTGTTGTGTACCATGTAGGAGTCATAGTCGTTAAATCAAGGAGCTAGAAATTTTTCAATTTCAAGCCGATTCGAAGCGGACCTATAGCCGTTCACGGGCAACTGCAGGACAAGCTGAGCAAAGTAACACGAAAAAATTTCGTGAAATCCCTTAGGGTTAGTGAACGAGTTTTAACAAGATAAGTGTTCTATTTGTGTTAAAATTCTGCCAAATTCAGGCACCTGTTAGGTACGAGAGTCTAATTCGAACTCAAAAAGTTTTTTTTTTTTTTTTTTTTATGAGATAAGGTTACTTTTTTTTTATGGTTAATAATAATAAAACCCAATCTTGAAGGTTTCCTTGACTCTGTCGTGGCAATTATAAGTATCATTTATGCACTGAATTTCATTTTAATAAATGACTAGAATCAGTCCGTATTTCTTAGATAAGAAATGATAGGCCCTTATGGACCGGGTACTAAAAAACATATGTATCTTGCAAGTCTATCATAGCCATGAAGCAGTCTTTAATAAGTAATTTAGCAGCGATGCAAGTATCTACTATTTTAAAATATTGACTGAAAGATAAATCGACTCAACACTAAATCTAGAAGTGCCTTCACGAATAATTTGTCAAAAAAGTTTTAGATAAAAATTGTCCGGAATATGTTTTATGTAAGCATCACAGATTCTGATGACTATAACTTATGAGTAGCTGAACATAACTGCTCTACGAGTAATTCCGTATTGCTAAACTTTTGGTTAGCTTGTTCCAACATTTGTACAGGAGGCCTACTATTAAACGGGATTTTAAATCCATTCATATAGCTAGGTACAGCTAATGATATTTTTCCAACAGAGACGTTATATTAATTAAACTCATTATAAAAGCTTTCAAACGCGGCGAAATTGTTTTACAGCTAAGTAGGTAGAATATTCGCAGCTTCGTTTACATTACATCACTCAAGAAACCAAAAGATAGCAGAGAAATACAAAACCTCGTTGTCAGAACGAGATAAATATAATTTTCACAATTACGTGAGCAGCAAGTCGCAAATGACAGCCTGTGACGAGCGACCGAGTTGACTCAAGCTATTCAGCCCGAAGTTAATTCGCCACGCGGAGCGGGGCACAACACAACACATCTACCTCAGTTTATAAGGTATAGTAGAACATCATTGGGTACTGCAGAGTGCGCAGTAATTAGCATAAAATAGCGCAAATTGTTAGCATGAAGTAGTATTACTTACGCGTTTTTGCGGGTCCTGAACTCAGTCTTGGTGCAGGAAGAGCTCGCGGCAGGTGGTGGTCTCCGCCCTTGGAACGGGTACCCATCTTAAGACGATTACCTCAGATTTGGCATCTGTTCTTCGGTCCACCCCACCTGAATGGTCTGGGTGGTTTAGTTCTGGAATAGCCTTCCAGTTTGCCTGCTCCTGCTTCGATCTAGAGAGTAAGCTAAAGTCATACCTTTTAATCTGAAGGCCTTTATATTTATAGAATATTTAAATATTAAAGTCTTTTTTACGAGGTCTCTTTGGTTTTCTTGGTCTCGGTCATCTTCCACCAGAATCCGACCCCAACGTTTAGAGAGTTCCTATAAAGATAGATAATTATAATAATTATAATAATAATATATTTCTTTATTCAGACATAATGCATGAACCGATTGTCATGGTCTGACTATGACAAATAAAGTAGAGCTCCCGGTGATGGAGTCTGGTATTATAATAGCCGCGCTCTGAGAGTGGTAGAAGACATACTACGCTTTCATCAAAGTTACAAAAGTCAGGTAATATAACCTGTACAGTACAATGTGCAGTCTGTAGTTGTTATTGAATTTAATGTCATTGGTCGTCGTCACGTGACGACATGAGACTGAGCGATAGAAACTTGTTCGCGTCACGCAGTATGACACAATACTTACAGGTAAACATACTTACAATCTGCAGTTTGTAGTTTTTATTATTTTAAAACCATTGATCGTCATCACGTAATAAAACAAGACTGAACGATATCAAACGTGATCGCGTCACGCAATATCACATAGGTAGGTATTGGGCAGGTATACATAATAATACTTACTATCTGCAGTTTGCAGTTTTTATTATTTTAAAATCATTGGTCGTCATCACGTGACGACACGAAACTAAGCGAAATCAAACGTGATCGCATCGCGCTATAACGCTGGGTAGATATATATCACCCTTGACCTTTATGCACAGATAGACATATACTTACGATCATATACTTACGATCTGCAGTTTGCAGTTTTATTGTTTTAAAGTCATTGGTCGTCATCACACGACGACACGAGACTGAGCGATATTGAACGTGATCGCGTCACCCAGTATAGGTAGATTTTCCACCTCCTTGACTTGTATGCACAGGTACTTACAATCTGTAGTTTGCAGTTGTTGTTATTTTAAAGTCATTACGGACTAAGCGATATCAAACATGATCGCGTCACACAGGTAGGTTTTTCACCTTCTTGAATTGTATGCACAGGTAGACATACTTACAATCTGCAGTTTGCAGTTGTCGTTATTTTTAAAGTCATTACGGACTAAGCGATATCAAACGTGATCGCGTCACGCAGTATAACGCAGGGGACCTAGGTTTTTTACACCCTTAACCTGTGTGGGCAGGTAAACATATACATACATCCAATCCGCAGTCTGCCGTTTTAATTGTTTTTTAAAGTCATTTGGGCGATATCAAACGTGATCGCGTCACGCAGTATAACGCAGGTAGGTTTTTCACCTCCTTGACTTGTATGCACAGGTAGACATACTTACAATCTGCAGTTTGCAGTTTGTTGTTATTTTAAAGTCATTCCGGACTAAGCGATATCAAACGTGATCACGTCACGCAGTATAACGCAGGGGACCTAGGCTTTTTACACCCTTGACCTGTGTTGGCAGGTAGATATATCCATCCAATCTACAGTCTGCCCTTTTTATTGTTTTAAAGTCATTGGTCGTCATAATGTGACGAAACAAGACTGAGCGATAATTATCAAACGTGAGCTCGTCGCGTAATATATCGCAGGTAGGTATTTCAACATCGTTGGTGACCTGTGTGCAAAGAAAAAAAACACCGGCAGTTTTTGGCACTTTGACAAAATTGTTATTACTAAAACGTAATCTAAATCGTTTATCATGATGGATAAATATCACAATGCAACGATAAACAATACAACAATAAACACGAGACAAAAATAAAATGAAGGTAGTCACATATTTTTTAATGTGAATTGTCGACATGTAAAAATTATTTGTCGTAAATAATTTACGGTATTATTTGTCGTATGCATCTATAGGTAATATTTTTTGATTATTGGGTGAAATTGAGTAAACAAAAAACTGTTACCTCCCTTCATCTCTCGTAGACGATGATGATTTCCATAAACTCCTTTCCAAAAGTTTAATCTTCTTTCTTATTCTATAATCACCACTTCGTTTACGTTGTTTTACCAATTATAAACTTTTAATTATAACTTTCTTGCGAAAAAAATAATTTCGTAATTATTGCGATGTTGCGATGCCCGCACATAAGAAACGAATGAAGTTGGCGCGAGCCGAGCGAGTGGGTTGCCAGATAGGGATGCCAGAATGTCATTATTTTGTTACTAATGCTTTAATTTTACAGATTTCACAGTACTCTAAAATTATGTGATGCCCTAGTACATTGAGAAGTGAAACTACATGGTCAAAATATTATGATCTTGAGGATGTAACCGTCGTAGTATAATTTGAAAAACAGTGCCAGTAGCGATAATTAATCATTCTCATAACAAACTACCATACATCGTTCTACAGCCAAAGAAACAAACTGAATGCCACTAACCAGCCAACGGTTACACAAAGGTTTTAATTTACCCTATCTTTCATCTAACGCCTCCAGTCTTCAACCAATCGGTAACAGAATCAATACACTTAGCATTCCTTTCAATCAATACACAAAGAAATTAATAAGCTGTGGGCAAAGCTGAGGCTAGTTAGCTGGTTCAATTAAACAAATATAATTAATCTAGCCCTATGGTACCCGGATAAAAAGTAGCCTATGTTACTTTCCAGC
This sequence comes from Camptogramma bilineatum, assembly GCA_958496255.1. Taxonomy (NCBI): domain Eukaryota; kingdom Metazoa; phylum Arthropoda; class Insecta; order Lepidoptera; family Geometridae; genus Camptogramma; species Camptogramma bilineatum. The sequence goes on along the minus strand of OY292468.1, from coordinate 10,570,050 downwards.
CCTCCAACTATCTCCACACAAAAAATGACGTCAATCCGTCGCTCTGTTTTGACGTGAAAGCAGGACAAATAAACAAACAAATAAACACACTTTCACATTTATAATATGGAAACGGATTATTAACTAAATATTATAGTTATATGAACAAAAAGTGGATTTAATGTAGGTAATGTAACAAAGTATAGTACCTACATTATGTAGTAGGTAATGTTACACACGGGCAACTGGTGACGGAGTTATTAGGGCCGCCTAAAGGCCTCCGTCATGGCTTTAAGACTTAAAAGCCGGGACCAATAGTTTAATGTGCAAGAAGCACGGAAGAGCTCAGCTCGTAATGCCACTTGCAGTCACCCATCCAAATTGTGACCACGCACAAAGTCAATAGCCGCGTACCCACCTAGCGCACAGGCTCGCGCGGCAGCCTTGGTGTCCGGCTCGCGAGCGATGGCTCCCGAGGCAGCCTCAGTAGTTTTGTTCAATTTACACGAGGAAGCCTTGCGAGGCAGGCTGAGCCATCATAAGTCCGCGACACACGACCGTTCCCACCTAACGCACAGCGCTCGCCGAGGCGCCTTTGAGCGCGTCAAGTTTACCGACAACAGATGGCTCGGGGCCAAGCCGTGCACGGGCGAGCGAACGCGCGCCCGAGGCCGCCCGAGGCACGTCCACATCAGCCGAGCATTTGGCTCGCGAGGCTGCCGCGCGAGCCTGTGCGCTAGGTGGGTACGCGGCTAATCAAGAACATCTAAGCAAGCTACACTACAAACGCTATTTTAGTTAGACTGACAGATAGCTTATTTTGACAGACCCTTTTGTTAAAGTCATTGAGCTGTGGCCAGTATCAAGTTCTACGTCGAAGCATCAAGTATCTTAATGAGGAGACCAATACAAAGGTTCAAAGGGAAATAATTGACTTTCTATTGTAGGCAGCTTATTCAAAATCAATTGTTTGATTGACATCATAATTAAGTTGCATAACATACTTCAAATCTGAATTCAATAGCCATCAAAGATTTTAACGATTTATAAGAAAGTTAGCCTCTTTTGATTCAATTTCAATTATTTAATTACGTTATTCAAAAACAATACGCATGATGTAGGTAGGTAGATGCTAAAAAATGTTTGATAGTGATATTTTTAACATACTGACTGCGTGTCTTAATTTAGTACCTACCTAAATGGTTTTTAGAATAGGTTTTTTTAGTTTTTTTGCCAAGTAAATTGACATTTCATAATTATAATCATCATCATCATCCGCAGCCCGATCTCTCCCACTGCTGAGTACCTATAGGCATTCCTTTGTTTTTGGCATTTTTCCCGATTCTGCGCTTGCCTGATTCACTGCCGGTCTACGGCAAAATATCATCAACCCATCGTGCATTTCATAGTAATACCAACCATTTACTTGTTTTTGGTTTGTAAGTACTTATTGATAACAAATTCTAACAATAAAATATTTATTTCTCAACAAAATTGTGTACAAGCCTTATCTTATCGCCTAATGGCTTACTAACGCTCACGCCGCCGTATTCGGTATTGGTATTTAGTATTGTATGCATTTAACGTCTATCATATTTAATGGTCTTGAGACAGATCGATGAACGATCAAACAGTTTAGTTTTAGCTAACCCGCGGCTTCGCTCACGAGATACCGAAGCTCACGAGCTTTTTCAGCGAACAACGTCACTTTTCGAATTTGGAATACATTCCGAGAAGGTCTGAATCGCACAGCAGATGAGTGGTTTCAATGATTATATTGATTACCTCGCGTACATTCATACTTAAAAATTGATTAATTTCATACGTGACAGAACTTAATACACGTGTGAATGATTCCAATCAAAATTTGTTTGCACGTGGTTGGCTTTATAATTATGCAGTAAATAGTTAATTAACTATGGATAATTAACACGTAAACCGTATGTATTAAAATTAAGTAGGTACTGATAGACTAACGAGGTATTAAAGCTTTGGACCGTAAAAAGAGTAATTTCATACTTTTACCCTTTACCTTTTACCTTAAACATCTTATTAATAAATATTTGAACAATATTTGTTGCCTTTACAACTTTTCTTAACAATTACACGAGTAGGCCTAGTATGCACAACGTGACTAATTTTCTCGACGCGTTTTCTCGTGCATCATCGAGTTTATCTCGTTATGTCAACCTGCGCTTAACATACGCGTTATTTCTTCATTTTCCCGCGGTTACGTTTGCACCATATGCTGTGCCATGTTAGCGCAGGTTGACATTAATTTATAACCAACTAACGGACGCCCGCGGCTTCGCCCGCGTGGACTACCATTTTTTTATCTCACGGGAACCGTGCATTTTTTCGGGATTAAAAGTAGCCTATGTCCTATTCCCGGTCATTATCTATCTACATTCCAAATTTAATCAAAATTGGTTTAGTAGTTATGGAGATACATGGTAACAAACATTCACACACACGGACTTTCGCCTTTATTAGTAGGAGGATAGTAGGAGGATAATATTGGTGCTAATGATTTTGCGCGAGAAAACGAGTCGAGTTTATCACGTTGCGAATACTAGGCCTACAGAATAAACTGGTAACTACGGTTAAGATACTGTATCACTATTGGGACAATAAGTTAGTAAGGTGCTTAATCAATTCAGACGGATTTTTGTTTTCCTAATCGAATGCCTACGTCTTGTCTTAGCGACTTTATACACAAGAGCGACACTATACTCTCTAAAGTACGAAAGCTCTCAGCTTTTAATGCCATTTACGTTTGTCTATTTTTCTAATAGTGCTGAATGTTGCTTGACTACAAGACTTGAGTTATTGCGCTGAGTTTGTTATTGCCATTGGCGGTCACCGTCTATTTTGTGACCACACATTACGTCACCGGATTTCAACAATTCAATATGACTGTGCACTTTGCGGGCGTTATGAACTGACAGTCGTACTCACTGAAATCGTTCGTGTGCCAAGCGTATTGTCGGAGTTCAGATAACGCAGTATTGTCGATTGATAGGTATTGTGCTTTATCTTATTTATGTTGCCTATTGACCGGAATAATTAATAAGCTCGTGTAAGTTCGTGGATATTCGTGCAAAGTCGCGGAAGCTCGTGCACAGTCGTGAAACATTAGCAGCATTTACACGCAGAGATCGGCCTGCGGATTTTTCCGCGGATCGATCTCTGCCATTCCAACCTTTGACAGTTTTATCCGCGGATATCCGTAAAGATATCTTTACAGATATCTGTACAGTCCAGATCCGTGCTAAAAACTCTACCGTTTAAAGGCCGCTAGTTTTATCCGCGGATATCTTTACAGATATCTGTACAGTCCACACAACGATCTACTATCATTTAATCTTGGTTATAAGGATTGTTGGTCTTGTTGAGAGGCTTTCTTGGTAGCTTTGTCTCTTTCACACTCGTTGTTGGATTAGTAGTGTGCCCATGTCATTTAAATTTTAGGATATTTTTACTTTATCGCGCTCGACAAAATCAGCGCTTGATTTCGATCCATGGTTTCGATCCTTGAATTCGATCCTTGATTTTGATCCTTGATTTTGATTTCGATCCTTGATTTCGATCCTTGGTTTCGATCTTGGATTTCGATCCTGGATTTCAATCCTTGATTCTTGAATTTTGAACCTTGAATCTGAAATTTTGAATCTTGAATCTTTGAAGTGACAGCTGTCAAACTTCAAATGACCATATCTCGGGAACTACTCGTCCTAGACTCCCCGTTCTCAGTTCAAATGAAAGCTATGACCAAGATCTTCATTTGAAGTGACAGCTGTCAAACTTGAAACTGCCATATCTCGGGAACTACTCGTCCTAGACTCCCCGTTCTCAGTTCAAATGAAAGCTATGACCAAGATCTTCATTTGAAGTGACAGCTGTCAAACTTCAAATGGCCATATCTCGGGAACTACTCGTCCTAGACTCCCCGTTCTCAATTCAAATGAAAGCTATGACCAAGATCTTCATTTGAAGTGACAGCTGTCAAACTTCAAATGGCCATATCTCGGGAACTACTCGTCCTAGACTCCCCGTTCTCAATTCAAATGAAAGCTATGACCAAGATCTTCATTTGAAGTGACAGCTGTCAAACTTCAAATGGCCATATCTCGGGAACTACTCGTCCTAGACTCCCCGTTCTCAGTTCAAATGAAAGCTATGACCAAGATCTTCATTTGAAGTGACAGCTGTCAAACTTCAAACCGCCATATCTCGGAAACTACTCGTCCTAGACTCCCCGTTCTCAGTTCAAATGAAAGCTATGACCAAGATCTACATTTCAGATGACAGATGTCATTTTGACAGCTTTTATTGAAAATGTAGATCTTGGTCATAGCTTTCATTTGAACTGGGAACGGGGAGTCTAGGACAAGTAGTTCCCGAGATATGGCCATTTGAAGTTTGACAGCTGTCACTTCAAATGAAGATCTTGGTCATAGCTTTCATTTGAACTGGGAACGGGGAGTCTAGGACGAGTAGTTTCCGAGATATGGCCATTTGAAGTTTGACAGCTGTCACTTCAAATGAAGATCTTGGTCATAGCTTTCATTTGAACTGGGAACGGGGAGTCTAGGACGAGTAGTTTCCGAGATATGGCCATTTGAAGTTTGACAGCTGTCACTTCAAAGATTCAAGATTCAAAATTTCAGATTCAAGGTTCAAAATTCAAGAATCAAGAAAAAAACTTTGTAAATTTATACCGTTCCACGCGCCAGTCCAAAATCTGCGGTTATCTGTACAGATATCTTTACAGATATCTTTACAGTCCGGATCCGTGGGAAAAACTTTAGCGTTTAAGGGACCGGCGAACGTATCTACTTACCTAGGAACGTAATACCAAAATAATTTAAAATTTGAGCATATTTTTATCACTTTATGTTGTTATTTGGATAAAGGCAGTATTTATCTAGGTTCCTGTTACACTTTTGTTCCAAAAAACTTACTATAGAACAAATGAAAAGAAAAAAATGCCATTTTTGGTGTACCTACAAAGATTTCAATTCAATTTGCTTACATTTCTTTTTATTAGGTAAGTTTTTCGGAACAAAAGTGTAACAGGAACCTAGATAAATACCTACTCTCCTAATCTAACAACATAAACTGATAAAAATATGCTTAGATTTTAAATGATTTCGGTATTACGTTTTTATGGAAATTCGCCTGTCGCAGGCCTCTTAAAGGCCGCTAGTTTTATCCGCGGTTATCTTTACAGATATCTTTACAGATATCTTTACAGATATCTCTACAGTCCGGATCCGTGGGATAATCTCTATCGTGTAAATGCCGCTATTCGTGGTGAACGAGTAGCTTGCTTATTTAGTCGTTTTTGGTTGTATAAATTAGGCGACGTACATGTGCTCACAAAATGGACGGGTGACTGCTAGTGACAACAACATCGTTATGTGTCGTGAAGTGTGTGTTTTCGTGCACTGGGTTCCATTAAATCTTCCTAAGATGGAACCCTAAAAATGTAGGTAGGTAAATGATTGTTATTGTAATCTATCGTAAAATTCATATTTTTTCTTTATAACGTTAAACATCTTTTACTCCCTATTTGGAGCTTTATAATGCACAATACCTTCATTATAAATACGACGTCGTAAAGTTTTTTTTTATCATATTATCATTTATTTTTAAATACAGGGGGATTCGAAAACATTTAGACCATTTGGCGACCTAATGTTTTTAAGTACCTCTCTGTGGAAATACGTAATAGGTATATTTATTTTATTTATTCAGTGACATCACTTAGAATCGTCTAAGAGCTAGGTGATTCTACTGTTCTCGAGACTAACACCGTGAAGAATCATGCCAACAAACACGGTATGGGGCCTAGCTTTCTTTTCGTTAAGTGGCTTAGATCTAAATATTCAAGCTAAGATATTTGTCTTTCGTATTCTCTAGACCGAGAACTTCGAAAAGTGAAGTGACACTTCATTTGAGAGCCCTTTCGTTTGTGGTCGTCCTTCGTAGCGGTCTCAAGAGTTTGTTTACTTAGACCTCTAATTAAAATGTCGGTGAAGGAAGATTAGGTTCTGTGTAGCCCTTATATAAGCTTTTTAAAACCACGCGACTCTTGAAGACGTCACTTGAAAAGTTTTACGAGAAATAGCAGTGTTGGTCGAGTGGGTTGGTGCCTCGACTTTCGATCCGAAGGACATGGGTCCTAACCCAGCTGTGCATCAAGAATAATAATCATAAATAATAAAAGTTTTTATTCGACACACACAGAAGAAATGTATGAGGTTACAGTAGGTACAAAAGTAGGAACATACAATAGTAGTGGTGTCGAACAGGCTCAGTCTCAGTCACAATGAATTTTTCGTTTAGAATTTTTTTTATGCGCATTAACACGAGTACTAAACGGTGAAGGAAAACATAGTGAGGAAACCAGTTAGCTTTCTAATAGCGTCGATGGGCTTGCAACCTGTCACGTATGGAATGTAAAACGGACCCCCCCCCCCCCCCCCCCTTAGCAAGGGCAAAAAAAATTCGGCGAATAGGTACTTATCTAAGTATTTACAATTTGTACTATCCGATATCCGTGCTTATACAGGTGGTTCTCAAACCACTCACACTCAGGTGTGAAATTACAGTCTGAAATTACCCCGATTTTATTTTGACGAGTTTTTTTTAAATGTATTTTTTCCCTTTCGTTCGGGGTTCGGGGGAAAACTAGTCAATCTTTGTAGGTTGGAACCCTTGGACCCCCAAAACAAAGCTATAGCTACGCCCATGCCTACAATGTAGCAATGTAGTTGTATAAGGGAGTGTACACATTGCGTTTTTTGCAGCGCGTTTGTATCGATACAAACGCGATTCGAACGCGATGCGAACGCGCAGCCCCCCGCGCAGCCCCTTCCGGTTCGCTTTTGTATGGAAAAAAACGCGTTGCGAACACGCATTTGTATCGATACAAACGCGCAGCTCAAAAACGCGCTGCAGAAAACGCAATGTATACACTCCCTAAGGTATGAATGAATGAATAAATGAAAATTCTTTATTGCACACCTTAGAATAAGCAAAATACAATACTGACAGAACAAAGTAACAATGTGCAATGGGCGGCCTTATCGCTAGGAAGCGATCTCTATCAGGCAACCTTTGGATGGAGAAGAATCTTAAGTAATGGAAGATTGGCCGGGTGCACAAAGAATAATAATTATTACAACAAATAAAACAAAACGAATTAAAGTAATGGAACTTACAGATCAGGCTCAACGTCAGTGTAATGTCCATCAGCATCAACGAGCCCCACTCTGATGGTGGGCAGCGTCTCGTCCTCGTCATCTTCCACCTCTCCTCTCGCCTCCCGCGCCTCACGCTCCGCTATCGCTCTTGCTGCTATCACCTGAAGAGAAGTCAACTATTAGTCGAACTTTCAAAAAAAGCGAGGTAATGCTGCCAGTGTCTTGGGCACGCTTCCGACTGGCAGTGGCTTGGATCTGTTGAGCTACCTATAGATAGTTTCCAACGATCCTTAGGTGGCTCAACTGGTTATTATTGTATTTTATAATTATATGTAAGTATATTAGGAAATCCGTGGTATCTGCCTACCCCTGTGGGAAAGAGGCGTGATTTTATGTATGTATGTATATACGTAGTAGATTAGTTTCTGTAAACGATGGTGATGGTTTATGGTGATGATGATCTAAAGTAGCCTATAACCTTACTCAAGAGTTTAGCTGTCACATGCAGAAAGAATTTCGACTGCTGTAGTGCTGCGGTAGTTGCTGAGATTAGCGCGTTCAAACAAAAAAACTCTTCCGCTTTATTATATTAGTATAGATGGTGTTATATTTACCTGTAGCCGTCTCTGCGCCTGCGGCGTGATCTCGACCACTCGCGACCACCGCCTAGACTTCCTCTCGTACTGCCACTTATCGCTGAGCGCGCATTGGTCGTCATCTGAGTCGTTCTGTGGACAAATTTTCCTTTATGTTATTATACAACCATATTGATAGTCCGTATTTGTTAAGTAAAATTAGATTTAGATGTCCTAGAGTTAGTTCTAGAAAGAACCAGTTATTTCAGCCACCTACTATTCGCACCAATTATGCATCTAACACCTTCGTTAACCGTTCCATGAACGTAAATAATGATTTATTTTCTAATCTCGATATTTTTGAGCTCTCTCTATCGAAATTCAAACTCGCCATAGGCGAGGAACTCCGTCGCTGTAGTTTACCCAATGTTTAAATTTTATCTTCTCAAGTAAGTTCTTATATTTTTTGTTTTTTGTTTTTATGATGTTTAGTTTAGCTTATTTTTTGTTTAAAATCAACCCGTGTGTTATCGTTCCACCATTTGCTTGACGTGTATGTGTTATCTAATAGTGGAAACTTTTTTGGATTATGTTCAACTTTATATTATTTAATGTATAAGTGTCATTGTTCTGTTTGTTTCCCAAATAAATAAATAAATAAATAAATATTATGCAATACGCCGACCAAACTTCCATTTTTTAAATTCCTCTATAACCAAAGGTTGTTCGGAAGAGATCGCTCCTTAGGGATAAGAGCATTGGACCATTTTAGCCACATGGGAAAGGCTAATTTTATTCCATAGTTGTAGGTACTGTCCAGCATCATTTTTGTGTTTGTGTTTTTTTTCTTAGTTGTACTACACACAGAACCTAGTAACCTGAAAAATGTCTAAGTCCATTTCCGCTTTGTTTTTTCTTTTTTAGTATTGTTTGTGTGTGTGCGAAATAAATGTTTTTATATCTATGTCTTTTACATTAAGTTTTTGATTAAGAATTTTTATTCGTACATTCATTCAAAGGTTTGACTGTGAATGTCAATCGATCAAGTTTATTTGTCTCCAAAACTATGCCTACCTAATACAAAAAGTGCTTAGGTACATATTTATAAAAGTGAATTATGTTTTGTGAGAGTCTCATCTCACATTATTCAGTCTCATCAATGATTTAAAGGAACAATCACTTACGTTCCAAGATAAATTTCAGGGTAGGCTAATATTGATCTCAAACATTGGCTAGTGAGCACCGGTGCATCAATTACTAGTGTGCACAAACAACAACCAAGCTCTACGTGATTCCCTACGTGATTGGACGAGATACAATAGGTTAGAGTTAGAAACTGTAGCCGTACCATGAACTCCTAGAGCATAGGTTCTTAACGTGGGCGATAACGCCCCCTTATGGGCGTTTGAGACTTTCAGGGGGGCAGTAGAAGACCCAAAGAAAATTAGGGGGCATTGAGATGGCACATAAAGACATGGGGAGAGGGGCTCTTGAAAAAAATATATCCTTAAAGTGGGCGGTAAGCAAAATAAGGTTGAGAAACTATGTCCTAGAGCAATGTTAAAACAAGCTTAAAACTAAAACAGGCTTACTGCTTTAGGAATGATATTCGTTGTCATGTTTCAAGCTTGTTTTAACATTGCTCAGAGTTCATGGTACGGCTACTGTTTTCAAATCTGTTTTTAACCGACTTAAAAAAAAGGAGGAGGTTCTCAAGTCACCTGAATCTTTTTTTTATGCATGTTCACCGATTTTTCGAAGACGCCTAGACTGATTTGGAAAATTCTTTATTTGTTTGAAAGGGTATACTTTCCGATTGGTGCTACAAAAATTTGGTGAGGATTTGTTTAGGATCTTTGGAGTTATGAACAGAAATGCACCTCAAGAGTGTAGAAATTACTCAGCTTAAAACATTGAAGTCTGTTTAAAAAAAAATTAAGCTACTTGTTTTATTTCATCCAAAGGTTGCCTGGAAGAAATCGATCTCAGCGATAAGGCCACCCATTGTACTAATTAAGACTTTATTCTGAAGTTATATTCTACTTTTCTTTGTGTACTATAGTATTCATTCATAATTCATTCATTCATTCATCATCTCAACCTGAACAATCTTTTGCCTCCTTTATAAGCAATTAACATAATTTTTTAATTTAAAAAGAAAGGTGGCAAATTACTGTACTTCAGTAATTTCCAACCTCTCTTTTTAAATTTTACTTTATTAAGATGTTTTCTGCCTTTTTCCTAAAGAAAATTGCAAGCGTCCCTCGGGTCTCATTTTCATCTCGATAACAAGTAATCAAGTAAAGTATACAAAATTGAAGGAACAGGAAAATAGCACTTTCAGAATATTGATCCGTTCTCCGTGTTATAAGCTTTTTTCTAGGACCAATATGTTCTGGATTGTATTACCTAGATAGAGGAGAGAGCGTGTTTATTATATAAATAAAGTGTTGATTAGTTACTGCCTGAATAATGATACTTGACAAAGGACTGTCCAATAGAATCTGTGTGGTGTAGCTACTTCTATATTTATCTTCTGTAAAGCCCATACATAGAGGATGCGTGTATGTACTCAGCAGTGGGTACTACTAAGTACAAGCCTAGTCATTTTGGCGCTGCTTGTTGATACTGTAATTTAAAGGAGGAACAATTTTGCTGCGAGTAGAAATATAATTTTAAGTCGACCTAAAATTCTATCAACTTGCAATGAAATTTGAGCTCACGACCTTCGGTTAAAAAGCCCATAGTCCTTTCATGCATACATACATACATAAAATCACGCCTCTTTCCCACAGGGGTAGGCAGAGACCACCCTCCATCGCTCATACAAAGCCACTAACGCTGTCTACAAATGACTTTCTTCAGAAACTATTAACAATTAAACCCCGATCTACTTCAATTGAAACATGGAGTTCCAATTAGGCAACTAGTAACAACTTCATTCAGGCTGATGGCTTTTTACGTCGCAGACATCGTGGTGCGGCTTAAGGAGAGTTTGAATGGATGTGAGCAAAGCGACTTTACAACCGAGACAACGCGTGAAGTCACTTTCGGGGGCGAGGTAAAGCCACTTTTCAACCAAAACTACGTGTTAAAGGACTGAAAAACTATTTTCTTTTTATTAACCTAATCCGTCCCACTGCTGGGCGTCTCCCCCAAACTCTTCCAACCGTCCCTAAAAAAATTAAAAACTAAAAACTATTCGACTTTTAAAATGATTTTTACTCGGTATTTGCTTGAAAAGTAAAGTTAAACGCTACACCTTGCTACGAGATTGCTACGCGCTACGCCAGTTATGTTGTATTTCTCAGATCCATACTTAATGATGATTTTCCTGTGGATAAGGCTGTGCACAAGTTTTCTCCTGCTGATGGCTTTAATATTTGTGAAAATACGTTAGAGGTAGTCTGAGGCGCGAATCAAATAGAGTGAAGTTGTCAATGTTGGTTCTGCCCCTTGATTTTCTATCTTTGATCGCGACCAAAATCGATCTTAAACTCTCAAAAATGACAGTTCAGTGACCACGCAAGTAGCTCTACTACTCTCATCTGAACGAGACTGAACGCGACAAAAGATACCTACGCGATCGTTTTGACAGTTTGATAATAATTTGAGGTTTGAAACAAGTTAGACAATCATACCTGCTGATGCCAGGCAGAAGTGCTTTTGTGCAAGATTATTTATTTAAATTTAAAAATAAATTAATAAATAATGCAGGACATTCTACCCAACATCATCTAGCCCCGAAGTAAGCAGAGCTTGTGTAATGGGAGCTATATGACTGATTTACTACTTACATACTTTTTTTGTAAATACATGCATAATCATACATAGAAAAACACTTTATATGTATGAGTACAAAATGATTGATTCTGTGGATTCTAATCTCAATGAATCTGCGACGACTATGTATCTGTATACTATTTATTTAATTTTGGTGCTCGCTTACAGTTAAAACGTTCCTTAAGCTTTACTGTTCAGTTCAATTATATCGAGTTTCGTTGGATTTGTTTGAGGTACTGTAGGTAACTCCTAATTGAAACGGCTTCTCATTGAAGATGGTTTGTTAAGGATTAGGCTTTTAAGGGTTAGGATAAGATGCTTTAATCTTTTTAACAAGCTTGATGGAAACAGCTTGATAAGATAGACTTACAATTTAAAAGTCTGTATTGCCTCAAAAGCACATTTCTATAGTTTATGAAAAAGCTTACTATTACTTTTACGAGAGTAATTCTTATGTGTGTATCATCATCATCATCTCAGCCATCGGACGTCCACTGTTGGACGTAGGCCTCCCTCAAAAATTTCCATGTGTTGCGGTTGGAAGCGGCCTGCTCCACCGCCGACTTGCAGTTTTTACAAGGTCGTCTGTCCATCTTGTCGGTGGACGTCCAACACTGCGCTTGCCGGTCCGTATGGCCTCCACTCGAGAACTTTTCGGCCCCATCGGCCATCTGTTCTGCGTGCTATATAGCCTGCCCATTGCCACTTCAAAGTGCTTATGTGTTATTATGATTATGTAGGTAGCTCATGTTAATCAGTCTCACACTTTTTGACCATATCTTTTTTGTGGATATTGCCGGTTAAGCTGAGAGGATGGTTTAGGTGTTGGGCAAGCTTACTCCATCTCAATAGTGTCCAGACACTAGTGTCCCGTTAAATGTAGGCAAAGATTGCGTCCTGAAACTGTATCAATAGTCAGTAAAAGATGTGATATGGTCTAAGTAACTCATAAAGCGAGCGTTTCTCTGTTCTGTGCATAAGCAGATAATTAATTCAGTGGATAGAATCGATTCATCAATCTTTGGCAATGTAGTGTGACCACAAATAAATTCCTGTTAGTTACACCAATGTGACAATCTAGTGTGACCGCGAGTCAGAACCTACTCGATTTTTTGACCAATTTAATACTTAGTAAAAAAAGCGCTGAATTACCAATTTCATTCCAATTTCATTAAATCGACTTACTTTTATCGGAGCAAATGGTTTCAAAACATTGGAAGCAACTTTTGTCTTCAGATTAAATTTCGACTTTGTTATTGTTGTAAATTGAAGCGCAAAGCTATTATGGTAAGTTTATTTTATCCTTTTCTGAAATATTAATATTTTATCATCATTATAAAAAGCTCGACTAATAACATTACTGGGTCTGGCGTCCCTTTGTTCTATTGAAAATAAAAGGTCTTATCAAAATTTGCGATTCTGACGGGATTTAAACCCGCACTTTAATTTGAACCGATTTATTGAACTTATCAAGATTTTCGACCCGACAAGTATGGATTCCGTGGCCGAGTTGGTAAACGCGGTTGGTAAGTGCGGGTTCGAATCCCGTCGGGATCACAAATTTTAATAAGATTTTTCATTTTCAATAAAATAGAAGTTAAAATAAAAGTGTGGTTTAACATTATAAAAATAAAATAAAATAGTCCCTTTGTTCGCCACACTGCCCTGTGCTAGTTTAGTTTTTAGTTTATTGATATTTAAAAACTCTTATTTTTAATTTTTTTGTGTTCCTACTTTTTGTACTTAAAGCAATAAACGGTAACGTTTCTCTCACATCTTTTATTAATAAAATAATCCAAATCAGAGGCTTCATAAAATTCAGATCTACTTCCTTGTATCAAAAAGCATTTCAAAACTAAAAGAATATTATATTTATGAAATAAAACGCTTGCTCAATTTTGACCTCAATCTCCGTTGTATAAGAACCAAAATGCCGGAAAATAAAATATCGAGTACCAATTTGTTGGAATGATACGCGGAAAACGACAGATCATATCTCGAATATGTTTGGACACTCGTTAACACAAGTGACTCTCGTTTTCATTCAATTTGGTATCTATTCTCGTGTTAAACATCTGTTGACGGATCCATTCACATCTATGATAGGTAATAAGGCGTGACATGATAAAATTAATGGACAGGTTAAATGTTAGAAATCCAAAATGTTTTTGTCCAAATGTTATATAGAAATTCTTTATGCGAGCAAGTTGTTGTTTGGGTAGTTTATTGTATTTATAAATAGTAAAAGTTTTTAAATTTATGATAACTAAATGCGCTTCGAGTTTAATTTTTTTTTAATTGAAAATTTGAAAGAATAAATGGATGAATGTACTTTTTAGATAGGTCACCTAGATATTTTATTTAGTCACAAAATAGTAACTTAATGAAAAAATTAACAAATTAAATTACAGTGCATGAACCATTTTTGTTGAAGTTTCTATTTTTGAGTGTGAAACTACAAATTTATTGAATTTAAACAGTGTCAGCTCTCCATTAACGAAAATAATATTCGAAATTGGATCATAATAATTTTTTTGCATATACCACTGAAAATCTGTTTGAAAACACAATCTGATGTTTTTCCTAAGCGACTGTACATGAAAATCAATTATTCGACAAATCATGAAATAAATATTTGAGTGTAGTGATTCGGACCAGCAAGTTGGTTTATTGCAATAAAACCATTCAATACAATACAATGCTTTGGCAGTAACGTTTTAGTATTTTGATATCACGTCAAGTGTAGAAAAGTAATATAAGCTTGTACTTATTACTTTTTTTTGTCTAGATCGAAATCTTACTTAAACTTACAGAGTATCTTAGTATATTTGACTTGCTTATTGGATTGATCTATGTGGCATAGATAGAAGATAGAAGATAGATAGTAGGAGTACTGGGTGTAATGAGACAGTTCCCAAAAAAAAAGCAGTGCTTTCAAATCATGACATCATTTTATACCGAGACCGATGAGATTTATTTATGTAGTATTTCTAGACTCCATTATTAGACCCACAGTTAGACAGTCATGTGTATGACTGTCTAACTGTGGGTCTAGATGGGCAAAAATTATGCTTGAAGAATTTTAGGCTTCTGTTATCGCATCGAAACGCAATTTATTGTTTACTTTCTTCGGTTGCAAGTAATCAGGAGGATCCCATTTGAGTTTTCAGTACTCTCTTACGAGTTTAACTCCTTTATTTATTCTTACTTACCTCTATATCTAGAAATATAAACTAACATAATTAGAACCACGCCTGTTTTCCATCATAAGAGTAGGCAGAGACCACAGATCTCTATTTGCTACGGTCTTGACACACTTCTTTCGCTTCATTCACTCTCATCACATTCTTCATGCAAGCGGTTGCAAACCTAGAAATATGAGGTTAAAACAACCATTTTTTTTTCTTCTTTCTGCTATAATTAGCACAACAGTCCCACGGTCGTTTTGAGAGGTTCTTTTTACAGTAATTATGAACCTTGTGCGCAGTATATTGTATCAAATAACATGATAGGTGCAAAAGCCGTGATCTCTGAGGTCAGAACAATTACATGTAATTACTCGACACTGATATAATGACCTTGTCCGCACGTGTGTACATGACGAAGCTTCTAAAATTAGCTCTTAAATTGATGTGCATAAAGTTTAGTTCATATCAATTTTAGGATAAGCCGCTTCAGTCATGAACGACTGTCACGACATCTGTGGCGCAGTGGGCGAAGGGCCACCTGAAACCGCCTGAAACAGAAGGATGCGGGTTCGAGTTCCGCCGCGAGAATGTTTGTTTGATCTGCAAATATTTGTCTCGGGACTGGGTGTTTTTCTGAATAATACGTATTTACAGAAAAAGTATATTTCAAGTAGTATATCAGTCATATAGTTTCCATAACATAACCTCTGCTATACCTACTTGGGGGCTAGATGGGACAGTTAATGATAGTTAATAATGTTAATGGTAAGCACGACTTAAACTAAGCAGCTTTTTATATTCAGTATTCCGGTGTTATGTTAGCCTCTCAGTTGGTTTTAATTTTATGTTAATCAATTTATCCGGTTTACATAACACATCTTTATTCCATTTACTAAGTTAAATTAATATCTCATCAGAACCAATTTGGTACGAGACGATTTAAATGTTTTACTATCTCTAATTGTGATTTATTTTGCATAAAATCGATAATTTGCGAATTTTTAATTCTCATCTGAAGAGTTTTAATTAAAATAATTTAAGTGTAATCGATCCCGCTTTCACCGAAGTTTATTATGATTGAATTTAATTTAATTGAAGTTGGAATTAAAACAACTTTTAAATTGATTCCTAAAAGTTGAAACCACTATTTGAGGACGAAAGTAATTAGAAACTAAACGCGAACAAGGACTTTGTAATTACGAGTGTAGAAAGTTTCTAACTGAAAAATAACAGCTTTGCAAATGTTTGAGTAGAGCCGTGATGGCCGAGTGGGTTAGTGCCTCGACTTTCGATCCGAAGGTTGTGGGTTCAAACCCGGCGGTGAATCTTCGGATTTTTCGTTTTGAAAAAATTAGCACATTTTTGGGAAATAATAAACAAAGGTAATCACGCGATAAAGTCCCGTTAGTTTGTTTAAATTTTGAAAAAAAGTAGATAAATTTTATTCGCATTAACACGAGCTCTAAACGGTGAAGGAATACAACGTGCCAGCTCGTAATGCCATTTGCGGTCACCCATCCAAATTGTGACCGCACACAACGCCAATATAAAACGTATAAGCAAGCTTGACCACGAGCGCTTCTAAAAAAAAATGAAAAAAAAACAAGACCGTAAATTGCAGCATACTGCCCAAAGTGCTCGAAATGAACAATTATTTTTATTTTATTACAGAAACATAATTAAAAGAACTCTCTCAACTCGGGTGTTATTAATAGTAGATTGTTGCACGAGGTTTGAAAGTAACCTATTGCGGCACGAGATGGTTTGGCGCCTGAGCGTAGCGAGGGCGCTAATAGTTCGAGTGCCGTAATAGGTATTTCACCCGAGGTAAACACTCTGCTTTTCATTTCGAATATTAGGAAAGTAAATAAAAACCTGATTAGCTCATTTTATAAAAATCTCTGCTCTCGGTCGACAAAACAGATAAAAATCGAATTGGTGCTTTAAAAAAAATACTGGCTGGTAGCTTGCCACTGAAAAAAAAAACAAAAAAGGCGCCCACCTTTTTTTTTCAGCCAGTATTTTTTGTCATTGAAGATGGTAAATATTTCAAGCTCAAAATCTTGTTTAAATAATAATAATTTAGTGAAAAGTAATTATTAATAACAATACTCATGTAGGTATGTAATAAATTGTTGAAAATATTTTTTACAGCAATTCTCAATAAAAAGGTAGAATAGAAATGTCAAATATTACTTTTGCTGTGTAAAAAGTTTCAACATAACTCAATAGAAATGTCAAAATAGAATGATTTTTTTTTTAATTTGACAGCAGGGAAAATTGCTTCCCAGGGCGGAAAAGTACTACTTTCATCCCTCTATACAGGTAACTTCAAGCGTACTTTCCGTGTATGAGAAATGAAAAATATTTTGCAAAGCTGACAAAAAACCCTTACTTTACACTTTATATTTTTCATTAAACAACTTCACAACGTATAAAGTTTGAAAGCGTCTAAGTTTGCATTAGTCTTCTTGGCTTTTAAACATAAAATGGTGCAAAACTTCTACCAAGAACATTTTAATTTTGTATTATAAATTGGACCTATTAAGTGTTCGACTCACATTTTGCACGTAGTCTCACTGTCTTTATATCAACGGTAGAAGTCCTAATGAAGAAAGAAAGAAGAACTAAAAATAAAGCTAGACCCTAATATCTTGTTTTGAAGTTTATACTCGTATGATCTGGAAATATTTGTCTCGAGTCTTGGTGTTTTTTTATGTATTAATGTAAGTATCTATAATGTTTTAATTTTTATAGTGTTAAACAACACAGGTATTATTTCATTGAAAATGAAAAGACTTATCCAAATTTGCGAATCAGACGGGACTCGAACCCGCACTGATACAACTGACCAATGAGCTTATCAAGAGTTTCAACCCGACGAATATGGATTGTGTGGTCGAGTTGGTAAAGGCACTCCGGCTTAAAAAGGATCGCTTGTATCAGTGCGGGTTCGAATCCCGTCGGAATCGCAAATTTTAATAAGACTCGTCATTTTCAATTATGTATCTATTCATAAATTATTTGAGTAGATTAAAATATATCAATGTACCAACAGTATTCCTATTACAAACTCCCGTGTTTCTATAATATTAAACTACAATTTGCAATTTACCAAACGAGCTTATGGTAGTTTCATTGTTCGATGCTCACCGTACCGAATCTAGGGCACAATAGGTTGTTATGTTCAGTGTGGTGTAAGATTGAGTGGTGTCCCACTAGTAACCCAGCGGGGCCTGAAATTGATACTGCTGATGAGTTTATTATCAGTTGCTTTAAATTAGTTCACTAATTCCTTATTTCACTAACTGTTTATATTTGAATTTGAAGAGCCGTGTTGGCCAAGAGGACCTTGACTTTCGATCCGGTTGTGTGGGTTTGAACCCTAGCCGTGCATCAATCAATTTTTCGTTTCGAAAAATTTATATTCCGGTGAAGGAAAACGACATGAGGAAACCCGCTGCTTAGTCAGCCCCACACGTCCATGACCATGTCTTTCCTGTGGATGTTGCCGGTTAAGCTGAGAGGATGTTTAAGCCGCTGGGCAAGCCTACTCCATCTCAACAATGTCCCAGGCACTACAGTATCTTGTTACATGTAGGCAAAGATTGCCTCCTGACACTATAAATCACCTAGTAAAAATGCGCGAATTCGCGAATACTGTGTCTGTCCTTGTCTGCGCGGTACCTACGGCTAAGTTACGTTAGATATGAATACGTTCATACAAACTGTATCGAAGAATATTGTTTTGTCTGCCACGCTTCGTGTCTGCTACGCTCAATGTCTGTAGATATAAAGTCCTTTTTTTTTAATTTAAGATAGGTTAGCTCTTGACCTTGCTCCTTGCCTAGGCATGGATGAAGTCGACGATAGAGCGAGCTTCCCTAGAAAATGCCCATTAACTCTCCTTTTAAAGGTGTTCGGGTTATGTAGACGGAAACTCAGACGATGGCATTTTATTCCATTCGACAGCAGCACGCATTATAAAAGACGATTGGAAGCGCTTCGTTCTTAAATTTGGTCTTATATACATACCGATCTCTTCTGATGATGATGATGCTCCAGCTTCATGTTGGCGCATCGGTTCAAAGCTGTGAGTCGTCTGTAGAGGGACTGTAGAGAATCCTCGTCCAGAAATGGATGGTCGTTTTGTACCCCTGATACGTCTATTGGGAACTGAAGATCTGGAATAAAGAAAAGAGATAGTTTAATGACTTGACTTAAATAGTTTTTAACAAGAGGCAAATATTTTTTTAAACTGATGACGTAAGACTAAGGTCGTGGACGTAGGTACAAGGATAAATCAGTTGAAGTGGAGATGGGCAGGACATTTGGCAAGGCGGAAAGACGGTAGATGGATAAAGGCGGTGACCGAGTAGTGGCCGCGTGAGGCTCACAGAACACCAGGCAGACCACCAGCCAGATGGACTGATGATATAGTTAAGGTAGCGGGGAAGCAATGGATTCGACTGGCTCAAGACCGAGATAAGTGGTGTGACAATGAAGAGGTCTATACCCAACAGTGGGTAGAAATGGGATGTGATGAGATGATGAAACTGATTCAATGTTGTAATCTGAGCAATTTGCTGCACTCCCGAGGTGCACTTCTGTTCATCTCTGAGAAGATCCTCGCCTCACAAAATGTTTATGTTGTCACAAATTTTTTATGTGGTCCTTATTGGGAGTTTACCCTTTCAAACAATAAAAGAATCATCAAAATCGGCCCACAAATGACGCTGATAATGGTTAACATACATAAAAACACACACAGTCGGCTATAGAATCTCCTCGTTTTTTAAATTTTATTTATTTTGACGTTTCTGGTGATATTACAGTCACCGTGGTCTACTTAGAGCGATGCCACACGGATGCGTTACGTCAGCGTTGCGACGACGGAGCGGTGACGCTGCGTTGTTTTCCATACAAATCAGAACAATATGCCACACGGTGCGTTAAGCCGACGCGCTTTGACAGAACATTTTGTCATAGCACTGCGACGACGCAACGGATCGGCAACGCCCGTGTGGCATCGCTTTTATGTCCGTCTAAATGTCTAACGTCTGGTTTCAATATTCTATCTGTGGTTGCTAACTATTGTAATAAATTTTATTTTCTAACCAAAGTAAGCAAATTCGCTGATAGATAGAAATAAAAATTGGACGTAACTGGACGTATTTACGTGATAAATACCCGGATACTATGTATTTATAATGTGGACGTAAGCAGTGCGAGGGCTCTTTCACAAACTAAGCTGAGAGCGCTTTGTTGGTATACACGGATGTATTTAGACATCACATCAACCTACATTGCCAGAATCTTATCTCTCATCTCCACACCAAACCTTATCTGTGACGTATAGTCACGTGTGAATGACGTTTCCTACCTTTCTGGTGATGATAGACGTGTTTGCTTAATACTGATAATAATAGAAATCCTACTGATAATTATAAAGGCGAAAGTCCGTATGTGTGTGTGTGTGTGAATGTTTGTTACCACGAATCACCATAACTATTTAATAAATTTTGATGAAATTTAGAAAGTAGCTAGGTTAGGTTCTGGAATAACACATGGGCTCATCTTATTTTAGTAGAAAATCAACCATGTTGACTTTATAACTACGGGTAACACCGCGGGGCCCACCTAGTGTTTAATAATTTTCCGGATGAAGAAAATAAAATTTAAAAAGTTTTTTGAAGACAACTCGATTCGATCTGAAAGAGGGATAAGTATAGAAACCCATAACACTTACCAAAAAAGAAAAAAACTTTTATCAATAAACTGAGGTAAATGAGTATGACATTTCAATATTTAAGTAACTTACTTTTCACAACCAACTAAAAAAATATTTTAATTTTTACTCGCCGCAAACATTTCAGAATGTAAATACGATCTTTATGTCAACAGTTTTGGAGAATTTCAAATAAAAATTAATGGTTAAAATATTTAAATCCGGTCGTTCTGGATTTTGTTTATCAATATTGATAAATATAAACTAGATAGTCACTAAAAAATAATTAAATGTTATACTAGACGATTAGTGTCAAGAGGCAATATCTGGCGACATTTAACGGGACACTGTAGTGCCTACACTATTGAGATGGAGTAGGCACCATATCACCAAGATCACAGAAAAATATTTTAGCTTCACATTCTCTCTCTCTCTGTGGTCGGCTCTTCATGCCTGAAGATCGTGATCACTGGTCGTCTTCGTGATAAAGTGGACAGCTTGCCTCCAACGAGTTCTATTAGTGGCTAGGTGGACCACATCATAGAACTTGGCTTTCTTCTCTTGGAGCTGGTCCGTCCATCGAGTTGGGGATCTCCCGCGCGATCTCTTTCCCTCGACGTTCCCAACGATGACCAGCTTTTCGAGACTGTCATCGCCACGCCTCGCTATATGGCCAAAGTAAGAGAGTATGCGGCGGTGACAAATTGTGGAAAGTCTATCTCTCACTTTTAGATGCGTAAGGATTGATACATTGGTGCGCTTAGCTGTCCACGGTATCCGTAGCATCCGCCGCCAGCACCACATCTCGAATGCATCAATCCTTTTCCTCTCTCTAGCCAAGATAGTCCATGTCTCGACGCCGTATAAGAATATTGGGAAAACTAAGGCTCGGATTAGACGCATCTTCGTTCTTCTTGCTTGTTCTATGCTTCACATGCTTCACATTCTAAAACAACTTTATACAAAGTAGGACATTTTAGTAATAGCTTAAGTCCATACCCATATTATAAATGGGAAAGTGTGTTTGTTTGTTGGTTTGTCCTGCTTTCAAGTCAAAACGGAGTGACGGATTGACGTGATTTTTTTGTGTGGAGATAGTTGAAGAGCTGGAGAGTGACATAGGCTACTTTTTATTCCGAAAAAATGCATGTTTCCCGTGGGATAAAAAAGTAGTAGTCCACGCGGGCGAAGCCGCGGGCGTCCGCTAGTAAATAAATTTACTATCTTATTTTACTAAACTTACTGTAAAATAGTGGAAAGTGTATTTCTTAAGCTAAATCACAATTAAACAATATTCTGAGACCAATAATAGCGATGGAAATGGAAGAAAAGCGGATGCAATGAAACTAGGAAATGCTTTCAGCAGGCGAATCGTTTGTGACTTCCATTGAAAGACGTAGCTGATACCAAGCAAGCTAGCTGGCTCATTACAGAATTTATAATTCTACAAACTTTAGCCTTTACAAATGTAAAGATTGAATGGTTGAAGATGAAAGATTTACTAGATGATCCATGCAACGCCAGGAGAAAATCTATGCTTAAACTTAAAGGGACGCTGCAGTGTCAGACGTTGTTGAGATGGAGTAGACTAAGGGAGTGTACACATTGCGTTTTCTGCAGCGCGTTTTTGAGCTGCGCGTTTGTATCGATACAAACGCGCGTTCGCAACGCTTTTTTTTCCATACAAAAGCGAACCGGGAGGGGCTGCGCGGGGGGCTGCGCGTTCGCATCGCGTTCGAATCGCGTTTGTATCGATACAAACGCGCTGCAAAAAACGCAATGTGTACACTCCCTAAGTAGTCCAGCACCCAAATTATCTCAGCTTAATCAGACTTATCCGCAGAATTGGCATAATAAATACGTGCAAGGCTTTCTAAGCTGCGGCTTTCCTCAAGATTTTAAAATGAAAAATCTTATAAAAATTTTCAATTCGAACGGGATTCCTCAAGATGTTTTCCTTCAATTTTCAGAGCTCGTGTCAACATGCATTTACATTTTCCGAACTGGAAAATTAATTCGAATACTTCTAAGCTCTATTTCTCAAGATTACTGCTCCTGCTGTTTCTTCATAAGCTGTGGAACATGAAGGCAAACAAATAAACACAATTACGAGAAATGCAATCTGAACTGGCAGTTAAAGGTTTTCGACGTACGTAGAATGAAGGAAAACTGAATTAGGTTGGAAACAAATAGAAGTGTTTAATCAAGAACAATAACAAAAACAATATGGCTAAAAAGAAAACCGACTTCAAAAAAAGGAATCTTTTTTTTTGTGCTTAATTTTATGTATGTTCACTGATTACACGGAGACACCTCAACCGGCTTACAATAGTTATTTGTGCAACAAGAGGGCAAAGTTGATGTTTACCTCGAGTGCTGATTTTGAATCCCGAGCGAACGAGGGATTCTAAGAATTGAATCACGAGCGTAGCGAGTGATTCTACGTTAGAATCCCGAGTCTAGCGAGGAATTCAGAGGCACGAGATGTAAAAAACTTTGGTCTCGTGTTGCACACAAAATTTTTCAGTTCAGCAGCGAGAACATTACTACCTACAAATAAAAGATACAACTTTGTACATAATGAAGCAACTAATCCATAATAGGTATTCATTTATATCTATTTAAAAATAAAGAATTTTTTAGAAATTAAAAGAACAAATAACAGTTATTGTAATTTTGTAAATTAAAAGTTTCTGTTTTGTTCAGAACTTACATACGTGCTTCTCAGGAAGGTAACTTTGTTCATCACAATCACTTTTTGTCTCAACTCTTCTCTCTGGAGATAAATTAATGTATTCGCCACTGGTTTCACTCATCTTTATTGTTTTATGAATTTTCAACAAATAACTAGCGTAACAGAAACACATTCCCGCTATTTTGTTATTAAAAGGTGCGTTATTGTTTTTTTTTCATAGACAGGCTAGCCAATGACCGCCATGCACTATCACGTGTCAATCTACGACATTCGAATTTCAAATCACTTTTCCTAACCAGTGTGCAAAATGCGATTTTGCACACTGGTTTCTCGCAGCAAAGGATGCCATTTCGAGCTGCTGAGGTGAAAAATTCTTTTCTTATTTGAAAGAATATACTTTCCAATTGGTGCTATAAAAATTTGGTGAGGATCTGTCAAGAATCTTCGGAGTTATGAAACGAAATGCACCTCGAGAGTGCTGAAAATTGGTCAGCTGATGACATTGAAGTCGATTTTTTTAATTTTAAATATTAGCCACATGTTGTTTGTGCCATTCTTTCCGATCCTTAGCAAGTTTCATCCACTGGATTCCATTCCAACGTCAATTGTTATAATTAAGTAAATGAAAAAAAAAAACCAACACATAATTGCGACTTTTCTAGCTCTTTTATTTGGGATCTGTAAATGTCCAAGATTTTTTTAAATTTACGATTTAGCTATGATTGCAGAGAACCTTGTAAATTATTCAAACGAGATCATAAAAACATCCGAGAAAAGGAATTGTGACATTTAAACCACAATCGTAATAGATCTTTACGACGAACCGCAAAACAATAAAAAAAGGACATCAAATGACTAACAAACCTATTCAAGTCAGCAGCTGCGGTAAAACTAGGACGGCTGTCTACGTCACCGTCAGTTCCCTTCCGGTTCCGGTCAGGGGAGGGAAGGGGGGGGGGGAGGCGGATGTGGGAGTTCCGCAGTTCTGCCTCGATCGTCGAACATGTAGCACGAACTTTCATTATTATCTCGCTGTCTGAAGTTTCATCTAAGAAACTTGACAGTTATATTCTTTGCACTATTATAAACTCAACTAAACAGATAATGTTCTTCATACATATTTGGAACGATGTTGATATTTGCCATACTTCAGTTTTCTCTCTCAAGAAGTCTCCTGAATCGGAAAATTTGTTCTGAATCAGTATTATTCAGATATTAATTGTTTTCTTTATGTATCTTTTTAATTTAAACATTCGTCTAGTTTATTTTTATCGTAAGTAAATTATTTTATGCATGCTGCGTTATTATCAAAAAAGTCTTTCTCTTATTTAATAACATAGTGTATGGGCGTCCAACTCTGTTGAAAATAAAAAGAAGTTACTCGAAAAACGAACAAAAAATATGGACAAAATAAAATACAATAAATCTGTCAATGGCTGGGATTCGATCTCCAGCCCATACACTAGTATAGAAACCCAACTCGACCAAACTATTGGCCAAGATAGAGTCTGCAATCTGCGAGGGCTCTAAATAACTATCTATGTTATTACATTCTTCTCCTCAAACCTACGCTTACACGTGGTCACATCATTATAATACTTCTTAGCTTGTTATGGAAGAAAATATCCGCCCTCATTAGCAAATGTAATCCCTCTCCTGAAATGGAATTACACCCACCTTCTTTCCTTTTTTTCTATCTGTACGGTGTAATTATCCTACTTCCTACTAATATTATAAAGGCAAAAGTCCATGTGTGTGTGAATGTTTGTTACCACGTATCTCCAGAATTAGTCAACCGATTTCGATGAAATTTTGAATGTAGATAGTTTAGGTTCTGGAATAATACATAGGCTAATTTACGGATCTGGAATAATATATATCCCGGTAAAATGTATGGTAAATGAAAGGTACGCGATAAAATGCCGTAATAATAATTGTCAAAATGTATGGTTCCGGTGGGATACAAAAATAGTAGTCTACGCGGGCGAAACCGCGGGCGTTCACTAGTTGAACATAACACGCTTGACGTGTTCAAAGAATCAACAGGAAAAAAATCTAAAAACGAGTGTGCTTAGTAAAACAAAAAACGGTCTCTTAGTAAAACCTCAGACAGACGGACGGACGGACGGACAGACGGACATAACGAAACTATAAGGGTTCTTTGTCAGGACCACGGAACCCTAAAAAACGAAATTAATTTGTAAATGTTGTATATTTAAAGTAATCTTACAAGAATTCGTTAAAATGTAAAGAAATACACAAAAGAAAATAATCTCTTTGTCATACTTCAGCTTTGTAATTAAATGCTTTCATGAGAAGATTACGTTTTGCAACACGATTGTAATTTGCCAAAACAAACAACAATCAAAATTGGACGTAGTTATGCAAACCGGAACCAACCCACAAAATGCTACTTTCGAGATATTCAAGTTTTTATCCTGACCGTGTTCTAGCGTTAAGTGAACTGTTTTCGTTCGATACAAACCATGAACTCAAGTGTTGTAATCAGTGGCATTGTGTACGTCTATCTAAGGGAGTGTCCACATTGCGTTTTTTGCAGCGCGTTTGTATCGATACAAACGCGATTCGAACGCGATGCGAACGCGCAGCCCCCCGCGCAGCCCCTCCCGGTTCGCTTTTGTATGGAAAAATACGCGTTGCGAACGCGCGTTTGTATCGATACAAACGCGCAGCTCAAAAACGCGCTGCAGAAAACGCAATGTGGACACTCCCTAACGTCCTATGGATAACATTAAAATGTTATAAACCGGAAATAACTGTGTTTATATAGTGAAACACCACCCTACTAGATCTTCCACAATGCTAAGAAATGTGGGTTGGTTCTCAAGTGACATGCTCATAACTTTGTAATGAGCCGCTAGATGACTACGATCTTTTTTGAGCGATAGAATACATGCCTAGGCACAGGCAGGTTGCCTGCGCATGTAACTCAATTTCGAGCAATTAGTCGGTTGGTACCGTTTTGCATAACTACGTCCAACTGTGGGAGGTGTGGGAATATAACAGGTGGTAACGCGCTTGGCTATAATAGAGGTTGGAAAATTACATGTCAGAAACAGTACTAAGGTTGAATGGACGTTGCCAATCTGACAATTTTGTCATACCTTCCATATATACCGTTTTGGCCGAGTGGGTTAGTGCCTCGACTTTCGATCCGAAGATCGCAGGTTCGAACAACGCATCCATGGATTTTTCGTTTCAAAATATTTATATGCACATTTGGAGCACGTGTTACGTGCTACGTGCTCTAAACGGTGAAGGAAAGCATCGTGAGGAAACCAGTTAGCTTTCTAACGGCGTCGATGGGCTTGTAACCTGTCACGTATAGAATGCTAACATCATTAATAAAGCGAGTGTTCCCTAAGTTCTTTAATCCTAAAAAATCTTTTGTTATTGTTACACCATTAGTAATAACTAGCCGTGGAACATTTTTTTTTTACGTATGTAACGATCCTCGTGTATCGCATATTCGCAAAGAAGTATTACAGGGACCGTACTATGAGCTTTTAGAGCAATGTCAAAACAAGGTTAAGGCAGGAATGCAGCAGGACATGCGCATTACACTCTCTCGACGCTCTCTCTGCGCATGTCCTGCTCGATGACACCGAGCAGGACATGCGCAGTCCTGCATCTAGTCGATGTCATGTCCAAGGAAGTTATATACATACAGGAATGCTAGTTAGAATTCAGTTAGCATTCCTGTATGTATATAACTTCCTTGGACATGACATCGACTAGATGCAGGACTGCGCATGTCCTGCTCGGTGTCATCGAGCAGGACATGCGCAGAGAGAGCGTCGAGAGAGTGTAATGCGCATGTCCTGCTGCATTCCTGCCTTAAGCTTGTTTTGACATTGCTCTAAAAGCTCATAGTACGGTCCGATCATAAAATAATGTACATAAGTAATCCGTCTTAAAGCTAGATAAAGAAGCAATCAGGAAGTTTCCGGTCAAGAATTCCGTAGAACTCTTACCCCGCAATTTATACCAGTCGACACTAAATACCAGCGTAGAATCTGTAGGAGCTCAGCGACAAGCAATCTCACGTTTCATGAGTCTCAGACGAAATGGGCCACGGCACTGCAATTTCAGAAAACCTTTGAGAATTTTAAACTTTACTGTATACATTCGGATACAAGTACCTAAAATTTTAAAACTTGGAGAAGCTTTCTATGGTGGGAGGTATAACTGTTAAGTGAAGGAACAAGTGTAAGTGATTTTTTTAAATTATTTATTTGACAAGATTAAAGTTGATTACAAACTTAGTAATAAACACCTTAAAACCCTAGATATCATTTGCAGTGCATTCCTCGTAAACCAATGAAAAAAACAAAAAAGTATTGGCGCCGTGAACAAGTACAAAATCTTATAAAAACGTACTTATTCTAAATGACGAGATTGATCGTGATCCTATGAACTAAATCGGTGATCGGTATCGCTACACCTAAAATAAACCCATATCGATCTATTGGACTGGTTTCCACACGATGTTTTCTTTCACCGTTTCGAGCTCGTGTTTATGCGCATATCGGCATTAGGCCAACACGGCTCTTTTTTTCTTGATACTTATAACTTTGTATGTTCATTTTAGGTTTAAGACAACCGCGTAGTTTCAATTAACCTTTACTTGTAACTCCACCACCACCACAAATGTTGTGTTTCCACATTTCCAACAAATGTTTCTAACTGACATTTTAGTTCACAGAACTACGCGACGTAGGAATTACGGAGCGTAGAATACGGGAAAATGTATTGTGGCAACTAAAATGAAATATACGAGACACGTTCATTGTTTTAAGGTCGAAATTATGTAATCGCACGCTCCAGCATCACGTTTTTACCTCCTGGTAAAAACCTAGTAAAATGTAAACCTTTTACTAAGTTTGTTCAAACTCAGAGCTTTAGCAACAGAGCTTTAGCTCTGTTACTACTTTGTCTAATGCAGACTTCATGGTTTCATCGAAAATCAAAATTTAAACATTTTTGGCTTCCGTGGGATTCGAACCTATAATGATCAAACCGATCTTCCTTAAGCTGGAGTGATTTAACCAACTCAGCCACATAATCCTATTATGACTTTGGCGTGAAAATCTTGAAAGTATTATTATTTATCGGTTGAGCACCAATGTAGCGCCATCTATAACCTGGATCTTTATCTGAAGTTGCATTCAGTAACAAGGAAGACCAATGTCGCCATAGCAAATTAAATAGATTTTATTTTTTTAAAGTATTAGACCACACGTAGCATTTCCTCTAAAATTTAAGTTCTTATCAAAATTGTTTTTGATCAAAACAATTTGATCAATGCGGGATCGGATCCCGCATTGATCAAACCGATCCTCCTCAGTGAATCCTATGACGTCGGCTCGTCAATATTGCTCAATAATTTTTTCCATGCTGAAGAACGCTTTTGAGTTTCACCTTAAAATAGTAAATTGGACTGGGATCCAAAACTGTTCATATTATCTTGTTGCAAACTAACGTGAAATTCGTCAGACACTTTCAAAGTACCTACGTTGAGAGTTGCCCTTTTAGTTTGTAACTTTGTTTTCGTAATTTGTTTGTGTAAGTATTCCCAAGGTTTTACTCTTATGTGCACTCTGAGATACAATGCGTTGTTGGGAATTTTGTGATGATGTTTCCTTAGGAGCCAGTTGTGACAGTTGTAGCTTTCTACAGATCTTTCATGATGAAACTCCCGGCTTTTAAGCCATGACGGAGAGTACCTCCTCTCAACTTCTGTCAAAATTTAAACACCGTTTAAAATAATGCCATCCAGATTTTTTTGAAAATTTCAAAATATCTAGTACTCCTCCGCTAATCTATACCAAAAAAGATTTGTCAAAATTTTTACGCTAAAGCCACCCAACCACCCACTTTCCACAGCCTAACCTTACTATGCCAGGCTAGTCAGGGCAAATCCGGGAACAATTAATCAATTAACTATAATGCCATCCTTTTTTGTTAATAGTGCCAAATAGTGACAACGAATCTTGAGTAGTGTTTACCCAGTTTTAAGTTGAGAGGCGTTTAAGCAAGGCTTTTTATTAGATCAGTTTCAGTAATTACATTAAAAAAAACCGATATTTTTTCAGTACAAAATAGCACAAATTAAACCCTTGCAGTGTCGGTTTAAAATTCCTTTTGTCGGGGTCGTATAAAATTAGCTCGGGCTCAACGGGCCGTGTTTGAGCGCTCCAATGAGCCCGCTTTTATCCTAAATCGGTGAGCCCAATCGTGAGTGAGCTTTCGATATGCATGTGGCCTAATTTTAGATGTGATTCAAATTATTTCATTAGCCAGATAATTTGATCAAATATAATTTCTAGTTACTTGTGTTATCTCTGCTTTGATAAATTAGGGATTCAAGAAGGGCCAAATATGTGTTTTTTTCTCATTTAACCTAATTTTATTATTTTTACGGAATAATGTAAACTTATTTTATTAAAAAGATGACAAAACAAAATTGAATCTATCAAAACAGATTTGAATCTATCGAGATTCAATTCTGTTTTGTCACGATCGGACAAAGTTTTTATACCAAGTACTTAATTGTATAATTTTTATTCAACTCCTAAAAATATGCGTCTGTATTTCCAACCCTCTCGTTTCTTCAATTACATTTCTATCTTTGGAAAAAGAACAGGACAAACTGAAATCACGCGTAAAAATCAAGCAAGCTTAATTAAAATCTATCTCCAATCATCCGATCCAATAAAAGTCCAAATGAACTGCTCTGAAAGGCTCAGTAACAGAATTTCCCTTTTATAGACGAATAGCCTTCGAATTAACGACGACAAAGGCATGCGGCCAGTCGGCCGTGCATTCGATTAACTCTTTAGAGTTGGGGTTTAAGTTCGTTCGGAGTTCGGAGTTTATAGGCCTTAATTATTAAATTAAAATTAAATTAAATTAATCTTTATTTTTCTCATCACAAAAGGTTATTTTACATGGTGAGATTTACATCTAGATTGGTTGAAAACGTAATTAATATTAAATTACAAACTTCAACACTGGTTAAATAATGCTCAAGATTAGTCCTGTCTCTATTTGACACTATCTAACAAAAAGGGATGGCAATTGTTTAAACTGTGTCTCAATTTTAACAGAATTTTTTAAATAGAGGGGTTTAGTTTTTTACTTTTTTTTTAATGTTTTACCACTCAGGGCCCTATCTCACTAAGACACCATGTTGGCGCGTTATTCTTCTTCTTTTTATTTAAGGGGTAGCCCCTTGTCGGCATAACTGATGTTTCTTTCTCCACGAAGCTCTTTCCAGGGCAGCCTCCTTGACCTCCCTATACGCGTTATTATTTCATCGAAAATAAAAATTCTTAACAGTTGACGATTCCGACGCGATGGTTGGTTAAAGCACTCCGGCTTAAGGAGGACCGGTTTGATCAATGCTGGTTCGAATCTCGTCGTATTCGAAAATATTAATAAGAATTATCATTTTCAGTTTTTCACTTTTAAAACATTAATGTTTTACTTGTAGCTACTACACTCCAACAGTTCCAGATTACTATCGGAATTAATAATGTCATTTGATAAGCATGTATATTTTTCTTAAATAAAAGAGTGTCATGTAAAAAAAAAAACCGTTTTTTCAATGTTATTTCTAGAGATTTTTTTTACTGAATTGAATTTTTCAATGAAATAAATTATTAAAAAAATGCGCCCTTTCAAAAATGCTAGTTATTAGTATTTGAATGATCTAGCTAGCTTAATTATTATTGTGGTGTAATAATGTTACCGGCTTACCACTTTAAGCTTAGGAATATGTCTGAATATTCACAAATATGATAAAATTCGAATCAACACTAACACACATCACATTTCCTTTTTTTAGTAAATGTAGTTAAATAAACTAATTAAATCGTAAGTTTATTTTTGATTTCATATCCAAAATGAGAAGCCCGAAATTCGGATACCTTATCCGAATTTCATGTCCCAACACTACGACCTGTTCTATAAACGAGTGCATTCATACAACCCTTTTTTGCTATTTTTAAACAAGCACTTTCGTTTTCGATGCAATAGCAATGTCTATTTGCGCTTTCAATCGAGTTACGTGTATGGTCCTTTATTTGGGTTTTATTTCTCTCTGGGATTGTTATAGCAGCTATGTTTTGTTTAAAACTTCTATCTATCTATTTCAGCCCACATTCACCCACTACTGGGTATAGGCCTCCTCGTTATCTCGCCACTTTCTCCGGTCCTGCGCCATTCTCATCCACTGCTTGCCACAAACTCGAGTAAGGTCATCAGACCATCTGGCTGGTGGTCTGCCAACGGACCTGCGACCTTCACGGGTTTAAAACTTATAATAAAATAATTATGTTATCTAGAAATGAAGAACTAATTACTTTCTTAACTTTAAAAAAAAAATACATAGGCTATTTTTATTTTTACACAAAAAATTATTTTTAATTTCATTGATAGCGTATGTTTTCATTTCAACGTCTGTCTTCAGTAACTCTTCAGTACCTAAGTAATTCATAGCCAAATAATTAAAACGACAGGAAGTTGTACCAGAAGAGGAACCGGGAGTAGGTGGGTATTAACCACATTTATTTTGGTTATTTGGATTTTTTCGAATGATACAAGCGCATTAGGTACCTGTTAATGAAAGAAGTTTATCTGATTATTTCATAACCTATTAACAAAGAGTAAGTTCGTTTGAATTAGTGGCCAACTCTGGTGACAAAGTTTTTAGGCCAACTAAAGGCCTCTGTCATGGCTTTAAAATACGGGACCGACAAATTAACTTGCCCTCCGAAGCACGGAAGCGCTCAGCTATTAATGTCACCCATCCAAATGGTGACCAATTTCAACGATTTAACAAGAACGCCTAAGCAAGCGTTATTATTATAATAATGACGTCTCGAGCATGACAGTAGGTACAGTCAGCGTCATCAATCGGTATCCCCCTATTGATTTGAACAAAGACTCTTTTCATTTCAACCTTGGATTTCAGTCGGGTATTATATCAGCTATTTTTGTTTAGGAACTCGAGCGAAATAAGATATCCATAAGTAAGCAAGAATGTAAAAGTTTTTACAAAAGTTGAGATCAACGGCTTGCAAACCGAGCTCTTACTAGGGGGATACCAATTAATGACGCTTTCTGTACATTTGATTTTAGCGAAAAGATGAATTGGACAAAGTAAACCGATTGTAAACCAGAGATTCGCGTAACATTATGAATCACAATAGCACATTATGTTTCCATGTTATCTACTGATAAGCCATTGTCTGTGCAAGTGACGTCATAGTTGCAGTATTGCATTAGTTTCTATGAATAGAAACTGTATATTTTCTTTTCAATAGAAACTGACGTTACGATAACTGACTCACGTCATACCGATAAAGTAAATGCTTCTTTTGGCAATGATTTTTCTCATATCTCAGAAACTTACGATTGTTTTAGATTATGACGTCAGATTTAAACTTAGGTTGATCTTTACCTCATCATGTCTGATATCACTCACAAAGTTATGAAAAAAGCGATATTGAAGTAATACAGTAGATATTGCTACTTCAATTCAATATTAATACTTCAATATTAATTTTTAGAATTAATTTTATCATTTTTTTGAAGTATTACTTCATTATTAAGGGTGTCTTACACCACAGAACAGAGAAACGTTCGCTTATTCTCAATTCTGTGTCTTACACCATTATTTCCAAAACATACACAATTTCTAAAACTAGGCTTGTCAATCACCACAACATGTCGTCTAACATGCCAAAACAATTTGGCACAACTCTGACCCTTTCAAACTAGCCCCGAACTTCTGAGCCTCTATTTATTAAGTTTACTGGTGTGTTAATTCCTTTCAAATATCTTGATTAGTAGGTCGGTTTGTGTTTAGTTGTTGAACAGTTTCTTCCCAGCCTTTCGGTCCCTTAATAATTAGACTAGCTGACCCGACAAACTATGAAAATAGAAATGTTTGTAAGTATAATAAAAAAATAAAAACTTTTGAAACTATCATGGTTACGAACATAAATATTGTTATCAACGGGAGAATAACCATAATTATTTTCATTTATTAATCATGGTAAGTAAGTTCGTATGAGCAAGTGGCCAACTCTGGTGGCGGAGTTTGTAGGCCGCCTAAAGGCCTCCATCGCCTCCGTGATAATAATATTTAAATAATAAAAAAATAAAAATAAAATAAATATTTGTATTTAGCATCAAACGACATTACTTATATCTATTGAAAGTAATCCGAAGTGGCAATGGTACCTACAAAATTAGCAATTTTGATTTTTTCAGCTGCTTATTTGGGTTTATTCAATTTCTTTATGTTCCCTAAACCACCATTCGAATCATTCCGTTTTTGAGTTTTAGCGAGACTAATGAACAGCAAGCCCTCAAATAAAACAAGAAGACCCAAATAAACTTTCGCATCGTCACTGATTTGCAAACCTACCTTTTCAATTATGTTACATTATAACGACTGTTACGCGTTTCAATTCGATCGTCGTAGCTTGAATTTTAGACTCACATTTGGTTTTGAAAAGTTTGTGCTCAAAATGTTTATGAAAGTTAAATGAGGAAACTCGTAAATAAGTTCTATACGGTTCATCTAAATATCTTATCCCATATCTTTTTTCTTTCTAGCTTCAAGCTTTTCCCATCCCCCATAAATCAACGTGTTTCCTCCCTCCTGGGCCACTGGCTGGCGACGCTTTTTCTCAGTAGCTTCCTCCTCCATGGATAGTTCTCCTCAGTGCTGAGGGTCGTGACCTCCTCCAAGGATCACATTTTCGCTACTGATTGTTCTCTAGCCAATCCGATCTCTTGCGGCTTCTATGGTATCGTGGATCTGGATGGAAATAGACTTCCGAACCTGATCGGACCATCGTGTTGAGCTGCGGCCTCTTCCCCTCCTTCCTCCCACAGAACCAGTGACTATCAGTTTTTCTAGATTGTCTCCTGTCTTCCTGGCAATGTGTCCAAAGAACTCTAGAACTCAGCTTGTGCTCAGTAGCCTAAGTAAAGGTAAACTCGCAAGTGACGTGATAGCTTTAGAAACATGTGCTTCTGGTACAATAATCAATTATTGTTTACTTCGTTCCTTAGTGTTGTGGCTTGCGGTTGCGGTATTCGCAAATGTTAATTAATAACATAATTTGTGTGTTGACAGATTGAACGTTGCAGGTGATTGAAATATCAAACTATTAAAAGCATGGCGTGGCTATTTTAAGAACATCGACTTTCGATCAGAAGTTCGTGGGTTCGAATCCTGGCCGTGTGGAAATGGATTTTTCGTTTTGAAAAATTTATATGCTCATTAATACGAGCTCTAAACGGTCAAGGAAAACATCGTGAGGAAACCCGCGGTTAACTCTACAGGTATTGACCATGTCTTTCCTGTGGATATGGCCGGTTACCCTGAGAGGATGTTGTAGGTGCTGCGCAAACCTACTCCATCTCAACATTGTCGCAGGCACTACAGAGTCCTGACAAGTGTAGGCAAAGATTGCCTCCTGACACTATATCATTTAGGAAAGATGTAGTTTTTTTTTATAAACGTGGCGTTCTTCTTCTAATGGTGCCTCTCCGACTAGCGAAGGTTGGCAGTCAATATGGTATATTGTTCCAGATCTTAAGCGAGGCGAAATAGTTCGGCAGCGCTCGCTATCCCCGTCCACTATTTGATGTTTCACAACCAAGATTTCTTCCTCCGACCAACACGCCACATACCAATTACCAACGAGTATTTTAGAAAGACGCAAAAAAAAAGACATATTTTAATATAAGTAAAGGTATGGTAGCTACCTACATAACATCAGCTGCTGGGCGCAATTACTTTACGTTTCGTACACATGCGAAGGTTACTAGTGGCATAATATGCGGCATGTGTAGGATTTATGTATGGTAAAAAGAAAACCATTTTAATAATGGTTAAAATTTAGTGTACCTACATTTATTATGTTATGTCACAAAACTTTTGTTATGTATGTTTTCACAATCACTTTTCATGATTTGCCTCATAAAAAGAGGAAAATTACGTGATGAATTGTCTCTGTCAATCCTAACTAATATTATTAAAGCGAATGTGCGTTTCTTTGTTTATATTCAACCATGAGTTATTGCAGAAAATGAAATAGGGTACCTTTCATCATTGAAGTATTGTTCCTCATTAACGAGGGCTTAAATTATACTTTACGGAATGATTTGTAACTTGGACCCGACATCATGAGATTTCATGCTAAACGGTCAAGGTTGATCCACACGTGTGCCCCTTATGCTGGTGTTAACCAACACAAACGGACGTTTATAAGAATTACTAGCTTCCGTTCGCTACACAACTCATAAAGCTTCTTATAGCATAGACTAGAAATATGCCTAGGCATATAGGTACCTAGCTAGGTATATGGTATTCCTGCCTGCTAATTGCCTATCTTTGATAGTGACCAAAATCGGTCTCAAGCTTTCAAATATGACAGTTCAGTGACCACGCAAGTAGCTTTATCACTCTCATTTCAATGAGACCGAACGCGACAAATGATACTTACACTGTCGTTTTGACAGTTTGAGACCAATAGTGATTGGACCAAACACATTCTGCCTACATGCTATCGGATTTTAACCTTTTTCATGGTCAGAATTGGTACTTTAAATTTTACACTGTGAGCTAGCTAGACGAAGGGAAACATAGCTAGGAAAAGCGCAACAAAATCAGCATCAGCATCAGTAATCTACAAAGATTGATCAAATCAAATCTCTTCTGTGGAAAATACCAAGTTCTGTAAATAATGTAAGTAAACAGTCGGTTCATATTTAGATGAACATTAGTCATAATACTAAAAATTTATACAGCGTGTTGATTGATCGCCGACCCACGGACCTACAACATTCTGGCACATCAGAAGAATATAAAACATTGTTCGTTGTTTAGTCTTTGCCCTTACAGAGTGCCTGAGAAAGGACCAGTGGCAAAATTATTCGTTGCTACTTTGAAGTTCGAAAAGCTGATTGCTCCAGTTATGTACAGGGGGTGTATAAAGTTCTTTAGTACTGAACCATATTTGGTCCCTGACTAGTACAACTCACGAAAGCTTTGAAAGCTTCTCCATGTTGCTAGTATTACCATAATATTAATTAAAAAGTTTATATTGTATTTTATGACATTAACGCCTTCACAGCTCTCAAATACTCTTCTTACTCAGCCATCTTTCATTATATCTCAAACCAGTTTACTTAGGACTTAAACCTTTGAATATTCATAAGACTGATTGCTCTAAAGAGGTCTTGGGCGCCCACAGACGAACATGAAGTAATGAATGGGTTTTGATAAAGTGTATAGTCTAATAGCGTTTGATTGATAAGGTATATTGTGACGATATTTCGTTATAGAGTTGGCGGGAACTATTACAATCAAGGAAGGAAACTTTTACCGAACCATGAGAACGGTTCCCTGTACACATGGACGCAAATAAAAAGTAGGTAAGTACATAATACCTACATTATGTTTCTTTAGCATTTTATTTTATTTTATGTACTTACATTTTAGCGATTTCTGACTTGCTGACAGTAAGTACATTTTTTACCCGGCTGACTGTCAAGTCACCCGGGTTATGTAGATCGCGCGTTTCTATGTATGTGGGTTCGTTCGTATTATTCTTTATTACCACGTTTCTCCTAAACGGCTGGATGGATTTTGATGAATGAGGTATCGTTAGAATCGTCTCCATCTCGATTGTGCTCTAGGATACTTTTTATTTCGATACATCAAATAGTGCGGCTAAAAAATGCAACAATGCGTGAATTTTCAAAATGAAAATCACGCTATCATATCAAAATTCATGTCAAAATCAAGAAGTTGGTGGACTGATATCAAATATAATTTTTTTTAAAATCTAACATGACATCTTCGAAGACTAAATCGAGTCTCAAAATTTTTGAAAATCTATTTTTCGCCCTAAATAGAATTGCTAGACAAAACGCATACTAAAATTTTCTATTTAGTCACACGCAACGTTCAGAACAAACTGCATCGAAATTGGTTCAGCCATTTAGGAGATATCTCATATTTAAGAAATAACTTACGCATTTAATTTAGGTACTCGCAGAGCCATCTGTGTGTCAACTGTGACAACAACGTTTAGGAAAATGCGCACGGCATCGAACCCTAGATACCTACATAATAATAAAATTGTAATTTAATTTTGTTTTGTGATTGATAAGATAATGCTGTTTCCAACTTTTCAGTTCAGCCGGGTTTTTTTATTTTTGAATAAATTGCTTGTTTCAACATCTGTAAATGCAGGTCGAAATATCTTCAAAAGTTAAAGATAGTCTCCTAAAAACGTTTTCCTGTAGCTAAAACTAATGTAGCTGCCCTTATTGTCCCGTCTCAAAAATTCATCCTGGAGAATGTGTACTTATCGGAAAGCTACCTAACTGTTTTCTTCACGTTATTAGGTTACAAATAAGAATCGTCCAAATGGTTTAGCATTTACTTATTCTACGGCTCATATCAAAATTTACCATAAAATTATCATACTCATTTAATTCTTGGCAGTTAGATAAGTTTCGTTTATAGGACTTGGATAGTAAGTACCTAGCAATGAGTTAGGACGTATTACCAAAGTCAAGTGGGGTTGAGATACTGCAGGAACGTTTAATCTGTGTGCCAATAAAATTATTTGCACACTGTGGCACAATGTTATTTTATTCTTTACTAAAAAGTCACTTTCCTTTCAAAGCGTTCTTGAAAAGTAAAGTAAGAGATGCGACCGCGAAGGGGGATCGTACCGCGAGTCTCTTTTCAACCCCCCACGAAAAAGAGAGGGGTGGGGATGGTGTTATAAACTTGTAGTGTGTATCTGTGTCTCTGTTTATCGGTGAATTTTTCGTTTCGAAAAATTGATATGCGCATTAACACGAGCTCTAAACGGTGAAGATAAACATCGTGAGGAAACCCGCGGCTTAGTCAGCCCCACACGTATTGACCATGTCTTTCCTGTGGATATGACCGGTTAAGCTGAGAGGATGGTTTAGTTTAGGTGCTGGGCAAGCCTACTCCCTCTCAAACAATGTCCCAGGCCTTACAGTGTCCCGTTAAGTGTAGGCAAAGATAGCCTCGTGACACTGTATAAATCATCTAGTAAAAATCATCTAGTTTATCTGTGTCTCTGTATATCTGTGTGTCTGTCTGTGGCATCATAGCTACTGAACGGATGAACCGATTTCAATTATTATCAAGCTATTGTCGTTAAGCCATAACGGCCTAAAAATTCCGTCACTGGAGTTGGCCACTTGCTCAAACGAACTTACTTTAATTATTATTATTTTTGTTTGTCTTGTAAGGTGTCTTTGTCGCGAGTGTTTTATGTTTTATGAAAATCAGTTCAGCCGTTTGAAGTTCATCAGTTCTTTTCCAGTTGATGAAGAGATTGTCGGAGGGTTTTAAATATTTGTTCATATTTTTATTTTCATTTTTTTTATTTAATTGTTATTCGTGATAATAATGTCCCATCAAATCGATTATGTAGTTAAGCTAGTGCTTTTTACTTACCAAATATAATTAAAGACACACACTTTCCAAACTATAGAAAATATTTATCCGTCAGTTAAATAAACACTACATAAATCCACATTTTTTGCGCACAAACCACAAATAGGTCTTCACTCCCTAACGACCTGTCACAGAATGACAGATCAACTATACCTGAACTAATCACCGAGAAATATTTTGACAGATACTCCTCATTTTGACGACCCCCTACCGCCCTTAATAATTTAAACCACTTGCAAAAAAAAAAACAAAAGTCGACCCTATTCTGATACCAAAGAATTCAATATTGTAAAGCAAATAGTTTTATAGTAATCTTCTACGACTGTCACGTCGACACCGCGAAATAGGTAAAAATAACTGATCCTTATTACAAGGGATTAGGGTTGGTTTCGGCGCGTGGGTAAGTATTTAGTCATTTAAAAGAAATGTTTTACCTGTAGGAGATAGCGCTAATCGGTTAATGTTTTGTTTGGCCCAGGGATGACGTAAAGCTTTTGGAGTGGGAACAGTATATTTAGAACAGTTGTGGAACTGCATGTTTTGTAGCTTTTGTTTTCAATTTAATTTACTCTACTATTCTTCAACCTTCTATTTCCTATGACATTATTAATCATAAATAATATTTTTAATACATTATTAACCCAATAGACCAAACCACTAGTATTATTGCCATAAAAGATCGTATTCTTTGTCAGCATCAAAAATGACCTATGGCACAGGACCGTGATATTTGAAAAGATCGAGGGAGGCCTTTGTCCAGCAGTGGGACACAATGGGCTAAACAATTCAATTATTAACGGTAATTGATTAAATTGTGTGGAAAACTGCGGCTTGGTCAACCTCATACATCGCGACTCTACAATGTCCCAGATAGTGCAGCGGTCTGTCAAGAGTAGAAAGCATAGTTTGCCTGCTGAGCCTCGAGCACGAGTATGCACAGAGTCTACTATTCGATCCGTGACTGTAGTATAGTCTCTCAAATGTATTGGGATTTTAGTTCAGTCAAGTTACCACTGGAGGCGCTGCACCGGAATCCCATACATTTGAGAGACTATACTACAGTCACGGATCGAATAGTAAACTTGTGCATACTGATGCTCGAGGCTCGGAAGTTATACAAATTATATACCTAATGTAGGTATAATAAAATTGTATTTTATTCTAAAGAGCAACATCAGCGGGGTTAAAAAGGTCGCTGTAGCAGAATCACAATAGGAATTGAACAGATATGCTGTCTCTTTTCATTGACTGAGAGTGACAAGAACGGCATATAATGCAATTCCTTTTGTGATTCTGCTATTGCGACCTTTTTAGCCCAGCAGTGCACTGCTGTTTATTTCGGTGAATTCATGTTTTCATGATCCGCGCTAATACATCAATATCCCTAGTCATAGTTGTTTTCAGGCACCAGTCTCTCACAATACAGGCACTTAGAAATAACTTTGATATTTCCTAGTCACTAAAATAAATGTAGGTACAAATGCCTTTGTGAGAGAAATAAATAAATTATGTTATAGTACCCTAACTGTCCTCATTTACACTGCACCAATTTATAGTGGGCGGACACTTTCACTGCGCATAAACGAACTTTAAAATTTATTTCAGCAAAAACTGTGGATTATGTCATTGGAGAGCCATAAAAATTATTAAGGTGGTTTTTTGGGTCATTCTTTTATAAGAGGTTTGTAGGCGAGTTTTTATGGCATAATAAAAACTTAGAATCCGTTACGGACACCGTGCTATTGTTAGCAAATGGAAATAACTTCGGTAGAAATTTTATACCTACAGTGAATGCATTTAATTATTCAGAAAAGTCAGCTTATGCTGATTGGTTACCCCCTGCGGGTGTTTAATAGGAGAGTATGTAAAGTATCTTGACTTTCGATCCAAAAATTTCTAAATACAATATTTTTAGTTCACAAAATATACAATTTCTAAATGTATTTTGACTCTAAATGCCAAAGGGACAGCGACAGTTTGTTTTTCGTTTAAATCCAAGTCCCTAATAAACAGCTTAAAATCTCTTGAAAAGTTTGTGAATACGTTTTCATAAATTTCTCGAAACCACAAAACAGATAATAATACTACATACAGAATGGACACTGTGAGTTTGAACTGGCGAGGAGCTGACTTTGAGACCGAGCCCACAGTGTACGTTATTCATACGGTGACAACCTTACTGTGTACAAAACTGATATTGTGTAGTGTAAATATAGGTAGTTAGACGCCGCTTTTGCATAGAGATTTCGTCGAGTGTACGGGGTGGGTCGGGAATCTATTGATGCACAGCCAAGATTCAAAAATACGAATTTCGGAAAACATGGCTCTACAAACTGTTCTAATATTATTATGACACAAAGCCACCTAGAGATGCTACCTTGACCTATTAAACATTGTTCACTTCTCCCACACAAACCTACACAAGTTACAACATCGTTATATGCATGGTTTATTTACTTGTTCCAGTCAGTTTTTTAAATATATTACTGTTTATGTTACAATATGGTATAAAACTAATTCCTCGTCCCACTGCTGGGAAAAGGTCTCCAATCTCTATCCCTCACCTCTACAAATTAGTATTAAAAATATTATACTAATCGATGTATTGCAAATGAGTTCCTTTTACTCACGAATTTTGCATGGCATTTCAGTTATGAAAATAATTTTGAAATTGATTATGAATAAGATGTGTCAATTTGTGTCAAATTTTATTTCAGGGGCCCGTGCTACGAGCTCTTATAGCAATGTCAAAGTCATATTACTTGAGCGCTCTAAAGGAACTCGTGGTACGGCCCCAGTACGCCAATCTGAGTAAAATACAATAATTCTCAGAATATTTAATTTTATTTGTTTTAAATATTTTATGTTTTCTCAGTTATTTCCGCATAATATAAAAAAAATAATTTTCTTAGATTTCTGCGAAACGTGTGTAAAATCCACCAAAATCACAAAAACAAAATACTTTTATAATTGAAAAGTTTTATGGACACGGGATTTTATCGCGTAATTTACCTTATTTACTTATATATTTATTTCAAACTTTTCAATTTGAATACCTAGTGATCGCGAAAGTTTAAAAAGGACTTTTATAATTAATCGTTGAAGGTTACTTAGCATCTTTTATTCTTCTAATTAGATTTTTTTTAAAGTTTAGTGAGAACTAAGAAGTGTTTTAAATGTATTTCTCAAAGTTTGCTATTCTTATCTTAGAGATAGTGACAAAACCTCGGCTCTCTAAACATTTCTAACGATAAGTTTCTAAAAAAGATGTCGCCACGAGATCTTTATTATTTTATCTGTTTGAAGATTGTTGTGGAATTTGTGTCACTTATGAACTTTTATGTTATGCCGACTGATGGGACTTTTATCTAAAAATGAGATGAAAGATCCTTTTATATATTTTAAGTAGGTACTTTCTTTTTATGATGGATGGATGATAGAATACATTTTATGTGAGTATTATTTCGTTTCATGCAACTTTTATTTAATTTGATAATTATGTTTGGGAAAAAGTATGTTTGCCAAATGAATTTTAAAGCAGTTATCCCAACCGATTTCGCTGAAATCGGCACACAAATAGATTCTCACTCCAATGCAATAGTGTGTTGACAGCGAGCTGATCTGATGATGGAGTCAGGAGCTGTTCAACGGAGCTTTTCAGTGAAAAAGATTAAAAATTTTAGGCTCATTTGAATCTATATTTCAATATTATGTTTTACCTAGAAACCATCATTCATCATTTAATTTTATTTAGCCGTCCAATTCTAACATAACAAAAACACCCATTCACACAAATACCAAATGTATTCAATCATGCCCAATAGATTTGTTGATAGAATGGAATGCCCACAGAGTACATTAAAGTTAGTATAGCTACGCCACAGTTTATTGTACAGTTTTTATGAAAATAGTTTACAAGTTACAAACTACTACCTAGTATTTATACATCAATAATAAAATAATCACATCACAGCTAACTAAAGAGTACTACGATGTCATAGTCCAATTACATAGGTAGTTACTATGATAGTGTCATCTTCTGTAACAGTGATGTTTTAAGACCGATGATGATGATGATGATGGTAGTGTCACAGATTGTTAATGTTATCGTCACAGTTTATGCTATAGTTAGTACGTAAAGAAAGTGCGTGTCTATTTCCTTTGACTGTTATTAAAGGATCATTTGGTTTGTACTGTCAACAGCGAGAAATAATAGTATGGACCTTCCACAAATTTAATATTTTTAAAGGTACACTTGTCATATTATTTTTGTTTTCTTTTCAACTACATTTAACAGTTAAACCAAAAGTAGGTATTCTAAATTGATCTATCTTACTTAAAAACAAGTCAGATCTGGAGTTTTTCAATATCAAGTGAAACTACGAGTATTTCAAAGTCATCATCTTCCTGCCCTTTTCCCACTTACGTGGGGTCGGCACAACATGTATTCTTCTTCCATTTCCCTCTATCAGCCGTCATCACAGCATTCACTCCTTTCTTACTCATGTCAACTTTCACACAATTCATTCATCTTTTCTTTGGTCTACCTCTACTCAATATCCATCCACTTTCATATCAAGCACTTCTCGTAACATTGACATTCATCCCTTCTCATGACATGCTCGCTCATACCATGCTAACCTATTGATCCTCATCTTTTCATTTATTGGCACCACTTTCAGACTTCCTCTTTTATAGGTACTCATTTATATAG
Organism: Camptogramma bilineatum; assembly: GCA_958496255.1. Taxonomy (NCBI): domain Eukaryota; kingdom Metazoa; phylum Arthropoda; class Insecta; order Lepidoptera; family Geometridae; genus Camptogramma; species Camptogramma bilineatum. The sequence goes on along the minus strand of OY292468.1, from coordinate 10,526,621 downwards.
TACTTACGAGTATTTCAAAGTACTTACAGTTTTCTTTTAAAAAAGGAACTTTCGTATGAGATAGTGGTCAACTCTGGTGACAGAGTTTTAGGTCGCATAAAAACCTCCAACTGACATTGACGCTAACGGCATTATTCATAGTCAACTGTCAAGTTAGTAGGTACAGTAGGGCCAACGGATCTAGGCATTCGTGAAGTAAGGCTTTTCGCTGCGCAGTAGAAAATTTTGTATGAAAAAGATGCACTGCGCATCGAAACGGCTAACTTCACGAATGCCGAAATCCGTTGGCCCAAGTATACCTACGTTATTTTCATGATGGTCAATTCTTAGAGATTATCCATACAAAGATTTCATTAATAAACGTAAGAATGGCGATCAATTGAGGATCTGGCTTCATATGCAGCTGAGCTTCGTTAGAATCCATAGAGAATATAAATAGGTACAGGATGCTCCAAACATTATAATAATACTAGACGGAGAAATCTAGACTCTAGATGGCGTGATGCAGCGAGGGCATTGAATGAATTGTTGTGTTTTTCTGTTCCTTTCTGCGGTATTGTGCTAAACAGTGGCACGAAATTTGACTTTGAATACATTATAAGAGTAGGTACTTATACAAAGACCATGTCTAGTTTTATAACATGTCCATATTATAATGTTAATATAATTAAGTAGTATTGTTTTGATGAGATTTTCAGAATGAATTAAGTAAGTACTTAATATATTTCGTAATTAGATAACATTTTATTTTTAAAAAATTAGATAGGTTGGAGGATTGAGCTTATCAGATACTAAAGTTATTGTGTTTGTCGGTGCCTAATTCATTACCTTGATTATCAGCTTGGCTAATAAAAAATCTCATTAATTGAACAATAACAGTTATTATTCATGCAAGTTACTTACAGTAGTATAATTTAATTTTAAACATAGTCGATAGAAAAGCACCATTTTTTAAAATAATTTAAATAACTAAGAAACAAGTCTATTAATAAACTTCAAGCAAAACTATTGCAAATTCTCATCTCAAAAAAACCAAGAATTATTATGAAATCTGCAAGTAAATTGCAACGAACACCTCTCTGTCTCTCTACATCCCTTGATACAGGCTTTTCTCGTACGGGAACCACCAGCAAATCCACTTGTGTTTTTAGTAATAAATAAATTAGTTTTTAAATCTTTTGTATATCTACATTTTTTAATTAAAATGAATTAAAATAACAATACAATTTATAAACCCAACCTACATCGAAATAATACAAAACCGGTCATTCGTTTTTGATCGTCGGATTACCATAAACCCTATATTTTATCCTCAAGAGTGATATATCATTGCTAACACCCTGTACCAAGTGGGACACAGTAAGTATGATTAATTGATGTTGGGACAGGTCCGTATTGTTCCGGCTTGTCCCTAATACGGGACATGACAACTCAGTTCATGGGTTCCATTCCCACTCAGGACAAACAACTATTTTATGAACATAGATGATAATACTAAAAAAATTACCTACAATTATGTTTAACATTAAAAAATGGACAATGACAAAAAGGGATAAGGATACATTGGAGGCTTTTGAGATGTGGTGTTGGCGTAGAATGGAGAGGATCAGTTGAACGGAAAGAGTCACCAACATTGAGGTTTTGCAAAGAGTGGAGGAGGAAGGATCGTTGTTGCAAGTCGAGAATAGAAGAGGGAAGATGACTGGCCATCTTATACGACATGACAGTTTCATTAAAAACATAATTGAAGGAAATTGGAATGAAGAAGAGGAAGAGGAAGACCGAGGATAGGGCTACATGAGCCAAGTGAAAGAGAAGGTTGCTATCATGTCGTATAGGGAAGTTGAGGAGGCTGCCCTGGAAAGAGCTTCATGGAAAAAGAGGCATCAGTTATGCAGACAAGGGGCCCCTTGTCTAGCTAGGTAACTGATGCCTCTTAAATAGAGAAGAAGAAATGTTTAACATCAGTTATTTTATTATACAAACACAGACTCGCGAGGTCTACGCTCACAGAGCCACTTGCTCATACGAACTTACTTTACTTAAAAGTTAAGTTTGTGTGAATATATTAGCTTATTTAGTATCTTACCTTCGTACATCTGAGCATACTGCGGGAACCCGGCCGCTCGAAGCCATTTGCAAGCTTCTGCAGCTTCGATCTCTGTAACAAAAGATTTCAAATAAGTTATATAAATTTTAGACCGGGTGTCGATTCTGGTACCGAGTTTTTTATCAACCTCCAGCAAAACCTCAACTAAACCTTAGATTTTCGACTGTTTCCATGACTACTAATAACAAACGACTCAGTTGTGGTGAGGTTTTAGCTAAGGTTTGGACTTTAGCAGAACATATTTTTGAAAAGCTATTCTACTATTCAGTAAATGGCTGACGTTTATGAGATCGAACCAAAACGCAGCGGAATGATTGACGTTGTCATCTAGAAGAATTGGGGGGCAGGATCCATGGGGTACCGGGGCCCATCGCTTATTCAAAATTATTTCAGAGCGTCTCTCACTTTTTTGTTGGAAAATCAACAGCTTATGATAGATCTTAAAATTATTAGAAGCAGCAAGCCCGGTTTTAACGTAGGCACACATTTCAAAAAAGTTTTACCTATCAGCCTAACAACAAAGTGTGAACAGGTACTCGATCTAAAATTTATAATTATGCAGATGCAAAAAAATATAAAATATAAGTAGGTTTATGATATAGGTAAATAAATATATAACGTTATTCTGATTTCCATTTTTGTATGTTTTAGAAACGTTTAAAATAATGTTACAAGCTTTCTCAAAATGGTAGCGTTTAATGGGAAGTATAAACCACGTGAAAACAGAGGTATCGCAGCAGGCGATCGAATCTCAAATTGAAGATCCGAATCTATTCGAATAACATCGAAAATGATGTAACTGCCCTAAACGACAATAATAAACTTTAAGGCTTTCTAATGATAAAGTATGATGTAGAAATAGACTTTCGATAGCTATTTAGATATAAATATCACATTGTGATAGCATCGTCTCCTAATTTCATCTGATAATTATGTCTTAAGTATATTTGCATGTATGTTCATCATGAACTACTGGCTAACTCAGGTGACTAAGTTATTAGGCCGCCGCTTTTAAGTCTTAAAGCCTTGACGGAGGCCGTCATGGCTTAGATTATAGCTGACTGGCCGCATGTGAGCCACAAAACGCTGCTACCGACTATGACTATACAAAAATTATGAAAACTACAGGAAATAGGTTGGTAGTGGCTTCGGTTTTGCGTTGTTAGGTTGTTTTTAATGCTCAACCGACGGTCAGCGCGTATCGTACGTGCTGAACGTCGGTTGTACAATCTTGTCTGTCCGCGAGTAGCAATTCATCAGCGCTACACTTTAGTCCCTCATACGTTTTTATTGATACAGCTACACTCGACCGACCTCAGTGCTCACCGTCAGTTGAGAATCAAATCGCCGTCCCCGGAGAACAAAATGATAACTACAAAAACGTAACTTTTCAGGAGGAGCAAAAAACATGTTTTCGTTAATAACTTCACAAATACTGGACGTAGACAAATGATTGTTAGCTTTAAGCAATGCTGATTTTTTATGCATTCGGAATGTTTTAATGACACACGCGTAAGAAATGCCAAAATAGAGATATTTAAAAAATAAGAAGTTAGTCAAAATCAATCACCGTCTAAGTTCTATAATGTCGATTATCATTTTATTCCTCGTATTTTCTAGGCAAAACCTAATATTGTACCACTATTCTATCATGTTATTCGACGCTTTACCAGGGTGGAACCGATTATGATAAAAGTGTATTATACGAAATGCAAGGACGAGTTTTGACGAGAATAAAATGATAACATGCGGTTATCATTATCTAGACGAATATTTTTCACGAGAACATAATGATAATGATTGTTTGTCATATTAACAGGTGTAAATACAATTTGATAAGATCATAGTACAACTTTATTCTTATAACTTCAGGCATGGGTCGAATCGTGGAATAGTATTGTAATATTTTGTAACTTCGCGAATAACTGTATGAAAGTTACGAAAAAAATTGAGCAGATGTATTAGCACCCAAAGATTACAAATATGGCATAACACTAAAACTAAGATAATGGCAGTTATCATTTTGTTCCCCGGGGACGGCGAAATACCCCTTTTCTAAGTCTTATTTTGTTCACCCATCATGCCGCAAGGCTTTATACGATTAAAAACTTACGTAAGTAGTTTTAATTCGAATTTCTCACACTGTAATTATGACATATCAATTTCTTAGGGCCCGGTCTAAGTGGTAAGTAGTGAGAGGCGTAATTTTATTGATAACTTTTCGATTAATGTTTGGATCGCTCTTTAATCTGTATGGCTTAATGTACGATGTTTCTGAAGTATTCTGTCGACTAAAGCATTTTGATTACCTACAATAACTCATGTTGCAATACCTATTCTTTGCTTAAATAACTACGTATTTTAAATCGTCTTCTCATTAATCTTTTATAATAATTTGTTAGTTCTTAATGACATGAACTCCGACAGGAGTGTTATTGTTTGTTCTGTGGACATTAAAGTGTTGTCTTACTATAGTAGACAGTAGCCTTTTCCGCCACCGGCTACGCACTGACGCCATGATTTACGACGCATTTATGGCGTTTTAAGACTCCATCTTTCCACGGTTTTCGTAATTTGTCTATTTAGAGTTATTAACGTTACGACATGTATGTTGATGTGACATTTGATCTTAGGACATTACTAATTGTCTAAACTTAGATAAAAGTAGGTTAATGTGTAATTGGGTGTTATCAAGCTGTGATAAGAATTGTTATTATGTAAAGCCAATTTAAAATGTTTATCAAATTGTAGCTGAATTTAGACATGATACATAAACGATTTATCTTATTAAATGTTTTTTTTTTATAAAGTCTTATGAGATCGTTATAATTATGGGAAGTAAATAAGTTAAAGCCGATGGAATAAAATGGTACCTTCGTGGGATTTTTGCATGTTGAGAAGCAGATTGAAGGCTGTACAATTTTCTACCTGATTTTTCGAAACGAAAAATCCGTTGATGCACGGCCAGGATTAAAACCCACGACCTTCGTATTGAAAGTCGAGGTACTAACCAATTCATCCAACACGACTCTCACTTTGTTAATTAATCATAAAAAACAGTCTGTTTTTTCTCAACACTCATTACTGACTAAAAGCAGACAACGAAATGGTTCCTAGAAAATCTCTATAGCGCGTTTGCACTCCACAAAGTAAGTATTCCCAGAAAACTGGGATTTCATTTCGTACATTACAAAATGTAAGTATTTCAGACACGTAGTTAGTAAAATTATTATTAGTATTTTGAGCTAAACTTTTAATAATGTTTTAATTCGCTCATAAAAGAAAAAGAAAATGAACAAATTTATTTCTTTTAGATCTTACAGAAATGAATCAGCTAGTTTTTATTGAATGATTCAATATTTGTAAATTGTAACTTTGAGACAGTAATAATAATTTTTTTAGAAACTCAATAGGCAATATGCGTCTGATTCAAAAGCGGGTTAAACGTATTTTTCTATGAACATTATGGCTTTAGAATTATGTGTGTGTAATTATTTTTTAATATTATTTCAATTTCGCTTAGAAATTAATAATTAAAAAGTGCAAAAATATAGTGGGAATTTCATAAGACTTGAAACGCAACGCTATTTGTCACATGTGCTGTGACGTCACACTCCTTCAAACTCGACAGAAAGTTTTTTTTTCTACCTACAAGTGCGTGTAATTTCCGTGAATTGTTACGTCACGTCCGTTTCAAGTGCATGAAAATGTTGGTAAATTTTAAAAATTATTTTTGTTATAAAATTTTAGTTTTTCGGCGCTGGAATTTTTATTAGGGTTATTTGACGATATAACCTATCGTATAAAATCATAAAAAAAATTGTGGGAGTTCCCTATTGTGAAATTTCGGTAAAATCGCTAGGCTGTGCCCAATGGTCATTTCCAAACGTTTTGTTCGTTGAACCCTTAATTACTTTCGACTATTAGACTGACAGATAACAAATACTTACAGTCATTCAAGATAAATAATGGTTTTCTGAAAACATCCGAAACAATCGTATAACATTACAAAAACGATTGACAAAAAGCCATTTGGAAATGAAAATTACTCATAATTTTAACTTTATCGCAAAATAAATATCAATGTCATTTTTAAGAAAAGCAAATTGGTTGCGCTGATAACGACGTGCACTTCTGCCGCATTCTGTTTTATGGAATCATACACTGCTGTCGGACATATTCAGGAAACACGAAAATAACCGATGTCCATTCTAAAGCTTGAAGTACACCATTAGTCTGTACTATGTGCATTGCTAATTACTGTGAAGATAGTAGAACTTTTACTCAGTAGGTCTGTTAAATGTTTCCATTTATTTACTTGCTTAAGGGCTGATTTTTCAATACCTAGATAACTTTTATCTGAGGAAATAAATATGCGATTTGACAGCTATTGTATTGAAAATGTTATTATGTCATAATCATAACGGCATATTTATTCCTCAGATAAAAGTTATTTATCGATTGAAAAATCAGCCCTTAGGAATATAGAGCTGCGTTGGTCGAGGGGTATAGTACCTCGACTTTTGATCCGAAGGTCGTGGGTACCAATTCTGGCCGCGCATGGCTAGGTACTGATTCTATAGAGACTCAAATGAATTTAGTATTTACGAGACATAAATGTATTCAAAGATTGTATTTTAAAGAGCGCATGAAGAAACTAGCTAGACGATGCAAAGATAAATTATGAAGAAATAAATATAGAGTAAGTATTAAAAAAAAGTTGTATTTTTAAACCTTAGTTACTGTAAAAAAGCGTTATGTAATGAACAAAAAGTAAAAAAAACCGGTCAAGTGCGAGTCGAACTCGTACGCCGAGGGTTCCGTGCCTAGCCATGGTGCCAATTAAGCTAGTCCGCTTAATTGTATGAGCGCCCATACAACTCGGAGGACAATTTTAATTGGCGTCAACTATGTAAGTATGTATGGGAACACCCTTTAATTTTCAACTTTTTTAACTTTTTGGAATTTTTCCTTTATTTGTGCTATAAGACCTTGCTTTTTGCCAAATTTCGTTATTCTAGGTCAACGGGAACTACTATTTAGGTTTTCGACCCAAAACCTCTAGGGTACTTCCGGTTGACCTAGAATTGTCAATTTTGGTTACAAGCAAGGTCTTCCAGCACAAGTAAAGGAAAAATTCCGAAAAATAAAAAAAGTTGATAATTAAGGTAAGTTTTGGTACTCACAAGTTTTCACGAAAACCTAAATTTGCCTATATCTTTTTATAGTGTTGACTCAGGACCTTGATTTTTATACTCACAGTAGGGACTATAGACCTTAGTATATGGTATAAATTTCAACTTGCTAGCTCTACCCGTTCCTGAGATAATCGATGGTGACACACGGACAGACGGACAGACAGACGGACAGACGGACAGACGGACAGACGGACAGACGGACAGACGGACAGACGGACAGACGGACAAGAAAGTGATCTTATAAGGGTTCCTTTTTTTACCTTTTAAGGTACGGAACCCTAAAAAGAGACAAAAATACCTGTTTTTTGGTCCGCGCTCAAATTTGGAACACTCATTATCACAACACATTTGAATTTCGAACACAAACTCACCGACAAGAGTCTAAGCGCGCGCGCATCATAACAATCACTGATTCATTCAATTCACGAAAATTCGATCAACTCCATTAACCTCGACTTTAAATTAACACGTTAAATAACAGTTTTTCCATACCAGTTACGCAATAACTTGTTTCAAAGTTGCCGCTACCATTTTATTGGTTTAACACTTGTTATTTTATGCATCGATACAAGTTTGAATGAAAATGTTACGATAACGGTAAAGAGGTATGTTGTAAAACTATCGATAAGTTATTTTCACACTTCCCACGTAATTTTTTACATAACATTTCTTTTGACAATGAAATTTACAAATGTTCACAAATCTACTACATTCGTTTCATTCAACATTAAAATAATATTCTGATATCAAAGAAAACGTTCATTTCAAAATCAATTCATATTTTTCTTTTTATATTTTTTTTAAATCCTGGCAGTCTATTTTTAAAAACACAACTTTGAATTCCGAACACACCGTTTGAAATTATAAAACCAGACGAAGTAGGTTTTATCAAATTCATAAATCGAACACCGTCCGCAGAGTATTGAAATACTTTTCAATAGAGCACATTGAAATATAAATGATTTTTTTTTTCTAACACTGAAGTGAATACCGTTCACGGATGTAAGAAACAAACAAGTGTGCTCGAGTCCAAGAACGAGATTAGTTATCAGGTGTTATCGGTGGTCGTTACTGTGTCCTTTAATCGTCGGACGCGTCACCGATAGCAGGCGCTGTGTTATTTTCCAATGCTTGCTTTTGGAGAAGGTATTTATTATTTTAACCTCTGACTACCTGAGACATCTTCAAATGATCTTATAATGCCTAAAAAAAGATCTGCGAGATTGTCTAACGTGCCTTGGGGATACAGTTTTTTTTTCTATTTCTTCTTGCACAAATAGATTTCAAATTTATTGTATGGCGTAGAAATTACAAATATTGTATCGCTTTAATAAAACACATAAATAATTTTAAAATCAAAGTATAAAGCATAATTATTTAGAATGCATTTTGAATTAAAAAAAGCTATTAAAAAAATGTCAAACATGACACTAATGTAATTTAAGAACCTCTAAATTGATGATGAGATCACCTCCGATGATGCAAACTGTTGGTCATCTAAGGTGACCTCTAATACCTCTCTAAGAAGATAAAGTCAAGAGTCAATTAATATTCGCAACATTTCGGATATACCTACTCGTAACTAACTTTTATATCCGATATTTATCTCAAGTTTATGTGAATAGCAATATTGCAAATTCATTAAAAACGACTAATATCATATTGACATACCTACTCATTATTAATTACTTATAGTGAATATAATTATCACGTCTACAAATTCATATTAATGACACAGGTAAGTACTCATATTACAATATTGGCATTATAATCATGTTTGCATAATAATCGGGACGGTACGGTAGAGTCAAGTCAGATCAAAGATGTCTATAGTAGAGGCAAGTCAGAGGGAAGCCCAAATATAAATTTAGCATTATCTCACATTTTGCAAATATAATTCTCGAATTGAAATATTACAGATAATGAAAAAAAAAAAAATAAGTTATTTCATAGCTCCACGTTAGACGAACGACTTTAAAAATTAAGGAAAATATTTAGAGCTATCGTTATCTGAGCTGTCATTCAGGTTCATTACATAACTTACATATAAGTAAGTTTACAAATAATTTTAGACGTCTCTATTTCTAATGTAGGGTTTATTTTAAGGTACCTACCATTCGGATCTCGGCAGCGCCCTTGGGCCTCAATTCCTCTATTCAACGACAACCATTCAAGTATTGCCCTTGCGTTTTGTTTCGTTCTCCAAAATGACAGTAATTTGCAAAACCTCATTGGTTGTTTGAAAACGTCATCACAACAATTTAACCTAACCTTGTTCATTAGAAACAAATCGAAACAGTTGATGTATTGTTTTGGTTGATAAAAGGTTTTTAAGTAGCTCTGGCAGCGCTGCGGCGCGGCGGTGCTGCCAGAGTGGTACCTTTAGGCTTGTTTCAATCTTCAGCGTGTCGCCGGTCGTGCGCGTCCGCGAGTTGACCATTCACAGCACAGAGAAATTAATTTTGACCCTTCACAGCACAGAGCAATGTGCTGTGAATGGTCAACTTGCGGACGCGACCGGCGACACGCTGAAGAGTGAAACAAACCTTACACTTGTACAGACAGATTGCACGCAAAGTTATTTAAAGTTATGAAGTTGAAGAGACATTATTAAAAGCCTTTTTACGAAAGTTGCGTATGTTTACGACAAAATGGAGTGAGTTTTGCCTTATCATCTTCATCTCAGAACAATTTCATTGATAAAAATGCAGTAAATTTCTTATCGCAACGTCCTTGAATAAAACAATAGCTATTCCTTCAGAAACATAAATAGTTTGAGATAATTCAGTAGTAAACCTCGTGAGTCACTTGTGAAGTTGTGAGTGTCGCTCGCTTAGTCATCGATGATTTCTTGAAAATAAGGATGTGAGGAAACTGAGTTGCGTTTATTTACTTTCCAATTTGGTAGCTTCCTATTACTATAGTAGTCATGCAATTCAGAGTAAGGTCAGAAATTACTAGTACTACGTAGTGAGGTGTTACAGTAAAGTTGTTCTATCTCACGAAGGCCGGTTGGTTTTCATTGTGTGTGTAGATGCACATGCACGTTGTTTCTGTGTGCGTCGGCCGATTCTGAGCGCTCCCGAGCTTACGCACACAGAAACAACGTGCATGTGAACACACACAATTAAGACCAACCGGCCTTCGTGAGATAGAACAACTGTAGTAATCCTATTTATTATTCGATTGATGTAATGACGTAATAGTGACGTAGGTACATTTCTATTGTTAAAGCTGTACGTCCACTGCTTTGGTATCGGAGCGTACCTACGCAGCGTTAAGCTGACATTAGACGATGCTGAATTCAGTGTGCTAACTGCTTGTTAATTAATAAATTAGCGCTCTGCCTCGCTTTGGCCTAAGAATTGCGTATTGTGCATCCTACTTTTACCACAGAATACTAGAGTACTACGTACAGAAGGGTCACTTCGCGAGTAAATTTGTTTAAATAGAGACTCTCGCGGCGAAGCTATAAAGTGCAATTCAACTCGCCTATGGGCCTATTACCTATCGAGATATTTGCCTAAACATTCCCATCCTGCTCTAATGCGTAACTGTGTCACTGTCTGGCGCGGTGTGACGCAACTCGTAAGGGTTGTCGAATTTTCGCTTGCGACAACACAAATAAATTAATTTATTTTATTTGTCACAAAAACAGTACCTACCTACTTAAGTTCTAAAATAAGTAGGCCTAAATATAATTTAATCTACCGTTACCACGGAATAAATAGTAGTAAGTAGGTACTACGTATTGTACGTAGGTAGGTGAAGTAGGTAGTTACATTATTATCTCGTTCGTTTTGTAAACAATTGCATTTCAAAATATCTATACCTTCATACCTACCTAGACATCGATCAGACACACACAATCATCATCACTCAACTAGACCGGGAGCCGTTATCCGATAATCACCCTTTTAATGTTAGGTTTGCAATCACATAATTATGCAATTTAAAAAAAAAAAAAATTAAAACAAAATAAATTATCAGGTAAATTATCAGGCTAGGTAGGTACTTACTTTTGTTTTAAACTGGGTCTAAAGTGTGTTGGCCGAGTAGGTTAGTGCCTCGACTTTCGATCCGAAGGTCGCAGGTTCGAACCCGGGCTGATGCACATCAATGGATTTTTGGTTTCGAAAAATGTACCTACTTATACCTAATAAGCGCATTAACACGAGTTCTAAACGGTGAAGGAAAACATCGTGAGGAAACCAATTAGAGTTCTAATAGCGTCGATGGGCTTGCAACCTGTCACGTATGAAATGTTAACTTCTGCAAAATGTGGGCATGTAGGAAGGTACAATATGTATTTGGACATACCTGTCCCTTAGACATCTTCAAAGGATCTTAAAATGCCAAAAAAGATCTGAGAGAATGTGTATCGCGCCTCGAGGATATCTACAGACGTGCGTGATCATCACTCCTACCTATTTCATTTCATTTCATTTCTAAAGCGTTTACTTTTAGGTACCTAGGTAAATAAACAAAACTGTAGGTACCTACCTACCTACAGTTTTGTAGGTAGGTAGTTTTGTAGGTGTATTATGTTTGTTTATTTGTAAACAGGTAGGTATTCAATCAAAAAGGAATCGAATAGGTACCTATAAAATCTCGTTTTCATTATGCACCTACAGTTACAGAGTAAAAGTAAGTACCTACCTAGGTATTTATTGATGATTTATTTAAATAGGTACTTACAACAAATTATAGAAAAGCTTAGTAGGTACCAACCTTTCAATATCTTCCGGAATTTTGTAGAATGTTAATGTCCATTCATTGCTTTTCCTTTTGTTTAGACACCCGTAGACACAGCAGTATCTTTTATAAGGACTAGATCGTTTAGACATCGTGCATAAATCACAAGAAACGATGTATACGAGATCACGATAATTACGCACAACGCGTCTAGTCCGCAAGCCGAGCGAGCGGCAAGTGGCAACCTATGTCGCGCGCCCCCCGAGGCGGCGCGCGTCCGATAAATACCTAAAGTGAGAAGTGAGCCAGGCCTGCTTTTACTGAGGCTAACTGTACCTACCTTCAGTCAGTTTTTTTTTTTAATTTTGATTCCCAAAGAGCGAACTACTTACTTATAAACCATTAAATAATTTGTCACAAGATTTTTTTGGCGTAACAACCAGAACACATTTCGCAAATGAATAAACCTTTTACACGCCATTCGTTTTTATGCTGATGGCGTATTGAAAGACGATTTCGTAAAATTATTTTATGTGCTCAAAGGGTATTGAAGTAAGCTGTAAAGCTGTGTACACAATGAGTCATCATTATCATAATTTTTTTATTGATTTAAATGAGCATTAACACGAGCTCCAAACGGTGAAGGAAAACATCAAGAGGAAGCTAGTTAGCGAGTGGTTCCAGTCACTTAATGAAAAACGGTACCAGTCTTCAGAATACTCCACCTAACCACACCAGCATGGTATTGATATTGATACATGGCCTTCAACTAATTTTAAAATATTTGTATGATAATAATTGTAGGTAGGTAATGTATTTTATTAACCGACTTCAATAAAAGAAGGAAGGTTCTCAATTCGTCGGATAATATTTTTGTGCTTTTTTATGATCCTTTGTTTTTATAAAAGGGTAAGTACCTATACTTTTCGATTGGTGCCACAAAAATTTGGTGAGGATTTGTTGATGATCTTCGGAGTTATGAATAGAAATGCACGAAAGTGTAGAAAATATTGAAGTCGGTTTTTTTAATTTTTAATTTAGCCATTTGTTACTAAATCACGAAGGACACAGCCTTATCCCGTTGACGGAAATTAAAATACAAAGTGTGGGGCCAAGATAAGCTGTTGACATAAAAATCATTACATGATGTCGCTGTAACGAGGCTGCGGTGTTTAACATTTTAAGATAATCCCCAATTCAGACTCAAAGCTGATGTAATTGCGTGCGGTTTTGGTGATAAGCGGAGAGGGCGATGAAGCCTGCGCAGGAAATTAAGAAAAAAAAAACAATAAATATTGGTGTGCTATAGCGTAGAAGGCATAGCCAACTCATATAATTATCATAACTCCTAACCTCCATATTATGTGAGGCTAGTCAAATGAGTAAAAAAAAATACTTGAAGGCTTCTTAAAATAATTATGCTATAAGTACCCAAGATACATTACATAATCCTATCCATACCAATTGTTGGTTTGTTTGTTTGTTTGAACGCGCTAATCTGAAGAACTTCCTACCGGCCATAGCTTAAAGAAGGAAGGTTATAGGCTACTTTTCATCATCATCATCATCATCATCATCACCATAAACCATCACTACGGGAGCAACGCCGTGAGGGGGCTGCTAGTATTTTATATCGGTAGGTTACTAGAGCATGGATTTAGAAGTCAAACTTATGTTTAAAAGCTTCGTTCATCACTACACTCATCGCCTTAAGACTGGACACGTGTCTTCACTTCCCGGTGGCCGGCACACATCATATGACCCATTCAGGTGTAGTGGACCACACGCCGCATTTGCATAGGATTAGTGGACGCTTACCTTTTACTTTGTGAATTGATCAGCGCATTAACGGGATAACCATTAATATAGTGAAAACTTTACACGCTTGTAAATAAATTGGACACGCGTTTTATGAAACACCCATCGCATAATTTCGCTTTAAGCGCTATGGCCTCCGTTTGCTTATACCTATTAGAATAATCAGAATAATCAATTTATTGGTAAAATAGTTTACAGTAGCCGTACCATGAACTCTTAGAGCAATGTTAAAACAAGCTTAAACATGACAACGAATGTCATTTCTAAAGCAGTAGGACTGTTTTAAGCTTGTTTTAACATTGCTCTAATAGTTCATGGTATGACCCCAGGTCAGTTAAATCATTCATTCAAATTGAATTAAGTAGGTACTTACATTATTTGGTAAGTACATAAAAAATAGTTTTATCAATTTATTAGCGGCCTTTACACAGACACTCTATCGCGCGTGAATAAGCAATCGTGCGCGAAAGAGCGACCGTGTAAAGGCTAATCGCGCGGATTGTGTGTGCAGGTTTTCTGGCGCGCAATATTGTTACGCTCCTGAGAACGCGCGATAGAGTTTCAGTGTGTAAAGGCCGCTATTATACAAGTAATTAATAAGGTTTATTTTTTGTAAACAATAAAGTGTTATCCGTACCCTTATTATAAATGTGAAAGAGTGTTTATTTGTTTGTTTATTTGTCCTGCTTTCACGAACAGAGCGACGGATTGACGTGATTTTTTGTGTGGAGATAGTTGAAGGGCTGGAGAGTAACATAGGCTACTTTTTATCCAGGCACCGCGCGAGCGAAGCCGCTGGCAGCAGCTAGTTTATCTATATATCTATTTCTTATTCCATATGACTTTAGAAATCGATAGACTTCCTTGTAACGAGATTTAATATGCAAAAATACATATGAAATGACGACCTCTGTGGCGCAGTGGGCGAAGTCCCGCTTAAAACACGGAAGGTTGCGGATTCGATTCCCGCTGAGAGGCAAATGTTTGTGAATTATGCAAATATTTGTCTTGAGTCTGAGTGTTTTTTTATTTGTGAAAATTATGTATGTATTTCCAAAAAAGTATTTAAGTGGTATCAGTATGTAGTTCCCTTATCACATGCTGTGCTTACTTTGGGGCTATACATAATACTGTGTGAAAATGTTCAGCATTATTTATTTATTTATTTATTTATTTTATTTATTTGATTCAAAGACATAAAGACACCCACTGGAATGCCCCACTCAACAATTTATACAGCGCTAGTTAAAGGTCGCTGCATACGTAACGGCATAAAACCTCGGACGGGACGGAGATGTGACATAACATCGTCCTTTACACAGAACACTAAGGTGCATAACGATGTTTTTTCACCTGACGTCCCGTCCCGTCCCGTCCCGTCCCGTCCCGTCTCGTCCAATTTCTCGTTACGTGTAATTTGTTACTATATTTTTATATGGAACGATGTCAAGAAAACGTCACGTTCCGTCCGGGACGAGAAAAATCACGTTACGTATGCAGCGACCTTTAATCTGTTATGAAATGACAAAAATGCTGAAAGCTTTTTAAACGCGACAAACTAACAAAACAAACAAACGACAAAACTCAGCACTGCTGAATCACAAAGTAAAAGCGTTACTGAGTTTTATATGAGTTTTCATACAATTTCGTGTCTCTTTGAGATTTTTTTTTTCTGTTTTAATACTACTGCGATCTACGGTTTTATTTACTAATTTTGGAATGTGAAGGAATGTTCAGGTTAAGAACTATGTTTATCAAGTTTCATCTAAATCTATTCAGCCGTTGCGGAAGTGATTGACGACAGACACACAAACACAAACAGTCATATTTATAATATCAGTGTTATGGGCATGATAAAATGTGATGTGATTTAATACGTACCTACCTAACATAGATAAAATGGTGTATCAAAAGAAAAACTCAACTTCTATCAGTTTTTCCTTTCATTTCTTGTTTTATTTTTAACTGTTCTAGTTATACTAGCTGCTGCTCGCGGCTTCGCTCGCGTGGTACCCGAATAAAAAGTAGCCTATGTTACTCTCCAGCCCTCCAACTATCTCCGCACAAAAAATCACGTCAATCCGTCGCTCTGTTTTGACGTGAAAGCAGGACAAATAAACACACTTTCACATTTATAATATGGGTACGGATACATACACAGAAATTCTTCAGGATTGAAAGACAAGATTGCTACTATTTTACTATGCGGCGTTTTGCAAATATCTTAACAGCAACTCATCGGGAACATAATAATATATGAACTTTGTTCAAACAAAACGTGGGCGAAACTGCGTCAAGAAATTCGCTAGACTTTACACTGGAAGCTGGTAGACTGTTTGATTTGCACATAAAACATATTTTGAATAAAATATTCCTGCAGTGCGATGTATTCTCGGAATGTATTTCGAATGAAAATGACGTTTCTTCGCTGAAAAAACGTCAACTTTCCGAAGAAAATCATCGAAATGTATTTTCAGAAGATGAATCGCACTTCTAAACAGTACCTATTTTTTTTTTCTCTTTATTTTGGCTTCGCACGGCTTGTGCATTCAGCCAGTGTCAAGTAATTAATAATCTTCAAGTTTACAAATAAATAAGTTATACAAATACATATTACAATACATAAATATAATATCCCACCCCTCCCCTTGTGCCTCAGTAAAGATGTGGGGCTTTACTGAAACATCAACACGGACTTTTTGGGAGAACTCGAAAAGCAATGCTATCCAATTTTGTTTCACTTCCCCACACTTCTCAAATTCCCGCCAAAAAGCCCAGGGCGTCGATTCTGGTACCGAACTTTTTATCAACCTCAACCAAAACCTCAACTAAAGCGACTGTTTCCATGACTACTAATAACAAACGACTCAGTTGTGGTGAGGTTTTGAACTTTGGCAGAACAAATTTTTGAAAAGCTATTCTACTATTTCACCAAATGGCTGACATTTAAGAGATCGAACCAAAACCAAAGCGGTTGTCATCTAGTAGAATTCAGGCCCAGTACCTAATTAAAAATAATGTAAACTTTTTATCAACCAAAGAAAAACATCAACTTTTTTGTTTCGTTTCTTAATCTACTCATGACCAATGAGGTTGGGTTACTCTGTTGTGATGACGTTTTCAAACAAATTACCAATAAAGTTTTGCAAATTACTGTCATTTTGGAGAACGAAACAAAACGCAGCGGCAATGATACTTGAATGGTTGACGTTGTCAAATAGAGGAATTGCCCTGCAACCTGTTTTTTGTGTAAATGCGCCAAACGGGTTGACGTTGTAAAACAGAGGGATTGAGACCCTGCAACCTGTTTTTGGTGTAAATGCGTCAAACGTGTTGCTTTCTATGAAATGGCAATTTGAAATTCAATTTACGCGAGTTGTCTTCAACACATTGTGTGCGACAGAGATCGAAGTACAAAACTTTAACTAGCTGGTCTTTGTTTGAAAAGCCTCTGTCTAGTAACTAAAAAGCGATGACCGTTTTGTGACAACCATCAACTGGGTCCCAGTGCCAATTCAGACGTACCACAACCACACGACACCGACAACCACACCACAACAACGCGACGTGGTCGGGTGTATATTTGTATTGAAAATGAATTTCCAATTCACACGTACCACATTTTGTCGTTGTTATCGACCACCTGTGTAATACGACCACATCGCAACCACATCGCAACCACATCGCGACGACATGACGTCATCAACAGCGCGCGCCTAGCTGGCACCTGCCACATCGACATTTTGTCGGTACCACAACGCAACTGCAAAAAGTCGCTGCGACACTATTCACACGTAACCACAGCTGGACCACATTTTGTCGCTGCGACGTGGTGTGGTAGTCGTACGTGTGAATTGACGCTTACTCTATTTTACTACGTCAACCATTCCTGTATCATTGCCGCTGCGTTTTGTTTCGTTCTCCAAAATGACAGTAATTTGCAAAACCTCATTGGTAATTTGTTTGAAAACGTCATCACAACAGACTAACCTCATTGGTTATTAGGAGATTATGAAACAAAACGAAATAGTTGACGTTTTGCTTTTGATTGATAAAGAGTTTTTTAGTAGAATTGGCCTACTGTTGCCTTTGATTTTGGCATCGAAAGCTCTCTCAGTATTGAGCTTATGAAAAGTACTAAATCTTTAATAATTATAATATCCATAAACATCGTCAGGAAACAATAAATATTGTATGGAAAAAAAACTTAGTATAATGTAGAAAAACTGATATTTGATTATAAGTAGGTGGTATAGGTAGGATCCTTGCGTGTTGGGATACATTAACCTAATATTTATTTAAATTCTAGAAAAGGTCAAAGCTATTACATTAATTTTACTGTAATTTTATTTTCCATCTGCAACTGATTCGCTATTAAAATATGATCATAATTTTCACTTTCGATTATGGTTAGTGCATCATAAATTGTTCGGATAAAGCCCGCACTTCGACCACTAAGACCTTTAAGGCTTGACCAAACCAGGGCCTGAATTCTACTAGATGACAACCGCTTTGGTTTTGGTTCGATCTCTTAAATGTCAGCCATTTGGTGAAATAGTAGAATAGCTTTTCAAAAATTTGTTCTGCCAAAGTTCAAAACCTCACCACAACTGAGTCGTTTGTTATTAGTAGTCATGGAAACAGTCGCTTTAGTTGAGGTTTTGGTTGAGGTTGATAAAAAGTTCGGTACCAGAATCGACGCCCAGAGCGTCCGCGGTGGCGTGCAAGGTGGCGATCAGTTTTTGTCCAATCAGAGAACGCATCGTGACACCAATTGTCATCATCGGTATCACGATGCGTCCTCTGATTGGACAACAACTGATCGCCACCTTGCACGCCACCGCGGACGCTCTGGTTTGGTCAAGCCTTTATACAATGCCCATCGATTTGTCAAGGAGCGCTCTCGCTAGCCGTAATTTGTGTCGCATCTTGTCATTCTATCCGGTAATTTTATTAACGGATTGCGTCCCATCCCTTAAGCTTAGTTTAAAAAACTGTTACCGTTGATATTACATTAGTGACGTGAACTAAATAACAGTTGAGATACTTATTACCAGTGATCGGAATGAGGCGGGCTAAAATACCTAAAGTTCGAAAAATAACAGAGACAAATGGAGACGCCTTAGGACTAAATATTTTTCGACCCAATTATTTCCGTTTCCGGGACATTAATAGAGAACATCTAACATAAAGGTGAATCAATTTTTTACCTGAGTTAATAACAAAAACTAAAATGTAAATTATAAGGATAAAAAACTTTTTGCCGTCGTCGGTCAAATAGAAAAATTATTTGAATTAGTTCACAATATTATTAACATTAATTTTAAATGTACTCACTCATTGTGAAAATTGTGCCAACTTTCAATAAATTTCTTACTTACTACAAGAATAAAATTCTTGTAGTAAGGAAGTCTCCCCTTTTTTGCCTCTGTTCTTTGAACTTTAGGTATTTTAGCTAATTCCGATCACTGCTTATTACTTATATAATGTTTTAGTAAAAATTTGCAATCGAAAACTACAATATTTTATTAGTTGCTTATGGTGGCCGCACACCTATCCGCACCGAAAGCGCCGAAAGAATCGAATTTTAGAATTCTTTATTAAAAATCGTATTAAACCTCGCACACCTGACCGAATCTGGCTGTACTTCGAGAATTTGGCGCGGAAAGGTATGTGCTCAGCTTTCTCGTGGCATATTAAAGTATTGCATAGGCACGCATCGAAAGCACATTTCGACGTGATCTGACCATGTCCCCCAGTCTAACTACGGACACTGTAATTCAATCAGTGTAACCAAGGACACTGAACAGTTGCCGTGGTCAAATCAATCTAACAAACAGCGGGGTTAAAAAGACTGTTATAGCTGAATCACAATAGGAATTGAGCTATATGCCGTCTCTTTTCATATACCTACTGTGACAAGAACGGTATTATATTGCATTATATTGACTATGACTATTCTACAGACATCAAAGCCCCCAAAAACCTTACCTAAAAATAAAGTCAACTACAGATTAACGTTTTATGACGGTGATCACTACTTAAAAACCAAAACTATACAAATTCATGGGACCCCATAGGGGGTTTGGCTATAAACCATGGGAATCTACGACATTTTTACGACCTAAGAAGCCTCAGCCAAGAACTCTATTTTATGCGTGTTTAAAATTTCTTAACGCTCGGGAGATGAAATGTTTAGTGGCCGCAATCACTATTTATAACGCTGTGGTTATACTATTCAGTGAGCTGTAGCTAAATATTTACATAAAACAACGAGGGGTAGTGTGTAATCTTTACTAGATGATTTATACAGTGTCAGGAGGCAATCTTTGCCTACACTTATCGGGACACTGTAGTGCCTGGGACATTGTTTGAGATGGCTTGCCCAGTCACCTAAACAATCCTCTTAGTTTAACCGGCCATATCCACAAGAAAGACATGGTCAATACGTGTGAGGCTGACTAAGCCGCGGGTTTCCTCGCGATGTAATCCTTCATCGTTTTCGAGATCGTGTTAATGCGCATTTAAATTTTTCGAAACGAAAAATCCATTGATGCACGGCCAGGATTCGAACCCACGACCTTCGGATCGAAAGTCGAGGTACTATTCCCCTCGGCCAACACGGCTCACAAGTGTGTAATTTTGCTCACAGGTGTGTATCTGAACTGAATTAATAGTGGACGCACACCTAATCCGCACCGAATGCGAATTCTCGAAGTAATGCCATATTAGATCGATTCGGACGATTCGGCGCAGACAGGTGTGCAAGGTTTCCTAGATTTCATAATAATTCTAAAATTCGATTCGTTCGGCGCGTTTGGCGCGGATATGTGTGCGGCCACCTTTAACCTCTCACTGCTACGTAGTTTGTTAAAATAAATGTTTCATTTTGGTATGGATTCCGGCAGCCTACTCTGATAGTTAATCTCTATTTTACTATAGTCTTTTTTAAACTTTCGCGATCACTATTCATATTGAGAATTATATGGACACGGGATTTTATTGCGTAATGTACCTTATTTATATTTCCCGTCGTTTCGGCTATGTTACAACAGCCGTGGTCGCAGACTGACTAATATACCTAAATAAGCACGAAAAAAATCCTAATAATTCTCTATTTTACTTTTCCTACTAGGTATTTTTCTACATTCATTAAACCGCAATAATATTACATCTTTTATTTCCTCAAAAGGCATATCAAAGTTATTATTGTTTTATTACTATTTCATCGCAGTGAAAGCTTATAATGCTATTCAGTGCCTTTGATTCCGTAGACTTTCGCTTAATATCATAATTATAATATTTCCTGCGTGGGTGCATAATTGTTCTATCATTCCCATCTCAAATGTTTCGCAAAGACAAAAGCTACAAATAAACATAATAGAGCAAGAGCTTAAAGATATGATTCCGATCTCAGATGCACGCAACAGAGGTTTTTTTTAAGATAGGTTAGCTCTTGACTTCGCTCCTTGCCTAGGCATGGATGAAGTCGGCGATGGAGCGAGCTTCCCTACGATGGTGCTGCAGTAGTGCTGCCTCTGTGGTGGATTTGTTTTGCGTTGCTGCCGCGGCATTGCTGCGAAGCTCGGAATGTAATCTCCATATAAACCTATAGAGGATATATGGAGACATAGTATAGTATTGCTGTAGCAGCACTGCTGCGTGCAGCATAGTTCGGAATCATACCTTTAGGTTAGGCAAATCAGAAAAAACAATAACGACTGTATCTTTAATTAAAGGATGGTAAATATTTGCATTTTTGACTGGCCCCTAAGCTCAGTCGGTAGTAGTTCTGCCTTCTGCGCTGTAGGTCGTGGGTTCGATTCCTACCCATGATAAGCATCTGTGTGATGAAAATGATGATAGACGTTTTTTCTATGTCTCTTTGTTATAAAGTATTAGAAATATCACACTAATATTATAAATGCGTAAGTTTGGATGTTTGGATGTATGTTTGTTCCTCTATAAATCGATAACCACTAAACCGATTTGCTTGAAGGTAGTGATAACATAACATTGAATTTGACTGAACATTGGTTCTCAGACTATTATGTATTGATAATCTAAAACTTCACCCTTTTGTTTCAAAGCAAAAATAACAGTATCTTCTAACATATTGTAACATAAGACATTATGCATCAGTCTCTCGATCTACAAACTCGATTTCGAATTCGAAGAAAGTGTATGCCTGCGATTTTATGGGCAATTCCGTAGAAGATGGTCAATAGTGTGGCCTGTGTCATTGGCCATAACCACGAGACAAGTCACGTAAAGCTTAGAATACCAAATATAGGTAGGAATTATAATTATATTGTTGTTTTCACTTTCACAGTGGATTTAGACAAGAGTTTTATCCGACTAATATTATTAATTAATCCAACTAATATTATAGATGTAAAAGTTTCTGAGGGTGAATGTTTGTTACGCAAAAACTACTGAACTGATTTCACTGAAACTGGAAAAATACATAGTTTATGACCTGGAAAAACTGGGCTACTTTTTATTCGGGTAGGCACTAATTTCATCAATGGATTTTTCCTCTCGAAAAAAATACATGCGCACTAACAGGGCTCTTATCGATGAATAAAAACATCTTGGAAAAATATGTTAGAATTCTAATAGGAAGCTGTCACGTAGAATAACAAAGTCTCAGATACTCTATACTTATAATAAAACTGTATGAATAACAAAGTCGGGTCAGTTAAACCATTTCTAACTCAAGAATACATACTTAGACCTATTTTTAGGATCTTTGATTGGTTGAATTTGTTTCAGTCTCGAATAGTACTTACTCGTAGAATAACTATTAAAAAAAAATCTGAAAAATTCATGAGACAAAAAATTATGAAATAAAGTATGTAGGTACACATTGTATGGAACGGATTTTTAAGTGACATGCCGTTTTCTGACGCCGCACGAAGTGCGCTGTGACATCTATTTGGGTAAAAATAAACAATGAAAGTGTTCATGATTGATCACCTACTTTTACCCCATTTCAAGGCGAAACATCAAAGACACTTAAGCATGCGGAAGTGCCAATTTAATCAATTAATTTGCCTGATTTGGCAATTTTTTTGTCCGTGTCGGTCCTCTGGTATGGACAAGATATGGGCCGTCTTGTCCTGTCGGACCGACTTTCGATTCTCCGAAGCCGCCTGTAACTTTTACATTCTTTTGACAAGAGCCGTATACACTATACACCGTTCGATGGGAATGAATGAATGAATGAAAACTCTTACATTAGATAGCTAAATACCTAAGTATATATAAATATAAGAGTTTTCAGCTTGCGCCCGCGTTTTCGCTCGCGTGGTAGGTAGGTACCCAGATGAAAAGTAGCCTATGTCATAGTCCCGGTTATTATCTATCTTAACTTTAAATTTAAACCAAATTAGTTCAGTGGTTGTCAAGTTATAGAGGATCAAACAAACATCTATCCATCCATCCAAACATCCAAACTTTCGCATTTATAATTTAGTGTGATAGTATGATATTGTCAAATTAATTTATTGTATTATTTAATTTTTATACTATTGACACAGGAATATTTTATTAGGTAAGTATTTAGGTACTTAATGTTTTATTTTACACTTTTACAGCGCTTATTTAAAAATACGCAGGAATAATTAGAATGGCACGAGCTGTTAGTCGGAAAGCGTAATTACGTTTAAGTTTTTTTACGTTTATTCGTAAACACTTTTCTTGTACCTACCTAAACTGTGAGAATATTTTCATGCAGTGTGAAAAGTCTTTATTTTTCTTTATTATCTTCATATTTAAATTAAATTACTCAATTCTTTGAAGTCTGCTTAGGATGACATATTGATTTTCGTTTTAAAAGGTTAAGAAACGCAAACCGAAGGTGTTTTCATGCATAAAAATTAGATAAACTTTCGCGTTCGAGCGAAATCGATTAAGGGTTTTCGTTTACTCTGCGGCTTTGCCGTAATGATGTTTACAACCGAATGTTTGTGATGCTTGTATTAATTTTACAAAACGAAAAACAAATACGACTTGTCTCCACCATATATTTGAGTTGAAGTGGTTGAAGTTCTTGAAGTACCTATAGTGTTCGTACTAAGCGCTTTGGCCTCTATTAATAAACTCGTATTAACTTCTGTCAAAGTTGCACCACGGATTTAACTTTTGCCATCCTTATTTGTCACTGTCTAACAAAAAAGGATGGCAATAGTTTAATCCGTAACGCAACTTTGACAGAAGTTAATACGAGTTTATTAATAGAGGCCTTTGAGTCTACATTTTTCATACGCACGGCGAAAATGTGGAACTCCTTGCCAGGATCTGTATTTTCAGAAAAGTATAATTTGGGTGTCTTCAAATCGAGAGTCAATAGGTTCCTTCTAGGTAAGCGTGCTCCATCTTAGACCACACTGTTGCTTTACATAAGGCAGGGCGTGGTCAAACGCGAACATTTTTTAGTAAAAAAAAAATTAGGTACGCCTCTTTAACTTAAGGGTAGGAAGAGTTTAGACTTCCACCTGCTACGGTCGTGCATGTCACTCACCTTTCGTCTCACTCTTATTACATTTTTCGTAAAAGCTCGCCGGTTTAGGGCACTTTTGGCTCTTTTCCAAAATGCCTCCAATTCAGTCGAGCAGGCCAATTCTACTGATAGACAACGTCAACCATTTCGCTGTGCTTTGTTTCGTTCTCCAAAATGTCAGTCATTTCGTGAATAGTAGAATGGCTTTTTCAAACATTCGTTCTACTACGAACCATAGTTAAAAAGTCATTACAACAGTATCGTTGGTCAGTAGTATGAAACAAACGAAAATCAATGGTTTAGTGGAGGTTTTGCTTGTAGTTAATAAAAAGTTTGTTAGTAGAATCAGCACCAAGGTATGATCGCCATGAAAATACAGTGAAATAAAATATTAATACGCGGCTTTGCCTATGACAAAAATATATAAAATCAATTTAAAACAAAGCTTGATAAATCATGAAACTGCACGTACATTGTCCGGGGGCGCATCAAGTAATCTCCATCAATTTCAGAGTAGGTACATCATTCTTGGATCAACTGCATTTTCCAACTAAATGGATTTCAAAGCGGCTTTGAGTCAGTTTCCAGTGCCGGGTTTATGGCTAAGCCACCAATTTTACTGGATATATCAGGTTACTGGGGCTCGTGCCTTCGTGACGGATATTAGACAGGTGACTGACATTTCGAAAGGAATTAGGAATGAGAACAGGCTTTACTTTTTACGCGGCTGGGCAGGAGGTTTATCTTTTTCGAGTGAATGTGACGTTTCACATTATCATGAATGCATCCCCAAGGAGATATAAATTATAGAATTATATTGAGTAAAGTTTAAAACAAGGATACTGTCTTAAAACTTATCATTAAGTACCAGAAAGTCAAAGCAAGCTACATCATACCCTCTTATGAAAGATGTTTAAAGTTGAACACTGGTTAAACAACGTCCTGTCTCTATTCTTCACTATCCACAAATAAAGACATGACGTTGTTTAACCAGTCTTCAACTTTAAACATCTTTCATAAGTAAGACCCGACTAGCGACTATCGCTAAACTTGAGAATAACATGAGCGCATTGAGTTATTAGATTTTCCCCCTTAAAAACCCCCTTAGAGGGTATTAAAGAATAGAAAAAATAGTATAAAATGCCCCTTGAAAATCTCCCCTAAGGGGAAAGTGAATAACATCTATGACTAAAATGCCCCCTGAAAATCGACTTAGGAGGGGTAATTTTACAAATTATGATTTCATGACCTTAGCGCATCTGTGATGCAGACGAATCTATTTCTTTAGATAAATTATTTCAACAAAGATACAAAAAACTTGATTCGTGAGATAAAAATGTTCCAGTTTAATCCCGGCTTAAAATGTCTACTAATTAGTATTTTAAAATAGAGACATTAATTTAATCAAAATTAAATATGCACCGTTTAATCTAAATTTTATCACCCCATCAAAAATACAGGCTAATTTAAATCTTAATTTAAAAGCGTAGGCTACATTTTTGGTTATTTAATTTAAATATTAATTACATAGAAAAAAACTGATGTGTTTGATATCGAAAGATGAACGAGATTTTTTAAGTAGAAGTATTTTATGACAACGTTGGAGGTAACATTTTTATGTTTATTACTTATTAGCCACTTCCCGCGGTTTCACAGCCTATGCACTCAAAAATAATGTATCTTTCTACTATAATGTTTTTTTGTGAATCAGTGTTTCTTGATATAATATCTTAAATAATGTACCTATAACAACATTAACAGGCGAACATAATCTTATATTTACTAGGGGTAATCATAAATTTATGTACAATTACCCCACTCTTTCTGAAATAATGTATTTTTAAATGATGTAAGAATTTTTCAAAGAGATTGGTAGTTTAGTCTTCGCGTACTAGCATGATTATTCAACGTGAACGTTCAAAAAATGTACGTACCTACAAAGACACTGGATTCGCACTATTTCACTATTATTTTACTACATTATTATAGTAGGTACCTATTGATTTTTATTAAAAAAATTAAAATGGCCTCACGACAAATGCAAATTGAATAGAAAATCAGTAAAAAGTATTCCATTAGTGATTATTGGTATTGGTAGAACGTTAGTAGTAACTATTCACTTTGTAACGGAACCAAACAGATTCTTGCAATACCCCATTTTTAAATAAACACTTTCATATTTCTGTCACGTATTTGTGACAATGCCCTTAAATTTAAAATGCGTTTGAGCTGTGCCCTTAAATAATTCATGAAATTTGCAATACGATGACTAACTCCAAATTACAATATTGAAAGGTAAGATTTGCGTGTCAAGGAGAATTTTAGTAAGGCATGCTACCCACTAAAGTCAATAAATAAATAAAAAATGTGACACAAGACACAACAGAGCATTGTTGTAGTAACTTACTTATATTGGTTTAGTACAGTCACATAGTATACATAATTGTTACATTAAAAAAAGAACACATACATGATGCTGTTTGAAATGCCCATTATTTATTTGTTATTTAATATTTTTAAATAAGTATGTAGTTGTAAGTACCTAATTTAAGTAAAGTTGTAAATCCATTGCTGCTCCTCAGTACATTAATTGGTTTATTGATGAAGATCCAATTATTCTACTCAAATTAATCAAAACTTAAGATTAATTTCACTAGGGCTTACGTTGCTACGTATTTAAATTAAGATTCGTATTTGCTTCAGTGGACGTAGTGCCTAAAACTAGGATAATATTCAAATGAAGTTGAAACTAGTAGATAATTATCTCGTAAACTGTATTTTATGATTGAACATTAACTGTTTGTTGTGTGGTAGTGGTTTAAATTAGATAAATTCAACTATGAATTATTATGATTATGATTTTAAGTTGTTAAACTACAGAGAAAACTTTGCAAAGCTTTTGTCTAAGGCTGGATTCGACCAAACTGGATTAAGTTTTTACTCCAGAGTCTTCCTCGAAAACACGATCGGAGAAAATATTCTGTCGAATATTAGGACTACCTCAGAATTCGGAAAAATATTTTTTATTTACTTAAGTAGGTATATAAATGGACTTTTTGGGCGAGAAACCCTCGCGGGCGTCCTTAGAAGACCCTACCAAAGTTTTATTACAACTTATTCAATGGCTTAGGAGCGCAAAGAGGTCAAACATATAAACGTTCATTTTTCTATAGGTTCTTATAATATAGATAGATTTACATACTAAGTATTGAGTTTGAGAGTGATTTAAGTTTTCTCAAAATTAAATGTTTCGGTAATTATTACATCACACTATATTTCATACGAAACTAAATAGTCGAAATGAATAACAAAAGTGAAATAAACACTTGGTTAGGTGTCGTAGGAGCGCTGAGCCAATGACCTCGTAGACTCTCCTTTATAACTCGACAACCGATTTGGCTGAAATTTGAAATACTTATAAGTAGTAATGACCGGGAATAGGTCATAGGCTACCTACTTTTTATCCGGGTACCACGGTGGGAGCTATTTTTATTAAAAAGGTTGTGCTTGAAAATATTCTTGTATCAGTCCTTATACCCCAATCCAACACCCTATTTTTTCCAAGACAAGTAATTTTAACTACTACCGCTATTTAACTAAAGCCAATGTATTTTCATCACACACAGCTTTACCAAAACCTTATGAAAACAATGTGGGCACTTCCAAGTGCTGATTTTGTAAGCCCTGTCATCTAGGAGTGCTTCTCTTAGAGGTGTTAATACCAAACATAACCTTATACAAGCGACAGATGAGTGACATCATCTCACAGTGTGGCTTAAAATAAGTTTTGCAATTAAAATTAAATTATACAATCCAAGTCATCGTATGCGAATATTTATTTTTATTCGTATTTAACTTTTAATTGACTGGAGCCTTGAGACAGACGGCGCGGAAGACCACGCAAGCGATGGCGAGACGAGCTAGACACCTTCAGCGACTATCAGTGGCAGGCAAGGGCGTTGGACCGAACTACCTGGAAAACTCGAGGAGAGGCCTTTGCCCAGCAGTGGGACAGTGTAGGCTAAAAACAACAACAACGACAACTGTTAATATTTTTAGTATCCATATCCATATCCATATATTTATTTCATAAATACATTGTTACATACAAACATAGGACAAAAATAGTTTGAACAAATAGGGCAAATAATTTACCAAGACCCCGCACTAGGACGAGCCTGTATAGTATGGAATTGAATAAAGGTTTTTTTTACTAATTTGTAAATCTATTTGAACATCTCGGGACTATGGAATCTCGGACCTTTGACAGGCATGCATGGAGCCGAAGCCAACACACAGAGGCCAATTCTACTAGATGACAACGTCAATCTTTCCGCTGCGGTTTGTTTCGATCTCTTAAATGTCAGCCATTTGGTGAATAGTAGAATAGCTTTTCAAACATTTGTTCTTCCAAAGTCCAAACCTTAGCTAAAACCTCACCACAACTGAGTCGTTTGTCATTAGTAGAATAGGAAACAGTCGAAAATCTAAGGTTTAGTTGAGGTTTTGGTTGTGGTTCATAAAAAGTTTTGTACTAGAATTGACACCCAGATTGAAAGATGTGTCACGTATCAAGTGGAAATTTTAGCCAGCCATACTCCTTCAGTTTTTTTGTTCTTATTGTACCGCTTACGCTTTTAACATAATACGTATACCGCAACGTAAATATTACGTTCAGAAGTAGGTACACTACAGCAATCGCACTTACGAAACGGCGAATAAGTGTTTGTTTTGGGCATTCTTCTCATATTTATGTGATTAGATGATGCAAGAGATAACTCAACCGTTTTTGGTACAAATCTTTTGTTTTGTTTATTTTTTGTGTAATCACGAAAACACCTTGTGAAAGGAAATATTGACTTGAAGTAGGTAAATATGCATTATAAGCATATTTAGTTATTATTACGAATTATATTTTTATTGTATAATATAGATAGATAGATAGATATTTTATTCATCAACACAATACATTTGACTGTTAAATGAGTCGATCAACTTTTTCTTGTACCAAACGTTCAAAAAGCAAAAATAATAAAATTTCAAGTATTTAATGATTTTTTATCGAAAAATAAACAGAAATATATTCAATTTTTGATGATAAGATAGGGCGCGAAGTAAACCTTAGATAAATATCAATTTCACATAGAAATCAAAGTTGGGTCACGAAATATGTCCATTGGGTAACCAGTTTGAAAACAACAATTTTCTCTTGTATAAATAGATTTTTGTAAGAAATTTCGCACCTAAAGTATAAATAATACTCTAAAACTACTACTACAGAAAAAAAACATGTAAAAAAGCTAGTACATTTTTTAGAAACTATTAATTTACTGTCTCTTGGGTAACCAATGATAAAAACAAATGACTTTTTATTTAGTTACCTGTGGTTCTGCTGTTAAACTGAAATGGTTTTACTTAGCTTTTAAATGTCTCAAGTCTAAGTAACTGCTGCTTAAGAAAATAATTCGATAACTTTTTTAAACAAAGAAATATTTTAAAAAGTCTTGTCTGAAAATGAGGGACACTTTTTTTTTTTTTTTTTTAAACGAAAATAGGTTCGCGTTTGACCACACTCTGCCTAGTTTTGTTTTGTTTGGTCACACTTAGTGACCCAAGGAACTTAGTGACCAATGAAGGCTTGCCTTTTGCTTAATAAACGACCTAATCCACATGAAAACAAAGGTTTGGACAAAATTTAATAGTAATAAATTATTAGGAATCGATGTTTTGTCTGTTAACACAATAAACATAAGTTATCAAGTCTCTTGGGTAACCGAAAAGTCTCTTGGGTCACCGCTATAGTGACTCAAGGGACAGGTTATCCAAGAGACATTTGGCGATGAAATAACCAGAAAAGGAAGAAATTGAGGAAATTTGCATAAAAATACATTTAGATGTAATTTTAGAACTATTGACCTTGTACTAAGGTAGAAATTACCATATTATGTAAAATATTGACGACTACATACGACTTTTTGGTAGGTCTCCCAGGAGACACACAATAAAAACACGTTGCCTCCGATGCAGCTGTGGGCGAAATGGCCGAGCAAAATCAAGGGAACAGCAATCTTCGCCGCGATCGTATGAAACCTAGACACTTTCCTGATTGATCAAGCCTACTAATATAGCCACCTTGTTAAAATTTCCTTAAACTTATGGTAGTTTGACAGGGGACCCCTAATAATGGAAACCACTGGGGACACATTTCGGCGTAAAGATATTTTAGAATTTTGTAAATTCTGAAAACAATTTTCAATGGAATAATAATGCAATAGTTATTCAGTAAGTTTGTTATTCTTTACCTATTATTAATTTAGAGATTTTCATTGAAAAATTTTATAGCGTAGTGGCGCAAACATTTTAACTTTGTGAAAGGGACATCTCCGATTTGTATGGGAGGCACGGTTTCGTCCCCTGGGTAACCATTATTTTTGAATAAAAATATACTTATATTGGCTTTACTGACTCGTAAATGTAATGCCAGTTTATCTCATTAATAGTTTATAGAGTTAAAACCGTAAATAATAGGATCTTCTTGATTCTATACTCGCATACTCATGGGGACAACCTCGGAACAAGAAAAAGTTGATCGACCCAAATAGTGTCTTAAAGCCTATGTTAGGTTTGACTAGACACTAGGGTTCTCTTAACACATAATCTGGATTTTAAAAATAGGAGCAGACACACGTTCTTTCAACCTTTAAGTAGTTAGGTATATGTATAAACTAAATAAGAAGCTAGCGCGCACAGGGACGTCCTTTCATTACAAATTCGCAAAGCTTTTCTTATCGGTGAAACTACTATTTAATAATCTAATCGTCAGCTGTGCGGTGCGGGTCATTAATTAGTAGTGTGTGCAGTTACCTGCGCACGCACACAGCGGCGTACGGGGCGGTCGGTAAAAGAGTTCTATATGCTCGAGGATAAAAAGTGATGCGCACGCACAATTGCTACACTTGTGTGCGTACCTTTGCAAAATATTTATGTATGTAAATTAAGTAATTATGAATTGTGAAAATGCTTTTTAAGTATAGTTTTAAGATTCTTTGGTGTTATTTTATTTTTAGTTTCTAAGGGTAAATTATTAATAAGTTTTGGAATTAAATATTGAGAGGTTCTTTTGCCATACTCGTTTTGAAATTTAGGTATTTTTAGTTTCTTATTTGTAATGCTTCTAGTCACCACTCGTTGACGTAGCGGAATTTGAATTTCTGTATTAAAAAATTGTTCTGTAAGCAGATTAATTAAAAATGTTAAAGCAGCGTTTTTTCGCAATAGGCAAAAGTTTTTTATCATCATATTATTTTTTTATTCTCTCAGTTTTTTATTTTTTTTATGCATTCCAACACAAATTGATATCCTTTGCACGACTAAATGTCCAAAATACAAAATGTCCAACTAGGATTAATGTCCAACATGATTTTTTCCAACACGAATTTTGTCCCACATGAATTTTGTCCAATATGAATTTTGTCCAACATTAAGGCTTGACTAGAATCTAGAACAAAACAATCAAGCTACTCTTTCAATTTTTAAATATATTTTTTCTATTTGTGTTCTGTATAAAATTACCTATAATATATTCGAAAAACATAACATTGTGACCGAAATGCCAGTTTAAAAGCTTCTCTCTACTCTGTGTCGCTACTGTATCAACATTTAAATGGATTATAGATAACATTATTATTGATGACCAAACTCTATCTATAAGATTATAGCAATTATATTACAAGAGAGGTACATAAATTGTTTTCTTTCCCACCATACATTCTCACGGATATGTTGGTACTGGGTTTCTGAAGTTCCCATCGTTAGAACTCTACTGGTTGGTAGTAAGATTACGTCCGAAAACTCTGGAGATCATGATTTCAGCACCCTGATTCAGACTTCCGAATTAGCATCCAATTCGATGATTTCAGTCGGAAAGTTGACGTTTTTCAGCGAAGAAACGTCACTTCAAGGTCTGAATCAGCACAGCACTCTGGCCGATCTGAAACTTGACTTAGGCTGGATTCAACCAAACTGGACTAAGTTTTTACTCCAGAGTAAACAACTGTTTGTTTGAATATTTTGACATTGTAAAGTTGACACCTTATAACCAGGATAATTTGTTTGGCACATAATAATGTTCGGTTGCGCTTACTAAACAATTGTATTTGGAATAGTTTGACTACGTGGAAGAACCGATATTTTCCATTTCTTGAATAATGCGTCAGTCTCCTGGATATTTTTTATAACGTTGCGGACTCTTAAGCCTAAATATTTAAATTGATAAAGCCAAAAGTAAAATACGTAACCGTAGATCACTCGCTCATTTTTCATACAAACAATAACACAAATAATCTCGATATCACAAAACAATAGCGCGCTGACAAACACCGGCCGCAATTTGTCAGATTTGTACGTGATTTGTCAAATTCTGTCAGTTTTGTACGTGATTTGTCAATTTGTCAGATACGAACTGACCACCGGGCTTGTGACGATTGTAGTCATTTTTTATGTCAATTTTGGTTTGTAAATGCTTGAGATAAAAATGTCACAACACGTAAACAAGCATTTCATTCAAAGTAACGGTTTTATGGCGTAACAGCCTCAAAAGTTAGTATACATTAGGCGTTTTGAGACGCCCGCTTTGATAACACGCGTTTTTAGAATTAAGCGTGCGTTCAGACACGGCGGGAACCGCGCGATTTCCATGCGATTCTGAAATCGCGCGGGTCTTAGGGAGTGTACACATTGCGTTTTCTGCAGCGCGTTTTTGAGCTGCGCGTTTGTATCGATACAAACGCGCGTTCGCAACGCGTATTTTTCCATACAAAAGCGAACCGGGAGGGGCTGCGCGGGGGGCTGCGCGTTCGCATCGCGTTCGAATCGCGTTTGTATCGATACAAACGCGCTGCAAAAAACGCAATGTGTACACTCCCTTATTTGTATGAGTTATTAAAGTGCCCTGTAAACGATCAAATTTGCTTGACAAATTTGTTTGTCAAACTTCACGTTTTCATCAAACAATAGCTTAAACGATCAAACCAAATATCAAACAAATTTGGTAACTTCCTCGTCACAGATAACACATTATCGGTAGTGTTCTCCATTAATGCCAAGGCAACCACTGAGATCTTGTTGACAAACACAGCCGCACACCTTCAAACATGTTTGTCAAACTCGACATCAATCCAGATTTTCATCAAACACGACAAACACGTAGATTGTTTGACAAACGCCTCAAACACAGCAGTACACTATCAAATAATTTGACAAACACGTAAAATTTGACAAACAATTTGATCGTTTACAGGGCACTTTAGTAATCGTTCAGACATAACCGCGCGGTTAATCGCTATACCCGCACGAAAATCGCATACTAACCGCCGTGTCTGAACGCACGCTAAAAGTCTGATATATCTTTACACATTCAAACGCGCGGTTCAAATGTGTACGGATGTATTGGTTATTAAATGATATAGGGCTTTTTGATTCATGAAACGCGCGTTATGAAAGCGCGCGTTCAAAACGCCTAATGTATGCTAGCTCTAAAACTTACGGCGCACATTTTTAAATGCTTCGCAAAGAAATTTTTTTTTTCTTTACGATCACACTTAATAAATTCAATTCCATCGCCGCCTATTAAAATACCAATTTCTCTTTACGTTTTTAAACTCATGTGTGCACGTAATATAAATATAATTATCAATTTTCAGAAACGTAAAATTAATGAAACCTACACGTCGAGCATTTAATTTTCAACTGAAGACGTTTAGATTGATAGTCGAGGTTGCTCCCCTCTCGGCCAACTATATTTTTAACCGAATTCAAAAAAAGGAGGATAAGTAATAGGTATATAAAAAGTAGGATAATTAAGAGGATCTATCGAGGTTCTTCATAGAACAGAAATGCATCTCGAGAGTGCAGAAAATTGCTCAGCTCATAACATTCAAGTAGGTTTTCTAAAATTTTAATTTAGTGGACGACAAAAGCTTCAAACATTTTTTTTACAGTTATTTTTACAGCATTTGACCGTATTCAGCAGTCAAAATAATGTTTGTTCGACCCTTCAAACCTTTTCGGGATGGGCATTGAAATTTAATCAGGACCCAATCATTTTGAATCTACTAGGGATTTATTCAAGGGTTTTTTATATAAATTTAGTAAAGGTTTTGATAAATAAATATACAATTCAATTGTTTTTATTTTATGTAATATGTAAGCCCATCACACACACAGCAGATAGTATATCGTATGAAATATAAATCTTGAGATCGCGCCCATACAAATTCTATGGAGGACAGCGACTATAAATTATAAAATATATTTGGTGCGATCTGTCATGATTTATATTTCATAAGATATATCGTCGGTTGCAGGTTCAATTGTCGTAACTGACAAAACACGTAAAATGAGTTGAGTAGTAAACAGTTTTTCTTAGTTTTTTTCAGCTCTATCGTATGGTATTATCTGCTGTGTGTTTGGTACGTTTAACTAGCAGACCCCTTGCGGCGTAAGTATTTGTGACATTACGTTACGCGTCGTTGGGTTAGTCTGGATTACAAGAGTAACATAGGTTTAAAATATAAAAAATCCAGTATGGCATCATTAAAAAGCTAGTTTTAATTTAAGATTTAGACAAATTAAGTATTATTTGGTTCAATTGGTGTACTTTTACAAAGGATTTCAGTGTTATTTTTAATTTTTAATTTTAAAAATGTTATTTTTTATTTTAAAAAGTCATTATTTAAACCGGAAGCAATAAAATTACATGAGAAATTAGTAATTTATTACAAAACGTGGGAAGAACTTGAATCTACTAAACACAATGATTACCACAACTTTTACAACATCATTGCATAAAACATTCAGATCAATACCTACATGTATTATTCATGGCAAAATATGCGTGCACCATTGTATTCAAATGTAGCTAACTTTCGCCAATTACAGCAGTGCTTTCGCAGGCAAAACCTGGTGGCGTGGCTAGGCGCACCTTTGATTATGATGTAAGAAAGTTACTTCGAATTAGTCATGGAAATGTTGAAATCTTACGTCTAATCCAATAAATATATAATTGTAAATCTGAAAGTTTGTATGTTTGTTTGTTTGATCAGGCCTGAGACAATTTGAATAATCTTGTAGGTAAACGAAAGGAAAATAAAATGTTTATATACTTACCTATCTCAATTTTTTTTTAAATCTCAAAAAAATGCTATAAACCGCGTCCGGTTAGGTATAGATAGGAAAATTCGAAGTAACCCCATAAACACTAAATCAAAATTTTATCAAAATTGGTCATGGAAGAGTAGAAATACGAAGTCATTATTATAAGTAATGAAATTATAACTATTACTTGCACCTCCAACAAACACCATTCCAAAAACAAAGATACGAAATTACTTTTTAATTATCAATTTTGTGACAAAAAAGGGCCGTTCACTACGCCACTTAGGTCGCGTCAAGAATTCTTAAACGCTGTAACTGGCCATCATTATTAAAAAAGTCTTCAAAACCGGTTTTTAAAAGTCAAAACGCTGTCAATGAATCCCGCTGAGTCGGTTTTTACTGAATGCAATGCTGACAATTCCGACAGTGTGGAAAAACCTTTCGTTTTGGTGCAAGTGAAAAATTTTAAGCGTTTTAAACTTACTAAAGAATAGGCAAATTAACAACTGAGCGCTTTCGTGCTTCGGATGGTGCCTAAAATTGTCATGATCAACGAAAGAGGCCATGAGGCGGCCTAAAACTATGTTATCAGAGTTAGCCACTAGCTCATACGTACTAGTCGGGCCTTAATTTAATAAATCAACATTCATTTTGCAAAACAAAACCGTCAAGATCCTATAAGACCCTGTACTTGAAATCTCATGTGAAATAAAGTAAGAAAATGTCGCATTGTCTCTTTAAGTTTTAAATCACTGCGCATACGCAACCGATGTCAACAAAACTGGCATTTGGTACAGATAGCAGATAAACTTAAAAAAAAAAATTGTGTTAAAATACTATAGCATGTTGTGTTATTTCGACTAAATCTAGTTGTACTCGTAAATTCAAACAAAATTATATTATCGAGAGCACAAGCAGCTGCTATATTGTTGCCATCTATTTTCAATGGAACGTGAGTGACAAAAAGAAAAAGTCAACAAAGTCTTGGTAAAATGACAGCTTAATATGAATAATGAATAAATAAATAACGTTGTGCATTTCGCATGATAAGACTTTTCATTTTCAATGAAATAATACCTCAGTGTGGTTTAAAAAATAAAAAATAAAAAAATTATAGTCTTAAACCTATTCCAGTAATGTTAGTTACTGGGAACTGGCGCGGCGGCTCAATTACCTACAAGTTAACACATAATAAGACAAGTAAATTGTATCCAATTCTAACTGTACATGGATTACAAACATCCGTAAGTAATTGACGATCTGATTGATTTATTGATCCTTGTGTTTTCTTGAAAACGGTTTATTCACTCGTTTTTTATTTAAGCTTTCATCATCGTCAATTTAGTGGAGCGTGTAGAAATTCGTTGTATTTGTCATTGAATTAAATAATTTTATCTTTTTAGCTGAACGGATTTGAATGAAATTTGGAATGGACATACTTTATTTATATTATTAGTACTTACCTAGTTAGTGTAAGTATAATCCAAATGAACAAAAAAATGCCTTTATTAATTTGGATAAGACTTTATTACTTAGGTGAAGATTACCTATGTGTGGATTATCACTAAAAAATAATATAATATACTTTCTGTATTTTTATAATAATATAGGTACCTACTTCTAAAATTAGAAAAACACGCACGAAACGTTTAAATGAAAGTTTTATTAATAACCTGATGATATTTCGGCAACATAATAAATTTTTCTTCTGTCCGTACCGATATCCATGAATTGAAAACGGATGCTCCTTTATAAGGGTATCCACGATTTACAAAAAAATATGGATAAGTGGGAGTAATTTGTTCGTACGATGGGTTCGCTTTGATCACATAAAGAATTAGGTTTGAGTGTAGGTCGAGAAATGAAATCGTTTGCCGATTTGTAAGCAAACTTGTTCTAAATCACTATAATCAGTGTTGAGTTAGTGGTAAGTTGTTAAATCTCTTTTATAGATTTTTTCTAAAAGTATTGAGTAGATTTTCACAAGGAATTACAAAATTTAGTATTTTTTCATATTGTGTCTTTTTATTTTATACTTAGCCTAGAATTTATTGCCGTTTTGAATTTTTATTGTACAAAACAGTACCCTAAAAATCAAGTACTTACTTGAATGAACAAAACAAGTACGTTCTGAATGGATACCGAAAAACATTCGGATTTTCCCGTTAGCCGTTGAATGAAAATACATGAAACATTTTTATTCATGACTCAAAATATTGTCACAATCTTTTATCCATATTCGGAGTACCTACCGTACCTATACAATACGACTATTGGTTGTCACGTACCTAATAAGTAATATTAATAAATGAAGTTAAATAATAAAAAATGAATAATTATATTCTTATACATACAAAGTATGTGTAAGATGATCTTACATTTATTAAATAAACTAGGTTGTACGTACCTACACGGCATGCGTTGCAATGCCACGTAAAAATTAAAAACATTCAATATTTTTTTACAAAAAAGTCCGTACTTAATAGTTTATGTCTATCTCTTATGGATAACCCACAATAACCATTTTTTATCCTTTACTTTTTACATTGCACCCGTGCGAAGCCGGGGCAGGTCGCTAGTATAATATAAATAAGAAAACTTTCACTTTGATTAACTAAAGCATTATTTTGTTTACTAATTTATTTCATAAAATCTAATTGATCTAACATAATTTTCTCAAAACCCAAGTTTCAGAATTTTTGTCATTTTCCTTAAAAAAAGGTGACAACCTTCATCCAAACCCCTTTTACCCATATTTCCTCGAGCCCACAAAAACCTGGCAACATTTAAAACTCATTCATTGAATTTCCACTTCGATTCAAGCCACGTCCATTCGTGAATAATGCATTTAAGCACCCATTATACGTTACATTTTATTTTTAAATTCAATTGGCCTTTGTATGGCAACTCCAAATATTTTTTGCTGGCAACATCGAATTAATTGTTTTAACGTAATGGAATTTTGCATAAATTGCCTCTGTCTAGTGCTTAAGGGACCGAGAAAGTGCTTAAACAAGATTTACACGTCGATTTATTTAACAAACTCAACACTTATGATAAAATTAATGAACCTTATTTTTCATTGATATCTATTATGTCGCGCGTACTTTTTTATTACAGTTTTAATTGAAAAAAAAAAATAGCGAAAACTTTTCTGGATTTTGTTTAACTTTATTATTATTATTTAGAGCGCCACAATTTAACGAGTAGGTAAGTACCTATCTAAGCTCGCCTACATGCTTTACTTGTACATGCGTTAAATTAAGATGTTATGTCAAATAAATGATTTCTTTCTTTCTTTCTAAATAACTTTAGGAATTATGATGCAAGACGCTCTTAATGTTTCATTTTTCTGTTCGTTTCCCAAATAAATGTCGGTATCTAAATCGACGATAGAGTAATTCCCGTGTGCTAAAATAATGTCTAGTACAACTCACGAAAGTTTTGAAACTGATAAAATATTTATACTTCCAATACATATTACTTTTTATCCTACTATCCTATCCTACTAATATTATAAAGGCGAAAGTCCGTGTGTGTGAATGTTTGTTCCCACGTATCACAATAACCGATTTTGATGAAATTTGGAATGTAGGTAGATAGATAATGACCGGGAATAGGACATAGGCTACTTTTTATCCCGAAAAATGCACGGTTCCCGTTGGATAAAAAAATAGTAGGTAGTGCACGCGGGCGAAGCCGCGGGCGTCCGCTAGTAATCTAATAATACTTCCAGAGTATTTATCGTTATGTTATTTCGCTAGTAGTTTTTCAAATTCTTAACTGCCATTTAAATTTTCTGGTCTAGACTAGTAGGTACCTACTTTGAACGTCGGTATTTTCACAGGCACCAAAAAAGGACTCTACCTATTTTGAGCAGACAAAAGCAATTATAATAGTTGTTCAAAATAAATGTGCTATTTATATGCGTGGGAGTGACCAACGTTGTGCTTTGGCATTCTTTTTGAGATCCAAATAGGGGTTGAATAATTATTGCAAAATTCCAAGAGGTAATTAATTGTTTTCAATCATTTACATGTAGGTATTAATTATGTGTGTACCATGTTTGGTTTGTTTCTTTTTATTGAATAATTTATTTGATTGAAAAAAATTTTTTTTTTTTGCATGATGAATAGACCACTAGCACACAGCTAGGCCCCATACTGTGTTTGTTGCTTGATTCTTCATGGTGTTTGTTGGTCGCGAAAGAACAGGAATCACCTAGCTCTTAAGACTTTTCAAAGTGGTCATAGCGGTCCCACTGAATACCTAAATGATATATGAATTTTGAATTTTGACTGATGATAATGAATAGGCAGATACCACAAATTTCCACTTCCTGGCACACTACTTTCGCCTCATTCACTCTCTTTACATTCTTCATACAACACAGTTTCGGGGTACTTTTGACCTGTCCCTTCTTTATTTTTTTTTTTTTTTTCATTATCTTAATCATTCATCATCTCAGCTCGGTATCATCTAATGCTGGGTAAAGGACTGTTTAATATCTACAGACATACAAGTCACACCAAAGGAATCGAGGTCGTCCGAAAACACATTGGTTGGGTCGACGACATTAGTCAAAGTGCATAGGATTTCGTGTCCCTGTGGCTTTGCCTACTTATTTCGTCGACCCATTACGTTTTCGGACGACCTTTCCTTTGGTGCGACTTTGGCCACATTCTGTCTGCGTCATAGCATCTTGAAAAGTCCCAAGTCAAAGAGCCCAAGGATTTGAATATATTATCGTGTGACGGTAAGCGGCTTACTGAACGCCAGATCAGGACCAAGTTTATGGTAAGAAATATTAGTTTTACAGGGTGATACAGTTTTGGTGTTTTTTCGAGCTGGTTGTACCTCAATTTTTGATATAAAAGATTATATTTTTTATAATTTAGATAAGTAATGTCAATTTGAAACATATACTGTGAATCGAATGAAGTGATCGAATCAAAAATGAGCAGATTGATACGTAGAAGAACTTGGGTCACCGTCAAAGCCAAACGGATTAGCACATTGAAGTAGCAATGGGCAGGCCATATAGCACGCAGAACAGATGGCCGATGGGGCCGAAAAGTTCTCGAGTGGAGGCCACGGACCAGCAAACGCAGTGTTGGGCGTCTATCAACAAGATGGACAGACGACCTTGTAAAACTGCAGGCCGCTTCCAACCGCAACACATGGAAATTTTTGTGAGTTGCCTATATCCAACAGTGGACGTCCAACGGCTGGGATGATGTTGATAAATAAAAATAAATAAATATTGCTGGACATTTCACATAGCATCATGTAGCCCCAAGCTAAGCAGAGCTTGTGTTATGGCAACCACATGACTGATATACTACTTATATACATTTTTGTAAATACATACATAATATACATAGAAAACACCCAGACCCGAGACAAATATTTGCAGATCATACAAACATTTGTCCCGCGGCGGGGATCGAACCCGCAACCTCCTGCGTCACAGGCGGGCCTTCACCCACTGCGCCACAGAGGTCGTCAAGATGATGACGAAGTATTATTTAAGCCATGATGTATAGTCTTACACATAAACGTATCTAAACCAATTTTTATGGTACTTAAAAGGATTTTGATGAACCACTGGAGAAGTATCGGTCGCCAGTTTATGAAAGCTATTTGTCGGCAGGTAGCCTTCTATTGTGGGGAATAATCCCTTAAGCTCCGGTGAAATATTGCCGACAGGTCTCAGTTGGTGCTATGGCACAATATCTTTGATCATAGTCTCGATTGTGTTTTATAAAAAGTAAGTAAGGTCGTGGACGAAGGTATGCGGATCGCGAGACTAAAGTGGAGATGGGCGAGACACTTGGCCAGAAGAGACGACGGAAGATGAACAAATGCGGTAACAGGAAGGTTGGCCCCGGGATGCTCAACGGCCAAGATGCAGACCACCCGCCCGATGGTCCAATGACATTGTAAGCGGGGTCGGGAATCAGTGGATGAGACTCGCGAGGGATCGGAGAGAATGGCGTGATAAAGAGGAGGCCTGTACCCAACGGTGGGTGGAAATGGGCTGAGGTAATGATGATGATGAAGTAAGTTTGTATAAGCAAGTGGCCAAATCTTGTATAATGGAGTTTTTAGGACGCCTGAAGCCCTCCGTCACGACTCA
The DNA here is from genome assembly GCA_958496255.1 of Camptogramma bilineatum. Taxonomy (NCBI): domain Eukaryota; kingdom Metazoa; phylum Arthropoda; class Insecta; order Lepidoptera; family Geometridae; genus Camptogramma; species Camptogramma bilineatum. The sequence continues at coordinate 10,485,003 of OY292468.1, read as the reverse complement.
ACAACTTAAAAGCCAGGACCGACAATTTAACGTACCCTCTGAAGCACGGATGCGCTCAGATCGTAATGCCACTTACGATCACCCATCCGAAAGAACGTCTCAGCAAGCTACGCCACGAGCGCTTCTGTGTCTTGTGTTTTTTGATCACAATAGTGTCAATAGTTTATTCTATAGTAGTGTACACGTAAAAATCTGCAATTGTTTTTTTGAGTTTACATAAATTGTAATTTGTAATATTTTATCAAATGGAACAGCCACAAATACTAGGTATATTATAAAAAAACTGTAATGTTCTTATTTGAACTTTTCGAAGTTCCAGTGGGGTAGTCAAAGGTCCGGCCAGGACAGGGAATGGGTTAACAGAAGGTGCAGAACAAATCTGAATCAAATAGTGTTGAGCGGTTACAACGTGCCATATCAACAGACGGGAAGTAGCCAGTAGCTTTCTATAATCCAACAAGCGGATTTAAAATATTAATAAAGGTGGTAAAATATGGATGCCTTTACTCTGTTATTTATAATAAAAGAACTATCGTATTAAGCTTGCGCAAGGTAAAGGTAAAGATTATTAATAAGACAAGAGTTAAGTCTTTTTACCCGACTGCGCAAAGCAAAGGAAGGGTAATGTGTTTATCAGTCTATGTATGTTTGTTTGGATGTTTCTATGTGGCACTCTAGAGGCCAAACGCGTGGACCAATTTTGATAATTCTTACGTCAATCGATTCGTCTCAACCTTAGGAGTGCTACTAAAGACATGACAGTAAACAAAATTCACCAGTGCCACAACCAGACGCCATATTGTCAAAATTAAAAAAACCAAAATCGTCACACTATATCAAGTGGGGTATCGTTGAACAGGTATTTCAAAATCAATTTAGGTTTCTTTTACCATTTTTCATTTTAAGTAATAGTTTAGGAAAAATAACGGTTTAAAGTTGATTAATAATAATTCTCGCTATGGATGTTTCTATGTGGCACTCTAGAGGCCAAACGCGTGGACCGATTTTGATGATTCTTACGTCAATCGATTTGTCTCAACCTTGGGAGTGTCACTAAAGATATGACAGTAATCAAAATTCACCAGGGCTACAACCAGACGCCATATTGTCAAAATTAAAAGAATCAAAATCGTCACACTATATCAAGTGGGGTATCGTTGAATAGGTATTTTAAAATCAACTTTATCTATACTTATAATAAGAATGAAGTCTAAGCCCAAACTTATAAGTATTCAATTAAGTGAAGTCAGTTTTTGATCTATATAACCCTAGAGCCTCAAAACACTTCGTAAGCGCGTTTTAGAACGCAAAAAGTGCTGTAATCTGTGACTTTAGTTCTCTGTTCGCTGTTCGCGCTGATCTCAGAAATGGCTTAACCGAATTGGATGCAGTTTTCACTGATGTATTGTGGTAAGTCTGGACCTTTTATTAGTGTTAGTTTCATCAAAATCCGTTTACAAATAAAAAAGATATGTCCATTTAAAGAATGTACTGTGACTTTAGTAAAAAAATAATATAAAAAAGGATGTATCTTTTTTATTTGTGAACGGATTTTGATGAAACTAACACTAAAAAATGACCCAGGCTTACCACAATACAACAGTGAAAACTGCATAAAAATTGGTAAAGTCATTTCTGAGATGAGTCATAATTACCCAGCATAGTTCTGTTCTGAACTAAAGTCCCACAGTTACCCAGCATATCCAAGTTACAATGAACTTTTTGCATGAGTTTCAATATTATTAAAAAACTCTTATCACAAGTAAGTAATTAAATACGACAACTTCAATCATTAAATTTAAAGTTTTTTCGAGAACAAAGGACATAGAGACATCTATTGGAGCTAGCTGAAACCAGATTGTGATATCTGGTTCCCATAGTAGCTACAAGCTTTGCTTAGTTTAGGGCTAGATGGCGCTGTGTGTCTCCAAAAAAAATATTAATAAAAAATTAAAAAACCCGGTGATCTGAAAAGTTGGAAATAATCTATACTTATCTTTATCTTTAATCTATACTAATATAATAAAGCGGAAGAGTTTGTTTGATTGTTTGATCGCGCTAATCTCTGGACGTACCAGTTGGATTTGAAAAAAATCAAAACTAGATGGCGGGACTAAAAATGACCATTTTCTGAATCGCGCTGATGAAAACACGCGGCAGTCACTTATTAGTCTACGCGTGATCTAAAACATTTTTTCATTAAACCGACTTCAAAATAAAGGAGGTACTCGATTATTTATTACTCGAAGATGCCTGGACCGATTTGGAACATTATTTTTTTGATTGAAAGGTGGTGTCTTGGTCAGATCAGGTCAGGATCTGATAATGGAATCCTGGAGCTGTTCTACAGAACCCCTCAGTAAATAGGCCGATTGAGTTGAAACTCGGCAAACCTGTCAAGTTTCAACTAGGTACAATGTAATAATATGGTGACAGTGAGCTGATCTGAGGATGGAGTCAGGAGCTGTTCAACATAACTCCTCAGTAAATATGCCGATTGATTTGAAACTCGGAACTCAGCATATCTGTCAAGTTTCCAATATAATGTAATGATATGGTGACATCGAGCTGAAGGGGAAGGGGGAGAGGGGGAGGAGGAGATGGGGACGGGGACGGGGACGGGACGGGACGGGACGGGACGGGACGGGACGGGACGGGACGGGGATACATGACACAAACTTATTTAATTTAAAATCCAAAAAAATCTGTTTATGTACAGAATATAAAACCAAACACTTTTTTACTTCACTTCACGTGGCATTGCAACGCATGCCGGGTACAGCTAGTCATAACTAAAAAGTGTTAAATAAAAAAATATTTTAAAAAACAAAAACCCGACTGCGTCAAAACTAAAAAGAAAAAAACAAGCCTGCAAAGAATTACTCACAGTCGGGACCCATAACATTGGGAAGATTTTATTGGTAATAAAATGAATGGGTACCGACTGTAAGTAATTCTTTGCAGGCTTGTTTTTTTCTTTTTAGTTTTGACGCAGTCGGGTTTTTGTTTTTTAAAATATTTTTTTTGTATTGAACTAACTATTTTTTTATGAACTAACCATTTGCATCAATTTGTATCTCAACAACTCAAGAAAAACTTTTTTACTCTTCTTTTTTATGATTTCTAGTTTCCTTACGATGTTTTCATTCACCGTTTAGAGCTCGTGTAACTCATACAAATTTTTCGAAACGAAAAATTCATTTAATCACGGCCAGGCTCGAACCCACGGCCGTCGAATCGAAAGTCGAGGCACTAACCCATTCAGCCAACACAGCTAGTATATAACTTATGATAGTTATTAGACGAGCTGAGCGCTTCCCTGCTTCGGAGGGCACGTTAAATGATCGGTCCCGGCTTTTAAGTCGTTAAGCCATGACAAAGGCCTTTTAGGCGTCCTAAAAACTCCGACACCAGAGTTGACCACTTGCTCATACGAACTTACTTAGTCATTTAAGAAAAATAAGTAGTGTTATATCAGTTATGTGGTTCCCATAACACATACTCTGCTTAGCTTGGGGTTACATGATGCTGTGTGAAATGTCCAGCATTATTTTTATTTAAGTATTTAAATGTCCACCTCGCTTTCAGATGATAGTCTTGTTATGCTATAGTGTGGTTTAGCTTGTACAGATAACATAAGAGAGTATCTAATTAGCGTAGGAGTAAATTGGTTTGATCTCAATGTTTAATAGAGTAGACTGAAGAATCAGACAGCATTAAAACTACCTTAAAAGGTCAACTTTTACCTCATCTGTTACCAAATCGAGCTTTTAAGAGGCGTTAAGACAGTTAAGGCCTTTTAAACTTGAACACTGGTTAAATAATACTCAAGATTTGCCCTGTCACTATTTGACAGTATCTAACAACAAGTGACCAAATCAAAAGTTTAAAAAAACCGACTTCAAAGTTCAAGCTGAGCAATTTTCTGCACTCTCGAGGTGCATTTTTGTTCATAACTCCGAAGATCCTCGACAGGTCCTCACCAAATTTTCGTGACACCAATCGGAAAGTATATGTCGGCGACATGTCGCCAGGCTGCTCGTCATCCGCCATGACGCAACAATAAAACGTGATTTTTAATAAAATCAGTACAACGGTCGAATGATAACTGACTCTATGCAGAAAAGCACTGCCTTTTATACCCGGCTTATCGGAAATACAACAAAGCAACTTACTAAATAAATATCTAATAAAGCTATCTTAAATTACTAAAATCTATTCAAAAATCATTATTAATATTACATTAATTTTTAAACATATTTGCATAATTTATATAAATATTTTAAAATAAATTAAATGGACCGATTGTAAAGAAGACCGGATATAGGTTTCAAATAATTACGAATTATTTCTAAATGGTAAAAAATATGTCTTAATTAGTTAAAAAATTGGAAATGAATTAAAATGAATTTAAAATAATTTCATGGTTAATTTTTAGATATCGGATGTGACCAGCAAACGTCACATCCGCTATCTAACAAACACAATCAATTAAAAATCATAATCCAATCAATACAATCATCTTAAATCAATTCACAATTTGTCTAATATTAATTACAAACCCATTTCTAATCTTAACCAAAAACACGGGTTGGATGTGACGTCACATCCCCAATGCAAAACCAAATCATGCCTTAAAGTGAATTGACGCCCATATATACTTACCATTTTAAAAAAAAAAAACCAAAATCCAAATCGGTCTAGGCGTCTTCGAGTAATCGGTGAACTGAACATACAAAAAAGAAAAGATTCCGGCGAACCTCCTCTTTTTTTTGAAGTCGGTTAAATAGGAAGGCAATGGTTTAAACAGTGTTCCAATTTTAACAAAATTTAATAAGTAGAGCGGTTAACGTATTAGGGATAGCTGAATCTTCAGGAGTAGAATCACCTAGCTCTTAAGACGTTTCAAAGTGGTACACTTGTGATCTTATTGAATAAACGAATTTGACTTTTGACTTTTGACTTTTGACTTCATTGTCATCATCATCATCAACTGGATCCACAGTAACTCTCCTTACCTGAAACAAAAAAGGGTAAATATTAGTCTAAGCTGCCATGGGGCCAAATATACAGAGCTTACATCAGAATACTGAAACGCTACTTAGTTTAAGTTTTTTTAACATAACATTTTTTAATTTTTAACATAATTTTTTTTTTTTTTTTATTATGGTTCTGAAGAGTAAGCACGTCTCTAATAGATAAGTACGTTTCAAATATAATTTAAGTAGCGTTTTAGTAATCGGGCAGTAGCGACATAAAAGCCAGGATAATTAACAAAAAGAAACAACAGAACAGATAAAAGATCTAAGCAAGTTACACTAGGTACAAGCGCTTCAAATATCGCTTTTACTTCACCAAGCTTAAGTCAGAGAGAAATAACACCCGACTATAGCCCAGAAACGATATCATAAATCAACAGATACACCGTAAATCCATCACAGAGAAGCATCTATAAAAACTCTACCATATTTTAACTTAAGGACGAGTCTGACTGAAAGCGAGCGTACACATTTTTGTTAGGTACGTTAAATAGCTTGCGCAAAAAAACGTCTTCTCAGCTTGCTTTCGAAATATAACGTTTTCATCAAAAAACGTTTGCAATGCAATAAATGAAAATGGCTTAACCAAGATATTATACTCGCTAAACAGCTATCTCTACTAGACAACCTTTGAATGGACATCAGTAGTATGACATTGATTTGGGTTAGTGGTTTATATGTAAAAAGTCCTTTAGGTGTGATTGGAAGACAATGCTTTAGACTAGTGCAAGAAAAGAGAGACTAAGGCACAGACATTAAGACACAGAGAGGTATTTGCCCAACCATTGCTGGGCAAAGACTTCTCTCTCTCTCATCATAAATCATTATGATGATCAGATACAGATTAAGCATTATGATGATGAAGATTTCATTAACTTTTGTCTCATTTATGTACAGCAGTTTCAAAACAAAATATACATTTGATGTTGATTCAGTGTGTTTATCCGCACCTTAAAAGTTAAACCAACAAAGATACATTTAATCAGCTTCACAATTACGTAGCTATCCCATTACAACGATATACTAAATAAACTAGTAGTTCGCCCCGAACTGAGATCTCGCGCACCGTAGATGGCCAACATTTGGACTTTCTTCTGACTACCCCTATAATTTCAAGTGCTACTACTGCCGGGTATGCCTATTGCGCTAGCTCTTCATGGTAAAAAATACTAACATGCATGCAATACATAATGTCGTGTCTAATTTTTCATTTATTTCATATTTATGAATTCTCGTCGTATTTTTAAAAGTATACGTCCTAGAATAAAAATAATAACTATTTTAGAATGTACAAATAAAGACCTTTCATTTGACACCGCACTCAATATATTTGTTTACTTAACTTTTTTTACCCCAATTATTTTAATTTTTTATCAAAATTTTTTTATCATGAAAATAAATCAAGTAGCATCTAAAATCATTGCAAACCAAACCGCAACGATGCCACTCTCTTTTTAAGACCGACCAGTCAATGAGCTACGAAGACATCGAAACTCTATGAAACGGGAGCTCTTGCAGCTCTGGTTTCGTAGTTTTTGGTCTTTGGTCGTATTTCAAAAACTATACATCCTAGATTAAAAATAAAAACCATTTTGGAATGTACAAAATAAGCCCTTTCGTATGACACCCCACTCAATATATTTGTGTAACTTTCATAATTTTTTACCCCCTTGGGAACCCAATATCTTCACAACCCCTTCATCGATTAAGCTCATATGCTCCGCCGTAAATTTCCTTACCACAACCTATTGACCTACCAAGTTTCATGCAGATTGGATGAACGGTTCGACAGTTATGCTCGAACAACAATTCGTGAAACATACAAACATACAAACATACAAAGCAAAATCGCCCAACTTACCACTAAGATCTTCGCTCGCTTCGCTCGCTCGATCGATAAAGCGGAAGAGTTTGTTTGTTTGTTTGTTTGTTTGAACGCGCTAATCTCTGAAAGTACCAGTCGGATTTGAAAAATTCTTTCTGTATTGGATAGCTAATTTATTGAGGAAGGCTATAGGCTATTCAACATCACGAAAAGACCCTCAGAAGCCATACAAAATGAAAGAAAGCCTGAATCGTGCTGACAAAAACATGCGGTTAAGAGGGCAGCGACGAACGAATTCTCCATACAAACGTACTACCGAAATCATTTAAAATTTGAGCGTATTTTCACCACTTTATGCACTTATTTAGACTAGTAGTTCGCCCCGAACTGAGATCTCGCGCACCGTAGATGGCTTACATTTGGACTTTCTTCTGACTACCCCTATAATTTCAAGTGCTACTACTGATACTGCCGAGTATGCCTATTGCGCTAGCTCTTCATGGTAAAAAATACTGGCATGCATGCAATACATAATGTCGTGTCTAATTTTTCATTTAGGTATTTCATATTTATGAATTCTCGTCGTATTTCTAAAAGTATACGTCCTAGAATAAAAATAATAACTATTTTGGAATGTACAAATAAAGACCTTTCATTTGACAGCCCACTCAATATATTTGTTTACTTAACTTTTTTTACCCCAATTATTTTCATTCTTTATCAAAAATTTTTTTATCATGAAAATAAATCAAGTAGCATCTAAAATCATTGCAAACCAAACCGCAACGATGCCACTCTCTTTTTAAGACCGACCAGTCAATGAGCTACGAAGTCATCGAAACTCTATGCAACGGGAGCTCTTGCAGCTCTGGTTTCGTAGTTTTTGGTCTTTGGTCGTATTTCAAAAACTATACATCCTAGATTAAAAATAAAAACCATTTTGGAATGTACAAAATAAGCCCTTTCGTATGACACCCCACTCAATTTATTTGTGTAACTTTCATAATTTTTTACCCCCTTGGGAACCCAATATCTTCACAACCCCTTCATCGATTAAGCTCATATGCTCCCCCGTAAATTTCCTTACCACAACCTATTGACCTACCAAGTTTCATGCAGATTGGATGAATGGTTCGACAGTTATGCGCGAACAACAATTCGTGAAACATACAAACATACAAACATACAAACATACAAACATACAAACATACAAACATACAAACATACAAAGCAAAATCGCCCAACTTACCACTAAGATCTTCGCTCGCTTCGCTCGCTCGATCGATAAAAATTGTGGCTGACTGACAAGAAACATTCCAAAAATGAAAAGATTTCATTTTTTAAGGGACCATACAGTAAAGAGTGAAATTGATAAGAATTTTCAATTTGATTAAATTCCATTATTGATATCGAAACATACATTTTTGGAAGTACATTTTGTGGTAAAAGGGCATAGCAAAAAAAACCTTGATTTTCGTATCCTGGGCTCAAATACAGAGGATTTTTCAAAGAAATTACGTGCGCAATAACACATGCTCAAGCGAGGGCAAAATAAAAAAAGGTAATCCAAGGCATAGGTGTGAAGATTTTGCTGGATTTATTCTATTTACAAATTATTATATTTGATATAAAGTATTATAAGTATGTATTAAAGTTTATAAGTATTCTATTAGTTATCTGGTTCCCATATTACATGCTTTGCTTAGTTTGGGGCTAGATGGCGCTGTGTGAAATGTCCAGCAATATTTATTTATTTAAACAGTGCTAGATGTATCTTACCTAATTAGCTAACAACCCATTTATTTCTGAGTCAACTTTGTTACTCCTAAAGTTTTAGAGAAGAGCAATTACTTTCCGACATTGAAAAAAATAGGACCTATAATGAATTTACGAGTAGTCGATGTATGTAAAGAATAAACTTTTCAACTTTACTAATCCAGAATTCGAGACGGATTTTTCACACTACATTTTTTATTAGTTAGTTTGTTATTATAGTTTTTTTATATCGTGAAAACCTGTAATTTTTGTTTTATTCAATCATCATCGCGAGAGAAGTCACGGGTGATAGTGATACGGTTATTATATAAAAATCATTGAATTAACGAATGTTTGTTTAGGACACACGTTCCGGATTTCTTCCTGACACGTCCGGCCCATTTCAAATCTCTGTTTACGATTTTTTAGAAAGATGTTGAAAGGTCATTCGTGACTCACCCTTTTTAACCCTCAAAGTGGGGTGTTAAAAGTTTGTAGTGTGTGTTTGTGTATCTGTGTGTCTGTCTGTGGCATTAAAAGTTAGTAAGTTCGTATGAGGAAGTGGCCAACTTTGGTGACGGGGTTCACATGTTTTGTTTGTACCTAATTGTTGCTTTTAAATCGTTACCTATTAAAAAACACATTCCTATTACATCTTCTTCATAACTTTTTGTAAATATCAAATTATCTTTTAAATTATTTGTCTTTTATTTATAAGTTATACAAAAATAATCTACATTCTCTATCTTACCCTACCTTAAGTTTCACAATACAAAATGCTGTTAAAACCGAGTTAAATCCCAGATTATTTTTAAAAAACACTAATAGCCTCATTGTTATGACTGATTGTATTACAGACAGACAGATGTATCCATTGTCTGTTTGTCTATTCATCTTGAATCCTGCCCTGTTTAATTTTTAACCCGTTCAATTTATTTTTTTAGTGGTAAAGCTGGTATTTGTTTGGAATAGCTTGTTTTTTAAAGTCAAATCTTTTTGTAGGAGTAATTTATAGGCGTTTTGACATTTACAAAATGAAAGTAGAAGTCAGACGGACGGAAGTCAGCGGTTGAAGTTATTATAAATCTGTTTAGTGGTGACTCACCACTGTTGAGTTATGACTATAATGGTGGACATATATACGCTACGAGAAATCGTTACGATCAGACTGTACAGTTCGAACGGTACAGTTTCTGTTTCTGAAAATTGTACTGAAAACTGTACAGTTTTATAACATACATGTAGCGATTCATCGGTACCGTTCGGGATGATTTAGATTAGACAGGGCCATATCCGGGCCGGGCCGTGTCCGGGCCAACCGTGGTGTAGACGTTAGTAGACGAGCCCGGACGCGACCGGATCAGGCACTGTAGGAATGATCTAGATTAGACCGGGCCGTGTCCGGGCCAGCCGTGGTGTAGGCGAGCGTCGTACGTTAGACACGGGCCTGGACCTTTGTTCCGCGCTCTCGCTTGCACACTCAGCTCAGGCGGCTTGTGACCATGAGTCATGCTTTTTCGTGCGTGCAGCCGGCGTTCATCGATTTATGAGACGTTATCACGTCAAAATAATATCTCGTCAAAGCACTGAAACTCATCAATGTGGCTATTTTAAAATCGTCAAAACGTCGGTGGGCTTTTTAAAACACATCAAACTTAAACTTATCAAACTTTATCAAACTGTAAGGTTAATTCATTTCTGTAATCAATAATCGGCATCGTATTATCAGTAATAAGCGTTATTTAAGATCTCATTTAGATTTTCTCTAATTTATTGTAATGCGTGACCCCACTTGTGTCAATGGTAATGATCATTTCTCAGTAATTTATTTTACGCACGATTTGAAAGATTACAAAATTGGGTTCATAGATAGATTATTAAAATGGCTTATCAAAGACTTAAAATTAATGTAATTTTTTTTTACTTCAAAGATTTTTTCCTCTGATTAGATATATTTTATATTTCTAACCTACCTACTTACACGTTTTTTTAATGCTATGGAAAAATCGAATAAATGTGTAGGAGGTGGAGCCTATCTTATGAGTAGGTGTGAATCATACGAAGGTTGCAAGTGTACTGTTTTTATTTATGAACTTAGGTCTATATTTATAGTAAATCTTAAAATCTAACTTTACAGACCTCCGTTGCTTGAGGCGTGACCGCAACGAGAGCAGTTTACAATATTTGCCTCTAGTTCCTATTTTGCCCACCAGGAGGCGGTGCTTAGGCCCCTGTGTGGGGCAAGACCTAACAGAGAGCATCGCTATTTCTTATTTCCTAACTATCTCTATTTCTTATTCTAAATCAAACAACGAAATAAGCAATCTTTATTCTTAGACTATTTGCTATAGCTACTTATATCTACTTATGACTATCTTAGAACTAACCTACACTACACTATCCCCCCCTAAGTGAAATCGCACGGAGCGATGAACGACTTCTCGGTGCGCGTTGCTCGGCCGGCGCTGTTGGAGTGTTGGTGCAGTGATGACGTCAGCGAGTGCAGGTTCCGCGTCGCTCGCGTTGTCATCTGCTGCGTCCTCGTAGATGTACGCCGGTTTCAGCCGATCCAGGGATACCAGTGTGGTGTGCGTAGGTAGTTGTATCTTGAAACATTTTTCTTGCCTTTCCAAGACTTTGTATGGTCCTTGGTAAGGCGGTGTGAGAGGTTTTCTCACCGCGTCGACTCGCAGGAAAACATGTGTGCACGTACTCAGCTCCTTGTGAATGAATGGAGTGCGGTGCTGCCGGTGAGTTTGTTCATTTGGTGCTAGTGATGCCATCGTCTCTGTCAGTTTTTTTACGAATTCTTGCTCGTTTTCGTTCGTTGGAGTTTTCTTGAAGAAATCCGCTGGTAATCTCAATGTCGCTCCGTATGTTAGAAGCGACGGACTGAGATCGGTGTTTTTGTGTAACGCCGATCGTAGTCCGAACAGTACGGTGTGGATTTCTCTCGTCCAATTGTAGTTAGCTCCTCGTGCCATCAGTGCCGCCTTTAGTGTCCGGTGTAATCGCTCGACTTGTCCGTTGGATTGGGGGTGGTAGCTTGAAGTACGTAGGCGATCCACTCCCAATTTCTTCATCAGCGCTTTGAATAGCGCAGACTCGAACTGTCGTCCTTGGTCCGTCGTGATGCGTAACGGACAACCGAATCGACATATCCAGTGTTCGTAGACTGCTCTTGCGATTGTCTCCGCCGTGATGTTTCGCACTGGAACTGCCTCTGGCCACTTCGTGTAACGGTCGATCATGGTGAGTACATACTGTTTGTCTTCTGATGGTAGCAGTGGTCCGACGATATCGATGTGGATGTGTTCGAATCTTCCTGAGTCTTGGAACTGTCCGAGAGGAGTGACAGTGTGACGTAAGACTTTGCTTCGTTGACATCCGATGCATGCTCTTGTCCATTGCGCGATGTCTGCGTTCATACTGGGCCAGAAGTATTGAGCTGCGAGCTGTTTTCTTGTGCTTCGTATCCCAGGGTGACTTAACTCATGAAGCGCCTTGAATGCGACTTCCCGAGTTGAAGTAGGTAGGTACGGTCTCGGTCTTCCTGTTGTCATCTCGCACGTGATAGGTAGTGCGGCGCCTGGTAAATTCATCTGAGCGAATTTCAAAGTGTTTCTTGTCTTCAATTCGGCGAGTTCTTCATCTTGAGACTGTTCTTGCGCGAGTTGATCGTAGTCGATGACTGAAGTGCACGTGATTTCTTCGAGTCGCGATAGAGTGTCTGCGACTGTGTTGTCTTCGCCCTTGATGTACTTGATTTCTGTGCAGAATTGACTGATGAATTGGAGTTGGCGTTCTCTTCTAGGTGTGTCGCTGTTGCTCGGAGGTTTCTTCAAGGCGTAAGTGAGTGGCCTGTGATCGGTGTAGACTGTGACTTCGAGCCCTTCGATGTAGCGACGAAAATGTTTTACAGCCGTGTAGATCGCTAGGAGTTCGCGATCGTACACGCTGTATTTTTGTTGCGTCTCGCTGAGTGATTTCGAGTAGAAGGCGATTGGCTTGAATGAATTTTCTTGCTTCTGTTGTAGCACGGCTCCCATGCATTTGTCTGAGGCGTCAGACATGATTTGGAGAGGTGCCCCAGGGATTGGATGAGACAATGTGGCCGCTTCTTTGATGCTGTCGCGACATTGTCTGAATGCTTCCTCCGCTTCCGGCGTCCAAATGATCGGTGTCTTGTCCTTCTTCTTTGTGTTATGTAGATATTTGTTGAGTTCCTGTTGCTTGTCTGCTTGTTTGGATAGTGTGTCTCGGTAGAAATTCAGCATTCCCAGGAATCTTCTCAGCTCTTCGACAGTCTTGGGTTTAGGAAATGATGAGATGGCTTCTGTTTTCTCTTCTGTGGGATGTATGCCGTCTGATGATACGACATAGCCAAGGAAAGTGAGGCTCTTCTTCCCGAACTCGCATTTTTCAGTGTTGATGCTCAGGCCATGCTCTTCGATTCTCTCGAAAACTTGATGTAGGTGATGCTTGTGATCTTCCTCGTTATTGGAGAAAACGAGTAGATCATCGATGTACTGGAAGGTGAGCTCGTCCAGGCCTCGGAATACTTGGTGCATGAACCGCTGGAACGTCTGGGCAGCGTTGCGGAGTCCGAATGTCATGGAACTGAACTCCCAGAGTCCAAATGGTGTTGTTATCGCTGTCTTCTGCATATCTTCTTTACTGGCCATAGGTATCCAGTAGTAAGCTTTCTTGATGTCGATCTTCGAGAATATTTTCTTTCCATGGAGTCGAAACGTGAAGTCTTGGATGCGTGGTATTGGGTAGCGATCGGGGATTGTCATTGCGTTTAGGCGTCGATAATCTCCGCAGACTCGTAGTTGGCCGTTCTTCTTCTTCACAATGTGCATAGGATTTGCCCAGGGACTGTTTGATGGGTGACAGATGCCCATCTCTGCCAGCCGTTCGAATTCTTTCTTCGCTTCTATGTATTTGTCTGGAGGTAGTGGTCGTGGCTTGACATGTATCGGTGGTCCAGTGGTCTCGAGCTGATGCGTGACGTTGTGAGGTGGTGGCTTCTTCATAGACATTGGCTTCTGAATGTTCGGAAATTTCTTCAAAATTTCAGCGTAAGGATGGTTCTCGTTGATGACGTGGATTGATGTTTCTTCGGCGTAGGTAGAGAGTGTTTTGATGGATAGCTTGGTCAGCCCGTCGATCAGTCTTCCTCCTTTCAGGTCCACTAGGATGTTGTGATGTTTCAGGAAATCAGCTCCGATGATTGATCTTTTCACGTCCGCGATGGTGAAAGTCCAAGAGTAGTTGCGTCGAAGCCCCAGATTGAGTTGAAGAGTTTTTTCTCCATATGTATGTATGCAGCTTCCGTTCGCGGCGTAGAGTTTGAGTTCAGCCGGCGTCGATTTTTTCTTTGCAGCGATGACTGAGATTTCAGCGCCCGTGTCGATGAGAAAACGTTCACCACTTTGTCGGTCGGTGACGCTTAGGCGGTTGAATTTGATTGAGTCGACACCGTAGCCCGCCGTCTTCGATGTCTCTTCTAGTTTTCCGACGACTGAGGTTTCTTCCATGCGCACGGTGATTCGCATCTTCTTGCATGTTGCTTGAAACGGTAGTGGTATCGGCATAACCACTCAGGATCTGTTGGTTTTCGCTCGCTCCGCCCGTGAGATTTCGAACGGGAGCGACCTCGCCAGTGAGAGTGAGAGGGACGGCGATAGTGTTGTCTCCCTCGTAACTCGGCAACTTCGAGCGTGAGTTTCTCGATTTGTTTTGATAGCAGGTCGGTTTGAGAGTCCGTGGTGGTCTTCTGGGTTGAAATCGCAGCTACTTGTGGTTCCATATGCTCCGTCATCTTGTCCGCCATGGTTGCCAGTGTGTTCAGTGATGATTCCTCGTTGACTGATAAAACCGCGCGGACCGCCGTTGGTAGTTGGTTGAGCCATAGCACCCGGAGCGCGTCGTCTTGAACCATGCTGCCGCCGAGATCCCTCATCTTGCGTAGTAGTTGACTAGGTTTCTGATCTCCCAATTCTTGACCGCTGAGTAGCTTCTGAAGTTGCTTGGATTCGGATTCTTGATACACGGAGAGTAGTCGAGTTTTCAACGCAGCGTATTTTTCTGACGGTGGAGGATTGAGTAGAATGTCCCCAACTTGTTGCACGTCGGTCTGTTGCAGCACGCTTAACACGTAGCGAAATTTTTGTTCGTCGCCGATCTTCGATGTGGAGATGAGTGCCTCGAACTGCGCGAACCATAATCTTGGATGTTCCCGCCAAAATGGTAATATTCTTGACTGGATGGATACTGGGAATATATCCGCTCCGATTCCTAACGTAGTCTGTTCTTCTTGAGACTTCTCTTGAGGGGTCACCATTGTAGGAGGTGGAGCCTATCTTATGAGTAGGTGTGAATCATACGAAGGTTGCAAGTGTACTGTTTTTATTTATGAACTTAGGTCTATATTTATAGTAAATCTTAAAATCTAACTTTACAGACCTCCGTTGCTTGAGGCGTGACCGCAACGAGAGCAGTTTACAATATTTGCCTCTAGTTCCTATTTTGCCCACCAGGAGGCGGTGCTTAGGCCCCTGTGTGGGGCAAGACCTAACAGAGAGCATCGCTATTTCTTATTTCCTAACTATCTCTATTTCTTATTCTAAATCAAACAACGAAATAAGCAATCTTTATTCTTAGACTATTTGCTATAGCTACTTATATCTACTTATGACTATCTTAGAACTAACCTACACTACAAATGTATTATTGCAATGTCGCAGATTTTTGGTGTTTTTTTGTTTTTTGGTAAAGTATGTGACACTCTCTAAAATATTAAGATTTTGTTATGACCATATTTCTTGCAATAAATGAATGATTGATTGATTGATTGATTCGTCTCAACGTTATTAATGGCAAAATTAATAAGTACTTAAAAGGCGTAGTCCTTTTAAATAGCTAGTTTATTATTTCTATACAAAGATAATACAAAAAAATATTTTGCCAACCAGAATACCAGTTCGTGACCATTTAAGCCTTTTTATTTAGGCCAATCGAGATACAAAGTTTTCAGAACTACACCGACAAATTAACAAGTGATATGGGAACCCCCAGAAATCTCATAAACCTTAACAAGGCTAAAATAAGGACCATTTTTGAGCAAAAAAAAGAAGGGTACTGAGAAGACACCATAAATAACCTTATCTCGAATTGAAGTACTTTCGTTTAAGATTAATAAATGGTTTATTGTAAGCTTTCTTTGGGAAGATCGGGAGTTAACCTAAATTCCTTGAGAATTGATTCGTTAAGAAAAAATACAATTCATTTTGATTACTGGGCATGGCTTCCCCAGCCTAATTCAAATGCAGCTCGCGATTTGGTAGTCCAAATGAATTAGGTAAAACATTTTATTTTTGACAAATTTAGAACTGCCGGATGGTATTCCAAAGTAACTACTACCAGTTAAAAAACGATGAATATTATTAACAATTCATTTTCCAAAATGTCTACTTTGGGTTGAATCGGTTTAGTCGTAGGAGCAATTTACAGTAATTTTCCGTAACATACTGTTAAGGTCCTTCCAAAAATAATAAAAGATTAATAATAATTCATTGAAAAAACCTTTCTCATAAAATTGACACATTATTGTTTTAAGAGCAGTACCTAGGTAGGTACTGTTATTAACTGTGATATCATCATCATCGTCTTTTAAAAAAAAAAATGATTCAATGATTTGCGGCGTAATTCAAAATATCGCTCATAAAATAAAATGTGCCCATAAAGGAACCAAGTAAAAACTAGTCAGTTGAGATTTCATAAAAGCAAAATAAAAACTCAGGTGTCAATTACAGCACCGCATTTCTCTTGTCTTGACAATTTATAATTATTGTCCGACGTGAGATCAACGACACAGCTTAGAAAACAACAAGCTTATCCTCTTCGCGTTTCAATTACAAATATCTGGGCGACTGAGCTCTGCTCGGGTGAAAAAAATAAAATACAAAAAACCTGACAATGGCTGGGATTCGATCTCGCAGCCTTCGGCGTCGCAGGCCGATACTATGACCGCTTAGCCATTGAAGCTGCGATTCTTGCAGCGAAATTACGAACTACATTGCACTGGAAACCTTTTTGCGTGAAAATGCCGAGAAAACGAATTTTCCCACTTATTGAGACCTAGCTAGATCGATATTTCGCCCCCGTAAACCGCCGTACCGCAAATTTCATCGAAATTGCTAGAGCCTTGTTCGAGAAAGTGAGTAGGTACAAACAAATAAACAAATATTGCTCGTTTATTAGTAAGGATAACTTTACGATAGACTAGCGATCTTGCCTACACACGTGTTGGCCGAGTGGGATTGTTAGTACCTCGACTATTGATCCGAAGGTCGTGGGTTCGAATCCAGGTCGTGCATCAATGCATTTTTCGTTTCGAAAAAAATTATGTGCGCATCACGTGCTCTAAACGGCAAAGGAAAACATCGTGGGGAAACCCGCGGCTTAGTCAGCCCTAAACGTTTTGACCATGTATTTCCCAAAATATGGTTGGTTAAGCTAAGAGGAAGGTTTAGATGCTGGGCAAACATCAAAAAAACATCAATGTGGTGTAAAGTGTTAAACCACACTTAGGTATTATTTCATTTCAGCTTATCAAGATTTTCGACCCGACGCATTATGGATTCCGTGGCTGAGTTGGTTATGGCACTCCAGGAGAACCGCTTCTATCAATGGGTTCAAAAACCGTCGGAATCGAAAATTTTGATTAAACTTTTCATTTTCAACCGTATCAATCGTCTAGTAAAAGATGTAAAGGTATGATTGATCTAGCTGTCTTACAATCACTATGCCAATAGGATCGAATGGCCGATATCTCATTCCCACGGCATCGTAATAATCTTTTATTTGTAATATTTTTAATTAGAGATTGGTAAACCTACTTACGAAGTGTAATAGTAAATGTAATGCGTGGGCAGGTGTTTACGGCGCACAGTTTACTCAGTAATTATAATTTATTTTCATGAATAAACGATTGGGTTTTCTTTAAATATTTTAATTTAAGTACCGTAAAATACGCCAACATTGCCACCAAGGGTAATTTTGCCCGAAGATCAATTTTTAAGCAAATCTTTAAATTGCAAAAATATTTGAATAATATGTTAACATTTTTTGACTTTGATAGAAAATAGTTTATGTGTCTAGCAACACTGTCTATCTGGTGTGTCGCTAGCTTCACTCAGTAACTTGTTGGAACTCTTCGAGTACGGTGCGTGTTTTCGCGGGCAAATTTTGGTACAAATTCATAAGTGAATTGTGAGTGATGGCGAAAACACAGGTTAGTTTTATTAATATTATGATATGTAAGAACATTTTAGGAGTATTAATATGTTATTATCGTTGCTGAATGTCTTTTCAAACAAGAGTTATAGCGGTGGGCAAAGTTATCCAGCAATGTAGCGATCTACTATTGACAACATTGCCCGCCATCAAAATAAGCTTAGGGTTGGCACTTCAGAAACTTGTTTTTTTTTACCCGACTACGGCGAAGCAAAAAGGAGGGTTATGATTTTGACCGGTATGTATATATGTATGAATTCATCTGTTCCCTCGTAATTTAAGCTTTTAATTAACTTGCAATGTTTGTATGTTTGTAAGTTCCTATGTTTGTAAGTGTGTTTGTCCGAGTCAATTCTTGCAAGCTTAATTTGACCTACTTCCCGGTGTCAAATTGAGCTGAATTTAGGTAAAATTATGAGTCTTCGGTGACAATGCAATAATAATAGTGACAGTTAGCTGAAAATGTCTAATAGTTTAGTAATTATTTTAATTTAGCTCCTAACATCATTTGATCTCAATTAGTATTTCATTTTCATTTGGGTACCTATATAAATATGTTGATTAAAGTTTATTAAATAAATATCTGAATGAAAAATAACCAGTTTTTTTATACCTACAACAACTGCGATCACAAGATCAGTTAACTAAGAAGTGCCAACCCTAGCACTTTTAATTTGTGAAATGCGGTTTGTATGAAAAAGACAAAAAATGTCAGGGTAACTTTGCCCAGCCACTTTGCTAGGAAACCTTCTATAGTATCGTTTTAAAACCTAAAGTAAACGCCATTATTGCCTAAATTCTTGTATTGGCTTTTTATTTCATCTCTCTAGAGGCTATATTTGCGTCAAAAATCAACGTGGGCAATGTTGGATAAAAGTCCAGATAACTTTGCCCGCCATCAAAATGTATAAAATACTTAATTAAATATTGACGCATCATAAAATCTGATAAAGTAATACATGCACATAATCTTATAATAGCAGATGATAAAAGAAAATACTTACGTTCCCATAGAAAATTTTTACAAAAATTGAAATTATTCGAAAAAAGCGGGCAATGTTGGCGTATTTTACGGTATATAATAATTATTTATAATATAATAATTTTAATTTAGAAAGTAGGAATTTTAAATTTTAACATAAAAATTTCTGCAAGTCGGCAATTTTGTAGTTATGCCCTCGTCATTCATTTCATAAATATCATGAAGATCAGGTTCTCGTAATAAGTCGACGTAAGTTCGTATGAGCAAGTGGCAAACTTTGGTGTTTTTAGGCCACCTAAAGGCCTCCGTCATGGCTTACCGGCTTAAAAGATCGGACCGACAATTTAACGTCCGAAGCACGAAAGCGCTGAGCACGTAATGCCACTTGCGATTATCCAAATTGTGTCCGCGCACAACGTTGCTTAACTTCAACGATCAATCAGGAACGTAGCAAGCTACGCCAGCGCTTCAATGAATGAAACTTCTCCAATGATGGTCTCAATGAGGTCCCCCGAAGTTGTCTTTCCTATAGGGTACCTAGTGAGGCGTAGTGCGTGTCATCTTTCTGATTAGGACATAAGACCACTTAAGACGAAAGATTTTAGCAGATAAGCTAGTAGGTATATCATAAGACGTTGGAAAAATACTTACAGATCAGTTTTACAACTCAAACATGTGAGATACAAGTTTCTACCCAATACGGCTTATGTCATTTTCTATGCAAACAATATCAAATAGTTAATTAATATTCCGAAATTAGTTCAGTATCATGCCATGTTCCCAATTAATTTCTATTTACTATGCAAAACGATCTACACTCAGCCGAGCTCTATAAGCCACGTGTCGAGAAGATGGAACATAAATCGGTTATAATATAACGATATTATAAAATATAACGATAAATAAAGAAACTGAGCTGTTTTAAAGTTCTATAGGTCTCGGGTACAAATCCCGGACATGACCATAATTGTATAAATATTTTTATAAATCCTATTCTATTATATTTGATTGTTTGTTTGCTTGTGCTCACGTTCTCGAAAACGGCTCTAACGATTTCGGTAAATTTGCGGTACGGGCGTTTACGGGGGCGAAAAATCGATCTAGCTAGGTCTCATTATCTGGGAAAATTTGTTTTCTCGGCGAAAATATTTGCTTTATTTAAATATTCAAAGGTCTTGGAATCCCAACCATGTACATTCGTCAGGTAGGTATATAATATTATTTATGGTTTTAACATTAAGTATAATAGTCATAATAAGCGAAAACAAATGGCTTTCAAAAGTGTAGGTACATCTAAAATCACATTTTTATTATATCCAGTATAATCCAAAATCGAACACAGTTTGGCACAAAAAATGCCCAAAAGTGTTCACGCATGAATTTAAAATTCAATTTTGATCTCATTTCGAACAAAGCCAATTTCGTCTGTGCAAAGTTAATTTGGCCGGATAGCGCCGATCCGATCGTGTTCGCACGGCACAGAGTAATTTAAATCAAACCATTTAAACAGCTAAAGCTATAGAATAGATGTTATTGTAAGTGTATCGATATCAGATTTTTGATTTGTTGAATTTGTCTCCGGCCCGAATCCATGCCCATATTATAAATGTGAAAGTGTGTTTATTTTTTTGTTTATTTCTCCTCCTTTCACGTCAAAACAGAGCAACGGATTGACGTGATATTTTGTGTGGAGATAGTTGGAGGGCTGGAGAGTTACATAGGCTATTTTTTATCCGGGTACCACGCAAGCGAAGCCGCGGGCAGCAGCTAGTAAGCTCTAAAGCAAAATCCTCTGACAAACAACGTCATAATAACGGCCCAGACATAATATAAAGCATAAATATCACAATTTGTTGAATATTTTGTTGGACAAAGCCGCATTATACTGCCAAATTGGCTAATTCAGCTTGATTTACGTGCCACAGAGTATATGATGTATTGTGACGTCACCAAGCCCCAATGGTGCTGAAATTTACATATTTTATACATTCGTGCAAAGTTTTAATTTTTCGTAAAACTGGCATTAGGCAAGTTCACGAAATTTCTCATTTTCAAAGGTCCTTCATTAGAAGGACCTTTGAAAATGAGAAAGACGTCACAAACATGAATTAATTTATTTATTGTTGAAGAGAAGTTTTACCAATAAATGTTTTAGAAAGGACTAGTTCATTCTTAATGCCAGCCATACACGATCAAGTTCACTATCAAGTTTGCAGCGGACTTGATGCGGCGTCCAGTTTGCAGTTCGTCCATATAGAACACACACTATCAAGTTCACCGTCAAGTTTGCAGCGGACTTGATGCGGCGTCCAGTAAACTTGACGGTGTATGGCTACGGGTGTGCATGACAAGTCTACTTGAAGCGAAAAGAATTGATAAAGAATTGAAAGAATAGATTCATCCGGAGAATCTCCATCTGGGTAAGGAGAGAGTTGCGGCAAAGTTACTATTTTCACGTGAATAATTCCCGTGTGTTAAAACAAATTCTCTAAATTATTCAATACATCGTAACTATGTTGATTGTCGACGCACACATTCGCAGCCCACCGCCACACCTTGGAAGCAGCTGACGGCGCTGTTTCTATCACTATAAAAGCGGCGACACGCGCCCCTTTTGCATTTCGCAACACTGGCTATCGAAACGCGCGCACCTAGCTATAGAAACTTATGTACCTTTATAACTGTAAATTTCGCATTATCAAATTTTGTATGAAGAGTCTAAGTTTTCTTAATCAATCAGCTAGATTAGCACAGCGCACCTCACATACGTAGGCACAGAAATCAATCTGTGAAATAGGTAGGCAGGAATCAACCTACGTACCTACCTACATACCCACAAACATTGATAATTAGACAATACAGCTATGATATTGCTTGAATTTACAGTCTCTGTGATGAGATATTGTTTACCAATTAATTAATTATCTATCCGGTATCTCCAGTTTTAGAACATCATCCATTAATCATGACGCGTCATCTAACAGGTGTAGAGATGATCAGGATAATTATCTAAGTAGGTTAATGATGTAAGAAGCAGTTTTATAGTTTTAAATTGAATGTAAAGTATAATTTTTCATCTTGCATCACAAAGAGCGGAATTAAAAAAAAATAACAGGATCACTAATGTATTTCAGGGGCCATACCATGAGCTCTTGGAGTGTTAAAACAAGCTTAAAACAGTCTTACTGCTTTAGAAATGATATTCGTTGTCAATTTTCAAGCTTGTTTTGGCATTGCTCTAGGAGTTCAGGGTACGGCTACAGGACCTACCATTCTTTCATATCTTTTGATTCTCATGATTATTTGATGTCTGGGGTAAGTATCTACAAGCACAATATGAAACACTATACGTATGCAAAACCTGGCATAACGAAACTACGAGTGTATGTTTATAGCTTTTATTTTACAAGTTCAAAACCAAAGAATATAATTTATACTTCTGTTAATAATACCCCAACCAACAATGTTCACAGCCTGCGAATTTGAGCTAGGATGTGAGTTGAAATTTCCCCGTTTCATTCTTACCTAAATTTGGACAATAACCAGCAGCGTCTCGTCACCTATTTTTGTCCAAAATATTCAAATGATGTTTGAAATGATAAATGGTGTTTGTTGTATAATAGGGTCAGCCGTACCCTGACTCAGCACACTGATGGATGGTGTATATCCGATGTAATTACCAGGGGAATTAGCTTCCGGCTCAGCCAAGTCGGGAGGAAATTGTATCTTTTTTACTTGTAGGTACTTTTTCTTCGACAAAAATCACAATGCTACTCGTATTTAAAGCATCCCCACTAATGATTATTCAGACTCATCACAGTATTGTGAATATCCATCTATAGTCGGATTGCTCATTATACGCACTAAAATTGACGATCAAAATGTCATTTTTCATAAATTTTTTGTTCGTACAATGAGCAATTCGACTATATCCCTATTTCATCAATTTGATAGGGCCCACTTAGAAAAACATGACTTTAAAATAGTAATGAAAAATTGAATGTACCTAGGTACAATTTATTTCAATTTAGATTTTAGGAATATGTTACCACTGAACTTAGGAATTTAGAAATATAAGTACTTAGGTATTTTTAGAAAAAAATATAGAACACGTTCAGAAAATATGTGTTGTGGAAAATATCGAAATATTTCAAGTGGGCCCTATTTCGTTTTGATATTCAAATGTTTTAGTCATTATTTGACAAAAAATACATATGTACGAGGATATACATTTTATGTTTTTAAGTGTAGCTAGGTATGTACATTTAAATTAAGTTACCTACATAGAAAGTACCTACCTATGCTTCACATTTTCAAATGAATAAACATAATTACCTATAGCACAAAACAATTTAGCTTAATTTTGATTTGCTTACTAATTGCTAACTTGTTTATAAATAAGAAATAATTTATCTAAGTATTTAGACTTTACGATGAAAGATCTTTCATTTACGAGCCGTCAAGCTAATCAACCATGTTTTAATTTAAGGTTGATTATGCAGCGATAAATTCGTTTTATATCCATAATAAATAAATGCAGTGCATTTTTGAAACTAAGAAGTCGGAGCTTCTTAGAGCTTTTTTGCCTTTTAGTATCTTCAAGTTTGTAAACCTCAAATGTAACTTACTAATTTTCATAGAGAATACTTTCTTCTTTCTCTTTTTTCTTAACTGTCTTATGCATAAAACTTAGTGCGCCGACAAAGTTAACTAGAGCGTTGTTTTTAAAACAAAAAAGGCTATAACGACCCTGGACTTTTTTAGTCAAAGACCGTTACGTTTGTTTCCCTAGGAAAAAAAGTTTTGTGGAAAATAGGTTTTAATCACCGCACTGCTAGAAAAAATACTTCAAACTAGCTGCTGCCCGCGGCTTCGCTCGCGTGGTACCCGGATAAAAAGTAGCCTATGTTACTCTCCACCCCTCCAACTATCTCCACACAAATCACGTTAATCTGTCGCTCTGTTTTGACGTGAAAGCAGGACAAATAAACAAACAAATAAACACACTTTCACATTTATATTATGGGTACGGACCTACGGATGCAAATAGGTACCGGGTGAAGTCAGGGTGCGTCGTTAGTTTATAAAAAACATAGCGACTGATGTTGACATACTGTTTTAATAACTTGAGCGGTATGAATTTGAGTAAGCGAAAAATTAACTAAACTAGCGACGAATATTGATTAATAATAAAATCCAGAATGAGCTTTCAAAAAGTACACATCGAAATTGATTTGTTAAGCTGCGTACAGATAGCGCGTACCCTGGGTACGCGTAGTCAGTGTACGTGTACATTGGATACGCGTACAGCTCCAGTACAGACCGCCGCGAACCTGCAGAGGCATTCTGTACTAGTACAGAATGCAGGTTCTCTGCAGGTTCGCGGCGGTCACTTCGAATTCACTCAAGTGACTGAGCTCACTAAATACCCAAGAATGTATTGTTAGTGTTTGTAGTAAGATTCAAATTTCGAATACGAAATTTGATATCTCACAGCGGATTCAGCTCTTCGACGTTCGAAGTGAGTTTACAGAATGAGCCTACTGTACGCGAGGTCAATCGAGGCTCGCGCTGCGCGGTACGCGTTCCCCAAGAGTGTACGCGTAGCTACAGGTACAGACTTGGCGTTCTGGATAGGTACACGTAAACTGACTACGCGTACCTATCCAGGGTACGCGCTATCTGCTGTACGCAGCTTTACAATCTCAAGCCGCGCGCCGAGCCAACCGCGCGTTCATCTGAACTTAGTCTTAATTTCATATCTATTGTAGGTATTGCTCAAAAGATCAATAGAGTGACTCATTTATAACTCGTCAGCGCAATCTTAATTAGTAAACGATAAATCCGTGCTATCTTATTGCGTTATTATTTATGAATGAACTCAACACGAAAGCCTTTAGATACAGGCATTAGTTTTGCGTTAGAAGCAAATTGTAGTTTTTGGAGTGCGACTTTTACAAGCGACTTTTTGTTGTGAGTAATTGTTACTTATTTACTATTTTCATTTATTTTTGATTAGCTGAAGTAGTCCCGGGCAAAGGATTTTGCTTACTTATCAGTTTTTTTTTTCAATTTGATTGTTAAAATCAAAGCTTTTAAAAAATGAATGATATAAAAAAAATAATGTGCATTAAATTTTTTGTAATATTTGTACCACTCATACCAAATTATGTATTTGGACGTACCTCTGACTACCCCCTTAGACATCTTCAAGGATCTAAAATGCATGAAGATCTAATAAATAAATAAATATCTATAATCATTGAATTTGTATGTACTACTCCAAACTAATTATTTATTTGCGAGCCTAAAAAGGTTACTAGAGCTTTAAAATAGCTTTTAAATATGAAACAAAACATAATTATGGCTATCCTTCTAAGGTTCATTCATTGTTAAATGTTTATAAGGGTCAGCGTGGAAGAATTTATGGATCACACATTATGTTTTTTATTTTATTTATTTTATTTTTATCATCATAACTTCAGCCATGTCGATCGAGAGGGACAGTGCCCCGTCTTTCGATCCGAAGGTCGTAGTTGGACGGGTTCTAATCCCGGCAGTGTATCAATGGATTTTTCTATTTCAGCGACAAAAAGTCGCGTCGGACAAAACCCCATCGCTTGAAACAATAACCCGTGGGCGTCCTTGGGGTCACGATCCGTATTGCGCTACACTTACGTTGGTGTTGTAACTCCAATTTACGATTGCGGTTTCTTTTGAGCTTTCGTTTCGAAATGAACTTGTTTAGCTTTGTAATAGAGTGGGATTTATCTTATTTGAAAGTAAACATGAATGGCCTTATGCATAAAAACTTAGTGCGTCCAACCAGGCTCGCGCTCTTTCGTTTTTGGAAACAACGCTCTAGTGAGCTTGGTCGGCGCACTAAGTTTTATGAATAAGACAGTTAGGATGTTAATTAGAATAATTTAATGGATTTGCTGTATAAGAAGTCAATATTTATTATTGTATTGTGCTGTTTTTATCTTGCTTTTCTTTATTTCCTTTATAGTAACCGGAGTTAATTAAAATATTTTTAAATTTTAAGGTCTCATTGGTATTTCTAATATAAAATCACAACATAAACCCTTTAGCTTTTCCGCTATTAGAATATTTAGTAAAAATCTCGTACAAAAATGTTGAAAGTAGTTCATATTTCATTACACGATAATACTACACTTCTGAAGGACCATACGTTTTTATAGATTTACTTATTATGAGTAAGCCTTGGGATGTTCCTTCTACTTTTCTAAGTTCGTGAGTTCGAATCCCGTCCGAGCAATGGAAATCTCGCTTCGACATGGTAAGTTAAACATCATATTAGATCTTTATTTATGATCCTTTGAAAAAGTCTAACCTCGGATTCACACGTTGGGGCCAACGTTGGCCCCAATGCCTCTCACCAACGTGTGGAGCTGACAAAATTGCATTGGCCCCAACGTTGGGGCCAACGTTGGGGCTGATTTTGCTAGATCCACACGTTGGCGAGTGACATTGGGACGTTGGCCCCAACGTGTGGATGCGAGGTAAGGGTAGTCAGAAGAACGTCAAAACACATACATATTTGGCAGTTTGAATCACGTCATTTAAGATTTTTTTATATTATGTTAGTAAGTAAGTATCTATAAGATATTTATCTATAGATCTTTGTCGGCGGAGCTTTATGTTTTAATCATAAATAACCTTAAGTACAAAATATCCAATATTGGCCATTGAAACGTCCAATACAAACTAATAAAAATGCGTCCGTCCTCAATGAGCACTTAAAAGGCATGATTTCAGATAGCATCGCTGTTTCCTCACGCTGGCATCTGACTGATGGCTGTTCTATAAGCAACCGCAGCTTACACAGCTCAGCTGGATCAATTTAGATCTGAAACTACTGAATTATAACAGTGCTCCGTTTCGGAGGTGCCCTTCGAGCACTTTTATACGGAACTGTATCAGTTTTAGCCCAAAGGGAGTAGGCAAGGCACATTGCATTTTTTGCAGCGCGTTTGTATCGGTACAAACACGAACGCGCTGATCAAAAACGCGCTTCAAAAAATGCAGTGTACCCTACTCCCGGTTCGCGTTTACATCGACAAAAACGCGATCCCCCTCTGGAGCCATCATGCACTGTCGACTAGACATCGATCAGTCGGTCACCGGATAACTAAATGGACGTGTGATCCCTAGAGATATTAATAAATGTAGTACGCTTTTATTCTTCGCAGAGCATTTGAATAGTCGGTCTAGCTAGAGCGTCAGCCTAAACCATAATTAAAATACATATAAGCCAACTTTAGTGACGGATTTCCTTAATATTAAATAAGTAAACTATATCCAAATGATATTAAAGGTACTACTACCACGAGGTATATTTATGACTGAAAATCATACTTTTGTAGGTAGCCACTGCAATCTTTTTCCAGTACTATACCAGCTGTTCTCTTCGAAATTGTACCGACTTCATAAACATAGGATCCGTCCGTCGCTTCCTCGCGATCTCATGTGTAATGCATACGCATACTGCAGCGGTTTGTACTTACATTCTCTAGTCACGTGAGTAAGTCACCAGTTGCGGGCTATAAACTACTAGCTGCGCGTTTGCGGCGTTGCTCGCGTAGTGTTGGTTTAAGGTGATTTAGATTTAAATTTAGATTTTTAGATTTATTGGAAAACCAACAGCTTAAATAACAGAATAGATTAACTTAACTTAGAACCAGAAAGCCAATTATAGGTTTTCACGTTTAGTAAACAGTTTATAAAATATGAACAAAGTGTGAACAGTAGATCAACAGCTTTTTAGATGTAGAAAAATTAAAAACAGATAATAAATATTACGATGGATCAGTCATCCAAAGACAAGAAAGCTCTGCTCAAACGTGATGATGATGATGAAGAGTAGCCTATAACTTTCCCCATGAATTAAGCTGATAAATGCAGAAAGAATTTAGACTCGAGAAAAGCTTGGTAATCTTTATGCCTGGTTTTACACAATTAATACCATGGTAAGTAAAACACAGCTTATGAAATTGTTTTGTGTGTTCAGTAACTTAGAGGAAATTTTAATTCACAAGTCCACTTCATCTCGACAGTGTCCTAGGCAGCAAGCACAGACTAAGGGCTCTAACTCACTAGGAAACCATGTTGGCGCTACCAAAGTCGCACCACCAACAAAATGTACGTAAATTATATCTGGCGTACGCGGGACACCAGATACATTTTGTATGTGTTGGCGCAACCATGGTGTCCTAATAAATAATAATAAGGCCATAACTCTAAATGGGCTTTAAAAAGTCTCGTTTCTTTGTGTAAAATTAAGGCCGGAGTTTACAACTCGTGTCTATTCCGCGTTGGGAAACCCAGAATACTTTGGCCGTTAATTTTAGTACGCGGATGCAGTTTCGAATTCTAGGTAAATAGAGAGATGTGCCTACTATTTGACGTACATTTGTAGGTTACGTTAGCAACTAGTTCTTTTTAGTAGGTACACATCATTTACGTGTGAATGATATCTTCATCAGTTTTATTCGCTTGGTACTGTCCAGTTTAAAGCAGAGCGCACACCTATCCGCGCCGGATTTCCGAAGTAGGTACTGCCACATTCGGTCGAATCGGACGATTCAACGCAGGCAGGTGTGCAAGGTTTCATAAGATTTCTTAAAAATAATTATAAAGTTCATTTCAGGCGATTCGTTTGGCGCGTTCGATGTGGATAGGTGTGCGGCTACCTTAAGAAACTTCGCGATTTTTCGCTTAGTGAATTCCCTACGGCTCCTGCACCCTAATTGTCTATCTTTGATAGAGACCAAAATTGGTCTCAAACTGTCAAACATAACAGTTCAGTGACCACGCAAGTAGCTCTGTCACTCTCATCTCAACGAGACCGAACGCGACAAAAGATACCTTCGCGATCGTTTTGACAGTTTGAGACCAATTTGGGGTTTGAGACAAGTTAGACAATCAGCCTGCTGGTCTCAGTCTCCAGTCTCACGGAATGGATGAATGGATCAGCGAAAGGAAAGCTAGGCCCCATACCGTGTTTGTTGCCCTGATTCTTCACGGTGTTGGTCGCGAAAGAACAGGAGTAGAATCACCTAGCTCTTAAGAGGTTTCAAAGTGGTCATACCGGTCCTACTGAATAAATGATATTTGAATTTTGAATTTTTGAGTCTCGATCTCTGGCGTGAACCGCCCCCTAAAGCCGGGTTGATACGATCAAAGTCAGCTTGGACAAAGTGCAACTTGGATGACTCTGATTGGACGCCGTCGTCCGAGTGAGTCCCGTGAGTGCGACGTCGTCCAATCAGAGTCATCCAATTAGGACTTTGTCCAAGCTGAATTTGATCGTGTCAACCCGGCTTAAGGATTAGCTTTCAAAAGAAATGTCATCGTTGACTCCACCCAAACGCCCCTCTACCCTCTATCTATTCACGATATTTTGACATGTTAAAACTTTTGAAACTATCTTGGAATAATTATAATTTTAACATCTTGTTGAAGTAGCGAACATTGTCATGGAGACTTCATCAATTTTTTTTTTCGATGGAAGTGATACCTAGTTGTTACCTTCATAATTATTATTACTTATTATAGAATATCTGGGCGACCAAGCTCTGCTTGGGTGCAAATCAAGAAAAAAAGAAAAAGAAAAATGAGTTAAGTACCTATGTATTTAAAAAAAGCTAGGTCTCGATCGATCTAGCTAGGTAGAGACCTAGCTAGATCGATTCTTCGCCCCCGTAAACCGTAAACCTCTGTACCGCAAATTTTATCGAAATCGTTAGAGCCGTTTTCGAGAACGTGAGTACAAATAAACAAACAAACAAATATTGCTCGTTTAATAGAATAAGATAATATTTCATAAGAAGATCATATACTTGTCGGGGAGAGGGTTCTGGGCGTGAAGTATGGATGGTCCGATATGTTCAAAGACACGAAATAACCAATGTAACGTGTAGTCAGGATGTCTATTTTATAATCACAATTACTTTCACAAGACTTAAACAGAGGATTGATTCGATTTTTGCCGATTAGAATTACTATCACCATTTAAAAAACAAAATGGAAACGCGGTGAGTTCAACAGAAAGAGGCAAAGCGACCCACAGAACATTACTACTCTCGAGGAGCGACCACTCTGCTCCGATACCAGAAGAACCAAAGTGTTATCCTGCTCGCCACCCGCCCTCAGGGAAGCGAGCCGTCCAAAACCAAACTGACTTTAGGGCCCTCTGCCCAAGGAAGTTGTATACCTACGTAACTATATAACTTCCTTGCCTCTGCCTTCTTTGCGTCGACCACATCCAAGTGACAATGACGGTTGTCTACTTGACGTTTCCAACTTTGACACTAGCTAACAAACTATATTTGACTAAGAAAAAGGATTTACTTGAAGGCGCAAGAAAAGCAGACCCTGCAAAGTATCTTCATCTTTCACTAGCACTAACAAATTGTCATAGGACAGAAAGAGTCAATAATACGTTACTTTGTGTGTCTTAATTCGTAGAATGTCTCCATCTTGACAACTTAGTACTATTATTTATTCTGTGATATACTATACAAAAAACTAAGACACTATTCATTAATCTGTGAAGACACTATAGAATCTTGTTAATCAGCTGGTTAACAAACAACTAAGACATCCGCTACACGGACGGCGCGCTGATTTTTTAGCCGCACCCAAGTGGCTTTTGACCTCTCTTTTTAACATATATGTTATATTAAGTATTTAATTATATGTATTATATTCTTTATACCTAGATAAGTCTAATCACAAATAATTGCATGCTGTGTTCACTGTGTCACTGAAACTACGCCGCTTGCTTTCTTAGGACTGTCATAATACGTTAAGTTTAGCGTAAATTACAATTTGCGAACCATAAACTTTCATAATATGACACCCCATTAAATTTATTTGTATAACTTTTATTTTTTTACCCCCTTGAGTACCTAATATCTTTACAACCCCTTCATCGATTAAGCCCATAAGCACTCGGGTCACTCGGCACTGGATATATGCACCAACCGGAGTTTAAAACACTAAATAACACGCTATAGTTACATACGAGTCGATAAAGTACAAAATTACAGTACTAAAATTAACTATGTAAATTAATTTTAGATTAAAAAATAAACTAAAAACCACGTCTTTATTTATTTATTTATTTAGAATGCGTTGTCATCGAGTTGTGAGCTACCCTGACAGTTTTAGCCAACCAGCTACACGGAAAGTGATCGAAATTTTAGTCGCGCCAGATTTTCCACGGAACGACAGACATACAGACGAACAAGAAAGTGACTATATAGGTATAATAAGAACGTGGTAAAATAATAATGTCTTTGATCCTTGATAAGTGTGCACATTTTGATCCGACGTTTTGAAATGGATTAAAACTACGTTCTAAGATTCTGTTGACATAGATGAATACAAGTGAAGCTAAAAAAAAACGAAATTCGGGGTAATATCCCACTTGGCCAACACAGTCCTTGAACAAAAACCAAATTATATAATTGAGGATGCGACTCCACTCCATTTTGTTCCGAATGACATTCGATTTCGACTAGTCCTATTATATAACAAATGAGAGAAGTTTGTGTGAATGTTTGTTTTACCACGTATCTCCGTAACTACTAAACTAATTTTGCCGATTTTTTGTTCTACTCGTAATCTATAGTGATCTTCGATCTTCTGTTCTATCTAACAAGAAGGTGAAAAAAGGAGGCAAGTTTCTAAGAAATAAATGTACCTAATTTCTTAAATAAAAATAAAATAATAAGTACTAAGTTATGAATTTTTAAAGGGGTTGCAATAAAGTTCTATTTCAAATAAATATTTTCTGGTTTGATTCACCAGAGTAATTAAATACCTACTTTATTTTTATTTTATTCAAAATTACCCTTAGGGAGGGACTGTGCATTATTACGAAGGTCGTAAAGTTAGTATTGTTTTTTCTAATCGAAAAAAAAACTAAATACTTACTAACTTTATGACTTTTTGGTTTCATTTTCTGTTACCTGTACAAAGCCGGGGCGGGCAAATAGCTTGTCAAATGTCAAAATGTCAAAACGCGCGTGGATCCGACCTTGTGACCGCCCAGAAGCGGAATGAGCTGCGTTCGATTCTGTGTTTATTTATATAGCAACTCGGGACTCAATAAGGTTGATTTTCGGTTGATCCGTTTAACTCTCTGTGCTCAGAAGTAAAGCTCAAAACTAATTTTGCTTATTATGAGAAAAATAAGCAGTCTAGGTAAACGATAACTTAGAAGCAAATAAAAGACTAAATTTCCTTTCTGTGAGTATTTATTTTGTATATGTAGCTGAACTGGTTTTCAAGAAAAATGCAAAAATCTTGAGAAAAGGTGTCATTTTCAAAACGTAAAAGTATCATGTAAATTTCTATTAATCGTGTTTCTGCCTTTAGAACTAAATAGAAAAAAGATTAAAAAATCACATAATTGGAGTTGTAACTTGATGAGATATTCCGTTTAGTTACAATTTGCAGGCAAACAATCATAACCGTTTTGGAGCTTGGCCTTAAGGTAAGGCCAAACCAACGCGTTCATCTCACGTCCTTTGGCCAATCAGAAGACGCATCGGTGTGAACACGTCACTACAAGTTCGTACACAACAACTGATCGCCACCTTGCACGCCACCGCGGACGCGAGCTGAACGCGTTGGTTTGGCCTTAAGCCTTGACCAAACCA
This sequence comes from Camptogramma bilineatum, assembly GCA_958496255.1. Taxonomy (NCBI): domain Eukaryota; kingdom Metazoa; phylum Arthropoda; class Insecta; order Lepidoptera; family Geometridae; genus Camptogramma; species Camptogramma bilineatum. Next base: position 10,452,408 of record OY292468.1, on the reverse strand, counting down.
GAGCGTCCGCGGTGGCGTGCAAGGTGGCGATCAGTTGTTGTCCAATCAGAGGACGCATCGTGACACCGATGATGACTATTGGTGTCACGATGCGTTCTCTGATTGGACAAAAACTGATCGCCACCTTGCACGCCACCGCTGACGCTCTGGTTTGGTCAAGCCTTTACCTTTATGTTTTGACAGCCACTTGTCTACCCATTACGTAGAAGCTCACCTCCAATGTGTAAAGTCTAAAGATGTTATCTCAGTAGCTGTTAAGATACGGGGAGAATGCGATCCTCACGATAGGCGAGGTCAGCGGCCTTATTTTCTCCTCATCAAGCAATAATGTCTTAACTTGTGGGTTATCTGATTCTATAATGCTTTGAAGTTTCTAGAAGCATTTGAAGATTGGGGTAATGAGGCCTCTTCATGTTGGTCAATATCTTCTTCAATATTGTGGTCAATAATTTATGGTCATGTAAAGTGGGGATTTGTGGTCATCTTATGGTATTTATTGGAATGTTGGCCTAAACGTTGGCGCGAGATCCGTTTGGTGTTTTTCAACATACAACCAAAACCGTAGTGTGTTCAAAGTTCAAGTAGTCATTAGTATAATAGGATATTTTTTCATTTTCATTTTAAGGTAGGTTTTTATACCATGAATAACCATTGTACAAGAAATACCGGTCAAGTGCGAGTCAAACTCGTACGCCGAGGGTTCCGTACCTAGCCATGGTGCCAATTAAGCCAGTCCGCTTAATTGTATGAGCGCCCATACAACTCGGAGGACTTTTAATAGGCGTCAACTATGTATGTATGGGAACACCCTTTAATTTTCAACTTTTTTAATTTTTTGGAATTTTTCCTTTATTTGTGCTATAAGACCTTGCTTTTTGCCAAATTTCGTTATTCTAGGTCAACGGGAACTACCATTTAGGTTTTCGACCCAAAACCTCTAGGGTACTTCCGGTTGACCTAGAATTGTCAAATTTGGTTACAAGCAAGGTCTTCCAGCACAAGTAAAGGAAAAATTCCGAAAAATAAAAAAAGTTGATAATTAAGGTAAATTTTGGTACTCACAAGTTATCACGAAAACCTAAATTTGCGTATATCTTTTTATAGTGTTGACTCAGGACCTTGATTTTTATACTCACAATAGGGACTATAGACCTTAGTATATGGTATAAATTTCAACTTGCTAGCTCTACCCGTTCCTGAGATAATCGATGGTGACACACGGACAGACAGACAGACAGACGGACAGACGGACAGACGGACAGACGGACAGACGGACAAGAAAGTGATCTTATAAGGGTTCCTTTTTTTACCTTTTAAGGTACGGAACCCTAAAAACCTAAAAATATTTAGTTTAACTGTGGTTTAACTTAAAAATAGCTTGGTCGAAGTTAATACAACCCTACGAATATTATATACTTAGGTAATATACGGAAGCAGAAAGTTTTAAACAATGTGCTCCGTTTCAAGGCGGCTTGTTTCCAAATTGTATTCACTCTTGAAATAGTTCCTCAAACGAAGTCAACCTATTGAAACTTACGCTTACTATTATGAAATCTTCAATCTTTACCTGAAACAAAAAAATAATACGATAAAAGAATACTTTTTTTTTTGAGTTGAAAAAAGTTGTTGAAAAAAGTTTTTTTTTTGACCTACAAAAAAGAGGTGTGTCAGGATGAAATCCGTGGTCTCGGCCTGCCCTTGTGGGAAAGAGGCGCGATTTTATGTATGTATGTATGAATGATACAAGTATCTTGCAAGATAATATCTTCTCCGTAGACCTACAATATCATTGTACAACAGTTCAATTGTACAATATGATTGAAATACAATTTGTACCAAAACGATCTTCAATATAAACCCTAAACGGTAATTAATGTGCAATTCGTAATATTGCGCAATAAAATTGATCGTCTACGGCACGCCTTACACTGTCTTCTTCTATTTAGTAGAAACCGAGTCTTTGGGTGTTTTTCCACTAGACGGCACGGCACGGCAACGGCGACGGCGACGGGCCGGTGGCGGTGATGGGGATGCAAAAATGTATGAAACCGTGCCGGTGCCAGCGCCGGTAAGTGGAAAGGCGAGCCGTACATTTTCATACATTTTTGCGTCCCCGATTGCCATGCCGTCGCCGTCGCCATTGCCGTTGCCGTTGCCGTTGCCGTTGCCGTTGCCGTTGCCGTTGCCGTTGCCGTTGCCGTTGCCGTTGCCGTTGCCGTTGCCGTTGCCGTTGCCGTTGCCGTTGCCGTTGCCGTTGCCGTTGCCGTTGCCGTTGCCGTGCCGTGCCATCTAGTGGAAAAACGCCCTTTCTATCTCCATACGGTGTCCCTTCTCTCATATCGATGTCAAATCAAACAAATTCCAATCAAAATGCAGCGAGGCACTACCCACCTTGGAGCACACAATACGCAACGCGATTTGAATTGCAATGAACACGTGTTGCTAACGGGAATAAAATCGTGATGAATTTGTATTGTCTTTAGGTAGATTTTTTGTCATCATGTTTTCTATGAAACCTTTTACTTCACAATCTATGACACGAATCGTTGATTTTTAAGTAAAAGGTAGGTACTTTCGTCCTTAGCAAACGTCCCTTTTGAATTTACCTTATTATAATTAGGTATGTTTTTTGCCGATGATATGGATCTAGTTTGTAAATATGTTTCTTGAAAATATTCGTGAATAGATTACTGCTGAAAAAGTTCCAAATTAGATACCTAGTAACCCGGAACAGCGAAAACTGTTTCTTCATTTTTCCATTAAAGTCCTAAATTGACGAGCATTTACCTACTTTGTTTGAAAAGATCACCACCACAAAACAAAATGTAAGTACCTAGATACATTTTGTTGGTAGCGCAACAAAATGTACCTACCTACGTAACAAAGACTATTTTTTGTAAATAGTTTTGAACTATCATTGAAATAAAAGGAGGATAAAATGGCAATAAATGAACTGCTCGTGTAGTAAAATAAAGTAATAGTCTAGTAACCGGCATTTTGAAATGAGATGAATAATGAGCGCTCGCTTTCATTCTAATACAAATTCATTCACACAACAAATCTATCTATATCGCTGTTCATTCATCACAATCCATCAATACCCAGTACAAGCACTAGTTTCTAGTTTTGACGAATCACCAGCAAATGCTTGAAGTTAAAATTTTGATTGATAGTCGACGTTTACTCTTATTTTAACTTTAATTTTATTTTATTGTTTTATTGTGTGTTATGAGAACGTAACGTAATGTTTCGTGTTCATTTTACAAAGCCTGAAATAAACAACTTTCATTTATTTTAATTATTACTTATATTTTTTTATCATAATCTTTTAATCTTTAAAAATATAAATTTTACTGTATGTAAATAGAAAATAATAATCTTTCATGTTAATTTTATGTTTAAAGATCATTTGTGTACTTGTTATTTTACTGGGCATATTTCCTATGATTTGAATTGTCCTTATATTTGATAGCTTCTTAAATAATAAAAATAAGAATTAAATGAAAAGTAACGGAACCTCTTGTGAAATGACATGAAATTATCCTATGATTTGTGCGGAATCTCTATTTTTTATGACATTTATTTTTCTTATTCTTCATTTGTAGGTATATATACCTATATCTCATGTTTGATACAATACTTAGGTATATTTTCACTTTAACTAGTGCTGCAGGTACATAATCTACGCACGTTTAATCTGATCCATTCAAGCCCAGCCTTTCATTTCCTTTCTATTAAAACAAAACATCTGTTTTTGTTTCAAACTCGATTAAGCAAATTGTCGCTGAATTTATACAGAAAACAGGCTATCATTGCAAAGTAAATAAAACACTTCCTTTGATTATTTTAGGTCAGTTTTCGTATTATCCAAATGATCTGAATAATCTGAAGAATGAGTTTCGCATATTGATATATTTTTTATACAATAACAAAGAAAATCTGTTCTATTCTGATAGAAAAAATATTTTTTTCGTTAATTGTAGGTACCAAGCAAAAGAATCCACGGACGAGAACTAGTAAATAAACTGTGGATATGAAAGAACCGTATAAAAAAATCATAGTTTCTTATTTTACTACCGTGACGAGGGCAAAAAGAGGCCTATAACCATTAGTGGGTATAGTTGAGCTGTGCCCAACTTCACCCTGAGATCATCAGAAGATGATATTGATGATGTCTGCTTATCTCGTCTTTTCAAGACGTTACGACCTCCCGTTCAAGACCCAAGAGGATCCAGGCCTACAACGGGGTTAAAAGTGGCCTCTCACTGGGAGAAAAGGCCACCGACAACGGAGTTAAGTTTAGAGGAAGCTTAGGAGGAGCTTACTGCGAGAAAAAAAAAATTCTAGCCTTGAAACATTAAAGAAGAAGTTATGTTGTAGAAATCTGCTTTCTGTGTAAATTCAGACAATGGCGTGTACGGTCAAAGTAATGCAACAGCTGATCCCCGAAGGAGCTTCATTGTGAGAGCACTCTATACTAATAGTATAAGTTGAGAGATGACAGCGGAATACACCATCATTATCTGAGACATGAGCCGTGCTGACCTAGAAGGATAGTGCCTCGGCTTTCGATCAGAAGGTTTTCTTTGTTTTTGATCGCTGGTCGTGCATCAATAGATTTTCATTTCAAAATATTTATATGAGCATTAACACGAGAAAAACATCGGATAAAACCGAACGAGGATTAATTCTGTTCTAAACGTTCAAGAAAATCATCGTAAAAAATCTGTAAGTTTCTAATAGCGGCGTTGGGCTTGCAAGTTGTAACCAGTCACTTATGGAATGCTAACTTCTCCAAAATTATTTGGACATAATAAATTATCGTTCCCTGGTCCCGCTTCTTTGCACAACCAAGCGGGCTTCAGGTGTCATTTTGGTACGTTTTGTTAGTGGTGCGACTGTGGTGGCGCAATTACCTATGGTGTCCTAGTGGAATAGACCACTAAATCGACGATAGTTTTACGTGAATATTTTTTTTTAATTTGAGAGTTGGACTCTAGTCTTTCATAGCCTACACCACCAAACACGTAATGATATTTTGATTGATTCATTATTCATTGAGGTACCATAAGAAAACCAATTATGCTGATGAGATGATCAATCCCGCAATCTATTAGAAATATCCAAGCGACAAAATGATCTATAGTGAATTTGTATTAATTTGGAGATTTGATATTCATGAATATCGATTAGTTTTCCGTGTCAATGTATTTTTGAATGCGGTTTCCCAAAGTTATAAATACCTGAGCACCAGGGGGGCTAGCCCTTTTCCCACATTCTTGTTAGATTAGTTTCCAAAGTAATCAGTAATCAATATGTACCTAATATCAAAATTTGCTACTTACACTTTTTTATTCTTAATCCATTTTAGGTAAGTATATAAACACAACTTATCTTTGTTTTCATACTTTGGGATAAAAAACATGTTTTAGTAGATATTTTCTGATAATATCTTGTAAAATAAATAATTATTTTGCCTTCCTCTACTTCTTATTGCTTTTCACTCACATTTCGCTCACGTGGTACCAATATGTCTACACTCAATATGTCTACACTCAGGAATACTTCAGAATTCTACTCGTGAAAGAATTTATGAAATCAGATGAGCCTACTAACTTACAAACTTTATCTCTTTATAAACAATAGCCTATGTCCTATTTCCGGTCATCATCTATCTATATTAAAATTTCAGCCAAATCGGTTCAGTGGTTGTCGAGTTATAGAGGAACAAACATACATCCAAACCAAACACCAAACCACCTAAACATCTAAACTTTCGCATTTATCATATTAGTGTGATGATTAATTTTTTAATAATCTAATACATCTAATTTTTTGCCACACCCAAAACAAGTATTGTTTAAACATGCAATCAATACTACCTAAACACAATAGATACCATAAACACATTTTATCAATGATGTACAACAAATTGATGTGTTACATTATCTTATAGTAATCAGATATGGTTAAATTACAACGATCTGTTCTATTGTTCTAAAGATATAAACGTTTAAGATCGATGGTAATATTAGAAAGGATATTATTTTGTCTTTTTAAATTATAAGGCTCATGAATGACTTTCACTTGCGACTTTTCTATTGTACCTAGTACATTTGGATGAATCAGTCAAAGACAATCAGTTAGAGTTAGAAGTCTACTAAACTGCGCCATAGCCAAGTTATTTAAAACTTAGGCCTTTACATCTTTACTAGATGATTTATACAGTGTCAGGAGGCAATCATTGCTTACACTTATCGGGGCAATGTTGAGTAGGCTTGCCCAGCATCTACACCATCCTCTCAGCTTAACCGGCCATATCCACAGGAAAGATATGGTCAATACGTGTGGGGCTAACTAAGCCGCGGGTTTCGTCACCGTTTAGAGCTCGTGTTAAAGCGCATATAAATTTTTTGAAACAAAAAATCCATTGATGCACGGCTAGGATTCGAACCCATGACCCCCTCGGCCAACACGGCACTACCAATTTTCCAAGAAGTTGATCATAATAGACTCTAATTTTATTTGCCACCAGAAACATTTTCCAGAAGTAACTTCCCAAATCAAAAGTACCAAGAAAATCAGCGTTTGAAACATTGTTTTAAAAAAGTTAATTTTAAACCAACGCCTCTCGCGTTATTGAAGTGCTATTTTCCAGAGTAGGCTCAGCAAATTAATTAAGCTTTTTACTTCACCCCGGTTTGTAATTAAGCTGGCGTAGTGGAGTACTAATTAGCAGGGTATGTAACCTAGATATTATTTGAACAATATTACCTCAAAAAAGACAAGAGACGAGTAGGCCTTCTTTTTTTACGCCATTATTTCCTGCCCTTTGGGAGTTGCATACACTGATTTCCGGCTACACTAGCTATTTTATTTCAGAAGGGCTATTTTAGTTCACTCGTAAACGTGGATTACTTCTGACGAATTGATTTTTAACGATGAATCAAACTTTCAAACATCTTCACAAACATTTTATGTTCATACTATTATGGAATGTTCATTATGTAGAACCTTACTCCATGCGATCGGCGGCTCTGCCTACTAATTATTGAACCCTCTGTGAGCATGCTAATAGTTTGAGTAAACGCTTGTTTTACCCGTTTTTGGGTTCCGCGGCAGAAAGTTTCAGGCTTTTGCAGTACCCAGTTCATTAAAACAACGTACCTAACCATCAAAATGTTGGATTCTAGTTTCTAACTTTTATAGGTACCCTACCCACCGAACCTAACTAACCAAAAAAAGTATCATAACAAAATAAAACCTTAACATTTTTTAAAAATTCGAAAACTTATAATCTGAACCTAAAGTTGTCGTAAATGAATGCTTGTCTACAGTGAACGGAATGCGAGTGCCTACAAAATAATATCATTTATAATAGAACATCCTTACCAAGCACATGTCTTTATTCTTGAGTTCCTCATTCTTTTTCATCCAAACGAAATGCAAAGCCAATGTAACCACTAGTTTTTTCAACATGTTTTTCGTCCTGCTTATAAGCTGCTCTTTTTTTTTAATGCTTTTATTTTACGACGACTTTTGTGGCGCAATGGGTGAAGGCCCGCCTGTGACGCAGGAGGTTGCGAGTTTGATCCCCGCCGCGGGACAAATGTTTTTATGATCTGCAAATATTTGTCTTGGGTCTGGGTGTTTTCTATGTATATTATGTATGTATTTACAAAAAAAGTAGGTACCTACATAAGCAGTATATCAGTCATGTGGTTCCCATAACACAAGCTCTGTGCTTGGGGCTACATAATGCTGTGTGATGTCCATCATTATTTATTTGGGGTTTTCATTTATCGACATTTTTTTACCATTAGGCCAACAGGTTCTACAGAACCCTCTCTCAAAAGCATACTCATCATTACCATCAAGAAGTAGAGTAACAAAAGACTATACTTACCGATTAGTGCTTGTGGCACTCTCTTTCTAATACCAACCAGTTAACCTGAACTACGAGGAGATCAAAACTCTAACAAACGGCAGCTCAGGTTACAACGGTTGTACGCAACGACTAAACCCTAGATTCAGTACACGGTCCAGTAATTACATCACAATTTCATCGCGTGCTTTTATTTGTGTTGCACACTCGATTCCCACTGTGATAGTGATGGGGTGTAGGGTAATCGATGTCGATATTTTATTTAATAATCTTTTTTTGTTTAAAAATTCGTTCTTTCTCGTTATTTTTAAAATATATCTATATTTTATTTTTTTAAATAACGAAATGCATCCCCTTGCCGCAGTAGACAGACATCATCTTGGATTTTGAGGTAAGCATTTAAGATTCTCAATTTCAAAGTAATTTAACAAGATATGGTCTTCATCATCATCATCATTGTCAGCTTGTAGTGACCCACTGCTGCCAAACAACTCTACTCTGGGCCTTTTAAAGGTCTTAGATCACATCAATCGGCTTCACCGCTGTTTCCCATTATAGGACAGCTATCGTCTCAGATCCTCCTCCTTAGTCGGTCCCTCATTGTTGAGGATCGTGACCCCTTCCCATGATCTTGTAAATGGTTGACAGTTGTCTCAGAACCTACAGTACCTATTTAAAATCTTTTGCCGTCCAGGGGGTAGTCATCACATCACTAGACTCACCATCGCCGTATGCGGGCTTCGCGTGTAAGTCCTACCGTCTATTTTTACTCCATCGCCACACATCACATAAGCGAATGCTTTGTGTTACAGCTGCGCCTATATCTGGGCTTTTTACTTCGATTCATTGACAAACGGACACCGTTAATTCACGGACTACATTGAAAAAATTACATTCAAAAGCCGGAAATAGCGCAACATTTTATCTTCGAATCCACTAATTTATATTTCTATTTAACGTCGTATTTGCTTGATCATAAATCAACAAAGAAACCTCTAAAAATAAGATAAATCTTCTACTACGTACTAAATTAATTTTTCGATTGGTTGTTATAGTCAATACTTGTGGGGCTGGTTAAGCCGCGGGTTTCCTCACGATGTTTTCCTTCACCGTTTAGAGTTCGTGTTAATGCGCATATAAATTTTTCGAAGCGAAAAATCCATTGATGCACGGCCAGGTTTCGAACCCACGACCTTTGGATCGAAAGTCGAGGTACTAATCCCCTCGGCCAACATGGCTCCTTGTACAACATGTCTTTCCTGTGGATATATGGCCGGTTAAGCTGAGAGGACAGTTCTTGTGGAGATGGGCGTATCGTCGTTGTACAGGTTCGTGTATGCCTTCACACAACCGTCCAGCACTTATATATATGTTTATAGGTATCAGGTAGTTGAAATAATACACAGGTTGCCAGTTGTCTGTCAGGTGTGCAGGGACTACCGTCCTACTCGCGTGCCACAGCACGACTGACCTACCTGCACACCTTGACAATCATTTATTCCAACACCCCAGTGTTGCCCACTACATTATCCAAACCCCTATACACTACAGTCGTCATCAGAGCGGTGCAGATACGCGGAGACAGTTGGTGTGCGAACATAACAGATAGTACAGTGTTATAGAGCCCATATTCCCATAATTATCTCAGTCATTAACCGGTGACCGTTTTTTCCAAACCAAATCTTACCCTTGCACGTGAAAATTGTTGATACTTACAATCCAGAAATTGTACCTAAGAAATTGTATGGCACAGAATGTAACGAACTGATTTGTACCGAAGCTAAGTCAACTACGTTGTACTATTTTATTCTATGGTTAAACTCTGGCATGAAACCAGCAGTTGGTCGATGACACGATTTAAGTAGGTACCCAAGTAATCTAAAAAAGTATTTAAAAACTAATTAAAACTAATTTATTAAATGTGTAAAAGTACTTATTTTACTAATTACTAAATATTTCTAAACTATGTTTCGTTTCTTTTACAAAGGGGAAAATCAAATCCCTTTGGTATTTTCGTAACTATTTTTCACAACCAGCTACGAAGGAAGAATTTTTTACCTCATGCATCTAAGGCTGATTTTAGTTACGCTCACGCTAGTGCTACTTGGATGACTCTGATTGGACGCCGTCGTACGAGTGAGTCACGTGAGTCGGCGTCTAATCAGAGTCATCCAAGTAGTACTAGGATGTAGTGTACTTTGATCGTGTCAACGCGGCTTTACTCCCATTTTCTCCAAACAAAAATGACTTATTCGTCAACTCGTCCCACTTGAAACTGGTCCCATAGGACGAGTTGGCGAAATTCAAAATAAATAATATTTTCATTCGTCAACTCGTCCTATGTCTTAATTAGGGTTTGATTTAGTACAGTCAAGGAAAAAATGTTTGGTAAAATTAGAAAATGTAAATGAAAGACTATTTACCTAGGTATTTTAAAATATGTTTGACTGGCCTCTTAGCTCAGTTGGTAGTAGCTCTGCCTTCTGCGCTGTAGGTGTTGGGTTCGATTCCCACTCATGACAAACATTTGTGTGATGAACATAGATGTTTGTTCTGTGTCTGGGTGTTTATAAAGTATTAGAAGTATGTATTTACAAAAAAAAGTATATACGTATTCTATCAGTTATCTGGTTCCCATAGTACAAGCTTTGCTTAGTTTGGGGCTAGATGGCGCTGTGTGAAATGTCCAGCAATATTTATTTATTTATGTTTATTCGAAAGTCTCCGTAATCTAATAATTAAACAATAAACAACAAAAGTTAAATTTTGCTTAATTTCAATCAAAGATCACAACAATACCTACTATAAAAGTAATATTTTAAAGTGATATAAACAAACAAATATTCTAAGCAAAATCAACACTCATATCTAATTACATACAAATAAGTAATATTTTTTTAAGTTTCATGCAAAATCAGCTTTAGCGTATCAGTCTATACATTTTTTTATTTAAATTATTAATGATTCTATACACAGATCAATATCTACTTATAACGCCGCTCGTAAAATCTGCTAAGATATTTTCAATGTACCCGTCAACTTCTTGAGTTTCTTTTTTTTTACGAGAAATACTATCACCTTTTCTCAATAACTAATGAGACTCCGCTAATGAGACTCCTTTGAGTGTTTTTCGCTATTGCTTATAGTTTCAGATTTGGCCCTAGGCCCTACTCTTGAAAAACTCACCCTGTATAACTCGGTCCTGGCTGAGTGAAGCTGTATACTGTGCTCACAATATTGTTTGTTATATTGTTTAATAGTCAATGTTTAGTAGTTTAATAGTTCAATAGTGTTTATTATACTCCTAAGAGTTTATATTTTTAAGTGATTGTACCCAGACACAACATAGAAGTATTTTTGAAGGAATGTTTTTGGCCTAAAGGTGTCAAATTTCGACTGTACCGTGAATATACGGCGAAAGTAAGGACGAATTTTACCAACCAATATGGATAGTACACCATCAAATATTTCAATAGTTTCGTTCAACTGTAAGAATGTAAAAAGAGCTGTCCAAAGCGTTCGTGACCTGTCCAGAACGGCTGATATTATCGTGTTACAGGAGACTTGGCTCTTTCCTCACGACCTTAATTTTGTGCATCAAATTAATAGTGAATTCGGATGTATAGCTAAGTCTTCTATAGATACATCGATAGGTATGCTGAAAGGAAGACCGTACGGTGGCCTGGCTATATTGTGGAATAAAACTAAGTTTCCTAACGTCTCTCCAGTGGAGTGTACCTGTGATCGAATAATGGCTGTGAAAATATCAATTGGTTCTGGATCTTTTTTAGTGGTGAATGTTTACATGCCTGTAAACGACGAACAAAATATTGCTGAATTTACGGAATGTTTAGGACTGGCTAGTGCTTTAGTCGAGGAAAGTGATGTGCAAGTGGCTTATGTGATAGGTGACTATAACGCCCACCCATCCAAGTTATTCGGTTTGGAACTTCAAAAATTCTGTGAGGAGCTTATGTGGGAGTGCGCGGACATCAATCTACTTGGTCGGGACTCAGATACGTATACATTTATTAGTGACGCGCATGGTAGTCTGAGCTGGTTGGATCACTGCCTAACAACGAAAGCCGCTTGGGATACTGTAGTATCGGCTAACGTCATTTATGAAGTCACGTGTTCAGACCACTTCCCGTTACGTATAGTATGTAACATAGCAGGCGTAGCGGTGGGTTTGGCCAGCTCTGACAAGCATGATGCATTGAAAAATATTAGGTGGGGGGATAGAGACGGCGACCAGATACGATTGTATAGTAAATATTGCCATGAAAACCTAGGAGTTTGTGATAATTTTAATTTTAGTTCTAAGTGTGACTGTGATAATACTATTGTATGTTCTCATCTCAATGATTACTATAAGTTACTTACTTATTGCTGGGACTTCGCCCCGGGGCTCCGCCTTTCTTTGTGTGCCGTGTGGTCCTGACTGCTGTCTTCATACCGGGCCGCGAGCGCTGGTGACTGCTTGAGTGAGTTGTCCACTTTTTGTTTCTTGCTGGGGCTTGAACTGGCGATCTTCTGCGTCTCGGCCGAGTGGTGTACCAACTGAGCCAACGAGGACGCGAGACTGCCGTTGAAATTACTATACGCTACCTGTGCTACGCGCTCGCTACGTACCCGCTTACGCAGTCTACTGCTACGAAACGCCTGGCTACGACATCTGCTACGCGGTGACTCATTCGCCCGCTCTAACCGCTACGCCTTCCCCAACACTTTACCGATACTTTACGCATATACAAAGCCCCTGCCATTCTACGCTTAGCAAACATTCGCTATGAAGCGCACTCCTACAAAGTCTGACAAATTTATCGGGGCGAAACCTGGACCCAGTCAATCTGAAACAGAGCAAGAATCAGAAACAACCGTCTCTAACCGTCGATTAAAACGAAGAGCCCTACGTAGTCCCGAGTTGATCAATTCTTTTAAACTAGAGAGTACATTAAACCAATTCAAACAGGATATTAATGAAAACTTTACCAATCTTTTTACTAACTTTCAACAAAACCAAGATGAAAAGTTTGCTACACTCATGATGAACATCAACGACATTAAACAAGAGGTGAAAGAAATTAAAACCTTTAATAAAGAAACAGAAGAAAAGATCAACGTACTCTCTGCCCAATGTGAAGATACCTCATCAAAGACAAATAAATTGGCGACTGATCTCGAAGCTAGCACAACAAAAATTAAGTCCTTGGAAAATAAAATCGAGGAGATGGCCCGCCAATCGTGTGCCTATAAAATAGAAATCCGGAATGTCCCTTCAAAAGAGCGAGAATCCGCATCGGACCTGACTCAAATTGTAGAAAATATGCTACAAACACTCAAGCTTGATTTGCAACCGACTGAGATCCGAAATATTCGGCGTTTACCGGGAAAGCCTGAGGCACCGAGGCCCATCGTGATGGAAGTAGCTACCAGCAGCGCTAAGGCCAAACTACTTCAGGAAGCTAGGAACTTTAACATATCGAACCCTACAGCTAAGTTGAACACTACCCACCTATCAATAGCCGGACCTTCAAAGCCGGTCTACGTCAGTGAAAACCTGACCTTTAAGGCTAAAGGCCTCCTCTTCAAAGCGAGAGAATATGCCAAAGCTAACAACTTTGCCTTCTGCTGGACCTCTGATGGGCAAGTATACCTACGAAAGAGGGAAGGATCAAAAAGGATCTGCATCAAAGAGGAAGATCAACTTCAAGATATTGAGCAGGATGCATGACTAGATTATCAACATACGCAATGGCACTATTTACTGCTTGTTGTAGTAATAGCTTTTAGAATAGTCTTAAAACTTAGCGTTCTTTATTTTTTATACATCTATAGTTATGGCTGTATTCACAAACATACTATGCCCTCTAAATATATTATTATACTCACAAACAAGCAACATCAATTACACATTACACAAAATGCAAAACAAAATTCACTTCACACAACAAACAACACTAATAACACACATTCATTTTCCCAACTCCGATCACTTACTTTATTCTATGTTAAATCACTAAAATCAACATTTTCAAAAAATATACACTGTTTGATCTTTCGCAGTGTAAACAAAATCTTTATTTCATATTATGAGTAGTAACATAGAATCACTTTGCAATAGCATAGATGAAGTAAAAGTATCGGAATCTTACACTTGTATACCAGAAAACTGTCTCTCTTACGTTCAAAATTCCTCTAAGCAACTTACGATTATAACAGAGAACATTAGAAGTATATCTAAAAACATAGATGAATTTCAAGTAATTATAAAACGTACGGGAATAAGCACCGACATCATTGTCCTTACAGAATGTTGGCTTTCAACATGTCCCTACATACCTTCCTTAGACGGCTATGAAATGATGTCGACGACAAATAACCCAATACAGAATGACGGAGTCGTGGTTTATACTAAAACAAACTTAAAAGCTAACTCATACGAACCTATTTTTGAAAACGCAAATTGTCTAATAACTATTGTTAACAACAACGTAGCAATACTCTCTATCTACAGATCCCCCTCTTATAAAAATATAGAAAAGTTTATATCTTGCTTGGACAATATTCTAACTAATCTAGCCTCTTACAAAAATATTATTGTGCTTGGGGATATAAACATAAATATTATCGAATCTGAGATAACGGAGAAATCATCAGCTTATATGGATGTTCTGGCTTATCACGGTCTCCTTCCGACCCACACCTTCCCGACGAGAAATGAGACCTGTTTAGACCACATCTTTATTAAAACCAAACTAAATGCTACAACCGTTGTTATCCAAAACAGTTTAACTGATCATCACTCCGTGCTACTAGCACTCAAAACAAAAAATAATGTCCTAACTATTGCAAAAATTATTGCAAAAGTAGACTTTAACGCTGTTAAGCTAGAGCTTAATTATACTGACTTCTCCTCTGTGTTAAACGCTACAGACTGCAACGAGGCAACAGATACGTTTGTAGAACTTTTAAGAAACATAATAAACAAAAATACAAACCATATTAAACTCTCCCGAAGGAAAACTCCACTAAAGCCGTGGATTACGCCGGGACTTGTACGTTGTATTCGTCACCGCGACAACCTCCACAGAAAAGTACGCAAGTCACCAGATAACGACACTTTAAGAGTCATTTACAAGAGATATAGGAACTTTTGTAACTCTCTTCTCAGAAAACTCAAAAAAACGTACGAAAAAGAACAATTTGAAAGAGCAGGCAGTAATATCAAAAAAACATGGGAAGTTATAAACTCTATTACTAACTATAAAACGAAAAAATCACTACCCCAATACCTTCTTCATGGAAACGATCCGGACATTGCTATTAACTCAATTAATGAGTTCTTTACGAACATTGGTAAAAACTTGGCTGAAAAAATAATATCTACAAGTAAGATTAAACCAAATACCAATAACTACAACACCTATAATGAGCCCCTGAATTCCTTTGGGCTTTTAGACATCGATGCATCGGAAGTAGCAGCTCTTGTAAATTCCCTAAAGACAAATTGCTCTACTGGGTGGGATAACATCTCTAGTAAAATTATAAAACAAAACATAGATTCCCTTCTCACGCCTCTAACACACATCTGTCAACTAAGTTTTCGAACTTCAGTTTTTCCTAAGGCCTTCAAAAAAGCTGTAATTCTACCTATTCACAAGACGGGCGACAAGAACACTATTACCAACTATAGACCTATATCTATCCTGCCAGCGTTATCCAAAATTCTAGAAAGAGCAATGAACAATAGGCTTGTCAAATATCTGGAAGACAAGCAGCTCTTATCGAAAAATCAATTCGGATTTCGCAAAGGCGTCTCTACAGCAGACGCCGTATCAGAACTTAACAACTACATAGTTCAACGCTTGGATGGCGGCACTAATTGTGTAGCTATCTTCCTGGACCTGGCTAAAGCGTTTGATACGGTGTCAATTACTTTGCTTGTAGATAAGCTAGGACATCTAGGTATACGAGGTGACCAACTAAAACTGTTTGAAAGCTATTTGAGCGAAAGAACACAGCGCGTAAAAATTGGAGAGCATGTCAGCAGTGAGTTACCTGTCACGTACGGCATTCCGCAAGGCTCTATATTAGGCCCGACTCTATTTTTGGCCTACCTTAATCAGACGTGTGAACTAGAAATGCACAATAGTAAGCTTCTTGCTTATGCAGACGACACTGTCTTATTAGCTGAGGGGAATAGTTGGGACGAAGCCTTCCTAAATGCACAATCAGTCTTTGATCTGGTCTCCTCAAGCCTTTACCAAAACGTCCTAACTCTAAACCCGACGAAAACTAAATACCTAACATTCTCCTTATGTCAACGTGGACTACCGAATACTGTAACCTACTTTTTAAGAGCACATAACGCACTCTGTCTCCAAGACTCTAGTTCCCGACTTACCTGCACTTGTCCAAAGATTGACACTTGTAATACCATTAAATACCTAGGTATTATTATTGACCATAGACTATCCTATGAACCCCATGTAAACGTAATCACTTCCAGAACTAGAAAGCTAATTGCTATTTTCAAAAACATTAAACATGCAGCAAACATTAACCAGCTCAAAAATACCTACTACGCTCTATGTCAGTCGCTATTAACTTATTGTTTGACTGCATGGGGCGGAGCTCTAAAAACTCACCTACTTCCGCTTGAAAGAGCACAAAGAGCTGTTTTAAAAGTGGCCTTTACGCTGCCCTTCATGTATCCTACAAAACAACTCTACTATGATTGCGGCGTTCTTTCTGTGAGACAGCTCTTTATACAACAACTGATTCTTAAACAGCACAAGATCATTCCAGAAACTAAATTTAAAACTCAAAGAAGAAAATACAAAATATACAAAGTAGTAAAATGCAATACTTCATTCGCGCAAAAACATTTTCACTTCTTAGGGTCATATCTTTATAATATAATAAATAAAACTCTATCGATCCATCAAACAACACTTTCAGAATGTAAAAAGAAACTTAAAATATACTTCTCTGGCTTAGACTATACACAAACGGAGGCGTTATTAGACATCCAATCTTGACGACTCTACGTAAGAAAAAAAAAAAAAAAAAAAAAAAAAAAAAAAAAAAAAAAACTGGGTACATCCACATACACTCACATCACATACACACACACACACACATACCTTCACACACACACACATACCTACACACACACACATTAACTTAACTAAATACTTATCCATATAGCATACCTACATACTTGCACTTTCTCATACATCTCTACAAATAGCAAAACAACTTTATTACTTTATCACAATACCTACCTTATTTGTCTTTTGTATTTTAGTTATAAATAGGTACATGCTTATCCCAACATAGTGTTCCTTTCACCTATCAGTATTTCATATGAGCTGAAGCAGAGACCCTTGCGTCTACATACAAGTTTTTAACTTAGTTAGAGCAAGGTTCAACGTTTTGATTGTATAATACAGATACAGGTTATAAGTACATAACTGTCTAAAACATTCTTTATAGGAAACTTTAGCAAGTACAAATATTTACCTACACCTAAGTTGTACTAGCCTACTGTATGTAACCTTTCATTGAAAATAAATACTTATCTTATCTTATCTTATCTTAAGTATATTGATAATTATTATAAGCACATTGTCAGTACATTACAAGCTGCAGCGATAAAAAGCTCTCGCTTAAAACGAAATACTAAACAAAAGGTGATTGGGTGGAACTACCACATTAGGGACAGCCATCAGGCCGCTAGGTTGCATTTTCGCTGCTGGGTGATGGCCGGTAAACCGTCTGAGGGAGATGCTTTTAACAGAATGCGCACTAGTCGCTCTGAATTTAAGAATAAAGTGAAATGGTGCCAAAGAAATGAAGAGTCGATTAGAATGAATATACTAGCCACGCATAGAAAAAACAAAAATTTTACTAAATTTTGGAAAGCAACAAAGAAACTTAATCATAAACAGAACTTGCCAATATCAATGGACGGTTTACAAGAGCCTGCACTCATAGCTGAAATGTTTGCGAAGCGATTTAAAGTGAGTCCTCAGCCTGTAGAGAGTGTGCCTACTAAGCCCATCGTGAATGGATACCAAGAACTATCGCTATCTAAAGAAGAGCTGTGGTTGGTTGTCAAGAACATGAAGCGTGGTAAATCACCAGGTCATGATGGGCTTAGTATAGAACACATTCTCTGGGCGAGTGACAGTTTACTCGAGCACTTGTGTAACTTTTATAAATTATGTATTAGGTATTCTTATCTCCCAAGCGACCTTATGAGAACAATAGTTGTACCTATTGTAAAGAATAAAACAGGTGACCTAAGTGCGTCAACAAACTATCGCCCTATATCGTTGGGGACGGTTATAGGCAAAGTGCTAGAGCGGCTTCTCTATCCACAACTGCATAAGAACATTGGCATTGATGACGCGCAGTTTGGTTTCCGTGCTGGTGTCTCGACAGATTCGGCAATAATGAGCCTTAAAAGTACTGTGCACTATTATACCTCGCAGAATACTTCAGTTTATGCTTGTTTTTTGGACCTGAGCCGTGCGTTTGACCTGGTGAATTATGATATTCTCTGGGCCAAATTAGCGGCGGCGCAGGTACCAAATAATGTCTTGAGTCTGCTGAGATACTGGTATGGAAATCAAATTAATAATGTAAAATGGGGCGACGCGACTTCTAGTGACTATGTACTAGAATGCGGTGTTCGTCAAGGTGGATTGACTTCTCCGGACCTGTTCAGCCTGTACGTAAATGACCTGATCGAGGAGCTGAGGAGAGCCAGAATCGGCTGTCAGCTAGGTAGCGTCAGCGTAAATAACTTAAGTTATGCTGACGATATGGTACTCCTGAGCCCCTCGATCAAGGGCTTAAGCAAGCTTCTGTTAATCTGTGAGAAATATGCAATTGCCCACGGGTTAAAGTATAACGTAGCTAAAACAGAAATGATGGTATTCAGGTCGGGGAGAGGTCCGGAGAAGGTGCCAGATGTTAGAATTAACGGTTCTGTTATCAAACGAGTCAGTCAGTTTAAGTACTTAGGTCACTTGCTGACTGAGACTCTGAAGGATGACAGTGATATAGAGAGAGAAAGGAGGGCGCTCGCCGTCAGGGGGAACATGATAGCACGCCGCTTTGCAAACTGCAGTGTTGAAGTAAAAAACACATTATTTAAGGCTTATTGTCTAGGCATGTACACCTGTCAATTGTGGTCCAACTACTCAAGGAAATCCATCAACGTCATAAGAGTACAGTATAATAATGCATACCGGGCTCTTATGAGGCTACCGAGATACTGCAGTGCGTCAAACATGTTCGCCGAGGCGGGGGTGCCGGACTTTTTTGCAATAATAAGAACGCGAATAGCGGCCTTTTGGAACCGTGTAGGGCGATCCAACAATACCATCCTAAAGGCTGTCTTTGGTTATCTACCCAATCCAATCTTCAAACACTGGATTTCTGTTCACTTGAACAGAAATAAGAAATAATCTAGCGATTACTTACGACATAGTGTGTATATACCTACATACTTACCTACGTAATATTAAGTATAAGCTATTGTGCCTATAACTTTAATTTTGTTTAATTTTAATTTTAGTTTAATATATTGTGCTATGGTGTGCTATGGGTAGTAACATTTTTTCATGTTCATGCCTGAAATAAACAAATTTTATTTTATTTATTTATTTATTTATTTATTTATTTAATGTTTGGTTGATGGCCGCGCGAAAAAAAAGGCACCAACCTCCCATACAAAATCGGCATTGCCATTTTGCGCACTTATAGATTCTCGGTGACAATGAAATATTATGGTATCAGCGAGCTTATCTGATGATGGAGTCAAGAGCTGTTCAACAGAACTCCTCAGTAAATAAGCCAATTGAGTTGAAACTCGGCATATCTGTCAAGTTCTGATTATAATATAACAATATGGTATCAAGCGAGCTGATCTGAAGATGGAGTCAAGAGCTGCTCAACAGAACTCCTCAATAAATAGTCTGATTGAGTTGAAACTCGGAACTCAGTATATCTGTGAAGTTTCCACTACAATGTAATAAATGGTAACAGCGAGCTGA
Organism: Camptogramma bilineatum; assembly: GCA_958496255.1. Taxonomy (NCBI): domain Eukaryota; kingdom Metazoa; phylum Arthropoda; class Insecta; order Lepidoptera; family Geometridae; genus Camptogramma; species Camptogramma bilineatum. The sequence continues at coordinate 10,432,452 of OY292468.1, read as the reverse complement.
TCTGATGATGGAGTCAGGATCTATTCCATGGAATTTTTTAGTGATATGGGTATCAAATGAAAGGGTTTGATCATTTATGATAATAAAACTTAATACCGTACCGAGTTTAGTTTTCAATTTACGCATAACACTTTTTTCCGTGAGTGTACTTTATGTTGATTAGGGCCCTAATCAGAAGCGATTAAATGATCGGGCGAGTTGACGAATGAAAATATTATTTATTTTGAATTTCGCCAACTCGTCCTATTGGACTAGTTTCAAGAGAGACGAGTTGACGAATAAGTCACAAAAATGACATAAAATAAATATACTTAGGTAAATTAATATACTATTTGAACCCAGTTAGGTATTTCCACTAATTGTAATGTTTGCCGCACAGGAACTCATGAAACAAAGTGAAAGTGGTGAACCCTCTTGCTTCTATGAATTAGCGTCATAAAGTTCAATTAAAATTAATGAGAAGACCCACATTGTAAGTGAGCGTTTCCTAATTTAGTTTCTACTCGCCCTTTTCAATTATTAATGCAGCATTTTTAGTTTAGCTAATGATATTGCAGTATTCATGCATGACATGGAACAAGGTGCGATATGACCATGTGTTGGTTTTGATGCAATATGGTGTAATAGGTAGTATGGGGAACAAATTTTCGCAAATTTAAATGTATGACTTACATTTACAGAGTACAGTACAGAGTACATACACAAAAAAAAAACGATTCCGACGACTTGAGAACCTTCTTTAAACTCCTTTTTTATTTGAAGTTGGTTTACAAAAACCGAAAAACCTAAACATCATGGTCACTGTATCCTCAAGGGACGGCACAGGCTGCAAGCCCTTTGACGCTTTAAGCTACTGGTTTCCTAACGATGTTTTCCTTCACCGTTTATAGCCCGGATAATTAGCAAAAAAATTTACCGAAACGAAAAATTAATTGATGCACGGCTGGGTTCGAACTCACGACCGAATGCCGAGGCACTAACTCACTCAGCCAACACCACTGTATGATACAATGTTGCTAAAGAGAGGTCGGCAATTTCTCACTCGATTAGACGGCGCACACCAATACATTATTCCATAGAATACAAAATATGGCGCGATTACACTATCACATAATTTTCCACCTGCAGGCGACAAACGACACATGAAACAGCCAATAACTCTTCAATTCATCGCTTTCAATCGATAAATCTAGTCAAATAATTTATTTCTGCTTTAAGCCTATATCACTGATTAAGGTCAAAGTTGACCAGTCGCCTCCGCACCGCATCGCCCTTTCGGCGTTCACTTGTTCCTTCACTTGGATTGCGATGCGGCGATCCGGTGATGTTACGAAGTTGATGTAGTGAGCGTTGGTCCATTAGAATTCCATACAAAGAATACCGAGGCGAGGCGGAGAGGTTCGGGTGCGGAGGCGACTGGTCAGCAATAATAGATGCGAAAATAAGTTAAGTATTTTCGTCTCACTAAATAATTTGCTTTCGAACTAGATTGCGCTGTTTGTTCCTAGGCCAGAAAAAAAATGCAATTGTTATACTAGGACTTGCTTTTGATGGTTCATCCAACAAAAACATAAAACCTTCACACTAAGTGGTACTTCTTAAAATTAGCTTTTACGTATTCTGTGCCTCAATACCATACGTGTAGCCAATTTGAATATCGCGGATTCAAATTCAATCAGGCGGCTTGCAATTGTATGGGGAAAGGATGCCGTCAATAAATTGTCCAGTACAAATCTATTTTGTTTACCGTTTGGTGTCGTTCAAGTTGGTTGTGAACGTGTGGTTTAGTTGCGACGAGGTTAACTTCTAGTGCTCTTTCAATCCTTTCTGTAAACAATTCTCTGTTTTTGTTGTGTGAATTCTTTGCCCGATGACGTAAGGTTACCTCAGATTAAGATTTTTAAAGGAAGAAAGGAAGAGTGAAGTGAGTTTTTAAAAGGAAGAGTGAAAGATCACTCGAATGAAAGCTGGGATTTTCTATGACACTTTTCTTTCATCTTATGTTTAGACGTGTCACTTTGAGTGAAAGATGGCGAATGAAGAACGAAAAGTGAACCGTCTGATTCCACCTTTATCACCTGTTTTTAGTGTTAATTGGACTGGTCAAAAATGGTACACCAGTTCATATAGATTGGTAGAATGCATTCGAAACTTATGTACGACCGGGAAGTATATGACTTGTTAGACAGAGTTTCGCGCTAGGCCAATGTATGCTTATGTTAATCGCTGGTTTTATTGGTGAACATAGACTTGAGTACATTGCGTGTACACGCAAGTCAATCAGAAGCTCAGGGGCTCGATTCCGGTACCGAACTTTTTATCAACCTCAACCAAAACCTCAACTAAAGCGACTGTTTCCATGACTACTAATAACAAACGACTCAGTTGTGGTGAGGTTTTGAACTTTGGCAGTACAAATTTTTGAAAAGCTATTCTACTATTCACCAAATGGCTGACATTTAAGAGTTCGAACCAAAACCAAAGCGGTTGTCATTTAATAGAATACAGGCCCAGGGCAGTAGCACTCCGCTTTGATTGATAAATTGAGTATGGTAGCACTTGATGGTTAAATTATAGTTGATTGGGTAATCTTTAGGGCATTTTGCTAACTGGCTGAGTAGTTAATGGGTCTATTAGTATCCAATTTGATGTTTTCGCTGAGGTATTTGGCCTGGAAACCTGGTAGCGTTTGTACAAAGCCTTTTCAATTTTTTTAAACGTGTTCATATGCTTCCACTTTACCTACTGTAAATTTCTATATGCACAGTTTTTATCGAATTTACCTACACTTTTCAATAGAGATGATCTAGCTAGGAGGTATAAGTTACGTGTATAGTAACAAAGTACTTACCAAATTACCAATGCAAGTTGCAATTATTCGAAAATCGTTGTCGTCTTATTAATTTAATCAAAAACTTCATTTTTTTGTAACATTCCTCATGATGTTAGCTCGTATGAGCAAGTGGCCAACTCTGGTGACTTAGTTTTTAGGCCGCCTAAAGGCTTCCGTCGTGGCTTAACGACTTAAAAGCTGGGATCGACAATTTAAGGTAAACCGTCATTCGGATAGGTAGTAAACTCTCACTAGCACTCCTCTCTTCTCGGCACAGCTCAACTATAAGAGAAGAAATAATTGAAGCCGTTCCCAACAATAACACGTAATATATCTCAGAGTGGGCGACACAGGACATCGATTCGCATCGCCAGTCCCATTCTCACAGTACTGTATCATAATGGACGTTAAGCTTAACTTGTATGAGCGGTCCAAGGCGCTGGACACACAGAAAAGACGTAAGATACAGACGGAGCGCGGACATTTGTCTCTTCCGCGCCTCTTTCACAGAAGATGTATAGAAGCGTCGCGACGCAAAACATACAGAAGAGACGGAGCGCGGGCGTAACACTGTTCGCTGGCGCCCTGTCCGCGCCGCGTCCTCGTCTTACGTCTCTTCTGTGTGTCCCGCACCTAAGGCGCGGGACACACAGAAAAGACGTAAGAAGCATGAGGGGCGCGGACATTTGTCTCTTTCACGTCCCTTTCATAGAAAATGTATAGAAGCGCTGCGACGCAAAACATACAGAAGAGACGGGGCGCGGGCGCAACGCTCTTCACTGACGCCCTGTCCGCGACGCGTCCTCTTCTTAAATCTCTTCTGTCTAGCCCGCACCTAAGACGCAAGACACACAGAAAAGACGTAAGACGCAGACGGGGCACGGACATTTGTCTCTTTCGCCTCCCTTTCATAGAAAATGTATAGAAGCGTCGCGACGCAAAACATACAGAAGAGACGGAGCGCGGGCGCAACGCTGTTCGCTGGCGCCCTGTCCGCGCCGCGTCCTCGTCTTACATCTCTTCTGTCTGGCCCGCACCTAAGGCGCGGGACACACAGAAAAGACGTAAGACACAGACGGGGCGCGGACATTTGTCTCTACCGCGTCCCTTTCATACAAAATGTATAGAAGATTCGCGACGCAAAACATACAGAAGAGACGGGGCATGGGCGCAACGCTGTTCGCTGACGCCCTGTCCACGACGCGTCCTCGTCTTACGTCTCTTCTGTGTGTCCAGCGCCTAAGGCCCTCCGTCCATGTGGGTGGAAGATACTACGAACACACAGATTCACCCACATAGAGATTTTAACAGAGTACCAATGAAAGCTAGCTTATTCCAACATTGTACTAGGAATAGTTTTGATTAGAATAATGAGATCATAATTTCTTACCCATAAACTTGTTACATCCTCGGTATAACTTTTACCTCATAATTCCACGGTCACACGGCAGCATTTGCAAAGAGGCCACTTGTAAGCCTCTGTCTAGGATAACTAGGTATTGATAAACTTTAAGAAAGAATGATTGTATGTTATCAATGTTATCATCATTATGTATAACCAAAACCATCATAATGTCCTCGAATTTTCGAGTAAAGGAATATCAAAAGGCACCTCATAATGGTTATCGATCTATCGAAGAATATCAAAAGGCAGTTCCCTCCCGTAAAAGTGTTGGCCGAGTTGGTTAGTACCTCGATTTTCGATCCGAAGGTCGTAGGTTCGAAGCCTGGCCGTGTATCAATGGATTTTTCGTTTGAAAATTTTATATGCGCATTAACACAAGCTCTAACTAAACGGTAAAAGAAAACATCGTGAAGAAACCCGCTGCTTAGCCCCACATGTATTGACCATGTCTTTCCTGTGGTTATGGCCGGTTAAGCTGAGAGGATCAACAATGTCCTAGTGTCCCGATAAGTGTAGGCAAAGATTGCCTCCTGACACTGTATAAATCATCTAGCAAAGATGTAAAGGCATGTTCTCTCCCAGTGGAAGATGGCCTTTGATCCACACATTAATAACAACCGGAAAACTCGTTCAATAAGCAGTTGCCACGTGAAATCGAATGCCAACTCACTTTCTTACCATGTTTTATTGGATTTGAATCAATTTCACCGTAAATATTCGATTAATAGCCTAATCGATTTTAATCGCTACTGCTATCGATATTTCAAAGTTTACTTAGAATTGAGAAGCTGTTTTACAATAATCGTTTTACGAGTATCAATCGATTTGCTTCCGCAGGCCAACCCATGGTGATTATCTAAGCAAGCGTTGATCGATTTGAACTCATTTCCGGACTCGAATTAGTCAATTTGGTATAAAAGGTTTAAAATTATTTCGCTATCACTATTAAAGTAATTTTGTATGAAATTACTGTACGAGTAAATTGATGTACCTACCTACCTACATATTATAGGTACTTACCTACTTATTTAATCGAATCACTGCTAGGCTAATGTCCGAAAACTGGAAAGCTACTTAAATATTTGAGACGTTCTTACTCTTCAGAATTGTATTCAAATATGACAGCTAATGACATAGTCAAAGATAAGCACCACTTAAACTAAGTAGCGTTTCAGTATTCGCGGAATATTCCAATAGCACTATTTAATGCTCAACTATTTGGTACTTGCCCACATTTTGCAGAAGTTAACATTCTATACGTACCTACTTACTATCAAATAAAACAGATATCAATCTAATATTATTAATCCTTGGCAGCACAGCAGCTCGGCTAAAAAGGCTGTTATATCAGAATCATATTATGATTCATATTACGTTTTGTTCTTGTCGCTCTCAGTCTATGAAAAGAGACGGCTTAGTAGTAAAATTCAGATTATGATTTTGCTCTAACGGCCTTTTTAGCCCCGCATGTTTTATTAGCAAGGTCACTATACTCAACTTTTTGTATGGATGAATGAAGTTTCATCATAAATCCGGCCTTCAATGTCGAAAGTTCGACAACCTCGCTACCAAACATTGTGTAACGTAGAAATTATTCTTTAAGATTGTATCTAATTTTGTTATTCGTAGTTACTGTCACAAAAACTGCATCAATTTGTTCCACTGTCTTGACTTATTACACGCAGTCACGCTACTCGACTTTGAAGAAATACATTACGTCAATAGTAGGTACAGTAACACAAGCCTATCTGTTCATTAGACAGATCTGCTTAAATCGATCAATAAGAGCTTATCAAGATTTTGGTAAGGTTTTTCATTTCTAATCATTAGACAGAGTCGCAACACTATTAGATTCATCATCATCATTAGATTCATCACTTCGGGGAATGTTCTCAGGAACTCCACAAACCTGATACCACCATCTCCATTCCACTTCAGGACAAGCAGACGCACGGCGCAGTACCATCCTTACCTTGTGGACATTCCATCCACTCGTACCAAGCGGTTCTCCTCCACCTTCATCATCCGCACTGCTGAGGTTTGGAACTCGATGCCGGCTTCTGTTTTCCCTGAAAACTATAACTTGGGTCTCTTCAAGTCAAGAGTCTTTGTGATCCATCTTCACAGCCACATCGTCGCTTACCATCAGGTGAGATTGTGGATAAACAAAGGTCTATCTAGAATAAAAAAAAAAAATCATCATTGGCAGCTCACATAATAGCCCACTGCTGGGTATAAGCCTCCTCCCTCAAACGCCATTCTAGTCGACCCTGTGCCGTTCTCATCCTTTCCTTTCCTCTACGGCCTCAATATCGTTCACCCACCTGGCTGATGGTCTGCCCCTGCTTCTGTTACTCTCTCTTAGCCGCCACTCGGCCACGGCCTTACACCACCTACCATCACCAAATCTGGCCAAGTGTCCTGCCCAGCGCCACTTAAGTCTCGCAATACGGTCTCCGACATCTGCTACCTTCGTCCTCCCACGGATTTCCGTATTGCGGACTCGGTCTAGCAAAGATATACTATTAGATTACCTATGTTAAATTGTCAGTCCAGCAGTGCAAGTAGGTACCGTTTTTATCGATCGCTAATCAATTAGACAAAATCTAATAAAAATCTGACAAAATCAGATTTAACAATAATAAATTCTCTAATTTTATTGTAATTTGTCGATTTTAAATGTCAAAAGCAATCAATAAGAACGGTTCTTGCACTGCTGGACTGACAATTTAACATAGGTACCTAATCTAATTAGTATATCTTTGCTAGACCGAGTCCGCGATACGGAAAACCGTAGGAGGACGAAGGTAGCAGATGTCGGAGACCTAGATGTCTAGAGAGAAAAACAGAAGCAGGAGCAGACCATCAGCCAGGTGGGTGGACGATATTGAGGCCATAGAGGGAAAGACGTGGATGAGAACGGCACAGGGTCGACTAGAATGGCGTTTGAGGGAGGAGGCTTATACCCAGCAGTGGGCTATTATGTGAGCTGCCAATGATGATGATGAATCTAATAGTATTACGACTCTGTCAAATGGATAGATAGGGTTGTGGACTTGTGGTGGTGTTTGTAGGGCATTAAGTTATAAGTAGTTATTTTCCACTTGAACAGATAAGCTGGTAGCACTATATTTGTTCTGTGGCAGTACGGGAGTCATGTTGCCACTGAGAATTGGCCTCGAAATAGGTACTTTAAGTTACGATCCGAAAGTTTTCAAATTCTGGAAACTGTTGGAAACTGAATTCGTAATTTATCGTGGCAATTTTCGTGCTTCAGCTTATGTGATGAAATATTCTGCGTAGCTTTTACCAACATTAACATATGAAAACGAGGAAGCCTACTCTGCAGTATAAAATAAATAAAATAAAATCAGCCTTTATTTCAACTATTAATAAAAACAGGAAAAAAAAAATAAAACTAAGTAGGTACATTAAATTGAAAACTTATGTACTTACTAATCTTTATGTATTTACTTGTAATTAATAATAGCACTTTAAACTATAAGCACCTACGCTAGTAGTTAGTCGCCTCATTGGCGTAGGCCTCCCCCGATTCCTTCCACATTTATCTATTTAGTACACCTGCACTAAACTTACTCTAAGTAGACGAAAATGATAGTCAAAAGTCAAAGTAGTTTTAGTTTCAAGCCGATATTTTCTAGTGTCAAGAATGTGTAGTAAAAGCGTGCATTACATGACATCTACGGCATGTTCGCACGAGCGAACCGATTGCGATCGAGTTCAGAAGGCGATCCTATCGTCCACGAATACGACTGTCACTTGATAATCTATAACAGAGCAAAAGGTGTAGTAATCCTACTATCCTACTAATATTATCAAGGCGAAAGTCCGTGTGTGTGTGAATGTGTGTTACCACGTATCTCCATAACTACTAAACCGATTTTGATGAAAGTCGGAATGTAGATATAGTCGTATTGCTCATTCATACGTGCCTTGCATCCTCCAGATTTATAAGAGAGATTATTATATTTCACTAAGTAGTCCACGCCTATGTACTGGACACCAAGCACAACTTCAGAGAATAAAAAGGAAATCAATTCTCCGAAGTACCGCCTCGGCGAGCTCCGCCGCGACCCTCATTCACTCTTTTTGTGCGGACATCACAGCACCTAATTATTTAAATAATTTTTAAAATAAGTGTTTAAATTCATTTTGTTACGCAGTGTTATAGTGCTAAGTGCTAATTATGGGTTAAAGGAAACGACATACTTCTGAAAGCCGTAGATACGAGTAGGTAACTCGTTAACTCGGTAAGTGCTTACAGAAATTATAAAGGCGCAGATAGCGGTGACAATGGTAAGTGCTTACCTACTCTGCACATTATTCCTTAAAATTGACCTTATTTATCATACGTAATAAATACCTACCCTGTATGAATAGATTTCTCGTATTTTATTACGATACTTACTGCTTTTTGAATCATACGCGTGCGTTGGATCTTGCTATGATGCAATCATAGTCGTTAGATCAGAGCTACAGTACGATTATAAGTAGGAGTGTTTGTTTTTTCTAGTACCGTGACGTGATTACGGTCAAGATTTATTGTTTCGTCATAGAATTATAACCCCGTGATTCATTTTGAACTTAGAGGCTTTCTAGAGCTTAGATGGCTGCCGAATCTGTGGCAGTCTCTTTTCATTGACAGCGACAAAAAAAAAGAAGAGAAAACATTTTCTAAAGCCTTGCTAAGTTGTTTGTCTTTTATTATGAATAAGGGGATAATTTTTTTTATCATTGTGGGTATGCTTAAGATGCTGGTCATTTACAACGATAGATGTTGACAATTCGTACGGTCGGGTTGTTTTTACAACTACCCTCGACTTTTAAAATAACACTGATCCGATTTGTTTATTTTACGTGTTTGACGTGTCAATTATATACTTATGCTTTTTATCACACGTAAGCCTCAATGCCATGATGCGATCATAGCCTGAGGACTAATCTTACTATCTGACTATCTATCTATCTACTCCCTTACAATGCGATTGTACCTACCTGGTTGTGTTTGGTTTTTTCTATGACCGTGAAACGATTATGATCATTATTGAACGTTTATCATAAAATATAGATTTGTGTTATGAAGCTTGTTCGTGTCATTTGCAACAAGATAGAGATAATATGAGAATTCCATACAGACGAATTATTTTGGCAACTAGGTACCTTAAATTTTTGAATAACAGTAGAATGATGATAAGACATTTTGAATGAAACAATAGAATGATTTATTTAATCGTAAGAGGTTGGTGATAAAGATTACGGTTAAGATTGTGTAATTTATCATCACATACTTTTTTAGAAACATACGTATGCCTTGGTACTATGATGCGATCATAGTCGTGCGCTGACAACGGCAATGCAATTTTATTCATGTTTTTGTTTTTCTAGTACCATGACTTGATTACGGTCAATATTAACCTTTTAACAAGAAATGTAGGTTGTGTCATATTACGTACATGTGTTAAATAAATACTTGTCATTTGCATCAAAAGGTACTTATTTGAGATTTTATACAGGATTATTATTGTGTCTTGGTACTATGACGCGATCATAGTCGTACGCTGACAATAACTGCAAAACGATTTTAGTCATGTTTTTTGTTTTTCTAGTACCGTGGCTTGATTACGGTCAATATTAACCTTTTAACAAGAAACACAGGTTTGTGTCATGTTGCGTGCATGCATTAAATACTTGGTTTTTGCAACAGAGTATATTGGAGATTTTATACAGAATTATTATTGCGCCTTGGTACTATGATGCGATCATAGTCGTGCGCTGACAAGTACAAACTGCAAAACGATTTTATTCATGCTTACGTTTTTCTAGTACCGTGATTACGTCATTATTAACCTTTTAACAAGAAATATAGGTTTGTGTCATGTTGCATATGCGTTAAATACTTGTCATTGATAAAGGGTATTGGAGATTTTATACAGAATCATGATTGTATGACTACCCTCAACTTTTTAGCTATTTATTTTTATCCTGCAATGTTGGTGGAGAAAATTGCCGTATGTCTTGAATACGTTATAATAATCGCGTGGCAATTTTACTACTTTTTATCACACGTGTGCCTTGGTACTATGATGCGATCATAGTCGTGCACTGATTACTACAATGCGATTGTAGTTGTGTTTGTTTCTTCCTAGTACCGGGACTTATTGGCAGTCGGCTTGATATAGCGTATGCGTGAAATGCTTGTCATTTGCAACAGAGGAGGTTGACAATTCATCATAGATATTGGTTATGAATATTACCGAAGTATTTTATTCCTAAATGCGCATACTTTCATGTTACGTGTAATTTATGAGATACTTACTACTTTTTAAACACACCGTGTGCCTTGGTACTATGATGCGATCATAGTCGTGCACTAAGTACTACGATGCGATTGTAGTCGGTTGTATGTGTGACATCCGTGGGTACAGGGATAAGAGTCTCTGCTCCTCCCAATGGGAGGAAGAGAGCTAGTTAGCGTAACGGATGCAGATACCCCTAGCTCGGCGCATCCTTTTTTCGACTATGCAAGGTACATCGACCGTACCTTGATGCGCCACCCACGTCTGCCCCACTGCCTACTCCTCGGACAACGCACGATCCTGCTCCTTCATCTGGTCGGCCAGTTCAGGTGAATACTGCACCAGCAGCTAGCAACCTATCGATATCCTTGATGTTTGGGAAAATCCGAGGAGAAACATGTTTTAACCCTTAAATTCGAGAAGAGATCTCTAAACGTTGGGGGCGTTATCAGTGCGAAGGTTTGGTTATAGACCGACAAACAGCGCTTGGTCAAAGATGTATTTCAGGGATAAACATCTAGAAGTGGCCCAAAGCTATCCCGACCTGGAAATATCGACTTTGGCAGCTCACACGTCTTTTTTTAGTCGAAGATGTCAAGAATGAGACGGATAACGTCAATCGATTATCGGAGAACCAATCAAATTCTTTTGGATTTGATTTATGCTTTGAAAATACAATCGACCGATGGATACTTATAGCGTGCACACTCGATAAAGAGTTTCAAGAAATAGTGCAGGATGTTTATGGAGATTCGCTGCCATTCGGAGAAGATCCCGCTGATAAAATGGAGGCTTAAATCGGCAGAACGATAGAAGGTTCAGGTGAAGAGATCTTATGTAGCTGAAGGGGCAACATTGAAGTTAATCTATGACTTTTACCTGTAAATATGCAGGACACTGAAATCCTACTATGTATAGATAGTAGGTATGGTTGTCATTTCCTGCATCAATAGAATGCGCGGCATTCAGTTCAACCATTTGAATGGTATAATACGAGAAATTTGGAAATGGTGTGAATAGTTGGCATTTACCAATAAATTGTTTATTCTGTTTATTATTATTCTGTGACCCGCGAGGGGTCCCGAGAATGAAACTGCACAGCTATATCTTTATAATTCTAGCCGAATTCTGTATCAGTATCGTCTTATATGCTCTTCGAGCTTATAGTATATGCTAGAAGAGCCCACGTGAGTGGGTCGCTATTAAGCTTCCATAGTTTACGTATTCCTTATGCTAAACTTATTGTTGTACATGCGTTTGCAGGACGGGTAGCTGAGACCCAGTCTAAGCGCGTGCATATTTCCATATCTCAATATAGAAAGTCAGTTATAAATATTCATTTCGTATATTATAATTATGTTGCATCGGAGAGAAATGTGGAAGCTGATGAAGGCTAGACATTGACGTTCAAACATTGATACAGATTAAAATCTAATTTTAAAAGAAATTCATTAAATTTTTAATGAAAGAAGCTGACCGTTCTTGCTTTCTGATTGAATGCCAAGTGTGATAGGTATATTTCTCGTGGAAGAGGGATCGATCTGTTTTCAGTAAAGACGCCTTTGCTTTAGACTGGAGCTTATAATTATTTTACGCTTTTCAACCTTTCTCGTTAATTTTGAGGGGTCCAAGATCCCTTACCCTGATATCGTGTCTGTTACCTACCAGGTTGACCTTCGTCTAGAAACGATATTGTCTCAATTTCATTATTGTCAGAAGACTCCATCAGACAGTACAACGTGACTTTTGAGAGGTGGCGGTTTTTTATGCAATGGTAAAAACAGAGATCCGTTTACACAGAATGCTATTTTGTTATTTTTATATTTGTTTTTTTTTTGGTTTAACTATCATCTTATTATTGATACTGGGGCTAGTTATTCTAGCTTAAATACAGGCCGCTCAGCTCTGCCTTTAATTTTTTGGTGAGTACAAGATTATTAATGAGGGGTTATCACTATCTTAAAGTAAGAAAAGACTGCAATTCTAGTCGCATTGTCATCTTAAGGAGGATTATCAAATAGATAAGCTGTTAATTATTCTAACATGGAAATTGTAATGTCTGACTCTAATCGCCCTAAGTCTCAACAATAATCCCTTTTTTCCCAAGCAGAATTGTAGTTTGCCCTGCGCGGGCACAGAGGCTCTCATCGTATTTGCCTAGAAGCTTCAGATTCCTTTCGCGGAAGGACAAACACCGAATAGCCTTTTCTGACAATTATGAAACTAATACTAATACAATCTTTTCCACTTTTAGTAGAAACTTACATGGATAAATAGATGTCATGGGCGATACCTAGTGGTGTGAACACAGATAGACACTACTGTGTATTTTATAATAGGTCATTAACCACCAACTGCAAAAGGAGCGGCTCCTTTGCTGAGGAAGTATACGATGGTGGTAACTAGTTGAAGCTCAGATTCCTATGCTTATTGTAAAATAAGTAACAAATCAAGAATTTTGTAATTTTTATTAGTTGCTTATTTACAAGTTCTTATAATTTTGCAATATGCTCTAAACATCCTACTTAGTGAAATATAATAATCTCTCTTATAAATCTGGAGGATGCAAGGCACGTATGAATTGATGGTTAAACAAACTTACCTAGTGAAGTTTGACCATAATTATACGTGCCTTGCATCCGAAGAGATTTATAAGCCCACCCTTACCCGATCGCTACTTGCAGTAGCTTCATGCCCAATATATTAATCATTGCAAAATTATTTCTCTAAAGATAATGAGGGTCGCGGCGGAGCTCGCCGAGGCGGTACTTCGGAGAATTGATTTCCTTTTTATTCTCTGAAGTTGTGCTTGGTGTCCAGTACATAGGCGTGGACTACTTAGTGAAATATAATAATCTCTCTTATAAATCTCTTCGGATGCAAGGCACGTATAATTATGGTCAAACTTCACTAGGTAAGTTTGTTTAACCATCAATTATACGGACTAAAAACATATCAAAATTGAAGGAAAAATGTCATTTTTTCCTTCAATTTTAGTCCGTAGAATGAGCAATCCGACTATAGTTTAAGTTCTGGAATAACACATAGGCTACTTTATCCCGGAAAAATGTATGGTTCCCGTGGGATAAAAAAAGAAGTCGACGCGAGCGAAGCCGCGGGCGTTCACTAGTACATAATACGAGATTATTTCTTTACTATCTTTTGTAAAGTGGGATTGGGCAGGCCATATCTGCCGTATGCAGGACGAGATGTGCGCCCGTGCTAGGACAGATTGGGCTCCGACCGTTAAACGGCTACGAACGAGAAGAAGGTGGCAAGACGAACTCTACTCTCATCTGGAGAATTGGGAGACATCTGCTCAAGATCGTACCGAGTGGAGGAAGGGACAGGAGGCCTTTGCCCATCTGTGGGACAGTACAGACTTATAATAAAAAAAAAATTGTTGGAGCCGTGGTGACGAGTAGCATAGTGCCTCGACCTTCAATCCGAAGATCGTGGCCGTGATCTCGGCCGTGCAGATGATTTTTCGTTTCGAAAATGTGTATGTGCATACACGAGCGGGAAATGGTGAAGGAAAACATCGTCAGGAAACTCGGTTCTACCAGACCCACGTGTATTGACCATTATTTCCTGTAGGTAGATGAAGCTGATATAGCTGAGAGGATGGTTTAGGTGCTGGGCAAGTCAACTCGATCGCAACAATGTCACAGGCACTACAGTCCCGTTAAATGTAGGCATAGATTGCCTCCAGATGCGGTTTACGTCATCTAGTAAAGATGTAAAGTAAAGGCCTAATATTGTTTAAGTACAGTATTGAGACATTATAAAATGACAAACAGTGTAAGCAACGGCATTTAGCCATAGCATCAGTTATCAATTTAAATGTAGCGCCTAAGAAAATGTAACTTGTTTTCTTTGTTGGAAAGTAGCAGAAAATAGTTATAGATTATCAAAATTCAACTGTATTACTACACACTTTCGCTCCACATTATATGCCCAACACTATTCTTGTCGATACAATCGCTTTGATTGACTGTTTAGTGTTGTGCTGCAATCTATAACGATACTCTGATTGTCATTGTCATTTGAAAGTAAAAGTGGCTGTTGCTTTTGTTTGTAACTAGCTAAGTAATTACAGTTTAATCTGCGTTCTTGTACTATTTGAGTTTTTTGGTTTGGTAACATGTAGCTAGGTATGTAATTTATGTTTACCAATTTATTTCAAGTTGCATGATATAATTAAGAAAAATAAGTATAAAAATCTTATTTTTACCTTTTATCTTTTCAGGATAGTTTAGAAATTGTGTTTTTTATAAACTAAAGTCGCTGTATAAGTATAAAATGCAAATAGATTTTTATACTTATACAGCGACTTTAGTTTATAAAAAACACAATTTCTAAACTATCCTGAAAAGATAAAACTAACCCTGATATTCATAATGAAATTAAAGGCTTACTAGAATTAGATGGCTGCTATCAGTTGCCGTCTCTTTTAATTGACATAAATAAGTGTGACCAACAAAAAAACATTATTATAAAGCTTTGCTAAAATGACAGCTTAATTATGAATATTGGGTAAATATAAAACCTTAAAATGTCAAATGCCAATTACAGTCCCTTTTTAACAAACTTAAAAATAAAATATCAACTCGACATTATCCAGTGATCGCAGTCGTTAGTACCAGATAGCCATCTCGCGTGAATGATTTGTGGGGGCTCCTTGGCTTGCTGACTTTCTAAAGGTCGGTAGGATTATCTGATAGGTACGAGCAATCCTAGAGATGTGGTCATTGTTAATATTGCAAGGCTCTGACGCCACAGAGCACTCGTGGCGTAGATAGCTTAGACGTTCTTGATTGATTGTTGAAGGTTGTCGCTGTCACAACTTTGATGGGTGGCCGCAAGTGGTATTTCAAGCTGAGCGCTTCCGTGCTTAGGGCTAGGTTAAATTGACGGTCCCGGCTTTTAAGACGTAAACATGATGGGGGAATTTAGACGGCCTTAATCTCCGTCACACATACTATCACTTTTATTTCGGAACTCACAATTTAAAAGGTTTTTTTTTCAATGTAGGTAATATTTGAAGAAAAATAAAAGTACGTACTATGTGCTACAATAAATTGTTATTTAGAAAATGTTAACCAATTATGTTTCAAAAAAATACAGTTCTAAGATAAAAGTTGTAAAATGTCATTGTATCCAAATAATCAAATGGTTTCATGCATGCCTACAAAACAATTTCAAAGAACAATTTTGCCTAGTATATTACAGTGTCAAACTTCAAAGCAAACTGTCTATCGCCTTCCTAAAGTCCTCAAAGAATTTGCAACAAATAAAAACAATTTATCAACCTAATCGTTTCAAATGCCGAACATTTACTGAACTAACTCGAGAACTTGAGATGGCATCGATACATGAAACAATTTCATAGCTCGCAAGTCAAATATCGATTGTCGAGATAACGAGGCCGGGTCTATCGATATCGCTGACAGCACTACGTGTCGGTGGTTTGTTCTTCAGTGCTCTAAAATATTAAGTTAAAATAAAAATATGTCTTTAGGTTTTTTTTGAAAATGGCTGGTTGAACTGAGAGGCCGATGGTGTAAGTGCGGGGCAAGCCTACTCCATCTCATCAATGGCCCAGGTATCAGTGTCCTGTTAAGTGTAGGCAAAGCTTGCTCTTGACACTGTAAGTATAAATCATCTAGTAAAGATGTAAAAGCCTAATTCAGTAAGTACCTATAATAGTTTTATGGATGAACAAAAATAGAGAATATTAAAGATCTATTACTGTTTTGTAAGAGCCGTGTTGGTCGAGGTAAAGTAACCTCGATTTTCGATCCGAAGGTCGTGGGTTCGAATCCTGACCTGTGCATCAATGGATTTTTTTTTCAAAAAATTTATTTGCGCATTAACATGAGCTTTAAATGGTGAAGGAAAACACTGTGTGGAAACCCGCGGCTTAGTCAGCCCCGCACGTATTGACCATGTCTTTCCTGTGGATATGACCGGTTAAGCAGAGAGGATAAATGTAGGTACTCCATCTCAAACATTGTCCCAGACCAGTGTCCCGGTAACGATAGACAAAGAGCTTCCTGACTCTGTATAAATCATCTAGTAAAGATGTAAAGGCCTAAGTTTTTATTACTGTTATGGAGCTAGCGAGAACAGACCGTGTCGATGCTAGTGCGGTGAAAACAGATGGCGCGATAAAACGGCACAGAATGCGGACGTGTGCGGACGTGGCTCGTGTGACAATGGGGAAACGTTTACTTGCTTTGCGATTGGCTAGTTTCAAATAATAACTAAAAATAATTCTTCAGAGGCAAATGGGGAAAAGTTTAATTGCTTTGCGATTGGCTAGTTTCAAATAATAACTAAAAATAATTCATCAGAGAGGCACTTAGTACAGTTTGTATAGAAACCCTGTATGAAAAGGTGTTATTACGTATTGAGATTATATTTATTGTTTTTAGGAAGTTATGTGAATAATACTCGAACGTAATAAATTTTAAGTACTTAGGTAATAATGAGAAAACACTCTTGACACTCTTGACTCTTGACCCTTTCTGGATCCTGTAGGTAATATCCGGCCTATCCTGCCTGAAAACAGTAAATTTTACTTGAATAATATAATTTTATTATTTTCTTAGCTTTATGAATGATATTAAATGATTCATAATTAGGTTTTTTCTTGTCACTCTCATATCTATGAAAAGAGACGGTATAAGTATTATTATGATTCACCTAAAGTGTCCTTTTTAGACCCGCTGAACAGGCTTAATAAATACTAAAGAGACAACTAATAAAATTTTGGAAATACTCGTAAACACCCAGTATATACGAACTTTTGAATACTAAAATCTATTTTGAAGTGGTCCCAAACTTTTGCTCACGTAGTAAAATCGATGTTTTCATAAAGTTATAACAGGCTATACGAAACGTGACCGTCGCACCTTTGTTATTTCAATGAAATCGAAAATAATTTACAATAAAAGTGAGACGCAAAAGTGCGTGGTTCAATTTTTCGGCGAGATTTTCAAACCTTTGAGGTTAATCGTTTTTTTGTTGTTCGTTCACTTTTACATAATAGCTTTTTGCTCAAATTCTTCAATATTACTTTTACTAAGTTACTTTGTTTGGAAGTTGGATGTACTTCCACTTTTGATCCAAAAGTTAAGGCTAAAAAGGCCTCTCTAGCAGAATTACAATATGAATTGCACTAAATGCCGTCTGTTTTCATAGACCGAGAGTGACAAGAACGGCATTTATTGAAATTCCTCTTGTGATTCTGTTAGAACGGCCTTTTTAGTCCCGCTCAGCATCACAGGCTGAAAGCCGGATCCACACCAGACGATCCAAAGCGCTCCGATTGCGCGCGGCATGGAGCGCGCTCCACGGAGCTTATAGTGTAGACGTGCCGCGCGCGATCTATGTGCGCGATCCATGTGCGCGGCACGTCTACACTTTACGCTCCGTGGAGCGCGCTCCATGCCGCGCGCAATCGGAGCGCTTTGGATCGTCCGGTGTGGATCCGGCTAATGGCAATACTGCGGACTTAAAAACGCCGTTATAGTAGAATCACGATAAGAATTGCACTATATGCCGTCTCTTTTGATAGACCGAGAGTGACAAGAACGGTTTAGTTGCAATTTCTATTGTGATTCTGCTATAACGGCCTTTTTAACCCCGCTGACTATTTAAGCCTATTTATGAACGCATGACGACCTAAAAGTCCTGTAAAATATTCAACTTGTGCATAAAGCGTTCAAAACTAGTGCTAAAGATGCTTTAAGGTCGCTACACACTATCAGTTTTATTGGAGCTTAGAGTGGATGCAAATTGCTCATTGACACCGCTCGGCGGGTCAGTTGTAAGCAATACGGGAGTTAGGTGGAGTTGTATGAGGGGAGTATGGACTGTGTATGATCATGGTTCAGCCCCTCGATTCTACTAAAAACTATTTCTCAACCAAAGCGCATCAACTATTTCGTTCTGTTTTATAATCTACTAATGACCAATGAGGTTAGGTTTCTTCGTTGTGATGACGTTTTCAAACAAATTACCAATGAGATGATATAAGCTATAAATGATTTGGGTATTCCGTTGTATAGACCTTCGTCTGTCGCCAGCGTATGTATACGTTTGTATGTTTACATTGTATACATTGTGAGGCTGCCTCGCGGTGTGAAGACGCGTTTGCCTCGCGATCCAATTTGAACGTTGCCGTTGCCTTGAAACCAGCCTCGCGTGCAGCGTCGCGAGGCAACATCGCAATATTGATACAATACACCCCTTTATGCCAACTATACATGCTAGGCGAGCCTAAAGCCAGCGCGAGTGATTGCGAATTGATGCAAGGCGAATGCTACCGTCCACACGTTTGGCGAGTCTATGCAAACCAATGAAAATTGGCGCTTGTATTCACTCGGCCAGCTAGGCGAACGATGGCAAGGCAAGGAAAATGGTGCTGTCTACACATTGGCATTGGCGTTCAAAATTAAAAAAAAATCAAAATTCAAATATCATTTATTCAGTAGGACCACTATGACCACTTTGAATCGTCTTAAGAGCTAGGTGATTCTGCTTCTGTTCTTTCGCGACCAACACCGTGAAGAATCAGTTCACTCGGCGAGTCCGCAGCCAGCGTGCAGTAGCGACTTTAGAACTGCTACAAGCTATATTTAAGATTGTAACTCTCTGTACAGCTATAGTAGCACTAGCATGTTCTGCGGTCACAGCTAATTGCCGGGCTCTGCGCACGTCGCAGATATGAGGAAGGTATTAGGGATGCGGTCAATGACCTTTATGGTTACACGGAATTATGGAATTGCTTCAGGTATTGGCTACAACTTCGATACAGTGAAGGAAATTCTTGTTATCTTTCGAAATAAACAGAATATTAAATTAAATAAATATTAATACATTATTCTTTAGAATATTCTTTAATCTAAATCTAATCTATTTTAATTTTACTAAACTATAGTAGGTAATATAAAAACATCATATTGATACCAATGATATTTGAAATAATATAATTGGGTACCTATGTAATCTATCATTGAGTGATACTTTACGGTTTTTTCCAAATGGAAAAAAAAACTTAGACGTCTTTACTAGACGATTTATATACTTGTGTCAAGAGGCAATCTTAGCATACACGTTTGTTCCTTTCTGAGGCCTACACTTACCTACACGGGACACTGTAGTGCCTGGATTTGAGACATTGCAGGCACATTGTCCCAAATGGAAAACAAAGTACTAAAAACGTTTTATTTCCACATAATTTTACCCATTTTAAAGTCAGTACCTTAAAGTACACCATAAAATTATATCCATATTTACATAATACTCGTAGTGCCACCAGCCTATTTGTTAGGTAGGTACTGTTTGGGATTTTGATGAAAACCACCCTAAAACTTCCACTGCTGTCTAATTACTGTATTACGCTATTTTATTTAATGTTACAATGTGAGAGAGACGTGTCGCCATATTGCAGAGAGACGTGTCGCCATATTGGTTGACGTTCGAAGAAGGAAACCACAGAATACAATTACAGTCCTACCTAAATGTCAAAGTCAAACTTATTTAGTCTGTCATTGCCAGTACTAAACAGGTACTTCGACACTAATAACATCGCCTCTTATGAATAGCCGTGTCCACATAAATACCCAATTGAGTCAATACTTAACAAAACTTCATCACCTATGCCTTTGAGAGAGGCTGGTGAAAGATAGAGATGGATGAAGGTTTACTGAAAGAGAACTCTTTATAGGGTTAAGCTCGCCTTTGCCATTACCTGTCTAGATCTAAGCATTTTATAACTGTTTCATTTGTGCAACGATAATAAATTAATTAATTAATTAAATAATTTAGGGAAGAATATTATGAATAACGGTTTTTAGTAAGTATTCAATTTTATGTAACTGAACCAATGATCTGCTATATAAACTGAGGTACCTAAGTAGATGCGTTCTACCCCGCTCTGCGTGGCGAACAAAAGTCAAGCTAATTAGCTTGAGTCAACTCGGTCGTACTTTATATTGCTCCGATGTTACTCGCATTTACACGCAGCACACATAATTTATCACTTTCTGACAAAGTGGTTTACTAAATCTCTGCTATTTTTTATTAGTTTTCTTGTTTGAAATAAACAAAGCTGCTTATATTCTACCTAAGTAGCTAAAACAAAACGCCGCATTTTAGAGCTTTTTCTAATGAGCATAACGTCTCTATTGGTAAAATCTCATTGATCAGCAGGGAAATTCTACTAGATGACAACATCAATCATTCCGCTGCATTTTGGTTCGATCTTTTAAATGTCAGCCATTTGGTGAATAGTAGAATGGCTTTTTAAAAATTTCTTCTGCCAAAGTCCAAACCTTAGCTAAAACCTCACCACAACTGAGTCGTTTGTCATTAGTAGAATAGGAAACAGTCGAAAATCTAAGGTTTGGTTGAGGTTTTCCTTGTGGTTCATAAAAAGTTTTGTACTAGAATTGCCACCCCGAACAGAAAAGCTGGTGGAATCATACTAACAAAATGTTGTTTACGTCTCATTAGGCACTTCCAAAGTGCCAGCTATGGAGGAAAATACTAGAAAGTATCATATTTATTCAGGAGTATGTAAAACCTAGGCTTTTACAGAGAAATAAACACTCTAAGTTATGTTTTGTAATATGAGACAAGTATACCTTTACTTTCGACTCAAAGATTGTGATTCGAAATGGAGCCGTGAAACAAATAGATTCTTTACCTATCCATCCGATATTATAATAATTGTACCGACCGCAGACATAAAAAAAAACTTTAAAAAGTTTTTTAAGTCTGCGACCGCAGACATAATGTTGGCAACACTTACAAAATACCCGCTCGTGATTTTTGTTATGACGGGACGGTAGTCAGCCGCCGGTCATTCTGGCTCGAGATATAAAAAAAATACCTAGGACGTGCGAAAGTATTGTCGAGACGTATTTAAAAATAAGTTTTTGAGAATAAACAAGTTATTGTATTATTCAGTTATTCAGTTATTTATTTACTACAGATTTAAATTATCATTGCAGATAAACATCCAATGCGATAATCTAGATACTTCTGGAAGTGAACATCTAATCAGAATACTTGCATTTACTAATTATTTGAGGTCCCTACAAGGAGTCGTTAATATCCGAAGTGGTAAGAACGTTGGAAAACGCCCATTGGTATGTACGAACCATTTATTAATTTTCGATGTTTTATGTTCTACTTATCTACCCACATACGTTTGTGTTTACCTACTGTTTGCTTTACTTTTTCATAATGCATACTTACATCGATTGAAGTTCGATTGTGTCTGGGCTCTTGGAACGAACTTACACAATATCACTTGCCTTTGTCTAAGTTCGTTATTCTAATTTCTAATACTAGCTAAATCTGAGATGATAGCACAGAACAGATAATAATACTACGTACGATAGGTTAGAGTTACGAGTGTACGTTACATAATTTGCGTAGGCACCTAGACTACCTGGGTATCTCATCATAAATATCTGAATAGAACATTCGGCAAGTAGCGTATTGTAGGTTGACCTTGTGATATTGGTACCTAGGTATAACGCACATGTTTTAGGTACCTATCATAATTATTTTATTGATGTCATTCGTGTGGGTATGATAGGTACTTGCCTACCTACCTACTAGTTTTTTTTTTTTTTTAATTTACTAAGTTGAGTAAGTACCTATACCTACCTACCTACCTACCTACTAGGTAAGGTAATGTATGTGTTCATTTTAAAATTACGATTTAAAATAATATGTAGGTACCTACCTACCTAAGTGATATGCAGCAACATTTATAAATTTAATTTAAGTGAGTTTAATAAACTATTATAATAAAAGTGTGTAGTAGGTACATAAGTAGGCAAGTAGTTTGAAGCGCTCTTGGCGTGGCTTGCCCATGGTACGTTTTTGATTGATTGTTGGAGTTGAGCGGCGTTGTGTGTGAGCGGCCGCAGTTGGATGGGTGGCCGCGGGTGGCATTGATTGCGATCTGGGCGCTTCCGTGCTTTGGGGAGCGCGTTTGGTTGTTGGGAAGATGTGTTAAGAAAGTGCTTGTTGATATAATTATCCAAGTCATACCTACCTACGACTTGACCATTTTTTTATTAGATAGGTACTTACCTAGGTGTACAGCCAACAACGAAAGTTGATCAAGGGTTGTAGTTTTGTAAAACTGTGACACGTCATTTATAATTAGGTAGGTACCTGGTACGTTTATGATTGCCTAAGTAGGTACCTACTTACTTACTGACTAAGGAGACTTCATAATACCTTGATAAAATCTAGGATCATAGATCCTGAGTTCTAAGATAAGTAAGTATTTCAGTTTTAAAAACTGAAATTGTTTATGCATTTTGTTGCCGACTGTAGTAGCTACCACAGCTAAGTACCTACCTATAAGTATTTAATTTATTGGGTTTATTAAATATAAAAAGTTTTAGGTTGTTTTATGCTAAAAGCAACCGGTGTGATGCCAGGCCAATCTTGTTGAGTTATTAATTCTTATTTTTATTTTGACTTTGACGAGTCTCACTTTGTATGACTGGCTCCCCACTGAAGCTTGACTGTTTGGATTTGGGCGTATGGATCACCGAAAGGAGGGCTAAGCCCCATAGGTACGGTGTTTGTTCTTCACGTAATGGTCGCGGGGGAGCAGGAGGAGTGGAATCAGCTGGCTTTTGGGACGATTCAGGGTCGTCCTGGTGGTCCTGACGTTCATGGTCACGGGATGACTGAAGTACTTACTGGGAGTTACCGCCGAGAATAAAACTGAGGGTAGGATTCACGACTACCCCCAATTCGTCTTCAGAATCAGAAAAGTCCTCGTTCACATTACGACACACTACACTGACGGTGTCAGGCTGACGTACAGTCGGACAACCACGTAGGTGTGTATCTTTTTAATTCCACGCAGATGAGAGACGAAAACCAGCATCTCAATCACCTTTTGAAATATCCTCTTATAATAATGGTGTTCTTTGGATAGAACTTTTGGGTCATGTAGTCTTATCCAGTAGTTAGGGCCTGAATCAACCAGATGTTCCGCATTCACTGACTTATACAAATATACACTTGCCTATTTTGACCGCTGTAATATGCTCCTTGACGCGTTCGGCTATTGTACGTTTAGTTTGCCCTATGTATGAACGGCAACAGTTACAGTCAACCTTGTATATCTACGCCTGGTATTTGCAGTGGTTTAGGTATCTTACGGTGTTCTGAGTTGCTGAGAAACTTTTGTGTGAGGAGTGAGAACCGACTCAATTGAAAATCTCCTAAACATGTTTCCTATTTTATCCGTCACCCCTTCACATACGGAAGAAAGATAGATTGTCTGCTGACCTTCCGCACTCGCTTTCATTGATAAGTCTTATCAAAATTTGCGATTCCGACGGGATTAACTAAATAAAACTATTTAAGTAATAAAAAGTAGGTACGCGATATAATCCCATAATGATAATTTAATTAAGTAAATGTTGTAGATCTTTGGTATAAATTTTGTACAAGTGGTTAAAACGTGAGTTCTGGAAAAATTAGATATATACATATTTGGGGAACATGGTGGAATCGTTCCCCAAAGTCAGAGTAGGTGGTCAAAAGACCACGGGCAAGTGGGCCAGATGGGCCGGCCCGTTGCAGAGGAACTTAATACTTAATTATGTTGAGTTATATAAGCGGCTTAATACTAAAAAGAAAATAATAATAATAACTATATACCTACTATACCTAATAATAATTGAAGTGGATTATTTCCAAAATTGAAAGGCATCGAATCGGATAGTAGACGTTAGTCCTGGTGATATCCTAGCACAAAATAAAAAAACTAACCTTTCAGACGGATAAAAATCCGAAATTTGAAAATTAGGTTACTGTTAAAGTCAAAGAACTAATTGAAATAAATATATGTAGTTACCTACCTAAATCCGTAAGTGAATGAACCCTCTTACGGTCCTCCGATGGTTCTATTTAAAAAAATTAAAAAAAAATAATAATAAACCGCAAAGGGTGTGCCGCGGCACACTGGTGTACCGTGGCCATTAGTTGGTGTGCCTCGGATTAAGGTTACTTGGACCGCATAAGCTAACTTAACAAGCTCATGTTTTGCATTTCATTTATGTTGTATCTGCAAAATTTTCCTATTTCCTAGATGTACTTTGAACACAAAGTTTGCAGAACACTGTCCTAACTATAAATTAAATATTTATAAATTATAGGAAGCTAAATAATTACTTTCATTTAAATGTTAAACTAGTAACTAAAAACAGAAAGCCACTGATAAGTTTTCATAACTACCTAAGTACTTAGATATCGGAAATTAATTTCCTCAGATAAACATAAAAGAAACTGTTCAAAAACAATTTCGCTGTTACTAAATTTATAGAATCTGTAACGCGCCTTTCTTTAACCTTGTGATGGTCTTATTAACTTTATCAATGACTTCATGATGGTTACCTGTAGGTTCCTAGTCCTACTTGAAAGTAAAGGTTACTGCTTACAAACCTCAGAAGTACCTTATTAGATCAGAACCATTGCGAAGATCAAAAAAATAAGTATCTACGGTTGCAAGCATACGATTGCAATGCTTGTGCTGATGATACCTCCCAAACTGTCTGTTTATATCAACTTAGCGTGATTTATGATTGCTATTGCGATAGTTTGTCCGTTCTTGACGCTAGGTAAATATCTTGTAAAATAAATTGTACATTATACATACCAGACATCGGACATCTTTAGAAGATTTGTTTAGGTACTACTTTATTTAAATATTACTAAAGTGGTGGCCAACAAATTGACTAGAATTGATAAAGGTACCACCCACCTACTAAGTATAATGTTTAAGAGGATGTAGGTACGTTAGCCCCAATCCGAAACCGACTCGATCAATCAAATCAAGAGAAATTACCATAGGTAATTAGCAGGCATGCATGGATGATGGTGCTGTAGAATTCCTAGGTTCATTGCCTAACCCTAGGGGACACTTGTAAGTTTCGTTTTAAACTATTTTGGCAGGTATAAAATGATTTAATTTATCAAAACGATAATCATGAAAATGGTACTTATATTAATATTATATAAGTACTAAAGTTACATTTAGTTACAGCAACTAAACTACTACATATTTACATAAAAGTATAAAATACAAAAAGAGTACTTATAAGTACTTAGGTTGTAAGATTTAGTGACAAAATAGATTTCTTGTTAGTGAGTATTGAAACAGTAGAACTGCCTATTGTACTACCTTTAGTAGGTAAGTACCCAATGATCTGCTAATAGTCTGGGGTGGATGCGTTGTGCCCCGCTCTGTGTGGCGAGCAAGAGTCAAGCTAATGGCTTGGGTCGTCGGTTCGGTAGCACTTTGATTTGCTCCGATGTTGCGCGCATTTGCACGCGGCGCCGGCGCGCGCGTGGATTGTCTCTTTCTGACAACGGTATTGTATATATCTGCTAATTTCTTTGGTTTTCTTGATTGATGTTGGACAAAGCTGCTGTATTCTACCTACGTGGCTATAGCAAGGTTTCGCCGCGTTTCAGAGCCTTTTCTAGTAGGGGTAGCGGCTGTATTGGTGAAATCTCATTGATTGTACTTATTACCATAATAATACCATACCTTCCACATTGAAACGGTGAAGTAGTAGAGCGCCAAAGTGGGGACATTTAGAACGAACTGAAATCAGTCAGACGTAGAAGACCGATTGGGAGGAAGGCGAAATACCAAATAAGGTCCAATGAAATAATGTTTCTATAACAACAAAATGATGACTTAGAATCCAAGTCTTAAATGACTGTGTTGACGTGCAAGTTATTGATATTGTTAATGTATATAATGTTGATTTGGAATTTCCGTTGTAAACAATGTAATTCGGTTTTGGAATAAATAATTACGTACTTAGCTATGAACTATAATCTACATAATGACAATAACGCACTTACCTAACAGTAAGAGGCAAAATTTCTTCGGAGTTTTTACAGTTTGCGTTTTAGGAAGAAATTATTGTTACCTACTAAACTTTTATAAAATTCCTCAACACAAGACAAAGAGTGACAATAAATAAAATCATGAATGAGAAAGGGAAAATATATGAGAATAGGAAGCAAAGAGCGAAATAATGATGTCTATCGAAGAATGAATGTTGATTTGCTGAAACGCATATTAATAAAGAAGTAGAAAGAGATGGTAATTAGCAATTGGTTGGTGATGAGATCACTGAAGAAAAATGTGTGTGAGTTATAATGACATGTACAATTATGCACTTATTTATATGTCAGTCATGTGGTTTCCATAGCACGGGGCCCTGCTTGCTTTGGGGCTACCATGATGTTGTTTAGATTTCCGGAATTATTTATTTATTTCTTTAACGTCACTACATGGATTCTATTCAAGATTAAAATAATTCACCGACTTTGTTGTAAGAATAAGAATAAAATAAGAATATGAAGAATTTATTTGGACCTAAGCCAAATAAATGGCGTACCCAGACCTAGGTACCTTGATTTATTATTATTGATAATAATTATTCCATATATAATTATAACTGGATTTTGATCTCAAGTGAAGGTGAAATAGGTATGTGTTAAATTATGAAATAGGTATGTTTTGGAATAGAAATGAAGTTTTTATCTAGTGCTTTTACTGTTTAAAAGATAGAGGATGATGTTGTAGCGGTTTAAATATGATTGTCAAAGTGCGGCAGGTAGTACATCAGTTGCTTTAGTCGTGCTGTGTCGCTGGAGTGACACAGCAACACCTGACATAATGATCAAGTTGGGATTTTTGGGTTTGTCCTTTTTATTTTATAATGAGACTGTTGATATTCCTCTTCTAAATAGCGGGATTTAAAAAGTATTTTAATATGAAGCACCACACTATGAATAAAATTATATGGACCGGCAGCATTTTGGGTAGGATATGGAATATGAGTGACGCGCGCAGCGGCTCGCACCCAGTAGTTTCAAAGAGAATTAGAACTGGCATAAATGAACCTGTCCTAGGGTTAATAACTGGAACTATGTTGGATTGTCTTTAATGTGATTTCATCAATTTTTCATCAGTTATTATTATAGTGCTTATCTAGAAGCGCCGCGGGAGGATCAGGGATCCAATTCCTTTAATTTACAACGTCAATTATTTAAGTATCAACCTCTGCGTTTTGTTTCGTTCTCCAAAATGACAGTGATTCGCAGAACCTGGTTGGTAATATGTTTGGAAATGTCATCACAGCAGAGTAACCTAACCTCATTGGTCACCGATTACGAAGCAAAACGAAGTAGTTAACGGTTTACTTTCGTTGACAAAGGTTTTCTTGGTAGAATCGGCCTACAAGGCTGCTTCGGTTGTATCTGGCCCAGGATGGGAACTGTGTGATGTCCATTGCTTAGGAGCAGCAATCAGCGGTTCTGCAATTACAATAATAGCCTGTAATACCTACTGACTTCTGTGTGTTCTAGATACAGGCCGTGCCCCGAGGGTGGCAAGCGGTAGTTTTCAACGTCAATCAATAAAGTGGCCGTGTCCCGAGGGTGGCAAACGGTAGTCTTCAACACCAATCTACAAACTGGCCGTGTCCCGAGGGTGGCAAACGGTAGTCTTCAACATCAATCTACAAACTGGCCGTGTCCCGAGGGTGGCAAACGGTAGTCTTCAACACCAATCTACAAACTGGCCGTGTCCCGAGGGTGGCAAACGGTAGTCTTCAACACCAATCTACAAACTGGCCGTGTCCCGAGGGTGGCAAACGGTAGTCTTCAACACCAATCTACAAACTGGCCGTGTCCCGAGGGTGGCAAACGGTAGTCTTCAACACAAATCAACGAAGTGGCCGTGTCCCGAGGGTGGCAAACGGTAACATGAAAACTCAAGCTGCAAACAAATCATCTCCGGTACACTGAGGACAGATGGACTTCGCGAATTCTAAAACGGAGCGGACTACACGGGACAAGAAGAGTTGGCAGACCCAGTTGTCGACGGCAAGACGAATTAGTTGAAACTGCGGGGAGAAATTGGACTGAAGTGACGAAAGACAGGCGCAAATGGGATTCTTTGGAGGAGGCTTTTACCCGGAGGGAGTCCATATAAATCATATGTTATAACTCATATTATTAACACTGTTCTACTTACTGCATGGATTTAATATTTATAAATGAATAATTATAATTGAGATGTAAGGATTATATGGAATAAGTAAAGCTATTATTATTATTATATTATATTGTTTTCCGCTATAAATAGTGATTGGCAAATCTAATTAAATTTTTATTTTTCGTAAGGAAAATAAATAATATTAAAATGTTGTTAATGTAATTAATTATATAAAGTTAAGATTTTAGTTTGTTTAAGTACTTCTTGAATTCTTGTCAAATTATTGTTATTATTTTTCTAGCTATAAATAGTGTTTGGCTATGGGGACATATCCCTGTTAGGAAGGCCGAGGGTCCAGGAATAGGGACATTCCTGTAACAGGATGGCCGACTGTTGGCAACACTTACAAAATACCCGCTCGTGATTTTTGTTATGACGGGACGGTAGTCAGCCGCCGGTCATTCTGGCTCGAGATATAAAAAAAATACCTAGGACGTGCGAAAGTATTGTCGAGACGTATTTAAAAATAAGTTTTTGAGAATAAACAAGTTATTGTATTATTCAGTTATTCAGTTATTTATTTACTACAGATTTAAATTATCATTGCAGATAAACATCCAATGCGATAATCTAGATACTTCTGGAAGTGAACATCTAATCAGAATACTTGCATTTACTAATTATTTGAGGTCCCTACAAGGAGTCGTTAATAATAATGAGAGCAAAAATAGCATATTTAATCCATACTATCTATATCTATACTAATCTATTCTAATATAATAAAGTGGAAGAGTTTGTTTGCTTGTTTGTTTGTTTGAACGCGCTAATCTCAGGATCTACCAATCGATTTGTAAAATTCTTTCTGTATGTGATAGCTAAACTGTTGAGGAAGTTTATAGGCTACTTTTCATCGTCATCATCATCACCAAAAACCATCGCTACCGGGGCAACGCCGCACAGTGGCTTGATCGTATGGAGAGGGTAGGACATTCGTCTTTAAAAAAAGTTGATGTCGAAATGTGTTAATTTAATAATGGCATTGTGTTCAGTTAATTATTTTCTTCAATAGTCATTCTCGGTACTTTTGCCGTAACGGCAACATTTCATGAATAAATTGAAGAAACGTTGATTTTTATTACAATTTTGTATGGAAATGAATTTTCAAAACCTTATATCTCGACATTGCCCTGCGTTTTCGCAGTGCGGTTTTTTTTATCGTAATCTACACATAGACAGCTTCAATATCCATTCAAAACTTGCTGCGCCAAACTCTTATAAGACTAAAATACAGGATGATCTATTTTGAGTTAAAATATATGAACGATAACTTGTAATCTACTCGTACACGGTTCGAAATGTCTTAATTTAATAATGGTATCGTGTTCAATTAATGATTTTCTTCAATAGTCATTCTCGGTACTTTTGCTGTGATGGCAATATTTCATGAATAAATTGAAAAAACGTTTATTTTTATTCAAAAATTTTAAGGAAATGAATTTTTAAAACCTTATATCTCGACATTGCCGTACGTTTTTGCGATGCGGTTTTTTTAATCGTAATCTACACATAAACAGCTTTAATATCCAATCAAAATTTGGTGCGCCAAACTCACAACAGACTCAAATACAGCATGCATGTTCTATTTTGAGTTAAAATATTATGAATATTAACTTAACTGATTTTCGTAATCTACTCGTACACGGCTCGAAATGTGTTAATTTAATCATGGTATCGTGTTCAGTTAATGATTTTCTTCAATAGTCATTCTCGGTACTTTTGCCGTAACGGCAATACTTCATGAATAAATTGAAAAAACATTGATTTTTATTACAATTTTTAAGGAAATGAATTTTTAAAACCCTATATCTCGACATTGCCGTGCGTTTTCGCGATGCGGTTTTTTTTATCGTAATCTACACATAGACAGCTTCAATATCCAATCAAAACTTGCTGAGCCAAACTCATAACAGACTAAAATACAGGATGTTATATTTTGAGTTAACAATAACTCAACCAATTTTCGTTATCTACTCGTACACGGTTTGAAATGTGCTAATTGAATAATGGTATCGTGTTCAGTTAAACATTTTCTTCAATAGTCATTCACGGTACTTTTGCTGTAACGGCATTATTTCATGAATAAATTGAAAAAACGTTGATTTTTATGAAAATTTTTAAGGAAATGAATTTTTAAAACCTTATATCTCGACATTGCCGTGCGTTTTCGCGATGCGGTTTTTTTTATCGTAATCTACACATAGACAGCTTCAATATCCAATCAAAACTTGCTGAGCCAAACTCATAACAGACTAAAATACAGGATGTTATATTTTGAGTTAACAATAACTCAACCAATTTTCGTTATCTACTCGTACACGGTTCGAAATGTGCTAATTGAATAATGGTATCGTGTTCAGTTAAACATTTTCTTCAATAGTCATTCACGGTACTTTTGCTGTAACGGCATTATTTCATGAATAAATTGAAAAAAACATTGATTTTTATGACAATTTTTAAGAAAATGAATATTTAAAACCTTATATCTTGACATTGCCGTGCGTTTTCTCGGTGCGGTTTTTGTATCGTAATCTACACATAAACAGCTTCAATATCCAATCAAAACTTGGTGCGCCAAGTTGGTGCGCCAAGGGCAATGTCGAGATATAAGGTTTTGAAAATTCATTTCCATACAATTGTAATAAAAATCAACGTTTTTTTCAATTTATTCATGAAATAATGCCGTTACGGCAAAAATACAGCGAATGACTATTGAAGAAAATCATTAACTAAACACGATACCATTATTAAATTAACACATTTCAAACCGTGTACGACTAGATTACGAAAATTGATTAAGTTTAATGTTCATAATATATTAACTCAAAATATAACATCCTGTATTTTAGTCTGTTATGAGTTTGGCGCAGCAAGTTTTGATTGGATATTGAAGCTGTCTATGTGTAAATTACGATAAAAAAACCGCACCGCGAATACGCACGGCAATGTCGAGATATAAGGTTTTAAAAATTCATTTCCATAAAAATTGTCATAAAAATCAACGTTTTTTCAATTTATTCATGAAATAATGCCGTTACAGCAAAAGTACCGTGAATGACTATTGAAGAAAATGTTTAACTGAACACGATACCATTATTCAATTAGCACATTTCGAACCGTGTACGAGTAGATAACGAAAATTGGTTGAGTTATTGTTAACTCAAAATATAACATCCTGTATTTTAGTCTGTTATGAGTTTGGCGCAGCAAGTTTTGATTGGATATTGAAGCTGTCTATGTGTAGATTACGATAAAAAAAACCGTATCGCGAAAACGCACGGCAATGTCGAGATATAAGGTTTTAAAAATTCATTTCCTTAAAAATTGTCATAAAAATCAATGTTTTTTTCAATTTATTCATGAAATAATGCCGTTACAGCAAAAGTACCGTGAATGACTATTGAAGAAAATGTTTAACTGAACACGATACCATTATTCAATTAGCACATTTCAAACCGTGTACGAGTAGATAACGAAAATTGGTTGAGTTATTGTTAACTCAAAATATAACATCCTGTATTTTAGCCTGTTATGAGTTTGGCGCAGCAAGTTTTGATTGGATATTGAAGCTGTCTATGTGTAGATTATGATAAAAAAAACCGCATCGCGAAAACGCACGGCAATGTCGAGATATAAGGTTTTAAAAATTCATTTCCTTAAAAATTGTAATAAAAATCAATATTTTTTCAATTTATTCATGAAGTATTGCCGTTACGGCAAAAGTACCGAGAATGACTATTGAAGAAAATCATTAATTGAACACGATACCATTATTAAATTAAGACATTTCGAACCGTGTACGAGTAGATTACAAGTTATCGTTCATATATTTTAACTCAAAATAGATCATCCTGTATTTTAGTCTTATAAGAGTTTGGCGCAGCAAGTTTTGAATGGATATTGAAGCTGTCTATGTGTAGATTACGATAAAAAAAACCGCACTGCGAAAACGCAGGGCAATGTCGAGATATAAGGTTTTGAAAATTCATTTCCATACAAAATTGTAATAAAAATCAACGTTTCTTCAATTTATTCATGAAATGTTGCCGTTACGGCAAAAGTACCGAGAATGACTATTGAAGAAAATAATTAACTGAACTTAGTGCCATTATTAAATTAACACATTTCGACATCAACTTTTTTTAAAGACGAATGTCCGACCCTCTCCATACGATCAAGCCACTGTGCGCCGCGAGGGCGCTGCTAGTAAAATATATACATAGCTCAGTTTATCAATATTAATAATCATGGCAATGAAAGCTGTACTCTAAAATTAATTTTGAACGAAAATTAAAGTATTTCGCCTTCTGTAAAAAGAAGTAAAATTCAACCTAAATATTTGAAATTGCGGTTTTCCAAATATGCCTACCCTGTTACAAATAGGTAATTTAAATCATTGAAATATTTCGCTACTAAATCTTATAAGTACCTGAGTAAAAGTATATTATAATTTTGGTGCTCGTGTTATTTGTATTTGTAAATCTTGTCCTTTTTTTTTTTTTCTAAAGTTACCTGACACTCAATACAGTTTATAATAACCTTTAGATAATAAACAATTTGAATTATCTGGGGGTGGTGGTGCTATAGCCAAATAGTGGTTATCGAGATATTTTAAGATTTAGTTTAAAAAAAATTGTAAATATTTTGCTAGTGAGGCATATATACCGGACAACTTCAATTTGCAGTGAGTTTCAGACTTCCGAAAATGCATCCGATTCGATGATTTTCTTCGGAATGTTTACGTTTTTTTCAGCGAAGAACGTCACTTATAATACCTACCTATATTTTACAGAAAATATAGGTACAGTCTGCCCGCGACCACGGCTATTGCAACATAGCCGAAACGTCGGGATAAATAAGGTAAATTACGCGATAAAATCCCGTGTCCATAAAACTTTTCAATATGAATAGTGATCGCGAAAGTTTAAAAAAGACTAATATAGGTAGGTATTATGAATAAAACTTGAGGAAAATAGAATTAAATTGAGTTGAGATTTTAATTGTCCTCCGACAAGGTTAATCTTCTTAATTAATCTCGCGATTGGATCGAAAATAGACGGTCAGATTAATTTTACTTTGAAGCATTATAATTATAACTGTAGGAACAAAGATAATTCGAATTCTTTACCTAGGGAGGCTAAAGTAGCCACTTTTGGTGTTTCATAATATGTTTCATAATATGCTTCATAAATGCTGCATATACGCTTCATATAATATGCTTCATTGATGCTTCATATATGTTTCATATATAATTCATAGATTCTTCATATATACTTTATAAATATGCTTCATATATATGCTTCACATACCTATGCATAAAAAATGCTTCATTTATGAAACAAAATTATCACAAAACACCTCTTTCGACTATCTGTTTAGGCGGACTTTGACCACTGTGCCACAGATAGTCATCACATTTGACATAGGTAGGTTCATATTTTATAATTCTATTCTATCGATAGTTACAAAACACTGACCTTGCTTTCTCGATGATCTCTCGATACAACATGTCACTTTACTATTTACCGTCGTACAGATGCAAAAACTAGATCAACGCGTCATGCAGTCTACGGACTTGCAATTTAAATAAAAAGAACACCAACTTATCCAACAAGAATTCATCCGAAAGTAAACCTTACCGTTAAAAAGATAGAGGCGACTGAAACTGAAGACGAATGATTCAAAGATAATGTTCGCAATGTTGATACTGACGCAGAAGAAATAATACTTGGACTTAACAAAGATTACCTTGAGTTATTAGAATAAGGTATCTATGAAGTTGCAAATAAAGTTCAAAGTAATAATCACTTTTGTATTTGCAATGTGCTAAACGTCCATCAATATGGAATTTGTAAGTTGATATACAAAATGGTTTGATCTATTACCCAGCGATTGTTTCAGGTACTCCTCAGGGGACAACAACTAACTTGTTGATAGTTTTATAGACGCCATTTGTGTCATGTTGGTTGACAAATTACCTGAAACAAAATAAAAACGATATTAAACAAACACACTAAAGATAAATTCAGACAAAATAATAATAATATATTTCAAAAATATTTAATCATCATTTTTTAATTTCTGCCTTTGAACCACATCACATAGGGTCGGCTCAACATTATATTTTTTCCGTTTCATTAGCCGTTAAATATTTTTTTTCTCAAAAATTAATGGGCTCAAAATATAGATTTTATAATGTAAAAATATGTGGCGCGTAAATGTTGTCATTTACGCGTCACATATCATTTGTGTAGTCTGTAATAATATTATGTAAAGATTATGCTGAGAGGAGTATTGTGAGGTCAAGTAGAGAAAACTGTTTTTGTGATGAACCATCTTAATTGTCTGCATTTGTGAAATAATCTATGGTTTTATAAGATTTTTTCGTTAGAGCCGTGTTGGCCGAGTTGGTTAGTGCCTCGACTTTCGAAGCCGAAGGTCATGGGTTCGAATCCTGGCAGTGTATCAATGAATTTTTAGTTTCGAAAAATTTATATGCGCATAAACACGAGCTCTAAACGGTGGAGGAAAACATCGTGAGGAAACCCGCAGCTTAGTCAGCCCCACACGTATTGACCATGTCTTTCCTGTGGATATGGCTGGTTAAGCTGAGAGAACGGTTTAGGTGCTACAAGCCTACTCCATCTCAAACAATGTCTCAGACACTACAGTGTCCAGTTAAGTGTAGGCAAAGATTGCCTCCTTACACTGTATAAATAATCTAGTAAAGATGTATAGGCCTAAGTTTTTTTATAAGATTTTCAGACCGAGAGGTCATAGGGTTCCGTGCCTGAGTTGAGTTGAAAGCACTCTGGCTATCGGTTTGATCAATGCGGTTTCGAATTCCGTCATAATCGAAAATTTTTGAAAATAATTTTATTTTCAATGAAAAGTGTTGTTGTTCAAGGAAGTTAGCACAAAAATAAAAACCCCCTAAAATTATGATCTAATAGTTTAACTATATCTGTTGCCGACTGTACTTGCTCAAGCTCATTGTTGAATTATTCATTGATACAAGATACTCGGTAGGTACTGTTTGATAACGGTATGACTATAACGTTTTCATAAATCACGTTATCAGTAACGCTATAGAAATAACACTTATTAAAAAATAACACTTAATTAACGTTATAGTTTTCTACAAATGCTTTGGTTATTCTTATAAATTCTAACGTCATGAAAAAAATGTTGATTAAAAAAAACTATTTATTTTATTTATTGACAAGACTGTGATATTTTGGGAGATCAAGGGGAGGCATTTGCCCAGCCCAGCTGTGGGAAACAATAGGCTAGTTATCATTACTGAAAACAAGCCGTATTTTCTTGACAACTAAATGTTTATTTAAACTGAAATTAGTTGCTTCGACAGACGTGTTTTTATAGCGAATTTTTATTTTTTTCAAGCTCTGAAAGCGTAACGACAGACAGAGTTATTTCGCATTTATAATACTAGCTTCCACCCGCGACGTTGCCCGCTAGGTAGGTACCTATATAACATTATTATAGTCTAAGTTCATCTTGTAAGTTCATTCTAAATACTAGTGAAAGAAATTTTGAAATTGGTCCAGTAGTTTCGGAGCCTATTCGTTACAAACAAACAAAAAAACAAAAAAAACTTTCCTCTTTATAATATTAGTGTAGATAGTGTAGATAGTGTAGGTAGTGATATAGTAGTGTAGTAAGGATATGAAACAAGTTTATAACCTAGTCCTGAAAATAACGTTTCAGAATTAACCTGAAGAGCTAATCAACTTAGGCACTAAACGGAATATCCAAGGCTCAGATCTAGGTTAACTTGATAGAAAAAGCTCTTTGCCAGAACTTTAACGGCTATTTTGATTTTGAGCTAAAAATTCTAGTCGTTTTTATTACAAAGTCAAAGTTAAAAAAACAACACGGAAGAGTCTCACGAAAAACTTTTTCTCACAGTTTGGGGACCTCTAGCATTACTTCATTTTACATCTAATTTGCCAATTTTGCAATGTTTAGCAAATATTAATTATGTAATAGGTATTGGAAATTAAAAAAAATCACGGAAGAGCCTTCAAGTTGACGAGCACTCGAGACATCTTCAGTCATGATGACGATGACTGTATCAATACTGACTGACTGTGTAAGTAAATGCAATATCTTTAATTTAATATGACCTTAGGCTGGTTTTACTGTCACGCGTACCGTCGGCGCTGATAGGTGAGTGATCTCTATTACAATGAAATAAGGATACTGATTGTTTAGCAAAAATAGCAACGCTGATTGCTCTCGTCAGTGCTGAACAATCAGTATCCTTATTTCATTGTAATAAAGATCACTCGTCTATCAGCGCCGACGATACGCGTGACAGTAAAATCAGCCTTAGATGTATAGATAGACTACAAGAGCACAAAAATCAATTCATCACTCTTTTTGCTTTGCAGACATTATTTACCAAGTCTGCACATAGACAATGAGTATCAAATAATTGTTTCTGTAGCTTGCGGCGCCTCGTGGTTCATTTTGAAGGCTGCGTCTGATGAGGTCTTATTGGAGTGCCTAGGGCTAGTTTCGGTGATTTTGTGGTGTAATAAATGGCATAAAAATCCGTCAGAGTCTGCCTCTATATAACTAAAAAAAAGTGAAATCTCATTTTTTTTTCGCCACCGATTACTCGAAGACGCATGAACTGATTTAGAAAATTCTTTTTTTTTGTTTGAAAGAGTAGGTATACTTTCCAATTGGTGCCAAGACAGCTTGTTGAGGATCTGTTGAGGATCTTCGGAGTTATGAACAGAAAAGCACCTCGAGAGTGTAGGAAATTGGTTAGCTTATAACACTAAAGTCAGTTTTTTTTAATTTTTAATTCAGCCTCTTGTGTCCTGCAGGCCAAGCATGGCGATTTCCTCTCTACTCTACACTAGAGTAGACAACATAGTCCGATTTTGTATGAGATTAGTGTACAGATGCGAGCATGGCGTTCAATTTTATCTGATTTTGACATTCGAGAATAGAAACTATCTTCCGAAATTGTCTACACCTCCTGAGACCTAGACAACTTTCTTCCATGCGTTACAAACGCGCGTTCGCCTCGCGTTTGTAGTTTGCTACTTATCTTACTTGTCTTACTTATGTTACTTATCTTACTTAACTTACTTATCTTACTTATCTTACTTATCTTACTTATCTTACTTATCTTACTTAACTTACTTATCTTACTTATCTTACTTATCTTACTTATCTTACTTATCTTACTTATCTTACTTATTTTATTTTATTTTTATTTTATTTTTTAATTATTTCCTTACTTATCTTACTTTTCTTACCTATCATCCTACTTATCTTACTCATGAGATGAGATAAGATGAGATGAGTAAGATAAGTAAGATGATAAGTAAGAAAAGTAAGATAAGTAAGGAAATAAGTAAGATAAGTGAGATAAGTAAGATAAGTAAGAGCATAGTCATAGCATAATGCTATGATTATGTTCGCGTGAAAGACCAAAATCGGAAGATAGGAAAATGTGTTGTCTAGTCTAGTGTAGAGTAGAGAGGAAATCGCCATGCTAGGGGGGCTGGAGTAGTTAATTAGACTTAGGCTGGATTCGACCAAACTGGATTAAGTTTTTACTCGAGAGTTTGTTTGAATATTTTGACATTGTAAAGTTGACACCTTATAATAACCAGCCTCCCTAGCCATATTACACTATCTATCGTCGCTGTAGAATAGAAACACTTCAAAATGTATAGGATTTGACGTTTCAAGTAGATGAGTCACGTGGTCAGAACGTCAATTCCTATACATTTTGAAGTGTTCTATTCTACAGCGACGATAGATCGTTCTACAGCGACAATAGATCGTGTAATATGGCTAGGGCCCCAGGATAATTGGTATGCACATAATAATGTTTGGTTGCGCTTTGTAAACTATTGTATTTCGAATTATGTCGGCTAGTTACTCTGGAGTAAAATGACTTTTGGTCGAATCCAGCCTTAGTGTTTAATTCTAAGAAAACTAAGATACAACTCCGATCATTAATTTGAGTCATTACTATGTTGAAACGTATACAAGCACCTACTTTACCGGAATGTTCCACCTTGTTAGCACAAATACTTAGACGTGTATGTATCAATTACTTTATACCGTATACTGATAATTGTCCTTATATGGCTAACAGTGATTATTTAGACCTAGTTGCAGTGCTTATTGAATATACAGGGTGTAATGAAATGAGTCAACTACTTACCAAAAACCGAAACACGGTAAGAAGTTACCTATGAGACAATTTTTTTGTCAAGGACTATAAAGCGCCGTTTATATGGTGCAAGTTTCTGGTCTCGAAGATGCGATTATCGAAAGCAAATGTCAAAATATGACGATGACATTGAAATCTTACGTGGAAGGTCGAAAATCGTGGAAGGTCGATAATAGCTTGTCACTGAATTGTCATGGAGCGATTTTCTCGCATCTTTGAGTCAAAATCTCGAACCATATAAACGGCGCTTATGCGCTTACCTTTCGTAAGAGTCATTTATAACAATTTCAACATTGACTTAATCGAATTAAAAGCCAAGTTAAATTAAATGATATAGACTTTAAAATGAAGAAATGAATAAAACATGGCGATGACAGGCGGTCACTTGTCAATCATTTGGCTTGAGCGGGTTCAAGTTATACAGGTTGATTCAATAAAAGATTTTTCACAAAAAAGTTGATAAATAAAACCATTTTTAAGTACGGGGCAAATAGTAATCTTTCTACAATTTAATGTTTTGTATTGCACCATTCAGCGCCACGTACGTAGTGCCATACAAAACATACGGAACATTTTCATAATGTGAATAACACAAGATCTTATTTAAAAAAATGAAATGAAAATGAAATTGAAATGATTTATTTGTAACGTAAACAACATAAACACACACAGTACAAAATTACTACCTTAGTACTAATAATACAAAGCTTATGTTATGTTACAATGGCGCTGACTCAGCACTATGTTGTGTTTGTAAAAACACAACGCTGATCTTCTGTCAGAATCACACCATATGAGAAAACAATAATTATCTAATGGAAATTAAGTTTAAAAAACTTTAAAGAGCATAACGCGTCGCTTCGCTTTGACTCTGCGTCAGTGTGAGTTGCACCTTAGAGTGGTAACCCTAATATTTTATAGTTATTGAAAACACTAAGTTAATCCCAAAGCCCAAATTCTGAACCACCATTTTCATCCACTTCTCGGAATTTCCCAAGACACCCTGTACTTTAGCTTACGATTTACATCACCCTGTACCTGCAAATGGGTCCACAATTTACATGTGAGCCCAGAATGTGCGCGTTCACACGATATTAACGCGTAAAAAGGTTGACAGTATCATTTGGTGGGAAAGGTTGGACTTATTGGAACTAGTGTTAATCGATTTATAGCTCAATCTATTCGAAGACAATATAACTACACAGTCTACACACAGTGACCACACCAACGCAATGGAACCGTTTATTGGATTCAGCGAAAGCTCTGTCGCTATGGAAGAGGAGAATAGTATGTTAGGTCATCAAATTTATCAAGACTTACAAATCAATTTTGAAAAGTAATAAATTCAAAACATTATGACATGTTGACTTATCTCTGACGATCATAATGCAATGAATAAAACTAGATTGGATTCAAAGACACTACAAATATTCAGTGAGCATACTTATTGTCATAGAAAACGGGTATCGTTTACAGTATAAACGAATAAATTTGGTAGTCGTTTACAGCGGGTACAGATCTTCGGATATACATTACAGAAACCCCTTTTTATCCGGGTATATTTGTTATAGCGGGATATGGAAACGTCGGCGTCGGTCGTCCAGTAACGCGATGGGCTGACGACTTAGCATCCTTTGCAGGCCTGACTTGGATGAGGCGAGCGGTGAACTGTGGAGATTGGCACACGCAAAGGGAGGTCTATACATAGCAGTGGCACAGAATATGTACGCAAGGCGCACTCCGCACTTTAGGCACAGAGACTCGATTATATAAGTACAAAGCTACAAGTACACTGGCGAGCCCACCCGGGCGGGCCTTCGCAGTTAGGGTTCCCACTTGACGCTCGGCTCGCACGTTAGCCGCGTCGCACGTAATACCGCATTAGACGCATAAGCGAGCTGAATTGCATTTTGTTGCATCGCAGCAAGAATCGCTATTAAAATAAATGTTTTCGCGCAGACAGGCTTCTGTAACTATTTATTCTGTGGCATGGGTGAAGTCGGGCTGCGAATGATGATATTGATTATGATATTTGTTTTTTCAACTTCCTTACCCAGATGAAGATTCTCCGGATGAATCGAAACATTGTCGGTATCTAAATCGACGATATTTTTACGTGAGTAATTCCCCTGTGTTAAATAATGTAAAAAAAAATGATTAATGGTTTGGTTAAACAGATTGTTATGACCAAAAATACCAAAGCTTCATTTCACCATTTCGATAAAATAGAGCGCATTGATAACCTTTTATCGCAAAAAAACATTTCACAATTATTATTATAGTTTGTAATTAATAGTGGATAAGAATATTGGCGCCGATTAGGCGTTGACCGATGATAAAATCGAGACCGTATTCTGTA
The DNA here is from genome assembly GCA_958496255.1 of Camptogramma bilineatum. Classification (NCBI taxonomy): domain Eukaryota; kingdom Metazoa; phylum Arthropoda; class Insecta; order Lepidoptera; family Geometridae; genus Camptogramma; species Camptogramma bilineatum. The sequence continues at coordinate 10,391,180 of OY292468.1, read as the reverse complement.
ACTCTTATTTTAATATTAAGTTACAAACTTTTATTTAATTTGCTATAATATATGTTTGTTCGGGTAGAATCTTGCAATTGAATTTTAAAGCAGTTTTATCTTCAAATTCAAAATTCAAATATATTTATTCAGTAGGACCGCTATGACCACTTTGACGTCTTAAGAGCTAGGTGATTCTACTCCTGTTCTTTCGCGACCAACACCGTGAAGAATCAGGGCAACAAACACGGTATGGGGCCTAGCTTCAACCTATTGAGCTGAAATTTGGCACTCTAAATAGATTAGATTAAGTATAGATTATTATAGATAGATTATAGATTCTCGGTGACAATGCAATGTTGACAAGAGCTCTGATGGAGTCAGGAGCTGTTCAATGAATCTCCTCGATGAATACTGAAAAATACCCGTGCTTAGGCTCATTTGAATCAGCCCGAAATTAAAAGATTATTAGAGATTTGGAACTAAACAAGTTTTCAAACAATCTCTTGTTTGAAAACTTGTTTAGTTCCAAATCTCTACACACTCTCACCCAGGTATTTCCAAATAGCTGAACTAGTACACAAGTTGTCCTATCAACAGCGTTCTACCTTGCAAATAGGTCACGGGAGGATCGATGTTGAAATATTTTTTTAAGCTGTTCAAAAAACGATGAACTTTTATACCGTCCATGTTCTATTTTTGTGCTTCAACTATGCCAACTACTGGAGCAATTTAGATGAAAATTGGAAATGAAACGACCCCTGTGGTGCAATGGGCGAAAGCTCACCTGAAACACAGAAGGTTGCGGGTTCGAATCTCAGCCATTGAAAGTTTATTGCAAGTTTATTTTTTGTAAGTTTTTGTTTGTACTTTTTTCTTGTTCTTTTCTGTTTTTTTAATTTTTCTTTATTTACACCCGAGCAGAGCTCGGTCGCCCAGATATTAGTAAAATAATCGCGCAAAACCTTCACGACCTTCGAATCGAAAACACGGATCTATTTATGAATGAATTGTAAAGACTACGCTATTTTATGTACTTACCTACTCGTTATGAGAAATGTAAGGTATTTCCTCCACAAAGCCCCACGACGATGCTTGGAATCAAGGTTTTAATAACTGAAGCGTGGAAGGAAGCGAAAGAATGGAGTCATATAGAAATAGAGGACTGGATTATTGATATTGACGACTAGCCGAGCCCCGTGGTTTTATTTACTTCTTTTAATATTTTCATGACTTTTCCTTTAAATTCATTCTGCCGTTACGGAATTGAAAAATCTCAAAAACATAGTGAAATCACGTGATAAACATTCAAAAAAAAAAAACATACAATTATTTGGGAAATTTTTTGTGTTTTGAGGTCGCTGCATACGTAACGGGATAAAACCTCGGACGGGATGGAGACGTGACGTGCATCGTTTATAACATCGTCCTTAGCACAGAACACTAATTATTATTAAATTTAATTTTTATATTATTATTAAATTATTATAAATTAAATATTCGTAACAGAACCTACTCATTTGTTTTGGAGGTGGGCGTTGAGACTGCTTCACAGTTAATAACTTTTGCAGTTTCACCATTTTACTTATATTTATTTGTTCACTTTGTGTTTTTGTTCCGAATAAATAAATTTTATACTTTTTTATACCATAAACTAAGGTCCTTAACGATGTTTTTTCACCTGCCGGCCCGTCCCGTCCCGTCCGATTTATCGTTACCTGTATTTTGTTACTATATTTATAAATGAAACGATGTCAAGAAATCGTCACGTTCCGTCCGGGACGAGAAAAATCACGTTACGTTGGTATGCAGCGACCTTTATTCAAAAACTAGCTTCCGCCCGCTTCGCTCGCCTATTTCAGTTATTCGTACTATAATGGTAAGCGTCCACATGTCGGTATCGTACGCTTCGGACGCATCGCACGCAACGGATCGTAGTATTATTTGTATAGAAAGTCATATAAGTGCGTCCACATGTCCGCATCGTACGCATCGCATTACACAGATAATCCGTTTGATGCGATCCGTCCGCTGCGTGCGATGCGGGCCTGTGGACGCTTACCATAATAGGGTTTGAATATAGGGTTTGAATAAATGTCATTCTGTTTTGACAAACAAACGGTGTCAAGTAGCAATACAGTTGATTGACAGCCAGCTGACAGATAAATAGCCTGTATCGGTATTGTGTGACGGAATTGTTTACAGTAGTAGTATTTGGTGATTGGGGCCTTGATGTGTCTGAATACATTTATTGGTAAAGCGACACCGAGTTGATTGTGTTTCAGTGTAATACATGCCTCTAATGGCAAAATAGAAGTGATTTTCTGGTCACATTGACTGGTTACACACTGAGTAATAAAAATGATAGCCTAAATGTATTGTTAATACGGACTCCCGCGATACAGGCTTGGTCTAGTGCGGGGTTCATTGTAAATTATTTGCCCTAATTATTTATCCTATGCGAGTCTTATGTTACAATGTTTTGTGAAATAATGAAGATAATAATCAACTTTTTTTTTAGATTAAAAAAAACTTAGGCCTTTACATCTTTACTAGATGATTTATACAGTGTCAGGAGGCAATCTTTACCTACACTTAACGGGACACTGTAGTGCCTGAGACAATGTTGAGATGGAGTAGGCTTGCCCAGCACCTACACCATCCTCTCAGCTTAACCGGCCATACCCACAGGAAAGACATGGTCAATACGTGTGGGGCTGACTAAGCAGCGGGTTTCCTCACGATGTTTTCCTTCACCGTTTAGAGCTCGTGTTAATGCGCATATAAATTTTTAGAAACGAAAAATCCATTGATGCACGGCCAGGATTCGAACCCACGACCTTCGGATCGAAAGTCGAGCCCAGTCGAGGTACTATATAGGTACCTACCCCTCGGCCAACACGGCTCTAAAATATTTTGATGTTCTGCTATCGCTCGTTCCCTATTATCCCTAGGTATTTTTTTAATAATAATCTTTTTTTTAATTATAATGATATGGTATGCTAAAGCCCTGAAATGCGTTAGTTCTCATATTAACACAGCAACATTTCCATCGGGCAAAAATATTTAATTTTACATGAGTTCCTAGATGCGTAGAATTAGTAACCGAAAAAACCTAAAAATTACAGCCCTTTGTTGGCATGGTGCTGGCACAGTCAAGGTCATTAAACTCTACATTACTAAACAAACAAGATAAGCTACGCAGTTAAAATCGATGCATCGCAATCGATTCTTGGATCAAAAGCCGAAAATCGATTACTAGAGATTTATAACTCGGCTATTTTTGGATCAAAGTCCGATTCTTGCTCAGTCTAAATTTACTTAGAGTGGAAATTTTATGCGTGCATTTTTGTGTCAAGTGGTATCTATGAAGCAAGTCAAATGCGTCTGCTTTGTTTAAAACAGACGTATTAATAATATATTACCTATACTCTTTATTGAACTTGCTTTATAGAACCTGTCCCAGTTTACATTTCAGTATTTTTCATTATTGAAAAAAAAAACACGTTGAAAACAGTGTATCGATTAGTAGAATAAAATAGCGAGTGTTTAGTTTTTGAATTTTTACCTGGTTAGATTCCTGGGCAAGGCAAGTGAATTTTAGAAAATCTTTAAATGCAGTTCTGTTTCTTTTTAAAAATAAAGGAATGTTTCCTTTAAGTAAAATAATCTATCTTAAGGATTGAAAGTGGTTTCCCTTCAGGGCTCATTATTTCTACACTCAAGCTAGAATATCTATTCTACGTCTGTTAGATCCGATTTTTAGTTTAAGCTGTTTTTTCATTATCACTATCAAGTAATTAATCTTTGCTGGAAAGTTTCCGATTAGATGTTAATCAACACAACTCTTGCAACATAAAGCCCTTAGTTGTCGAAACCGGACAACAAACCGCGATGCAATTAAAAAGAACATAAACTATTCGAATCTTCTGAACTAGTACGAAATGTGCTGCTGGCAAAGTATGAAAATAATAACGGGCCAGTAAAACGATGATCAAAAGACCTGTAAAACCAGGAAAAGAATGCGTTTCGGAAAACATCGGAAACAATCGTATAAAATTACAAAAACGCTTGACGAAAATTTTTATGGACACGGGATTTTATCGCGTAATTTACCTTATTTATCCCGACGTTTCTGCTATGTTACAATAGCCGTGGTCGCGGGCAGACTGCCCGGTAAATTACTCGATAAAATCCCGTGTCCAAAAAATTTTTCAATATGAATAGTGATCGCGAAATTTTAAAAAAGACGATTGACGAAAAGTCATTTGGCAATTAAAATTACTCATGTTTTCAACTTTATCGCAAAACAAATAAATAAGTATCAATGTACTTTTTAAAATAAGCAAATTATTTGATCTGTAGGCGCATTCTGTAAACTCACTTCGAACGTCGGAGCGCTGAATCCGCTGTGAGATTTCAAATATCATATTCGAAATTTGAATCTTACTACAAACACAAGTGTTTGTAGTAAGATTACAATACATTCTTGCGTATTTAGTGAGCTCGGTCACTTGAGTGAATTCGAAGTGAGTCTTGTACAGAATGACTCTGCTGGTTCCCATGGTACAAGCTTTGCTTAGTTTGGGGCTAGATGTGTGAAAAATGTCCGTTAATGTCCGTCCACCAATATTTATTTATTTCAACTAAAACTGCGACATAGAGACGAAAACCTAAATTTGTTTTCTCGCAATTATAGCAACTTCATCATCGGGAATGGAGGTCGTAAACCATAATCCGATATCGAAGCGTAATGGAAATCGAAAGTGATGAAAATTCAAGTTTTAGTTTAATTTTCGATATTATAAAATTTAGGCTCTCTATAAAGTTATGTCCATTTTATAATGAACGACTTTTGAAATGTGATAATTGTTATTAGTTCAAATGTGAGAGCAGGAGCCAGAGGCAAGTCTAAACACACGATTAGCACTTAAATGTGTGTGAACTTGCCTCTAGGTAGACCTAAGCATATTGACCTTGAATACTTGGAAATCATAGAGTAATTTCGTTTTTATAATGATGGCTACATATTTTTCAATAAGACTTAAAATATTCGATTCTATGGTAAATTAAAGGATGTAATAATAATGACTGTCATCCTTTAAGAAAGTTATATACCTACTTGGCCTCTACTCCACCTATCCCCATTTCAATGTAGTGTGTATTCAAAAGTATGATAAAAAAATTATTTCTTTGTTACGATATCAGTTTTAGTTCAAATGTTAACTGTATATTAGATTTTATTAAGTCTGCCGTCATTTTTATTAGGAAACTTTAACAGCGGTTTGATTTCAAGATAATAAAATTTGTCATCACAAAATAACGCTGTTTTAGTAATAAAAGTAGAATATTTTAAAATACTTCACGAAGATTTATTGGTAAGATCGTTGAGCGATAAAAATACATAAAAAGCAAATACTTTTGCTTTTTGATGAAAGAAAATTACCATTAATATTATCGTTTGAAAATAAATATAGTAGGGGAAAACTTCGCTTTAAGAATTGCCAGGCATTTTATGTAATTTTCTGTACATTTGGGATTAGTTATTAGGTTCCTAATTTTTAGTATGAAAAATATAATAACTTTAAAATTAGAACTACGTTGACTGTGTGGGATGTTGACTTTAACTTTCGTAGCTTCGAATTCCATTTGTGCTTCAGTGATTTTTATCGTTCCAGTGAAGGTAAACATCAGAGGAAACTTTTAATTTAGGCTTGTAAAAACGTATGGAATGGTCACTGCCAAAATGTGGGCATGTGTTTTACCAAAAATGTATTTGGACTGAATTGTATTGTGAAAAATAAAATCGGTTTTTTAAAAGCTTTTTAAATATCGTGTTTCATTTTTGTCTGCCTATGCAAAGGCTTTGTGTGGAGCTTCCACAAATATTTATTTATTATGCAATTTAAACGGCGTACATAGTTTATTGACTCGACTCGTTGTGAAATAGGAAGTGCCCGAGGTAACACAAGGAGCGACACTGAATACCCGTGAGTCACTCCGAGTGGACTCAAGTCATGAGTGGCAATGTTAATGAAAATAAAGAAAACACGAAACGAATCGAGAGCGCTTGTAGACGTCCGTTTTTTTCGCTGGACAACGGACCGTCAATAAACGAAATTCATATAAACGGCATAAATTGTTCGCCGGACCGATATCCGGCGCGTGTACACACATTCATTACGCGCCATATACCACCGCGAATCTGGGTGAAAAACACGGTCCGTTGTCCGGCGAAAAAAACGGACGTCTAAAAGCGCGCTTAAAAAGGCAGTATGGTAGATACAGAGTCTACTCACGACTGACAAGTGAGTCATAAGTACGTTTTGTAAAACTTATAATCGCAATAATCTTTTAATTTTTTATAGGAGGAAGGGCATCGTGGGTTTTTCTCGCTCTATATTCGAGCAGCCCCGTTGGGGATGTACCTCCGTCTTAAAGAATATCACAGCTAAATAACATCATCCTTCTCGAATAGATTGTGTTCCTGCGGTGGTTTCCGGCGGTCCTAAGGTTGCCAGAGCTCTATGAAGAAGCGCTGCAGTGACAACTGGAGGACCAGTCTTGTCCATTGTATTGTCGGCGCAGTGATTCCTCTTCTAAAGAGCCAGCAGCGCGAGTGTGACTCCTCTGGTGTCACAAGCGTTCATAGGCTACGGTAACCGCTTCCCATCAGGTTAGCCGTTTCCGGCCGCGGCTTCGCTCTCGTGGTACCCGGATAAAAAGTAGCCTATATCATATTCCTAGTCCTTATCTATTTATATTTTAAATTTCAGCCAAATCGGTTCAGTAGTTGCCGAGTTATACAATAACAAACATACATCCATCCAAATATCTATACTTTCGCATTTATAATACTAGTGTGACTAGTGTGATTTATATTTAAACTATCGGCCGACGAAAAGTCTGCAGACTGCGAGGGCTTATACGACAAAAGTCAATTAAAAAACTACAGCGTTCATAATTCCGTACTAATTTTCGTAATGGCCGGACTACTCTTGCCATTAAAAGATTAAATTTTCCAGTGGACCCGAGAATAATTGAATTTGCTAGACTAATGACCAGCCTTTTTGGCATTTATGTCTGAAACATGTTAATTCGGATTATGTCTTGAATTTTGATGGCGGGTAAACGGATATAGAATTTAATTTTTTTAGTTTTTAATGAGATTACAAGGAACCAAGCACCTGAATCAAAATATAAGAGTTAATGGAAGGAAAATTGTTTTACTAGTAAAGGTTGACTATTTAGATTTAAGCGGATGGATTACCGAAAAGAAAGCTAGGCCCCATACCCTATTTGTAGCCTTGATTCTTCATGGTGTTGGTCGCGAAAGAACAGGAGTATAATCACTTAGCTCTTAAGACGATTCAAAGTGGTCATAGCGGTTCTACTGAATAAATGATATTTGAATTTTGAATTTTGAAGTAAGTTATTTCTAAGTAAAGTTCGTATGAGCAAGTGGCTAAACTGATTAATTATCTGTTAGTTGAAAGTAAATCTAATTATTTTTTTGAGTCACAACATTACATAGCTATAGTCATTTCTGAGGATCAAGTGAGGGTAGTTCAAAAAACGCCTTTGCTTTGCTGCGGTGCCTCCAACACATCAGTCTTCCGGCGACCACGCGCGTCGAAACATACGTCGGGCTAATAATAAGGTAATTTACGTGATAAATACCCTGATACATAATAATAATGTATTTATAACTACTTTTTTACATAGTTAATCACTACTTACTCATAAAATCACGCATCTTTCGCTTCATTCCTCTCATTCTTCTTCACACAAGCTTGCCGGTTTAGGGTGGCCCTTCTCCAAACTCTACGGCGAAAACACAGACAAATTGCGGAAAACTTTATTTTTTATTTACATGACAATTAGAAAAATGTGGGCAGTGTATTTGGATATAGCTGTACCCTTTGGTATCTTGAAGAATATTAAATACCTTGAGAATACAGTCGTGATTATAACAATTCTGCAAGCCTAGTGACAAACGACTTAAAAACAATGGGACGGTTTATTATTCTGAATGAAAACAGAAGTTTATAGATTCCAAGAGAACAGAAATAAACTGTCGTATCTCTTATAACTTGACGATTATGTGACACCGTGCGCAATAATATTCTCTTATTGATGCCTTTGCCCCCACAATGGTGATATCGACAATAGGGCTTCTACAGTGCTATATATTTTACAATTTGATGTATTTTTCAATGGAAGAGCTAAGGCTATTGTGTCGCATCTAGGAAATAGTAACAGCAGCTGGTGTATTCCACTCTAAAAAGCCTATGCCGGAAAGGGGTTATTCCACTTTTGCCCCTTGAAATTCCCCAAAGTGGTGCCTGTTTTTTTCGCACAGCCACCAACCAAAAATAACAGCACGTTTGCCGTAACTTGCCAACGCTCGCCTAGCTGGCCGAGTTAATACAAGCGCCAATTTTAATTAGTTTGCGTAGACTCGCCAAACGTGTGGACGGTAGCACTCGCCTTTCATCAATTCACCTTCGCTCGCGCTGGCTTAGGCTCGCCAAGGATGTATAGGTGGCATAAGCTTTTAGGAAAATATTTTTTTAGATTTTTTGTATGGATCGTCTTTTTTGATGATTAGGTATCTCGAATTTTGAGGCAGTGCAAAGTAATCGGGCTAGCTAGTCACATACATAAAAGTCAGCGTGTTGTGTATGTAGTTGGTAACAAATTGTCTTATTTTATGCGTGTAGCGATGACATATTTTATCAAAGAAAGTGAAAAATTCTTCAGAAGAAATGTTGTTACATTCTACACCTTACTTAACACACTCTTACTTTGTCTGAGTTATTTGCTGATGATAAGAAAAATGGTAAACCAAGAAGATTAACAACAAAACAGGGCTTAAGTCTGTATCAACAGTTAGGTCTCATTGGATCTATTCAGAGGTATTCAAAGGCAAGTCCAAACATGATTGGCACATACCCATATTTTTGAAGAAAAAAAGCAAGCGGGCCAGCAAGTTAACTAATGAAATGTGGAAATTAATGTTGACTTCAACTAAGTACCACAGACCAATAAATTGATCTCTGTCAATAGATTGACAACTAGGTCATACAAACGTACTTTGTGCATTTGTGATCTAGAGGTTTCAGCTTAGCTGTGACATTAGCTAGTTATGCAATGTTATAAATCTTTGGATATTGTGTTTATTATGAAATAGAATTGGTAGATTAAGATAAAGCTGGGAATATGGAAGACGAATAGCTGTATATTGATGCTATTACGTATCTAGATGGGAACTAATTGATAGCAACCATTTCTTGGGCCCTTAGCTTGAGTAAGAAAGAAAGACCCGACTAATTATTATAAAGAGATTAAATTATTACAAAAAAAAACTTAATCTGTTTCAATTTTATAACAAAAATACAAAAGTTAAGTTAAATTACAGATAAGAATGATAGTAATGAATGTAATAATTTCATATTTTGATGGTTGTTAGATGTTATCATCAAAATTAAAGTACTTAGTTTTAAGTTTAGTGTGTTAATAGTTTCTTAATTACTCCCCAATATTTAGGATAAAGAAGTAGGTACCTACCTAAAGCTTGTGATGTTAGATATTGGAAAAGAGCAAAAGACAAAAATTTTTTTTCATTAAGCCTTGAAAATCCACAGGTGTATGAATAATGTAGCAATTTCTTTTCAAAGTTTTGTTCAATGAATACCTATACTTAAGAGGGCTGCGACCGGCGAATTTCCATAAAAACGTAATACCGAAATAATTTAAAATGTAAGCATGTTAATATCAGTTTATGTTGTTAGATTAGGAGAGTAGGTATTTATCTAGGTTCCTGTTAAACTTTTGTTCCGAAAAACTTACCTAAAAAGAAATGTAAGCCAATTGAATTGAAATCTTTGTAGGTACACCAAAAATGGCATTTTTTCTTTTCATTTGTTCTATAGTAAGTTTTTTGAAACAAAAGTTTAACAGGAACCTAGATAAATACTACCTTTATCCAAATAATAACGTAAAGTGATAAAAATATGCTCAAATTTTAAATTATTTTGGTATTACGTTCCTAGGTAAGTAGATACGTTCGCCGAGCCCTTAATTTATAAACGCAAAGCTCAAACAATATTTGTAATGGGTTTGAAAAACCTTTCAGAGAAAGTATAAAAATAATAATTGAAAAGATCAAAATCCAATTGCCATGTGCCGCTGCTGTATTGACCTTGCTATTGCCATTACGATACCTAATAAACACGTCTGTTTGTTATAGCTATCAGTGAATCTGTGTTTGGACGTGAAAATGATTTTGTAACGATCTCCCAGACAGATAATATCGTCGTGGGTTCAAGTTCAGGGTGACTAAAGGTCAAGTTTGATCTTAGAAAGGAGTCTACTAGAAATCGTCACAATAGGTTCTATCTTCGACTGGTTGTGGGAGAGCCGTGTTGGCCGAGTGGGTTAGTACCTCGACTCTCGATCCAAATGTCGTGGGTTCAAATCCGTGCATCAATGGATTTTTCGTTTTTCGTTTTCGGAATCCAAGGGTTCCAAAATACAAAGATTGACTAGTTTTCCCTCGAACTTAAAAAAATCACTTCGACAAATACTTGCTAAGAGGGGGTTCGGACCCCCTAAATCCCCCCTTATAATACGTCCATGGTGACAGCTAGTTATAAGAAACTGACCGCTTCTATGCTTTGAAGGAATTATTGTCGCTAAGCCAAAGGTATTTTGGCGGCCTCAAAATACAGAACTTAGATAACCACTTGGTAAACTTATCAATCTTAGGTACGAGGTACTTAATTTAATTTTATGTTTTTATTTACTGCATTTACTTTCGCTTTTGGTTGGATAACCTCAAAATTAATTCTTATTCCTAATAAGGTCCGTGAAACAAAAAGAAAATGTTCCTTACGCTTGATTTTTTTAAATAAAACCGCCGCTATTTAACGGTAGTATTTGAATATTTTAAGCTTTGATGGGACTTTTGACACGATCGACGTAGTCGTGGAGGAGTAAAAAACTTTACTGAGAGGAGCAATAAGTAAGTATTTCAAACGTGTTATGAATGAATGGTTACTTATAATTGCAACGGCCTGCGGATCTATCAAATAGTTTGTTGAAATACCTGGAAAATATTAGCACGATTAAAGGTCGCTGCATACGTAACGGCATAAAACCTCGGACGGGACGGAGACGTGACATAACATTGTCCTTAACACAGAACACTAAGGTCCATAACGATGTTTTTTCACCTGACATTCCGTCCCGTCCCGTCCGATTTCTCGTTACGTGTATTTTGTTCCTATATTTTTATATGAAACGATGTCAAGAAATAGTCACGTTCCGTCCGGGACGAGAAAAATAACCTTATTCATCTTAAATCGACAAAAATAGAGAATAATCTCCCGAGAATAAAAAAATAATGGTAGTCGATGGTGAAGCTTTCAACGTCACTTAGCAAAATACAAATCAAAATGATGATATTTCAAAGATGTTTTTCAAGATGTCTTATTTTTAGTTTGTACAATGCAGTATTAAAAAACAAAATGGCGATTGATTTAACGGCCGCCATGTGATGGACATCACTTGTTAAAGAATTTTGCTTTGTCCGCGTTGTGTGGCCGAATTTGGGGGTCGGAGAGATATTAAGTTATTAAGCAATGCAAATGAAGGCTTTATCGGAGGTCTTTGTAATCAATGGCAGAAAAAACAAGGGTCTTTGCATTCTTCGTAATCATTGTCTTGTACAAGAAACTTTCAACTTGGATTTACGTCAGTGTCAAAACTTATTGGGCAATTTCTCTACTGGTGTTCTTCCTCGAGAAAATTTCAACGATCATTGTAGCGACATCTGCCTGTCGCTTTGTAAATGAACTAGGGTTAGAAGTTTGGGGAACAGGGTGGAATCGTTCCCCAAAGACAGAGTAGGCGGTTCTCTGCAACGGGCCGGCCCATCTGGCCCACTTGCCCGTGGTCTCTTGACCAACAGTTGTTGGTTGGTCCTAGTTATGTCTATCGCCGCTGAAAACTTCGCTTGCGAGTTCTAGACATTCTGATGTTGAGTGGCGCTATCTGTAGTGCGTAGCATGTTTATGTAGTTCATCTAGCGACAGGTAGATGTCGCTACAATCATATTTATTCCTGTTACTAACAGAGACAGAGAGAGTAAAAGTAACCATGCTCACGACTGTATCCTTGAGGACGATAAACATCACACCTATACAAACATTTGTCACGCGGCGGAGATCGAACCAGCAACCTCCTGGGTCTAAGGCAGGCGTTCACCCACTACGCTATAAAGGTTGTCACGACAACAGAATAAAAATAGACAAATCCCCGCCATTCTATCGCATTTAAAAGTTTGAATTAAATCGCCTCGAGCCAAATAATCCTAGCTTATGGCATTTGCATCACAATTCAGGATGCTAATGTTATTCCGAACTTCGTATTATAAGCCAACTTTAAAGTGAGTTCGAATAACTGGGGTGTTGTAGAATAATAAGTAATTAGAAGCTCAGCCATGACCCAATAAGGCCGAGACTCCACCAAAGCGGAGAAGTGTGCGGTGTGCTGTGTGCTGTGTGAGAAGAGATGTTTTTCAGCTCGGGGTATTCCACCAAAGCGGAGATGTGTGCGGTGTGCTCACATCTCTCGTCTCCACTGCCACTGTGAGCTGTGCGTTGTCCGCGCACAGCTCACATCTCCGCACAGCGATCTCCACTGAAGCTGAGCGGAGAGATGTGTCAATAACACAATTCTATTGGTTGTCTACATCACACCGCACACATCTCCGCTTTGATGGAGTCCCGATCAGATTTGTTAAGTACTGTCAAGCTGTGTTTTGTGTCTTTTCGTGACGTTTTATTGAAGTAAAACTTCTTTATGCACCCTTGACTAGGGGAGTAAGCTGCGTTTCGTACAAGAGCATTACTTTAAAGTGTGATCGGGCGAGGCGAACGGAAGTTTTACTTCAGTCGTGTGGTCTAAAGTAGTATTCCGCAAAGGGTGTGCCGCGGCACACCGGGTGTACCGTGGTCATTAGTTGGTGTGCCTCGGAAAAATAAGGTTACCTATCTCAGTTAATTTAGACCGCAAATGCTCAACTAAAGAAGCACATACTTCGCATTAAAAAAAATTGATTTTTCATTTAGGTGTAGGTACCTCCAAAATGTTTGGATTTCCTAGATGTACCTTGAACACAAAAAAATTGCGAAACACTGACATATAATAAGGAATCTCCAATACACTCTTGTTCACTCAGTACAGTATGTGACACTGGGCCAGCACTGGGCCTATTAATTCTGCCGGCCTGTGATTGGCAAGTGTCGGGTTGCGTCACCGAAACCGAGTGATTTAGAATGCCCTTTGGGAATCCACATGTTTCGACATTTTAATGGGCTTATAATGGCCTAACATGATAATATAAACAATTTCTTATGTAACACAGTTTTAAACAGTTTCTGCAATGTCAACAAACCTTTGGTGAATGCATAATCTTTTAGGGATTTTTTTATATTTATTAAAAGGTATGGTGACCGAGCTCTGCGATTTTACAGAAACGCGACGGGCCGCAGCGCTCCGCGCCGCAGCGTATTCCTACTAATATTACAAAGGCGAAAGTCCGTGTGTGTACGTGTGTGTGTGTGTGTGTGTGTGAATGTTTCTTACCACGTATCCCCATAACAACTAAACCGATTTTGATGAAATTTGGCATGTAGATAGTGTAGGTTCTGGAATAACACATAGGCTACTTTTTGTCCCGGAAATGTATTGTTCCTGTGGGATAAAAAAAATAGTAGGTAGGCATTTTTATAAAAATAGCGACCGGGTGTGGCCCGCCTCGCGTGTAGTGTGCGCTAGTTCTTAAAAAATGTATGAAAGCGATTATTTGTTACGCGATGCAGTGCGGTGCGACCCGCCATAATGAGTGCGAGCCTTTACCGAATAAATCCCGAGTTTATTATTTTAACTGCAGGTTTCATCAAACTTGTAACACTACTGCATGACAGCTTCGATTAATTGATACCAATTTGTTTCTGGAACGACGGGGCTTGAAATTCGAAATTCAAAACGCTCTGCGAAAAAAAAATTGTTTCAGAGTTTTAAAAATCGAATGAATTGGATTTCTTCTTCAGAATGTTACCTTTTTTATCAAGTCACTTTTAAAAATAAAATGATTAGTCAAGTAAGCTCCTTTTTTGTAAAAAGATGTTATTTTTTACGAGATTAATGACCAAAAATAAAATAAAACAAAAATAAACACGAAATTCCTTTATGCGAAAGCGGGTCGCCAGATGACGAATTAAAGAAAATTACGGTTGTAGCAAAGATACAAGATATATCCGGAAATACCTAAAGAATCCACCAGATTGTATCTCTTAATTCATAATGTGCCATAAAATTATGTTGGAATTCTTAAATGTCTGAATTTCGAGATATAAGTTTGCATGGAATAAGCAAACATTTATTTTGCACCTGTGGTGACCTACAACCGTTTTCGCTTTTTATTTCTTTATTTATTTAGCTGGCGCAACATTCTATCCTACTATTAAATGTGAAAGTTCGTAAGGATGTATAGGTGTATGGATGTTTGTTACTCTTTCACGCAAAAACTACTGAACGGATTTTAATGAAACTTGGAACATGCATAGTTTATGACTTGGAATAAAACATAGGCTACTTTTTATTCAAGTAGGTTTTTTTATTGGGTTGGAATTTAGATATTATCTCAGGTACAAAAAAACAAATCTGAAATTATGTGATAATTTTGTAATTTTGTTTCGATGTATAATTTTCCATTAAAATAACAGACAATAAGAGATACGACAACCAAATACGGTCAGGAGACGCCTCCCAAAATCAATTCTTGTTACTGCCGATCATCCGGCAATTTTCGACTTGATAAAAGGGGCATCGATAATTATAAGTCGTAGTACCTGCAGGCTCGCTTTCTCTTGATAAGTGATTTAGGTGTTTGTTTTTGGCGGCTTTTGACCTCTGGCGAATCTACTATTATCATCGGAAACCATCATCACACTGGTCCTTGGACAATCAGATTTTTGTGTGAAGAAAATTTGCAAAACCTATCTTTAGATGTACCTAGGTACCTACCTAGTTTCATAATCAAAATTTTGATTGGCAACTTCTTGAAAAATATTTTAATATAAGTAAGTCTCTCTCTCTGTAGTCTGAGGCTCGTGGTCATCATCGGGTGGTCTGCATCTAGCTTGGATGATCTGTCTCCATCGGCTTCTGTTCATAGCATCTCGCACAACGTTGTGGAACCTGACGGCTGATGACTCCTTGATTTGGTCCGTCCATCGAGTTGGGGATCGACCACGCGAGCGTTTTCCATCTGTGTTCCCAACCACGATGAGTTTCTCCAAGCTGTCATCGCCTTTCCTCACTACGTGACCAAAGTATGCGAGTATGCGTTGATGGCAAATCGTGGATAAGCGTGTTTATATAAGTAAGTACTTATCTAATAAACTTTTTTCTAAGAAAAATAATATTCTTACTTATTTAATTTTGTTTTAAATACAATTTTCTAAGAAGCCAGCGAGCGATTGGTAGTGATTTGAACCAGTTGAGCTATTATTTTTGTGGAGTGACGATCTGCGAAAGGCTGCCGGCACAAGTTGGATGCGTCAAGCTGCGCAATGGAGCTTATTGGGGGAGGCCTATGTCCAGTAGTGGACTGCTGTAGACTGATGATAATGATGATGATGGAATAAAGACCTCGACCGAAACGCAAGTTATAGGAAAAAATGTACGTATAACTATTTTTTTGTTATTTTCATAAAATACCATGTTAGTTGATAACTGTACCTTTCTCCCTCAATCTAACAGAAGCCACATTGTTATATGCAAACATGAATTTGCGAACACAAGAATTTCTTTCATCCTACTTAATGAAATCATTTGGGAGACCCTTTTTCTTTTTAGGGTTCCGTACCTTAAAAGGTAAAAAAAGGAACCCTTATAATATCACTTTCTTGTCCGTCTGTCCGTCTGTCCGTCTGTCCGTCTGTCCGTCTGTCCGTCTGTCTGTCCGTGTGTCACCATCGATTATCTCAGGAACGGGTAGAGCTAGCAAGTTGAAATTTATACCATATACTAAAGTCTATAGTCCCTATTGTGAGTATAAAAATCAAGGTCCTGAGTAAACACTATAAAAAGATATAGGCAAATTTAGGTTTTCGTGAAAACTTGTGAGTACCAAAACTTACCTTAATTTTCAACTTTTTTTATTTTTCGGAATTTTTCCTTTACTTGTGCTGTAAGACCTTGCTTGTAACCAAAATTGACAATTCTAGGTCAACCGGAAGTACCCTAGAGGTTTTGGGTCGAAAACCTAAATGGTAGTTCCCGTTGACCTAGAATAACGAAATTTGGCAAAAAGCAAGGTCTTATAGCACAAATAAAGGAAAAATTCTAAAAAGTTAAAAAAGTTAAAAATTAAAGGGTGTTCCCATACATACATAGTTGACGCCAGTTAAAATTGTCCTCCGAGTTGTATGGGTGCTCATACAATTAAGCGGACTAGCTTAATTGGCACCATGGCTAGTTACGGAACCCTCGGCGTACGAGTTCGACTCGCACTTGACCGGTTTTTTTTTTATTTAATTCCTATATACCCCGCGGCTAGTCCCGGGGTACAAGGGCTTTTTTATTTGTTATTACTTTTTATTAATCTTCAGTACATTGAATGAAAACTTTTCATTTGACGAAAACGGAAAAGATTTGCTGAGGGATCAGATTTTAGTCATCATTGTTATAAAATCTCAGAGTGAATTCAGTGAAATTGGGTTGTGCGACTTTTTTTTTTTTTTTTTTTAATTTTTGTGCAATTTAAAGAAATGTTGGAACATTTTTTTTGAGACAGTTGAAGAAGAGAGTAGATCGAGAAAATCAAATTTTAATTATAGAGTCTACTGTATATTAAACTAAGTAAGTAAGTACTACATTTTATTTAGGTATGGGTTTATTATGATTAAAATTCACAATAATTTAAAATCTTAAAATTCCGAAAATTACTCAAAAGTTCAAATCTTGTAATTTTATATTAATGTAAGTACTTACACAATTTTTGTGAGAAATAAGCTTATAAAATTACTTATTTTATGACAAAAAAGTTCCCAGAACTAGCAATTTAGGTAATAATCATGTAATAAGAATGAAGCCATCACATTAAAATGAGACTTCGGTGATAATGATACGAATTACATGCTTTCTCGTCGAGAATGAGGTTTGATGTGGCAACGTACGTTGAAATGTTGTGTCGAAAAGTCATCTTTACTAAATATTCGTTCTGGCTATATCATAGGTTCTCAACGTGGGCGATAACGCCCCCTTATGGGCGTTTGAGAGTTTCAGGGGGGCAGTAGAAGACCCAGAGAAAATTAGGTGGCATTGAGATGGCGCATTAAGATATAAGGGGCTCTTAAAAAAGTTTTTTTCTATAAATGGGTGATGGGCAAAATAAGGTTGAGAAACTATGGATAGATCGTTAAAGCTATGCGACGTTTTGAGCGGTCACAGTTTGAATGGGTGACCGCAAGTGGCATCCCGAGCTGAGCGGTTCCGTGCTTCGGAGAGCACGTTAAATTGTCGTTCCCGGCTTTTAATTCGTTAAGCCATGACGGAGGCCTTTAGGCGGTCTGAAAACTCCGTCACCACAGTTGACCACTTCCTTATACGAACTTTATAGGTACTTAGGAGATAACAGTCGAATTTTGACCTTAAAACTATAAAATTGTTTTTCGGTAGGTAGAGATACCTGTATCTCTACGTATCAATTTAAAGTTTCAAGTAGGCATGTAAACTTAAAAAGCGTAGGTATTTATATTGTAAATCACCTAAAATCTACCTACTGGGAGGTTGAAACGTTTTGTAAGCATGACAACTTAATTCTGACTTTCGTGTATTTCAAGTTAAGTTAAGGACAAATTGACTTAAACGCTAAAGTAACCGAACAAGCTTGTAATTAACTTAAAACAGTAATTTAAATAAATAACTTAATCACAACTTGACATAATCATTCCTTTGTCAAAAAACCCGTGAATTTCAAAAACAAATGTGCTACTTTCGAGATTCTGTGATCTGGGAAAATACGTTTTATTACTTGGTAATAAAAATGAAATTCCAACATTTACATTCAATAAAATATCAATTGCCTAATTGGCCTAAAAATCACAGACGTAAAAACGACAGCCATTATACTATTATAATGGCGTTATCTCTATAGATTCGATGTATCGATAAAAAAACAACAAATTCGATTATAGAATTTCTATTGATTAATACAGTAGTAAAAAATCGTTTTACGGGTGGCCAACTACAGTTAAATATTTGTAGGTAATTCCGGAATGATGTTTTACAATTCCTTTCGAAGCACGGAAGGACTTAGTTGGTACACTTTATACTTATATTTAAATAAAGTACCTTATTAGGGTAGTCAGAAACACGTCCCTTATCTTATTTATGAGTAATATTTGCAAGTGCATCAATTATTAAAAACTATTTTATTTCTTTGCGATGGTCTTTTTAAACTTTCGCGATCAAAACATTATAAATTCATATGTATTATCACGTAAATTACATTTTTTGTCTTCATGCGACCACGTCTCGGTGCAATCTTAGTCGAAACGTCGGGCTAAATAAAAAGATAATTTACGTGATAAATACCTGGATACATTTATGTAGTCTTTGCGATGTTTTCCTTCACCGTTTAGAGCTAGTGGCCTAAATTTTTGGGATGGTAGAAAACTCGTTGCTACACTAGGATTCGAACTAACTATATTAAGATCGATAGTCGAGAGTTCATCTCACTTGGCCAACACGGCCCTGTAGATGACACGATAAAAAGTGTCGATAAAAAGCAACATAACTCGATTATTTTATTCCAATTAATCGATTACAAAATACAGTAGTTACTGGTTACGATGAACGATTTAGATAAATTATTTGTTGCATAAGGCACAGCTAATTGAGAACTCTTGACCAATAAAATGATACTATCTGTTGAATGTTCATAGTTTAAATGTATCGGAGCCAATTTAAACATGCTTAACTAGGTAGGTACTTATTTTTTTTTTTTCTTAAGATTTATGCATAAATAAAATAATATGAAATAGGTACCTACTACCTAATCTATATAAAAATCCATTAGGTCGGGATTCTAGAAAATTACCTTTTTTTTAATATCATTTATTCAGTAGGACCGCTATGACCACTTTGAATTCCTCCTTTGAATCCCTCGGATAAAAAGTCGAGACACTCGCTCGACCAACATAATTATAATTACTTACCTTTAAACAACTAAAATCACACTAATCATACTATCATCACACTAAAATTATAAATGCGAAAGTTTGGATGTTTGTATAGATTTATGTTTGTTCTTCTAGGTATAACTCGACAACCACAGAACCGATTTGGCAGAAATTTAAAATTTGAATAGATGATAGATAGAAAATAGGCATCATAGCCCCAAAGTAAACAGAGCTCGCAGACACGCTGAAGAGTGAAACAAGCCTAAGCAATCAATCTAACATATCTACCGTCCACGCCGCGCCGCCCACGCAGACTTCTGCTAGCGTATTCGTAAAAACTGATCACGTGAAAGACACGGTGTGCGGTGACTTAGGTCCTAAAAATATTCGGTTCATAAAAATTAGACAAACAAATAAGTAAGTATGTATAATTTTTCAATTTTATTTAAATAATTATTTATTTTTTCATAACTTTATAAAAAACCAGGTTCTGGTTATATATCTGGTCTCTCGCTACCTATATATGTATATCTTATCTAATCCAGGTCATTGTCAGTAGGGAGCGTGTCCAACAAACATAATAAAACTATGTGAAATACTAGCTTCCGCCCGCGGCTTCGCTCATGTGGTAGGTACTTGGATAAAAAGCTATTCCTGGTCATGAGCTATCAATATTTTTATCTCTCTCTATCCTCTATAACTTGACAACCACTGTACCGATTTGGCTGAATGTTTAAAATAATGATTATAAATAAAATAAGAATGACCGGGAATAGGACATATTATGCAACTTTTTGATTTTTAGGGTTCCGTACCTTAAAAGGTAAAAAAAGGAACCCTTATAAGATCACTTTCTTGTCCGTCTGTCCATCTGTCTGTCTTGTTGTCTGTCTGTATTCGTCTGTTTCGTCTGTTATCCGGGTACCGCTCGAGCGAAGCTGCGGGCAGAAGTTAGTTTTAAAAAATTTTGAAACTAAGAACTTTTCACTATTGAAAATGCATTGCAACTCGTGGTTAGAACACATACAAAGTAAAACCAGACGGAATACTGCTACAGATCTACCATTGGTCAAGGTGAGCAAGCCATTTGCCAACTGCATTTGTCAATAGTTTGATATTAAGTGCCAAATACATGCCCAACATACTTCTTTCTCATAGAGGTAGGCAGAGACAACGAATTTTGACCGACCACCTAACTAAACAGTAGCGCCTTGAAGTCGCTTTCTTATTGTTTGCAAAACTGTTATTGTTAGATAGAGTAAGTTTATTCAGAACCTAATCTCAGCTTAAAAAGCCTCGATTTTCCTTCACCGTTAGGTTAATCATACAAACCCGACATTAAAAATTGATGCATAACTGGAATTTAAAACAACGATTTTGGATCGGTAGTACTAGAGAAGGTTGTATCATTTGTACTACCATAGTGTTTAGTTGTACTACCAATGACATCATAGAGTCACTCAGTACTACTGATAGTACTAGCGACACAAAGTATCATTTGTACTACCAGTTGTACTACTGATCAAGCGCGTAAAGTTGAGGCGATATCCTACTGATTCAACACGGGCTGATTTAGGTAAATATATTTCAAGGGTACTTAAATTTATTGAAAGGCTGTTTGCTTTGATTGATATTCCTCAATGAAGCCAAATTACTATTCGGCGTGAGTGCTGCAGGCTTATGTAGATTTCTGATTAGCTGTAACCTTGGCGTCTCAAGATTTTGTTGCACAATGCTTGCTTTACAATCTATACTTCTATACTAATATACTAATAAATCCTTTTTAAAGTGACTAAGATGAAGTAGTTGCTTGTTTTTAACGACAACAAAATCGTTCTCTAGTGTGATAACGGTCTACTACGGAACCCTACACTGCGCGTGGATAAAGGTAAGTCCATACAAGCAATTATAAACATTTGCAATAATGTTGGGTATGACATGATTTTAGATTGACTTTTGTCAGAGTAGGTTCATTTTCCTTTTGAGCCGGTACCGTGAGCCGGCTCGTTTGAGCCGATCATTTTCAGTTGACTGTTCATTATTTTGGCGAACTACTCACTCATTCTATCATGACATACAATCTGTCCGATCAGTTCAAAATTCTTTCTTGTCATTGTCAAGCGAGGTGTGATTGAAGATTGAATGAAACTTGAGGAAAGAGTAACGTCATTTTCTGATTTTGTCATATTATTGTGTACGGTCATATGACATTTGAATTGAAGCATGACATTTTTAGAAAATGAGCCGATCACACAAAGTTGAATTTTGTACGGGACAAACGAGCCGCTTCAGTCACGTCATACTCAACGCTAATTTGCAAGCTGATTTAGTTTTAATGTTGACTGTACCATTGTGAAGATAACGCTTGTTCAATATTAATGGTACTTCATTTACAGTTTTATAACGATTTTCCTCTTCCGAAGCTCTAATTAAATCTTAAGGACCCTTGAGAAAACCTGCGGAGCTATAAAGGTCGCCATTGCAGCATCGCGGTGAAGGAATTGAGCTATTGCCATCTCTTTTCACTCTAAGTCAATGAAAAGAGATAGCAATAGTTCAATTCGTTCACCGCGACTCTGCAATAGCGACCATTATAGCTCCGCTGATCTTTGTTTACTTTCAAGGTGTTTTGATTGCCTTTATAATGATACTTCATTGTTCAAAGATTACCTTTTTTGATTCTGTTACGTTTAGTCAATTTTCAATAAGATGGTGGAAACGAAGGACTCTAGATATCTACAATCGGAAATACAGTGTATTTTGTAGAGACATTTTCATATTACTAACTAGCTGACCCGGCAAAATATTTTCCCTCCACAGAATTCCAAATGTTATTAAAAGTATACAACTCGTATGAAAATGTTTTTTCGTCGTGAATTTCTGTAATGCGAATTTTTATGATGTTTTAACAGTTCTTTTATTCGGGGCGGAGACAAATCCAACAAATCAAAGATAATAAGGGAAATCATCAGGGATGTCCTGCCTGAGGGGTGCCCTGCCCATGCCCACTTTTTCTTAGCTAAGAAAAAGTGGGCATGGGCAGGGCACAACTTTGGTCTTGTTCTTGATCCAGTCAAGAACAAGACCAAAGTTAAAGATGTCATGGCCGTAGCTAAGAAAAAGTGGGCATGGGCAGGGCACATTGCGAAAATGGACGAAAGTCGCTGGACAAGACGAGTCCTTGACACCCAGAGTGGATACTAGGGGGCGCGGCACCGCAGCGCTGGATAGATGACATCCGACGACATGGAGGCCGAGATTGGATGAGTCGGCACAAGATCGTCGAGAGTGGAAGAAAAGGGCAGAGGCCTACATCCAAGATTGGATCACCACAAGGCCACCATGATGATGATGATGAAGGGAAATCATAAAGGTCCAGCTATTCTTGAATTATAAATCGTGTAACTAACCCGACTTTGTTTCAAGGTAATATCTGTGGATTTGTTCCAGCAAAAATATTATAAGTGCAGAAAACACTATTTCATTAAAAACAAATAACAAGCTAACATGAGCAAGTTCAGCGTAGTTTTGTATTAGTAAGTTGCCAACTACAGACTTCGTAAGATAACTTCCAGTTATTTGTTTTCCCGAGTTTTTAAAAGTGTTTGTAAGTTAATCTTTGCATCCATTTTTATTGAGTTTTAAACTCGCATCTTCAAGACCCATTTAAAAGAAACAGCAATCTAAATCTCGTAAAGGTGTCGCTGTGTGGTGCATATTTTTTAGAAATAGAAATATAGTTTCCACGAAAGATATTTTTCTAGTTTATTAGTCAAGGAGTTGAAATTTTAAACACATTATTCAAAAGCCTATATTTTTTTTGCAGTTAGAATAGGTTACAAGTCGCTAGCCATTTCCATTCCACCCTTTGTATGATCAGGGCCTGAATTCTACTAGATGACAACCGCTTTGGTTTTGGTTCGATCTCTTAAATGTCAGCCATTTGGTGAAATAGTAGAATAGCTTTTCAAAAATTTGTTCTGCCAAAGTTCAAAACCTCACCACAACTGAGTCGTTTGTTATTAGTAGTCACGGAAACAGTCGCTTTAGTTGAGGTTTTGGTTGAGGTTGATAAAAAGTTCGGTACCAGAATCGACGCCCATGTTTTTCCTACAAAAAATCGAAAAATTCCTCAAAAACTCTTTGAAGACAGCTGGTATTTAAACCTCAATGAAATTCCCTCGCGTCGAAATGGCTCAAATATTTGTGACAAGAACATAACAGTAGTTATTATTGTATGCAGTGAAGCTTGTAAACAGAAGGGTTCAAAATTACAGGCTATTTTTATTTAGCTAAATTCGAATTGTGAGTTGAATTTCAATTGATTTTATGAACAATAGATCGTTTTAGCTTCCGTTGGAATGATCAAGTTATTGAATATAGCGTTTTACTAGGCATATCGTGTCTTAGAGCCGCGTTGGCCAAGTGTGTCACTCGTCATTTCGTTCTGACGGGTTAGGGCTGGATTACACCGGGGCAACACTGTGCGGCATTGCGGCATGCCGCAAGGCGACATTTTTGATTCTGTAGCATGCGGCTACAGAATAAAAAATGTCGCACATTGTGGTAAGAACCGTGCGACATGGCAACACCTTGCGTCATGTAGCACACTGACCCAAGCACGATGTTGCCTCGGCGTAAAATAGGCTGCCGCATGCTACTAATGCCGCAACTGCTTTCTATTTGTAGCAAGCCACATGTGACATATTATGTCACAACATGTAGCATGCGGCACTGTCGCACGTTGTTGCCCTGGTGTAATTCAGCCTTTAGATTCCAACAAAATAAATAGGTAGAGAAGCCTGACTTCGCGAAAACGATTATTTAAATGGTGACTCTTGCTGCGACGCAACAAAGTGCAATTCAGCTCGCGCAAGTGCTCATTACCTAGTTCAATATTCACCTACACAAATCCTGTCTTTCTATGTGCCAATACTAATACGGCTTTATGTTTAATTTGCTTCAATAATTTAATGAATAAAATCGCTGTCGCTTATTAATGCGAGCAGCCTGCCCTCTTTCGCTCACAACTTAAGCTGCCAGAGCCAGTGACCACGAATTGTGGTCGAGCCATGGCTATTCTAATGGACTGCTGTAATTGCTTCCTGGACGATGACAGTTGCATACCAACTCTATTGTGGTTGTCGGATTGACATGTACGAACTGTCAGAAGGTTAGATTAGTAATTTACTGAAATCGTCATCGGGGCGTACCGACAAGCCAACAGTATCAACCGTTGACGCGTTCACTGCCACGATGGAGCTAGGGCGCTGGGCTTTACCTAAGTACCATTGTTTAAACTTGTTTGTATAAAAATTTGTTTGTTATATCTACTTATGTTAGTGTTCGTCTTACATTGTAAATGTACGTCTGTGTGTGTGTTACCGAATAAATCTTTTTCTTTTCTTATCCTATCTTTAGGTACTAGGCAACTACTCCTTCTATAAAATGTCCCAGACTCTACAGCGAGTCAGAAGCTTCTGACGCTGTATGACGTCACCCACCTACGCCCGAACGAATACTATAACGAACTTTACCGATTTTGACCCATTTGATTCATTTATTGTTTCAACATGAAACAATGAATGAATATGAATATGAATAATATGATTTTGACCCTAACAAACATACATACATTGCAAGTTAAATAAAACCTTATAAAAACCAAGGGCATCTTGCACCACGATTCTGAATTTTCTGGCCTCTTAGCTCTGCCTTTTGCACTATAGGTCGTGGGTTCGATTCCCACCCAGGACAAACATTTGTGTGATGAACATAGATGTTTGTTCTGTGTCTGGGTGTTATAAAGTATTCTATGTATGTATTTACAAAAAAAAAGTACCTAAATAAGTATTCTATCAGTTATCTGGTTCCCATAGTACAAGCTTTGCTTAGTTTGGGGCTAGATGGCGTTGTGTGAAATGTCCAGCAATAATCATTTCTTGTGTTTAGCTAACCTAAACGCATTTAACGCATACGAAAATTGCGTTTAGGCTAGCATTAAGAATGTAGTGCAAGACACCCTTAGGCGCGGGACATACAGAAAAGACGTAAGACGAGGACGCGTCGCAGACTTATGTCTTCCGCGTCCCTTTCATAGAAAATGTATAGAAGCGTCGCGCCGCAAAACATACAGGAGAGACGGGGCGCCGTCACATTTTGTATGAACGGGACGCGGAAGAGACAAATGTCTGCGCCCCGCCTCTTCTATCTGGCCTGCGCCTTAGACTCTTTCGTAATAAAGCGCTTAAATACCTCTCGTCGGCAAAAGACAAACGCTTTGCGTCCATTGTCATAGCTTTATAGTGGGTTATTGATGACGACATCGGGAATCTTAATTGCATTTCTCGGCTTCAAAGGTTTGCACAAGACAAATTCTTTAACAGTTGGCCTATTTATAGCAATGGCATTTTACCAATAGAGACGTTATTAGAAAAAGCTCTAAAACGCGGCGAAATTTTGATATAGCTACTTAGGTAGAAGCAGCTTTGTTTAATATCAATCAAGAAAACTAAAAAATATTACAGATTTTTATAACAACGTTGTCAGAAAGAGATAAATTATGTGCGTGCTGCGTGTAAATGCGTGTAACAACGAAGCAATACAAAGTGCGACTGAGTTGACTCAAGCTGATTAGCTTGAATTTTGTTCGCCACGCAGAGCAGGGTACCACGCATCTACCTCAGTGTATAGAAGATCATTGGCCTATAGTGGTTTTATAGACGGGTCATTAAGATGCTCTATTCACATAAATTTTGAGTTACTTATACCCCATTTATAATCAGCTGTAGTTTTAACAAGGATTTGTAGTACTTATGCTTTTTTTTGTTATTCACATAATAGGCAATATGCGTCTGATTCAAAAGCGGGTTAAATGTATTTTATTATGAACATTGTTGCTTTAGAGGTATGTGTGTGTAATTATTTTTTAATATTAAACCATTTTCGATTAGAAAATAAATTTTAAAAATTGCAAAAAATAGTAGGAATTTCAAAATACTTGAAAAGGATGTGAAAGGATGTGACGACACGAGTTCATAAGAAAAGTCAAGGACGAGTCAGATATGACGATCCATAGATAAGTTTTTTTTTTAATTTTCACAATTCCTATACTCGAACTTATTGTTGTCACAGATTACTGTTGTACTTAGTATCAATTTGACGTCACACGTCAAAGTTCACAAATTGTTACTACAACAGTAATCTGTGACAACAATAATAATCGTGTTTCAGATGCGTGAAAATGTTGGTAAATTTCAAAAATTATTTTTGTTATAAAATTTTAGTATTTCGGCGCTGGAATTTTTATGACGGTTATTTGACGATATAACCTATCGTATAAAATCATAAAAAAAAATTGTGGGAGTTCCCTATTATCATTGACAACAGATTTAGAATCCACTTGTACTCTAGTATTCTTATAAGTTCATTATGAATAACAGGGGTGTTCTTTAATTTATAATAATGTAATACACATTTTTTTATTTTAATAAACAATATACCTAGGTGTAAATAAACAGTTTTGCTTAGTTTGGGCTCTATGTGAATGTCACACAAGCTCTGTGTGGGTACCTAATTAAAAAATGTAGGTATGTTTTTGTTTTGGAATAAACTAAGTAACCGTTGCATCTCTACTGACAAAATGATGATCAAATATCCTCCAAATATAGGTTATAAAATCTAGAAACTTCGTGGTTATGTGTTTGTATTTTTTGGTAAAACAAAAATATATTTCGGTAATCTACTTATGCGGGCTCGTCTGAAATTCCGAATAATATTTGTGCGAGACGAAAATTTGTGAAAACAAAGCACTCGGCATTGTGCTCCCATTATCCAATTATTCGAATTGCATTTGCGTTCTTACTGAAAACACACTGAAATTCCCTCTCTCTTGCTCTTTGTGTTTATTTGTATGTTCTCTTTCACATTGATGCCATAATGAAGCTTCTGAAACACCATTACTACGAATGCCTTAATGAAGCTTTTAAAACATCATTATAGTACCTAACGAAGATTATACAATCTAATCTAGAGGAATTTATGCAATACTGGAGACAACCTCATATAGACTTTTGATGCAAAGGTCATGGGTTTGAATCCGGAAACATCAATGGATTTTTCATTTCAAAAAATATTATTATGTGCATTTACATATTTTACATGAGCTCAAAACGTCGAAGGAAAACATCGTAAGAAAAGCAGTTAGCTTTCTTATAGCGGCGATGAGATGTTGCAGTATGTGGTAGGTATTTGTCGTTTCCATTGTTACACTTTTGTTTAATTAAGGCTTATTTTAGTGCTGTATGTTTACGGTGTACAATAAAGTAATATTCTATTCTATTCTAGGTCACAAATCCTATAAATGTATCCTGTCCCTCGTGTGGAACAGCCTATATTGCGGCAATCGATGCCCTGATTGGCCTAGGTGTGCACGAGGCGGTCTGCTATCGACGGACGCTTTTGTTTCGTAGTTTGACATGCTTTCAATAGCTGTTGTGTTCTGGCAGTTTCAGTTGTACAGTCAACTGCAATTACTCCAAATAAATAAGCATTTATGATAATTATTATTAAGTACGGGATTTTATCGCGTACCTTTTATTTATTTTCTTTCTCTAACGTTTCAAACACGTTACAGCGTTCGTGGTCACAGAATGACTGAAGTACTAAAGCTACCGCCGAGAATTGAGGGTAGGATCCACGACTACCCTCAATTCAAGTTGAATGAATAAAAAGTATGAATGTTATTAAATTTTGTTAGTGACTGTACCTTTTTGTATGAATAATAGGGACACCTACAGAAGTTTGCGAAGTCCTTAACTAAAGCTTGTTTGGCACCCATGGAGACAGGATCCCTATTAATTTGACTCTAAGGCGCGGGACATACAGAAAAGACGTAAGACGAGGACGCGTCGCAGACAAATTATCTCTTCCGCGTCCCTTTCATAGAAAATGTACAGAAGCGTCGCGCCGCAAAACATACAGAAGAGACTGGGCGCCGTCACATTTTGTATGAAAGGGACGTGGAATAGACAATGTCTGCGCCCCGTCTCTTCTATCTGGCCTGCGCCTAAATTTTAAGCAAATCAGTCAACGATTGAACGCTCGTGGCGTAGCTTGCTAATACGTTCTTGATTGATCGTTGAAGTTAAGCAGCGTTGTACGCGGTCACGATTTCAATGGGCGACCGCAAGTGGCATTACGAGCTGAGCACTTCCGTGCTTCGGGGGGCACGTTAACTTGTCGGTCCTGGCGTTTAAGTCGTTAAGCCTTTAGGCGGAAAAACTCCGTCACAGTTGGCCACTTGCTCATACGAACTTACTCATAAGTAAGTATTTAATTTAGGTAGGAAATGATACACAGTTATTCACCAGTATGTCGTTAGCTTTAGGGCACTTTTACGTTACTTTTACATTACCGTAACGTAAAAGTTGCTATGTCACTATTATGTTACATGTGGCAAAATCCACGGCCTGACCCTTATAAGCTTTTATTTAACTTGCTATGTATGTATGTTGATTTATACCAAATATACGCTATGAATGATACTTGTTGTTTTTTTAACAATAATGTGAGTCACCACACGCTCGCAAAGCAATTTGAATAGCTTTATCATATTATTTATTATATTTTGCTTAATTTTTTTACCTGACTGTACTCAACAGCTTCAATAATTTGATGGTGTCCGAAACGACAGTAATGCTGGGGCCACACTGCGGGGATATGGCAAATTATTTGCCGGTATTCTGTATTGTGGCTATACGAAATTTGGCAAATAATTTGCCATATCCCCGTAGTGTGGCCCCAGCATAACAAAAATATTAAAATCAAAAGTGTCATTTGGGACACTGTGTCCCAAGATATTTTGTCCGAAACGTCAGCAAGTCGTTTGTTCGGGTGGAATCTTGCAATATAGATTTTTATAGCAGTTAAATAAAAATAAAGTAAATAACTGAAAAATACCAGTGTTTAGGCTCATTTGAAACAGCTATAGGTATATAGTTTTTCAGCAGAAATAATTATCATTATTACATTTATTTTGTTATCAAGAAAACTTCGATTCCATTGATGAGACTGACCTTAAACTTTACTAGTATAGGGAAGCGCTTAGCCAATTATCGATATCGATAATATGGTAAAGACATAAAAGGCTTCTATCAGCAGGATATCACGTTAAGGCGGGTTGTTGTGGCGCAGAACCGCATAGGGCGAGGAAATACCGTGTTTATTGAGCATAAACTATCGTGTGTTTGACGCCCTAAGGCCTAGGGTTAGTTAATAGATATGTATCTATGTAGACAGTTCAATAAGGCTTCATATATAAAGAGTCTTCAATTTCTCATCTCATCCTAAAGGCTTTGGAGAGATTTAAGTTAAGCTAACCTATTTGGTTTGAGGTTAGAGTTACAAATGTGTGTTATTTTCAAAATAACTATTGTGTAGGTAAGTACTTACTTACTATGATTCTATACAATTTTTTCTAGAATCTATTTAAATACAATGACAGTAGGTACCTAAGAAAATGTAATAAAAAAATTTAAAGTCACGAAAAATACTTTTGTTTGTCTACTTTGTTTTTAAATAAATGTTTGTCTTTTTGAGTTAAAAAAAACAGTAGGTAATACTGAAAACAGCGTTCCAACAAAATGAGAAACGAAAACAATTCGTACAATGGAATAAAACTACTGACAAAAGATCCTTTTCTTTATAAAATGAAAAAGTATTTATTCAAACTATTAGATAAATACTCACATTCCGTTTCAGCGAGTCAAAGAAAAAGCTTTTGTTTGAGTCAACAATTATTTCAATTAAATACCCAGAGAGCGAATCGTAAAGATCTCTGAGTTTTTCTACACGCCTTTTTTAAATCATCAAATAATTTTTATCTGAAGAATAAATTTTGCCGATGGCATTATAGTATATTGTTTTGACACAACACTAAATATTCTTGGAGGCTGAAAAATTGATATTTTTTTTAATAAAAGAAAAAAAAAATGAGTAGGTACCTTCCTAACAAAAATAACAGATTTATTTATCTGACGATTGAAAATCAAGGCTTTTATAAAGGATAGATTTACACGTTGAAATAAATAGGTTAAGGGCAGAAGAATGATGATGAAATAAATTGTCCGATTCTAACTGATTCTGATGTCTCTATTTATAAGTAAGAGTATCAGGTTCCATCTTGTTATGATGTGAATATCGTTTTAAATGAAGCTTCAAGAGATTGACCGACTATAAAAGAGAATATTGTTCGTATCCCGAGAATTTCTCTGAAGAATTTCAAAAGATTAATTTGAAATTAGTTGGTGGTATGCGTCGGGACAATTTCTTGTTAGCATTTAATTATGGGCGATTTTATTAAATCAGAGTCAGCTTCAAATATTGGCTCTGGATCAATTTTAAATAGCACTTCCATTGCGTTTATTTTTTAAATGACATTCACTTTAGGAGTTTTAATTTGATTCAAAGAAAGCTCTTGGTTGTTGTTTTTCTCAGGACAATTCTCATTGAAGATTTTTAGAAAAGTCAAGACTCTATGTTTTGTAGAGTCATCTTAAATTAAAGTAAATTAAGAGGCCTGCGACGCACGAATTTCCATAAAAACGTAATACCGAAATCATTTAAAATTTAAGCATATTTTTATCAGTTTATGTTGTTAGATAAGAGAGTAGGTATTTATATAGGTTCCTGTTAAACTTTTGTTCCGAAAAACTTACCTAAAAAGAAATGTAAGCAAATTGAATTGAAATCTTTGTAGGTACACCAAAAATGGCCTTTTTTTCTGATCATTTGTTATATAGTAAGTTTTTTGGAACAAAAGTGTAACAGGAACCTCGATAATTACTGCCTTTATCCAAATAATAACACAAAGTGATAAAAATATGCTCAAATTTTAAATTATTTTGGTATTACGTTCCTAGGTACGTAGGTACGTTCGCCGGTCCCTTAATACATTAAATTTTATTGGATATTAGAATACCAACTGGTTTCTCTAAGATGTTCTCTTACATAAAAGTAGCTTAAATCTTTTAATGGGGACATTAGTTTGAGAAAAGTATATAAAGGAACAAATTATTTCATGAACGATATTTAAACGCAAGTACCTAATTCAAAATTAAGTTACAACGTTTAAGGCTAATACCGCTCTACTTCTACATTTCTAGACATGTTTTTTATTTTATACAGGGTGGAAAAAATTAATGGGCCCTGGAGGGAAACTACTTTAAATCCTTAAGATACAGTATTTTACTTAAAGGAAACATTGCTTTATTTTTAAAAAGAAACATAACTGCATTCAAATATTTTCTAAAATAAAAAAAAAGTAAGTAATAGGTAGGTATATAAAATAAAAAACATGCCTCGATCCCCCCTGTCCTTAACAAAATAGTTAAGCGCATCACAAACTATATTTTAAAATTTATATTCGCTGTGTGTGGTCCTCCATAGAATTTGTATAGACGCGATCTGTCAAGATCTATATTTCATAATATATAATATGCTGTGTGTGTGATGCGCTTTAGGTTGGCGTCAGTTATATGAAATTGTAGAATTAGGTCTTAGTTCAACTCTCATGATTATTTTATGCTTATAAATAATTATGAGCTACGAATATTGTACAATGACCCCAGCAACCGTACTATGAGCTCTTAGAGCAATGTCAAAATAAGGTGAAATCCATTCCTGCCTTAAGCTTGATTTGACATTGTTTTCGTCCGAAAACAATCTTATTTTATTCCTGCCTTGGTCTTGACCGCTCTCTCTGCGCATGTCTTGCTCGATGACACCGAGCAGGACATGCGCAGTCCTGCATCTAGTCGATGTCATGTCCAAGGAAGTTATATACATACTGGAATGCTACCTGACATTTAATGTACAAATGATTTTGAACCTTATCACGACTACACAACGATATATTAGGTATAATTTAATCTTGGTTATAAGGATTGTTGGTCTTGTTGAGAGACTTTCTTGGTAGCTTTGTCTCTTTAACACTCGTTGTTGGATTAGTAGTGTGACCTTGTCATTTAAATTTCATGATATTTTTACCTTACCGCGCTCGACAAAATCAGCGCTTGATTTTGATCCATGGTTTCGATCCTTTAATTCAATCCTTGATTTTGATCCTTGATTTTGATTTCGATCTTTGATTTCGATCCTTGGTTTCGATATTGGATTTCGATCCTGGATTATGATCCTTGATTCTTGAATCTTGAATCTGAAATCTTGAATCTTGAATCTTTCAAGTGACAGCTGTCAAACTTCAAATGGACATATCTCGGGAACTACTCGTCCTAGACTCCCCGTTCTCAGTTCAAATGAAAGCAATGACCAAGATCTTCATTTGAAGTGACAGCTGTCAAACTTCAAACGGCCATATCTTGGAAACTACTCGTCCTAGACTCCCCGTTCAAAGTTCAAATGAAAGCTATGACCAAGATCTTCATTTGAAGTGACAGCTGTCAAACTTCAAACGGCCATATCTTGGAAACTACTCGTCCTAGACTCCCCGTTCAAAGTTCAAATGAAAGCTATGACCAAGATCTTCATTTGAAGTGACAGCTGTCAAACTTCAAACGGCCATATCTTGGAAACTACTCGTCCTAGACTCCCCGTTCAAAGTTCAAATGAAAGCTATGACCAAGATCTTCATTTGAAGTGACAGCTGTCAAACTTCAAACGGCCATATCTTGGAAACTACTCGTCCTAGACTCCCCGTTCAAAGTTCAAATGAAAGCTATGACCAAGATCTTCATTTCAGATGACAGATGTCATTTTGACAGCTGTTATTGAAAATGTAGATCTTGGTCATAGCTTTCATTTGAGCTAAAAAGGAAGAGTCTAGGATGAGTAGTTTCCGAGATATGACCATTTGAAGTTTGACAGCTGTCACTTCAAATGAAGATCTTGGTCATAGCTTTCATTTGAACTGAGAACGGGGAGTCCAGGACGAGTAGTTTCCGAGATATGGCCGTTTTAAGCTTTGAACTGACAGCTGTCAAACTTAAAACGGTCATATCTCGGAAACTACTCGTCCTAGACTCCCCGTTCTCAGTTCAAATGAAAGCTATGACCAAGATCTACATTTCAGATGATAGATGTCATTTTGACAGCTGTCACTTAAAAAGAAGATCTTGGTCATAGCTTTCATTTGAACTGAGAACGGGGAGTCTAGGACGAGTAGTTCCCGAGATATGGCGGTTTTAAGTTTGACAGCTGTCACTTCAAATGAAGATCTTGGTCATAGCTTTCATTTGAACTGAGAACGGGGAGTCTAGGACGAGTAGTTCCCGAGATATGGCGGTTTTAAGTTTGACAGCTGTCACTTCAAATGAAGATCTTGGTTATAGCTTTCATTTGAACTGAGAACGGGGAGTCTAGGACGAGTAGTTCCCGAGATATGGCGGCTTTAAGTTTGACAGCTGTCACTTCAAAGATTCAAGATTCAAGATTTCAGTTTTCAGATTCAAGAATCAAGATTCAAGATTCAAGAATCTAGGATCGAAATAAAGGATCGAAATCAAGGATCGAAACCAAGGATCGAAATCAAGGATCGAATTCAAGGATCGAAATCAAAATCAAGGATCAAAATTGTATCAGTATTTTAATTGAAAAATCATGCTCTGAAACATCACGTAAATCAGAAAATGATGTAAAAGGCCCCTTAGGCACTTTAGGGATGTTTAGTTTATAAATTATGGTCACCCTTTAGAAAGAGACACACCGCCCAAGTTTTATCTCTCAAGCGGACCGCGTTTTCTGTCTCTATTAACCTTCCAGTTACGTAGGTATATAACTTCCTTGGTCATGTCACCAAAACATCCCTGCGTTAAGATTGTTTCCGTCCTAAGGCAGGATTAAAACAAGGTTGATTTAGGCCTGATTTATGCCTGCGTCAGTCTTACTTCAGTCTTATCTAAGTACGGACGAAAGTAATCTTACTTTGACATTGCTCTAAGACTTGGTAATACGACCGCTGTACTCGTATGAACATAAAATCTTATTCAAGACTCATTACGATGAACATGTAGATTGTGATTATAATTTGAATACCTATTGTTTTAACATTTGAAACATGTTGAAGGATTGTTGAGGCGTGTCCTGATGTAAGTACAATGTACGTTATAGTACCCACGTACTTACAATTTTTTCACAACGAAATGTAATTAGCTGAAGATCTGTGTGGGCGGTGAGACAAAGAAGACTAGTGATGCAAATATATCGATATTTTACATCGATATAAAAAAAACTTTTCAATTTACAAAAAAATCTCTATCTACTACTTTCTATACTTCCACGTCAATATACTCTTTTCTTTCAGAAAGTCTGTCTGTATTAAATTAGCATGGAATGTATGCCACTTCTATCTCTTTCTTCTTTTCATCTACACAGTCAATATTTCAATTATTCTCCCTAAATTATTGACATAAACTCGAATCAACTTTCTCACAATCTTCTTCCATTCAATCCGTATTTGAATTACTTTCTTCCAGCAATTCCGATTTTCATCTATCATCTAATTCTATAGTAACATTTTCATTTATTTTACTATTCGTCTTAAATTTAATAACTATTATTTAAGCGTAGATTCAAAAATTGACAATGTACAGATTGTTAAGCGAGCTATTGATCAACTAATCCAGGTAACTGGTCAGAAACGTGCCTAAAATGCTTGCAGCATAACCGTGCTGGATGGCAATGCTGACCCATTAAGCCAAATACCTCGTGTGTCTTGGATCATAAATCATTGTGATATAAATATAACACAATAAATGCCTACTTGGCCATTTTTTTAATTTAAATAATTACACTCACATAGACATAGGTACCAAATAAATTCACAAAAATTATTTCTTGAATAAGTTGGGTATAATAATTTTTTTTTTCTTTCAAGATAATAAGAATATATTTTTGATCCCAAAATATTTTAAGCAATCCAAAATTAGCCGACTTTATTCATCACTCTGTTGTTTATTTTGTGACCTTTACGAAAGTATTGACTTCTCTCAATCATACATAATAAATAAGAGCAAGATGGGGAATATTGGGTTACAGCACTGGTCCATGCATTTTAGATGAAAATATTTGATGAATTCCTAAAAAGGTGACAAGGGGGTGACATGAAACTCATAAATTCACAGTGTTCTAGACTAGATGACAAGAAGCAAATCTTAAATATTTATAAACTTAAATATTTTAAAAAGTAACCACGCTTTCAAAATCTTAAAAAAAAAAACAAAATAACCTCACTGCTATATCTAAATGTAATAAATAAGGGGGGTATTCAGACACTCAATATTTTTTGAAAATGTCTTAGTCGATGGCAAACTCAAAAAATACATTTGACCTACACTTTTTGCAAATTAATATTTTACGTGATTAACACAGATTTTAACATTCTGATATTTAATAATTTTATGAATAGTTCGCTTCGTACTAAGACCTAACATTTACTTAATCTTCTAATCATGTTCAGACACTAACATAAAAACTTTAGTACCGGCACTAACCTACCTATCAAATAAGCATGATTGGATCAACGGTTCCGAAGTCATAGTCGGACAAACACATACTTAATACTATAACCTTCCTATGCTAGTAATCTCACTGCTTGATTAATAAAATATTATAACCAGCGGGGCTGAACTGATCTAAACTGTATTTTAGTTAAGTATGTATTATTGCTTGTAACGTGTAATGTGCCTAAATAAATAAAATGAAAAATATCTGGGCGACTGAGCTCTGCTCGGGTGCAAATAGACAAAAATTAAAAAAAAAAAAGTAAAACAGAATTAAAAAAAGAAAAAAGAACATAAAAATAATAACAA
Source organism: Camptogramma bilineatum (assembly GCA_958496255.1). NCBI lineage: Eukaryota > Metazoa > Arthropoda > Insecta > Lepidoptera > Geometridae > Camptogramma > Camptogramma bilineatum. The sequence goes on along the minus strand of OY292468.1, from coordinate 10,355,116 downwards.
CATCATCGTCAGTGATCTTATTAATTAGGCAGTGTCAAACAACAATCAATTGAAATTGAAAGGCAAATACGGTAGTCAAAGCTACGACCGCAAGATTTCAAAAATAAAACAACAACGTTTAAAAATTGCTAATAATTCCAGCTCAATGGCGCAAGAACTGTGTCGAAATTGAATCTCAAAACTGCATTACAAACCGACAAGGAGATAAAGATAAATGTGTAGTACTTGTATTATGGAACTTCGAGCATTCCTGCACTGGAAACCTGATACCATAAGAATGTTTAATTCAGAAAAGTAAGCTGATAAATTCCATGCGTCGAAAACGGACAAAATGGTGGCTGAAATTGGCAACAACAATTTCACCATCTTGATATTTTTTAATGTAATTATTTCTGCCATATGTAGAACTTCAATAAATTCCTGTGTTTGTAGCTGTGGTACAAAAAAACTGCAGACTAGCTCGTATGAAAGAGCGATACATTTTAAATCATATTCATATATAATTTATAAATAGAAATTGAGTATAATTTCTTGAGGAACAAACAAACTTAAATAACGTTCTACCATACCAGCGGGCTGATTGTCCAACTTGTCTCAAACCTCAAATTGGTCTCAAACTGTCAAAACGATTGCGTAGGTATCTTTTGTCGCGTTCGGTCTCGTTGAGTCTGACAGAGCTACTTGCGTGGTCTCAAACTGTCCAATTTGACAGTCACTGAACTGTCATATTTGATAGTTTGAGACCGATTTTGGTCGCTATCATACCTATTTGATATGGCAACAATTATTCAGAGCAGATGTAATGTCAGCTGTCTTTAAAATTTAATCGACGTTTTTGCAAACTGAAAGTTGAAAACTTTGTAAAAAAAACTAGCATCTGCAATACGCCCACATTGTAAACCATCGGATTCTTATCTATCAATGGGTATTCCCTATTCATGTGGTGAATTAACCGTAGGGTTGAGAAAATATCGATGACTTGGCTATCGATAAAGCATGTTTAATAATGTTCCTGATATGGTTACTCAATACGCATGTAATGAAAATGACCACAAACTATTTATATATTGTAGAAGTTTATGTGAACCTAGCCAGGTTAGAGCGGATTTGCCGAAGGTCACTAGTAAAAGTTGGATGAGACTTTAACAGTACAGGGAGAAATGGTGCATATTAAAGAAAGCTTGTGTCAAGCAATGCTCTTCTATCGGCTGAAGATGGTGATGATGATAAATTTATGATTTATTGTTACGCTGTAAAATATGAATTGGACTGAACTATGTTAACTTTAGCTGAATGTTACAAAAACAATTGAATTTATAGTAAAATCCTATTTGAAGCAACATACTTTGTAACTTTCTATAGCAAAAAATATTTCTTACAAAGAGTAGATTAAGAGGTAAAATAAATATAACTTTCTTTATCGACAAAACCCCATCCCTACTTTTACCCACTATTCAATTTGCTTATTCGACACCGATACCCAACATAAAAAAATAACCAAACTGCTCTATATTACAAAGAGCCCTAATTGGGAAGGCAGATGGTTGGCACACGTGCCTGGCGCTTTGAGACCATACCTTTGCACCAGAATGTACCTTATTTTGAAAACTTCACAGATGAAAATCGGGTAGCAAATACGTTCTCAGCTTCTTTGATAACCTCTATTCAAAACACAGCCTTAATCTTGAGTGTTAAGTTCTAAAGTCAATTTCCAGTGGTCAGGTAATAGGGATGACAAAAAAAGTTCAGATTTCAGATTGTGGTTTGGTTTTTTATTCAAGGACGACTTTTTACCTTAAGGTCGACTTTTTACCTTAGAAGGTAGTATTTGGGTCAGCGGGTTTTGCTCCAAAGGCTTACCTGTAAAAAAATAAAGTCGGGTTAGATTTTGAAACTAATTCAATAAGCATACAATGGGAAATGAAGCCGTATTGGCCGAGATTGACGAAGTTTGAACTGACGGTCGTGGGTTCCAATCCCGGGCGTAAGTTATATATCAGAAAAAAATATGCACGTGCCCTAAGGGCTATGTCTCATTAGGACACCATGGTTGGGCCACTACAGTTGCGCCACCAACAAAATGTATGGAACTGACCTCAAATTACGTACTGGTATACTTTCGAGGTGGTCCTATTGTCACCAAGTCAGGATTTGTCCAAAGGATCTAATGAGAGTAGTCAAATAATGACGATTGCTAAACAACAGTACCTACCTACATAGCTAAAGGTCGCGTCGCGTAAAAAGAACGCTGGAAGACAGTGGAGGGGGTATGTTTGCGCATGGGTAGCTACACTTGCACATGAAAGTTTTTATCGTTTGTTTTTTTTTCGATGGAAAACCATTTCGTAAAAAACTTTTGTGCGCGATGGTATTAATTTGCCTAATTTTTATTAATTGCTTACCTACTGCGCAGCTTGACAGCCAGCGTTCTTTTTACATGACGCAAACTAAACCTATTACTTTTCTTAAAAGAGAATCATTCGAAAGATCTTATCGTATATCTATAGATATTTATGTAATATCCCTGGATATTTAATTGCGTGTGTGATAATAATGTTTATTAAGGTAAGTAATAATATAACGGTGTTTTTCATTACCCCGTAACTTTTATAGCTTCTGGGATCGTGCTGCCTTGTAATGTTTAGGAGGTCTAATAATAATTGACGGCCTTTCCTAGAGATACTTATTTGAAATAAAATGAAAATAAATTTTTCATTCCATACAGGAAATTAAAACGGGCAATTTGTGGAAAAATTAAAAGTACTTCCATAATGTAATCCAATTCAAAGTATAATTAGAAGAATAATATAATTAGAAGTACACAATTCTACAAAATACATTATAGCTATCTAAGGCTCTTAGTAAACAATCTATAGATAGCTCAACTAATCCAATTCACTGATATAGTTTTATACAGTTTCGTATAAAAGGTGAAAAAAAACATCGTGAGGAAATCAGTTAGCTTTTTAATAATGTCGATGGGCTTGCAACCTGTCACGTATGGAACGCTAACTTCTGAAAAATATCGGCATCTCAGAACTATATGGAGATAGAAGGAAAGAGTTCGTCGATTTGTATGGAAACTGAGCGTGTAACTATTTGCGTAGGTACTCTCTCTCTCTTGTGAGTTATGTGGTCGGCATACACCAACTATCTAGGTATTTGGACCTAAGAGCGTTTGTCCACCGCCGCCGTCACCGTCAACGAGATTATTTCTATATGAGATCAAGATGACGTGACGGTCTTCTGGTGGACAAGCGGCTATAGTAAATCTATGGTCGCTACATCGGCGCCGTCATCTCGTTGGTTCTCGTTGACGTGACGGTGACGGCGGCGGTGGACAAACGCTCTAACTCTTGACTACCCTCTTTGACATCTTCAAAGGATTTTAAATGCTTAGAGATCTGAGAGACTTTCTACCGTGCTTTTCATACTGTCGTCATCATATTTATTTATACTCTACTTAGAATATTTATTTAAGTAATATCTAATTTATAAGCTGGAGTAGGTAAGCTTGTCACACTTGACACCACGGGAAGCGTATGCCGTGCGTGTGGTCGGTAGAATTAGATCCACTCTCCCTAATACCACAGATGATATACAAATAGTAGGGATGTAGACGCTTCACTGTTACCCCGGCTCCACACGTTGGGGCCAACGTTGGCTCCAATGCCACTCGCCGACGTGTGGATCTAACAAAATTGCAATGGCGCCAACGTTGGGGCCAACGTTGGGGCCTATTTTGCTAGATCCACACGTTGGCGAGTGGCATTGGCACCAACGTTGGCCCCAACGTGTGGAGCCGGGGTTAGAGTGCGCCGCAAACTTTATGGCGGTTGAAGTGCGCGGCAGATTCGACTTTGCGCAGGTACAGTCAACGCAAATGCGGGGAGGTGAAGACGATGAGGGCTAGGCGGGCTATGTAGATAAAGTTAACTCTATTCTAATGCGTTGACTGTATCTGCGCAAAGTCGAATCTGCCGCGCACTTCAGCCGCCATAAAGTTTGCGGCGCACTATAGTATTATAGTATTAGCCGCAAACTTTAAGGCTTGTGCCTAGTCTCATCTGAAGCGAATTCACTATGCATTTACAGAATACTAAATAGTAACTTCGTAAACTACTTAACCCTAAAATACTAACTCACACTAATCACATCACACTAATATTATGAATGCGAAAGTTTTGATATATAAATGGATGTTTGGATGTATGTTTGTTCCTCTATAACTCGACAACCACTGAACCGATTTAGCTGAAATTTAAAAAATAAATAGATAATGACTGGGAATAGAACACAGGCTATTTTTTATCCGGGTACCATGCAAGCAAAGCCGCGAGCAGAAGCTAATAATGCAATAAAACAATTGCAATAAGAGCTTTTACGAGCTTTTTGCTATTGCAGCACGAGAATAAGTCTAAAATATATGGGTTTTGTAAGTCACTGGTGTAATAAAATCGTCTATACTAAATACCTACTACTATCTCATACTACTTAACTAGTTAACTACGTATAAAAGGGTTTTACAATATGAGTGTAGATGTAGATTACTTAGACTTAAACTGTTCACTTGATAATTTTTCCACCCTGTATACATTTTTCTACCAGGATAATATAGATAGATATATAGATAGGCTTCGACGGCCAGATAAAACATAATTTATCAAATATCTAAGTGTCTGTCTGTATGTTACCTTTTCACGCCTAAACCATCAATTTTAATGAATTTTGTATACAGGTAGATTGGACCTTGAAAAATAATACTTTTAGGCTACTTTTTATCCCGGAAAAATTACAATTTCTGCAATAAAGGGTTCCCATGCAAGCGAAGCCACGGTCGACATCTAGTACCTAACTATTTATTAGTTTTCCTCTAATTATTGCTTGCCAGCAAAATTGGATCTTAATTACACGCAATACAGGATCTTTTTCACCAGCAATAAAACGAAATGAAACAGGCGCAACATGCCACAGAATAGACACCACTAAGTACCAGTAAATGTGGACGTATTTACAATGTACTTAAAAACGGATTGATGTCATTTATGTTTATTTATTTTCGGAAATCGGTGATTCGGAGACCTCCCCTGACTTTGATGCTGATGTATTTATAATGAAGAAGTGTCAGGAATCTGAAGATTACCATTAAGGCTGTACTACCACCTAAAATTAGCACATTGATGAGTGCAACTTCAAATATTTGTCTTAGCTTCGTTAAAGTAAAGATGAATTTAGAATGCGTTTTTTCTTTTTTCTCTTAGTTCATTGTTCAAACCTCTAAGAACACCAATTTAAAATTAACGATAAACCATGAAAGGCCTTACTACTGTATATCCAAGGGTGAAAGATATCCACTTAAAACTATAAAATAATAATACACTCGTATATCGTACAAAATATCCATTAAATCGAATATTTAGTACAGAATGGCTTTATTTCACACAAGCATGCTGGTTTAGGATACGTTGTAATTTGTATAGATGATATCCCTATTTTTTTGAAAATATATTGTTAGAGAACATCCGAATGCGTAAACAAGATCACGTGATCCGGGGTATAAAAAGAGCGAGCAAGGCAGCGCGCGCTCATTCTCTGCCGGAATTTCGAACGAGACGGACGTCTAGTGGTGCTAGGAACGTAGTATTTTTGCGTCATATCGTAGTTAGGTTATTTTGAGTTGATTTTTCGATTACAGTTAAAATTGTTGGTTAAGTTCTAGTTTTAGGTGGATTGTTTGTTCTTTTTTTTTTAATAAATCTTTGTTGAAGTTCTTAATATCATTCGTGGGATCGTAACGTTTTTAGGCCTTGCCCTCCATCATCTTGACAACAGTTTAGTTAAAGGTCCGTTAGTGTTGCAGTTTTGTGAAGTTTTTGTGATTTTGTGTGGTTGGAAAAAATCGTAAGTACCTTCCTTTTTGTTGAGCATGACGGGACGTTCGTCCAGGAATAGGGATCGTGAGCATGCACATAGAAGGGATCGATCACGTAGTAAGAGCCGCGATCGTCGTTATTCGGTGTCTAATAGTTGTCATACGCCAGTTAACGACCGTCGCAGTCGTGCAACTGACCGTCGCGATCGTTCACAAAGACGTGAGGATTCACGTAACTCTCGCAGTAGCTCACATAGGCGTCGCGCTAGTTTGTCAGCTCGCCGTGATAGATCTCGTGAATCTCGTGTGGTCGCCTTAAATAGAATTTTGAATCGACTTGAAGTAATCGAGGGTAGGTTTCTATCAAATGACAGACCATCGTGTTCAAACAACGATAGCCATGCGTCATCATCACTGCCTCCGGTTATGCCGACGCCTGCTAGTGAGCCGAACTCCGTCGTGTCTGGGGCAGTGACTGATGAAAGCGTCTCGCGTGTTCCAGAGGCAAGTTAGTGTCGAGAATTAAAATGTGGGTAGTATTGTCGGAGTTTTAGCTACATTGTTGAAATCGAAGTCTCGCGAGTTCTACATATCGCCTTTTGATCCAAGTATCCACGATTTTGATGTGTGGTGTGCAGAGGTCGATCGTGGGCGACTTTTGAACAATTGGGATGATCGCGAATGTCTCGGGCGGATAGGTAAATGTTTGCGTGGCGATGCAAAGTCGTGGTTAAACGATTGGGTTACAAATGATAGGTCGTGGAGTAACTTCAAAATAGAGTTTAGATCACTTTGTCCTCGCAACGTCGACATAGCTACTGTTCTGTTTGAGGTTATGTGTACAAGCTCGAATAAATTCTCGACCTATGCCGAGTACGCGCGTAAATCGCTTTTACGTCTTAACATCGTGACTGCCTGTCGGACGAGCTGAAGGTTGCTATTGTGGTAAGAGGTATTTCCGATCCTCAGGTAAAGGCTTCAGCAACTAATGCCAAACTGCAGTGGAAGGATTTGGTCAAGTATCTCTCCGCTTATGTCAAGCCCAAAATCGAACAACGCTTGTCTAGCAACGTTGCCCGTGCGACTCATGATCAGGGTGCATCTTACCCTACAAGGCGTGAGGCACCTAAGGTGGATATGAGTAGGTCAGATGTCATACTTGTAAGTTAGGGCATGCGTGCGTTATAGATTTCGATCTAGTTCATCAAACGTTCATGCCGCTCACTATGTCCTAAGTAGTGAGTCTAGGTCAGGTGAAGCCGAGCTTGTCATGGTGAGTAGGTATGTGAAATGAAATTTGCGCTGTCGGGCGAGTCATCGCTTGCGCTGTCGGACGAGCCGTCGCTTGCGCTGTCGGACGAGCCGTCGCTTGCGCTGTCGGGCGAGCCGTCGCTTGCGCTGTCGGGCGAGCCGTCGCTTGCGCTGTCGGGCGAGCCGTCGCTTGCGCTGTCGGGCGAGCCATCGCTTGCGCTGTCGGGCGAGTCATCGCTTGCGCTGTCGGGCGAGCCGTCGCTTGCGCTGTCGGACGAGCCGTCGCTTGCGCTGTCGGGCGAGCCGTCGCTTGCGCTGTCGGGCGAGCCGTCGCTTGCGCTGTCGGGCGAGCCGTCGCTTGCGCTGTCAGGCGAGCCGTCGCTTGCGCTGTCGGGCGAGCCGTCGCTTGCGCTGTCGTGGGAGCCGTCTTTCGCGCTGTCTGGCGAGCCGTTGTTCGCGCAACTGTGCGGGCCGTCGTTCGCGCCGTCGTTCGCGAGTTGGGACGAGCGTTGGTGGTGCAGGCGGGCTACCCGCTTCGCACGTTGCTTCCGTGGCGCCTGGGCGCTGCACAGCGCTTGGTGCTCTGGCATGGCGTGGCGAGCGGTGTCTGAAGACGTGTGCTGCGCTCTTCAGCATAAGAGCTGAAGGTCTGAGATTGGCCATCTCCGTCCCAGCGGCTTGGACTTCGATCTGCGTGACGGCGAGATGGTTGGGCATGCGAATGTTGAGGCCTCTGCTCGTTATTCACAACCAGACGTGAATAAGTTGACTAGACACAGCACGCGCTTGTTGAGGCCTCTGCTCCGTCTATATCTTTCATCGGGTTTTGAGAACGCACTGGCTTCGAGGCCGCTGCAATGTTCACGTTTACAACAAGCATTAAGGTTGCTTGGTTGTTCCGACAATGATACATCCTCTCATAGAACGCGAATGTTGAGGCCTAGACTATGAGGTGGTGTTGTTTTTGTCAAACTTGTAAGCATTGAATGATGGATGATAGACTTCCGGAATTTATCATGTGTCATGCATTGCACTTAGCTCCCCCTGAAGCCATGTAGGTAGTTAAAGGTTAAAGCTTTAAGTTTAACTTCATGTGTTGTTGGCGGGATCCTTGTTGTAGGCACTTGAGTGCACGCTTGTGTCTATGATATGGGATTCTGTTACAATTTTAGTAGAACCCTTAATTCTTTTTCTTTATACTTTTTGAGCCATAAGTTCTTAAGTACTAACTTGTTGAACTTGAACCCCTTTGATGTTGCTAAAAATTATAAAAATAACTTTGCTGTCCATAATTTTTGGCTTCAGGTTTCAGATTTGCTTATTCTATGGGTCACTTTAAGTTTTGTGTTTTGTGTGTTTTAGAAAATGACAATGACCATGCCAATGATGACCAGTTAGCCAATGCAGGGCCTTCTAGACACAAAACGGCGGCCGAGGACGTACCGCTCTGCCAGGAACGGCCGTGTTAGAGAACATCCGAATGCGTAAACAAGATCACGTGATCCGGGGTATAAAAAGAGCGAGCAAGGCAGCGCGCGCTCATTCTCTGCCGGAATTTCGAACGAGACGGACGTCTAGTGGTGCTAGGAACGTTGTATTTTTGCGTCATATCGTAGTTAGGTTATTTTGAGTTGATTTTTCGATTACAGTTAAAATTGTTGGTTAAGTTCTAGTTTTAGGTGGATTGTTTGTTCTTTTTTTTTTAATAAATCTTTGTTGAAGTTCTTAATAATATTATAAGTAGCCTATGTTATTCCCTGATAATGTAGCTTTCTATTGGTGAAAGAATTTTTGAAATCGTTCCAGTAGTTTCGGAGCCTATTCGTTACAAACAAAAAAACAAAAATCTTTCCTTTTTATAATATTAGTGTAGATGTAGATGTAGATAACTTAGACTAGAACTGTTCATTTTTAACTTTTTCCACCCTGTATACCTACCTACATATTTCTACAAGGATAATATAGATAGTAGATAATATAGATTGGCTTTGATGGTCAGATAAAACATGATTTATCTATTATTTACAAACGGTCCTTTTTATGCTTAATGCCTTGCATTTTATTTATGAACCAATAAACGTTATCCTTCTCTGTTTCTCAAACATTATTCACAAAAATTGCTTATTAGTTGCATCAAAATTCTAATGAAACTTAAATTAATGTTTAATTTCATTCATTAACAATACATTCTCAGAACACCCGTTTTATCTCACGCAATAACTTAAATACACAGTGAAAGTAGAAAAGCTGAGAAACTCTGTAAATTAAAAACAGCTTTATTTTACTTTACACAAAGAATGAAAAATCTAAAAAAGATTTAAGACCTTACTGTTTAATTGTAATTTATTTGTTGGATGTCCTAAATAAATATAACAACAGCAAAATGGACACCGTGTTAAATATTTAAATATCTTCAAAAAATCTTGAACGGCTGAGAGAAATTCAGGGATATTATACAGTGGTGATCCGAATCCATTTTATAATGTCCTTTCAAAAAAAAATATTTCAAAACTTTACTTTAAGGGACCGGCGAACATATCTACGTACCTAGGAACGTAATACCAAAATAATTTAAAATTTAAGCATATTTTTATCACTTTAGGTATGTTATTATTTGGATAAGGCAGTATTTATCTAGGTTTCTGTTACTTACACTTTTGTTCCAAAAAACTTACTATAGAACAAATGAAAAGAAAAAATGCCATTTTTGGTGTACCTACAAAGATTTCAATGCAATTTGCTTACATTTCTTTTTAGGTAAGTTTTTCGGAACCAAAGTTTAACAGGAACCTAGATAAATACCTAGGTACTCTCTTAATCTAACAACATAAGTAAACTGATAAAAATATGCTTAAAGAATCTGGCCAGATCCTGCCCCAGAGCCGAATATCGAATTAGACTATGCGTCTGAATAATATTATTTAAATAAAATATCACAAAATTAACTGGTACATACAGAATACTTAGATATCTCGTGCCCTGTGGGAATATAATTATGTTATTTTATTAGTAACTTTAGTCACTTCCGGTACTACAGTCCGTAATGCCTCTCCAGACTCACGGCGAGAAGTTTCACCGAGACTTCTCGAAGAACAAACAAATTATCCACACTCTCAATTTTCTCACTCGTGATCTGTTTGAAATCCTTTGTCTCGGCCAAAAATAGGTACCGACACCGAAGCGCGAGAACAAGAAGGCGAGAAACTCCTCACATTCACGCTTCTCGGGTGTTGTCGGGGTTTCTTGCCGAGAGTCTGGAGGGGCTATTAGGTATCACAGAGAATATTTTTATCAGATAGACCTACCTTCTTTTTCGCGGTTGACATGACACTCAAATAGTAAACAAAACAGACGGACAAGAATTTGACAGATGTAAAAGGAATTTCGTTGAGTTTCAGTTGTGTGATTGTGTTGTGATGAGTGATTTATGAGGATTTATCATATTTTATTTAAAATTACAAAAAGAACTGACGCCTTGGGATATGCATACAGACTAAAATGGAAGTGGGCTGGACATGTAGCCCGTCTACAAGATGGAAGATGGACTAGGAGAGTGACAAATTGGGAGGGTCCAAGAGGTCGACGCTGCATAGGAAGACCATACGCTCGCTGGGACGACGACATCAAAAAAACTGCTGGACCAAACTGGCTCCGAGTAGCACAAGACAGGGACAGATGGCTGGCTTTGGAGGAGGCCTTCACCTTAGGGGTTCTCTAGTACCTACTTAGATTATAAGCATTAGTGATAAGAAAAAAATGTTAATTATAGAGAAATAAAAGGCTTTTTGTTTTATTTATTTATAGATATCATATTTTATTTTAGGCGGTTAGTACAGAATCACTGCACACGAGTGTAGATAATTTTATTGATGAAATTCCCAATTTTTCCTAAGTACTTTTCTTTTTTACTTGAAATTGTAGGTACTGGGAGCACCTGTGTGCGTCATTTATTTTCTATACCTACTTCCCTTAAAATTCTGCTAGTCCTAATTATAATAATGAGAAAGTAAATGTTCACACAGCGCCATCTATCCCCAACGTAAGCAAAGCTTTTACTATAGGAACCTTAAAAATATAGTTTCCTAGGTTCTCCGTTCATGCTGGGCGTCATAGCCTGCTGCTTTATATTAGAATAAACTTTTAAATCCCACTTTTTAGAGGAAGAAGATGAATGGACTCTCATTATAAAATAAAAAAACAAACCCAAAAATCCCAATTTGGTCATGACGCAAGCATTCTTTCCTGTTGGCATCTGTGGGGCAAATTTATTCAAGGAAACGGCCATCTCTTTTAAATGATTTCGGTATTACGTTTTAATGGAAATTCGCCTGTCGCAGGCCTCTTAAGTAATAAATTCATCAAAAAAATCAAAAAACTAGTGACCTTGGTACTATCTGTCATTGCTTAGTAAAATCTTTAGCTACTTACCCGTAAATTGAATAAGTACATTGTAATACAATACATTGTATTAACTCACAAACATTGTAAGGCGCCCCGTGGACACAGTAAAAGCATAATAAGATACAGTAAGATAATAAGGCACATTATAGATATATTAAACTATTACTATTGCTCGCGACTTTGCTTTTCTGAAGAAATGTTCTTACATTTTTTAAGCAGAGGTGTGGGTTTTAGTTTCGTTGACTTTATGTACGTCTTTTACAAAACACAACTGTTGTTGCTTGCTTAGATCATAGGTATTTATGTCTTTATTTGGAAAACCAACAGCTGTACAACAAAACAACAATAATTCCATTAGAGAAGACACAAAAATATCTTTGCTAGATCGAAGAAAATAGATAAAACATGTTTTATAGATATATAAGTTACATACACAACTAAACTAAACTAACTTAACTATGACATACCTACTTTAAGTTTAGGTTTATTGCTAAATAATAATCTCTACCAGACAACTTGTCTACTTGCCGATCATATTTTTCGTAACGCTTTCGTCACGCATTCACCAGCTTGGGGAGTAAAGAAGGTTTACTTCAATAAAGAAGTAAAAAAAACTATTATAAAGAGGTTTAAGAATATGTCAAATTTAAGGTATGCCAAAATCTAATCAATGTTTTTTTTGCAGTCGCTAGGAACACTCGTTTGCTAATTTGTTGGTACTATTAGTTGTAGACAGTCGGTCAGTCAACCTCTTTTTATATTATATGGGTACCTAAGTATAATATTAATATGAAATACAGTAGGTTCTAAGCGGGAGTCCGGCTATTATGAATTGACATTACTGTAAATGGTATAATACTGGTATGTTCGCCGATTTGGAACTTATATTAGTATTTATTAAGTTTGTAGTAAGTACCTTAGTATCTAATTACCAATTTTTAGAAAGTACCTTTATATTCAATAAGATCTTAAAGCAGAAGTGTCTTTGCCCTGTATAAAATATGTATGTGAGTATTTACAATAAAAAAGTATAAAGCATTCAATCATGTATGTAGTTCACAAGCTCTGCTTACTTTAGGTATTATTATAATACTGATTTTTATTTTTTTTGCATTAGATATTATTTTCGAGACATTTTGGCTATGTTGCAATATGCTTTTAATATGGAGGTAATTTATAAATCTCATTTAAAAATAGTAGATTGTTGCACGAGGGTTGAAAGTAACCTATTGCGGCACGAGATGGTTTGGCGCCTGAGCGTAGCGAGGGCGCTAATAGTTCGAGTGCCGTAATAGGGATTTCACCCGAGGTAAACACTCTGCTTTTCATTTCGAATATTAGGAAAGTAAATAAAAACCTGATTAACTCATATCATAAAAATCTCTGCTCTCGATCGACAAAACAGATAAAAATCGAATTGGTGCTTTAAAAAAAATACTGGCTGGTAGCTTGCTACTGAAAAAAAAAAACAAAAAAGGCGCCCACCTTTTTTTTTCAGCCAGTATATTTTGTCATTGAAGATGGTAAATATTTCAAGCTCAAAATCTTGTTTAAATAATAATAATTTAGTGAAAAGTAATTATTAATAACAATACTCATGTAATAAATTCTTGAAAATATTTTTTACAGCAATTCTCAATAAAAAGGTAAAATAGAAATGTCAAATATTACTTTTGCTGTGTAAAAAGTTTCAACATGACTCAATAGAAACGTCACAATAGAATGATTTTTTTTTTAATTTGACAGCAGGGAAAATTGCTTCCCAGGGCGGAAAAGTGCTACTTTCATCCCTCTGTTCAGGTCACTTCAAGCGTACTTTCCGTGTATGAGAAATGAAAAGTCTATTGAAAATGTGGTTTCTAGTTAATCAAGGTTAGGGAGTAGACACATTGCGTTTTCTGCAGCGCGTTTGTAAACGCGCGTTCGGAGCGCGTTTATTCCATACAAAAGCGAACCGTGGCAGCGCGTTCGCATCGCGTTCGAATCGCGTTTGTATCGATACAAACGCGCTGCAAAAAACGCAGTGTGTCCACTCCCTTATGGAAAATAGAACATAAACAATACGACTAATCTCAAAAAGGCACAAAATAGTGCAGAGCCTTATTCAGCTGCTTGTTCCACCTACACAAATGCCTAGGTCTAACAAGGTCAGAAGTTGTATGGGTAAATTAGAGTTTAAAAATAACTTCAAATGACTACTTTATTTTGCTCAACTATTTTTTTTACAAAAAAAACAAAAAGCTTAATAATATTGGAGGTGTCCTTCAATGCCTTGGAATTAGAAGACTTGGAGACAATGAGATTACCTACGCTATTAAAAAAAAAATGGATGGATGAATGGATGGATGGATGTATGGATAGATGGATAGATGGATGGATAGATGGATGGATGTTTGTTCCTCTATAACTCGACAACCACTGAACTGATTTGGCTATTTAGAATATAGATAGATAATGACCGGAAACAAGCATTGGCTACTTTCCATCCGGTACCACGTGAGTAAATCCGCGGGCGGAAGCTAGTGATTTTATATTTTGAAACCGGACACAATTGACAAAAATATCGGCTAACATACTCAAAAAAGAAATAAAAATACAAACAGTCGAACAAAACATTAATGCACAAATATTTGAAAATTACAAACATTGCCTGGATTCGAACTCACACACAACCTTCTGATTGATAAACCATCTTGGCTTTAGCTCAATATAATAATGTACGTAATAAAACATAACAATAGCTACCAACACCTATTGTGGCCAAAAAAAGGTTTAATTCAAAACCAATTCTCGAACGGTTCAACAAACTGACTGTTAAATATCGCACGATCTATGCGTTTCGTCTATAAACACCTTTAAAAGCAAATTTTATAAAAATCGGCGATTGTAATAAGACGGCCGTTTTAATTAGATGCAATTGTCATGGGTTTCATTAATTTTCATTCACGGACAGGTACTGGTAAATGAAAAAAAATATTATGCTTTTGTCAGTGGAAATAATCCAGTAATATAATTTCTAAAAAGATGGTGGTAGTAAGATTTAAGTACTTAAGTATTTTGAATATAATACAAACAAAAAATGTTTACACTCAATTCATACTACAGCCAATTTGGATGGATAACCGCAAGTGGGATTACGAACTCAGCGCTTCCGTGCTTCGGCGAGCATGCACGTTATATTGTCGGTCTCAGCTTTTAAGTTGTTAAGCCATGACGAAGGCCTTTAGGCGGCCTAAAACTCCGTTACCAGAGTTGGACACTTGCTCATACGAACTTACTTACTTACTCTAGAGTCGAAGCAAATCGAAGCGAATCGAAGCGCCAATCCAAAAGTAAACATAGCAAGTTCACTAGTCAATCTTGTTATTATAAACGATTTTCAAAGTTAGCAAACTCACGAACCTTGAATCAACAATTACAACCGTCAAATTACATTAACCGTTTCACGTAAAGCCGCCATTATCGACTCACACCACCGGTGTCTGTTGAACGAGTAACGGTGCGCTTGCGCAACAGTTTTTGCTATTGGTACTTTTTACAAGGCTTCTTTTGTTCGGTGGTCTACTGTGTTTTGGTTTTCGGAGATCGTCCCATGTTCATAGATAGGTCAATGACCAGTCTTCGTGAAAATAATTTGTCTGCGAAAATTGAGAAAGATATTAGGTATTGCATTTGAAATACGTTTCGTGTAGGTAAATTAATGTTTACTATTTTATAGAATTGTATTTAATTTGTTGGATCAAATATAGCCATTTATAAATATTAAGTAAAAAGATTCAATAAAAACAGAGCTCTGTCTCTGTTTTTATTGAATCTTATTACTTTTTAAAATCTAACGAAGTTTTATTTTTCGGAGATTTTTTTTTTTTACTTTTACTGTACTTACCTATATTTTTCTAATTACAAAATACAGCAAGGCTTCAAATGTCAGTATTTTTGCTATAAATAGATTAATGCGGATTTGTGTAGATCTATTTGCCAACCTACATACAATAAACTCCGGCTCATGAAACCATTCTATCGGAATTGTAAAGCTGCTCACAATGCTCAAACAAATCGCCGATCTGTGACTCTGAATCACGTAGAACAGGAGCTAGAAGTCAATTTCTTACAATTTTTTTGGCACACTTACAAATTTCGCAAATTACAAGCACAATGACAGGTTATGATTAGGTATTTATCTTTTTATTTTATTCGTGGTTATCTCATTGAGACCATTTTTTTAATTGTAAATTATTTCACAGGCTCTCTCGGAAAAAGAGATGTTTTCTTTCCAATTGCTTACTTTTATCGAAAGACTACTTCCGTTTTTTTTTTCAACTTTTTTCATAGCCGAGTTGACACGATCCAAGTGCACTTGGACCAAGTCCAACTTGGATGACTCTGATTGAACACCGTCGTCCGAGTGAGTCACGTGAGTCCGATGGCGTCCAATCAGAGTAATCCAAGTTGGACTTGGTCCTAGTTGACTTGGACCGTGTCAACCCGGGGCTTAAGTCTCTAATGTTAGTGAATCACCACTGACTCCCGGACTATCTTGGCTAAGCCTATTGGGCAATAGGCCAGCGGTCACAATGCACTGACATACACAGTTACTTGAAAAATGGATGTCAACTCTGTGACCTTAAACTAAGGTTAAGTATCCAATATTATTGAAACGAAATATGATCACGATATTGAGGACAAATCACATGATATGACGTGAGCCCATACGGCCGTACCTAGAGCTAAAATTAGCACATCAATGAGTGCAACTTCAAAAGGGTCAATAGAATCAGCGTGTTTGGTTGATCGCTATGGTGCTTTTTAAATACCGATATTGTTGCTTTTCTGTATTTTTATTTCGAGGTGTCTAAATAAGCATATTTTCATAATGGCCCCTGAAGGGGCAGAAAAGCATTAATATCGAAATTAAAGGGGCGCCATAGCGATCAACCAGGTGCGCTGATTCTGGAGATTGACCCAAACATTTGTCTTAGCTTCGTTAAATAAAGATGAATTTAGAATCTTCGTTCGGCTGCGGCGTTTACGACAGCTCCTCGCTCCAAAACACGACTCGAAAAGAAACTCTAAAGCGCGGGACATACAGAAAAGACGTAAGACGAGGACGCGTCGCAGACATAATGTCTCTTCCGCGTCCCTTTCATAGAAAATGTATAGAAGCGTCGCGCCGCAAAATATACAGAAGAGACGGGCCGCCGTCACATTTTGTATGAAAGGGACGCGGAAGAGACAAGTCTGCGCCCCGTCTCTTCTATCTGGCCTGCGCCTAAAGAAAAATTCAGCAAGATGACAGCTAACCTTCAGTAATGGAAAGGATGGAATGGAAAGGCTTTGGCAAAAGAAGATGACCATACTTTACCGTACAAGTTTCCAACAAAGTAAGAATTATTACAGAAAATTATCGAGGTGTTGTACAATGTTCAAAGGCTTGTAAAACACTTATCGATAACTTACTGGGCTATGGCCTTACCACGCCATTAATTTTCTTACCCTTATCATTAAAGCTATGCCTGCTAATCGACCCACCGGCACGACCTATCGACTCTTTGTATTAAGGCCCTTTCATATTATTTTTAACCGACTTCAAAAAAAGGAGGTTCTCAATTCTTCGGAATAAATATAAATAAATATAAATATTACTCGACATTTCACATAGCATCATGTAGCCCCAAGCTAAGCAGAGCTTGTGTTATGGCAACCACATGACTGATATACTACTTATATACATTTGAATATAATTTGAATATAAGGAATGGAAAGGGTTTTCCGATTGGTTCCATAAAAAATTGGTGAGACGGATTCAGTTCTTGAGACAAACATTTACATGATCTACAGATAATTAATTCGTGTCTGAGTGTTGAATTAGGTATTATGAATTCTCATGTATTTATTTACATAAACTTAACTACTACATATTTAAACATAATAAAATACAATAAGAAACAGTTGGGCCACCTAGAGGATCGTTGGAAACGATCTATAGATAGGTCAACTGATCCAAGGCACTGCCAGAAGCGTGCCCAAGACACAAGCTGCACGCGCTGGATGGCAATGCTGATCCGTTGAGCCAAATAAGTGCCAGACTTAGGATCACGCGTCTCTTCTTCAGACGCCCTGATTTTGAATATTTCTGACCGTTATTTTTAATATTTCCTAATCATTTTAAATTTTTATGAATTCTTAGTTTTTATTTTTGGAGGAATCTTAGTAATAATGTGAAAATTTTAGACTGATCATACCTGCTTTCTTCAATTCTTAAAAGATACCTCTTAAAAAAATAGTTAATTTATCATAGAGGCAATGAAAATAAATGAAAAGTCGTTAAATGCTTGACATTGAAGCTCAAGTTAGGCCTGCTTTGCGTCGACATGTTGTATAATGGCCTTTACTGAGTGTTTTCACTCATGTCAGTAACACAGCTGTTATCAATTCCCTATGGTTGTAGTATCGGGGCAACATAGTGTGCATGAAATAAACAACATGAAAGTATGGAATGGTAATTTCTGCAATGATCTTCAAACGCCTGAACAGAGATGGCATATAGAATTGAACTATACTCGTATACCATCTCTTTTCATTGACTGAGAGTGAAAAGAGACGGCATTTAGGTATACTTAATTTCATATAGTGATTCTGCTCTAGCGACCTTTTTATTTAAGCCCGCAGTTCTTCGTAAATTCTAGCTAAGAACCATCTCGATTAGGTCAGTTTATGAACAAAAAAAACACATCAAAATCGGTTCATCCGTTCAGGAACTATGATACCAATTTATCGGCTCTGCAAATTAACATTGAAATTAATGCAGATCTACCTATTTACATTGATAATTTTCTAGAAACCCTAACTAGAAGTTGGTTAAAAACTTACAACCTAATAAGTAAGTTCGTATGAGCAAATGGCCGTAACACTACCTAATCATGTAACACATTAGTTCACGAACAGAATCGCCAACAATTAGCAGAAAGAGATAAAACAGTTACGAATGCTAATGGATTAGTTCTTGAAGTAGAAATAATATTTGGATCATAGGCTGTGGTATGATCTGAAAGAACAAAGACATATCGTTCATACTTAGATACATTACATACATTTAGGTATAGGTACACGCCTTCGCTTCGCGTTCGCGTTCGCGTTAAGCCCTCTCTACACTCGCGCGCGTATCACGGTGTGAAATCGCGGTGCGGATCGCGGTGCAAATCACGGCAAAAACTACCACAGTTCCACATTCGCAGAGGTTCGCGCCTAGTTGCCTAGTGCGCATTGTGAACCCTTTGTCACGGGACAAAAACCGACACTGATCGGGGAACGGCGCGAAGCGCGAACGAGAAGGCGTGAACAACATCTACACTCGTGGTTCGCAGTTGTCGCGGGATTTCGCGGGCGTTCGCGCCGCGAGTGTTCAGCCAGCTTTATGTTTGACAAGGCCTTTAAGCCGGCTCTACATTGGAACAGGTAAACGGCGAATGTGGAACTGTGGTAGTTTTTGCCGTGATTCGTGATACGCGCGCGAGTGTAGAGCCGGCTTTACCTACATCTTGAAAGTTCCGGTAGCTCATCGCAATTTCATAGAACACTGATTACTTTCCTCAAGCACTACTAAGATAATAGTGTTTTTACGCACTATTTCAAAATATTGCTCTCTGTACTAATGCATACATTACCTTGCAGAGTAGTGCTCAAGACTTTGCATGTTCTGGTATCTAGTGTTATTCTTGTTTATTTTGTAAATACACAGTTTTGTACTCTTTCGGATATGCGGATACTGTTCTGTAAATGAAGATGGATGACACACCTACAAATAAAAGACAAAAGCAAGTCTCGAACACTAAGGCCTCTAATAAACTCCACTCAACTTCTGTCAAAGTTGCAACACGGATTTAACTTGGTTATGATGGTAAACAATGCTCAAGATTCGCCCTGTCACTATTTGTCACTATTTAACAAAAAAGGATGGCAATAGTTTAAACGATGTTTTAATTTTGAGAGAAGTTGCGAGGAATTTATAAGTAGAGCGGAAAATTTTCTGAAATTGAAACAATTCAAAACATTTTGTCACGAGCACCTACGAAATCCTGTATCCTTTTGGGATAAGAAACTAAGGCACATTATTACCAAAGATATTATTTATTATATAAATAAATATTTATTATATAAATAAATTTGATATTTTTTTTGTTGGCATTTCTGCAAGATTTTACTCTTTTTTTTTATCTATTGATCAAAAGACAGGCAATTTAATCATATCCAACAAATAAATAGCTTACCACAAACAAACACGGATTCAGAAAACTACCTGTGTATCTGTGGACCAAGAAAATAGTCTCACGAACTTCCAAGCCACACGTAGTTTCACAGAACAGTGAAGAGAAGCTACGTTCTAATAGAGACGACGATAAAATAAATAAAAACCAAATAATGTATTTATAGGTAGGTACTTAGTTAATTTTTTAATTTTACCCCACTGGAATTTGAGTGTACAGACATACTTTAAACTAAATTGTAATAATAAAAATGTAAGTAAGTGATCGTAAAAAAAGAAAGATTTTTTTTAAATGGTGAAAACCGTAGGTAAGTAAGTACTAATATTAAAAATAAGACTACAAATTAGAATAATTAACATAACTTTACTGTACACGATACACCTACCTAATAAACAAAACTTAAGAGTCATAACTTAAAAAAAAAAAAATGGGTGACAAACTAGGTCTCTCAATTATACATTTTTTTACTGTTTTCTTGTCATAAAGATCTCGTTTCATTCGACCAGACGCAGTCTCAAACTGTCAAATATGACAGTTCAGTGACTACTCAAGTACCTACGCGATCGTTTTGACGGTTTGAGACCAATTTGAGGTTTGAGACAAGTTAGACAATCGACCCGCTGATCTAGGATATGTTTACGTCGCATCTAGGAGAATTCCTTGCTCTGTGACAGTTCGGAGACGGAATGTCAACGTTAGTGATTGACAATTGACCTCTTAAGGCGAAGTTATTTGGAAACCAAAGTAAACATGACCTCGGCTTTATTTTCTAAATGAGATCAGAGTAAATATACTGAAGTGTCTAACTGATTTATAAATTACGGGTTTTAGAAGGTTTAAAGCTTTTTAGATGACGAACATTTTTTTTGAGTTGCCTGTTTGATCAGATAGAAATATAAGAGAGTGGGCACACGACGTTTTCTGAAGCGCGTTTTTGAACTGCGCGTACCCGTCGCATTTGTATTGATACAAGCGTGCGTTCGTTTGTATCGATACAAACGAGCTGTGAAAAACGCAGTGTGCCTACTCCCTAAGACTTCTAATTTCGTTGATTTATAAAATATACTAGTGGCTTATGTATTAGTGCTTATGGATTAGTGGTAGTGTGAGCTGTAGACCTCGCGAGTCCGTCTTTGCTTTTCATAGCTTAAAACAGAATAAATGTGTGATTTTGATTTGAATGTGACTTTTCTTGTCAGTCGGCCCCTTGTGCCCCTCCCAGAAAAAAGTCTGGATCCACCCTTGTACAGTCGTGAGCCTATTTAGTTGTTTTTTAGTTTTTTTCTTGTAACTTATTACGTAAAGGGTCAACTCAAAACTAAAATAAAATATGTGTAATATTATGCAAAAGTACGCAAGTAAATACAGCTTATGTAAACGGACAGGGTGATTTAAAATGCAAATACTGACTTGATGTTTAGATTTATTTTAATAAGTATGCAAGTCTTATGGTAAGTTTATTAAAATCCCTTCTAAATTACAATTTGATAAAGTCGATATTGTGATAAATTATTTTTTGATCTTCTCAATTGGCAATTTTATTTAAATTTTTAGAGCTTTATTCCGTAAGTAGGTATGATTTATTAAAGAAGTATTTCTATGTTTTGATATTCTTGCAGTGAGTATTTATCGTTACAAGATTTTTTTTTACATCAAAAGTTGATAATAAGAATCAGTAGAAGTTCCTCAGAGAGTAGAATCAGTGATCATTCAAAATTTATTTTAGAACTCTAAGGAGGTCTGTGACAGGTTGCAAGCCCATCACCGCTTATGAGAAAACTAACTGATTTTTGTCAGTTTTTGTCCATCCAAAGGTTGCCTGTAAGAGATCGCTTATAGTGATAAGGCCGCCCATTGTATATTCTGTTTTTAGTTATAAAGTTATATTTTTTGTGTTAGTATTAAGGATACAATTTAGAGTTATCTATCTATGTAACTACATTGGTCTATTGAACAACACCCATTTCTTTATTATTAAATTTTATTTTATTTTACTAAAAACATCGGTTATATTCAATGTTTAAAACGGTAAAAAGATGCTTACCCTTAACAAGCAAAGTAAAATAAAACTCCTCACATTTTATAACTTTTACCAAGAAATTAAGAATAGGCTAAGTAGTTTCAAAATGTCCTCTTAAACTATTTGACATTCAGGTGGCGCGCGCATACCATGCTTTGTCGGTTAAAAGTGGCTATACAGGATGAATTTTTGAGACAGGGCAGTAATGGCAGCTTTTTATTAACCTTAAGTTGTAGCTACGGAAAAACGTTCTTAGGCAACTATCCTTAACTTTTGAAGATATTTCGACCTGAATTCACAGATTTTGGAAAAATGTACAGTCAGCGAGAAAATGGGCAATTTACACACATTATTTTTTTAATACCAATCGATCCTGTTTCATAAAAGGATTAAAAGGCTCTATCGAACTAACTAAGGTTAACACGCTAAAAACTTTGATTATTTTGTTATTTGTCACTATTTGTCGAAATGTTGTCGAAATTTGTCTTCAAAAGTAAGGGTAGTCTCCTAAGAACGTTTTCCTGTAGCTACAACGGTTAAGGTAGCTGCCCTTACTGCCTTCTTAAAAATTCACCCTGTATAGTCTGTGGTCGGGTGATGTATGTGAAGGAACATACATTAACTATGAGCCACACGCTGAACAAAGAATAGTTCTAAAGGAATTGTGGCTTTCTTTGGAAATGTCTTGTCGTGTTGGCCGAGCGGGATAGTACCTCGTCGCGGGTTCGAATTCCGGTCGTGCATCAACGGATTTACCACAGACGTATTTAGCGATAAATTTTCTGTGGATGATAAGACATAGATTGCCACCTGACACCGTATAAATCCGTGGCACGCGTGAATACGTTGACATGTATAAAACACCAACTTTTCAGGGCGGCCGTTTGAAAGTTTGACCTCTTCTGGTTTCTCGGTAAATTAGTTTACAGTATTTGTGTTAATTGTTTCTATGGTTATTTTATGCCCTCTTTCGAATGATGACAATAAATAACCAAAATTCCCCATAGTTTCCATGATATAAGACATGTCAACAAAAAAATTGATGAGATTTAGGTTACGTCTCGAGATGTCCAGTTATGCCGCAAAAGATATCAACTTATTCACCTTTAATGTATGGAATATTGGTAGGTAAACAATGCTATATTATCGGATTGCAAACAGATAGAGACTATAAAACCAGTTTTTTGAGTTGCTGAAGTACCTACTTATTACTCCGAACCATTCATACCGTTTAGAAATAAGATTTAACATAGTAAGGGTAAGCTGATTTTAAATGAGCCCAAACACGGATGCTCTACTGTTAATCACTGAGAATTTGAATGGAATACAACCAAATTTTATCAGCACATCTGCTCATTGTCACCATATTATTACAATGTATTCGGAACTAGAAAAAAATGCAAAGTTTCACCTCAATCGAAAAATTTACTGAGGAGTTTTGTTGAATAACTCCTGACTCCAGCAACAGATCAGCTTGTTGTTATCATAATATTACATTCTTATCTAGAGTCTATAAGTGTGCCAAATTTTAGCTCAATGAGACACTGGAAAGTGGGTCAAATTAAACTTGCAAGAATTCACTAAAAAAAATATGAGTTTTGTTGAACAGGTCCTGGCTCCATCATCAGATCAGCTCGTTGTTACAATAATATTGCATTGTCACCAAGAATCCATAAGTGTGCCAAATTTCAGCTCAATCAGACACTGGGAAGTGGGTCAAATTAAACTTGAAAGATTTGACCCGAACACAATATTGAGTTTTGTTGAACAGCTCCTGACACCAGCATCAGATCAGCTTACTGTTAACATAATAATACATTGTTATCTAGAATATATAAGTGTGCCAAATTTTAGCTCAATCAAACACTGGGAAGTGGGTCAAATTGAACTTGCAAGATTTCACTAAAAAAAAAGTGAGTTCTGTTGAACAGCTCCTGGCTCCATCATCAGATCAGGTCGCTGTTACAATAGTATTGCATCGTCATCGAGAATCTATAAGTGTGCCAAATTTCAGCTCAATCAGATGCTGGGAAGTGGGTCAAATTGAATTTGCAAGATTTAATCCAAACAAATATTGAGGTTTGTTGAACAGCTCCTGACTCCAGCATCAGATCAGCTTATTGTTAACATAATATTACATTGTTATCTAGAATCTATAAGTGTGCCAAATTTTAGCTCAATCAAACACTGGAAAGTGGGTCAAATTGAACTTTCAACATTTCACTAAAAAAAAGTGAGTTCTGTTGAACAGCTCCTGGCTCCATCATCAGATCAGCTCGTTGTTAAAATAATATTGCATTGTCACCAAGAACCTATAGGTATTCCAAATTTCAGCTTAATTAGACACTGGGAAGTCAGTCAAATTTAATTTTCAAAATAAGACCCGAACAAAAATCGCAAGTTAATAATAAAAGCTTGTAAAAATCAAGCAATGTCATTATAGTTTAACAAATAATTAAAATCTATCAGTTTTCCATGTAAAAGCAATACTTAAAAAAAAGATTTCTGAACTGACGTTTTGTTTACCAATACGAGTGACATGTTCGGTTATGCCAGCTCGAGAGCGCGCGGGCATAACTGAACAACTCAATGTATCACAATTTAAACGGAATACTTTGGTTAGCCATAACCTGACATTTTAATTTGTTAAAAGTTAATCAAAAATATCATATGTATATGTCGAGATATCATGTAACAAATATAATTTTGGCGAATGAGTAAGTTGATAAATCGAAATATCTACAAAAACATGTGGGTGTTAGTGGCTTGAAAAATTGACAAGTAGTTATGTCAACTAAAATACGAAAAATGGAGGAGTTGGCAAGGCCATAACTCGAAAACTTGTCTAGCTAGGGAGCTGTCAATTTTTTTATATATACTTCATAGGCGTAGATATCGTTTAAGCCAATAAAAAAAAAATTGACATCTCGACATATCAACCAACGTATTCACGCGAGCCACGGAAATATATCTTCAAGGTATTCTAGTTCTAAGATGAAAGTATGAAACTGATACTTTATTTTTGTTCTAGGTAGTAAAGAGATCTGCCTCACATGTAAATTCGTCACTTAAACAAGACCTTCTGTTTACTAAGCCTTAGTTTATAAACTAAGGCTTAGTAAACAGAAGGTCTATTATAAAATATACGTAGCTCAAAACGCTACTAAATATGTTGCCATCTCTTTTCTTCAACATAGGTTCACAAAATAGACTTTTTTTTAACCTAAGTACATTATATGATATTATCCCACTTCTTGGCAAAGGCCTTTGATTGCTTCTAGCTCTTTCGATGGGTGCCTGTTGATGGGCGACGAAGCCGGCCGCGGTAGCAGGCAGCAATTTAACGTGCCCTCCGAAGCACGGAAGCGCTCAGCTCGTAATGCCACTTGCGGTCATCCATCCAAATTGTGACCGCGCACATCGCTGCTTAACTTCAACGATCAATCAAGAACGTCTAAGCACTTCGTGAAGGCGGGCCACGACAAAAGATGTATTTATTCTAATAAAATTGTATCGTTACAAACTACCGTATGTTATTGTACGTACTACCTATATTCACGCATAAAAACGAACATGTCTGAGCGCCCCAAAAAAATGCTTAAATGACGTCAGCACGGCCGGCCCGGGCAGTATCGTGCGTGACGTGACGTCATAACGATAACTTGGACATAGAATGTAGTACCTACAGAAGGTACAATTCTGACCCTAAAATACAACACAATATCATAACATAACAGTCCGGTTACCAACAAACTTTTTATCAATCACAAGCAAAACGTCAACTAAACACTGGTGCTGCTCCCGGATTTTGCCCTGACTATCCTGGCGCAGTAACGCTAGACTGTGGAAAGTGGGTGGCTCGGTGGCTTTGGCGTGAACATCCTGAAGAAACTTTTACGGTATAGATTAGCGGAGGAGAGTAATATTTTGGAATTTTCAAAAAATCTGAAGACGGTCTTCCGCAAAGTCACGCTAGTCGCTAAAGTATTTACTTTACTTTAATCTTAACTATGTCGACCACCACGCTTTCGACCGCCCTGTTCCTAAACTCCTAACATAACATTTTCAAAGCCGCTACTACACGCTGGCGCAGGCTCGCCGAGTGAACGCCAATGCCAACGTGTGGACAGCACCATTTGCCTTGCCTTGCCATCCATCGCTCGCCTAGCTGGCCGAGTGAATACAAGTACCAATTCGCATTGGTTTGCATAGACTCGCCAAACGGCTGGACGGTAGCACTCGCCTGGCATCAAAATTCGCCTTCGCTCGCGCTGGCTTAGGCTCACCCAACAGGCGGCATGAAGAGGTAAAGATACTAAGGGCGAAATGTGACCTGGGATGTTCCTAAAACAACTAGACTATTATATAATAAAATTAATTGTCCAAAATAAACATTATTTTATCTGACCTCCAAGTAATGACGAAAGCTTCCCTTATACGATTTCAAACTCTAATGTGAGAAAGTGAAAGTCAGTTTTCCATTGAAGACCAGTGAGTCAGTGTTATAAACAGTAGACTTTATATCGTTGCTTGCAAATATGGTGCCCTTTAAGAGCACAGTCGTTTCAACTTACCGCTAAGGATAATCTGGCCATCAGAATGACCCTGGCTCCATAATTAAAAGGAGGATTGAATACATTTTACTTTAATCTAGAGCTGTGTTGGCCTAGTTGGTGCACCTTGGCTTTCTAACCGAAGATTTGTATATCAATTGCAATACATACACCACAGTAGCTATAACGCAATATAATGCTGAGTCGGACACCCTTTTGTAGCAGCACATTTTTGACGATTGCGGGACACTTTTATCATTTTTTATTTTCTTCTTTTATTGTTTTATTGTATTGTTGCAATGTATTTTTTTTTTCTTTCTTTTCTTTCAATTTTATTTCAAGACTTATTAGCATCTATCAATCAACGGTGAAAGAAAATAACACGAGGGAATCTTTTGAACTATATAATATATATAATAACTTTATATGGCGGCACTTTGAGTGCCGCCGACAGACATGGTGTCAGGCGCTGAGCTTTCTTTGGACGTACCGCAGAGCATGGCAGTGAAAGCTTTAAGCCTAGCACGTTGTCATGTTCTTTTGTGGAAGTTCAATTTTAGGGACTCCTGTGTAGGCGATTGTAGCAAACTTTTATTATAGTTAGCACAAACATAATGCTTTTTAAAATTCGTTTATTTGCTTTTGTCGGTCACAGTACCTACACTTACGATGTTTCACATAATAATGTTCAGTATATCCTACCCCGAAACGGTCGGGTTCGAGCCAGTCAAGCGTGAAGCCGACCTCAGTCAGCTAATTAGTTTTATAAATGAGGTTTCCGATTTGAAATTCCATATTTGGTTTGTTTTGGTTGAACGAATTTTACTACTGATTATACTTACAGATACCAGCAAGTCTGCTGATACTTACTTGCGTTCTTTTTGTGAGTTGTACTGGAAAATATTATAACACAAGGAAATTCCTTACGTAAAAATATCGTCGATTTAGATACCGACAATGTTTCGTTGAATGACCTACTTGACATTGTTACACACGGGAATTAAAAAAAACATTATCTAAATCGACGATATTTTTACGTGAGTAGGTAAATCCCGTGAGATAGTACAATTTTATTATGTTATCGATGGTATCACTGTTTTATTTTCCAAATAAAGAAAATAAAAAATTGAGCCATTACTTCCAACAGTATAAATTAACTACAGCCTTAATTTTTTTATAAACAATGTCTAACATAGATAAACACAAGTCGAAATAAGACGCTCTATTCAAATAATTGCTTCACAAAAGACAATTTTGAACACATTTCTGAACATCTCAAACCTAATTCGAGACCGTGGGCGTAATGTTTGGTCACCAGATGTCGAGAGGGAACCATAATTGAAGAAATAATAGCTGGCGATGGTCTGGTCTATGTTTCATGTGTATTTGAAGCTTTATTTACTTCGGGTAGTAAAATCTACAGGATATTTGGATTCTAAGGGTTTTACTTGCCTATGAAAGATGTTTAAAGTTGAACACTGGTTAAACAACGTCCTGTCTTTATTTTTGGATAGTGACGAATAGAGACAGGATGTTGTTTTACCAGTGTTCAACTTTAAACATCTTTCATAAGTACCTAAGGGGGTAAATTTCTAACCTCAAGAATCACATGTACCTTTTAACTTAGCGAGGCTGTTATGTATCATGTCATGTAAGAGATATTCGCTGTACTTTCAAACATCACTTTGATACGTCAAGGTCTATACGAATGTAAAAGAAATGTGATGAGAGTGAATGAGGCGAACGAGGTGTGTCAGAATCGTAGCAAGTAGAAATCCGTGGTCTCTGCCTACCCCTGTGGGAAAGAGGCGTTATTTTATGTATGTATATATGTCTATACGGAGTTGATATAAACGAAGTTGGAGCATATATCCCAGGCGTTTTTGTCATCCAGAAGTCAAAGTAATGCCAAGTAATTTGGATAGATAAAGAGTGAAGCAAATTACAGTAGAGACATACTAGTTATATACCAGTTTCAGACTACCAGTAAGTCAGACACAAACAAGCCAGATAAGACAAAAAAGACAAAGCAAAAAGAGTAACAAAGCAAGTAAGTAATCCCTTAAACATTTGCATGGATATGAGGGAGCGTCGAAAAAGCTGTTTGCCACGCCACGCCACAAAGAGTTTGGTATAAACGCCGAACGATATATTACGCTTGTCAGTGTCAGCTCCAACTCTCAAAAGAAAACAAAATATCGTGTCAATTATTATCGTAAAAAAAAATCGTAGTAGGTACCTACTACCTAGTACAGCTCATGCTGGTCAAATGTTTCGAATTAGGCTTCCACCTATATAAGTTGAACTACGATAATTGGCGATTATAATATCGTTTTTAGTGTTGGGAGTCGGCCTACAGCTCTACAGACTCTTTACTTTTGAAAAGTATTGCGCTGATTTTAGTGGTTCAGCTTAGTGATTGATCTGATCTCAGTATTCTCCAATAAAAGCTAAAGCTGTAAAAGTTACTAAAAATCTTTATCCACATTTTTTTTAACTTAGCTATTCAGGACGTGAAATAACGTCTTCACAGTTTCGAAATATCATTGAACAAATCCCCGACACTCAATCAAGCGGTGCCGTACAAAAACATTCCGGAACAGCGGGCATTTTTCACAAAAACCATTTAAAAGTTGTTATGTCGATGTCGAACACACTCGAAGGCTCTTTGAAATTCAAAACAGTGGTTTTGACTGGTCAATTTAAAATTCTGAAATTGCCATTAATTTTGCTTTCAGAATTTTTTAAAATATCTTGATAAAATAATATTTTGTCGAGCTATTGATAAACCAAACATTTTAAAAGATTAGTAGTTTAAATATTAATGGTTGATAAGCTTTCTGCACTTAAAAATATTACAGCCTTAAAATTATAACAAATTAAAAATATACAAAACTCGTTCTTATAAATTTTGTAACAAAACTTACAAATAGGTATTTATATACCTATACAAACAAACTTTGCTATTGAATTCATTAAACATTTATAATGTTAACGGTTTTTGTTAATATATTTACTAATGCACTATATTTGAAAATAAAATGATGGCATAAGAATATTAAGATAAATAATCTGAAATTCAAAACTGACAACGTGCGAACATAATCATTCCACAGTAACCTTAACGGGAGTTGATACAATAAAGTCAAAGATAAATTGCGAGAAACCTCAGGTTCCTGACCGATAATAAAACGTAATTGAATAATACACGGCCTGGTGAGAAAGGTTGCTGTATTTTAGCCCTACTGCTTCAACGAACAAAAAATAACCACGACGTAATGTGTTATGTGGTTCACTTTTGATTGTTTTTTTACTAAAAATCTTTTATTGTATGATTTAGCTATTTTAATGGTTATATTCTTCTTCTTCAGCATATATTCACCCACTGCAGGGCTTATGCCTCTTCGATATTTTCCACAGTGCTCTATCACTTGTCTTCCTGGTCCAGTCTGTCCCGGCATATGCTTTATGTCGTCGGACCATCGAGCGGATGATCTGCCAATGCTCCTCTTTCCGAGCCATGGTCTCCACTCCATGATGAATTTGGTCCATCTTCCGTTTCCACGTCTGCACGCACATGCCTTTGTTCAGTAATAATTTTATCATTTACACTATTTTTAAAATAATTTATGCTTATGTATTGCAAATGAATGTATTGTTATCTGTATGCATGAAATATGTGCCAAATTTTGCCTCTTAGCGTTTGTCTAGCACATAAATGAGTAGGTAACACAACTACTCCACTGATATTATAAAACGTCTTATCATTGCTGTGGGACTCTACTTTAATAATTATTTTTCAAACTTATTCTGGAATATAACTGTGTAGTACTCGATACTTCCATGCTATATTTCGCGTGTCAAAAGTCTAAGTTGCACTGCAACATAGCTAAAAAATTTTTAGATACCTGTAACATAACCAATTCATATCATTCGTTCTTTCGCGCGCATTCGCGGAGTCGTGTTTTCGTAAGAAAATTTTCGAAAAGTAATTTGAAATTGTGTAAAAGCAATAAAAGTGATTAGTGATGATTAAGAAACGAAGACCATCAAGGAATTTTACTTGTAGTGTTAAGAATTGGGTAAATAAGTTACCAAAATGCCAGTAAGTACGTAAATCTGGTCCAGGTGAAAAATCGGAAGTCCAACTTTATTTTCAAAGAAAAGTATAAGGATATGGAGGAAATAGAAGGTAAGACTATTTTGAACAAATAAAGGTGACAAACAATGCACGTTGGAGTTGATTTTTGTCTCAAGAAATTTTCAAATTCACTGGCCGTGACAGTCAGTGGCAGCGCAGCCGCAGCCGGCAAAGACGCCATCTTGATACATTGCATTGTGGTTGTGCGATTTTCGATGTTTTCTCTAGCTTTATCCGTTGGATTTTAAGCATTAGGTATTTTACCTAAGACGTAAAATAATACATATTGTGTGACAATATGTACCCTCTCCGTGGGAGAGGTTGTTGTGTTCAAGCCAAGTTTTACATACCTACTTATATACTTACTGGTTGTGCAATTTTCGATGTTTTCTCTAGCTTTATCCGTTGGATTTTAAGCATTAGGTATTTTTACCTAAGACGTAAAATAATACATATTGTGTGACAATATGTACCCTCTCCGTGGGAGAGGTTGTTGTGTTCAAGCCAAGTTTTACATACATACTTACATAGGTACCTATAGGTATTAACGACTGCAATTTTGCGTGGCAACTTTGCACTCTCTCCGTGGGAGAGAGATTTAAACAGTACATACCGACTGGAGGTGTATATTTTTCAGATGAAAAATCTGTACTAGTTTTGACCCCAATCATGGAACAAAATCCAGAAATTAATTCTAAAAATTCAAGATCCCAGAGGGCACCTCAGATGCTGAGGAGGCGAAGCCTTGGGTGAGAACCCTATGGAGGAGGCCCCCCTATAGTGATGATATTCATCCTAAACTAGTGTCTCAAATGAAATTCATACTTAAAAGTTCTGGCTAAAGTTGAAAAAGAAAAACTATACTATATTAAAGTCCCCGGGAATTGCTATCTGTTGGAGGCTAAGAAGCTAAATGTGGAATTGTCAGGTATCCTGACCTTGCTAGCAAAGACTAGAGATAAACTTCTTCAAGTTTTTTAAGAATTGAAGACAGTCAGTGGTAAACATTGCTCCGGCTATTAAGAAATTGTCCAAAACAGAATTTTCAAAGACCAAGGTCATAAAAAAGCTGGGACAAGCTTCTTGATTAATTTGTAACTTACATTATCAATACGCAGAAATCCATAAAAAGTTGATCAATCCATTTCTGGACAAAAGCTTGACTGAAATGAGACCTACCTTATGTATGTATGTATGGGGACTCCCGTTTCCACATTTTGACTTGAAATTGGTCCTCTAATGAAAATCTTAAAGAAAGGAAGAGCTTCAATTTGATCATACCTTTACAATATCCGGAAACAGAAAACCTGATTATCGTGAAACATCCAAAAAGTTACCTACCAACAGACAGTAATTAATACCAGTACAACCACAACAAACGAGGGTCTTATCACCAGCATACTCAGCATCAACAGCAGAAAGCATTCAGGCCCTCAGACAGGCCCATCCAAGCCAGAGGCCGTGCCAGATATTCGTAGAAGTATGTTTTGTCGGTAACCATTTTAAATTGGTAAAAGGTCCTAAAATACCTGTTCGTGCTTTGCCTGAACAATCTCATATCAGCCACATAATAATGTATCAAACAAAACTGACAAAGTTGTAATAAAGGGGAAAATTACAAGACTTTTAAAAAAGAGGTGCCATAACAGAATGCAGAGCTGATTTGAATAAATGTTTGTACAACATATTTAGTTGCCCCTAAAACGATGGATTTCATAGGTTTAAATCTAAAAGTTTGTTGAAACTTTCTACTTTTAACTAAACTTTTTATAAATTACTTATTAGTAAAAAATAAGTTTATTGTGTACAATATACTTGCAAAATGCGTATAATTTAAATTTAGGTCCAATTAGTACCTATAAAGATAAAAATATTAAGATTTGATTTTAATATTATAAAGGTACCTACCTAATATAATATTTTATTATATTTGTTTGACAATGGGTCTGCTTGGAATACAGCCCGGTTGTATTTACAAAATTATTAAAGCCTGTCATGGAACATCTGAGAGGACAAGGTACCTATTAGAAGTACCTACCTATTTATTTAGAGGATTTCATTTACCTCGGATCTTTATATAATGAAAGTTCAAGCAAAAATTATTAAGGTGGTGTACCTATAAGTTGTATTTAACACTTTAAAAATGCATAATACTTGAAAATCAGTCCAAAAAATATTAAGAGTTTTTAGGTTTTGAAATAATTATGACTGAGTCTCACAATTAACAATCGAGAAAAAATATGGTTTTATAAGATAAAATGTAGAAAAGATAAATTTGGAGCTTTGGTACGTTGTGGGGGGGACTACGAGTTATTAGTAACTTAATTATTAGTAGTTAATGGAAATAACAGATAAGGCAAAATTAGATTTTTTGTGTGACTGAAAGAGATTAGAACAAAGTCTAATAAGATTAAACAAAATATTAAAATGCATACTGAAATTTTCTCGGATGCTTCTCTGTTAGCTAAAGCTAAAGCTAGGGGTACCTAGCTGGTCCCCCAAGAAAAATAATTTCATATTAATAATTTGGAAACATGTTGTGCCGACCCCACCTAGTGGGATAAGGGCAGGGAGATGATGATGATGATTAACATCTTGTAATTTTTTGGGGCATTTTTCGAAGTGAAATATTTTATTAAACAAGTTGAAATATTATTAAGAATTGATAATACCACAGCCTTATCTTTTATAAACAGAATGGGGGCAGTTCAGTTTCCTTAACTTAATGACCTCACTAAACAAGGGTGTGAAGCAAGGGCTTTATGGGTATTTTGCAGCTTATTATGTCTAATAATTTTATTTTATGTCTAGAGACAGACAATGCAGAAGCGGATTTTGAATCTTGTATCTCAAATCAAGATACAGAATGGTAATAAGGCCAGGATATGTTTGTCAAGATTATTATTATTATGGATTATTATGGAGACATAACTGCTCCAGAAAATGATTTGTTTGATTCACATTTGAAGTTATAAAGTGAGAATTATGTAGCTTAGCATAGAGGCCCTTTTGCTTGGAATGTGGATGATTTTATTATTATCATTGAATGGATTAATTAAGTTTATCTTTCATACTTTTTCACCATTAAATTGGCACCTTACCCTGGGGGCTTGGCTATTATCAGGCAATCTATGAAGAGGATTGCCTCTTGACACTATCAATCATCTAGTAAAAGATGTAAAGGCCTGTGTTTTATGAAGAGGAGAATAGTAGGAGATAGAAATAGTGGTATAAAAATATATTAAAAAAAAAAAATAATAATAATAATAATAATAATAATAATAATAGTAATAATAATAATAATAATAATATGACTTGTATTTGTCAATGGTAATTGATTAATGGAGTAGGTATTGTGAGTTAGGTTTTCTTTTGGCTTTCAGCACCTAAAATATTAGCATATTATTTTGTTATCAACCAGTTTTGATAAATATGCTTCATAACTAACATTAAACTGTTACTGTTCAGCTGTGTTCCCTAAATAGGTAATCATTTTGACACAGATAATCGCATTAAGCATAGGTTCAAAAGAGTTTTTAAGTTAGCACATTTGTTCCTAGTATATATCCACTGGGAATTCAAATATTGTTTGGTGTTTTTCACTTGACAGTGACATACTCTTGAAGAATTAGATTTAGAAAAATTAAACAAGGCCTGCTATGCTTTTGGCCCTTACAACAAGGCAGATAGTCTTAAACTCTATATAGGCCTTACTTGTAAATGTATCTTAACTAAAACACCGGTTAACCATTGCTCAAGAGTTGCGCTATGTCAATATTTGTCACAATCTACATTATTTTAAATGGTGTTTAACTTTTGATAGAAGTTGAAAGGAGTTTATAAAAAGTCGTTATTGTTCTGTCAGATATTTTAAAAAACCTCTTCTTCGGGAAAATGTATGTCTTAAATATCCCTGCCTTATTTTGACATGCCAGATATTTGCCAGGTAAAATGCCTTTTATAATATTTAGAAAGGACTAAGCTAGGAGGTGATGATGGAATTAATGATTAATTGTTTATAACTTATAAAAGACCTTATAGAAAAGCCATATCACAATCTATCAGGAGAGGGCTAAGGCAAGTTATTAAATATAGTGGAAGAGTAGATATTATTATATAATATTACTACTCCCATACCACTCGGCAGGCATCATCATCTCAAGCTTGCAGGTGAGTGATCACTGTGCATAGAATTTTGAAGGCAGTAGGATGGTCCTCAAGGGCAATGACATTTGCAAAACATTTTAATGAACCCCTTTAAAATAATGTACATATTCAAGTTTCATAAGGTATTAGGTATATTGGGGTGCCTCTAATGAGGAGTTTATTTAGAAATCTTAATAAATGGTGTACTCACCATTGTGATTTGTTACTAGTATAATTAAATATTACCTACTTAAATACTTCTAAAGTAGGTAGGTAATAATAAAATAGATCTCATTGTGATCTAGACAAGCTTATATTTTTGAATGAAATAGATGTCATGTCATGACATTGAAGGGGTTTTTATGTTTAACTCTAAACATCTACACAGTTATATTCCAGAATAAGTTTGAAAAATAATAAAGGATTAAACGAACTTACCTGAAGTGAAGTTCTATCCATATTATTTAAAAACTTATTCTGGAATAAGAATTTCCCTACCCATCCCAAAGCTATAGGCTCATATCTTTTTCCCTTTGGTCTTTTGATTTGATCTCTGAACGTAATGATATGAATTGGTTATGTTACAG
Source organism: Camptogramma bilineatum (assembly GCA_958496255.1). Classification (NCBI taxonomy): domain Eukaryota; kingdom Metazoa; phylum Arthropoda; class Insecta; order Lepidoptera; family Geometridae; genus Camptogramma; species Camptogramma bilineatum. The sequence goes on along the minus strand of OY292468.1, from coordinate 10,319,881 downwards.
GTATCTAAAAATTTTTTAGCTATGTTGCAGTGCAACTTAGACTTTTGACACGCGAAATATAGCATGGAAGTATCGAGTACTACACAGTTATATTCCAGAATAAGTTTTTAAATAATATGGATAGAACTTCACTTCAGGTAAGTTCGTTTAATCCTTTATAATAACTCATAAAGTACCTAGTAAATATGAACTATATTACAATAATTTTCAGAAAAACTCCGTTTTACAAGTAACCTGTATTAAGCCGAATATGTCTCAAGTATGCGGTCAGCAAGTTTTTATTGAGTCAATTTCGCATTGGCTCGCAAGTCGCAATGCCCTCGTGGGTTCTAAGTGGACCGAGTCCTAAGCTAACAGAGGGCTATAAACAAATTTGTATACCGCAGTCATAAAAATATACTTCGGAGAATTTATGGTTTTTATTGGTTATTAATTTTGTTTTATACTCTGACCCGTATTTGCTGATTTATATTAAGGAATTTGGTATCCGTATGTTACATATAACATTTTGTTTATAAGGAAATTATCAATATTTATCTACAACGCAACATTATAAGTCAAACAATCAGATTTTGTTTAAAAAATTATTGAACTTTTTATACCTACTCGTCTGTCAATGAAACTATTAAGTTTAAGTAATTAATTAATATTAAATTATTAAATTTACTACTTAAGACATGATTCTGATAAATGGTATTAAGTGTTTTAATATCACTATAAGTAGGTATGTTTTTCACACGCAGTGATGATATCAGATCTTATTAAAATCCTCAATATGGTAGTTTGATTGTTTCTCGTGTATTCTGTAGAAAGTTAGATAAATGTAAATTAGTAAATTACTATATTATTTGCATTAAGCTAATTTGCCGCATGTCCGTCAAATCAACATTATGTGCCGTAGAAAATGCTTGTCATTCACCAAAACTTATCAGAACCCGAACATATAAATAAATCTCTTTCATTTCTGTCTTCATTGAGTCAACTTCATTTCTTATGACTATTAAACTGTCACCATAATCATACCATTTCCCTTTCATTTGGAGTTATGAAGTCACACAACTCCGGAGTGAAGCGTGCTCATGCGCATGCACATTGTAAGTGTCAACTTTCGCAAGCAAACTGCCAAATTAACCGCCAAAAAACTCATAACAGTCTACATACAATTTGCGACAAAATTTACACAAAAATAAAGGTATTTGAGTGCAAATTTACCCTTAAGAACACAATTTTTTTTACAAATTTGTAAAAATTCCCAACATCTATCGTATTTCAAGATTGTAAACCAAAAGTTCTATGTAAAAAAAAATTTGAAGAATTTGATAGTAAATTTTTGTCGTGGACTGTACCAACGTCAACCAATTTTACACGTACACAAGTGAATAATATGACTCCTTAAACGAGAGAAAACATCCATTGGACCCATAATTTACATGGCGGTAGGTTTTGATTGTGGTGAGCAACGGTCGGTGTCTTTAGAGAAGTGGGTTAAATTCAGAGTTCTCCGAATAACTGTGACCAACGTTTGACGGATATTATTGTTATTACAGTGATAATTTATAATGATGGTATAAACTGTAACAGAAAAGGAAAGGAAAAAGTAATATTTGAGATTCGGTTCAGAAAGAATTCCAAACAATTTCTGAAAATTTCTCTAATTGATCTTTTTGTCTACGACTAACGCTTTTTAAATTTCTACGATTTTTTTTAAACAGTTTGATAAAACTTCATTCAAATTTAAGTTGCATTGACCGGGGCTAAAAATGCTGTTATAGCAGAATCATAAATGATTCGTATTAGATACCTATGTCATTCTCATGAGTCAAAAGACATAATCTGAATTGCACTATATGCCGTTATATAGTGCAATTCAGATGCTTTAATGGCCTTGCCCTACTGACTGACATGCACAGCACACCTTAAGATCGATATCAAAGTCCCATCTAGAAAGAATACTGGTGTAAGGTATATACCGGCTGCCGCTTTTTTAGAACCTTCTGGCTTAACCATGAAGATTTACGGCGCGGTGAGAAGACAAAAAACCAATACAATTAATTAAAGCGTATAAGGCATTGGAAAATTGTTAAAAATTACCCTGTCGTCGATGCAATCCCTAAGTACCTTTAGGTGCAGGCCAGACAGAAGAGACGTAAGACGAGGACGCGTCAGGGTGCCAGTGAACAGTGTTGCGTCCGCGCCCGGTCTCTTCTGTATGTTTTGCGTCGCGACGCTTCAATACATTTTGCACGAAAGGGACGCGGAAGATACAAATGTCCGCGCCCTTCTGCGTCTTACGTCTTTTCTATCTGTCCCGTGCCTTAGAGTTGAGAAACAGTTGATCATCATTCTCCTGATCTTATCCCACGCTAAGGGCGGCAGAACATGTTTTCCTCTTCCACTCCTCTATCATTCGTCAACTCAGAATCCACTCCTCTCACATTTATATCCTCTTTCACACAATTCAACCACTTCTTCGGCCTTCCTCTACTTGCGTACCCAGTCACATTCATACTTATCACTCTCCTGGTGATATGGTTTTCATCCCTCCTCATAACAGTTGAGAAGCAGTTGATGTAGATTGTAGTTGGATATCCTTCACCATGCACTTCTATTGCTCTGACAAATCGTGAGGAAACCCTCAGCTTAGTCAGCTCTATACGTATTGACAATGAATTTCCGCCGACCGGTTGAACTGAGAGTATGGTATGTACTGGGCAAGCCTACTCTACCTCAACATTGTCCCAGACACTACAGTATCCCGTTAAGTGTGGGCAAAGATTGCCTCCTGCCACTTTTAAATCATCTTCACCATTTTTGAGCTCGTGTTAGTGTGCATATAATTTTTTTGAAACAAAAAACCTAATGATGCACTGCCAGGATGCGAACCTACGACCTTCGGATCGAAAGTCGAGATCAAACAAAATCATCAATTATTTTTTTGCTATTATCTTCTTACCCATTATATCAAAAATAATCGGGTATCGGGCATCGGGTATTTATAACACTACCTAAGGTAATTGAAAATGCGAACCTTTTCGTCAATCACTAGCGATCTCTCACTAATTAGCTCAGAAACAGTTGCTAAAGTTGTCAATTATTTTCATTGCCAATAAAAAACTATAACCCTTTAAATTGACAGGTTTTATGAGGCATGAAATAAGTCTTCAGTGCCTAGTTGTAACCTCTGAGGATTTAAGACACTCAGACTACCAATTTCCAACACGCTGATCAAGTTGCCATTAAGTTAAAAGGTACCAATCTGAATGGTCGTAATGTGACCAAATTATCAGTTTTAATACTTTGAGGTCGGTAAAATTTTACTTTTCCCAAAAGCGGGTCGTTAACCACCCAAATGGCCGGCGATACCGCAGTTTTGAACGTCGTAAATGAAATCACTTAGTTTTCCATTGATGGTTTGTGAAATATTCATGTATTGCTTATACATTGTATCACTAAAACATTTGCCAAAAATATCTTATGATTTATAAAACATTAGTAGGTAACTTACACTCAAAGGGACGCTTCATGGTTGGTAGGTAGATACATATACAGGGTTAATTTTTAGACGGGGCTTATGACTTTTCTAGTAGGTACTCTAACCTCAGTTGATCCGATAGAACCTTCTAATCCTTATATGAAACAGTATCGATTCGCATCAAAAAAAGTTTTTGACTAAATTGCCCATTTTCTCGCTGACTATACATTTTTTCAAAATCTGTTAATGCAGGTCGAAATATCTTCAAAAGCTAAGGATAGTCTCCTAAGAACGTTTTCCTGTAGCTACAACGGTTAAGGTTAAGGCTGCTCCTACTGTCCCGTCTCAAAAATTCACTGTGTAAATCCATATTATCCACAGACTACAAAATGTCATTGTACGGGAAACAACACCATATAAATAAATAGAAAAAACTTATAGACGTACGGGTATTACGTCTTTGTTTTCTTAAATAATTTATAGGCGTCATAGCGAGTTGAAAAATTTACACATTTGGTGTGACATCAAACACTTCGAGTGCCATAAGTGAATATGCTAATACATACATAACACATAACTTCAGAGTGGTAGTAACTTAGCTATGGAACTATTGAACAAAAAGAATGAACATAATAATTCAATTCCAAACACACACTAATATACAGAAGAACTATTAGAAGAAGAGAAGAAAATTCATATACGAAAGCGCTAGCTTGGACGCAACGTCCTTGATAGGTCGTTGAAGCTAGTTCGAGCGGTCACAATTTAGATGGGTGGCATCGCAAGTAGTAGGAACTTGACAGATATGCCGAGTTTCAACTCAATCGGCCTACTTACTGAGGAGTTCTGTTGAACAGCTCCTGGCTCCATCATCAGATCAGCTCGTTGTTAATATTGCATTGTCACCGAGAATCTTTAGGTGTGAGTCAGCTCAATCGGACACTGGGAAGTTTGTCTACTTCGAAGATTTGACTCAAACTAACTAACACCTCAAGTAAAATAAAAGCTTGTAAAAACATATTCTTATATTCAAACTCAAAAATATCATTGATTCAGTAGGACCATTAGGATCACTTTCAATTGTCTTCAGAGCTACTCATAGCTCTTACATAAATTTTAATGGATCTATAGCTTCCCCAAAACATTTCTTAGATCTCAAAAAGGTTTCCAACCGACATAGACGACGTCACCGAGGCCAAAGCGTTTCGTCAGCTCGCGATATCCATGTATCACTTATCTATACATTGAACGTCCTTATTTGCATCTATGTGCTAACACGTAACATTCGATGGTTATGTATGTACTATCAGAATCGGATTGTTTAGGTTACCGTCACCATTATTGTTTAGTAGTAGGTACTCTGTAATTTCAAAGTTGAAAGTAAGTATAATACTTGTTTCAGCATATCTGATTAGCTATATTGTTATGAAATATTAACCAATCGCAGTTAGTACCTATGTATGAATGAACGTAGAGTCGGATTCAGCACCGAAGTCCGATAGACGCAGCGCTGCTATCGCAGAACTAGGTTATGTAAAAATTACTAATTGTCCAAGTAAGGCTTGAACAATAATAATTGTGCTAGTTCGTACGTTCGTTAGCTCTACACACCAGAACAACTGAACGACCTTGACTAAAAGAGCATAATAAAGTAAATAAAACAATTAGTTCCCGCTTTGGCCGTGGGACTTAGTGCTGAATCCTATTCTATCTGTACACGAGTGAGAGGCCAGTTTTATTTACTAGGAAGACATCGAAAACCGACAACGTTTTTTAACCAACAACTGGTGTCGTTCTAAATACCGCTGCATTGCATACTAACAGTGAGTCGATTGACGAAGCGTGTTCCGATACGGGTCAACATTAAAGTAGTGATGGGATCGATGGCGATATCGATCTGATAAGTCGTTTGACATTTTTGCGGATGAATTTTTTAAATTGAAATTTTTTCGTCACAATGACAAAGATGACTCGACAAATTGTGACAATAAACGACTCAATTTAATAGAGAGAATGTGACATTAAATATTGCGACATTATATTTTTTAATTGTAGAGAGTACCTAAGTAAAAAGTGGGAGGGGAATAGGCCATTGCCTTGCAGTGCTGCAGTTGCCGCAGCCTTTCATGCCAAGATCACGTATTTTACTACCTATACTTTTTCCTAAAAAGTTATGCTACCGTTTCTATTGATTCAGAGACATTATTAATCATAATATGAATTAATGAAATCCATGAGGGCTTGGACTTACTCAAAAATGCCTTTTTCTTTAGTTGTATTACAATGAACGAACTCATACCTGTAAAAAACAAAAACAAACATTATTTTTTTTAAATTGCATGTAACGTTATCTTCATACAGATTTAATTAAAATATTATTGTTTTTTTATTGTATAAATAATTATATAAAATAATCAACTAAGTACAAATTTCTTGGAACATAAATCACAGAACAAATAAGCTAAAGAGGCAATTGGCTAATAAAACTTTATCGCATAGCAACGTTAATACCACCTTAAATCCAATATTTCACAATGATATTAATGATATTAAAAGCCAAAAATAGCCAAAAACAATATTGCCATTGTTCTGTCCAAAGAAAATTCTATCGACAATCGATAAACTGCCCACACAATATTGCATCACTACACTAGCTATTGCAGAGATTTTCGAGTTGCGTTTACTAAATTTTTCTTTGTTGCTTCCCAGTTTGAGTAATTCATTGTGTTCAAACAATGGTAGTTTTGACCGTTTTCGGGGCCGGAAAATTAATTTGTTTCTCAGTTTGGTTTTGGTGAGATATTGCGTGTCAGGGTACCAAATGTGTACCATCATGCTGTGAATATAGTTTTTTATATGGGTATCTTTAATGTATTTCGTTGTTTCTCTAGTTCAGTAGGTATGATAGCTTTGTTTTGAATGTCTGATTACGAAAACATGTAATCAGAAACACGGGTATATCCTTGAGACGGTACAGTCCGCTCAGAACTTTAGATGTATATGTCAATGTCAAAAATCTTCTTAGACGTCTGTCTAAGGGGGTAGTCAGAGTGCATAAATTAGCCGCATATTAAAGTAAGTACCTAGTCAAAATTCATAGTAATCTTACTAAAATATAGATACCTATCTATATGATTTATCTGTATATTAAAATATCATCCCCAAAACCTATATTTTCCGACCATTGAATAAATTATAGATTCGCCCTAATGCAAAAAAAATCATGGAATTGTTTCATCGTTTGTACAAATCATGCAGTCCCCGTTTTCTTCCACATCGATTGCAACATCCCATTTGGTCAAAAAGTCCTGCCTGTCCCCGAATTTAAAATTGGGAACAGGCAGGAATTTTGATTCCTGTTGGTCTCCGTTCGGGGACAAGACGCTGTGACAAACAGGAACAACCCCATTTTTTACGTGTGATCTCACTCTTTCACGATGACAACATCTCTACGCTTAAAGCTAGGAGCGCAGTGATTTATATCAACGTTTCCGACCCTTTTACATTCTTATCCATAATCCAAAAAATTCCAGAACAATCTTGCGTAATTCAAACACTTCAGCGCTGCTCTCACTATGAATGAAAGATCATCCAGTAAGTAGCAAGCTCATCCGGCTCAATTTGGAACAACACGTGTTAAAGCTGGGCTGTCTGTAACAAAGTGTGTTGTTTCAAATGAAATGAAGAATAAAACCTGAGCTTTCGAGAGAACAGATTTAAGAAAACACGACATTTAGACCTGGTTTTGCACTTAAGAATAGGATTACTGCTGTGTCACTAATAAGTCAGTTTCACAGAAGAGAAATTGGGCCTACAGTAGTCCTTGTTGAGTGCAAACCCGATGTATATGACAATTTTGTTTTGCTTTTACAATAATATTTAAAACTCTATTCGATTCGAAAGTGACATGTAAGAATCATTATAATAATTCTCACAAAAGTAAAGTTCTTGACAAAAATAAAGGCGATAGTAACGAGGAATATTTTATTAACACTAAAAAAGGTAAAGCAAAGTTGTGGCCTTATCGCTTAGTTAGAGCAATCTCAGTCTAATGATATTTTCAATAATATTCTAAGGGAAATTCTTCTAATAAAAATACCCAGGTATCAGGGCTTTATTGTTAAAATTTGAATCACTTTTCTTTTGAACGAGAAACTTTTGTGCGAACCACAAGTCTCATTCAACAAAATTAATTTAAAAGATGATTCTATGTGAAATAAAACAGCGAAGTTAATTCTAAGTAAGTGAAGATAAATGGTGGCTTATGAAAAAGAAAAACGTTGGGCGTCCTCAAATTAATTTGAAGACATGGGTTTTATTTTCAAATTCCTAATTTAAAATTGTTTTGTTTTGGTTCTCTTTGATCGAGCTGTTTATAAGCAGGTAGAAATCGCAATATAAAACCCAAAACATTGTGAAAAAACTCATTGTACCGCCAGCAACGTTGATGAACTAACTATTTGGGAAAAAAGCATACTTATCAACATTTTTCATTACCTCACTAGGTCATACGGACTTTGTCATTTCTGTCTCACTAGACATAATCGATCGAGCGAGTGAAGCGAGCGAAGATCTTAGTGGCAAGTTAGGCGATTTTGCTTTGTATGTTTGTATGTTTGTATATTTGTATGTTTCATTTTTATGTTCTCGCATAACTATCAAACCGCTTATCCAATCTGTATGAAACTTGATAGGTCAATAGGTTGTGCTATGGAAATTTGCTGTGGAGCGTATGAGCGTAATCGATGAAGGGGTTGTAAAGATAGAAGGGGAGGGGGAGGGGAGGGGGAGGGGAGGGGGAGGGGAGGGGGAGGGGAGGGGAGGGGGAGGGGAGGGGGAGGGGAGGGGGAGGGGAGGGGGAGGGGAGGGGGAGGGGAGGGGGAGGGGAGGGGGAGGGGAGGGGAGGGGGAGGGGAGGGGGAGGGGAGGGGAGGGGGAGGGGGAGGGGAGGGGATGGGGAGGGGAGGGGAGGGGGAGGGGGAGGGGAGGGGAGGGGTGGGGAGGGGGAGGGGAGGGGGGGGGAGAGAAAGGGGGAGGGGAGGGGGAGAGGGAGAGGGAGGGGGGAGGGAGGGAGGGGGAGAAGGAGGGGGAGAGGGAGGGGGAGAGGGAGGGGGAGGGGAGGGGTGGGGGGAGAGGAAGGGGAGGGGAGGGGAGGGAGGCGGAGAGGGAGGGGGAGGGGAGGGAGGCGGAGAGAGAGTAAACACTAGAAGGAGCACTTAACGTAGGTATAGGGGTAGTCAGAAACAAGTCCAAATCTAGGCTATCAACACAACGGTGCGCGAGATCTCAGTTCGGGGCGAACTACTAGTTATTATGATTAATAAAAGGAATTTATTTTGCTGTCACTATAAGATTCAGACTCCCAACTTTCCCCTATCACAGCAAACAAACATTAATCTCATCGAAACAAGGGAGAATCTAGGAAATGGATCAAACCAAAAAAGCTCAAGCCATTATATTTTTTCTAGATCCAATGTCAGGAGGCAATCTTTAGTGCCTGGGACATTGTTTGAGATGTAGTAGACTTGCTCAGCACCTACACCACCACTTAGTAGCTCAACTGGCTTATCAGGAAAGACATGGTCAATACGTGTGAGGCTGACTAAGCCGCGGGTTTTCTCACGATGTTTCCCTTCACCGTTTAGAGCTCGTGTGTCGCATATAAATTATTCGAAACGAAAAATCCATTGATGCACGGCTTCGAACCCAGGACTTTCGGATCTAAAGGCGAGGTACTATCCCCCACGGCCAACACCGCTCTGGGTACCTATTCTAATATCAATATTATTGTAGGCATAGGCGCTGTGTATGGCTACTCAATTCAAATTCGCCAGTCCCTCTAATCATACAGCAATCTTGACCCACTTGTTCTATGACTCATGACTACATCATATTTAGTCATCCATCTCGTTCACACTGATGATTTCTTGTATATCCGTCTCTTTCTGCTGCTGTTTCAACTAATGACTTGAACATGTGTTTCATGATTATTCAAAGACCTTCAAATATCCCATTGTTAGGTAACAACTGAGCCAACATTATTTGACTCTATAATTGTTTCATTGTTATGTATTTCATTCTCAAATTCTTTGATTTTGAATGTTATTTGTTCATAGAATAGTTTTAATACCGGATTTGAAGAACTTTTTGGGAGGCCCTTGTTAACAGTGAACTTTTTAGCTGATTATGAAAATTAATTCACTAGCATTTAGAAATTGCGTCCTCTTAATGCTATAGTTTAACTTATAAGATTTTGAGTTCTACTCAAAACTGACAATTTTCAAATAAGATTTTCTTCACCCAAGTTCCATTAGAGACATTACTAAGGTAAGGTATCAACAAAATTTAGGTTATTCCTGATTGTCCCCTCGTCCTTTACCCTTGATAGGACAAACAGGAATTAAAATTCCTGTCTATCCCCGAATCTATATGAAATCGCATCATAGATAGACAACGCTAGTTTCACATGATATAGTGTGCAGGCCTATTTAGCACTGTTATTTAATCTGTCGGGTAACGGTTAGATCATACCAGTTTGTACGTCGTGTGAGGTGAGAATGATTGAGTGTATCATCTGGTTGATCAACCGCCTGGTATCGGCACAACTAAAGACGTAACAAATTTGATTATTTTGTACGGTTTTGATACTGAATACATAAAATCACTTTTCTTTCCCAGGTTGGCAGAGATCGCGGATTTCCCTTTATTTTGTCTACGACCCTGACACACATCTTTCGCCTCATTTACTCTCACTGTTTTTCATATTTTATGAAAAAGAGCAAACGAGCAAGAGGCTCACTTGATGGTAAGTGATTACTGCCTCCGACAGACAATTGCAACATCAGAAGACCTGCAGATGCGTTACCGGTTCTAGAGGGATAAGTATGTTTTTTGAAGGTCCCTAAATCGTTTCGTTTGTTCTATTTCATACCAAAATACTCGTCTAATCCCTTAAAATAAACTTCCATGTTTTTTTGTGTTTACTGCCCGATTCTTCATTTGAAGGCTACCCCATATATCTCTTGTTTAGCTAATTATACAATAATTATGAGTGGTCTCGTCGGCATTGTACTAAATATGTTTTATGGAGTTGAGTGTCAATTGAGTATTTGGGTCGCGAGACGGTTATTTTGTTTTATGGTGTGGGAGCCGACTTGTTAGCGTATAGACAGCTGGTTAGCTTTTACTACTGAGTAAAATAAAACAAGTTAGATTTTAAACCTCCGGATTGAAGTATTTTTTTTGGGTTTTCTGGTATTATCAGTTTAACAGTTACAGATTTACTGTTTTTGAATGTACTTAATGTACCTATTATAAACATCTTTATACTATAAACATTGACCTCTGTGGCGCAGTGGGTGAAGGCCCGCCTGTGAAGCAGGAGGTTGCGGGTGCGATCGGAATCGGGACAAATGTTTGTATGATCTGCAAATATTTGTCTTGGGTCTGGAGCTTACTCCCCAAGTCAAGCATGCGTAAGGAAGTTTTAGATACTTCAAAGTATTTAAGTAAGTGTTATATCAGTCAGTGGTTCCCATAATACAAGCTCTGCTTAGCTTGGGGCTACATGATGCTGTGTGAAATGTCTAGCATTATTTTTGTAAATGATTTAAACCAATTAAGTTGGTAAAGTTTTTCATATTTAATTTCAAAGATCTCAACAAGTTAATTTAACCAAAACTCTTCTAATGACTGACGGTTAGGTACTCAGTGATGGTGAAAGATAGCTTACTTGAGACCTAATATCTCCTCCATGCATCGTTCTTTTCAGTGCTGAGGTCGTGACCAAGGATCACATTTTCACGTATGATTGTTCTCCTGCCAATCCGATTTCTTGCAACCTAACACAGAAAAGGTGAAACAGGCCATAACTGCAAATTTGACCAGCTATTTTAAGTCATGGCTATGCTATGTCGAAATCATTCCTTCTAGAGATGCTCTGGTTTCTAACAAAGGAATACCTCTATATTTCTTTCTTGAGATATGCAGCCACATATCATACACATTTATCTATGAAGCCAATTTATATTCCATTGTATATTTCAACAAGTCTGTTTTATAGAAAAAGTATTTTTCAAGTAAAATTTTTAATAGGAACATGTGATTCAACTGTGGAGTTCTTTTTAGTAGGTTTAGGTAGTAGGCTTTTTATTAATGGAAAATTAAACGTAACCAAACTCGATTTTTAGGTCGTTTTAATACCTACTAAGTTTTGATCTCCTGACTCCATCATCACACCAGCTCTATTATCATTATTTGCATTGTCATTCGATTTGCGAAATATACTTTACCATTGTATTTCTAGAAATAACATTGAATATCCTATTATCTTATTCTATTTCGAAAATCCCTGATATTGAATTCCAAATAAGGTTTTTATCGGTTCTTCAATTAACTTTGCGCTTGTTTGTTACAACCCATTTACAACCTTTAAAGTATCAAAACAAACTTGATATTACCTTTATTTACACAGAATTGAACCTTTTTGCTGAGTCTTAAAGTATATATTAAATGTGAAATAGCTAGCTTAGTCAATGTAATAAAAACTCGATTTTACTTGCAAATTCGCTAAGGTACTCAAAGGACACACTTAATAGTTTGTATATTGAATAAAAACCTAAATGGTACAAGTAATAGTCATCTATTTATACCTATGAAGGAGTATTCTGGGTATTTTTATAAAAAACAAAATTTGAACAGGCCTCGGAGTATGGTAGCCCCGGGACGCTTACGGCTGGCCAAAACTCGCCTGATGGTCGAATTACATTGTGAACGTGGTCGGGAATCAATTAATGAGACTCACGTGGGATCGAAGAAAATGGCGTGATGGAAGAAGGCCTTATACCTACCCAAAAGCGGGTGGAAATGGGCTGAGATGATGATGATGATGAAAAAGACCCCCGGCTGGACTCCTAGCCCTAGGAGAGTTAAATGTTTTAAAAAAACCAAGAAACTTTAGGAAAAATCTGTCGTAATGATAATTATTATTACGGGATTTTATCGCGTACCTTTTATTTATTTTGTTTCCCGACGTTTCGAACACGTTGCAGCTGAAAAAGGAAAATCTGTCGTTTTAGATGAGTTGACATGATCAAAGATTTTGCGAAGTATTTCTTTCTTATTTTTCTCTTTCTTTTAATCTATGAAAACAAACCATTATGGCTTTCTTATTTAGCTACTCAATATTAAGTTGGGTCCCGACTTCTTTAGCATCAGTTTCTTGATTGTTTTCGATAGAAAATAATGTAATATTATTAAATATATTTTTTAGATAATCGATATTCCATATTTAATATTGCAAAAACACGATTTCCACTTGACATTGTCAACAGAGTAAGCTTTGGGTCAGCTAAAATCAAAGTGGGCGTTATTACCTCTCCATACTACTAACGAAACTGTGTCCACCCACGGTTTTCATTAGCGCCTATTTTAAGCTGAATGCTAAAGATAACATTGTAATGGCAATTATTGATGAAATATTTAACTTGCGAAAAGGTGAGAGGTCGGAAGCAAAAACAGACTTAAGTCTGTACCCAAAAGGACGGTATTTCAAATTCAAAGAGCCTTCCTTTCCTTCCTTATTTCTATATAATGTATCTGCCAGTGCGAGTCCTTTGTATACAATCAGTCATCAACATCATCATCATCATCATCAGCATTTCTCATCTCACTGCTGGGCATAGGCCTCTGCTTTTGCCATTCGCCTCTATTCTGCGCCCAACTTACCCATGTACGACCTGCGGATTTTACTATGTCGTCGATCCATCTTGTCGGCGGACAACCGACACTCCTTTTTCCGTCTTTACAATCAGTACAATCAGTCAAATCACAACAATTATCTTAACTGTAGTAGAGTTGAAAATGACTAGAATAAGGGTGCTTTACCAGACATGTGAAATCTAAGCTACGAAACTATGTGACCGTTTCACTGATGCTAAGCTATGTAGCGGGGCGAGTAAGATGTCCTATGAAGAAGCGCAAACAACTACTCTACATACTCTGCTCTGCACATAGCTACATCACTCGCGACCATCTATAACACGCATCCAGTCAGATCACGCATCCATCCATATAAAAAACATAACTTTGTCGAACCTGTTTCCACCAGTGCTAAGCTATGTGGACCAATGAATATGATTGGTGGATATCAAACGCATCTTTAGCATCGTAGTAGCTCATCTCTGGTGGAAAAGCACCATAAAGCTCATTACAGAGTCCCTTTGAATCCATCTAGAATGTTCGTTTTATTTAAAACTCTCAGATTTTCTACTTAAATTGACATTCAAAAACTGTAGGCGTTTTTCAGAAACCAGGACTTAACTAAATTGCGCGAACACTTCCACCCACATTAAGTTAATTTCCAAAGCACTTCAGCTACAGGATATGGCCCACACATCTTGGAATAAAAGTCAAATTCAGCCTTAAAGCAAGAGAATAAGGCTCTTGATAGGCTGCGAAGGTGATGTATGACTGTGGAATCAATGGTCCGTATTGTTTGATATCGATGTTTCAAGGATTGTTTTCTGAGCCGTGGGAACTGCTAGTTTTCCTGTTATATTAATAACACTTCTATACCACTTCTTAATGTATTGTTAAGTAGGCTTATAGCTCTTGTTGAGTTTTTTTTCATGTTTCATCCTAATTTCCCAGGCGGTACAGCGTCCTCTTGAGGCAGTTTGGGAATATAAACTTTAAATCAAAAAGACGAAGGTGTTTTATTTGTATTCAGTGAGAAGAAAACATTTTCTTCTTATTAATAGAATATTCAGCAGATAGTCTAGACGTATCATTGTTGGTATTTCCATGTTCTGGTGACTCAATTCTGAAAGTATCCGTCAGTGACTAAGTAATTAATATTACATCAATGACCAAAGACCACATAAATGACTCATTATTATTTGTCTACGCTTACGACATGACAGTTTCATTAAGAACATCATTGAAGGAAAAGTGGAAGGAAGGAGAGGAAGAGGAAGACCGAGGATAGGCTACATGAGCCAAGTGAAGGAGAAGGTTGCTGTCATGTCGTATAAGGAGGTCAAGGAGGCTGTACCTACTGGAAAGAGTTTCGTGGAGAAGGAGGCATCAGTGCTGACAAGGGGCACAGGAGCAACACAGTATATACGTGAGCAATGTTCAGAGTACATAAAATGCTTTTGTTTGCAGGATTCAAAAAGGTGAACCTTTAAAGGTGAACGCAGAGCTGGGCCGCACCGCAGTCGCCGGAGTCCCCCGCATTCGATTTCTTTAAATGAAGTTCTATGTGTAACGTGTTGTTTAGATTATTACTATTGTGCGCCTATTTTAGTCTGTATTCTGAATGAAATTGGTAGAATAGAACTATCTTACACTCTTGCCAGAATGACAGCGTCACTGTCATGATGGCATATGTATGATTTGACATTTGAAATCACAGAATTATTTTACGAGCGAAACAGTTTTGTTGTCTAAAAATCAAAATTGCAATTGTAATATTTGTAATAAGTAATTAAATGATTAACGATGATTGTATCAGTAGGATTTCATTGAGAGGGCCTCATATTCACACCCTTTAGCTAAAGAACTGTCACAATTCAGAAGACGGAAAAACTCACGCAAGCCCACGCAATACGGACACGATTCAGGTTGTAAGTAAAATAAACTGGATTAAATGAGGTATGTACAAGTGATATACTTACTTTGCTCAGGTATTATGATTACTGAAGGTTCATTCATACCTATTCGCATTACCAGACTTATTTAATGCAATGCAAAGCTCTAGACTACCTACCTCAAATTGCTTGGCATGTTGCAAGATATTTTCTTGTATTGAAGATTACTATAAGTATTGATAAGTTGGTATCAAAGTATCTGCACTTACCTACCTATTCAGCTAAATCGGTGAGCATAGATTGGGTGTATAAAGAGGTTGAAAAAGTGGCTGTGTCTAATACTTACTTATTTTACTTATAAAACTTTATAAACTGAATGGTACCTACAGTTAACCAAGATTGATAAATATTCTATAACAAAGTTAAGTGAAACAATCAATCATAATGATTTTAAAGATCCTAATAAGCAATTGAAGAAATCTTGATGATTCTCGGAGGTCGATTCCACTAACAAGCTTTTTGTCAGCCATGGCACAGCATCGGTTAGGCTTGGATTTCGTTTTGTTTCCTAATCGACTAGTGGCCTGTGTCTCTGTTGTGTTGATGTTTTCAAACAAATGACTGTCATTGGAAAATGAAGCAAAACTTAGCGGTAATGATAACTAAATGGTTGATGTTTTAAATTAGTAGAATCAGGGCCCTGGTCAGACACCAAATTCCCTTAGCATATTCAATGTGACAATGATTCATTTATTTAGTGGTAAACTAAAATCTTGATAAGAAAACAAAAGAATACCTAAGTGAAATTACAGAAAATTACATTATTATACTAACATGAGAAATGCAATTTGGTAAGTACCTACTGCAATAGAATAAGTAACATCATCACTGATGTCAAGAATTCTTTGCTCAACCCTTGCCCAGTTGAACTTGTGAATATAAATAAATAGGAATCTAGAAAGAATGCATTATGAAACATGATGTTTGATTAATAAAATAATCAATTTAATTATTTTAATTAGAAGTTTAAAGTTATCAAAAGCAAAAACAATTTAGTGATAACTAACTAGAAAATACTTAAAAGGTAAATGGAAGTTTTTGCATCAAATCAACACAATTAGATTAGAACATAACCTCCTCCTTTTTGGAAGTCGGTTAAAAAGGGAATTAATAAGGGACTTTTATGTAGTATTATTAACCGTTCTGCACTTTTATGGAAAAGGTTTAATGAACTTGAATTGTGATTGAGCTTTATGTGAACATGTTCATATTATAATACTTCTGATGAAAGGACAATAAATATTCTTGAATGTTGTAGCACAGTGAACAAGCGGCACTTCTAATGACAAGGCTTTGGAGGTTTTAGTTTAGAGACGTTTGACAAAATGTGATCAAATAGTAGCTTGGAGTTCCCCAACCGTGCTACATAATTTTGTGGAGACTGATATTGAAAGGAGTACAGTATGCCTTGGCCAAGCAACCCCTGGTTCCTGGTACTTGCAGAGCTGTTAAGATGAGATTTGGTTCATCTTGTCTCAAAATTGAGAATTACTAGATGATTATTGACCATGACTAGCGATTACCTTTGAATGAATGAATGGAAGTAAAAACTTGCTTAAGATAAGATAAGGAATGGAAGCCCATGAGAGAGAAATAGGATAAGACTTCATATAAAACAAAAAAAAAATAACATTAAAATGAAATAATAGGTAAATCACATTTATGACATAAAGTAGGTATATAACTTGAGTTTTGGAAATTACTAGGATAATGATAATCTTGAATAGCAAATGGGATAGGTACCATTATGGACAGGGATTTCCTCAGGCTGAGATTTTTGAAATGAAATGAAATGAAATGATTTATTTGCTAAATAAATGATTTTTGATTGATTTAAGATGATTGAAGTTGCCAGGGAATTGGCATTTAAAAAAAAACATAGAACGTTTATTTATGCACTAATGTTCATTCTGAACTAAAAACTTTACCTAAACTAAAGTAGTATCAACTCTCAGCTCCAAAACGAACGAGTGATACCTACAGTAAAACAAAAATATACCTACATATATGTACTTAGGTATAATTATTAATTAATAGGAAATGGATACATTATGGAAGACTGAGTGTGAATAAATTAGTCTTAGATTCTCTGCCGGATTTTATTCAGTCGTGAATTGGCGTTGATAAGTAGGTTCCACCTACTTACTGTGATCAAAAGGCTGAGACAAATAGATTCGAATCTAGACAAATACAACTCACACCATGAATTGGTACCTGCACACTCTTTTTGAAAAGAACGAGTGATAGTTATTTTATTAGAGATCACAAAACATTACAATCGTTATTTATGGTTGCAAACTGAATACCTACCTGCCTAATTCTAGATTCGTAATCAAAATGATGTGAACATAAGAGTTAGTGTTGCAAGAATAAAACTTAAATTAACTGAGTTGAGTGAAAGTAAAACTATAGATACCTACTTACATTAGAAAAGAAATTCAGTACCTACCTACTAAGATTTTATGGATACCTACCTACATATTCTTTCTTTATTGAAAAATAAGACCGAACAATAAAATTCCACAATGACAGGACATGTACAAAAGCGAGCTAAACCTTATCATGCACATAGGTACATCTTTTAAACCTGCCATCATGTAAATCAAAAATATCCAATTCATGTTGGTTGGACGTAGGCATTACATCACATCGAAGAGGACTTAGAAACGATGTGTTATTTCTAAAAACCGTCAATGCAAAATTCGGTGAATAACGGAATTTGTAGGTACCCAGTACCTACACAATACACAATTATTTATGATGCTACTATAGGAGCGCAGTCAATAGTGGAAAGTAGAATTTTGTGAAGATAAATAAATAAGATTAAGTAAAATATTTTCTATGAGAGAACAAAGGAACAAAAATTAAGTCTTTAAGTAGAAAAATTAGGTACGTACCTACTTTGGGTATTAATTATTATAAAACTTAGACATAAAGCTAATAAGACTAAATCCAAGTTGTGAGTGGCGCACAAGGGATGAGTCCACTGCACTGGCTTGATTTTAGTGAGTGACTACCGTGAAACATTCTGTGAAAGAAATTATACAAAATAAAATGCAATGGGAATTAGTATTATGAATGACAATAGAACAAATAAACCAATATCGTAAACTTTGTGATATGGAATTAATGATTAAACGAACTTACCGTACGTGAAGTTCTATCATAATTATACGAAGGCTTAGTCCGAAGAGATTAGCATATATATAGGTATGCTTGTAGTAACGCATAGTTATATTAATGAAAAATGATGGTAATGATTATTAAATAATTTAGATTGTTAGGAATTTAAGTTGATAAGTAAGAATAATGATACTAAACAATAATTAAAAAATATATGCATGACTTGTAATTGCATGAGTTTGAGTGACTTGAGTATTTGTGACATTGATTGTGAGTGTGATGAAAAGAACAGCTTATCAGAGTTATAGGTAGTATCAAAAGAAATGGATCGAATAATTGTTAAGTAGGCATGGTGTAAAGAAGAGAAAAGTATGTGCCGTAAAAATGTTAAGGAAGCTACTTGTGCAAATTCACTAATGTGGTCGAAATGCGGAAAAAAAAGTTAAGTATCTACATCTACATAATAATAAGCAGATTCTGGAACAGCTCAAGTTCATGAAGCTGTACGGTCATTAATAGTCAAGAACAGGGATACGAAGGTAGAAAATCAGAGAGTCGCTAAGTGAGCCGGCAAGTAGTTCTGCTTGTGGTCACCTTTAGTTCGTAGACCGCACTCCAATCATGAATACTGAAATAATAATGAAACGTGACTCATTACCAAACGCCAACTGACTGCATAAGGTTGCTGACGTAAAATGCTTAGATGACAAATACAACAGTAGAAGAGCTCGTACAAAGTACTTTATTAAATTGAGTGTAGTTTGTTACAAAATAACGATAATAATATTGTAGTAGGTAATAATATTGTACCTACTTCTGACAGATAGAGACAAAGATTGACAGATTCACCGGAATTCTTCAACTTAATGTAAACAACCAAACAAAGAATTTAGTAGCTGGAAAACAATTAAAATAAACTAGAAAATGTCATTTATAAAAACAGAGAAAGAAAGTGGTCTAAACGCGAACCTATTCTAGTTAAATAGTGAACCATGCTGTAAACTACCTAGAATGTGCCAGCTAGACATATATTGCTGATAAAGACTTTGCTATACCTAGTCCATGTAGACTATGCTAACTTGATGACCTAACATAACATTGTATTATTATTATATTATTGAGCTTCAATCTTGAAATTAAAAGGTCAAGTACTTACCTAAGCGTAAGCGATTAAAAAGCCATGTGCGATGGATTGAACTAGTTGAGTAGAGCAGTGTATACTTTTTGAATAAAACATTACTTAGATAAAACGATTTTAGATTTCCAAATGATTATTTTCGAATAATAATGAACAATTATGTTGAAATTACACGATCAGCGTTGAACATGAATATAGAGATAGATAAACACGTAGAGTATGCTAGAAAAATTATAGATGGACTAGGTACGGAAATGCGGATATGTAATGTGAAATGAGTGAGTAGTGAGAAAAAAAAAGTGATAAAGAGAGGAGCAGAGAAAAGAAACATGGTTTGCCGACCTATGTGGGTTAGGGCAGTAGTGTTGATAATTGATTGATGAGGATAGGATGAATACTGATAAAAAATTGTTGAATGGCAGCCAGTTAAACAAAATATCTAGGTTCTAATTTGTCTAGTCAAGCAGGATTAAGAACCGTTTAACTAGAGAATTAATGAGCAAGGCAACCGACACGTCGATACATCTAAGTTAAACTTGCATTAGTGAATTAAATGTTCGGTACCTACAAAAACGACGAGTAGAAGTAATGGGAGAAGACTTTGAGAAAATAAACTCCGCTAGTCGCTGTCAAATCAAGCTACAAAAAGAGAGTTGAAATGCCGTTGGATTTTAGAGAGAATTTCGAAATGATATGAGGTTTTATGCACGCACACCTGATGATTTAGATTAGACAACTAAAAGTGTCGAACTATTTTATATTGCTGACCCAGATCCAATAGCCTACTTAATACCTACATGAACCATGCAACCATGACTTTTAGATTAAAAAAAAAAAAAAAAAAAATTGGGATTTGAATAGAAGCGAAATAAAACTGTTTTAATTCTAGAACACGAGTGAGTGATCCGCGCAATCGAGTGTGTGTTTGAAATGGTCACAGCAGCGACAACTGAAAAGAGGCGCGGCGTAGCAGGAGCTACAGCCAATGCAGAGATGGCCGAACCAGTGTCTCGCTTTGTGAGGGCTTGACTGGCACAGCAACTTGCCAGTCAAGCGAGGGCATTATTGACATGTGAAGCGCTCGTGGCGTAGCTTGCTTAGGCGTTCTTGATTGAAAGTCAAGAGTCAAAATTCAAAGATTATTCAATACCTAAGATCATGTAGGCCTCACTTTGACATCAATGATTTAATATTTCATAACGATTTAATATTAACGGAGTTAGAGCATATTCATTGATCGTTCGGGGCGCGTTGAATTGTCGAACCCGGCTTTTGTTGAGTCCTTGAGCCATGACGGAGGCCTTGCGGCCAACAGACTCCGTCACCAGGATTGGCGGCTTGCTTATACCAACTTACTTGCTTACTGTACTGACATTGGAACTTGTCTTTATTTAATATTGCGATTGTTTTCCTGAATAAGTGATGACTGGCATATGAACTTGCATGTATGTATATTTATTTATTTTTATTTATTTATTATAAGTACACACACATGTTAGCGAGGGCATTACTGGCATACGAACTTGCCGCCCATTATTAATTATTTTCATGAATAAGTGATAACTGGCATATGAACTTGCCACTGATTAAAAATTATGTATGTTCATTTATTTATTTAATTATTATAAGTATATATACATATTAGCGAGGGCATTACTGGCATATGAACTTGCCGCCCATTATTGACTATTTGCACGAATAAGTGATGACTGGCATAGGAACTTGCCACTCATTAATAATTATGTATGTATATTTATTTATTTATTTATTACAAGTACATATACTTATTAGCGAGGGCATAACCGGCATAAGAACTTGCCGCCCATTATTGTTTAATTAATGATTATGTGATATTAACTGGGGCATTACCGGCATAAGAACTTGCCGCCCACTATTGTTTATTTCATGATTATGTGACATTAACTAGGGCATCACTGGCATATGAACTTGCCGCCCTTTTGAATTGTTTCAGAACAAAAGGATGTCGTAAGTATGGATTTGACCATTAAAGAAACTAACCACCCAGCTGAAATAATTATTGTGCTCAATTATTGCCATCTGACTTAATCCATGCCTGATTTAAGAATAACATTATTTACAGAACAAAAGGATGTTGTAAGTATGGGTTTGACCGATAAACGAACTAGCCACCCAGCTGAGATTATTTTAAATTATTAACCCCATTTATGTGCCAACTGATTATAGGACTAAGAGGTGAAACGACTGATTTTTAATTTAAAAAATTGACTTCTAAATGTTTTGAATATTCTTGGTATGTATTTCTTAAACATTGACGTCTGTGATTTCATTAGAAAAAAATTGTGTCTGACTGATATAAGATTTTGATAACTGGGTGAATTTTATAAAGATCTGTTATTTTTGTTTGACCATAGCGATGCATAACTGTAAACGGAATAATTATTATTAATTGGAAGTTCCTATTGATTTAAACACTGCTCAATAGTATTATGATATATAATCGATTGTAATACTAATTAATTTACGCAGTACCCTTGACTTGTAACGACTGCTGGACTTATGTACAGAGAGTATTCTGTTGATTCAATATACCTATTCTGTTAAGGTGGCGACTGTATGGAGCGATCTCGATCCTTGACATCGTGGCGAGGCATTCGTAGCGAACATGGCACGATGCGACATTGCTGGCTGATCGACGGCGGTGCACCTTTTACCGCGGTTGCCCGACTGTGGTCTTCATTCGTGGTCGAGTCGTCAGACGAAGTTGTTGTGAAGTAGTATTGCTGGCCAGGCACCACCTTTATGATACTAAAACTGAACGAAGAGACTCGTTCATAGTAGGATGGCCGAATGTAACGTGTTGTTTAGATTATTACTATTGTGCGCCTATTTTAGTCTGTATTCTGAATGAAATTGGTAGAATAGAACTATCTTACACTCTTGCCAGAATGACAGCGTCACTGTCATGATGGCATATGTATGATTTGACATTTGAAATCACAGAATTATTTTACGAGCGAAACAGTTTTGTTGTCTAAAAATCAAAATTGCAATTGTAATATTTGTAATAAGTAATTAAATGATTAACGATGATTGTATCAGTAGGATTTCATTGAGAGGGCCTCATATTCACACCCTTTAGCTAAAGAACTGTCACATATGCAACCTCGCACACCTACCCACGCCGCAGTCGCCGCAGTCGTTCTCGTCGCCATTAACAAAAGCGATGACTGCGGCGACTGCGGTGCGGCCAAGTCTGCGTTCACCATAAGTACCCAAAGCACCATTTCAAGATCCTACGTTAGCTCCACACACATTCACAGGTACCTACTTTTATTTTATGACTTCATTGCAAGATCCTACGTAAGCTCCTCACGCATTCACAGGTACCTACTTTTAAGTTTATGACTCCATTTGTGGTTACTATTTGAATTACAGTTGCTGTCTGTTCATTTAGTACCTACTAGGTACTTAATTGGTTTCGGAAAATTTATTGAGCTTTGAAGATGAAACACTAGGTACCTACTTACATACAGGTATAAGTTTTATTAACTACTTTTGCAATACTTTTTTCTCCACTCATCTACATCTCTTATCTTCTTCATTCCTACCACATTCGACTCACTGAGGGACAAGGACAACACGTTGATTTAACTAGATCTAAAAAATGATTTCCCGCTAACTTGCTGAGGAAAACGGGATATTAAAAATCGACCTATTGAAATAAATCTAAATAAAAAAAAAAGCATTTTCAATAAAATAACACAGTATTTTGCTATAAATATTGTTTTGTTCGAACGTCGTCAAAAAGCGGAACATATAAAAATCCAGGGTCTTACTTATGTAAGATGTTTAAGCTACAACTTAAGCTGTTCTCAATGGAACAGCAGTGGAGCGGTCTCTCATGTTTAAGTCAGTCATGAAATTGGCTTCACCTACAAGGGCAAAATCTCTGTTGTTCAGCCGAGAAACCCACAGATCCACGAAATTTGAACGATTGACACGATTTTACACGAATATCCCCGTCTATATCCGACTTTAGAACGAACGCAATCGGCAAAACCACGTTTTTGCATCTGTGTGGACAAGTCAGTCAGTGTCAATCTGTCAGTCAACTGATTTGTTTACATTTGGGATTGTGTTTCTATTTGTTATTTTGTTTGATTAATTTTGAAAAAATGTCTGTTCAATCAATAAGAAGACCTTTATAGCAGCAAGGAAAGTAACTGTGGATTTTTTCCTGCCTAGTCCACCTACCTCAGGACCTGAAGACCTGAAGATCAGGACCTGAAGGAGAGGATTCCTCAGAAACTCACGGTGGTATGCAAGAAGGTAGTACCTATTTCTATAGGTACTTATATTCTTACGTATATTCCAGTGTACACACTTTGCATACATGATCATTTAATTTCTTTTAAACAGATCTAAGTCGGACTGCTTCAGTGAAAACCAAAAACACCTCAAAAGGACAGAGAGAAGGGAAGTCACTCATGACATGAATGAATCAAAGGAGATAAACTTGTAAGAGTGATGTTGGAAAATGAGTACCTACCTACTGTAGATCAGGATCTAAGGAGGGTTCCTCAGAAACTTACAGTGGATTCCATCTGGTACCTATGCAAGAAGGTACCTATTTCTATACTTATATTCTTACATATATTCCAGTGTACACTACAATTTGCACACATAAGCATACAATTTAATTTCTTTTAAACAGATCCAAGTCCGACTGCTTCAGTGAAAACCAAGAACACCTCAAAAGGACAGCGAGGGAAGTCACTCATGAATGTAATGATGAATCAGAGAAGATAAACTTGTAAGAGTAATGTTGTAAAATAAAAGGAGAGTTCTAAATATAATTAGAGGATGTTATAATAAAAATTAAGGTTTTTGATCTTTCTGTATTGTAAATTCTGCCTTTGTTATTTGTGTTATTTCCTAACTATACAGGACAGTATCATAACAGCAATCACTATCTATACTAATATAGTAAAGCGGAAGAGTTTGTTTGTTTGAACGAGCTAATCTGAACTACTAGTTGTATTTGAAAAATTCTTTCTACATGTGATAGCTAAACTCTTGACGAAGAGTATAGGATACTTTTCACCATCATCATCATCAGATCACCATATACCATCACTACGGGGGCAACAGCAAGAGGGTGCTGCTGGTCTCCCTATCTCATCTCACTAATATTAGAAATGCGGAAGTTTGAATGTATGTTTGTTCCTCTATAACTTGACAACCACAAAACCGATTTGGCTGAAATTAAAATTTTAGATAATGACAAGGAATAGGACATTGGGCTACTTTTTATCTGGGTACCTACTGCTACTGTATGGGTGGAAGCTAGTTATATTTATAAATGAATATGATTATGTTGTAGTAGGTATAATTATTCATTACAATTCAATATTCTTGTTCTTGTTAAAACTTCTTAAAATTAAAGATCATTTTCTATGTAAGTACTACATGATTCTTGTTATGTGTGCTACGTCGTCGTCGATTACAACATCAGCTTCTATTTCTTCATCCTTACTTTAAAGAAATGCTGCATTATATTCTTCATGGAGTATAATTGCCAAATTATGCAGCACAGCACATGCAATAATTGTTGTCTTGATAGTGGCATATGAGCATCTCATCACCTCCAGAAAAATCCGGTTAAAAGTTATCAAAATCTTCCATTTTCGTCGAGAGTCGAGTTCACAATTTCACATCACAGCTGATTGGAATGTAATAAATCCGGCCATCTTTGGTCTCAACATTTGACACATGACTTAAACTAGGTCATGAGCCTGTTAACATTTGACAGCTATTTAAACGTCACAATGGCTGCCTCTCATCGTTGAAATGGACTAATAGGTGAGAATTTCACAAAACCTGTTATTTAAACAGTGCAATCGCCTTGAGAGGCTTTCGTAAGTAAGGCCCCCAAAGTTTACATTTCTGACTCACTCCACTGCCACAGAACAGAAATAGCAGTAGGTTACGTCCATTTCAACATAAGTTTAATGGGTCAGGAACATTAAATGGAAAGGAAATGGGTTTTTAGTGAGGTGAGCATTATACCAACCAACAGTATTCTATATGTTAAGTACGGAAGCTTTCTCAACGCAGTGATTCTAGAAATAGGAATAATAATAATAATTGTGATTAATACTGTTATTGCTATAGCTACCTGAAAAAAAAAATAGATTGGTAGTATAGTAGGTGGTACCTAGTCAAAAAATGCAGATGAACTGTTTTTGATTGTTTAAACATGTCACGTAACTTTTAAAAGAATCCTAACTAATATATTTACAGTTACCTATATTACTAGGTTCGAAAGTTATTTTAGTTCCAGAATTTTAATAACAAAAATATTTTTCGCGATTTTTATTTAAAAATACATAGAAACGAGTTTTTTATTTAAATTTATGACATTACATCTCATTAATTTTATTTATGCTCTGACAATGTCTGCTCACGACCACGGCTAATCTGAAAAACTCGAAACGTTGAAACTTCGATTTGTCTTATTTTATTCTGTCGTTCTGAAAAAAATATTTAAATTCCGAGAGGCATGTTTTTAACAATAAGACGGAATTATTTCTAAATTCATAATGTTATAAAATTTTAGTTCGGGTCATGCTGAAAAAAACATCTAAATTCCGAGAGGACTGAAAGAATGAATGAATGAACACTTAGTCTTTATTGCATGTAAGCAGGATACAAAACTTAAAATGACATATTATATTAGTAGGTAGATACAATAAGCGGCCTTATCGCTTAAAGCGATCTCTTCCAGGCAACCAGGTGAGAGGAATAATAAGACAGGCCAGACTTGTCCTTCCGATTTTCCGATACTGTGCCTTACAAATGAGAATAACATCGTAATTACTGCTTGAGCAACTCCGTGGAATTGTGTCATTTGCGAATACCCTTCGGTATTTATGTAGTTACCAGGTCATTGACCTCGGGCAAACACACTCGTCAAGTTTACAACAGCGACTAAGCATTTCCGCAGATGCCTATGAATAATTAAAATAATAATCTTTCAGTTCTTCTTCTTTCGTATGAGCAAGTGGCCAACTCTGGTGACGGAGTATTTATGCCGCCTAAAGGCTTCCGTCATGGCTTAACGACTTAAAAGCCAGGACCGACAAATAACGTGCCCTCCGAAGCACGGAATCGCTCAGCTCGTAATACCACTTGCGGTCACCCATCCTAAAAGTGACCGCGCACAACGCTGCTTAACTTCAAAGATCAATCAAGAACGTCCAAGCAAGCTATCTATGCCACGAGCGCTCTATCCAATCTTTCAGTAAAATACAGTTATACCTTTACATCAGGAATGGTAGACATCTTTAGATCTTCTAGACCCACACAGATCTTTAGATATTCTAGACCCTGACGTCTATGGGTTTTCAGAGTCAAGGATGCTTAAGTCTAAAGGTGGCGGTTCGCATCCGAGACCGAGACAGGACACCAGAGACAGCCTTCGTAGGGCGCGCGAAAGTGACAAGAGATAGAGGACCGTCAGTTTATATGAAAACGGTCTTCTGTCTCGGTTTTTGGAGCCCACCACCGCCTCTATTTAACAGTTAGCACATGCCAAAATTTTGCAGTATTTTACAACCGTATCGACGGCATATTGCCTAAGTATATAGACGAGAGAGTCGAGAGAGAAATGTAAATATGTTATATAAGTCAGCTCTGATGTAGTTTACTCAAAATTTGGTGATGATTATGAGACCGACACTGATTCATCCGGAGAACCTTCATTTGGATAAGAGAGACGTGGTTCAGCCACTCCTACGTATATGATGAGTGACTTTCATGTGTTTAGGTATAATAATGACAAGTAGGTACAGCTCAGATTCTACTAAAAAACCTTTTGTCAACCAAAGCAAAACGTCAACTATTTAGTTTTGTTTCACTATCTACTGCGACCAATGAGGTTAAGTTACTCTGTTGTGACGACGTTTTCAGTCAAATTACTGATGAGGTTTTTCAAATTACTGTCATTTTGGAGAATGAAATAAAACGCAGCGGCAATGATACTTGAATGGTTGACGTTGTAAATAGTACAACAGTGCCAGTAGGCAAACTGTTAGCGGCCGACTGAGTACAGTGCACTTACTGCAAACTGGGTAAAGTGAGCGCAAAACTAGCAAATTGTGGACACTCCATTTCAAATAATATGGAAGGGCGTACTAAACCGATATGCCGCAAACTCAGTCGGCCGCTAACAGTTTGCCTACTGGGGACACAGCCTAAAAGTTATAATGTTTCTGTTACATTGCTGAGACAATAAGAACATTTTCCTCTTATAGGGGAATACAGTACCTCAATGGGCTATTACCGCCCTACTGTATCCACGATGTTCATAATCTTTGTATACATGACTCAAGGTTTTGACCATATGTTTATTTCTCAGAACGACTGAGGAAAACCTCATACTAATCCTATATTTATAAGATCAATCTAAAATTTGCTTACACCAGTAAGCTGGATGTTTTTCCTGGTAAACAAATTTTCCATATTGAGTATTTTAGAAGTAAAATTACATTTCGTTATAGAGAAGGAAAAGGTTTATGGGTTTTGAAACTATTTTAAAATTTTCTAAACTTATATTTTGTATTCATCATCCCTTTTTTCACTTAGGTACGTGAGGTCAGCACAATATGTAGGTATTATAAGAATAATAAAGTTGTAAAATTTTTTAATTGTAAGAACAATTAAAAAATTTTACAACTTGTTTTAAGTAAAACACAGAGTTTTTACATTTCTATTTTATTTAATTAATGTTCTGATCTCAAAGTTTTGGATTATAATTAGAATCTCTTTATTTTTCTTCTACATATAAAATATTTGAAATAAAAGCTTCTGAAAACAATTTAAATGCTGTCCAAGTAAAAAAGGGTGAGGTATAATGAATTACTTACCTATTTTTATTAATCAAAGACTGTTTATAAAAAACATATATAAAAACCAATGCCAAGAATGATTGATTATAAACAATCGGATCAAATGAATCAATACCAGAACAGGTAAGCTTATTCTAGTACCGTAACGTTTTTTGTCCCTCTTCATTATTACCACCTCGTTAGCCATAAAAAGAGACAAAAGATTTTTTGCTGTAAAGGATTTGCACGGTCTCATCAAAGACTTCTGTATCTTTCCATTGATTTTCATCTGGTATTATAAACTCTAAAGCCATTAAAAAAGAGTCTAGATTAATGAGCAAGAAGTCCTATCAAGATATCCGCATACAATCAACTGTGTCGTGATTGGCTCATAATGTTCCAAAGCTAAATGTAATTTACTTTTTATTTTAATGTCCGTCTTATTTTGTAACGGATAGAGATCATTTTGTTTTATGGAAACGGTAAAACTTTAGATGGTGCTTCAACTGACAGATTTAATGGTTAATAATATTTGGTGTAAAGATACCACAAGTCTTTAAAGGGTCAGGGATGCTTATGGCTTGTTTTAAGGGTATTTTATCTTGATTATTTTTAATGATTAGCATTAATTTTACCTACTTCACTCAAGTATTATTATGGTAGAATAAGAAAAAGAATCAAGAAACGAAATAGGATTATAAAATAACTGGTGTCATAGGCGTCCATCCATAGGCTACGATTACCGCTTACCATCAGGTGGGCCGTATGCTGGTCTGTTACCTTAGGCTTAGGCCAAACGAGCGTAATTTTTTGAGTTGTGAGTCGCGAAAAATGAGTCGCGTAATCTACTTTCAACAAAAACCGACAACTCATTTTGCATCGCCGAGTGAATCAAACAGAACTTTTCTATGAAAACAAATGCAGCAGAAATTACGCGACCGAAAGTACGCGAATCACAACTCAAAAAAATACGCTCGTTTTGCCTCAGCCTTAGTAGTATTAGTAAAGTGATAGTGTGGATAGACCTTAAGCGGGTAATAATATTCGGTTTGACACTAATTCATCCGTGTTGCGCTTCTGATTTGCATAATCTGTGGTCGCCATTGTCAAAGATGGATTTATGTCATTCTTTGTATTCAGTAGAATTGAAATGACGATCGCGGTTTTGTGTTGAGTCATTACGGAAACCTTTCAATCATTTATTCATGTTTCAGAATGTTGGTAGGTATAAAAAGTCAACATGATAATTTTAAAGCGCACCACACACAGCATATAACTTCTGAATATAAATCTTGACAGATTGCAACAAATATATTTTCAAATTTATATTCGCTGTGTGTGGTCCTTCATAGAATTTGTATAGGCGCGATCTCAAGATTTATATTTCATAAGATATATTATCTGCTGAGCGTGTGATGGGCTTAAAATGCTTTGTAGGTAGGGGCTTATATGGGTCAAAATCAGAGAGGTGAACATTTTGCTTCTGATAACGTTTTTGTGTAAAAAATAGCATGAAAACAGTAACATACGCGCTTAAATACACTGATATCATCTCAAAGTATCTGCACTTCGCGTGTTTATTTTAAATAATAATGTTTTGATTGATTTTTGAACAAAAATATGTCTAAATCGTCATTTTGGGAACGCGTCCATATACCATGTTTCGTAATTCAGATTAGTTAAAAAAGAAAACGAAGTTATAATATCAATCGAATGTCTGTAATATTAGCTTAAAATTACTTTAAAATATTAGAATTATCGTTAAATGAATTCAAAACATTTAAATTTTTCATGCTTTGGCTATTGAAATGCTGTCTGACATTTATAAAATCATTCAGTGAACATAGTCAATATTGTTTTATGGAATTAAAACAAAGCATTGCGCAGATGTCGCAAAAACGAAAATGTGAAGTCCACAAGTCAAAGTAAACAATGTTCAATGTTTTTTCGGAAATAAATACTTTATTTTGCTGATAAGTACCGTTAATTTGATAAAAGTCTAGCGTACCTTAATTCCCTGTCATTACGGGAACGCTGTTTGCTAATTAGTTTTTTGAAATAAGATTATGTTTTTGTGCAATTCTGACAAACATTACGGCTCACTTGTTATTAACCTCTAAAACCGGCATAAAAAATAGCGTCATGATGCGTGACGTGAAAAAATCTGTCGTAAAGTCATTCCGGGAACGGTCATTTTGGGAACGTTCCCGTCTATGACAAGCGTTCCCAAAATGACAATTTGTGTATGAAATTCAACGTTACTGCATAATCAATAGTTTATTAGTAAGTTCGTATGAGCTAGTGGCCAACTCTGGTGACAGAGTTTTTAGGCCACCTAAAAGCCTCCGTCATGGCTCAACGACTTAAAAGCCAAGACGGACAGTTTAACGTGCCCCCGAAGCACGGAAGGGCTCAGCTTGTAACGCCACTTGTGGTCATCCATCCAAATTGTGACCGCGCACAACGTAGCATAAAGGCCTACCCTGAACCAAACACTGTATTTTCCTGTCTACAGGGTGAATTTTTGAGACGGGGCAGTAAGGACAGCTACCTTAACCGTTGTAGCTACAGGAAAAAGTTCTTAGGAGACTATCCTTAATTCTTGAAGATATTTGGACCTGCATTCACAGATCTTGAAAAAAAAAGTACAGTCAGCGAGAAAATGGGCGATTTGCACAAAAACTTTATTTGATGCCAATCAATCCTGTTTCATCTAAGGATTAAAAGGCTCTATCGGACCAACTGAGGTTAGAGTACTAGAAAAGTCAGAAAACGCTAAAATTTATTTCTGAGACATGACAGTAAGGGCTACCTTAACCGTTGTGGCTACAGGAAAACGTTCTTAGGAGACTATCCTTCACTTTTGAAGATATTTCAACCTGCATTCACAGATTTTGAGAAAAATGTACAGTCAGCGAGAAAATGGGCAATTTACACAAAAACTTTTTTTGATGCCAATCGATCCCGTTTCATCTAAGGATTAAAAAGCTCTATCGGACCAACTGAGGTAAGAGTACCAAAAAAGTCAGAAATGGCTAAAATTTATTTTTGAAACGGAGCAGTAAGGGCAGCTACCTTAGCCGTTGTAGCTACAGGAAAATGTTCTTAGGAGACTACCCTTACTTTTAAAGATATTTCGACAAAATGATGAATAATGACAACGTACGAAATGTATAATCAAAGTTTTTTGGGTTTTCTGAATTTTCTAGTACTCTTGCCTCAGTTGGTCCTTTAGAGTCTTTTAATCCTTAGATGAAACAGGATCGATTGGCATCAAAAAAGTTTTTGTGTAAATTGCCCACTTTCTCGCTGACTGTACATTTTTTTCAAAATCTGTGAACGCAGGTCGAAATATCTTCAAAAGCTTAGGAAAGTCTTCTAAGAACGTTTTCCTGTAGCTACAACGGTTAAGGTAGCCCTTACTGCCTTGTCTCAAAAATTCACCCTGTATACCCTCGATAAATAAAGTAAGTGGAAAGTAACTGAAAAGCTAACATGTATCTTTAACATTTTTTCTTCTAATTCTCCGTTTAATATTGTTATTTAACTTCATATTTGCTATCATAAATCAACGAAAAAATCACTAAAAATAAGATAATTCTTCATCTTTTTCACTTTCAAAACTTTCACGTGAGTAATTCCCGTGAGCTAAAATAAAATCTTCATCTTCTTCTAAAGTTGATGTTATTTATGTTTTTAGATTGCACCATTGGATAGGTCATTTAATAATTGACATAATTGCCGATTACTTTTTCCGATTGGTTGATAAAGTGATGAGAAATCTCCAAATAACTGCATTTTTGTCGTGTTTCGGAGCGAGCTGGTGTCGTAAGCGCCGCGGCCAAACGCATTCTAAATTCATCTATATTTTAACGAAGCTAAGACAAATATTTGAAGTTGTACTCATCGATGTGCTAATTTTAGCTCAGGGTACGGTCTTAAGGCGCTATCTTGATCTATCAGCCCCCCAATTCTTCTAGATGACAACGTCAATCATTCCGCTGCGTTTTGGTTTGATCTCATAAATGTCAGCCATTTGGTGAATAGTAG
The DNA here is from genome assembly GCA_958496255.1 of Camptogramma bilineatum. NCBI lineage: Eukaryota > Metazoa > Arthropoda > Insecta > Lepidoptera > Geometridae > Camptogramma > Camptogramma bilineatum. The sequence goes on along the minus strand of OY292468.1, from coordinate 10,287,578 downwards.
AATAGCTTTTCAAAAATTTGTTCTGCCAAAGTCCAAACCTTAGCAAAAACCTCACCACAACTGATTTGTTTGTCATTAGTAGAACAGGAAACAGTCGAAAATCTAAGGTTTAGTTGAGGTTTTGCTTGAGGATGATAAAAAGTTCGGTACTAGAATTGACACCCTGAACTTTTAAAACAAACTGTTCAAACAAACAAATAAAAATATTGCCATAGATGGATAGATGGTGCGTTCCGATCATTTAGAAAACGCTATGATCATTTAGGAAACTACACTGTCATTTTGAGAACGTTATCGTCATTTCCGGGAACGTCACTAAAACTGCAAATAAATCAATAAATAATGATTTATCGTAAAATGTTTGCATACACAGAATCAAATGTCTTTTATACTTATATAGTTATATTATTAGTAACCGCATAGCCCAGCTGTCAAAACAAAAAAATTAAACTTTGTGTCAGAATTTAGACCAAATACAAAATAATGAAGGGTATTTTAAAAAAAGTAATGTCTTATGAATAAAAATTTAGTGAATCACAATATTTTATGATTCAGAAACTTGCTCATTACAGGTTTTAAAAAATAATTGTTTATTATATTGCTTACATATTTTTTTAAATTAATTTAAAAATCGTTCCCAAAATGACGTCCGACTAGCCCATAATTTGCATTAACCGCCACAACTTTGGAAATACGTGTTTTTTTGCGTGGCCCTTCTCAGGAAAGTTTCATAACATTTGGCGCTATAAACATCTTTTGTTAAACTCTATCAGAAGTGAACTTAATTTTTCAGATATTTGAAAACGTAAAATGCCCACCTCTCTGATTTTGACCCATATAAACTTTTAAGAACTTTATAATAAAACTAGCTTCCGCCCCCGGTTTCGCTCACGTGGTATCCAATCATATACTCATTGTTTTCATACATTTTTGATTACGTACAGTAGGTACAGTAGGTACAGAGAAAGGTTAAGCAGCATATTAAAGTTATGTCATCTCTCTCACACGATAGACGTTAAACAAAGAAAGGAAAACCTTTTTCACACGTTCAAACAATTTCTCTGCTTTCTGATGTTCAAACACTTTGTTTGTTTGTCGAAAGCGACCAGAAATTTGATTATTCTCACGGTATCGGAAAGTGAAAATTGGCTTGATCAGTAGGTATGATTGCGTATCTACGTAGTGTTTGATTATTTCTATTTAATTTGTATTTTTGTTGTGGATGTATCCTTTCAACCATGCACTTTTTTGGTTTTAGGGAAAATAATATCTTATATCCAGTATATTATATCACACTTCACACTAATATTATGAATACCTACTAATTTTGGTCATATTGGCGCTTTAGTGTTTCTTCTTTTCCACCGACGATAATACTTATTGTAAGCTCACTTTGTTCTCTTTTTCCATTTACGCCGAGGCAAGCAGCAATTATTTGCGATTACAAATTTATGAATTCATAAGTGCGAAACGGAACCTGTTCTGCAGAATGTTGTTTGTCGACCTTTGACAAAGTCAGAAATACCTACACAGACCTGTTTCAATATTGTCACAGCTGTTAATGCTTTATGAAATTCACAATGGAGTATAATGTTTTGAGAACAATAAAGTGAAATTCAGTTTCAGTTGTTTGACTAGTTCATGGAACGTTCGTGTTTATTATAATTAACACAAACGTTAGAATTTCTACCACACCTAACAATTATTGTTAGGTGTTGTATAAATTCTTAATGATCTTCAAGCTCTATGAATCTTTGAGCAAGATGCACATGACTATTTACTGACAACACTGTTTACACCATTAAAAGTTTGCAAAGTCATGCAAAAAATCTGAAAAAAACAAAAAACAATGCTAGATGATTCGAAGCCGTGAGTTTCGAGAATCGAATCGAGACGTTACGTCTAAAGCGCATTTCAGACTACGCTAATATTACTATAGCGTAGTCTGAAGTGAGCTATACAAGAACCTTTTCTAAACTAGCTGTCACCTAGCTGTTGATTATAGTGAATTAGCTTTATAATTTAAAACCAATCAAATCAATTATAATTACTGACCTAAGTATGAAACAGGAAGATTCAACCCAAAACTTGCCCGAATAAACAAGGTCCAACAAGCCCTGGTTTTGTAGACGACACTTTCTTCCAAATATGAAGAGAGCGAAACGTAAGTTAGAGCTCTAATAGAAACTTCTAGATAACAACAAGCTACGAGGTCATAGTATAGAGCTCTCAGACGCACAAAAACTGACTGAATTACAAAAGAACGAAAAAAGTGAGACGTGCTACTAACACAATTAAAAAGTAAGTTTGAGCTAGAAGAGGCTAAATCTGCAGGCTGATTGTCTAATGTCTCAAACCTCAAATTGGTCTCAAACTGTCAAAAAGATCGCGAAGGTCTAGTCCAGATGAGAGTGACACTTGACAGAGCTACTTGCGTGGTCACTGAACTGTCATATTTGAGAGCTTGAGACCGATTTTGGTCGTTATCAAAGATAGACAAAAGTGTAGGCAGAACTTGTCTCTTTCTATTGTATAAATAATCTAGACCTTAGTTTCAATGGATCAATGATTTTTCGTTTTGGAAAATTTATATGCGCATTAACACAAGCTCGAAACGGTAAAGGAAAAAATCGTGCGGAAACCCGTGGCTCAATCAGTCCCCTCACGTATTGACCATGTCTTTCCTGTGGATATGGCCGTCAAGTAAATTATCAAAATAAATACCCAATCGGTTAACCGAGGATTTGAATGTCTAAAACTCAATTTAAAATTTAAATTGCTTGTTTGAGGATAAATCGAAATAATAACGTAATTTCCAATAAGGCGACACGATTGGCTTAGGGGCAACTCACCCCGAAATAAAATAAACCAAACAAAAGGTTTAGAAAAAGGTTTTTTAGGTACCTACCTACTCATTTGTTTTAACGCGTTTACTGCCACCAAGCTAGAATAGGCCGTAAGACCGCTTGCATATGATTTAAATAATGCAGGACATTTCACACAGTATCATCGGGCTATGACTAATAGGTACTATTCATAAACTTTTTTTTGTAAATACATAACATGCATAAGTCAATACATAACTACATAAGTATTTTCTTTCTTTCTTTCTCACATACAGATCATACAAACATTTTGCTAACCTTAGTTTTTTTTTAGGTAAATACTCACTTTTTTTATTTTTTTGTGAATGGGATTCCTACATCTCTTCTTTACAATTAGACATACATACATACATACATACATACATAAAATCACGCCTCTTTCCCAAATGGGTAGGCAGAGACCACGGATATCCACTTGCTACGATCCTGACTGACACACATCTTTCGCCTCATTCACTCTCATCACATTTTTCATTCAAGCTCGCCGGTTTAGGGTACCTAGGTTTTACAATTAGGTTTTAAAATATTTCTTAATCTACAATATAATTTATAAACAGGTAAAGTTTGCATGTTTGTCATATATAAAATAATATTTATTTTATCGAATATATTTCTCAAAGCAACAACTATTTCTCCTTCCCGTTTAGGATCCCACTCGGTCAAGACTCTGCCTTGCCATAACTGTACTACATTTAAGGCAGTACCTAAATTTGGTACAGAATTGTTTACTTAGCTCCATAGATAGAGTCAGAGCTACTAATATTGTATATTTCTATCTTTATCTATATTTAGGAATGGTAAGGTTATTCAATGATTGTTTATTTTTGCGAGCTTAGTTACATCATAGATCTTGGAACATTGTCATCATTGGGCAATCGTTTTGGAAGTTCGAGACCAATTTGAGGTTTGAGACAAGTTAGACCATAGATAGGTTCCCAAACTTTTTTTCTCATGGACCCCTTTCAAAATTTTATTGGTTTCGGTGGACCCCCTGCTGCTACATTTCTACCATATTTCCAAAAAACTTGTGCACCCCCATTTTTGTTTCTCGCCAACGTGGACCCCTTTCGAGTCTCCCGTGGACCCCTGGGGGTCCACCTGGACCACTTTGGGAATCACTGAGTTAAACAATCAGCCTGCTGATGCTAGCTAAGGATAATTTTAGTCTCACGCTCACCGTCAGCGCTGATAGGCGAGTGATCTTTATTACAATTAAATAAGGATAAGTAATGATTGTTTAGCAGAAATGGCTACGCTGATTGCTCTCGTCAGTGCTCACAATGTAGTTTAAATTATCAATATAACTTTTAGTATAACAGTTTACTTCTTTGACATCATTTTCAATTGAACGTTTGTTTCTTAACCTTTCTCGTCAACATGTAAATTGTTTCATTTATTCAGTTCAATGTCCTCTTTTTAATTAGATAAACGAATAGCACTCGTTAAATTGTAAGCGATAATAGCTTTTATAGTAAACATCCTTCAATCGCTTGGTAAAAACCTTATTGCGTTCGGATAAGGTTGAGTTTCTTGTGTTTTTTTTTTGTATAAGAAAGAAGTTTTGTTCTCGTGTTTAATTAATTTACTTTGAGAGATTTTCAAAGGATGTTCGTTCTTAGCATTTTAAAAGATCCATTAAATGTAAAAAGTAAGTGAATGGCCGAAGGAAGACGGTAATTAAATGCAGGTTTTAAGTACCATCTCGACATATTATATTTGCAGTTAAAGCAGAGTAGTTTGTCTAGTAATTCTAAGGGAGATCTTAGGCGCGGGACACACAGAAAAGACGTAAGACGCAGACAGGGCGCAGACATTTGTCTCTTCCGCGTCCTTTTCATACAAAATGTATAGAAGAGTCGCGGCGCAAAACATACAGAAGAGACGGGGCGCGGACGCAACACTGTTCGCTGGCGCCCTGTCCGCGACGCGTCCTCGTCTTACGTCTCTTCTGTCTGGCCTGCGCCTTAAAAATTGTTCTAAATCTCGGCTACATTAACTTTGACCTTGAATTCTTGAAAATCTCAGCGTTTCAAGCGGGCCTTATCTACAACTACGTAAGTACTATACCTATATTATTTTGATGTAGGTAGGTACTTACCTCTTGGTTTTGCCAGCGTTAGATTAAACATAAAAAACAAAATTATATTATCTTCATTATTCTGACGAAATTTTTAACCTATCCCACAATCAGGCGATCTCCATCGAGCCGTTTAGGCTGCAGAGAAGCAAGTAAAAATACATACCTAGGTACATAATGAAACACATAACACTCCTTTCTGGGGATAGTCGGGTAAAAATGATAAGGTCAAACCCTAGAATCTCCTAAAATCTTTCTTAACAAAGGGCATTGTATTAACACAGGGGAATTACTCACGTAAAAATATCGTTGATTTTGATACCGACAACGTTTCGATTCATCCGGAGAATCTTCATCTGGGCAAGGAGTGTGAGACGCGACCGCGAGGAGTAACCTTCCCGCAACTTCCTCCTTACCCAGATGAAGATTCTCCGGATGAATCGAAACATTGTCGGTATCTAAATCGACGATATTTTTACGTGAGTAATTCCCGTGTGTTAATACAATGTCTAGTACAACACACGAAAGTTTTGAAAAGGAAATTAACAAAGGACCTTTTGGCTTGTATCACTCTTTTCAGCGTGTCGCCGGTCGTGTCCGTGAGTTGACCATTCACAGCACATTTCTCTGTGCTGTGAATGGTCAAAATGTGAATGGTCAACTCGCGGACGCGATCGGTGACACGCTAAAGAGTGAAACAAGCCTTACAGAAGAAGAAAAAGCATCAAGTAGAGTAGAGATAAGTCAACCCAGAGACATGAACTTTAAATAGAGCAACCAGATGCATCTCTTATCAGCACATTCTCAAGCTTGATTGATAACACCTCATTACATATACCACACAATCTTAGCTAACGGGTTTTATGCCTTAGACAGGAAGAAATACGGTTGAAAGATAAGCTACGAGCTTACATTACAATGTTTACAGATTTTATTTTAACTTTCATTCATCGAAGCTTGAATGAATGTGACATCATCTATATCACTAGTATTAATAGTTACTTATATTAAATCAATGTGCACTGCACATTCGTAACTGAATCAGGGACACTACTCACAAAAGATATTGTGGAAACTGAATTCGAAACATATAACCAACTCAACTACGATAATTGGCACGATATATCGTTTTCGGTTTTGGGAGCAGATGCCAGGTTCATTATTAAGTCTTAAAGAATATGAACGACAGCAAAACATCATTGAATGACAGAGAAATTAAATAAAAAAACCTTTCGCCCTCACTTCACATTACAACAATTTATAACTATTACGCTATTACGAATCCAATGATATTACGAACGATCATTTATCACAATATCATTGACATCAATTGCAAAACCATAGACAAAATTACAGACAAATATAATTCATTAATTATAGGTAACGCTATGTTACATCATGATTTAGTATAACTGTTGAGTCAGATCTACCTACTGCCTAGTAATTTAGCAATGGTTGCGCAAAGAGCGAAGTCGATAACCTAATGACAGTAAAACAAAGTAATAATGTTGAAGAGAGAACTGTTGGGCTCAAAATGTCCAATTTATATGAAACCGATCTAGGAATCATCGTTGTCTCGCTCTTTAGCCTACGACTTGCGAATTGTGCTGTGCATCCTTAATTATCCTAACTGTTGCTAACTTCAGTCAAATGTAGGAAGAAAAAAGTAGGATGCAAAGTACGCAATTCGTAGGCCAAATAGCGGGACAGAGCGATGATTCTAGATCGGTTTCCTAAAAATTGGATAGTGTAATCGCTACTTACATAAGCAATATTTTGATGTAAATTTCGCGTTGCACCATATCAGCTTTTCCCATTTTTACAGAATAATCTTAATTAGGTAGTAATTAGTAGTATCTACAGTTTAGACAAAATTTAGAAAAACTCGTCGTCATGACCTAATACCATTCTATTAGAGGTACCTACCTACAGAACTCAAAAATAAATCTTCATACATTCAAAATTCTTTGATGATCTATAGGTATACTCACAGAAAATCCACAAAAAAACTACACGCGGTTCATAGTCTTATAAACTATTCTCTATTAAAACAACTATACTGAATAGGAAAGAATGTTTGACTGTCCATTTGACCCACGACCCCGATCATAACTATCTGATCAGAGATAGAGTGGGTCGTTCGTATTGTACATTTATTGGCTCTCAACGACGGTATTGTCACATTATGAATGGTTTTGAACTGAGTGATTGGGAAATTATAGGTACTGAATGCTAACTAGTTGCAAAAATATGCAAAAAAAAATGTTTTCTATAAATAATGACATATTGTGCCTTGGGTCCGGAAGGATAATAGGGCAATGATCTAAAATGTAGGCTTGGCCCAAATATTCTCTACTAACAAAACCTAATTAACAAAGTTTGAAAAAGGTCACGTTGCTTTATTATAACTTTACTAACAAGACTTAAATATTTTAAAAAGCTATTGTTGATTCTTTTCTACTTTATACAGGCTCTATTTCACAGACACACACACACGTAGGTTCACAGTGTAGGTTATTTGAGCTATTTTTTATGTTATGTTTTTTATTCATGTCATTTTACTGGCAGCTTTGTTTTGGACTGCTTTCTGATAATCATTATTCGGTCTTTAGTATTCGATATTGATGTGAGGACATTTAGACCATTTTTGTTTAATGTCCTTTATTGTGACTGAAGCAACTTTGATGCCTGATTCAAATTATCCGTGCACAGAATTCAAAATACGGGGAATATAATTCACGGGTTTTCCCGCCTAATTTCATCCATTTAGAATTTAAGATCACACACGTGAATCAGGCACGTGAAATTAATGTTCATAAAAAGTCAACATTGATATTAGGCAAAAAAACAGACGTTCCTTTTTAAATGTTTGACCATGCGATGAAGTCACTCACTTGATTTCTTGTGTGTGTGTGTTATCTAATGAGATACCAAAACGTTTTAACTAAAGAATTATTTGACCTTGGATTGTCTATCATCAATTTGTTTTTAAATTTTATCTCTAATCTTAAATAGGCAGCCTCTTTTCTTAGAATCAGTTGATCCTCCTCAGGTTTTGACCACAGTTTTGTGGATGAGGCAGATTACGTTGCGAGTGTGGTAGTTATAGAATAGAATAGAAAAAAGTTTTATTTTCGCCACCACGATTCATACAGATCACAAATCAGAAAATTAAATGTTATAAAAACTTACCTACTAGGCAAGCCTGCTATTTTTTTTATATTTCGCATAGATTGTATCATCTATCAAATACTACTTACTTAGGTACCATCATTTTCCCATGTAGGTAATTCCTAGAGATTTTTTTCATTTTTTTTTTGGCCCAAAGGTTACAGTTTAAATATTGCTGGACATTTCACACAGCGCCATCTAGCCTCAAACTAAGCAAAGCTTGTGCTATGGGAACCAGATAACTAATAGATAGAATACTTACTTATACACCTACCTTTTTTTTGTACATACATAGGTACTTAAAATACTTACCTACTTTATAACACCCAGACACACAACAAACATCTATGTTCATCACACAAATGTTTGTCCTGGAAGGGAATCGAACCCACGACCTACAGCGCAGAAAGCAGAGCTACTACCAACTGAGCTAAGAGGCCAGTCGAGTCGAGAGTCAAATTTTATATAGGGGTTTTCCTCAAAATTGAATCAACCTCGTCCCTTTCTACACATGTCTATTTCATCCCACCGCTTAACCTAGTTCTTACACGTGTCAAAACATTCCCATTCTAAAAACACATTCCCATTGTTCATATTAAGCTTCGTGCACTAAATGGACTATAAAGCGATTAAAATCGGCAATATTCATTAGAGTTAATTAACCTCGCCAATTCGTATACGGAACCAATGAAGGAAGTGATGTCACTATATTGGTAAACATTCCAGAGGCTTAGCACCAGTTTTTCGACTTTTTTTTTAACTAAAATAGGTTCGCGTTTGACCACACCCTGCCTGATGTAAAGCAACAGTGTGGTCTAAGATGGAGCACGCTTACCTAGAAGGAACCTATTGACACTCGATTTGAAGACACCCAAATTATACTTTTCTGGAAATACAGACTTTACAGGATGTGTAAACGAAATATCAAAACAAGTGAAATAAAAAAGGATTTGACATAAAATAGTAGTGGATCATCCTATCCTATTAATATTATAAATGCGAAAGTTTGTGAGGATGTTTGGATGTCTGGATCATCCATTCCATACATCCATACATACGTCCAGATTGGATGTCTGGATGTATTTTCGTTACTCTTGCACACGAAACTTACTGAACGAATTTTAATGAAACTTGGATTATACATAGTTTATGACCTGGAATAACACCTAGGCTACTTTTTATCTAGGTAGGTAAGCTTGTTATTAATATACACACTCAGATGTCACAAACTTGTTCGACCCATAAATTCCCTATAAGTAGGTAGGTAACAGAAACTTAAAACAAATGTCTGAAATTAATGCAAACATTGTCTCACCCTAAGGAATAAACTCGCTCCTTAGCCTTGGAATATCTAATAAGACTTTAAATAAAAGCGGAATGTCGTATCTCGAAAATTGGCCTAAATTACTTCTAAAAATGTATTGTTGAAAACTCAAAAAAGCCGCAGCGAATGGTCTACGATGAAAAAAAATTATTATACCTACACCCTTGATTTTTTTCAAATTTTTGTAGATTATACTTATGATTTTTTTAATAGTTTTTTGGCTCTGGTGTAAAATTGGATATTTCGAGATACGACATTTCCGCTTTCTGCCGTGTATATTATACAATTTATCAGACCGTCTCACAACTTCTTTTGAAATATATTTTATTGTATCACAAATAAAATTACGATTTATTAAAATCTAAACAATCTTTTCAAATTTTCATAATTAATTCAAAATTCTACATGTAATTTTATTTTGTATTCATAATAAATTTCGTAACATAACTCATCATTCAGCCAATTATAAATCTAGACAGAGAATTCGTTCCTCATATATTTTGCTTCGTCAGCAATGCTAAGGTTACCTCATGATGCCACATTCTATAGTATTGAGCAATTACCATTTTTATGGTCCAGTCATCAATTTGCATGTCCTATTGAAGTTAACTATTGAAAAAACTAGACTTCTCACGATTTAATTTCCGCAGCTATTATGAGAATTGGAAAAAAAAAATATTCCTAAAAATTTAACAGCAAATTTTTGCAGGCATTTCAAAGATCCTTTGAAGTGCCTAAGGGTAGTCAGAGGTATGTCTAAATACATATTTGGTAAATGCCTACATTTTTCAGAAGTTAGCTTTCCATACGTAACAGGTTGCAAGCCCATCGACGCCATTAGAAAGCTAACTGGTTTCCTCACGATGTTTTCCCTCACCGTTTAGAGATCGTGTTTGTGTGATTCGAACCCACGACCTTCGGATCGAAAGTCGAGGTACTAATCTCCTCGGCCAACACGGCTCATTAAAATCATCATTTCCTTGCCCTTTTCCCACTAGGTGGGGTCGGCACAACATGTTCTCCTCTTCCATTCCCTCCTATCACTCGTCATCTCAGTAGTCTCTCCTTACGCATGTCCTCTCTCACACAATCCATCCATCTTTTCTTTGGCCGTCCTCTACCATGTATCCTTCCACATTCATATCCAACACTTTCCTTGTAAATGACTTTCTTCCCTCCGCATAACATACCCGTACCACGCCAACCTTATTACTCCTAATTTTTTCTGTCATTGGCGCTACTTTCAAATTTCCTAACACACACGGCTCTAAAATAAACAACTAAATACTTCCGTGCTTTCGTCCAGGGGCCATACCATGAACTCTTATAGAGCAATGTTAAAACAAGCTTAAAACGGTCCTACTGCTTTAGAAATGACATTCGTTGTCACGTTTCAAGCTTGTTTTAACATTGCTATATGAGTTCATGGTACGGCTACAGGTACCTAACAAAGTATTTGGGTGGCATAAAACCTCCATCGCCATTACCCATACTTTTTTATTCTGTCGTGATTTTTTTATGGCATCATCAGTAGTAATTACGCACTCATCGCAGTACATTCTCCTATTTGCCTACAGGTATGCTTAATTACCAGTCCAGTTCTGGGTTATTAAGATCCGTCATAAAGTACGACGTAGTATATTGCTAGCAGTACCTCACCTTAATTTTCATAGTTTGTCATCGGAGTACTATCAACAGACAACACAGACACCTACTGGTGGGTCTTGGCGATATTTTACTAATATTAAAAAAAAATATATAGGATCCAGTCAATCACGTGTTTACTGATCAAAGTCTTAATATTTATAAAGACTTTGAGAAACGAATTAGGCTAATTCGTTTTTTACTACTCTTACTACTCTAATTAGAATTAGGTAAGAGTAGTAAAGTTTCCTTGCCATGCGAAGCAAGGACTTCCATGCTTCGGCAAGTAACATTGTATGTAAAGTTCGTAGGTAGGTACCTAATTTTTTACCTATTATTAGTTGTACCTAGAATTCACTTAGGTACAAAACTTTACCTACAATGTTACTTGCCCTCCGAAGCACGGAAGTACTCAGATGTTTATATACAATCGGTCCCACTATGGACCCACCATACCCCTGGGGTAGGGTGGGACGAAACCATACCACTGTCTATAGAGATGTGACCACTTACTTCCACGTATTTCAATCATTGGTCGTTCTATCAAGAACGACGAAGCTAGCTCTACCACTCTACTACCATGATCGTTTAGCATGGCCATTGCGCTACTGAATCTTCATTTCCTATGTTACTGTGGTAATGCTCTCTTCAAAGATATTTATGATCAGTGCCTGGATAGGTACTAAAATACACGCAGATCTGCTTTTGAAATTGCAATAATGTCGACGCTGAATTGCCTTTGCAGTATTTTATTAATTACGGCGATATATTTAGAAACAAAAAGTTCACTCATTAAAAAACACCTGATGAGAATTTCAAAATTCAAATCAATTTGATTCAAATCATCATCCAAAATTAACGTTTTATCCATGGATCAACAGTGCAAGTACCGTTCTTATCAATCGCTAAATTTGACATTTAGAATCAACAAAATAATTCGATAAAATTTAACAATAAAAAAATTAAATTTACCGAATTTTGTCGATTGTAAATGTGAAATTTAGCGATCGATAAGAACGGTACTTGCACTGCAGATCACTTTCTGATCTATATATACTATTGCTTGACAAAATTAAAGTAGTTTCTGTAGTTTTATGATTATTATGGCACGTCCAAACACATAATTTGGTACAAGCCTCCATTTTGTAGAAGTTAGCATACGTGACAGGTCGCAAGCCCATCACCGCTGTTGGAAAGCTCACAAATTTCCTCACGACGTATTCCTTCTCTATAGAAGGTCGTGTCAATGAGCATATAAATTTTTAAAAACGAAAAATCCATTGATGCACGGCCAGGATTCGAATTCACGACCTTCGCAGAGTAATTTGATCACTATCCTAGTCGGCCAACACGGTACTATTTTCTCTTGAACCAAATGCGCCTTTTTCACAGACAATTAAGTACAAATTACATGGCTTGGAGATGTCCATTGTGTTTCCCGTCACATTTTAATCACCCACCGTAACTATTGTACTTTTATAGTAGACTTTTACAGAGTTGTGAAGTATTTTCTCTTGCGTAGTTTCACAATGTATAAATTCGTTGTCATGAATGACATAAATGACGTATTACGTCATTAAACAGGACCAAAGAGGGAGTGCAGCAGTCATGCAGCAATACTAAAACAATATTGTTTTGGTACGAATCCAAACAATGTTAAAACAAACTTGAAACAGTCCTGCTTTAGGAATGTTGAAACAAGCCTAAAGCAGGACTGTTTCAAGCTTGTTTTAACATTGCTGAGTTCCATGGTACGGTATGAGATAGCGAACAAACTGAGGCTCTTACCGTTGGTCTCGCTGAAAAAAGAAACAGCAGTGTAAGTACCCTTCTTACGATAGATAGACATTTAGAATTGACAAAATTCGATAAACGTAAAATTTTCATTGGTTTAACCAATTTTATCGAATTTTGTCGATTTTAAACGTTTAAATTTAGCGATCGTTATGAACGGTACTTGCATTGTAGTTTTTATAAAATCGATAATACTTTTAAAATAAAAATAAATAAAAAAAAACGTTTATTTCAGACAATCTTACAGTCCATAGCGACACACACGTGAGTAATTCTCGTGTGATATTATTATTATTTAAGTGTATTTTTAGTACTTTACATCACTGAAAATGCTCTGTAACCTTCGAAATGTGCTCAGTACCTACCGCCTAACAAGGCACATGTTCGTGTGGTCTTGCTTGCGTGTACCTAATATGATGTCATGTTGTTTATAACCTTAGTGAACTTGCGAAAATTGTTAGTGATAGTGCCAGATTTAAAAATATTTGTTATGATTTTATTGGTTCTGATAGACGTTTTTCTTTTTTTAACCGAAAAAAGAGGAGGTTCTCAATTACACCATTTACCAAAAAGTGCCGAATATGAAAAATTCTATAGAGAATAGATTTAAAGTAGATAAACATAAATCTTATAAGACCGTAGTTGAATAATTCCACAATAAATTTTAAAAATAATAGTTGCTCATGTAACTGTTAAAAATTGTTTCTCGCTTTTTACTCACTAAACCTTATTTTGAACCTTATTGTATAGATCTTAAAGCTCGGTCATTACATGAAATAGATCAAAGCTAGCAAAGAGTACCCCATCATTATCATTAAGAGCAGTATGTTATAGATGTTCCTCGTATTTAGCGAAAATTACTCAAATTACTCGTTTTCTTAGAAGTGCCAGACCGTGAAATAGCGGTAATCGTAATTTAAAAGATATTATAATATCTCAGCCGGGCTTGTTGCATTCAAAATTATGTTAAAGTTCTTGTGTCTTGAATCATTATCAGGCTGAGACTCCATCAAAGCGGAGATGTGCGAGATGTGTTTTAAACAACCAATAGAATTTCAAAAGACGAGATGACATGTTTGAATAACGAAATTCTATTGGTTGTTTAAAACACATCTCACACATCTCCGCTTTGGTGGAGTATCAGCCTCAGTGTTTAAGTATTCCTTCCCAAAAAAGAAGTTTTACGTAGGAAAATATTCATTACACTTTTATACATTTTAACTGACGTTATCGTTTTACTGCGAAGTTGAACGACGTTCAACGCGGGCACGAAATAGATGTGTTTTAACTTTTAATATCACTGAAACCTAACTGAATCATCATCACAATTTCCTGTCCTTATCTTTTTTATTTTATTTTTTGTCCATATTCTCTTCATCCTCCACACTTCAGGTTCCTTGAAAACTCCGTCACCAGAGATAGCGACTAGCTCATTCGAACTTTACTCCTCTCTACCAGTCTTCTCAACATTACTATTACAGCCGTCATGACGGTAATCGTTTTATCAAAAACCGACGTAAGTTAAAGTTCTTATATTACTTTATATTCATCTTGTGTGTTACATCCGCTTGTACAATATTATTTTAAATACCTCTAATCATAGAGTAATACAGATTTTATCTTCATGATGAAAGAATTCGCAGACCGACAATCGATTTAGCGAATAACGAGCTTTTTTATGACACAGCAAATAGATTTTAAGAACCATTATGGTAACGTAACTGTAGTGTTACTAAATAGCTAAGATAAAAAAGCATTATGATCACATAATAGGTTTTGGAGTCTCAAATAATATTAAGATTTGAAAACTGAAAAATCTTGAACAAAAATAAATTAAAAAAATAACGGAAAACCCCCGACAGATCCCTTCATCAAAAAAAAGCTGTTTATGTATAGGTATATTATATATTTAAATAATCTGTAAGCGAATCTTCTTATATTTTAGCTAAGAACCACAATCTAAGAACCATCCCGATCATGTCAGATTTCAAACAAAAAAACCGCATCAAAACCGGTACATTCGTGGGTTACGTTAACGAAATTTTCGCTTTGAAAAAACACCGTGGATATAAAAAAGTACAACATTACGAAACATGACATGACCACGGCTGGTATCCCCAAGGTGCAGTAGATTTTATATTCTTAGAAGGGGGCAGTCAGAGGTGTGTCCACATATTTTGTCCAAGCTTTTACCCGAAGTTATCATTAACGTGACAGTTTGCAAGCCCATCGCCGATATAGTACAACACTAACCACAGAATAGTCAGTACTACTATGCTAACAGGCTAGCTCACCTTGGACACTCGCTTTTATTTCCTACTTGTACATTGCGTGCTACTGTGTAATTTTCTCGTTTTAAAAGTATAAGTAGTAAGTTTACAAGTATAAAGTATTATGACAGGTAACCCTTTATTGGTAGGTACCGCGCTATAGCAGACACTTGTCTATGTATTATTCTGGCAAATATTTCGTAAATTCTTTAAATATTAAAAAGTATTCAAAATTATGTAAAAAGTAGGTAGGTACTTACTTAATTAAAAAAAAATCAACACTTAAAAATTTTAATGTGCATTTGCTATCACAATACATTTTGACCAATATTTTAAATATTAGTTGAAATTATTGGTAAAAAACGCAATTTTTTTTTTAATGTCTCCATTAAAACTGTTTATTTATTGTAAATACCACGTGCAAACCTGACAACTAATTGATATAAAGAACCGGTTTAACTGGTTTTAAATTGTTTGCAAAATATTGTAAAACACTTTGCACTTTAAAAGGTAATTTAAAACCGTTGTTCAAATATTTTTTGCTATTTACTTTGGACCTTGAGGAAACAGGTATAATGGAATGCGAATTTATTGAAGAATGTCGTGATACATTATTTATTTAGTCTAATTAATTAAATAAGACTTACAAATAGCTAGAGTTAATAATTAACATAATAATTAACATTATTATTATTATCAACCATGTACATTTTAATGAATTACTTTCAAATAAACTGTTTAATTAATTTCTTTAGGAATTGCGACTTTGATAATTCTCCATACGTTTCATAAACTTTTTATAAATAGACCTATATTATACTTCACAAATTACGACACATTACGACATGTAATCTGGTACCTAATAAATTATTGTAAGTTTCTATAATTTTACTGCCGTTAATTTGCAGGATGTATTAAAATAAAAGTACCATTTTAAAAATAACTGAGAGGACTAAAACACGTTAAAGAAAAGCATAGACTATATTTTTCAAGCATTAGAATACCTACCTAATTGTCGATATATCTCAGTTATCAAAATAATTTGGACTTAAGACTTTTTATGCGTCAGCAAGCAAGCCTTTGATTCTGTTTGGTTATTTTTGTTTTTATTTCTCTGTTGTCTGTGTTTTATCTTACTAGATGTTGCTGGTCATTTTTATACCGGTTATTTTTCCCGGTTTTATCGATTGAGCGAAAAATTTGTATCGGTTTTTTATCGATAGATGACTCGATTTATCGATATTTCATAATTGTCAAGCACTTCACTTAGCACCTTCGGAATTCGGAAGTAATGACGTGTTTGCTTAGGAATCTATCGAAGGAAGAAACTTGTTAGCGTCACGCGATGAGTATTGGACGAGTAAACAGTAATCCCTGCTTTTTACGGTTCGTGTCATTCAAGTATTTTACGATTTGTTGAATAAGGACGGCGTGTATTGGTAAGTTAAACGAGAATCGTATGTCCTTATTAGAATATTTTATTTCTAAAACTTATGTTTTGACCATGATAATTATGTTGCAACCGATCGATAAATATTTTTTTTTTTAAATTACGGAGACTTTTTTATTTTCATATTTTTTAAATTGGATTCAACTTGCTAAAACCAACAAGAATTTCAAACGAAGAAGCTTATGCCCGATCATTGGCTGTTTTTATTTTATTTTCATGTTGATTGTAACTTTTATAAACTTTATCGTGGTATGTCGGATTCCCAGCAGTGGTTTCTGTATGTAATTTTCAGGAGGATTTAGCAGCGCATTCGTGTAAACATTAGCTCTACCTGGATAGGTGAGTAAACATACGCCGCCGGGCGGATAACCACTCATCATAATGGCACAGTCGGGGTCAGAGGCATGGCTGGCACGTAACACTTACCGTTTTGCAATGACAGCGTAAACAAATCGTCGTCGTACACCCATCGCAGGTCACTCAGTAGAGCAGACATGTCAGCGTCGAAAGACATCAATGCATGACAGCATCACCGTCACACTTAGATCGATATCCAGGCAATCACATCACTAGCACTGCGTCAAAACACTATGCGAGTTGAATTATTCAAAAAAAGCATTCCGGCCTCATGTTACGGTAAACACAAAAAACACAGCACTTGTCACAGTGAAATCGGTGACATGCTCGCATTCGTGCGAATGAGTTCGGGATTTGTTACGAGATGTCGAAATTTGACATGACAGCTGATTTTCGATCGCGGAGAGAGAACGTGCGCGCGGGCACGAGACGGGCGTGCGCTGCGCGTGAGCGAAGCAAACTGAGCTCACGTCGTAAACCGTAAACAGACCGGCCGACCAAAACCAGCGGGGGCCGAGACACGTCCTAAAAACGGCACGTTATCGATAACCTTCCGCGCGATTATCGACAAATCACATCACTAAAATCGCTACCTCGCGTGAAATTCGAAGGTCGTAAATGCAAGGTAAATTATATTGTTTCATTTGATGTTTCGTGTTTAATTTAAACTGTTTTGCGAGTTCATTGATTTTAAGGTTTAAATGTTTCATTATAATTTTATTGATGTTGTTGATTAAATAATAAAAGGCTTGAAAGCTCTGAATATATTATTAGGTAGGTAGGTACTTTTGTAAAGTGGAGGTCATTACAGTTTACCTAAGCAAAGCAATAACCTCTCTAATGAATTTTGTTTTTTTTTTGTTGAGGTGATTGGTCGATCTAAAACAATTTACTTATACAAAAATATTTCAAAATATTTTAGCTAAACTATTATTTTTGTACTTAGTTTTATTTATTTATGCAGAAAAAAAGACTTTACCTATCCTCAAAATATATTATCTCAGAATATCTCAAGGTACGAGTAAGTATAGGTAATTCAGTTTTGTTTAAGACTAGTTGCCCGCCTTGGCTTCACACGGGTGTAGGTACCTACTAATGAAGAACAAAAAATTCCTTTACCATATAGCATATATATAAATAAAAATATACCATTAAATAAAATAGCAATTAAAATAATTTCGACCATAATTTATTACAAACAATGCTTTGCAATGTGCAATTTTTTTGACTTTTCTTCCATAAGTAGGTACCTACTTAAAACACAATTTTATACTTTTTACTTATAAACTTGAACACTGGTTAAATAATGCTTAAGATTCGCCCTGTCACTGTTTGACACTATCTAACAAAAAGGAATGGCAATTATTTAAACGGTGTTTCAAATTTAAACGAATTTTATAAGTAGAGGGGATTTATCTAGTAAAAAAGTAAAGGTCTGATTGTCCTAGTTAGTAAGACAATACAACTTATGTTTACTGTGGGAATTATTTGACAGTTAACTAACAGTAAGCTATCTAAGTAACTTTTAACTTAATGGCCCGAAGTTCCGGCTCCGAATAACCGTCAGATAGCGGCTTATCACTTTGAGGAAATTAGTATAAAAGTACTTTACCTATTAACTACTTTTCCTTAAGGTGCAGACAACCCATCTAGCAATGTGAGCGTGACACAAATTTTAGACACAATTACAGATTGGCTTTTAATATTAAGGCTCAGTTGGCTAGGCCAGCTTAGGCGAGTGCGAGCGAGAAGGCGAATCGATGCAAGACAAGAGCAATAGAGAGGCAATGTGACCCTGGGTCAACATGTGTTAGCGCCTTTAGATTACAGCGAGGTTGAAAATATATTTGCTGTTATGAGATAATAATACACACCATACATACACACACTTACATAATTTTATACCTAAGCATAAAACTCAACATACGAATGATGTGGCTTTTTTGTATTCTTCTTACGTTTTCAATTTCAGTCAAATCGGTTCAGTGGTTGTCGAGTTATAGAGGAACAAACATAAATTCAAACGTCCAATCTTTCGCTTTTATAAAAATTAGTGTGATTACAAAATATACATGTAGCGAGAAAGAAGAGTACGGCCTGAAGCTACCGATCGAAATAAAATTGATGTGTTATAAAAAAAATAATTAAAAAAGCTATAATGAAAAAAATCTCGGTGCATTTGTTGGTAATAATGTTTAGCAATAATTATGTGGAATATCATTAAAGAAATCTGGCAAACATGGCTCCATGTATCTTATCTTCCATTACCAATGCCACACAGTAAGTAGAGTAGCGTAAAATTTGGGCATGAAATGTCAATATTTTGGGGAGTCTGGCCCTTAAACAGTGACAGCCGGCTAAACCATTTTGAATGAAAAATTTAATTCTGGTTATTAATCAGCAACTTTTGAATAGTGACACAAGTAATTAAGATCATGAAGTTAAAAATATTTTTTAAGTTATGTTACCCAGTTTAAAGTTTTGGCGCTGTACCTACCTATGTTATTTTCACCTATTTTATAATACTTACCTAAGTATTTAATATTTTACACTAATAATTATGCAAGAGAAGTCACATGCAAAAGCTAGAGACAACTATAAATAAAACATGAATACCTACATAGGCTATCTAAAGTTATTCAAATAATGTTATCTTCTGCGATAGGGTAAGTTAAACATGACGCCACCAAATTAGGATGCTGATAGGCAAGATTGCGTCATAATTGTTTTACTGGCCTCTCAGCTCAACGGGGTTAAAAAGGCCGCTGTAGCAGAATCACAATAATTTTAATTTTTTGGTTTTAACACAATAAAAATTAAAATGATTGGGATTCTTCTTAGGTGAATGGAAGAGGAAAACATGTTGTGCGACCCCACTTAGCGTGGGATAAGGGCAGGAGAATGATGATCAGTGGCGGCCTTTGAGGGTGGCGAACAGGGCACTCGCCCGGGGCCACGGGCTTGTGGGGGCCTCGCGCAGCAAGCCAACTAGAGAATATCAAATTCTATTATGAACTTTTCTGTAAACCCATAAAATAAGAACAATGCCTTCTACATTATTTTGTTATTATCTCAAAAGGATAGGCAGCTTTTTTTAGGAAAACTCCCAGTCGGCTATATTTTTTCCAACTTTTTCAACAATCATCATCATATTTCAACCAATTTACACAAAACCTAAATGAATTATACACCTACCCTTCCTCATAAACCACTCTGTCCGTCTATTGGTGAAAAAAAACAAATAAAAATCCGTTCAGTAGTTTATGAGGGGGCGAGGGAGGGACTTTGTTTTATAATATGTGCGCGAATCCGACTTTTCATCATCAAAATTTTAACACCTTTCAGGTACTTTGGTAGGGCCTCCCCAATGACTAGGCAGGCTCGGTCCCAGGGCCATGACCCCCCCCCCCCCCCAAAAAAATCTTTGACAAACCTCTAGCATCCAGCATAATAATGTCTTAAATGCTAAATTGGGAATTTTAAATTTTTCGTACAAACGTTTTTATAGTCATTTTCATCCCGTCATATCAATGTGTCATTCGTCTTAAAAAATTCGGCTCGCTTCTCTCGCATTTAAATTCATGGGTATTTTGCTAGCAAAGTGAAAAAATGTGTAAATAAACACATTACCCTTCCTTTGCTTTGCGCAGTCGGGTAAAAAAAATCAGCTCACTTCGCTCGCCCTCCCCCCCCTCCCCCCTCTCAACATAATATCACGTGTCCCTCCCAAAAATCTTGGTCCCGCGCCCGTCACCAGGGGCCTCGCAAAGATCTACCGCCCCCGGGGCCTCGCGATAGCTAAGGCCGCCCCTGATGATGATGATGAGTGTTAAAACCACAAGTCTGTACTTATTTATAAAAAATATTCTAAATTCTAAAAACTGAAATATGATTTAGCAATGCGCCATTATAGAAATCAATAGAAATAACTGATAATCGTTGGATACCTATGTTTACTGTAAAATTAGTTTAAATTTTGTGAATTATATAGGTAAATACATGTTTTTGCCTTTGACTGTACAAGCTTTGCTTAGATTGGGGCTAGATGGCTAAGTGTAAAATGTCTACCAATAAATTATAAATAAATAAATATAGCTTGACATTTGACACAGCGCTATCTAGCCCCAAACTAAGCAAAGCTTAGGTAATGGGCGGGTCCACACAGAGCGAGCAGCCTCGCGAGGCATTTGCCGCGCGAAGCAGCTCGGTTAGTGTGGACGTGGCTCGGGCATGCCGCGCGCGGCAGCCTCGCGATGATACCAGGGCTCCCGCGCTCGTTTGGGGATAGTTTCCTCGCGCGGCAAATGCCTCGCGAGGCTGCTCGCTCTGTGTGGACCCGCCTAATAACAAAGTCCTTGGGTAATAATAAATAGGTATTTATTTATTGTTCAAGATGTCAAGTGTTCAAGACCGTCGTTATGACGACCGTTTAATTGCTTCTAAATGAGAACATTTTATTATTGACCTAGTTAAAGCTACAAATTAAATTAATTTTACTTCCGATGTAAGTAAATAGTATTCTAATTTTTATTTTCGCTGATTTGAAGGAAATCTCAGCTTAATTACTCATACTGGGTGTAATATGATCACTCTCTACTTTGCATTTCCATTACGTTTCCATAGCAACAGACGGGCTAAAATGGTTGCTAAGCAATTCCTTTGCCTGATTCATACGGGGCTTGAGAACTAGAGTAATATTTCAGAATGAAATAAAATTCATGCTATGTATATATTTTAGCCTCCTCATCAGTTAGTTAGTCTGTTTTTGTGTAATCATCTTCATGAAAACTTTGAAACTCTGGCAACGTTTTTACTAGGTAGCAGAATACAGCGACTTCAGAATATTTTTTAACTAAGAAATGTTATAGCTGACTTTTGTATTACTTTGTGTGTAAGTACACTAAGTACCTTCTATAAAATAAATGTAGGCATCTATATCGGCTTTACCAAACATTTACTCTGTTATTCATAACCAGCAGCGCCCATAAATTATGTAAGCAACATAGGGTAAGAGTTTAAAGTATATTTTTACTAGCTGCTGCCCGCGGCTTCGCTCGCGAAGATAAAAAGTAGCCTATGTTACTCTCCAGCCCTCCAATTATCTTAACACAAAAAATCACGTCAATCCGTCACTCTGTTTTGACGTGAAAGCAGGACAAATAAACAAACAAATAAACACACTTTCACATTTTTATAATATGGGTACGGATTCCATAGTCTTTCAGCGTTTGATAAAGCGTGATCCGATGGTTTCGTTTATTTTCGGCAGTAATCTTATACACCCATTGCATGTCTCCGTCCAAAGAAAGAACATAGAGTAATGGCTGTCGCATGCGCCTACGCATGTCTATTGCGGTTCGTTACTGTTGGCTGTTATCAAGTTATACACGCAATCAGCCTGCAAAAGAACGAGCGTGAAAGCCTTTCAGAGACATTCGCTGTTTATTTTTTAACCGACTTTGAAAAAAAGGAGGGTGACATGTTTTGGTTTCCACCCGTTCATAAGAGAAAGCGTCTTATGTGAATGGTATTTTATAATTTTATAAAGGCTAGAATTAATTTTATAATTTTAATTTTATGTAAGTACCTACCTCCCTAACTATGATCATTTGTTGGTCGAAATAAAACATATTTTATTTTATTTTTATTTATTTAAGAGAAGCGTACACACGGACAGCAACCAAATTCGACCTATATCGGGTATGTTTTTTCAATAAGAGAGAATAAAACAACCCAAAAAAAGATAAACTAAACATTTTCACATTACTAGCCGTTTTAAAACTTTGTAAATAGGCACCAACTTGGTTTCAAAATAATGGAATTAAATTAATTCATTAACCCCAAAAAAAACGCATTCATTTATTCTTACAAAAAACGCAACCGTTATGAAACAAAACAATGCCACCAAATCTAGCACTATTCTTGAAACGAAGTGTATTCACCTCGTAATTGTACACTTCCGTGCAAAATAATTGGCTGTTACGAGACTATTACATATCTCCACGGCAATTATTGTTTTGACATAGAATATGTACAGAATGGCCGCCTCCTTCTAAAGCTTATTGCTGATTCTGTTGTCCCTAACTAAATTATCACTAATTCAAAAGCTTTTATTTCACACTAGAGACCTAAACAAAAAATGAAAACTAATTTTAGTAAAATTTAAGTGCTTTTGAGTAGAATTAGTCACGACCAATTTTATTGTTGCTTAAAACTATTCGTAAATGTCACTCTAACAATTATCAGAATAGGTAGGTACCTAGGTACCTAATATTTTTTTAAATAAACACTAAAATTTGTACATTAATACAACCTAATTTAACTGAACCCTTACGTACGCGAGTCCGACTCGCACTCATCCATTTTTTATTTTTTGAAACAGTAAAAACCAGGATACGTCTATCTTCAATCACCACAGTTCGATCCATAGTTTCGATCTATCAATAGAACACAGTAACTTCAAAGAGAATGGATCATTGGAAATGCTTAACGAACTTTTTTGGAAAGACCGGACATGCTGACAATATCACACATAAACTGAACTGTGAAACTGAGGAATCCATTTCACTTTCAAAACTTTCGTGAGTTTGTTCTAGACATTGTTTTAACACACGGGAATTACTAAAGTAAAAATATCGTAATATCGATTTGGACAGTGAGAGCATATTATATCTATAGGTAGACATCTAATACTAGCTACAACTTTGATTACAACTCCACTGGTGTAATGGATCAATAAAATTGTAAAACTCAAAAAGGGCATCGATTTTTGTAGCTGACTGTACTAGTCAAAACTTTCGTAAGTTGCATTAGGTATCCTAGGTAGGTAAATATAGACGGATAATGTTTCGATTCTTTTTGTGAACTTTGATGGTTTTATTGTGGTTTTTTAACAATGTTGATTTTCAATTTTGTTACATGTATTTGCCAAACGTACGTTCATAAAAGTAAAATCCATACGCTTTTGTAACGTCATGCTAGTAAAAATATCCGAATGAGCCACATGCACCACTACAAAATAAACATGGCTCAAAAGGCTCAACTGAAATACTGGTTAAAACTCTTTTGAAAGAGTTTCAATGCAGCTCTAGGTATAGACAGATGAGTATCTGCTGTACAGTCAGCCCCAAAAAAATAAAAATTATGTTCTCATGGCAATTTATTTCGTCATTTTCATCACCATTGAAATCACATCAATAGATGAAATCACATCAATAAGTAGATGTGATTGTTTGTGCGTAAAGTTGAATTAGAGAACATTAATCCTTAGTTTTTTATTTTTATTTAACCAAAATAGGTTCGCGTTTGACCACACCCTGCCTGATGTAAACAGTGTGGTCTAAGATGGAGCACTCTTACCTAGAAGGAACCTATTGACTCTCGATTTGAAGACACCCAAATTATACTTTTCTGGAAATACATACCCCGGTAAGGAGTTCTACATTTTCGCCGTGCGTATGAAAAATGTAGACTCAAAGAGCTTAGTACGAACACTGGGAATATCAACCATGTACAAATGGCGCCTTTCCAGGAGTCTGGAGGTCTGATGGAAGAAAGGAGATGGCGGAGCTAAATTGTACAGTTCCTGAGCACACTCTCCGAAATGTATCTGATTAAAAAGTCAAACTAGCGACTCTACGGCGATGCTCAAGGCTTTGTAGCCAAGACTCAACTAAGGAGTCGTCACCTACTTATGTAAGTATACCTAAGCTTCCTGGCGAGCCTTTCAATCGACTCTAGTTTTAAGTACTTAGTTTTAAGTACTTAGGTATATTTAAAAAAAGAACTAGATATTATTAAAGTTGAGCGTACAATGCGGGCTCGTCTATTTTAGTAGCCTATGTAAGGTACGTATCACTTTGAAAAAAACACCCGCATCTGAAATACGAATAATTTTATACTTTCATTCCGTTATTTCGAATTTACTTTGTTAATTGTAGCTGAAATTAAATAGATAAGTATAATTCATCTACATCACACGATTAAACAAACTAAACGCCCGCGGATTGGCTCGCAAGACTTATTAACATACTTTTTCCCCGACTGCGGCGATGTCCGAAATGAGAGTTATGTGTTTGACCTGGTAGGTATGTTTGTATATTATGTCCGTTCCTATGTGCGCTCGTAACTAGGTACCTACTCAATGGCTCAACCGATTTTGATAAATGTTGCGGTCACCCATCCGTGTCGTTTAACTTACACGATCAATCAAGAACGTATAAGCAAGCTTCGCCAAGAGCACTTCTCCTCCTAGGGTTATTGCGGTGAGCCTGTTGATATTTTGCAAAGTGACTAAAACAACTAATCGATGCTCCGGCGCATCAAATTACGACAGGAAACGGATGAAGCTGGCGCGTGCCGGGTTTCGTACGAAAGGCGATAAATAAAAAGTGCATAACTTACTACTATATCTGTCCTTTTCACACTTTCTTACTCACATTTTTCATTTTTTTTTTTTTTTTTTTTATTTATTTTGGCTTCGCACGGTTGTGCATTCAGCCAGTGTCAAGTAATTAAATAAACTTCAAGTTTATAGATAAATAAGATATATAAATACATATTACAATACATAAATATAATATCCCACCCCTCCCCTTGTGCCTCAGTAAAGATGTGGGGCTTTACTGAAACATCAACACGGACTTTTTGGGAGAACTTGAAAAGCAATGTTATCCAATTTTGTTTCACTTCCCTACACTTATGCACGTTCACGAACACTTAACGGTTAATAATCCACCATTATTACACATTAACATTCGAAGAAACACAAGTTTTGGAAAATAAAACAAAATGAAACTTGACTTCTCAAATTCCCGCCAAAAAGCCCCATTTTTCATTTATCAACAAGTGGCTGAATTAAAAATTAAAAAAACCGACTTCAAGGGCCTGTATTCTACTAGATGACAACCGCTTTGGTTTTGGTTCGAACTCTTAAATGTCAGCCATTTGGTGAAATAGTAGAATAGCTTTTCAAAAATTTGTACTGCCAAAGTTCAAAACCTCACCACAACTGAGTCGTTTGTTATTAGTAGTCATGGAAACAGTCGCTTTAGTTGAGGTTTTGGTTGAGGTTGATAAAAAGTTCGGTACCGGAATCGAGCCCCAGAGCGATTTTCTTCAATGTCAAACAAGAAGATTCTAAACTACGTAACTGGAGTTCTTACTGACATTTAATGTACAAAGGATTTTGAACCTTATCACGACTACACAACGATCTATTATCATTTAATCTTGGTTATAAGGATTGTTGGTCTTGTTGAGAGGCTTTCTTGGGTGCTTTGTCTCTTTCACACTCGTTGTTGGATTAGTAGTGTGCCCATGTCATTTAAATTTCAGGATATTTTTACCTTATCGCGCTCGACAAAATCAGCGCTTGATTTCGATCCATGGTTTCGATCCTTGAATTAGATCCTTGAATTAGATCCTTGATTTTGATCCTTGATTTTGATTTCGATCCTTGATTTCGATCCTTGGTTTCGATCTTGGATTTCGATCCTGGATTTCGATCCTTGATTCTTGAATTTTGAACCTTGAATCTGAAATCTTGAATCTTGTATCTTTGAAGTGACAGCTGTCAAACTTCAAATGACCATATCTCGGGAACTACTCGTCCTAGACTCCCCGTTCCCAGTTCAAATGAAAGCTATGAAAAAGATCTTCATTTGAAGTGACAGCTGTCAAACTTCAAACCGCCATATCTCGAAAACTACTTGTCCTATACTCCCCGTTCTCAGTTCAAATGAAAGCTATGACCAAGACCTACATTTCAGATGACAGATATCATTTTGACAGCTGTTATTGAAAATGTAGATCTTGGTCATAGCTTTCATTTGAGCTAAAAAGGAAGAGTCTAGGATGAGTAGATTTCGAGATATGGCTGATTGAAGTTTGACATCTGTCACTTTAAATGAAGATCTCTTCAATAGCTTTCATTTGAACTGAGAACGGGGAGTCTAGGACGAGTAGTTCCCGAGATATGGCGGTTTTAAGTTTGACAGCTGTCACTTCAAAGATTCAAGATTCAAAATTTCAGTTTTCAGATTCAAGAATCAAGATTCAAGATTCAAGAAACAAAATGAAGGATCAAAATTGTATCAGTATTTTAATTCAAAAATCATGCCCTGAAACATCACGTAAATCAGAAAATGATGGAAAAGGCCCCTTAGGGACTAGGAATGTTTAGTTTATGGTCACCCTTTAGAAAGAGACACACCGCCCAAGTTTTCTTTCTCAAGCGGACCTTGTTTTCTGTCTCAGTCAGTGTTCCAGGTACGTAGTATAGAAATTCCTTGATGTCAAATGAGCAGCCCCTCAATTCTTCTAGATGACAACGTCAATCATTCCGCTTAGTTTTGGTTCGATCTCATAAATGTCAGCCATTTGGTGAATAGTAGAATAGCTTTTCAAAAATTTGTTCTGCCAAAGTCCAAACCTTAGCTAAAACCTCACCACAACTGAGTCGTTTGTTATTGGTAGTCATGGAAACAGTCGAAAATCTAAGGTTTAGTTGAGGTTTTGCTTGAGGTTGATAAAAAGTTCGGGACCAGAATTGACACCGAGCAATTTTCTGAACTCTCGCTTGAGGTGCATTTCTGTTCATACTCGTAACTCCGAAGATCCTCGACAGATCCTCACCAAATTTTTATGGCCCCAATCGGAAAGTATATTCCATAAAAAAAAATTTGCTAAATCGGTTTAGGTGTCTTCGAGTGATTACTCGAAGAAAACCAAAGTGAAAATAAAAAAAAAGCACAAAAGAAAGGAACAATTCCGACGAATTGAGAACTTCCTCCTTATTTTGAACCTCAGTAGTCAGAACCACGTCCAAATATGTATTTCGTTAAAATTTAAAGCAACTGTGTGTATCCTTAGCTTAGTTATTGTTTCGTTCTCGTCACTATTAGGTATATCAATGATGGAAGAGAGGACAATAGCAACCATCTGAGCTATAAAAATCTTATAATCTCATTAAAAAAAATAGTCTTTTTTAAACTTTCGCGATCACTATTCATATTGAAAAGCTTTATGGACACGGGATTTTATCGCGTAATTTACCTTATTTATCCCGACGTTTCGGCTATGTTACAATAGCCGTGGTAAAAATCCCGTGTCCATAAAACTTTTCAATATTAAAAAAAAAACTTAGG
Source organism: Camptogramma bilineatum (assembly GCA_958496255.1). Taxonomy (NCBI): domain Eukaryota; kingdom Metazoa; phylum Arthropoda; class Insecta; order Lepidoptera; family Geometridae; genus Camptogramma; species Camptogramma bilineatum. Next base: position 10,259,459 of record OY292468.1, on the reverse strand, counting down.
GCATTTACATCTTTACTAGATGATTTATAGGAGACAATATTTGCCTGCACTTAACGGGACACTGTAATGAAGCTAATTATGAATGGTATACTTAAACTAAATAAAAACTGACACAATCTCTACATAATATTTATTTATTTATTAACCAAGATTCTTTATAGACATCCGTCGGAGGCAGTCAGCGTAAATAATTTCCCCTTGTATTTGATTCCGTGTTTAATTTTATGCGCAGGGTGAATGATCGATGTCAGCTGGCACACTTGTCCTTTTGTGCTGATACCTGATAGCGGATGGGAAGTGGGCAGGAAGAAGGAACTGTGGAGGTGCTAGCAGATAAATAGGTATGTTTTATTTTTTACTAGTTCGTAGTAAAGCCGTGTTTGACGATTAGATGGACTTTCGATCCGGTAGGTGTAGGTTCGAATGCCAGCGAAAACGAGCAGGTAAACAGGTGAAGGAAAACATTGTTATTTATTTATCTGAGAGTTTGTTTGTTTGTTTGGACATGCTTACTAAGTACCAGTCCGATTTAAAAAATTATTTCTGAATTTGATAGCTGGGTAAACTCCTGAGGAAGCTTCATAGGCTACTTTTCATTATCATCATCAGCATATACAATGACTACGGGGGCAACGCTGCGAGAGCGCTGGTAGTCTAATCTAAAAATAAAAACCACACTGCGTAGAATTTCCTGTAACCTGTACCCAAACAAAGAAACCAGCTCTCGAAAAACATCATCGCACGCAGTCGGGTAAAAAGAAAAATGAAACAATTGAAGGTCAACTACCAAGGTCAATCCCGGGTTTTCCAGTTTTGTAACAAAAAGTACAAAAACCAGTCCACTCCTTTCCCTGTCCAACATGCAAGACTTTGTATCTAATTACCAGAGTAAATAAATTAAAAAACAAAACAAAAGTAGTCGACCTTCTCTTGCTTCATGACTCATCTTGAAAATAAAAGTGCTTTTATTTATGGTAGGCAAAGATTAAAGACCTTAAAAGAGGGTGATCCAGTAAAGAGACGGTGCCGGCGAGGCAACAGTATGAACAAAATTCCGGTTTGAGGAGGATCGCTTGTATCAATGCGGGTTCGAACCCTGTCATAATCAAAAATTTTGATGAGATTTCATTTTCAAAATACTTAACACAAAAAATTAAAAGTAGGTATAAAACGTGTTTGTTGCCCTGATTCTTCATGGTGTTGGTCGTGAAAGAAAGTGTGATTACACGTAAGTACCTACATTAGTATTCAAATAAGAAAGAGATAAAGTAGAGTTGCAATTAGTAGGTACCTAAAAGAGACCGCTATAGTTTGAGTGACCGCGTGTATTTTTTTCAAGATAAGATAAGTGAGCTAACACGTCAAATATCAGTGCTAGATTGTGTAAAAGAGAAAACACTGTTGCAACTATTGATTTGGGAGAAAAGGACGAAAACGCTGTTAAGTTGAAAAGTTATCTAAAATTACATTTCAGCGGTTAACCAGCGGTTTTGCTAGCCAATGGATCACCCCTTCAGGTTGGGTTTGTAGTTTGTCCATTTGTTGTGACTGTCAAACAATTTTTTTTATTTGTACAGGTCAGTGACTTTGGGGTTACTATTTGTTCTATGGTATTATCATAGAACAAATAGTCGGTACCTCGAACCAAAATAAATTAAAATGTGGGGGGCATGTGCGAAATATTTAAACGTGCCTCTCTTTAGGTATTTTCAAAGAATCTTGAATGCCTACAAGTGCCGAAATTAAAAAATTAAAAAAAAAAGACTTCAATGCCCTAACTAAGCTGAGAAATTTTCTGCACTCTCGAGATGCATTTCTGTTCATAACTCCGAAGATCCTCGACAGATCCTCACCTTTTCATGGCACCAAACAGAAAAGAATTTTCCAAATCGGTCCAGGTATCTTTGAGTAATCGGTGAAAATACATAAAAAAAAGGTTCCTACGAATTGAGAACCTCCTCCTTTTTTAAAGTCGGTTAAAATGATCTAAGAGAATAATAGTAATTCTGGACAATCACACAGCATCGTCTAGCCTCAAAGTAAGCAGAGATTTGAGCCAAATGTTTTAAATGATATTATTATAATATTTTGCATTCGATTTTTGCTTTACATCTGAAGAGGACCAGCTGAGCTAATTTGGCTATTCCACTGTCTTCTAACATTAAATAAATTAATGTTCTGACCCGATCTCCGGTTGTATAACATATCATTTGATTACACGCCTTAATAGATTCATTTAATTATAAATAATTTGGCAGAGACAAATCGAACGGTTAATCGAAAACTTTGTAGATTTATATACGGAAATTAATTTCTTTCTTATTTGCATACTTTTAGTTAATCGGTCCGTTTGAAATGTAGCTATTCTTGTTACGGCTATAACTTTGATTTATAATACGTCTCTACCTCTTTTTTGTGCGCATACATTTATATTAGGTACCTATAGTCGAATTGCTCATTGTACGAACTAAAAATATATGAAAAATGACATTTTGACCGTCAATTTTAGTGCGTGTAATTAGAAATACGACTATATAGTCGTATTGCTCATTATACGGACTAAAATTGAAGGAAAAAATGTCATTTTTCCCTTAATTTTGATTATTTTTTATATGTTTTATGTCAAAATTGAAGGAAAAATGACATTTTCCCTTCAATTTTAGTTTGTAGAATGAGCAATCCGACTATAGTACCTAACATTTTTACTTAGGTAAGTACTTTTCTTTTGTTAAATAGGTAAGTCAGTCCTAAGTCAGTCTTTAAAGTTTTTTATTTTTATTCAGTGTTTTAAAAAGTCGGTAGCGGCGTTTTGTGGCTGGTAAGCGGCCAGGCTTAGTTTGGGAAATCCATCAAACTTACCATCGTACGATACCGAATCATCGTACGGTACCTAATGGTGAAAAGGTGTAATTCATACTGAATAAAGACTAAGGCCCGACTAACTATAGGCCGAGCGAAAGATTGCAGTGAGCTCGGCTGAATAAAAATTTGTAGTAACAAAGGGTTGTTACTACAAATTTTTATTCAGCAAAAAACTATACAGGATCACGATTGTATCACACGAAGACTTGACCTTAGGGTTATTATTAAATCTTCTTTTGAAAATGAATAAATGAATAAAAACTGTTTATTGTGCAGTTGTACACGTCTTGTAAAACATAGGTATAAAGGAATAAACCTAATGAATAATTGTACAATGGGCGGTCTTATCGCTTTGAATCGATCTCTTCCAGACAACCTTTTTGAATGGAAAGAGACATCAAGAAAATGTTTAAAGGTGTAGTCAGACGCACGTCCAAATTATTTTTTTACACAGTTAATGTTTCTTACTCACAGAACTACTTATGTTTTATTTATTGCCACACCATTCTTGCCATTAATTTTAGTTTAAAATTAATTTAAATCTGGTTATATTAATTAAATGTCTCCTAAGCCAATGGTCAATAGTTATTATGTAGAAAGTCATTGCTGTCTTATCGACCGCGTAAGAATTAAATTGTTATTTATGTGTCTTGGCATTTTCTAATGTTAATTAATATTGTTTTAAGGGGCGTGATGCCAGGGCCGTACTGTGCCATATTCTTATGAAGTGGGGCAAAAAATGTCTTATGAAATGGGGCAAAAAATTAAAATATTTAAATATACGCATGCTTTATAAAGAGCCTGTGTATCGACTTCATTCTTTTAATTTTAGCTGATTTTTTTTAAATTTAATTTATAAAACTAAATAGGTAGGTTTTAACAATTAGGCTTCTGTTTATAAATAAGAAAAAAAAGTAGAAAACAGAGCCATAAATTGTCATATTTGAACCCAATATCCCAAAATTTAGATTTAAGTATACAAATCTAAATCTAATCTAACCGGTAGTAATCTAATTCGTTCGTCGGGGGTACAAGAGAAAACGCTGCCATTTTTTTTTCGTGTGGTAAAAAATCGAATGTCATTTTGACCGGGCTCTAGAGGCTAATAGATTTAAATGATGTTCGTTTATAAATATTTTCAAAAGATTGTTCTCAATTTCCTAAATATGAAGCCGATTCACTTTACATTAAAATAAATAAAGTTGCTAAGAAGTCGCTTCGTCCTTATTACATCCCTGTTATGTAATAAAATTGTTTATTCTGAAGTTAGATAACATTTGAAAGTAGGTACTTAAATGATTTCCTACAGTAATTAAAATAAATGAGCATTTCATTTGCAAAAACTATTTCACTAATACGCCCTAACTAATCGTAGTCGGATAAGTATCATAAATTATCGTCATACACTCAATTTAATTCGAAGATATTTTATTATGAGGATATTTTGAATTTTATTTAGGTACCTCGACGTTTCGGATGACATTACAGTCACCGTGGTCACGAGTAGACTGGATAATAACGACAATATTTAAAAAAAATCTAGTAAGTAGCTATTGTTGAAAATATGTAATTTATCTTTATTCATAGATTACATATTTTAAGGAAAGAGGAAATCTATGGAAAGAGGAGGTTGGCAGACCATCCGCCCGATGGTCCGACGACATTAAAGCATAGGTAGGTATGCCGGGACAGACTGGACCAGGAAGACCAGTGATAGAAGTAGGCGAATATGCGCTGAAGAAAAAGAAGAAGAAGAATCTATGAAGGTAGATGAGAGGTACCTTAGTCAAAATACCTACACATTTGACACCATGCCCACAATAATTTACATTACATGTCGGGGGGCAGTTGCAATTTGAGTTTCTACAAAGTAAATGTAAAATGTGGTAGATTATGATTTCCTAACTACAATATTATCTTAGACCTATCACGATTTATAGACTAGACTGCTTTCCTAAACGTCTATGGCCGTATTTTTACGACCGTGTAGTACCTACTCGCGTACAGTGTTCAGAGGTAGAAAGAAAGAAAACGCAATACCATCTCTTTCTATCCTCACGCCGCTGGATCTCAATTCATTTTTGTTGAGGTATTAATCCTCCTTTTTTTCTTTTGACGACTTTGACGAGACTCACATTGTTCGACTGGCTCCACACTGGAACTTGACTATTTAGATTTTAAGCGGATGGATCACCGAAAAGAAAGCTAGGTCCCATACCGTGTTTGTTGCCCTGATTCTTCACGGTGTTGGTCGCGAAAGAACAGGAGTAGAATCACCTAGCTCTTAAGACGTTTCAAAGTGGTCATAACGGTCCTACTGAATAAATGATATTTGATTTTGATTTTGATTTTGATTAGTCAGATAAAAACAAAATTGCAGCATTACAAGCGACCTGTAGCTTGCATACTTATTAATAAATCGTTAAAATTATGTGATATACTTACTGTAGGAATATGTATGTGTAGGTACGTGTGAACAGACCATGCTTGGAGAAAGAATTTTTTTTTCTGGAACAACACAAACGAAGCAATGCGCCAAAGCATCATGAACTCGGTTGTAAATATGTTAGTAATTAAATTAATGCCCTATTTTATTTTATTAAATCTATCATCTACCTAGATAAGATGTATTCTATTTTTAGCTTGTCCGCTATTTATCCATAGGTTGTCTAGTAAAGATCAACGTCTAGCAATAAGTCCGAAGATTGTATATCATAGATATTGTAGGTTTTGCTTATTTTGATTTTCTTTAGCGGGTCATATTACGTTTTCCGAATCATAGGAATTGATAATTTCAATTTGTGTAAAGATCAAAACAATCATATCATTATGAAATTTGTCATCACAGTCAAATAACTCTAGGCTATAAGTGAATTGAACAAACAAGGAAGGCCAAGACTCAGTAATGAGTGAAATTAAGATGTGGGTGATGATGTGATAGTGATGATACTGATGATGATGGTGGTGTCTATATATCAGAGCTTTCATGAAGAATGTGATGAAAGTGAATGAAGCGAAAGAAGTGTGTCAGGATCGTAGCATTTGCTACGATCCTCACACACTTCTTTCGCTTTATCTCCATTTGAAGATCTGTGGTCTCTGCTTACCCCTATGATGGGACACAGGCGTGATTTTATGTATGTATGTATCAGAGCTCCTAGGCCTTCACATTTTTACAAGATGATTTATACAGCGTCAGGAACTAAGCCTACACTCAACGGGACACTGTAGTGCTATGTTTGACATAGCTTACCTTAAGAGAGCTTTACTAATAAAGCTTTCTTCAAAACTTATGCGTTATTCAAGGGATCAGCTGCGTCGCATCACGCGCTTCCTCGCAGACGTAGAATCACCCGTGTTTATCAACGGTATAACGGACGGTTATCTTAACCATAGATAAATATTCGCTATAATTGAGTAACAATTTTATGTGTAGGTATGATTAGAACCTAAAATTTTAAGTAATTACTTAATATTGAGACGCAGCTCACTAGAGGACCGCAACATAAATCTATCCGGGTATTTATCACGCAAAAAAGTCTTTCCGTGACAACGGCTGGTGCAAACTAATCGAAACGTCGCGTCAGGCTAAATAAAAAGGTAATTAGGCGGATCCACACAGAGCGAGCAGCCTCGCAAGGCATTTGCCGCGCGAAGCAACTCGGTTAGTGTGGACCCGCCTATTTACGTGAAAAATACCCGGATAGGTACATATGTAGGTATTTATAATGTGTTCTGATCGCGAAAGTTTAGAACAATGAAATTCTGCTCCTTCTTTCGTGGCCAATACCGTACTAGGGCATCAAACACGGTTTAAGGCTTAACTGTAATTTTGGTGATAGGAATGTACTTCAAGTCTAATCGTTATTATGTACAATGGCTTAAGCTGTTGTGGTGAAGTTTAGCCAACTAAAACGCGTTGCTTGAGACAATTGGTTAACACTAACATATTAACATACAATGAGCGCGTGCGTATGGGCATCGGACAGGATTGCCGGGTGACCATGGCTGAGGTATTAAATTAAAAAAAACATACATACAACCGAACATAGAACCTCCTCCTTTTTAGAAGTCGGTTAAAAATAAGTAAACGACAGTCGAGTTGACGCGTGATCCGAGATCAGTGGGGCTACGTGCCCCCGTGCCCCACCCCCTTAAACCCACCCTTGAAGAAATGGCACTCCTTTCGGCAGTCTGATTTTAAATATAATAACGGAACGACAGAAGAATAATGTCGTGAGTGATTAAAGGTTTTTTTGGCTGTCATAGAAAATGATATAGGTACCTAAGTACTTTCCTAGGTACTTGGGTGCTTCTTTCCAATGTTCTTTATACCTAAGTACTTTCCTAGGTACTTGGGTGCTTCTTTCCAATGTTCTTTCAAATTAACTATGACAGTATCGAGCCAACAATTTGTGTCTACTTAACCGACTTCAAAAAAGGAGGAGGTTCTCAATTCAGCGGAACCTTTTTTTTTAAGAATGTTCACCGATTACCAGACGCCTGGACCGATTTGGAATTGTTTTATGTTTGCAAGGGTATACTTTCCGATTGGTGCCACAATTTGGTGAGGATTTGTCGAGGATCTTCAGAGTTATGAACAGAAATGCACATCGAGAGTGCAGAAAATGAAGTCGGTTTTTTTAATTTTTTAATTTAGGCACTTGAGAATATATCCGTAAAAATGATGGTCACCGCATAGTTCACTCACCCTGCCCTATGTTTATCCGTATGTCTATGCAGGGCTTCCCTCCACTACGCTGATGCTGCCTTTTCAACTAATTGTCTATTGTTTTAGGGCTCGCAAAGGTCAGAATGTTTAAACGTAGAAATGCTTGGCTAGTTTCACTGTCAGAGGGTCATCAAATCATATGGATTTCTCTCTTCGACTTGTTAGAATGCCTGCCTATCAACCAACTGCCGCCGAGCAATGTCAAAATAAGATTACACTCAGGCCTAAGTTAACCTTGTTTTAGTCCCAACTTGGTCCTAACGCAGGAATGTTTTGGTGACATGCGCATCGACGGACATGCAGAACTGCGCATATTCTGCTCGATGTCATCAGTCATCGAGAGAGAGTAATGCGCATGTCCTGCTGCAATCCTGTGTTAGGACCAAGTTAAGACTGCTGCAGTGATAAAAAAAGATTGTTTTGGTCCGAATCCAATGGCAAAACAAGCACTGACGCAAAAGGAACACGCAGGACTGTTTTCGCCTTGTTTTGACATTGCTCTAAGAGTTGGTGGTACGGGTCCTGGCTAGGTAGGTAGGTAAAATGCCTTATCAATGTGGCTATCTAGGCTTGATCTCCGCTTGGTGAATCACGTGACACTGCGACTTTTAAAACAAATTTTCGGTAGAGAGAAATACCTGTAGATACTCAACCGATAAAAATATTATGATCTTATCAAGATTTTCGAGCCGACGTCATTAGGGTTCCATGGGAGAGTTGGATAAACCACTCCGGCTTTAGGACGTTTTGATCAATCAAATCCTATCGGAACCGAAAATTTTGATAAGTAAGAATTTTGTTTTCCTTGAAAGTTATTTTCGGGTTGACCGAGACGCCAAAAATCTTGGTAAGGGATTATCGGTTGAGCATCAAATTCACATCTTGAAGGATTGTTTTATTTTATACGACTGGCCTCTTAGCTCAGTTGGTAGTAACTCTACCTTCTGCGCTGTAGATCTGACTCTGCCTTCGATTCCCACTCAGGACAAACATTTGTGTGATGAACATAGATGTTTGTTCTGTGTCTGGGTGTTATAAAGTATTATAAGTATGTAAGTATTTACTAATATATACCTAAGTATTCTATCAGTTATCTGGTTTCCATAGTACAAGCTTTGCTTAGTTTGGGGCTAGATGGCGCTGTGTCAAATATCCAGCAATATTTATTTATTTATTTATTTGCGTCTACTCTCAAGAAAACATCGTGAAGAAACTAATAAAAGCCTTTGCAGTATCTTTAAATCTCACATCCGTTAGACCACCAACATTTACGACCAGCACTAGGTGGTACTTCTATCTCAGCGAATCAGTCTCGCAGATAGCATGCTAAATATGTTTGTTTAACTTCAAGTATTAGAAAATTTACCAGTGACCACACATTGCAATTCTTTTAACCGACTTTAAAAAAAGGAGGAGTTTCTCAAGTCGTCGAAATCTTTTTTTATTGTGCTTTTTTTACTTACCTATGTTCACCGATTACTTGAAGACGCTTGGACCGATTTGCAAAATTAGTTTTTGTTTGAAAGGGTAAGTATAGGTACTTACTTTCCGATTGGTGCCACAAAAATTTGGTGCGGATCTGTCGAGGATCTTCAGAGTTATAAACAGAAGTGCACCTCGAGAGTGCAGAAAAATGCTCAGCTTATAACATTGAAGTCGGTTTTTTTTTTAATTTTTAATAATTTAGCCACTTGCTAGGGAACAAATTAACTTTTTAAATTTAAAACCTTTATTTATAAAAATAAGAATTGTGTGAGTTCGTATTTTAGCAAAAAAAAAACATTAAGCAAAAAAGTTTTCAGCAGTAAATCAACGAGCAAGTAAAACAGAAGAAGAAAAGTATTTCGCCATAAAAAGCTCGAAAATCAAACGCCTGATCAATTTACCCGAGCACGCGTCTGAATCATAATTACGTTTCTGCCAGGCGTTGGTTTCGCCATCAATGCAATAAATTCAGGACTTTCAATATAAATCAAACTGAATGTAGAACTGAAATTGAAGTTTTCTTTACTGTAGGTACAAGCGTGTAATAGAAATGCAGTCCCATCTGAAAGGGGAATGTAGAAATCCCATTAAAACTAGGGTACCTACAAAATTCATTTAAGGCGCATATAGGACCTGATTGGTCTTCTTTGGAGGCATTCTCCTCATAGAGGAATCAGTTTCGTGTGCTCAAAAAAATATATGTCATTCTTTGACCTTTTATCTGCAAATTGTAAATTCAAAAAAGTTCTACCTGTTTATTTACTATGTGAAAAAAAATAACAAAGTGTAGCTGTTTTCGACTTTTGATTCGATTCTACCTCTAAACGACATAAAATTTTGACATTTTTTTTTTCACTAAAATGTGCGCAAAGACTTTACCTTCAAATTACAAATTTGATTTTCTGCTGCGACGGTTTTTCTCGTGGCAATTAATTATTTTCCATTTTTCCGAATAATTAGTGGGCGTTACGGTCGCAGGGGCGACGGGCGGCAGAGTAATGCTGACTGTCGTACGGGATGGTTGTGTTCGTCTGCCTCGCACTCACCTTTTTTTGCTTGTCGACTTATTGGTATTTTATGTTATTCGCACACAGACGATTTATTTAGAAATATAAGTTATCCGCGCATGAACGTTTTATTTAGTGTTACGAAATTAAATGTTATTAGCGCATGGACGCTTTATTTAGTGTTAGATAATAATTTGTTGTTACTTACCTACCTATTAGAAATATTAAGTAGGTACCTACCTATGTAGATTTTCATGTTTTTAAGTAGGTATGTTTGTTATTTTAGGAGGTCGTGAAAAAGACAACTTCCCGATAAAGAAAATAGGTAAGTAGGTAGGTATTATACCAATTCCAAAAGAAAATGATCTCGTGTAACCTACCTATACCTACTACTGCTAGATAAGATACCTACCTACTACATACATAGTTAGGTAGGACCTCTCTGGCGCATGTATCTAAGAGTCAATTTCACATTGTAAAACCAACCAGTAGGTACCTATAGGTGCTGTGTATGTATAGCTATGTGTTGTCCTTCAATTCAACACTAGCCGATTCGTATGCTCTGCACTCAACTCGCGCGCGGACAGTAGGTACCTATAGGTAGGAAAGAACAAATGAACGAAGATAAATGTAAATAAGTAGGTATGTAGGTATTTTACTTAGTGGGTACCTACCTAACTTACCTGTAGGGACCTAAATACACTCGAGAAAAGGTAATGAATCTGGGTCACTGACGACACATCAGAGCGATCCGTATTCTTTTCTTCTTATTCTTACTCATTATTGTTGGGTAGGTGTCTACCGTACCTACTGATCTCACGTACATTATTATTCATTTACATGTACAGAGACCGAACAAGTTCAAGTTGAAACTGGAGTGATAATGCTTGAGTAGGTATACCTACTAGAACATCCTTGGTAAAACCAGTAAAACATCCAAAGTCAAAGTCAAAAATCTTTTATTCAATTCGAACACAATAGGATCACCTTGATTTGGTGACCTATTCATTCGCATAATGTTATTTGTCATAAAATCATAAGACATAGGTAGGTACGTATCTAGTCATAAAATTTTGTAGTCATATTATTACATTCGCATAATTATTTACAGGCATACATTTCTGATGTCCTAATATTTTTCAAACATAATGGTAATGAGCATAATGGTGACAACTCCTAAAACTTTTTGTCATACTACATTTTGATTCTAATTTTGTTAGTAATAAACCTTTACGTCCTAATATTTATTGGACATAATGTTTAGTAGTCCTAATTTACTGTTTTATCATAAGTAGGCAAAATAGGTCAGGTTTATAAAATGTTTCATACATCCACGCAGATAGGACTTGCTCACAGAAAAAATAAGTAGTTTTATGTTTTTTTATAGCACGCGTTTCACACACCACGCAGAAAGGACTTGCTTACAGAAAAAATAGTAGGTTTTGGTAATTTTTTTTATAGCACGCGTTTTACTCACCTACGCAGAAAGGACTTGCTCACAGAAAAAAATAGTAGGATTTGGTTTTTTTATAGCACGTGCGTTTCACACACCACGCAGAAAGGACTTCCTTACAGAAAAAATAGTAGGTTTTGGTTATTTTTTTTAAAGCACGTGTTTTACACGGGTTCCCATTTTGTCTCCGAAAAGTGATCGTCCGAATATCACCATTAATAACAAGTCGATACCTCGGGGCTCAAATGTCGTAAAGCACATTTTGGGCTTTTTGAGTTATTTACACCATCGTACTCAGTTTTTAATCTTCTATCGAACTGTATAATTAAAATTGCGAAATTAAAAAAAAAATACAAATACAACCCATCATTTCGGTCACTCTAAACACAATCTACTTGAAAATGAAGGGTGTAAGTAGCATGTTACTGACAACACACAACGGCCTAGGTTGTATAGCCCAGTTTGGTACAAAACTCTAAGATAGCATGTGCTTTACGACCAAAAAATAAAAATAGATGTTCCTTACACCCCACTGCAAAATTCACTTTAAGCAAGAGCATAATTATGATTTATCTCAATTAATAGGTTTTTATCTTGAGTAAATTGATAACTTTTATTATAATATGTTTGCATTTTTAGTCATGCACCTAAAATTGCAAACTAATTGTAATAAATCCACGTAGCAGCGAGTACTTCAGTCTACCTGTGACCACGGTTGTTCTAACACAGTCGAAATTGTCTGGATAATATGAAGCTTTACGCGATAAAGACCAGTATCTAGTGAATAGTTATGTGTAGTTAATAACTGCTAAAGATTTGTACAAAAATATCTGCTTCTGTTGTTAGTTGTTCTAGTGATTCCTTCTACTTTATTACTTTATTTTTACTATTTTTACCTCGACTGAATCGCTGTACACTTCCGGATATTCAATTCATGTCTGAATAAGACGGTTATGAGAGTCTATAGCCGTCTTCGCGGTTAAAATTTTAGTACTTCTTGATATCCACCACTATGGTGTTATGGAATCCGGTTAACAAAAGTGAGGGTAGTTGGAGAAACTAACCTCACAACTTTGACGAAGGTAGCAGCGAGTACTTCAGTCTACCCATGACCACGGCTGTTCTAAAACATTCGCAACAGTCTGGATAATATAAGTTTTACGCGATAAAGACCCGTGTCTAGTAAATAGTTACAAAAACATTTGTATTTTGCGCTAAATTGTGAAATAAAATGTTCTGTAATTCTTAAAATAGGTGATTTACCTAAATTCTTTCAATATCGTACTTAATCTGACATCTTAAAAGCTACCCATTCATGCATGACTAAAATTGCAAACAAATTATAATAAAATTCATCAATTTGCACAAGATAAAAACTTAATAATTGAGATAAATCATTATAATATTCATCTTTACAACCTTAAATGTCCATGCAAGTGTTGTATACTCCCCTGTTTCACTGCGATATAACGACAGGTTGGGCTTTACGCTGTTGTGCTCTTGCTCAGGCTGTATTTCATTGGGGTGTAAGGAACATTTTGTTTATTTTTTTGGTCGTAAAGCACATGCTATCTCCGTAAATATAAGACTAAGACAAATTTTGAAATAACTTTATGAAACTATGGAAAAATCTGAAAACTTTGTTCCTAGGACATTTTTATGTAGCGCTAAAAATGAGAGAGTTATGACGAAAAACATTTTTATTTTTTTGTTTTTTGCTCCTCCTGAAAACCTTGGATTTGTGCTTTACGACATTTGAGCCCCGAAGTATCGAAGTGTCTCCGAAACATCACCATTCATAATATTATGGTCTCATAAATATCATTTACAATAATATATTGTTAAGCGAGCCGGCGACCTCCGTAGCGCAGTGAAGGTTGAGGGGGCGAAGTGACACTCAGGGGCGACTTCGCGAGAGTTCTGGCGGGAGCTCATCCCAGAAAAGTAAGGGTAGCACTTCAATTTAAGGGAAGTAAGAAGTGGGCGGTTTCTCCTTCTCCTCCTCTCCTCTTCTCCTCCTCTCCTCCTCAGCGGCCGCCAAAGCGCCAAAAATGTTGGCTAACCCATGGGACCTCATGGGAGTATCCAGCATTAGCTGAGACTGGGCCTTTTTGGCACCACACTGGTATGTTAACCTTTTTATGGTCTGTTCTATTGTTTATAACCTTCTCCGTATTATCTTTTTTTCTGTTCTGTATCCTCTGTGTGTGTGTGAAATAAACGTTTATCTTATCTTATCTAACACGGTGGTGCTGTAAAGGAGGTAGGTAGGTAATGTTTAGGTAAAACTCCAAAACCTTAGTCAACTTTTTTAATTTAAGTACCTATAGGTAACAAAGCGCAGGGGGCGCTGTTCCATCACTCAACACAACACTAAAAGATTTTAAAAATGTTCTAAAAATATTATAGATTTTAAAATGTATGATAATACATAATTAGGAGAAACAATTTATGAGTTACTAGTGTTATGGAATGTAATATTTATTGCGAATGACTTTATACATTTTAATCATTATGGATGCTGATATTAGTAGTAACTATATTCGGAGTCCCTACATTATAGATGCCGATTACTCGGGTAATCGATAATTATGAAAATCGAATTTATAGATTGTAATATTATGGAAATAACTTTTCGAAGACAAAATAGAGAACCGTTTTACACACCCACGCAGAAAAGACTTGCTCACAGAAAAATAGTAGGTTTTGGTTATTTTTTTATAGCACGCGTTTCACACACCCACGCAGAAAAGACTTGCTCACATTTTATCATAAGTGGGCAAACTAGGTCAGGTTTATAAAATATTTCATACACCCACGCAGAAAGGACTTGCTCACAGAAAAAAACAGTTGGTTTTGGTTATTTTTTTATAGCACGCGTTTCACACACCTACGCAGAAAAGACTTGCTCACAGAAAAAACTAGTAGGTTTTGGTTATTTTTTTTATAGCACGTGTTTCACACACCAACAATGCAGAAAGGACTTTCTCACAGAAAAAAATAGGTAGTAGGTTTTGGTTATTTTTTTATGGCACGCGTTTCACACACCCACGCAGAAAGGACTTTCTCACAGAAAAATAGTAGGTTTTGGTTATTTTTTTTATAGCACGCGTTTCACACAACCATGCAGAAAGGACTTTCTCACAGAAAAAACTAGTATGTTTTGGTTATTTTTTTTATAGCACGCGTTTCACACACCAACGCAGAAAGGACTTTCTCACAGTAAAAACATTAGGTTTTGGTTATTTTTTTTATAGCACACGTTTCACACACCCACGCAGAAAGGACTTTCTCACAGGAAAAATAGTAGGTTTTGGTTATTTTTTTATAGCACGTGTTTTACACACCCACGCAGACTTGCTCACATTTTATCATAATTAGGCAAAATAGGTCAGGTTTATAAAATGTTTCATACACCCACGCAGAAAGGACTTGCTCACAGAAAAAACAGTAGGTTTTGGTTATTTTTTTTTATAGCATGCGGTTCACACACCAACGCAGAAAGGACTTTCTCACAGAAAAAACTAGTAGGTTTTGGTTATTTTTTTATAGCACGCGTTTCACACACCCACGCAGAAAGGACTTTCTCACAGAAAAAATAGTAGGTTTTGGTTATTTTTTTATATCACGTGTTTTACACACCCACGCAGACTTGCTCACATTTTATCATAATTAGGCAAAATAGGTCAGGTTTATAAAATGTTTCATACACCCACGCAGAAAGGACTTGCTCACAGAAAAAAACAGTAGGTTTTGGTTATTTTTTTATAGCATGCGGTTCACACACCAACGCAGAAAGGACTTTCTCACAGAAAAAACTAGTAGGTTTTGGTTTATTTTTTATAGCACACGTTTCACACACCCACGCAGAAAAGACTTGCTCACAGAAAAAACTAGTAGGTTTTGGTTATTTTTTTATAGCACGCGTATCACACACCCACGCAGAAAGGACTTGCTCACAGAAAAATCACACACCCACGTAGAAAGGAATTGCTCTCAGAAAAAATAATCTAGCTAGGATACATTTTATCCTAGCCGGGTAAGCTATGTGATTCTCGAATAAAACCGTAGTCTTCACATAATTATATCGTTGTATTGCTTGAATTCAAGCAGGGATAGGCGTACAGACAGTGCAGGAAGTAGTTTGGGATGCGACAGGACACTAATATATTTTATGATTTTCAATGAATATGACTTTTTGTCTTATATATGATAAACTTTTGTTTATCGAAGTAGTATGGTTTGATACTATTATGATGATAAATATTATGCGTACTAAATTGTATGTCAAGTTATAAATATGGCTAAATAGGATTATCAATGAATAGGACTTAAAAAAATATGGCATTTATATTTTATTACTAGTTGAATTATTACAAGTGATGGTAGGAGTAGTGATGTTATTATTACAAATGCTTATGAATAACAAATCTTAGGACGTGAAACGTTATGGCTTTTAAAACTATGACTAAAAAAAATATGCGAAACGTGCTATAAAAAAAATTACCAAAACCTACTATTTTTTTCTGTGAGAAAGTCCTTTCTGCGTGGGTGTGTGAAAGGCGTGCTATAAAAAAAACCTAAACCTACTTATTTTTTCTGTGAGCAAGTTCTATCTGCGTGGGTGTATGAAACATTTTATAAACCTGACCTATTTTGCCTACTTATGATAAAACAGTAAATTAGGACTACTAAACATTATGTCCAATAAATATTAGGACATAAAGGTTTATTTCTAACAAAGTCAATAACAAAATGTAGTATGACAAAAGGAGTTGTCACCATTATGCTCATTATCATTATGTTTAAAAAATATTAGGACATCAGAAATGTATGCCTGTAAATAATTATGCGAATGTAATAATATGACTACAAAATTTTATGACTAGATACGTATGTCGTATGATTTTATGACAAATAACATTATGCGAATGAATAGGTCACCATGCTAAACATTTTATTCAAGGTGAAAGTTCTCAAAAATCAGTTTTTTTTGGATTTTTCAGCCAAACGGTTAAAACACCACCTATAACCGTAATTTTGTCTCTAGGTCCAGTATTCCCTTTCTCCTTTAGCTTTTAGAGATTTTGTTTCGAAATCATTCCACCCGTATCTTATTTACGTACCTACTCGTTGATACCTACAATAACATAAAACCTCCACTAGGTAGTCCCTACACTAGGAATCCGTCATGGGTATCAAGAATTTCGATTAGGTACCTAGGTTACTCACATTATGCTAGGAAGTACCTACTTACCACAAAACACAGACCAGGAACAAATAGGTAGGTACTTGCAAATCTTGTAAAAATGTATCCCGTAATGGGAATCGAACCCGCATCTCTCGCGTCTCAGCATTCGTTTACCATTCCACGGATGTCTTCAATTGCGGTTTAGGTTACGCGCGAAAACTATTTCGCGGCCGGCGCGGAACCGCGCGGAAGGTTCGGGTGGTGCGGGGCCGAAATAGTAGCCACACCCATTCGCTCAAGGTCATCGGCTGGTATAAGCACCTTAAGTATACCTACAGGGTATCCCAGGCAACCTGTACCAGCGAAGCTCGAAGGTCTGTGGTCTGGGGATACCAATACCTATCGATTATATTCCGCGATTTTTTGTAGTTTTCAAGATATGAACTTTTTTGTTTTATTTTCAGGATTTTTTTAATTTTGGACGGTTTTAGCTACTTATAAGTAGGTAACTCTTTCTGTGAACTGATTCTTGAAATTTTCTTTGTAAGTATTAGGGCTAGCATTGTGTGTTGTTGTGTTCTGTACCTAAAAATACTAAACACCAAAATTTTAAGTAGGGACTAGTAGCTCAGATTTTAAAAACAAAATTAATATTTCTGTTTGAGAGAAATGTTTACTTACTATTACTTGATTTCAACTTGAATAAAAAAATTACCTAACCCTGACTAAATAATTTCTTGATAATTTTTAACTGCGAAAACTTGAAAAAGTTGATAGATAGGTTCAGACGAAACTAGTAAAATTTATTTCATGCATTTGAAATAACTTTTCTCACATTTTTCCGATTAATATGGTATATAATTTTGAATATACCTAATACTGAAATACCTACTTAAAAATAGTAGGGGGTCAATGTTCAGAATTAGCGCACCTGGTTGATCGCTATGGCGCCCCTTAAATATCGATGTTATAGCTTTTCTGCCCCTTCAGGGGCCAATATGAAAATATACTTATTTAGACACCTCCTTCTCGAAATAAAAGTACCTACTACCTACAGAAAAATAGTACTTATCGATATTTAAAAAGTACCATAGCGATCAACCAAACACGTTGATTCTGAAGATTGACCCTAGGGATTTATCAAATTTTGTTTCATGAAAACGCATGAGTGAATTCAACTCTAAAACCCCACGCGAGTGGTTTTGTAATTCCGCGGAACTTCCTTCCTTCATCGTCGTAAAGTCGTAAAATATGAACCGGTACGGCAGTGCGGCACTTACTTTTCTTAATCTTTTGTTTTAAAGAAAGAATTCTGGCCGAGAGGTGTTGAATTTAGGAATGGACGATTGTTAAATACCTACAACAAGTGAGTCACGAACTGACAATACGTGCAAATAATAAGTGAATATGAATAGTTGTAGGTATAAAATGTGTGTTAGTTGTAAGGTAGGTATATATTAATATGGACCGTTAGAATATTTAAATAAGATCTGTAACTATCTATAAGTTGTCTGATAATAACAATAATAATAAATAAATTTATTATTATTTATCATAATCGAGTCGATAAAATTCAAACAATAAATTATGTAGGTACCTTTACTTTTTAAGTAGGTAATGCATCAGCTTTGTATAATAATTCTGGTAAGCATGTGTTTATGATTCTTCTATTGGCGGGGGTTGTACCATGGCACTCGTTTCTACTCTCCACGATGCAACGAATCATAGTGTGAGGGGACTACGTGACTTGCTAGCGATTCTTATTTATATGCAGCAGGGTTCATTTAACAGTAGCAAAATCACGTAGATTCGTAATGGTCATAATGAATCAATGCCTAATGTTTTTGACTTTACCACATCATACTCTCAACTTCATCAAATAAGGCTGATCATCATGATAATTATTATGTCATAAATAGGTAATCAGTAGTAGTAATTAAGAAACTAACCATTGACTCTGATCAAAGGCAAACCATCACGTACATATTCCTTCACCGTTTTCAGTTAATGGTGATAATACACATTATTTTCAAAACAAAAAAGCGATGTGTAGTCATTGAGTAATCAAAATACGAGTACCTACCTCACAATCTTTGGATCAAAATTAAATATTAATAAATCGGTTCAATGACCTGAACTCAACAGACTAGAAAACTACGCATGGCTAGACTTCAACTTAGACAAGTGGGTACTTATAAGAAAGTTTTCAAGCTCTAAGGTTAGTACTTAGTACTCATCTAAAGACTATGTAAAATTAGTTCTTACTTTGGATACTTATTTCAATTTTTTTTCTAATTTTTAAATACAAATACTTAGTTACAAATATTTTTATTACTTACCAAAAACAAACATTCAAAAATAATACTTAATCATTGTTTCCGGTGCTCAGTGAAAATCTAGGCTTCATTAGTTACAATGCCACTGAAATTACCAACAAAAAAATGAGAAAAAAAATACTTAGAGAATTTATCATTCAGATTCAAATTTATCATTCAGATGAATCAAAGTATGCGAATACATTGATTAACATGGTCAAAACGAGTGAAATACTCAATGAAACGAAGTCTAAACCTTTTTGAAGGGTTCAATAAATAAAAGCAGTAATATTTTAGTACGGAGTATTGTATTCGAGGCAACAAATGGAGGGGACGGTTTTTTACGAGAAGCGCGGGAAAGGACGCTGTGAACCGCGGGAACGGGCAGACAGGTGACAGGCGCTGTCAGTGACGTTGACAGCACAGTAGTCTGTCAGTTTATGTCTATCCAACATCCTCTCTTGGACATAAACCCATTTTGGCCGAGCAGTAGTCCAGTTTGACTTGTGGTGTCCCTTTAGTCAACGCGTCGGCCACCATCTCATTAGTCGGGATGTACTTGATGACTATCTTCTTTAGATGCACCTTATCACGCACAAAGTGATGTCGGATGTCTATGTGCTTGGTCCTGGAATGATAGTTTTCAGTACCTGAAAGTTTAATGGCACTTTGGTTATCACATAAAATAGTCACGGGGATTGTGATCAATTGTGGCCAGAACTCCTCTTGCATTTGCCTTAGCCACATAGCCTCTTGAGTACAGCTGGACAGAGACATGTACTCAGCTTCGGTTGTTGATAGCGCAACAGTTTGTTGACGGCGTGAGTTCCACGATATTGCGCCACCCTGAAATAGAAAAACGTATCCGGTGCATGACCTTCTGTCATCGCTATTACTTCCCCAGTCTGCATCACAGTAACCATGTATTGACTTCTCATCATTATTCTTCTTAAAAGTTAATGCATAGTGTTGAGTATATTTTAGATATCTCAAAATTCGCTTCAGCGCCACCCAATGCTGCATTTCCGGTCTTGAATTAAATCTGCTTAAAGTATTTACAGCATAGGATATATCGGGGCGAGTTCCTTGCGATAAATATAACAGTGATCCAATTATTTCTTGATATGGAACTTTATCAACAATTGAATTTTCTTCTTCACTTGAAGTAAACTTTGTTTTGGGATCAATAGGCGTTTTTACACCCTTACAATTTATCATTCTATATTTACTTAGTATGTCTTGTATATATTTCTGTTGGTTGATACATATAGTCCCATGTATACTATCTCTATATATATGCAAACCCAGACAGTATTTGAGTTCTCCCAAGTCCTTCATTTCAAATGTAGAAAATAGCTTCTCCTTGATATAATCTTTAGTCTCAGTAGAACTTGTGAATAATATTATATCATCTACATATACAGCTATAAATGTTATATCCTTTTCCTTAATCAGGTAATAAATACATGGGTCAAGCATTGACCGCAACAGACCAATTTCTTTCAGTGTATTATCCAGTTTCTGATTCCACAGTCTGCTGGCTTGCTTTAGCCCATACAGAGACTTTTTCAGTAGGCATACCTGTGTATCATTTTCTTTGAAGTTAGGAGGTTGGCTCATGTAAATTTCTTCATCTATTTCTCCCTGCAGGAAGGCAGACACGGCATCCATCTGATAAGTTTGCAAATCATACTTCACTACTAATGCAAATAAATATCTCAGGGATGAATATCTGATTACCGGTGAATAAACTTCATTGTAATCCAGCCCTTTCCTTTGAGCGCAGCCTTTAATAACTAATCTTGCCTTGTATTTTGCTATGTTACCTTTCTCATCTCTTTTTGATTTAAAAACCCATTTACAGGATATGGCTTTCTTTCCAGCAGGCAGGTCACATAACAGCCAAGTGTTATTTTTCATTAATGAGTTGTACTCATCATCCATAGCTTTTATCCAATGACTGGATTCGGAGCTAGATAAGGCTTCTTCTATGGTTGAAGGATCTTCACTTACAGCCCAACATGCATAGTGCGATTCTCCATCTACTTCTCTATCTGGTTGTCTTCTACGTGGTCTCAAGTTTACAAATTGATTTGGAGATTCAAAGGAACAGTCGGTGCTCGGTTCATATGTTTCATCTTGATCATTCACTTCTCTTGTAGAATCAAAGCTGTCATCTGAAGTTAGTGTAGAGACACTCTGGTCATGGTGGACGGAGCCGGAGTTATCTTCCACCTGATCCTGAATATGAGCAGTTTCCTCTGATTGTATAGGTATCTGTAATGTGGTATTGGTGTTTACATTAGTTACATCTTTCATAACATTATTGAGGCAGTCTTCTAGAAATATGACATTTCTGCTTTTAGTGATCTTCTTTGTGATTGGATTCATCAATCTATATCCTTTAGTATTTTCGCAATATCCGAGAAATATCATTTCTGTTGATTTGGAATCCCACTTTAGTCTCTTCTCCTTCGGCACGTGAACCATGGCTTTACAACCGAATATTCTTAAATGAGAAAGATTTGGTTTGGTACCTGTAAATTTTTCCTGTGGTGTCACATAGTCAAGGACTCGAGTCGGAGAGCGATTCACTATATGAGCAGCTGTCTCCACTGCCTCTGCCCAATACGATTTTGAAAGACCAGCATCATTCAGCATGCATCTGGCACGTTCCACAAGTGTGCGATTCATCCTCTCGGCAAGCCCATTTTGCTCAGGCGTGTAGGGTGCTGTTGTCTGATGCTTGATACCTGAACTTGACAAATATTTAGACAATTCTTTATTCATGTATTCTAAGCCATTGTCTGTGCGAAGAATTTTTATTTTACAATCTAATTGATTTTCCATTTCATTCTTATACATATCAAAAACTTCTTTGATATTCATTTTGTTTTTCAGAAAATAAACAGTGACTTTTCTAGAATAGTCATCTACAAATGTGATGAAATACCTGGCTCCGCCCATAGATGGCGTCTCCATAGGACCGCACAAATCCGAGTGTATTACCTCTAGAGGTGCCGTTGCTCTTGAGCCAATATTCTTGAACGGAAGTCTTGACTGTTTACCTTTTAAACATGGAATGCAATTAGTTTCATTGTCTTGAGTATTAGAAACTTTTACTCCCTCGGTGCATGTTGGCAGTCTGGCAACATCCTTGTAGTTTAGATGTCCCATTCTCCGGTGCCAAACATCCAAGCTTTGACCTTCTGATGATGAAATCAACGCAGTTCCTTGAAATGTATTCAATTTATACATGTTATTAGTGAGTCTTGCAGTCGCTACTATTTGCTTTTGTGCATTGTAAATTTCACAGCCAGTTTCATTGAAAATTACTTTACAACCATTCTTTGTCAATTGGCTTACGGATAACAAGTTGGTACTTAACTCTGGAACATGTAGAATATCTCTCACCTGTATGTGATTTATCTCGCCATCTTTACTTAGAACATCTAGGTTTACATTACCCATCTTCTCCACGGTGACTGAGTTTTTGTTGGCGACCATTATTTGACTTATCGGAGGTGCCCGGACATCATATAACCAGTCAGATACATTTGTCATGTGTAAAGATGCTCCGGAATCAACATACCATTCTACATTATTTACCTGTTCATGAACTGCTGAAAATACTGCTGCACAACCTTTTTCATCTTTGCTAGATTTATCATTGGTCTTCTTTTTGTTACAAAATTTGCTCACATGTCCATGCTTATTGCAATTGTAGCATCGGGGGCCTGGCTTTTTGTTCTGATGATTCTTGGGGTTATTTTTATGCTTTGTATAAAGAACCGAGACATTTGACTCCTTGACTTCTTGTAGTAGCTTCGATTTAATTGAGTCTGTACTTATTTTTATACCCGAGCTTTCCAATCCCATGATCATTGGTTTGTATTGTTCCGGCAAACCAGCCAGCATCAAGGTGCCCAACCATTCATCATCGACCTTGAATCCTATGTTCCTGAGTTTGTGGGCGGTGGTTACTATTTTATTGACGTATTCTTCAATACTTGAACAACTATCTAGCGTAGTGTTCACTAAATCTCGGAGTAACCCAACTTTTCTTGTCAAACCTGAGTCTTCGAATGCATTTTGTAAATTTCGCCATACCTCGGAAGAAGTCTTTGCATCTTGAACGTGAATGTAATTTATCGGATCCACAAGTAAGATAATCTTTGACTTTGCTTTTAGATCTAGCTTCGGATTTACCGGTACATCATCGGCAGGTTGAACACATTCCCACAACTCTTCGTGTTCCAGATAAGTTTGCACTGCAAACTTCCAAGTATTATAGTTTTCTCTTCCCAGTAACTTGTCTATTTGCACGGTAGACCAAGCTATATTTTTAGCCATATTACTTCGGAGCAATTTCAATTTTTGCTTTGTAATGATGGACACCTAAAAATCAAGAAAAACTTCGCGGAACTTGAAAAACTTTTACTGAACACTTTTTACTTTTACTACGGAATTACTTTCAACAAAATGACTTTATTTTACTGAAACGGTTGCCCATAACCTGAAGGGTTCAATAAATAAAAGCAGTAATATTTTAGTACGGAGTATTGTATTCGAGGCAACAAATGGAGGGGACGGTTTTTTACGAGAAGCGCGGGAAAGGACGCTGTGAACCGCGGGAACGGGCAGACAGGTGACAGGCGCTGTCAGTGACGTTGACAGCACAGTAGTCTGTCAGTTTATGTCTATCCAACACTTTTTAGAGAAAAAGAGAGTGGAACTTCCTCCTAAAATGGCGAAAAATTGACAATGTAACGATATTCTTGTATGAGTTATTCCTTTGTATGTATGTATTCCTGGCAAAAGCTAGATTTTACTATAAAACATAAGTATTTAGAAAAATTTCGAAACGTAAACTGAAATATCTGATTTTGTTAAGCGTACTCTTATGGTGTAGGTACTTACTAACTCCTCTACCCACTCAACTGTGAAAACATCCCGCAGATTTGGCAAATACCCAACATTTCCACTCGATATCGCGCAATGATAACTGCGTAGGTATGTACAGATTAATATTACATAGACCTATGGTTTTGTGTGTAAGTGCCCGCTGTACACACTCGTCGAGAGAACCTGAGACAGGACATTACATAACAGATTTATCATCATCATCAAAATCATCAATATCAAAATTCCATGTTTCACAACTGCCAGGCGTCCCGCGACGTCTCCCTTTTTAACCGACTTCCAAAAAGGAGGAGGTTCTATATTCGGCTGTATGTATGTTTTTTTTTTATTTTAGAACCAGTGTATCTTTCGAGCCTAACCTTAAGTGGATAAAGTGATAGTTACACCATCTCAAGAGATCCATTACAAATTGTCAACTTTACTGTTCACTCATCTAAGAAAAGCATTTTATACCCTCCTTATCGACTCTAGGGATGTGACAGTATAAAACCAGCCCCCCTAGCCATATTACACTATCTATCGTCGCTGTAGAACGATCTATCGTCGCTGTAGAATAGAAACACTTCAAAATGTATAGGATTTGACGTTTCAAGTAGATGAGTCACGTGGTCAGAACGTCAATTCCTATACATTTTGAAGTGTTCTATTCTACAGCGACGATAGATCGTTCTACAGCGACGATAGATCGTGTAATATGGCTAGGGCCCCAGGATCGCAACCTGTGACTATGTATGTATGGATAGACAAACCTACAAACCTACAAAAACATTCAAAAATATAAACCTACAAAGACATTCGGATCTGTCTTTGAGTAATCGATGAACATAAAAAAATATTCCGACAAGTTGAGAACCTCCTCCTTTTTTTGAAATTACTCAAAAATTATAAATTCAAATTATTTAAAAAGTTTTAAAGAGTGACCGTACCGTGATTCCCTCTTTCTTACCCATAATGTGAATTCTCCGGATGGATCGAAGCATTGTCGGTATCGATACCGACAATGTTTCGATTCTATTTCGTCGAAGATGGTATTTCACGTAAGTTTTTATCTCAAACATCTTGTAGGGAAGTAAAATATCAGAACACTACAAAATTTCGGAGTAATATGACTAGTCCGAAAATATTGATTTCGGAGCTATCACATGAAGCCCTATCTAGAGCTTTACGATCGCGTTTATAGAGGCCCTTCCGATCTAATCTAGTTGGTTTAAGCAAAACTCGTAAAATGGCAACGTTGGCCCTTATGGGCCGTTGACCGACGGACTTTCCAGCGTTTGTGGTTAAAATTCTTAAGGTCAAATTTCACTTTCTGATAAGACCAAGGTTTGGTTATATTTTGTGGGGAACTAAAGGTGAACGCAGACCTGGGCCGCATCGCACGCGCCGCAGTCCCCGCATTCGAATTCTTTATTAGAAGTTCTATGCATCCTCGCACACCTACCCGCGCCGCAGTCGCAGCAGTAATTGAAGCATTACGAAGAAGAATTCGAATGCGGCGACTGCGGCGCGTGCAGTGCGGGCCAGGGCCTGTATTCTACTAGATGACAACCGCTTTGGTTTTGGTTCGATCTCTTAAATGTCAGCCATTTGGTGAATAGTAGAATAGCTTTTCAAAAATTTGTTCTGCCAAAGTTCAAAACCTCACCACAACTGAGTCGTTTGTTATTAGTAGTCATGGAAACAGTCGCTTTAGTTTTGGTTTTGGTTGAGGTTGATAAAAAGTTCGGTACGAGAATCGACGCCCAGGTCTGCTTTCACCTTAGGAGTCGGATTTTCATTTTTATTTGTTTTCCAAAACTATAGTTCTTATCTCTTTGAGTGTGTGAGATGCGGATTAACTGTTGAGTGTTCGTATAAAGCGGTGGTGTAAGTGTGGGCTGATGAAATAAATTTGGATACTATACCTAGTAGGTACCTACCTATTGTATTTAGAGGTCTCAAAAAAGTCCTTGTGATGTTTCAGTAAGTATTATAGCACCCACAACTTTACTGTAACACAAAGGGAGGAGTGGGATGTAGGCATCGTATAAATATAATGTAGGTAGGTATACTTGTTTGTATAACTTATAAAAAGGCAGGAATATAAACCCATCTCCGATAGATGGTATATTTCCACCTTATAAATTAAATATAATAATAAATTACCTACTAATAAATTTTGGAGAAAGGCCAGGTCAAAAGTACTCTAAACCGACGAGCTTGTATGAAAAATGTGATGATGAGAGTGAATGAGGCAAAAGAGGTGTGTCAGGATCGTAGCAAGTGGATATCCGTGGTCTCTGCCTACCCTAAAGAGGCGTGATTTTATGTATGTATGTAAATTAACATAGACTGAGTCGCGCCTTTGGCCGAGTAGCATAATGCCTCGAATTTGATTCGAAGGTCGTGGGTTCGATACGCAGGGAAATGATGATGAAATTGTGACATAGTCGTTAGAAGTGGCTAGTTTTGACTGTTTTGGTCTATTCTGGTTCATTAGGACAGGAAGCGTTTGAATCGCCGCAACAAGAGGGCGATTGTTTGGACCAATTTTAAGTGCTTTGTTTAATGAAGCTGTCTCCTTTTATGTTTTGAAATAGCCAGTGTTTAATCATACTGGGCCTTACTTAAAAAAGCCTCTCAACTTTGAACACTGTTTAAACAACGTCCTGTCTCTATTTGTTAGATACCTAGATAGTGACGAGTAGAGACGACATTGTTGACCAGTGTTCAAAGTTGAGAGGCTTTTATAAGTAGATACCTAAGGCCCAAAACTTTTAAGGTTATGTAGTATATATTTATGTCTGAAATATTAGGTGAAAGTCATTGAATAATGAATGAATCAAGAACATTTTGTACCTATTCTTTAAAAAAACATCACGACCTTGTTCCCAAAGCGCAGTAGGTACCTATTTATTATCTCAATCGATTCTTATAGGGTCCAATATATTTTGAGACAATCTATTTTAATCATAATCTAAGAAAATGTCGGGCGCATATTTACAAATCAATGACAAACTTGTTTGGTGACGTCATAGGTTGTGTAAACAGATCACTAATTTTAACCTCAGAGGCACTAGCCCGGCTAGCTCAGTCGGTAGAGCATGAGACTCTTAATCTCAGGGTCGTGGGTTCGAGCCCCACGTTGGGCGGTTCACTTTTTGCACTCACCTGCAATTTTTCTTTCCCTCATCTTCCTCCACAGTTGTTCTGCTTTCCTCATGGGCCAATTTTCGACCTTGGCACTGAAGGATCGGAAGAACTTGTACTCTTTGAAGTGAGACATTCTTCGCTCCATTTTGCTGGGGCCGTGACCATGGGCTCGTTCTGGTGGGGGCGATACCGATGGTGCCTTTGGTTCAACCGAAGACGCCTCCATTTTGAAATTCTGACTTAAATTTATTTAATTTAAATTTTTAATATTTTCCTTTTGATACACTAATAATATTCGTGGATATTTAATTTATATTACGGCCTGTAGGATTTATAAATTCGGTTTTTTGGTCCGGAATATTTTTCACTTGAATTTCCATTTTATTGTAGACCGATTTTCAATAGAAGATTTCATAGTGGTTCTTAATCTTTTATAGTTTGTAAATATTATTTTTAAACAGTTTAGTAATTATATTTACTGATTTACATACAAATATTAGGGTATTTCTGCTATAAATAAGAATTTATTTACAAATAGTATTTTTTGACACTAACTGGAAGAACTTATCAATATTTTCTTAATTATCTGAAACAAAGAAAGAAAACATTTTTCATTTCTTAATTATGCATTATTATAATAATAATTATAATTATAGAAGACGCAGCGACCTTCGTACCGCCTCATAATTTGAGATTTTCCATACAAAAAGTTAAGGAAACTGAATTTACTCAAAAAAATATTTTTGCGATTTTTTTCGATGTTGCTATTCGGGGCGGAAATAAATGCAACAAATATAAGACAAAAAAAAAAACCAGCCGTTCTTTATTTATAATAGGTCTTTACCTATGAAATTGCCGTTCTTCAGTACTTGTCATTTCAAATCAAAATATTTTTTGGTTTGACTAAGAATTTTAATTACAAATTAATTTTATATTAAAAACATGGGTTTCTTTTTTCTAAATTAGTCATTTGTTTATTGATTAGCGTTATGTTTTCGTCACATTTGAATCTTTTTCGTCATCATGGTTATGTAAAAAATTCGAGTAATTATGGAATATGAGTACCGTCGTGGCAGCAACGCGACACAAGTGGCACGGAGCATCAATGACGCTTACGGAGCGAACACTACAAACGAACGCACCACCTGTTATTGGTTTGCCAGCTTCCGTTTTGGAAATTTCGACCTGAAAATGAACCCCGTACTCATCCAAAAACTTTGGTTGACAATGACAAATTAAAGGCGATTGTGGAAGCTGATGATACTCAATCTACGGCTGAATTAGGAGCAGCTTTCAACGTTAGCATCAAAACAATATTGGTCCATTTGCGTCAAATTGACAAGGTAAAAAAGCTTGACAAAGGGGTGCCCCACGAACTCAATGATTGCCAGCGCGAGGTACGCGTCGAGATGTGCCTTTCATTGCTCACCAGGCAAACATACGAAGGAATTTGAACCGCATTGTTACCTGCGACGAAGAATGGATTCTGTTTGACAATCGCAAGCGCTTAGCACGTTGGTTGGATCCGGATTCAGCACCTAAACAATCCCCTAAACGAAAAATTGCCCCTAGCAAAGTGATGGTTACTGTTTGATGGTCTAGCGCCGGTGTGATTCATCACAGCTTCTTACCAAACGGGATGAGCATTACTGCAGATGTGTACTGTGAAGAATTGAACACAATAATGGAGAAGCTTGCAATCCCCAACCAGCTTTGATCAATCGCTCGTCACCGCTGCTCCTGCACGACGACGCGTGACCTCATACTGCATAGTAGACGGTCTCCAAGTTGCAAGAGTTAGGGTTGGAAGCTCTCCGTCATCCACAGTACTCACCAGACCTTGTGCCTATAGGCTTCTACTTTTTTCAGAATTTGGATAACTCCTTGGTGGGAAAAAAATTGAATTCCCGAGAGGCAGTACAAAATGCCTTTGAAGAATTAGTGGCCTCCTGTCCAGCTAATTTCTTCAAGAAGGGCATAATGAACTGCCACGGCATTGACCAAGATCCATTGATTGCATGGGTGATTACTTTGATTCATAGAAATAAAAAACGTAGAAAAAAAATTACGTTAACTTTTTTCATGAAAAACGGCAATTTCATAGGTAAAGACCTAATATATGGTGTAACTAACCCGACTTTGTTAATATCTATAAAAATAATAACATTACACAATACATGAATATATTCTGTGTATCATTTTTGTATACATTAATAATGCTCGCAGTTTGAAAGCGCCTTGAGAAATAGTGGTGATAGCTTATATCTATTTCTATTTTAGTTTTTATAATATTGAGTGTCAGATCAGCCCACCCACGTCTGTTATAACTTTTCATTCATCTCTCTCGTCTTGTATTGATATAATATTTTTTTAACTCCTCTTGCTCAAAAAGTGCGTCATTGTTACCAGAACGGGGATAAAATAGCATATTTACCTCTAGGGCAGAGTTTCTGAACCTGGGGTCCATGGACCCCTAAGGGATAGGAGAAAGGAGTACTGGGGGTCCGTAAGATGTAAGGATAATAAACAGTTTATCGTTTTTTTAAGGGCCTTGTTTTATTTCCCCTAAAATATGGAAGGAGTCTGTCAGATTTTTGAATTTAAAGTAGTAGTTTTAAGCCTTGACCAAACCAGAGCGTCCGCGGTGGCGTGCAAGGTGGTGATCAGTTGTTGTCCAATCAGAGGACGCGTCGTGATACCGATGATGACAATTGGTGTCACGATGCGCTCTCTGATTGGACAAAAACTGATCGCCACCTTGCACGCCACCGCGGACGCTCTGGTTTGGTCAAGCCTTTAAAGTAGTCTGAGTAGTCCGTGATTACAGAAAGGTTTAGAAGCCCTGCTCAAGGGGATTGTCTGTTTACTAACGAGCCTTCAAAAACAAAAAAGTATTTATTCATAAGTAGAATAATCTTTCAATCCTTACGGAATTTTTAAAGATATTTGTATTTTATTACTTTCTAATAATTCATCATCAATTTTTGTGGCTGACAAAACTATTTGCATGATCATTATTTATTTATATCATCATTATTTTTTTCAGTGCACATTATTTCATTCGTATTCATTCAAACATATTGTTTCCGATATAGCTCAATGCTAAAAATATTATTTTCAATAAACATAATTCAAAAGCAAAATAAATCCAATTATTTATTTGCTGGAAATCCGCGTCGTCAATCACTGTTTTGGCAATTTAAACACGAATCATTGAATGTGTTCGTTTTAAAATCATTTTGTTCTACGAAATTGCTACGTAA
This sequence comes from Camptogramma bilineatum, assembly GCA_958496255.1. NCBI lineage: Eukaryota > Metazoa > Arthropoda > Insecta > Lepidoptera > Geometridae > Camptogramma > Camptogramma bilineatum. The sequence goes on along the minus strand of OY292468.1, from coordinate 10,229,096 downwards.
ATCTTTCGTTAATTGACAGATTTGTAAAATGTCAGTTTTGGTTTATCTCGGTTGTGAGTTAGGTGATTTTGTAATGGGCAAGGACGTGGATAATCTAATCCATACATACATAAACTCACGTCTGTTTCCCATCATAGGGGTAGGCAGAGACCACAGATCGCCACTTGCTACGATCCTGACACACTTATTTCGCTTCATTAATAATAATCTAGGGGATATCTTGGTTCCCACTAAGGATGAGACTCCACTAAAGCGGAGACGAGAGGAGATATTCCCTCATAAGAAAGATGTTTATAGTTGAACACTGGTTAAACAACGTCCCGTCTCTATTCGTCACTATCCACAAATAAAGACAGGACGTTGTTTAACCAGTGTTCAACTTTAAACATCTTTCAAAAGTAAGACCCCTTTCAAAAGTAAGGTTTTCGTTATTCAAGTCAAGACGAAAAATTCATTTATGCACAGCCAGGATTCGAACCCACAACTTTCGGATTCGGAGTCGAGGTACTATCACGACTTATATCGACTTTTTATTTACCTACCTCAGTATATAGATGTCTAAGGGGTTAGTCAGAGGCTTGTCCAAATACATTATTTAGTAACAGCATTTGACATAGGAGGTTGCTTTTTACCCGACTGCGCGACGCAAAGGGAGGGTTATGTGTTTATTTGACATTTAAACGGCCACGTAAGCTGTTTGTTCCCATTTATTTTCCAGTCTCAGTCCGGGAATGAACCCTGACCTTTTGAATTTGATACCCACCTAATTAACCTTTATCTTGATCCCTGGGACAATGCTCGCTAAAATATCAGTTTTCATCGTTATACAGGTAGGTAGCCGCCCGCCCTCACTTCACCTGAATTGTATGTAGGTACCTATATGTAATTACTACAGTGTCCCATTAAGTGTAGGCAAAGATTGCCTCATGACACTGTATTAATCATCTAGTAAAGATGTAAAGGCCTAAAAGTAATTATAACCTGGCAAGTGTTGATAACGGAGAGTTTAGGCCGCGTATAGGCCTCCGTTTTGGATTATGGCGCATTTACACGCTCACGTGCAAAGATACATTATTATTTACATTACCTACCTAGGGACCTAGAGTTTAACGTGTCCTTCAAAGCACGGAAGCGCTCAGCTGTTGGCAGTCACCCATCCAATGTGTGACCACTCAGACGATGTATGTATGTATGGGGACTCCCTTTTCCGCAATTAGACTCAAATGTGGTCCTTTTTGCGTGGGGATGACCTGGCTCACTAGATATGGAGCCAGCCTAGCTCCTCCCAGAAGCGCAGAAGATTCCTGGGGTCTTCGCAGGCCTCGAGGAGCGACCTCGGAGTCTCAGATCACTCAGACGATCTATCAAGAATAAAGACAGCGAAGCTTCTTACTATTACAAGCGTTCAACTGTAACAACAGTATCCATGCTCACAACTACTTACAATTCTCAGGTAAAAAAAACTTAGGCCTTTACATCTTTACTAGATGATTTATACAGTGTCAGGAGGCAATCTTTGCCTACACTTAACGGGACAATGTGCCTGGGACAATGTTGAGATGGAGTAGGCTTGCCCAGCACCTCTCAGCTTAACCGGCCATATCCACAGGAAAGACATGGTCAATACGTGTGGGGCTGACTAAGCCGCGGGTTTCCTAACGATGATTTCCTTCACCGTTTAGAGCTCGTGGTAATGCGCATATAAATTTTTCGAAACGAAAAATCCATTGATGCACGGCCAGGATTCGAACCCATGACCTCCGGATCGAAAGTCGAGGTACTATACCCCTCGGCCAACACGGCTCGGTAAAGAAGTCATAATAACCAAATAGATCAAGTGTAGGTTAAGTGTAAGTATTGCTAAATTGTTTCAGGTTAAAGTAATAAAATATACGGAACCATGACCTCTGAAGGGTTTAGCTAGTGATGCAACGGATAGTCGTTTTGCCGGATACAATTTTGGTTATCCGGCATCGGCATAGGCTTAGATTAGAGCGGAGAGCCGGATATAAATCCGACGCAAACACACACACACAAAAACAAATGTTAGATTCAGAGTCTTTTTCAAATTTAATCAAAGTCAATAAATTAGAGCCATCTAGTGCTATTCGATATCTGGCCGGATAGCAGAAAAATGTCCGGATAGGCCGGATACCGAAAAATAAAGGGGTATTAATACCCATTGCATCCCTAGTTGATCCCTCAAGGCTTACATATAAAACTCTACCTCATGCGCACAATGACCTGGAAAGAAAATTATGACACTGTGTGGTTTTCATGTTTTTTGAATGTTACTCGGATTGTTACAGTCGTTCTACAGGGATATCCACTTTTGATGATTTGATGATTTAATAACAATGAAAATTTTAAAATCAGAATTTTCTATTCCGACAGAGCTAGCAGAAACCACCACCAGCTCATACGAACATACACAGATCATACTAAAGGAAAAATACTTAGTCTAATTTAATTCCTTTTTCATATCAATCTAACAAACAAATAGGGTCACGTTACAATGTAGGAGAAATCAACACTACAGGAAAAATAACACTTTTATAAATAGATATGAATAAAGGAAAATAATAGAAGAGGAATATTTTATTTCGTGCAAAACAGCATTGTATTGAGATGAACATTATTTGCGTATATTTAGAACAAGTTGACAGAATTGATCATTAGACCGAAAATATTATCAAAAGATTGAAAGGGTTGGGTATTATAGCCAAAATATTACCTTTCTTAGATATTGGGTTTACCTACAAAATAAAATAGGTAAATCAAAAGTTTCTTAGAACAAAACTTTCTAACAACAAAAGCAAAGGCTAGCTACCCATTTTGCCACACCTTGTATATTACTTGAATTTTCATACATTATGAATATGAGTGTTAATCAAAATGAATGTTTGTTTGTTTGTCCTTTAAACCATTGATCAGATTTTGATGAAACTTTGGTATAGTCTTCAGAGGAAGCCCGAAATGAAAAATCCATTGATGCACGACCGGGTTCGAGCCCACGATCTTCGGATCGAAAGTCGATGTAGTAACTCGGCCAATACGGTTTTAAAAAAATATATACTGGGTGGAAAAAGGGCCATATTAAAGGGCCTTAACTTTTTACTTCAAAATTCAAATTGAATTAACACATCTTAGTGCATTCAATAGAGCTTTTGAAGCACTACATGTTATGTTGTTCTCTGTATCACTGAAAGTCAAAAAACTACAGAAAATATTGGTATAAGTATTTAATTGGATTTCGTTCAATTTCCACATGTCTTGTTTATTAGCTATCAACACAAAAAATATAGCGCTTTCAAATAACTGAGTGTCAACCCTGCGAACATAATTTGTTTTATATCACACTAATCACACTATCACATTAATCCATACCCATATTATAAATGTGAAAGTGTGTTTATTTGTTTATTTGTCCTGCTTTCACGTCAAAACAGAGCAACAGATTGACGTAATTATTTGTGTGGAGATAGTTGGAGGGCTTGAGAGTGACATAGGCTACTTTTTATCCCGAAAAAAAGCATATTTCCCATGGGATAAAAAAGTAGTAGTCCACGCGGGCGAAGCCACGGGCGTCCGGTAGTAATATTATAAATGCGATAGTTTGGATGTTTGGATGGATGGATGTATGTTTGTTCCTCTTTAACTCGACAACTATTGAACCGATTTGACTGAAAAAAATTAAAACATAGATACTCGTAGATAATGACCGGAAATAGGACATAGGCTACTTTTTATCCGGGTACACGCGAGCGAAGCCGAAGCTAGTCTTTTATGAAAGCTCCATTCATTTATGCTCCGTGAACTTTTCGGTACCTACCTGCAAAGCAGAGTGCTTTCCTTACCTCGTGTCAAAAATCCACCCTGTATTTTCTGTGTAAATACGCATTGGACCGTGTATACTAAGGGCGGTTTAATATGAGCTCAAGCTTTTTATTTATTTATTTATTTATTTCTTAAACAAAATCCACAGCTCTTAGAAAACTAGTGCACCAAAACTTAACCAAAGCTTTAAATAAATATTATGTTTTAAAAAGTATCTAGACATTTTTAGTAACATATTTGTGTGAGATATTTATGATTCACTAGCGGACGCCGGCGGCTTCGCCCGCGTTGACTACTATTTATTTACACGGGAACCGTGCATTTTCCGTGATAAATAGTATCCCATGTGATATTCCTGTTCATTATCTATCTATATTTTAAATTTCAGGCAAATTGGTTCAGTGGTTGTCGAGTTAAAGAGGAACAAACATACATCCAAACATCCAAACTTTCGCATTAATAATATTAGTGTGATTAGTGTGATTCTCGCTTCAACGGCTGGACTTATTTAGATGCAACTTTAATAATAATAATAATAATAATGCTGGACATTTCACACAGCATCATGTAGCCCCAAGCTAAGCAGAGCTTGTGTTATGGGAGCCACATGACTAATATACTTACTACTTAAATACATTTTTTTTTGTAAATACAATTTTTAATGACACATAGACTTAAAGGTAACCTAAGTAAACTAAGTTACCTTTTGATTGGTTGTCTTACTATAAGTAGCAGAATGTATGAATTAAACTAGGCAATTTATGGGATTATATTAATTTTAAGGGCATTTTTTATTGTATTTAAGCTAGCCTAAACGCAATTTTTGTATGCATTACATACTTTTGTCAGCTAAATACAATTAAGTATCAGAAGAAGAAGACCTAAGAATTGATTACCCAAAGGAAAAATTATAGCAAATACACACCTCACTTTTATGTCTTTCAACCTTACAACTAATATTTCCTCTGTTCTAAAACTAGCACAAACACAAATCACATCACACTGAATTCACAAACACACTATTATCAAAGTTACATTCGCGCGCTTTCGCGAAATTCGTGCGAAAATCCGTCTTGTCTGCGCGCGGTGCTCTACAGGTCTGGCCGCATTGCCTTAAAATTTTCCCGCTACAGCTGAAGACAGAGATGGAAATATAGAAAATACGTGCGTGGGAGCGAGACCGCTGTATTTTCTGAAGGAAAAGCTCCTATGAAGCTATACCTATGCGGGTTTTGCGGCTGAAAAGTTTATTTTTTTTATAAATCATGTTTGTTTGATCTGCGTGAAATTCAATGGGTATTTATATTATGTGATATTAGAGAACGGGTTTTATTGTGGGTGGAGAACACCGTTTATTTTGGTGTGGTGAGAATTTTCGCCTTGACCTATGAATAAAGAAAACTCACAATGGGCATTACATGCACCGTATTTTTAAATCTTCAATTTAATTGAGTGCGTGTTTTTAACCGACTTCAAAAAAAGGAGGTTCTCAATTCGTCGGAATATCTTTTTTTTTTTGTGGTTATGTATGTTCACCGATTACTCAAGATGCTAGGACCGATTTGGAAAATTCTTTTTTTATTTGTAAGGGTGTAAGGGGATCCAAATACCATCTTTCGGAACCCAAGTCAACCTCACCGGCCCGTGGTACACCCTGCCGACTAACAGACGAGGCTCTGGCGCCCCACCCACCAACACGCACTGGACCAGCGCGGTGGGTTATGGTCCAAACCCCCCCATTCATGACAGACACAACCAACGCTAGGCCCCAAGTTCCCGGCGGCTCCGGAATTGGGACTGTTGATGACGGAAGGCAGAACCATCCCGGGGCCAGGGGTGCTAAGAATCCCCGGGCGAGATCGATTCCCCGTCAAACGACCCAGGCAAATTGTAAAATGGACAACGGAAGCTCATTGAATATTATTAGTTATAACGTCAGAACACTAAAATCAGAAGATCGACTGCTCGAACTGGAAAATGCCCTGACTGACATTAAGTGGGATATATTAGGAGTATCTGAAGTGCGAAGAGAAGGGGAAGGCACCACAGAACGCGAGAACAATATATTTTACCACTACGGGGTAGGAAGCATGTACGGAGTCGGTTTTATTGTCGCCAAAAAATGGAAAGACAATATAATTGAGTTTATATCGTACTCAGACAGAATTGCTGTTCTGAAATTCAAAGTTAAAGACAAAAAACACTTGACAATCATCCAAGTCTACGCTCCAACTTCAGATCACACAGACGATGAGGTGGAAGAATTTTATGATCAACTAAATAAAGCTTACAGCGAACATCAAGGCACTTGGAGCGTAGTCATGGGTGATTTTAACGCCAAAATCGGATCCAGGCAAGATTCAGACAATGATTCGGTGCTGGGCCCACACGGTTTGGGAGACCGAAACGAACGAGGAGCTCGCCTTATCCAATTCGCATTTGGACAGAGTTTACGCATAAACAATAGCGATTTTTATAAAAAACCCAAGCGACGCTGGACGTGGATCTCACCCGGAGCTCGTTACAAAAATGAGATTGACTATTTTCTTTCCTCAAGTCAAACCATTATAACAAATGTCCAAGCGATCAATAGAATCAAGTTTGGATCAGACCATAGACCAATTCGAGCAACACTAAAGTTTAATTTTAAAATTCAAAGACACATTATGATTAAGCGTAATATAAAACGATTATCTAAAGAAACTCTCATAATCAACAAAGACAAATTTAATTTGGAACTAAACAATTATTTTGACCTATTAAAAACAGACGTCCAAGATCCGCAGGAGGAATTTAACCAGATAGAACAAAGTATTAGGAAAGCATGTAGAGCAATTAAACAAACCAAAACTAAATACGAAAAGTTAACAGATAGTACAATTAAATTAATAGAGGATAGACTAAATACCGATATAAATAGCTTAAATTATAGAATAAAAGATAAACAAGTTAAAAGAAGTATAAGGAAAGACATCAGAAAATTTAACACAAAACTTTTTCAGATAGCTCTGGAAAGAAACCAATCTTTGAAAATAGCTAAACAAGGAACATCTGTCGGAAAAACTTGGATAACGAGCCTGAGAGATGAAGCGGGAGAAAAACATCAAAATAGAGAAAAAGTCCTCGACATATGCACAAAATTTTATAAATCTCTCTACTCCGACCCACACCAGCCACCTTCTAACGATATCCCTTACTTGTGCCCAGATACCATTCCACCAATAACAGGCCTTGAAGTTCACAAGGTCCTCACGCAAATGAAATACAATCGATCACCTGGTGAGGATGGAATAACCACCGAAACCCTTAAAGTAGGAGAACATGTTCTTTTACCACACATCACGAATTTTTTCAATACTTTGTTAAAGACTGGCAAATTTCCAGATCACTTTTGTCACTCTAATATAATATTATTGCACAAAAAGGGGGACAAATCGGACATAAATAACTACCGACCTATCAGCCTTGTATCACACTTGTATAAAGCTTTCATTAAGGTCATCGAACACCGTATTTCCGGACAACTGGATTTAGAACAGCCAGCTGAACAGGCTGGGTTCCGTCGAGGACTCTCCACGACAGACCACCTGCAAGCACTTAATCAGCTCATTGAAAAGTCTAACGAAAGCAACATAACACTGTATCTCGCCTTTGTAGACTATACGAAGGCATTTGACAGTATCAACCATGCTGCCGTGTTCAATGCCCTTAAACAACAACATATAGACCCCACTTACATTGATTTATTACGTAAAATCTACAACAATAGCACAGCTGCAATAAAGTTGAATTCCCCCGGACCTTCCTTTTCTATAACTAAAGGGGTAAAGCAGGGTGACCCCCTCTCCCCAAAACTGTTCACCAGCACCCTCGAGGAGGTGTTCAGAAAGCTGGCGGTTGGCTGGGAAGGAAAGGGAATCGCCGTCGGTGGAGTAAGGTTAACAAACCTCCGCTTCGCTGACGACATTGTCCTCTTCTCCTCCTCGGCCTCGGAGCTACAAACGATGCTTCAAGAGCTCAGCGTCGCAAGCCTTGAGATTGGGTTAAGGATGAACAGGACAAAGACCAAGGTCATGACTAACAGCGTTGAGACCAGTGTAACGGTGGATGGAGAACGGTTAGCATACGTCCAGGAGTACATCTACCTGGGCCAAATAGTCTCCTTCGAATCCAGGCAAGAAAAGGAAATCGCTCGGCGAACCGAAAATGCCTGGAGGAGCTATTGGTCCATGGGCGACTTGATGAAAGGAGATCTTCCTCTATCTCTCAAGCGGAAATTGATGGACGTATGCATCCTCCCCGTTCTCACTTATGGTGCGCAGACCTGGTCTTTGACCAACATCCAAAAGTATAAACTCAAGGTCTGTCAACGTGCGATGGAACGCAGCATCCTCGGAGTAAAGCGAATTGACCGCATTCGCAACACTGAGCTGCGTTCAAGAACACAGATCGCCGATGTAGCCAAGAAAGCCGCCAAGCTCAAATGGGACTGGGCCGGTCACGTTTGCCGCATGTCGGGAGACCAGTGGGCCAAACTAACCACGGAGTGGTGCCCTGATACGTTGCGACGACGTCGCGGCAGACCGCGAACGAGATGGAGAGACGAGATTGCCAAATTCCGTGCCGACTGGACATCACTAGCACAGGAAAGGGATGAATGGAAAGAGTGGGGGGAGGCCTTTGCCCAGCAGTGGGATGTTGATGGCTGCTAATAATAATAATAATAATAATAATTTGTAAGGGTACCTACCTACCTACTTACTTTCCGATTGGTGCCACAATGGTGAGGATCTGTCGAGGATCTTCAGAGTTATGAACAGAAATGCACCTCGAGAGTGCAGAAAATTGCTCAGATTGAAAATTGAAGTCGGTTTTTTTTTAATTTTCAATTTAGCCACTTGTACTTGATTGGCTTTACTTATAAACGCCTCTCAAATTGAACACTGGTTAAACAATGCTCAAGATTCGCCCTGTCACTATTTGTCACTATCTAACAAAAAAGGATGGCAATAGTTTGTTTGCGTACGCGTTTTGTGCGTCGTTTACGACACCGATTAGAATAAACGGTGTTTTAATTTTGACATAAGTTGAGAGCAGTTAATAAGTAAAGCGAGGTACCTACTTAAATGTTTTATTGGTAACTCTCCTGCACTTTTGTTCGTGGGTTTGATTCTCACTCAAATCAACTCGACATAGTGTGATCGTACTAATTATATACCTACTAGAAGTATGAGTGTTTGTGTGTTTGGATTTTTGTTACTCGAGTTATCTTGCACGCACTCTAGTAAGGCAAAAGATGATGATGAAATATTCTTGTCTTTGTGAAGTCTTTTAAAATATTAAAACACATTTTCATAGCACGTGTCATAAATATCTAACATGGGAATAGAATAAACAAATTATTTCAGCCGAAGGCTAGTTTATTTTTAAACTCTTTGAGCACTCGTAAATCTTTTCGATACGTTCAGTTACACAAGTGCACTTCAGATCTCTAGACAAGACATTTTAAGAACTTTTGCATAGAACGAAATCGCTTCGGGCTGTAGTAGACAGACCTCCTCCCCCTTACTTATGAACGATGTTTAAAGTTGAACACTGCTTAAACAACGTCCTGTGTCTGTTTGTCACTATCCACATGTCACTAACCAGTGTTCAACTTTAAACTTTATAAGTAAGGCCCCATGCTTTTACATTGTCGATCGGTAATTTTGTCGATCTGCATCGCGTTTGGGCTACTCTTTGCGTTCGATCGCAGTATCAAAATGCACGATTTTCAATGCTGCATCGACTCATGCGTCAACATGCGTTCGGACACGGTATCGGAATCGCGCGTTGTTGCATTAGCAACTGCTGCGATCGCCGATTTTTAAAGAGACCTTTTGGCGTTTGTGTGTGGTGTGGAATGTTGGTCGCTGCATTTTGCTTCTGAAAAGCGACTAAATCGCCAATCGCCGATGCTAAAAGTAGCATGACTGCTAGAGCCCTAATACCTGTAGGACAAAAATAGCCTCTATGAATAGAATCTTTGATTTCATCTAATAGTCCAATCGCTTAGTGCCCATGGGGGCGCCAAATGTAAGCATTAGGTATTACAGCCGTATGAAGGGAGGGTACCTCACCTGTAAAATCGAGAGTCGAGAAACGAGATATCTCGATCGTTTTAAACCAGTGATTCCCAAAGTGGTCCAGGTGGACTCCCAGGGGTCCACCTGGACCAGCTGGAGCAGCTGGAGCAGCTTGACTGATCGAAAAATTTCTCTCGATGTTGCGCATGTTAGGCCGATTGGTAGCGCGACTGTGATGGCGGTGATAGGGAATAAGCGATTGGATTATTAAATGAAATCAAATACTCTTTATATGAATTAATAAAATTAAAATACCTAGTAGGTAATTACTGCCGCAAATGCCGCAACACTTTGGCAGCATGACGGGACGCGTCGTCGTGGTCGGCCGAGAAAACGTTGGAGGGACGATCTCGACGCCTTTGAGGAGACTTGGTGGGAAATCTCGAAGAACAGAGATGGTTGGAGAGATGTGGGGGTGACCTTTGCCCAGCGTGTGTAGTGGGACGACATAGGTTAAAAAAAAGGTACCTAATTACTTACTAGGTATTTTATTTCTAGTAAATACTTAATTGACATCATTTGATGTAGATTGATTTACCTACCTACGAATTTATTGTAGAGTTCTGCAGCGCGCTTCAGACTTCCGAAAATGCATCCGATTCGATGATTTTCTTCGGAAAGTTGACGTTTTTTCAACGAAAAAACGTCACTTTCTGAGTTGAGAATACATTCCGAGAAGTTCTGAATCGCACTGCTAACCTAAAATAAAACCACGAAATACTTCAGTGACCCCAAATTTTTGCGGTTACGAAAAACAAAAAGGAACCCTTATGAGATTTGGTCCGCGAAACGTGGGTGCTGAATTTATAAAAGGGTTAACTTGGTCAAATGGGGTATTACCCTTTCTACCTTTCACACATTCTATTAAAGGATTTTAATTCGTTTTAGTTTTTAGTAGGTACATATTTTATGATGCCAAATACAGAATCACACGTTATTCGATGTACAGGGTGGATTTTTTTTAAAATCTTTTCATTTTTTCCACCCTGTATAGAAACCCTCAGTAAGAAAGTGGTGACACACTCGGCTGGCGTTTTTTTTAAAGTAAGTTCCAATGTTTTACAATTTTATTTAGGAAAAATAGATTAACTGAGTTTAAAAAAAAAACTGTTAGGTACTTTACTCGTAATATAAACAGTCAAAACTCATATTACGAAACACCAAACAAAAAACATTCTTATGTTTTATGAAAGTACTTATTTAAAAAGTATTTATTGTAATAACGTGCTTCGCCTACGGCTATGTAGAGAAAAATAACAATTTCAGAACGAACCACAGCCTTTTATACCACTCGTACCTACTGGAGCAAATAGCTGCTACGAGAATCTTATTACTGCAAAACACGTAGGATTGTGTGTGGGGAGACTGGGCTAGTACGATACACTGATACGACAAGAAACGTAAAAGGAAACAGAATCGGATATTCAAGATCCTTTGAAGATGTCTAAGGGTGTAGCCAGAGGTACATACATAACAATAGATGATTTGTTTTTACAGAAGCTAGCATTCTATGACAAGCTTGTCATAGAATGCTATTTGTTTGACCATTGCTAACTATTAGAATAATCACAGCCAGGTTTTAACCCACTGATTTCGGATCAGAAGTCCAAGACACTACCTCACTCGACCAACGCGACACTGATACAGTAATGTTACTTCATATAAAAAACCCTCATTCACTTTACACACGATGACATCATCAATGATGATGATGGTTTTGTACTTCCAGAATGAGATGACTGACTACTTGGTGTTTTGTAAAAAAAAATGAATCAGTTGCGATTTTATTTTTTATTTTCAGTAAATAATATACCGTACTTCTACGTGTTATATTTTGTGTCACAATAAACACTGAAAAGGTAAATTAATTGAAATTTGATTTAGTCAAGCTTTGGTGGCTATTACTGCTATTACTGAGTTTAGCATGAAGTTTTTGATCGTTCTGAATTTTATACTTAGGTAGATACCTACACAAGTGTTCTTGGTAGCTTTTAAAATAATTTAATCTATCACAGAATGGTAAAAATTTTCAATTTATCTCTATTTCAAAAATTTAAATATGTACCATTACAATTATCAGGCACATAAAAATTTTGGCCAAGATTTCAAGTTATTTTATAACAAAATGTTCTCGAAAGCCTTTACTAAATTGACAGAAATGAATAATTCACTGTTAAAAACTTTTCTGAAACAACCATGGTTTACATTTCCCCATTCTCCTACGCCCAGCTGCTCAGTTGTAATCACGGTAACAAGACAAACATCTCGTGACTTCTGAGGCCGACATGTTAAGATGCTGCAGCTTTTCATGCGAAAATAGTTTCAGGCAGGGCATTTTGAAAGCAACTTTGTAACGATATACATAACCATTAATTTTGTATGAAATAATACGACTGTTCACCTAGATGATCACCTAGATATTTTATATGTAGATAGGTAGTTATTTGAGATGTAGGTATAGTTTTAAGTTGTTGGTCATAGAAGGAGGTAGGTATTATCTCAGCTTTGACCTTTGACCTGGTTAATACAACAAAAGTGACCTTTCAGAATAACCTGCGAGCAAAGCTGACCAATCCATCCAGAGAGCTGAAAGTGTAGGTATCGCACGAAAGTGCCAATCAAACTGATTGATGTATCATCAATGTCGACGCTACCCGAGATTTACCGCGTCTCCCCTGATTGTAGACCACCTGCTGCGACTCTTTGATTATTGGATCAAACATAGCCTAGTCACCTAAGAAGTTTTTTTTATAGTTCCTGCCGAAACTATTTAGATAAATGATAAAATATCTAAACATATTTTATATGTAGGTACCTACTTAATTCTAAAAGATATTTCGCTGTCGTCAAAATGATCTTCTAAGTTATTTTGGAAAAATTGTTCGCTTTTATGTATTCGATATTGGATACAACGGCATCGTTTCAACTCAAATATCAAGTTTTAATTCTAACTTGTTCTTTAACAACTTTATCGTATACCTAGCTTTGATTGATTGATTGATTGATTGAACACTTTATTGCATGTAAACAGGATACAAAACTTAAAATTACATAAACTAGCAGATACAATAGGCGGCCTTATCGCTTACAGCGATTTCTTCCAGTCAACCGGGTGAGTTGAGTAAAAGGCCAGTGTAAGAAGAGAAAGAAGGTAGTGCCCAAATAATAAAGAAAATAATGTACCTACCTACCTACTTAATTACTTACTTAAAGATAATTTCAAAAATACATATACCTATGTACATTTGATACTACTTTATTACTTACTATATTACTTTGATAGATTGTAGCGTCATAACGGACGCCAAAACGCAATGCAGCATCGATGCAGTCGCAGAGGCTTATTCCATTATGCTCCCACTCTCGTGGATTCCAGTGGGATCACACAAAACTTTTGAGTTCATTAATGAAAAAAAAAGTTTTGTATCATCCCACTGGGATGTGGGAGTGGGAGCATAATGAAATAAACCGTCGCAAAATTGCCGATCGCCAATATGCTAAGAGCATGTCTAATATTCCCTAAGCCGAATGAATTGATCTTGAATCAGAAGGGCTTGACCGACTTTTACTTTACCTGCCTTGGTTTAGTTCAGTGGTTCTTAACCTATGGTCCGCGGACCACTGGTGGTCCCTGGAACCACTTGAAGTGGTCCGCGAAGCTATCCAAAAAAATTAAACAAGCGACAAAGAATCAAAGTTGAAAGAGAAAACTTACTGTTGGTGGTCCGCGACAAGTCAGAAAGTTTATCAAATGGTCCCTCATCTCATCACTAAAAGGTTAAGAACCACTGGTTTAGTTAATAGCCACACCTATTAATATAGGTTTTTATAGAACAAGGGAACATCGAAAGGTATTATCTAAGTGAAGAAAGAAAACATTGGAACACCTCTCTACAAGCGAGCGAAGATCGTAGTGGAAACTAGGGCGGTTTGGCTATGTTTCAGTAAATGTTTGAATGTTTGTATTTTTGGTAGGTGCCTAGGTAGGTCAAAAGGTTGTACCTACTGTTAGATTTAGGTCTCTGCTCCTCAAACAAAATACCCACTCCACCTTATGTGACTGTGTAATTTTTTGATAATGTCCAATATTCGAAACTAGCTTGCTTTTATGTTACATAGTGTGCTTATGTGCTACTATTATTCTGTGCTACTTCGTAGCATGTGAATTCCACCGAAACCTCGAGACGGAAAATAACGTGATAAATTCCCGTGTCTCTAAATATTTAAACATGAATAATAATCACCTCAATAAATTTGAAAGAGGATAAAATATAAAAACTGTTGTCGCTATCTTACTTAGGTAAACTAAGTAGGTACTTACCTAGGTACCTATTCAGTTCTAAGTAGAAATAGGTACCTACATGGGATCATAGTACCTAGGTATATCTAAGTGCACTGGAAAGGAATGTCCAAGACCAAATTCCAATGTCACATTATCATAATCCCAAATAGGTAATCTACATAGAAATATAAAATATTCTTATTCATCGAATCTCTTGCAAGTCAGCGAGTTGTTTCTCAGGGGTGATAAACTTTTTTGAATGAAAAAAAAAACTAAAACTTATCATAGTTTTTATTGCATCATTTAGCATTTGGCACAAGTCTAGTCTTTTGCAGGTACTTACCTTATTTTTTTTACTAGCCTAAACTGTCCCACTGCTGGGAAAAGGCCTCCCCCGTTACCTTCCACTCATCGCGATCTTGTGCGGTTTCTCTCCAGTTTTCTTTAGGGAGTGTACACATTGCGTTTTCTGCAGCGCGTTTTTGAGCGGCGCGTTTGTATCGATACAAACGCGCGTTCGCAACGCGTATTTTTCCATACAAAAGCGAACCGGGAGGGGCTGCGCGGGGGGCTGCGCGTTCGCATCGCGTTCGAATCGCGTTTGTATCGAAACAAACGCGCTGCAAAAAACGCAATGTGTACACTCCCTTAAAGGCGTCCAGGTCATCATCCCAGCGCTTTTTAGGCCTTCCTCGGAGTCCCCTGCCATCCGCCGGGATCCAACCAGTCACCACTCCGGCCCACCTATCTGGGTGCATACGGCAGACATAACAGGTTGCAAGCCTAACGCTGTTTTTTGTTAGGTAAGTAGGTAGGTATACTATATAATCTGGTTTCCCTCAATTTGAAGATCTTAGCGTTCACTGTTTGGAGCTTCTGTTCAAGCACCTACAGTTTCATTGACATGAAAACTCAAAGACAAAATAAAAATAAAAATAAAAAAAATAAAAGGTAAAATAAAAAAATTTAAAAAAACGACTCCAATGACTCTCGACGTGCATTTCTGTTCATAACTCCGAAGATCGTCTTTAGATCCTCACCAAATTGAGACCTCGTTGGGAGTATAATCCAAACATGTTTTTTTGTTTGCTTGAAAGGGTATGGCCCTTTCACAAATAAAAAACCATCCAAACTATAAATTAACGGAGATATCAATTAATGAAAACACATCGAACATAGAACCTCCTTTTTTGAAGTCGGTTAAACACGAAGTGATTGTGAAAATCCAAAGATTAAGTATACCTTAGAAACTACACAAGCAACGCCACCCCTTAACTTGACAAGGCACAACTAAAGTCCAAAGCAATACGACTAACGTTGTTTAATTTAATAACGGTCGCGGCCTCAGAGGAAATGAAAACAAAAAAATAATTCAACGGGACACCCCTGAGAGTTGTCTTCCTTATAAAAGCAGCAGCTGATGGGATTGGTCCTCAGTGCTCTTCCAACCCTCATTTGAAGTGATATGGTGTTATACCTTCAAAATAAGGTGAGTTTTTATTCTTTTAGCATTGAGATTTCGCATTCAAGTGTGACTTGAACGATAATTTTAGAAAATCGTTGCTTGGGCGGAGTACGAAGTCTTAAGGTGGCGGTTCGCGCCCTAGACCAAGACAGGAGACGCGAACCACCACCGCGTACGTCGGCGCGGATAGGCGAGTGATCTTTATTACAATGAAATAGGGATACTGATTGTTCAGCACTGACGAGTGCAATCAGCGTTGCCATTTTTGCTAAACAATCAGTATCCTTGTTTCAATGTAATAAAGATCACACGTCTATCAGCGCCGACGGTACGCGTGACACTAAAACCAGCCTTAGAATCATAGGAAATCCAACACCATGTGATAGGCATGAATGTTTTTCGTGTATAAAATTGTCTTAGATTGTATCGCAATTAAAAATCTTCTTTATCTACCTACATAATACATTTTTTAAGTTTTAGGCTATTAGATAACAATTTCTATACTTACTTAGCCATTTTTTTTATTGTAAACATACCTAATAGGTCAGGTTTTTTTCATTTTCATCAACTTTCCGAAGAAAATCATCGAATCGGATGCATATTCGGAAGTCTGAATCGCATTGCTGGTAGAGTATTAAAGGACATAGGTATTTTAAACTTTCGCGACTTGAACACATTTTTAAATTAATATTAACGGGACTTAATCGCGTAGTAATGAAATTATTTTATTTACCTCGACGTTTCGGCGACATTACCTACAGTCGCCGTGGTTACGAGTAGACTCAGAGGTAAGTAAAATAATAATTTCATTAAGCGGTTAGGTCCCGTTAATAATAATTTAAAAATGGATCCTGAAATGTCTGAAATTCTGTGTGTTTGTGTCAGACGTGAACTTCCTCGAAAATAAATTGTGAAAATGTTTAGGTACGTTCACGGTATTGGATAGATATAATTTTATTAATTTAGGTAGGTATAGATACATTTTAAGTTATAAAATTAAAAAATTGCAGGGAAACTAATTAAAATTACTGCAATGAATTTACCTAGGTACTTACAAAGTTCTTAAAATTCAGCACACTTTGTAGTTAAATTCATTAAAATACGAATACTACCTTATCCTCAGGCACTAAAGTGAATTAAATCATTTTAAACACGCTCTATTTTCTTGCAGCTCCTGGCACGATGCGTAAGAAACTATACACCGTCATCCTGTTCTGTCTAATCGTATCATCAGAATTCGTATTCGGGAAAGATTCAACCAAAACCAAAGCCCACAAACCAAAGAGTCACATCAAGGATAAAAACGTTGAACGTCAGAAGAGGTCCTTGGACGAAGAGGATGAAAAGCCCTTTTGGGCAAATCGAGGAAAGAAACAAGTTGACGATTTCTCTGTTTACAACCAAAGAAATTATAACCATGAAAAGAATCCGAAAATACTGAAACAAAGAGATATGGAAGATGAACCATTTTGGGGAACAAGAGGGCGTCGCGATAGCGCTTCCGTTGAAAATAATGTTGATGAAGAATATCCTAACGATCTTTCAAACTGCAATGACAATGACTGTTATGGAACTGTGCACAGGTTCAGCAACAGAGATCATAACTTAAAAAGCGCAAGTGATGACAGTGAACCCTTTTGGGGTGTTCGCGGTAGGAGAGACTCTAATGAAATCGACAATTCAGGCCCTTTTTGGGGTAACCGAGGAAGAAGACAAGATGACGATCCTTTTTGGGGAATGAGAGGGCGCAGGAAAGATGAACCGTTTTGGGGCGCTCGTGGGAGACGTGACGATGAACCGTTTTGGGGTAACCGTGGACGTAGAGAAGAATCTGAACCTTTTTGGGGTAATCGTGGCAGGAGACAGGAATCAGAACCGTTCTGGGGCAACAGGGGTCGAAGAGACGATGAACCATTTTGGGGTAACCGTGGAAGGCGAAAAGATGACGTATTTTGGGGATCTCGTGGGCGTAGAAAGGAAGATCTGAAAGAGTATATTATGAAGGCGATCAATAATGTGGAAAAAGACATCGAACACTTATCTCGTTTGAAAAAAACTGAAAGTTCATTTTGGTCCAATAGGGGTCGAGAAAGTAAATTGAAATCTCTTTTCAATGGGCCAAGAGGTAGACTTGAGCTGCCAAATCACCGGTATGATATGAATATGAAGAACATTGAAGACCCCGGTACGATAACAGATAGTAGGATGTTCGCCGATGAACCAAACTATATTCTAGTTGAGAGAAGCAGCCGATCATCAGGAGAGGCTGATGACCCTTTCTACATCACTAGAGGAAAGAAGTACTATCTGAATTACAAACTGTTCAAAGCTGCAAGAGATAGGCGTGGTGCTTTAGAAGAAATAGTGAAATCGGTACGTAACGACCCCTATTACATCGCAAGGGGAAAGAAAGATAATACTGGTAATGCTACAACAAACACTGAACTTTCAAAAGTCAGAGAACTTATATGTTCCGCTGTTGAATTGATAAATGTAAAACAAAATGGCAAAGTGAAGAGAGAGATTGATACCGATAGAGCGAGAAGAACAATCTTGAACAAATTGACAGCTCAATTACAAAATGATCCATATTTCGTCAGTAGAGGCAAGAAAAGCGAGAACACAAATAACGAAGATTATTTAAATGATTTTGTATCCGAAATAGCTAAGAAATGTACCTAATTGAAAAGCAGCTCGCAAAAAATATATCAGAAGTAATGTAGTCGAATTTGAAGTTTATAGTACTTTAGTGCAATTGTTAAATATCGGTGACCTGATTATATAAAGTGTAATTTCTTGAAATGCATTTCATTTTGAATATTTTTTAAATCTACCTGTCCTTTATCTTCATCATCATCATCAAATAGTGCATAGTTACCCACTGCTGAGTGTAGACCTCCCTTAGTAAGCTCCACATACCTAATCCGGTCCTACGCTGTGCTAAGCCTTATCTTACCTTTGACTTCGTAGTATTATTTTCTGTGGAGCTAAAGTGGTCTGGTCACTTTTGATGAAACATCAGATTTTTCATTAAATAAAACATCTATTAGAACATCTAATTTTTCATCAAATGTTTTATATATGCTATGAAACTTCAAATGTTTTTTTTTTTTTATGCTGGACATTTTCACACAGCATCATGTAGCTCCAAGCTAAGCACAGCTTGTGTTATGGGAACCACATGATTGTCTCGCGGCGGGGATCGAACCCGCAACCTCCTGCGTCACAGGCGGGCCTCCACCCGCTGCGCCACAGAGGTCGTCAAATGTTTCTCATATGTTACATATTATGCTGCATCTATGAAGCATCAACATTGATGAAAAATTAAATGTTCTAACAGATGTTTTATTACTTAGATGAAAAATCGGATGTTTCATCAAAAGTGGCTACTTTAGACCCCATGTTCTGTGCTTTGACTAAGCACTCGAGATTACTTCTTCAATGTTAGGGGTATTTTTTTCATCCGTCAGACAATTTTTAAGAGAGCAGTAAGCAGCTTTTCAATTTTTTGGTTACTTTTACTTGACGAACAATTATGAAGTAACTGATCAAAAATTTACTTTGAAATTCAAAAACTTCTTGATCACCATTTCAAAGTAAATTTTTCCCCTTAACAAAGTTAAAAAAAAATCCTATTGCAACTCAACACGTACAGTAGGTAGGTACATTAATCATAATCATAATCATAATCAATCATTTATGATTAGTAGTATTAAGAGAGTAGGAAGGTATAGTTCGCGTCATGTAAAAATTAATACCACCGCGCACAAAAGTTTTTAATTACGAAAAGGTATGCCATAGAAAAAAACAAACAATAAAAAAAACAATAGGCCTTTTCGTGTGCATGTGTACCCATGCGCAAACATACCCCCTCCACTATCTTCCAGCTTTCTTTTTACGTGACAAGTACTATACAATCAATGGTGCAATAAAAACAAAAGAGCACAACTCAACCATAGTTCTAGCAACCCAACTATTGCAATCTAGGTCGTAGTTATTTAGATCAACTCAGCACTAGCACCGCACCGAATCGCCTTTTGCTGCTAAGCCAGGTCCAGATTTGTATCATTTGCCCGATCCGATCACCGTATCCGTATCGCCGACGCGTATCATGATAGGTACGCGATCTCGATACGCCGTTATGATACGGCCCGACCCATGTCGTGTCGGTTTTTGTCCGATCATCAAAGACTATTGAGAAGAAACGGATGCGGAGCAAATCGAGGCGTCCACAACTTGATACGGGGCTTGATACGTGATACGCTGATACGGATACGGTGATCGGATCGGGCAAATGATACAAATCTGGACCCGGCTTTTGACAGCTTGCGACGCGGCGGTGACATTACGAAGTTGATGTAGTGAGAGTTGGTTCATAGAATTACATAGGCGATGCGTTGCGGTACTGGTGTAGAGTTGATCTAAATAGCTGTGACCTCACTTTTTGAAAAACAACAAAGATTTATTAGACCAACATTAAAATTAGTCATAATTTTAGAAGAGTTTCTGGTGGTTTCAAAAGTTCCCTATTGTTAGGAATTTTCAATCAAACGATTTAATTATTACGACTTCCTTTATTACTCTTCAATATTATAAATATAGGATACAATATCCAAACATCCTTTAATTTTTATGCTCTCTTTACGCAGGTAACAAATATTTTTGAGCAATCACAAAATCAAAATCAATTTCGTTGGATGGGATATATACAATTCGGTTTAACTGTATCTTTATTATAGACATCAATTGAAGAATATCAGTTACATTTGAGAAAATCTGATGTCACTGTGCTTACTTTCTCAACTATGACAATATCAATAAGTTTAGAAATAGTGTTGTAAAAAGTGATAGTAAAAACTTTAAGATCCTAGCTTGATCAATAAATAGTTCTAAATTATATCTAGAGTTCGTATAATAGCTAAGTAAAAGCGACTCCTTACTACTGCGAATAATCTAGAAGGAATAAATTGGGAAAGTAAGCACTAGCAACTCGCATTGTAACTACTTTATAAACAACTCCAAGAATCTCTTTAGGTACACAATAATCTCTACGACATTTATATTTGATAAATGACACATAGGTACTTTTGATATGAAACATGTAAACGTTTCTAAAACATTTCTGCTTAAAAAACGATCATCATAAAACTCTTCATAGGCCAAAAAAGGTCCAATAATACTGCACGATGATACTGCATTACGACATTTTATGTCTTACAAATAAATCAATCACTGAAATAAATACAACATCGAAGCTGGATTCAACTAGAGCTGATCTAGTTGAGTTTGCACATAACGTCAATTCCGTTGAATGCTTTCGCATTATCACTTATTCCCTGTTTAGTAGGAGCGTCGGTTCATACTCGCCAAAGCAACAGATGATTTGTGGAATCTTCGCGTCCTGCGTCTTCCGTCATTGAAGAGCTCCTGAAATCTTCATACCCATCTCCTCCAGATATGATCAAGGTCTCTTTACTACTGTGTGTGGTGTCTGCCTGTTTCTGCAGTTTGTCAGCGTTGGCTGATCGCCGTGACAAGGCTTTGGTTCTGAGGGAGGATTGTGTTGTTTTTGTGGGGGGTTTCGGCGCTGCGGGGTTCTCTACGATTGTCAGGAATCGTACGTGGCCGGTGTGTCCGTATGTGATACCTGGAATACATTCATTTTATGAGCATACTAGGCGATCCGACAGACGTACTGTCCAAGAAGCAAAAAAATCTTAAAATCTTTTTTGGACATTATGAACATAAAATAAGAGTTTGTCAAATTGGTTCCTTAGCATTTCATTTTTATAGTGTAGAAAAAGATAGAAGATAAGTTGGTATCAAATACGGATATATTCAATTTTATATGTCGAAAAAATGACTAGTTCAAGTTTGTCAACTGATGAAAAGAGAAGTCGTAGAAATATCTTAAAACAAAGTCATGGTTTATTCCATCCAGTCCTACTAGTAGTTCGATTATCTAACTGTCCAAATTGTTAGACTGACTAATCGAACTTTTTGGATACGCAGATTTTATTCCATAGTCAGTCTAACAATTTGGAATATTTCTGTCCAAACAGTTAGATAATCGAACTACAAGTAGGACTGGATGGAATTAACCAAAGTCATTAGGTAGGTAGGTATTTTTATTTGCAACACCCATACCAAGTTTTTGGCATTTAGGAAGATCTATCTGTAACAAGAATGAAGAAATGGCTCACCAGTAAGTATGGGCACAGTGAAAGCCCCAGTCCTAGGGTTAGGAGAGTTGTGTAACGGCGCGGTCAGAAGCACGCCAGCGCTGGTTCCGACCCACAGTGTGTCACGGTGTGCCAGTAACGCCGTCACGCGGAGGCAGGCTGCCTTGTGCTGACGGATTATGTCGTCACAGCCTGGAAAAGAAGTAAGTATTTTTAGATGGGGTTAAACTTTTATGTCTGTGCATGATTTTATGTTTCAATATTGGAATTGATGATGAATTACAACTGCTTTAAGTTAGTGATAATGATAGCCTTTAACAATCAAGTAGTTACATAATAATGCATCTTAATTCTACTTAGTACCTACTACTAAATCATATTTCTTAGTAAACAGTAATTGCGTATTAGACACCGGTTTCTTGATTGTCTTGCTTATCAGCATAGGCCTCCCTAAGTGTTCTCCACAAAGATCTGTCTCTTGCTTTTCTCTTGCTTTAAGTTAGTTAGCTGTTAATTACAACTTATAATTCATCATCTTAATTACTCGATTCATTCCTTCATATTGTTACGCCGGCTATCTGGAAGATTCTACGCCCAAGAGCATTATATAGCTTTTTGATTAGTTAACTTCTTGTCTTGTTTAGTGCCCAATAAAGTTATTACGGTAAAATAGGTGGTAAGTAAATAATTTATCAAGATACCCAGCTCGTAACAATATCATCACTTGATCAAAGTAAAAGTAAAGGTGGAGGTGGAGGTAGTTGTGGAGGTTGAAGTTGAAGTCGTAGTCGTAGTCGTAGTCGTAGTCGTAGTCGTAGTCGAAGTCGAAGTCGAAGCCGAAGCCGAAGCCGAAGCCGAAGCCGAAGCCGAAACCGAAGTCCAAGTCACAGTTACAGTTAATATGTATAAAAGACTCACCATGGAGCATCTTGGTGACGTGCGGCGTGATGTTTAGTTCGGCCAGCAAGTCGCGCGAGGCCGCGTGATAGCATCGTAACTGCGCCGCGTTGTGCAACGCAAGCCATAGCGCACCGCCGCTCACAGCCATGTGCGAGATCGGCTTAGATTCACTACTTATTTGGAATGTTTCGTCCACCTTAAAAGAATATGCTTCTTGAATCGTTGAATTACCTACTTTGCCTATATGAATTAGAGATTTCGTACAGCTTCTTAGGCTTGTTTCACTCTTCAGCGTGTCGCCGGTCGCGGCCGCGAGTTGACCATTCACAACACATTTCTCTGTGCTGTGAATGGTCAACTCGCGGACGCGACCGGCGAATCTCCATATCGTATGATCGAGCTCGTCAAATTTTGTGACTGAGTTTCAGGCGGCCTGAATGTTTTCGTTTTCAGGCTTGCTTCTCTCTTCAGCGTGTCGCCGCGGCGACACGCTGAAGAGAGAAGCAAGCCTTAGTGTCTTAAGCCTAAGCACCGAATTAGCAGTTGCAACTGGGCTCTACTAGCATAAACAACAGATACCTTCCGTGGTTCGGATTGTTGAAAACGAAAACATTCAGGCCGCCTGAAACTCAGTCACAAAATTTGACGAGCTCGATCATACGATATGGAGATTTATCTATAGATACTTGAGTAAATAATTAGATATGAGTCTATTCAAATCAGATTCTCCAAAGGCATTTAATTGAGTGTCTTACAGCGCGCTACCCCCACTGAAACTTTCAGCTTTTCTATTTGTTACGGCTTCTGAGTTGTTTTCTATTGTAACTTTATTTTCCTTTAACTATTCACCACATCTCAAATCAAAATCTTGAATTTTCCCCAATTTATTTCTTGGAGTACCACAAGGGAGTCCGTTCAGCCCCTTACTCTTCCCACTAGTTATTTACCTGCAAAGTATGCGGGTTGATGATTTTTATGGAGGCGTGGGTGGCGCACCAGAGCCTGCCGCCGGAGAGCAGCATACTGCCAACGGGCGAGCTGCCTGTGCCAACGGGAATTGTAGACTTCTCTGTCCAAGAACCGTCTGAAATATAATTTACTAGATTACATGTCATAACTAAAGGTACGACGTGCGCTCCGCTTGAGAACAATTATTGAACTGCCGAAATGAAAGCGGGCGCGGGAGTGAACGCCTACGACGCCAGGTAGTGCGGATTCATTTCCGTCCACAGATAAACTATTCTATACAAATCGACTTACTTACTACTATACTAATCGATTGCTTAAACTTACTCTACCTATTAAACTAGGGGTACACCCTACAAGGTTATGATTTGGATGCGTATTTGAAAAATATTTGGGATGATTTTGTCTCTGTCGGAGACCCTGACTTCTTTTTATAAATACATAGAAATGTAAAAATCAGATAAAGTTGTTTTATGTACAATATAATCTGTGGAAGAATGGACCTTACTTCAATTGAAAACCACACTGTATGTCAAAGGCTAAGTTTAAAGTGAAAATGATAATCATGATAATAATGATGCAACCAAATGATTAATGGTGAACGGTTTCAGCAAAACAGATAATTTATTACTTGAAGCAGCTAACTTTTAAAAGACAGATTCAGAGCCGTTTCAATTATAGGAGGCCTATAAAAAGGAAGTAAGGAAGTAAGAGCTAGTGGCTAACTTTGCTTATAGTCCTTAAGTTAATAAGAATAAAGTTCACGTTACCAATATCTCGACAGTAGACGACGAGGTCACCATTTCCCAGCGCCACGAACACTTTGCCCTCCATGTAACTGAAAATAAAGAATTGGCTAAGCATCAATTTAATTTAGTTTAAATTATTTTGGACGGTAAAGACTTTGCCTAGCAAGAAACTGTATAGATGACGGTTAAGCAACCAAACTCCATAATGTCTTTTACGGAACTAACTTGTACATTACTTCATAGCGTCCCTCTGAGTTAAGTATGAGTTAAGGCAAAGGTTGCCTCCTGATAGCGTTTCTTCATTATCCGATCCGATATCGGTATCGGATCCCGATAGCCGATAGCAAATATCATGTGGAACCTTCAATTATTTCCGATAAAAACGTTTGGATTCGGCCATTTTGTTATATAGGTATACTTATAGAGTTTTAGAAAACTTTATTTTCTGTATCTATTATCTGAGACGCAAAACAATATCAAGACAAAATATAACAAGCTCAAAATCACCAACGCGCGCCAGGCTCTGCGCACACAGAGACAATGTAGATACACAATAGCACAATATAAACATTATAGTTCGACTGCTCACGGGTGTCCGATGGTGCAACATATCTATGTTCGCTTCGATATCCGATATCGGGGATGACAATTTGAACGGCAGGTACATATTTCATACACTTTACTTGCCTCGATATCGGCGTCAGATATTGGATCGGACAGTGTGGGAATATAACGATAGTGCGCTCTGACTCTTTATAAATCTAGTAAAGATGCAAAGGCAAGCTATAAATTCACTTACACAATAGAATGTACTCCAGAATTATGCTGAAGTTTGACCTTATTCTTCTTAATCCTGATGTTGTCGAGACAGTTGTATACGTGGATGCAGCCATCTTCGGTGCCGAGCCACATGGTCGGCTGGTTGGCGGTGGTACCACTGTCTTCTGAAGACTGCCGGCTGGCGGGTGATGATAGCGTACCTGTGATGTTTTGTAAGATTTTGATGAAAAAAAATTTTTATTAGAGCGTTTTTGCCTAGCTGAGATGGTGTATTTACTTTCAGCGCAAACCTTGCAGTGCATCGTTAGGTTTATCGTTTCTAAGATGTTGCGCATTAACACGAGCTTTAAACGGTGAAGGAAAACATCGTGATGAAACCAGTTAGCTTTCTAGTGTCTATGGGCGTCAATAGCTAAGCGTCGATGGGCTTGCAACCATGGTTTACTATGTAACTCATGGTATGCTAACTTCTGCAAAATGTGGGCATGTATCAAATGTTTTTGGACATACCTCTGACATCTACAAAGGATCTTAAAATGCAGAAACAGTGCATAGTTAGATTTATCGTTTCTAAAATTTATATGCGCATTTACATTAACACGTCCAGTGCGTGCGACACATAATGCGGTATGTATTCGCGCAAGGCGGGCACCGACTTGGTAGGGAACTTCCGAGTTTTAAACGGTGAAGAGAAATATTGCGAGAAAACCAGTTAGTTATAATAAGCGGCGATGTAGGTAGGTACTTGCAGCCTGTCACTCTAACCCTTTATAAATCTTCTAAGGCCTTGAATGACTTTAGGATCTGAAAGTATGTCTATCGCGCCTTGGGCATACAGTCGAAATCATTGTTTGGTAAGCAGGAAGTAAAAAGATATTCAAACATTTACAAGCAAATATACACATGCAATAATGAAAATGGTTTACCCAGCATAGTACGTCCAGTTACTAATGTAGCATTGAAAGAAAGTGATAGGTTAAATACATAAGCACATAAGGAAACAGTCAGAGTAAGTTAGACAGTTCTACTACGGATAATGTTCTAAAGCACATCTGACGGATGATTCGTCGGGCGTACCGAGTTTTGTATGCGCATTACCATTAAAACCGATGGCTTTTATTATGTTCACGATAAAGACCAAAACATAATGATATTGAGTGAGCAAGGGAACCAGCGCTATCTTCTTGTCCGTTCTAGCGTTACACGACTGCATATGAAACGCATCCGTCAGATGTGAACTGACACTAATAGTTACATTGAACGAAGAAAACATCGAAGCATTCCTTGAAAATGATCCAGCGAAAAGTGTGCTTTGCCTACCGAAGCACACTTTTCGCTGGGTCATTGAAAAATAAGCTGAAAACAATTTTAAAACCCAAACGTCGAAGGAATAGAGTCGATTCTTAACTGTGCGTCTCGAGTTCGAGAAGAAGTTTAGACGAGTGATGTGACATTTTTTGAGCATAGGTTTTTCCCTTGAAGGAATACTTCCATATTTGCGTTCACTGGTTATATAGGAAACAGAGAAGAGAGGTAAGATGTTTTGATGATAAAATGGAATTAGGTAGGTACACAATTAGCTAAGTAGGTAAATATATTTGTACATCAAGATCTAAAACAATAAGGGTATGTTTCACCAACGTAAGGTTTCAATTTCAAGTTATCTTAAATTCAGTGATGTCTTTCGCTGTCATTTAGCAACGTTATTGAGGAAACTTTCTAATAAAAAAACAGAGATGGTGGTTTTCATTGACGTTTTCTTTACTTTTGATTTGACTTCCAAATTATGCATTTGTTTTTGGAACAACAGCTCTATATAAGCTGTAGAATTTTTATTAGAGATTTTTTCTATGCTACTAAGGTAGCAGCATACGGCCCACCTGATGGTAAGCGGTTACCGTAGCCTATGGACGCCTGCGACACCAGAGGAGTCACACTCGCGCTGCTGACTCTTTAAAAATTCTTCAAAAGAAAAAACCTTTAAAAGGTTATTATAGAAACCTTCAAATATTGCGAATTTTGAAACCACACCTTTCCCAAATCTAAACAACAACTTACATGCTTAAAACATTAGCTTTTGTGTTCTACTTTACACTCCTTCGGATCTTGGCAGTCGTGAAGTTAG
This sequence comes from Camptogramma bilineatum, assembly GCA_958496255.1. Classification (NCBI taxonomy): domain Eukaryota; kingdom Metazoa; phylum Arthropoda; class Insecta; order Lepidoptera; family Geometridae; genus Camptogramma; species Camptogramma bilineatum. Next base: position 10,201,685 of record OY292468.1, on the reverse strand, counting down.
TTCCGATGCGCAGTGCTACTTTTTCATACAAAATTTTCTACTTCGCAGCGAAAAGCCTAACTTCACGAATGCCTAGATCCATTGGAACAACTGTACTCACCAGAATTGATGCCCATAGCTTGCTTATCCACAGCGGGATTGGAACTGCTCTTCATCACCGGATTGACCTGGATATTCTGGCCGGTGTGTGGGGAGCTAAGGCTCTTTTTGTGGTTTGGATTGGATCAACTTTACTCACCAGAATTGATGCCCATAGCCTGCTTATCCACAGCGGGATTGGAACTGCTCTTCATGACCGGATTGACCTGGATATTCTGGCAGGTGTGTGAGCTAAGGCTCTTGTTGTGGTTTGTAGTCAAGATGCTACAAATTGGAACTTTACTCACCAGAATTGATGCCCATAGCCTACTTATCCACAGCGGGATTGGAACTGCTCTTCATCACCGGATTGACCTGGATATTCTGGCCGGTGTGTGAGGAGCTAAGTCTCTTTTTGTGGTTTGGATTGAAACTACTCACCAGAATTGATGCCCATAGCCTGCTTATCCACAGCGGGATTGGAACTGCTCTTCATCACCGGATTGACCTGGATATTCTGGCCGGTGTGTGGGGAGCTGAGGCTCTTGTTGTGGTTTGGAGTCAAGGTGCTTCGGCTGAGAGATGCTGTCAGGCTGGAGTGGAGGCGGATGTTGGCTGAGTCATGGCTGCGTTCGGATTGTGCGTCTTGGTTCTCGCTGGTCGATGAGCCGTCGTCTTCTTCGTCGCTTGATGATGAACTGGAAATAATACAATAAAATAAGAATAAATTAAAAATTTAATGAAAAAACCCATGAAATATCCCTTCAAACTAGAAAAAAGCTGATGATCTTCAAACGGCTGAACAGATTTGCATGAAACATAGCTAAGAACACTCACGACAAAGACAACTTTTAAACAAAGTATTTTATTTAAAAAAAGTACCTATGTATGTACCTAAGTGGTATATCAGTGATGTGGTTCCCCATAAACACAAGCTCTGCTTAACTTGGAGCTACATGATGCTGTGTGAAATGGCATTATTTAATTATATATTTGGTATCACACCTAGAAGAAGTGGTTGGATTGTGTGAAAGAGGATATGAATGTGAGAGGAGTGGATTCTGAGTTGGCGAATGATAGAGGTGAGTGGAAGAGAAAGGCATGTTGTGCCGACCCCACTTTGCGTGGGATAAGGGCAGGGGAATGATGATGATGGTATCATACCTATCTAGTCGTATATTCTTGCAGCTGTCATCAGGGTCTGACACACTGATGCCGGGCTTCACACTTGAAGAGGAACATTGACTGCTCAACGAACTTGTACTTCTGAAATCAAAATACTTTGATCAAAATTCAAATATCATTCAGTAGGACCGCTATGACCACTTTGAAACGTCTTAAGAGCTAGTAATTCTACTTCTGTTCTTTCGCGACCAACACCGTGAAGAATCAGGGCATCAACAGGCCTAGCTTTCTTTTCGATCTGATCAAAAGTCAAAGTCAAATTCATTTATTCAATAAGGTAATTATTGTACCACTTTGAAACGTCTTAAGAGCTAGGTGATTCTACTCCTGTTCCTTCAAGACCAATTCGCGATCGATTTTACAAAACAAAATATACTGGGGGCAGGCGCTTTGGCGATGTTTTGTCAGTCTGCTTCTGACCGCTTCCGTTCGCTCGGGGTAAGATGCAAACGGTAAAATAGTTCGACGGTTAAAGAGATCGACTCGAATTTAGTAAAAAAAAGCTTCACAATCCCCGAGTGGTAATAGACAGTCAGTTCCTATCATAATATGCAAATATCTTGCGGTACGGCAGCAACGTATTCTACATAGCAACACATTAAGTAGGTATACGCCAGCAAAGGGTGTGCCGCGGCACACTGGTGTACCGAGGTCATTAGTTAGTGCCTAGAAAAAAATGAGGTTACCATCTCAGTTAAGCTACTCCTTTTGTCGCATATGCTCAACTAAACAAGCTCACGTTTCACATTAAAAAATGCCGGTTAAGCTGAGAGGATGGTGTAGGTGCTGGGCAAGCCTATATCTCAACATTGTCCCAGGCACTACAGTGTCCCGTTAAGTAGGCAAAGATTGCCTCCTGACACTGTATAAATGATCTAGTAAAGATGTTTAAAGGCCTAAGTATGCTTACGGTATATCGACAGTATATTGTCGAGTAAGAGCTGGCGCAGGCGGTACACATGCAACGCATAGGATACGCGCGTTGCACACTCCGTTGCAGGACGTCACTTGAGGCTTCGGTGTTAGAGTGAGCACGCACACTTGCCCGACGTATCCATCACTGTTGCAGACCTGGAATAGGGAAAATAGTAATATAAGCTATGCAAGAAAAAGTTGCAACACAGACAAGACAATCCGGTCAGACTTCCGAAAATGCATCCGATTCGATGATTTTCTTCGGAAAGTTGACGTTTTTTCAGCGAAGAAACGTCACTTTCGGAATACGGAATACATTCAAAGGTCTGAATCGCACTGCAGAAATTATTGACAAAAGTTTTGTTTTGTTTTGTATACGAACATTTGACTCGCGGCGGGGATCGAACCCGCAACCCCCGCAACCCACAGAGGTCGTCGGAATAGAAAAGTAATATATGCTTGGTTGGTTATAGCCACCAACGATCAATTCTATGTCCAATCGATTGGATACTGCCAGTTTGATCATGCCAAATGGACCGTGTGTGGACGTGGATCGACATGAACTGCCGAATGGTCAGTTTAAATTGAATGTGTGTGTGAAGCTGCCGATTGGATACGATCGATTGAATCCAATGGGAAGGACGATAGAATTGATCGTGGGTTGCTGCTAGCTGCCGATTGGATACGATTGATTGGATCCAATCAAAAGGGCGATAGAATTGATCGTGGGTGGCTGCCATGAAGCTCGAAGGACCACTTTGGTCGCGCCAACAACAAATTCAGTCCCGAAAAGTATCGGAACCAACCTTCGATAAACGGACGTGTAAATTACGGTGAACGGCAGTTACAACAATCGAGGCGGTAGAGGAAGGAAGAGAAGGAACATGTAGCACTCACCGGAGCAAGCCAGGGTAGCCAGGCTCGCGCAGCAGGAATCCAATCTCCTATGATGACTAATTTTCAAAATCTCTTATATCATATTCAGAAGTATCTATTATGTCTAAAATATACCATATTTCTGTAAAAAAATTAAGGTTTTTGTGCAATAAAAGTACATTTAAATTTAAATTTTCAAATTCACGCCAAAACACTCGCCGGTGTCATGGCGTCTGTTTTTACGTCACGGCTCGGTATATCAACCAGTGATGACAACTTAGCTACATAGAAACAAAATGACATTTACCGAGACGTGACGTAATTCGCTCTGATGGGTGTTTTAGCTATCATGGCGGATTGTTGTATTTTGTAGATTTATTTTAACAAATAAATTATTAATCTCGACATTAATAAGAGAATAAATACATTTTTCAAAATCTTTGAATCCTATTTCATTAGATCAGATAAATATTTTGGCGAGACTTGATTACTGTCATCATGCCTATTGATGGTGGGTGGCTGTCATGAAGCTGCCGATTGGATACGATCGGAAGGACGATAGAACTGATCGTGGGTGGCTACTATTACTCACCCAAACATCAGGCGACTGTCCTTTAGGCGGCAGCGTGGGCGCCGCGCATGTGAACTGGAGACCAGCTCGAGTCTTCCTGATTGGCACCGGCGATAAGAACTCTGGAGCTGGTCTCTCCTGTCCATATACACCTGGAATATATTAAAGCAGTTAAGCCTAGGACTAGGCTAGTATTTTAGTCTAGCAGCGAGTAAAGTAGCTTAACACGTTCACTGCGTGATCTAAAAACATGTCTTGTATTCAAGTGCGTTACGGGACATATTGCGCCCCGTAATGAGCAACTCCATTGTGCGTTACGGGGCCTAAAGTGCCCCGTACGCCCTGATTACTTAAAACACCTATAAAATTCTGAAATTTAACTTTTTCGTGATTATTATTTTTTTATTTCAAAGATTACTAAATGTGCTATGTAATAGTCTTTTCGCATGTAGATACAGCTAAAACTGATGAAATTATAAAGAAAAGAAAGTTACGGGGTGTTTTTGACCCCGTATCGCACTATAAATGATAAAATACGGGGTTTGAAGTGCCCCGTAACGCACTTAATTATTTTTTATCGATGAAATAATAGTGATGGGAACGAATGGAAACGATGATTTTTAAAGAAAATATTTATTTCGGAAAAATAGCAACAAATAACAAACTATCTTATTGAGGCATTGAAAATAAAAACTACCCATTTAAATTGAAAACACTGCAGCAACTAGGTAAAAAATAGAAACATAAAATATTCAAAAACAACAATTAGAAATATACAACATTATTTAGGTTATTTATATTTTAAGGAACTTACTATACAGGTTGTGGCAAATTTTTGGTCACTTTAGGATAGCTTTTCTATTAAAGTTAGAAAGTTTTTGTCTTAGGAAACCATTGGTTTATTTTATAGAAAAAAATAATTGAATTTTTAATTTTTTTTAGAAAAGGACGCTTTTGTTTTCTGTAAATTATCGATACTTTGTGCGCTATTGACAACACTAACGTAAATGCGCTCATAACCCCGTACGGGATGTGCAAAAAAATATACGGGGTTTTTTGGATCCCGTATCGCACCTAAAGGTAATTTTTGCTTTCTGGTCGTTACGGGGTTCATTAAGCCCCGTATGTTTTTAAAATATAATTTGAATGTATATTCGACACTGATCACAAATATATAGTCATCTCTGTCATGCGATAATTAACGGCAGAGATATAGCTTTCGCACCAGAGGGTAGACACTAATTTTCTGCTCCGCACTGAATGAAAGGAGCGTACGGGGTTGAAAAGGCCCCGTAACGCAGTGAACGTGTTAAACGAACACCAAAAATGTAGTCGAGTAGGTTAGTAAGTAATTAAGGGCTGATTTTTCAATCGATAAATAACTTTTATCTGAGGAATAAATATGGCGTTATGGCATATTTTCAATACAATATCTGTCCAATTGCATATTTATTTCCTCAGATAAAAGTAATCTAGGTATTGAAAAATCAGCCCTTAGTCGAGTCAATCCATTTTACTTTTTTTTATCGGGCGAGTAGCACTTATCACAACGAGACCGTGCTCACTGGTTCACCGACTAAACAAGTCCGAACCTGTCGAATTAGTCGAGTTCATTAGTTGCCGCAGAAATGTCGTTCCCAAAACACCACTCACTTGTGTACTGTACTCGACCGTAATGCGAACGATTTCTGGTCAGTAGCGAGTAGTTTAGCTACTAAATTACTCGACACTATACTAAATTACTAAAGTAGTCCGAACTAGGCTTAAAGGCCCAAACACACGCTGGGCCAGCCTAGGCCAGCTTCTGCGAGTGCGAGCGAGAAGGCGAATCGATTCAAGGCGAGAGCGATAGAGAGGCAATGCGAAGCTGGCCTAGGCTGGCCCAGCGTGTATTCGCAGCATTAGAGAGCAGTGTTGGCCGAGTGGGTTAGTGCCTCGACTTTCAATCAGAAGGTCGTGGGTTAGAACCCGGCCGTGCATCAATGGATTTTTCGTTTCGAAAAATTTAAATGCGTTTAAACACGAGCCCTAAACAGTGAAGGAAAACATCAGTACAAGTCGGTCGCGGTCCCGGCTTTTAAATCGTTAAGCCATGACGAAGGCCTTTAGGCGGCCTACATACGAACTTACTTTACTTTAGGGGGCAGACCTAGAATATAATTCAGACTTACATAACTTTTGTTTGGTTTCATTTATAAGCTCTTCCCAACTGTTTCTCTTATCTGTCTTTGGGAATATAATGGTGAGGTTTTCTGGTCCACTTCTGAAAACACAAAACGTTAAATAAATTAATACTTATATTAATACCTACTATAACTCTTTCACAGCGCCATCTAGATCAAAATTATCGCTAAGTTTGTACTATTGTAAACAGAGGACTGGGAGGTTAAAAATTCATTTTAAAACGCGTCAAGCTACGTTCAATATTGACCCTTGAACGGTAGGCATTAAATTGAATTTGAGTTTTAAATTCGCCAATGCGCTTTTTAAAAGGACGTTAATAAAACTCTCGTGCGTACAGCGGACTTAAAAAGGTCGCTATAACTGAATCACAAATGAAATGGCCTAAAAACTCCGTCACCAGAGTTGGCCACTTACTCATACGAACTCACTTACTTACTTAATATGAAATGAACTATAATACCGTCTGTTTTCACTCTCAGTCAATGAAAAGAGATGGCACATAGTTCAATTCCTTTTGCGATTCTGTAATGGCGACTTTACCGCAGGGCGTAAGGCTGAGACTCCACCAAAGCGGAGATTTGTGATATGTGTTTTAAACAACCAATAGAATTTCGTTATTCAGACAATGTCATCACGAGATGTGTAAATTTTATTGGCTGTTTAAAACACTTCTCACACATCTCCGCTTTGGTGGAGTCTCAGCCTTATACTTACGAAGTGTTCAAAGCGATCTCCATATAACAAAGTTGTGTGTCACTGTTCTGTCTCTCGGACAGCTGTCTGTTCAATGAATGCAGCATCTCTCTCACAATCTCCTCTAGTTGCGAGTGTTGTGTGTGTAACGCTGCCACGTGCTCAGAGATCTGAGTGAGCGTGTTCACATCTTCAGTGAGGGTTTCCACTTCGTGCATTATCCGTCTGAGGTTTTCGTCTTTGGCTGTGGATATAAGATACATTTTAATTACTTATACCGGCCATATTTCAGTGTGTTAGTCCTACAAGTAGGTATTGACCAGTCTTTCCTGTCATAGACATTATAAATAGATAAACACCACATGAACATTAAAACAAATTACAGACACACAGAACATAAGGAGCGAAGTACAATGGGCGGTCTTACATCTTACATGGTCAATACGTTGAGACTGACTAAGCCGTGGGTTTCCTCACGATGTTTTCCTTTGCGGTTTAGAGCTCGACACGAGCTTTTTCGTTTCGAAAAATCTATACTTACTACTTATAGATTTTTCTAAACGAAAAATCCATTGTAGGACCAGAATTCGAAACCATCGTCTTTTGATTGAAAGTCGAGGTATCCCCCTCGGCCAACACGCTAACTGGCTTTAATTTTTTCTCTTATTTTTTGCAAAATATGACCTTAATAAAACCAAGCTTCAACACAAACTAAAACTGGAAAGAAATAAGAAATCTAAACAAGAGCTAATCAAGAGAACTCGTGTACATCATGAAATCTCATAACGTCGGGACGTTATGAGATTTCATGATGTACACGCTGACCCAGTTTTCAACTAAGTTAGAGATACTTAGTGCGATCGCCTTGTTTACTTTAAGGTACCTAATAGAATCGTAAGCAGGCTCGCGACTATATAATAAATAATAACGAATAAATAAATAATATTGATTGACTGAAGAATTACCGTAGTTATATAGAGCAGTAACATACATGGTTTGAACATTAAAACTATTTTGATTAACTTCGAGACCCAAACTAGGCGTATTATGCCTGTGTATTGGGGCTCTGAAACCTATATGCATAACCTATTTAAATCGATATAATTTTATGTAAATAATTTGTGTGTGTAAACATTTTTGTATGTTTTTACTACCCCTGCTTACAATTATCCTGGTTACAAAAACAATATTAATCTTCATTATAAGGTAGGCTATTGAAATGTCAAGAGTTACTTACGTTCTGAAAACACGAATGTGGGCAGAAAACAAAACAACATCAAATTTAGAAATTAAATTGTTATTTTCATCTATATTTCAAGTATTTTAAAAGCACAAACTAATACTAAGGCCTTTACATCTTTACTAGATGATTTATAGTGTCAGGAGGCGATCTTTGCCTACACTTATCGGGACACTGTAGTGCCTGGGACAATGTTGAACACAAAATTCCGACATAAAACCATCAGTTATTAGTATTTTTAATATCTTTCAAAACAAGCTTTGATGATGTAACAGATTAATATATTTCTTTGTTTGTGTTTGTTTGTTTGTTTTTAGCCTACACTGTCCCACTGCTGGGCAAAGGCCTCTCATCGAGTTTTCCAGGTGGTTAGGTCTAATGCCATTGCCTGCCACTGACAGTCACTGAAGGTGTCTAGCTCGTCTCGCCATCGCTTGCGTGGTCTACCGCGCCGTCTCACTGTCTATTTCATTGTTATCCAAATAAAAACTTGTGATGACTTGTGGGCTAAAATCGATTGAGACAGCAAGATGGTGTCGCGGTAGACCTAGAAAGAGATGGTGCGACGAGAAAAGCTAGACACCATAAACAAAACGTGGATCCAAACGGCAGAAGACCGTGATAATTGGAGAGATCAAGAGAAGTATTTTGCTAATCACTGCCACCCAAGCTCAATTCTATCGTCCAATCGATTGCAGCCAATTTGATCATGCCAAATGGACCGCGTGTGGACGCGGATCGGCATGACCGTTCGATGGACGAAACAATCGAATTTTAATTCTTTGTGTCATGTGAATGGATCATGACGATTAGAATGTGTATGGCGGTTGTACGGCTGGTTTTACTGTCACGCGTACCGTCGGCGCTGATAGGCGAGTGATCTTTATTACAATGAAATAAGGATACTGATTGTTCAGCACTGACGAGATCAATCAGCGTAGCCATTTTTGCTAAACAATCAGTATCCTTATTTCATTGTAATAAAGATCACTCGCCTATCAGCGCCGACGGTACGCGTGACAGTAAAACCAGCCTAAGCATTAGGACGCATTGGGTTAAATACGGATATAAAAGCTTGTTGCAAATACCTTTTACAATATCGAGATCTGCCAGCGACATCCTCATAAGGAGTTTGTACTTGTTCCCTTCCATTTGACTTGCTATGCTCGTCTGGTATGTGCTGGAAACAACATTATAAATAAATAAAATAAATATTGCTGGACATTTCACACAGCGCCATCTAGCCCCAAACTAAGCAAAGCTTGTACTATGGAAACCAGATAACTGATAGAATACTTATTACTTTTTTTTTGTAAATACATAGGTAAGTACTTATAATACTTTATAACACCCAGACACAGAACAAACATCTATGTTCTTCACACAAATGTTTGTCCTGGGTGGGAGTCGCACCCACGACCTACAGCGCAGAAGGCAGAGCTACTACCAAACTGAGCTAAGAGGCCAGTCAAACATTAAACATTTGTTAAACATAATAGACACTAGCGGAATCTGTATGGATGGATCACCGAAAAGAAAGCTAGGCCCCATACCGTGTTTGTTGCCCTAATAAACCAGGAAAGAAAAAGAAGAAAGAAGAAAAGAGAAAGAAGAAGAAGCGAAAGAACAGGAGTAGAATCACCTAGCTCTTAGACGTTTCAAAGTGGGCATAGCGGTCCTACTGAATAAATGATATTTTGAATTTGAATTTCGTAGGCAGAAGCATTCCTCCCACACACATTGTACCTTAAATTTTGTAGCAAAATTTACAAAAAGTCAGAAATTCTCTACTAAAATAATTGGGTAAAGATAAAATGTTATCAGGCAGTCAACATAAAGGTCACAATGTAAAGTCAAAGGTTAGGTCACGTTTAATATTAAACAATGGATACCTATGCCCTTTTTGTGATTTTATTTTTTATATTAAATCTTTTACTTTCGTGGCCAATTTTTTTTATTTGATTTGCAGTGGAAACTAGTGGTAAAGGCAATTCTATTTTATAGAGGAAATAATGAAATTACATTGAAATAACACAACACAGGTAACAGAAATTAATTAAACATTCCTAGAAATGAGACTTTTCAGGTTACTCGTTGCACATTCATATTCCAACACCATTCCAACTACACTGAAAGGTCAAAGGTTTGAATGGCAAAATTTACTTTAATTCTGGAAAGTCTGATATTCCTGTAAGTACCTGCGGGATTAAAAAGGTCGCTACAGCAGAATCACAATAAATAAATCCTACTATCCTACTAATCCTATCCTACTATCCTACTAATATTATAAAGGCGAAAGTCCGTGTGTGTGTGTGAATGTTTGTTGCCACTAAACCGATAACATAATAATAACATAACAACTAAACCGATTTTGATGAAATTTGGAATGGAGATAGATAATAACCGGGAATAGGACATAGGCTACTTTTTATCCCAAAAAATTGCACGGTTCCCGTGAGATAAAAAAATAGTAGTCCACGCGGGCGAAGCCGCGGGCGTCCGCTAGTAAATACATAAATATTGGTGGACATTTCACACAGCGCCATCTATCCCCAAACTAAGCAAAGTTTGTACTATGGGATCCAGATAATAGTACCTAATTGAACTATATGCCGTCTCTTTTCACTCTCAGTCAGTGAAAAGAGACGGCATATAGTTCAATTCCTATTGTGATTCTGCTATGGCGAACTTTTTAAGCCCGCTGTATCAAATCAACGTAAATACAATCCAATCTCTGTGCGTTAGCTAGACCAAAATGCATTTGTATAAATTCATAATCACCATTTGGAGTGGTATTATTTTTTAACGTTATTTTATTACGATTGTAATACCTTACATAACAAATATTCAATGAGACCAAATCACATTCACATCATATGATCGTTTTGGGTAGTATTGATTATTTTCGTCATTTTTCATTTATTGAGATAACTGTAGCGACATCTACCTGTCGCTAGATGAACTACATAAATATGCTACGCACTACAGATGGCGCCACACAACATCAACATGTCTAGAACTCGCAAGCGAAGTTTTCAGCGGCGATAGACATATAGCCGACCAAACAACAACAACTGTCGGTCGAAAGACCACGGGCAAGTGGGCCAGATGGGCCGGCCCGTTACAGAGGAACCTACTCTGCCTTTCCACCATGTTCCCCAAACTAACTATTAACTGAAAAAAAGATAAATACTTACGGAGTAGGTTTCTTTATCGTGCCCGTCCGTCTCTTTACACTTGTGATCAGCAGCGTGTCATTAAAAAGGAAAAGAGCTCTATCTTTAACGGCTCCCTGCGCAGACGGCATGGAAACTGTCTCATGTCGTAGAAACATCCTATCTGCTGTGGCCAGGTTAGATAGACCCTCAATCATCTGTTCCAGCTCCCGTAAGGTCTGCTGCTGTTGCTCTAGTTCTAGACTTTCACGTTCAGTGCAGTTTATCAGTTCTAGGAGCTCGTGGATTTCCTTTTGTGCTTCGAGAAGTAGTTTGTGATCTGGATGTGATTGCTCTGTAAGAAAAATAAACATTATTCAAGTAAAGATCTGTGAAGAACATGTTGTGAAATGAGATTTTGACCGATAGAGTAAGGTGTTATCTAAAAAAATGGTGACAAAGAGATAGATACCAAATTGTAGGACGGCCGGCTGCGGTCCACAACTTTGAGAAATCATCTACTCGCTGTAGATGATTTATCAAAGTTGTGGACCGCAGATGGACAAGCAGTACTGTCGTGTTGGATAGCCACAAACAATCTAAGGTCTTGCTTAGCAGTGGACAAAATCAGGCTGTGGATGATGATGTTGAAGATTTTATCAAAGTCGAAAAATGTCTAAAGGAGAACATGATGTTATTTAATGCTGGACATTTCACACAGCATCAATGTAGCCCCAAAGTAAGCAGAGCTTATGTTATGGTGAACTACACGACTGGTATATTACTTAATATACTTTTTTTTGTAAATATATACATATTATACATAGAAAATACCCAGATCCGAGACAAATATTTGCAGATCATACAAACATTTGTCCCGCGGCGGGGATCGAACCCGCAACCTCCTGTGTCTCAGGCAGGCGTTAACCCACTGCGCCACAGAGGTCGTCAATATTTTATTCTTTTACTGTATTATATTATTAATATTTTATTGTAAGTGCTCTCTTACTAATTAAGTGCTATGGCAGTTGCAGAAACCAATTAACTTTTTGGCAAGTGCAGCCGCCAAGTTGCTTTTATGTATTTGTTAATTGCAATTAACTGTAAATATAATAGAAGACGTTTAAACTTTGAACTTTAAGGTAGGTGAAAATTGGAATAGTAAAAATACATTCACTAGTTGAACCACGTTACAATAGATAGATGTAGCTTTTCTGAGAAGTTTAGACTAGCTATACATGTAGGTACTCCATTAATAATATTCATTTGTCAATTTAGCTTAGGGTTTAGCGAATGTTTTGTTCTTTATACTTTATTGTGAATGAAAAGAAATAGCAACAGATTTAGCAGCCGTTTGAGCTATAAGAAACCTTTAAATCAATCTACCTCATCGCAACTACTAATATTTCATACAAAAGTTGCAAGAGTAAAGAAAATATTGAGAACACTATGTGAATTTAAGAACGGTATTGGCCGAGTGGGGTGGTGCCTTGACTAATCTACGACAACTTGAATGTCATGGGTTTGAATTCCGACCGTGTACATTCTCATTTCGGAAAATGTAACGGTGAAGGAAAAATGTTGAGGATACCAGCTAATTCTCTAATAGCGGCGATGGGCTTGCAAACTATCACGTATTGAATTTTAGCTTCAGCAAAATATATTTATTTTTACATACCTCTGACTACCCCCTTAGGCTTGTTTCACTCTTCAGCGTGTCGCCGGTCGCGTTCGCGAGTTGACCATTCACAGCACAGAGAATTTTGAATTTTCGAATTTCTCTGTGCTGTGAATGGTCAACTCGCGGACGCGACCGGCGACACGCTGAAGAGTGAAAGGCCCCTTAAAGATCTTGAAAGGATCTTAAATGCCTAAATATGTCAGAGAAAATCTACTCCGCCTACAATCGTGATCATATTTATTTTTTCATTTTATTTTTTAGTGAAGCTCTCAAGTTACAAAGATTGCCTCCGTAATAAACTGCAATATTGCAACCCACCTTGTTATTAAACCGGACGGAAATAGAAAACTTATTAGGTTACCCGGAGCACGGGAAACTACTATAATATAACATTATTTCCAGAGAGTTTTTATAATATTAGACAGAAGCAATCTCACTTGAAAGTGATAGAGTACGTTAGAAAGAATACGTCTAGGAGAAAATGCAAAAACAAGGTCGATACCAGAGGTTCCCAGGCCAGGGGCGCCGACTCGGTGGGTGCTCGGGTGCTCCAGCACCCACGAGAGATAAATAGTGGGTGCCGAGCACCCACGACTTTGAATATCTAAAATACTGATATAAATAAAATATTAGTAATAATAAGATAAGATAAGATAAGCTAAACGTTTATTTGACACACACACATAGGATACAGAACAGAAAAATATAAAGATAATACGGAGAAGGTTATAAACAATAGAATAGACAATACAGTTCGGCCGACGGATCTAGGCGGAAATAATAATTTAATGAAAGTACTGATATAAATAACAAAAATATAAGTAGCTAGGTATGTCATTAAAAAACTGGAGCACCCACGGGAATTTTAAAAACCCGGCGCCCCTGGCAGGCACAGGGTAGGTACAGACCCTTGCGGGAGGTAGAAATGACCAACCAGGAGCCAGTTTTGAGTTTATTCTATTTGACTGTCAGAGCAAAGTTTTTGAAAGGGCGGGAGCAAAAAAGACAAGTCACAGCACTAATAAGAGGTACCAAATCTACCTTTCCCAGTTCATATACTACTCAATGAGATTTACCAATAGAGACGTTATAGGTACTTATTAGAAAAAGCTCTAAAACGTGGCGAAATTTTGTTATAGTTACTTAGGTAGAATATAAGCAACTTTGTTTAGTATCAATCAAGAAAATAATCAATCAAGAAAGTAGCTGAGATTTATAAAACCCCGTTGTCAGAAAGAGATTGGACTATTGGACTATTTTATTGCCAGAAATGTTTTACAAACACTAAACTCCACAATTGGGGCAAGTGTTACACTGTACACTCTACTATATCCTAATTCTTAATGTACTTTTGAATCAAACATTTATTTAAATTGTTAATTATTAGAATGAAAGAGTTAATACAAATTTTATCTTAGTAGAGGAACACAAGGGTCACAAGTGGAATTTATAATTAAGTTGAAGATTCGTTTCCACAGTTTATCTTACATTCGAGGTCTGTTATCTATCACATAAAAGAAAATAAATTAGAAAAACGGGATATAAGAAAAATAAAGTTGTCCATCCGTTGTCAGAAAGAGATAAATTATGTGCGTGCTGCGTGTAAATGCGTGTAACAACGGAGCAAGCGCACTGACTCAAGCTAATTAGCTTGAGTTTTGTTCACCACGCAGAGCGGGGTACAACGCATCTACCTCAGCTATTGCTACTGCTCTTTATTTGTAGGTACCGTCCATTAATATTTTAGTGTTTGTGTTTGTCCTATTTGTACCTGTGTGTTTTTTCTTTTAGTCTATCCCCGCCCTTGCTTCTTCTTGTTTTCTATTGTTCGTTTACTGTGTATGCTAAAAATAAATGTTATTCTATTCTATTATATTCTTTAAGATCTTACCTGTGTGTTTAATAAGCCTCTGTATCAAAAGCTTATAGCTAGGAAACTTCTGCACCGGCTTTATTAGAAGATTGTCTAAAGAGAGTTTTCCTTTGTGATCTCTCGCCATAGCATCTAAGAATTTGGCGAAGGCTGGTCGTGATAATGCAGCAGTCTTTATGGTCTCCTTCGCCTTCTTAAGGTTGTTGATGAATGACATGTAGGTATCCATTACGGTGGGTTTTGTAAACTGAAATAAAATATTATTATTAACAAAAAACACATCATATCATACTTTTTTGTGCACCCCTGCCATTCCTACCATCTCGTTCTTTCCATTCCATTCAAAGGTTCTCTGGAAGAGATCACTTCTTAGCGATAAGACCGCCCATTGTACAATTTATTGTTAAGGTTTACTAGCTCATAAGTTTCTTTTTGAAATTGTGTACAATAAAGTATATTCATATCAACAAAAAAGTTCTCGAGTGCAGGCCACGGACCGGCAAGCGTAGTGTTGGACGTCCACCGACAAGATGGACAGACGACCTTGTAAAAACTGCAGGTCGGCTGTGGATGCAGGCCGCTTCTAACCGCAACACATGGACATTTTTGAGGGAAGCCTATGCTTCATCTTACAAAACTTTTTTTATTTAAGTAATAAATACTTAAATACATTTTCATTTCAGCTTCGTTTTCACACTGATTCACCCCTATCTTACTGACATCATCTTTCATATATCCATCTTTTCTTTGGTCCACCTCTAACTCTCACTACAACCCTTCATGATAGGAGTACAGGCAAAAAAAATATTTTAAAAAAACAAAAACCCGACTGCGTCAAAACTAAAAAGAAAAAAACAAGCCTGCAAAGAATTACTCACAGTCGGTACCCATTCATTTTATTACCAATCAAATCTTCCCAATGTTATGGGTCCCGACTGTGAGTAATTCTTTGCAGGCTTGTTTTTTTCTTTTTAGTTTTGACGCAGTCGGGTTTTTGTTTTTTTAAAATATTTTTTTATTTAACACTTTTTAGTTATGATAAAGTTGATTTTAAAATACCTATTCAACGATACCCCACTTGATATAGAGTGACGATTTTGATTCTTTTAATTTTGACAATATGGCGTCTGGTTGTAGCCCAGGTGAATTTTGATTACTGTCATATCTTTAGTGACACTCCCAAGGTTGAGACAAATCGATTGACGTAAGAATCATCAAAATCGGTCCACGCGTTTGGCCTCTAGAGTGCCACATAGAAACATCCATAGCGAGAATAATTATTAATCAACTTTAAACCGTTATTTTTCCTAAACTATTACTTAAAATGAAAAATGGTAAAAGAAACATAAAGTTGATTTTGAAATACCTATTCAACGATACCCCACTTGACATGGTGTGACGATTTTGATTTTTTTAATTTTGACATTAAGGCGTCTGGTGGTGGCACTGGTGAATTTTGATTACTGTCATGCCTTATTAACACTCCCAAGGTTCAGACGAATCGATTGACGTAAGAATCATCAAAATCGGTCCACGCGTTTGGCCTCTAGAATGCCACATAGAAACATCCAAACATACATACATAGACTGATAAACACATTACCCTTCCTTTGCTTTGCGCAGTCGGGTAAAAATCAACTTACCACATCTAAAAACACATCGCCAACTTTCTGCTGAAGGTCCCATTGTTCCAGCCTCCGCCGAAGCTGCTCCAAGAACACTTGATGCACGTTCAGTATGCCAGGTACTTGGTAGAAAATCTCGTCGACCACGAAGGCGTCGAGGAGGCCAGCGTTCTCTGGACTCTTCAACGGTTGAAGATACTTCTGCAAAGAGGTCTTGGTTTATTGGGTGTTGTTCACTTTCTTATGACAAAGCTGAAAATGCTGAAATAGACAACGTACAAACTAGCACTACTTAATATCTATCAGTATAGTCGTAGTTTTTTGCATCTGTCATTTAAAATTTTTATAATAAGATTTATCTTATGTAGATGATCAATAAAATCCTCGCCGTACCCGGCATGCGTTGCAATGCCATGTAAAAAAACCTAAACACATTTTAATGTACTTATTTATGGATTTTTTTGGGCTAGAACCGTCGCGGGCGTCCTCAAAATACCCTACCAAAGTCTCATCACAATCATCAATGGTTTAGGAACGCATGGAGGACTAGAGAAAATCTGTTTTCATTTTGGAATTTACTGTCATATCCCAACTCACGTACTTTGAAAACATATTTTATATTGTAAATCGTACAGCATCGAAATACTCGAGTGCATAACTCTTGAAGAGGTATTTTCAAGGATTCCAGTAAAAATCCGTCGCATCCCATAACTTCTCGTCAAACGACAAAGTTCTGAGTACCATCGGGAACGGGTAAGACTGTGATGTTATTATCCGAGAAAAGCGATTGATTCAATCAATTTAAGACGCCCTTTTTAAATCAGTTTTTATTTTCTTTTTCCTGATTTTCCTGAACACTTTTTACGATACTTAATTGGTCTGAAATAAACGCATTTTATGTATTTATTTAATATCAATGAAGTGATGAAGAAACTCTAATTACCTACAAAAAAATCGAGAATATCTAATTTTAGTTGCCGATCCTATGCAATTTAATGAGCGTTTTGCACTTACGTGGTTATTTCAAACGGATCTCGTAATGATTTCGGATCATAAGTTTTTGACGCATCATCATTACAAAAGGTCTCTTAGAGCATTAAATTTTAATCATTTTGAATTTTAATGGAAAGCTAAAAGTGAAGTCAATCACAAATTCACGACATCACTGCTAGGACACAATGCTATCGCAAATGGAAATCGCTACCCCTAAGAGGCGTGAGGTTATGTACATCTAAAAAATATGTTACAGGAACCCCATTATTTAAGCTACATATCAAATCCATTACAAACTACATTTTCCAAGCATTACTTATTATATTATATTATTCTGAGTTTATTACTTATGATTTCGAGCCATTCCTTAGACGGAACGGAGCGCCGAGCAAAACTTTAACTCATAAACTTGTATCTCGGCTTTTGATGATCTAAACTTTATGGAAGATTTGTTATGAATGTCTTCAAAGGCAGAGCCGAGTCTAAGTTTTGTATGTTTGTGTACGACTCGACAGCCTCTATGGCGCAGTGGACGAAGGCTTGCCTGGAATACAGACGGTTGAGGGTTCAATTCTCGCCGCGAGGAAAATGTTTGTATGATTTTTAATTTTTTATAGTGTTTAACCACACTTAGGTTTTATTTAATTGGAAATGAAGTCTCGGATATATGAGCTTATCAAGATTTTCGACCCGACGAATATGGATTCCTTGGCCGAGTTGGTAAAGGCACTCCGCTTACCTATATCAGTGCGGATTCGAGTCCCGTCGGAATCGTAAAGATGAGACTTTTCATTTTCAATGAACTGTTTGAATGATTTACAATTAGTCTCTCTATTTGCACAAGCTCTGCCTATTTTGGGCTACATAATAGAACATCTAGAAGAAGCATAGATAGATGCTGTGTGAAATGTCCAACATACTCCATTATTCATAATCAGTTGTCATTTTAGCAAGGCTCAGAGTGTTTTTATCTTGTCTCTCACATTAAATTGAAAAGAGATGGCAACTGACAGCCGAGTTCTAGTAAGCTTATAAGTGCATTATAAACATTAGGGTAAGACTAACTTTTTTAAACCCCGACGCAAAAGAGGGGTGTTATAAGTGTGACCGCTATGTGTGTCTATGTGTGTGTGTGTGTGTGTCTGTGTCAACGTAGCTCTAAAACGGGTGAACCAATTTGAATAGAGTTTTTTTTATTTGAAAGGTAATTTTCTAGCGATGATTCTTAGATATGTTTTATCAAAATTGAATCAGCCGTTTTAAGATCATCAGCTCTTCTAGTTTATGAGGGGATATGTCGGGGGTTTTGTTTTCGTAATGTTTTAACAACATGCTTAGCTAGATCTTTTAAAGTCTTCTCTTTAGATTTTTTAAACCTATTCAATTTATTTTCTATTGGAAAGTTTCTTATATTGGAAAGGTTCGGTTCGGTTCTTTAGGTAACAAAAGGTAAACTCAGACGGTAAATTATGGGCGATATTTAGACTAGGCCTTCTATCAAAACATATTATATCGCTCCGCCTTTCTACCGAACCGCTCCCATAACGTGAAACATTTCGAACTTTGACAGTTGGGGGCACCCTTCTCAAAGAGTAATGGAAGCGACGTCGAAATAAATGATAGGAATGTAAGTTTCTGGGTTATCTTCTTGACATTGTACTTCATTGAAGAGCCCATGCTTAGTCGATTTTGATCGAAGTTAATGGACCCCCTAACCCTCTCCCCCCCCTTATTATAATTTACGTATGCAGTTCTTAGCTCCTGAGAAAGCCTTCACGGTCATGATTGAAATCGATGGCTCGTCGGCAAAGCTCGTCGGTTTATCATTGCAATAACGCGGTTTTGTGAGTTGACGAGACTGGCTCGCGGCTCGTCATATTTGCTTCGTTTTTTACTCAGCTCGATCAAGTTCAAAATTCAAAACCTCGATTCGACTACGATACGACTGTTTCACTCGCTAGTCCATTAGGACCAACGAGTCGCGAGTAAAACCGACGTTCTTTAAAACCGCGGTATAGGCTCGTACGTCGATCATCCACTTAAGCCCCAAGTTTCTGTTCCATGTTTTTACCACGACAGTTTTCTATGTCTTCGACCCAACTTACTATAACTGGAGTTTCTTTGTATTTGTTCTTACCTTAACTAATATCTCCAACGATTCGACGTACGACTTCTCCGTCTCGTACATTTCCACAACTACGTGAGTTCGTGTATCCTGAAAGAAAAACACTATATGAATACAAATAGTAGTTACAAGTTTAGTAGTAAAAATATAAAACTGATACAAGAAAGACAATAGGCAATTGAGGATTCTGATGCCTAAGGATCTGAGAAGAAGTCTACTGCACCTTGAGCGCCATGTTTCTTTTTTTTTTACATACATACGTACAAAAAAACACGCCTCTTTCCCACAGGGGTAGGCAGAGACCACGGATTTCCATTTGCTACGATCCTGACTCTTTCGCCTCATTCACTCTCATCACATTTCTCATACAAGCTCGCCGGTTTAGGGTAATTTTAACCTGGCCTTTCGTTATTATATTTCACACCTGTTTTGTTTTTTATACTACTTAACCAGACGTTACATGTCGAATGATCTTTTGGCCAAAAAACGACCGAGTGTGTCCCCAATCAATGGTGGAAGACGATGTTGCAGCAGGCCGTTTGAGGTGGCGGGATGAGCTAGCTAGACTAATAATTCTTGGAAGTTTGGTCTTCCATAACATTAGTCTAATGCTATGGAAGACCAAACTTCCGTCATCGTCTCGAGAAAGGTGGAAGGGGGATAGGGAGTACTTTGCCTGCAGTGGGACGATACTATAATTTACAAGCAGGTATGACTGAAACCGAGCTTATTATGGCGGCCACCCATCAATTATATCGTCCAATCGATCATGTCGAATGGACCGTGTGTGGGTGGATCGGCATGACCGTTCGATTGGACGAAAAATCAAATTTCAATTCTTTTGGCACGAGCATATTGAGCATGCCGAATGGATGTCGATTGGAACGTGTGTGCCGGTCGTTATGTAGGTGGTGATACGACAGAGCTCTGTATTGTCCTACTAAAGTTTTGTTAGCTGGAGACAAGCATGACAGTCTAACTAAATGAACCTACTACATGGAGGTATTACATAACTTTATCGTTCTGTCCTATGAGTAGTTGTCGCACTGTGACTGCTTTGTGAACCTATTTAGCTAAGAGCAACGATTTTTCAGTGAAAACGAGGAAAGTATTTGGACCTTCAATATTGTAAAGTTAAAATGGAGAAAGTATAGAAACGTTTTATTACTTGCAAAGTTTATTTACTATTCACAAAAAAATAGTATAGAGCAGTAAATACGTGACCGGGAAGAACGACCGAACCGCAAATCCCCGTTCTTACCCAAGAAGATTCCCCGGATGAATCGAAACGTTATCGGTATAATAATCGACGATATTTTTACGTGATTAATTCCCTTGTACTATCATAATATTTCCTTTCAGTTAGTAATGTTTTTTCTTTTCATTTTGCGAGTTATCAGTAGGTACCTACCGCTAGTATTATTACTTTCTTCGCATCAGTAATCCTTCTCCTTCTTGCGTCGTATTCCTCATTACTAAGGGAGTGGGCACATTGCGTTTTTTGCAGCGCGTTTGTATCGATACAAATGCGACGCGAACGCGCAGCTGAAAAACGCGCTTCAGAAAACTTCGTGGGGTTGTAAGGCTGCGTTTCCACCAGAGATGAGCGAGAATGCGTAGCGAGGGATGTGTTTGTAAAGAACCAATAGAATCGCTTCATTTACCTCGCCTCGGTCAGCACATCTCTGGTGGAAACGCAGCCTATCTCCCCCGCGGAAGCAACTTGTTTCTGTCAATTTCACGCCACTTATATCCTTCCTTGGCTTTATGGAGAGCCTTGTGAAGCTTGATGTCAAGATATGATCGGATCATCACATCAGTAGTAACCTATTCGTCATCATCAGCTTATAGTGTCCCACTGCTGGGCCTAAGCCTCCTTCCCTACACGCCATAACGTTATATTCTGGGCCTTTTGCATCCAGGTCTTACCCTGTACGGCAACTATGTCGTCCATCGTATAAATCCTCGGGGCCATCATTCAGTTAAGGTCTTACTCCACCAGTCATCACCAATTCTTGCCAGGTGTCCCGCCCAGCTCCATTTAAGTTCATAATACGGTCACCAACATCGACCACTTTCGTAGTAACCTATTAAATCGCAAAACGAATACTTTGTTCAATGGAATAGCAGTTCTCATCTATTAACATTTACGCTATCGTGTACATCACTTATCGCCCGACCTCGGCTCTATCGATCGCCATTAATTGCCTCCGCCGGCTACTGTGCGTATTTCTGAATGATATGCGAATTCCTGTCATTACCATAAGCATAACAGTGAAGGAAAATATCATTATCCTCATCCTGGCTTTACTGGGGATGGTACGCTTTTTGTTCTAGCTGTCCCCGAATTTGTGCTAGTCTCATACATTCTACAAAAATAAAACGTAAGTCATGCTGGGTGTGCTAGGTACAGCTGTTCATTTGCTGCGATTCTTAGAACCTTGTTCAATTCTCATTTCTCATAAATGGTTTAGGGTACCTGTACCTACCTTTTCCAATATTATGGGAAACGGTTTGAACAAGCTAGTCAGTGTTCTCAAAAATGGCAATGGTTTAGCAAATTTTCACGAGAATTGTCTGATGAGCACTGATCGGAGTAGGTAGAGCTATTTAGGTTCATTGACCGCAAACATTGATATTAATATGGATATTCCACGGGATTCCGACTAATACTCCGGGATTCAATTTTTATAATTATTTTTATTTTTCGATTTTTGAGGAACTAATAATTTGTATGGTATGTTCTTGTACAACTTCAGAATGAAAATGTTAAATGATTGTTGATTCTTGTATAAATATAAGAAATTGTTACATAAAAAAATATATGTGTGTTCATGAATCAAGTTTCTAGGTATCTATTTATTATACAATCCTTAAACCCGTATATAGCAAAAAGCAAAAAGCTTTTTATTATTTTTCTAACTAAAAAACGAATCCCGGGATTCGGGGAATATCCATATTATTCTATCATATGGCAAGTACATAAAATAGCTCTACCTACTCCGATCACTGCTGATGAGAAACTCTTAAAAATGTGGATATCCATTAATAGGTATATAGGGACGTGATAGTGTAACGGAAAAAATAGCATTCCTTATTAACTTCATTCCTTAGTATCGTATAAAGATAAATTTTGCTTCTGCCGTAGCTCCTTACGAATATCCGGTTTCATATGCGACTGAAGGGAAACAAACAAGCCTTATAGAATTTATGAGGTTTGTTTGTTTCCTCTATCTATGTCTTAAAAATATAATCTACTGAAGATGTTATCAGCGGACTTAGGCCTCAAAAAATGCAAAAATGCCATAATCATACATAAGCTGTACATTTTGGTGATTACTAGAGCAGATAAAATTGAGATAACCTATACATTTGTCATGACTAAGCGATAAACGAAGTCGCTACTATAGACTCTGTTGGATCAGGATAAGGGGGATTTTTGGGTGTATATTTTTCTACACAAACATGAAATACTACCCTACTAATCAATCATAATACCTAAACAATAGCAAAATACGCCTGTTTGTACCCATTATGTCATCTTCATTCAGTTACGGAGCGGAATAAAAGTGTATTGTCTGCGTAGTGACTGTTGTGTATCTGTGGCGTAAGTGTCATTCGAATAGGGTTGCCGCCATTTGAAACCCGAGGACTTGTAACAAGATTTTACTTTTCAGTAAGAGGTTTATGGCGAAGCTTAGGCTGGTTTTACTGTCACGCGTACCGTCGGCGCTGATAGGCGAGTGATCTTTATTACAATGAAATAAGGATACTGATTGTTTAGCAGAAATGGCTACGCTGATTGCTCTCGTCAGTGCTGAACCATCAGTATCCTTATTTCATTGTAATAAAGATCACTCGCCTATCAGCGCTGACGGTGAGCGTGAGACTAAAATCAGCCTTACATATTCTTGATAAGTTATAGAGCGACGTTCCGGGCGTCAAAAATACATGGGTGTCCGATAATATTATAATATATCTTATAATAACTGACTGTTTTGGGCTTTAGAGGGCAAGCTAAAACAAAGTCGCTAAGCCATGACGGAGGCTTTGTAGAGCCTTAAAAATTCAATCATCTGAGTTGGTCTCTAACTACCACAGGCACTTGATTTATTGATAAATTTACGTTTAAAATGTAAGTACTTCACTCTTTTTGTAAATTGAGAATTGATTGTTAAAAAGAAGTAGGTATTGAAAACTACATTATTATTTTGTTTTATTATTATTATTATTTTGTATGTCAATTTGAACATCTCGGGACTATGGAGTCCCGGACCTTTGACAGGCATGCATGGGGCCGAAGCCAACACACAGAGGCCCTTTTGACAACTTTGATCTTTTGTGATGGATACACATTCCAGCGACTACCCTGTATGACACTATAAAATGCTTTTCAGGGCAGCCTCCGGTCTGTGCAGGACTATTGCAAATGATGGAAAACTACTACCGGGCTATGGGGGTGTGATGGTAATGGACTGGTTACTGGGAAAACTATGGATACTATGGCACCCGCCGAAACAATGTTAATGTTATTATTATTATTATTACTAAATAAAAAGTCTGTTTTGTAATACTGCTCGGCAAAGGTCTCCATAATTAAATGAAAATACAGGTAAAGTAGGAAAATATTTTTACATAAGAAGCCAGGCTTCTTGTTTATGCAATTTCATAGTTTTGTGCTCAGGTGCGGTTCGGTATAAATGTATACTCATTTACTAGCAAATTGAAAATTATATGGACACGGGATTTTATCGCGTAATTAGTCAAGATACGGTTAGTGTAGTGTCTTGCAGTGTAAATGCAGCCGATCCGAAATCCGAAGATCAGTTGTGGATACTACCGCCGCTTCACAATTGACCTTGAAAACATACTCCAGTCTGCCCGCGACCATGGCTGTTGTATTGTAAGATTGTAACATGGCCGAAACGTCGGGATACGAGTATATAAATAAGGTAAATTACGCGATAAAAACCCTGTCATATAGTTTTCAATATAACTTGTTAAACTTTCGCGATTTGTTAACATAATGATAATTATTATTACGGGATTTTCGGTTTTCAATATGTATAGTGATTGCGAAAGTTTAAAAAAGAGCTACACTAGCAACTTAATACACAAACCGCTAGGCTCGTTTGCCCCACATTTGTACACATGCTTTGCATAGGAACGAGCACGTGCCAAACTAATGAGACTAGACGCGTTCTCCCAGGATATGGGAGTGTGGGAATGGGAGAAAGTGACAGTCGGCTGCAATTCAAGAGTCACTCTCAGATACAGTACCCGACTACTGCAACGGCACGCGCTAAGGCTTGTTTCACTCTTCAGCGTGTCGCCGGTCGCGAGTTGACCATTCAGAGAAATTAATTTTGACCATTCACAGTACAGAGAAATGTGCTGTGAATGGTCAACTCGCGGACGAAACTGGCGACACGCTGAAGAGTGAAACAAGCCTGAATGCAATATGTAAAGCCACATTCTGACTTGTGTCTATTTTACCGATAAAAGTGGGTAGGTACGAGTCTCCGACTATTTTGGCGCTGTGAAGCTTTGCGGAAATACACAAGCTGATTACTAGTAAAATGTGGGCATGTTTCAATTGTAAGTTTGGACTTGCCTTTAACTTATCTGGAATCATCATAATTTCAGCCCATCTCTACCCACTGTTGGGTATAGGCCTCCTTTTTATCACGCCATTCTCTCCGATCCCTCGCACTGATTCCCGACTAGTTTACGATATCATTCGACCATCGGGCGGGTGGTCTGTCTCTTGGTTGTTGAGCTTCCCGGGCCACCATTCAGTTACCGCCTTTGTCCACCTTCCATCATCCTTTTTAGCCAATAAATAAAGATAAATAATTCCATCTGGAATATAGATCTTAAATCTGGAATTCCTAAATTATTCGTATGGACACAAAGGGTTTTTTTAATCCAAAATTTCCCAAGACCATCTGCTTTTGTCATGTACCATAGAAAACCGATGTGCCATTCTGCAACCGTGAACTGTAGGTTGTAAGTGATGTTATTTAGAAACCTTGGTACAATTATTAACAAAACCGAGTCAGTGCTAGAAAGCTGTGTAAAGTGCACGGTAGAAATTAGTTGGTATATTTTAGAAACGAATCGTCGGTTTTACATTTAATGTAGCTGTAGATTGAGAAAATGCACGTAATCGCAGGAATGATACAATATTTTTTTGCATAGAAATAACTACGCCGCCAGGCAGTTTGGAATAATCTACGATAAAAATCTAAATAAAATAAAACGAAGTTGTAACACCATTTAGAACTCAAGAACGGCTAGACCGATTTCTATGATCTTTGATTTTTTGGATTTAAAACATCGGAAAACGTCACGAAAAAAATAATTAAGTATAAAGAAAGAAAGAATTTTCACATACATTGTATAAAAAAGTTTTTCTTGATGATATCTCGAATTTTGCCGAATCAGCTACAGCTACTGAAAATGCATCCGGTTCGATGATTTTCTTGGAATACATTCCGAGAAAGTCTGAATCGCACTGCTGGCCACTGAAGGGGCAAGGACCAAATGGCCAGATAGGACAAACTGGAGTACCTACGCCTTTAACTTTTTTAGTTTATTTTATTTAATGTTAGATTATTATCATAGTTATGTAAGTATTTGTAATCCTTACTCAGTATTAAAATATGCCTCTGTTATGGATTAGTCACCTGATAACTATTTATGTACACAAAGTAGGGTTTAAAGTAAAATCTTCCATTCTTATTTATTTACAGCATTATAGCTTACCTTGCAATCCCATAGATTACCAAAACAACTCAAAATAACACACTAAACCTTATTACTAAACCCTAAAGTTCAAATCAACTGACCCTTGAAAATTATCTATTATGCTAAGGGATTTTAAACCGAATGGTGAAGGTAAAGAGTTGAATTTGGTAGATTGAGATGATGTTGCAATGACGAAAAGCCAAACAAAGCCGAGATAATCCAACGTGTGAAGTCAAAGCTTTCAATAGTTCGGGATAGTGTTGTAGGTATACCTATTTGAAAACGGTTAAAAGCAAAAATAAACTGTTTACAAGATAACAATTGCTCACCTATTTTTTTTTTTTTTTTAAATTTAATTAATCTACCTCTTCCAGCACGTTACAGCAGAAGATAGATATTTCAATAATGAATGTTGTAAGATTTTTTACATTAGGTACTTACCTACCTACTTCTTCCCTACTACCTTTTAACCTAATAAAAAATTACAAAATTCTAACCACAGTAAGCAAACACAGATTTGTCGCTCCCGGCTTTTAAGTTATTAAGCCATGAAGGAGGCCTTTAAGCGGCCCAAGGACTCCGTCACCAGAGTTGGCCACTAGCTCATGCTAACTTACTGGCCGATAGACAAAACACCCAACACGACTTTAAGTTATTTTAGCAAAGATCATTATTTCTACTAAGGGCTGATTTTACAATCGATAAATAACTTTTATCTGAGGAATAAATATGGCGTTATGACATATTTTCAATACAATATCTGTCAAATCACATATTTATTTCCTCAGATAAAAGTTATCTAGGTATTGAAAAATCAGCCCTAAGTGTATTAAGTAATAACATTACTTCTAAAAACAGATTTTTATCCTATCCTAATTCCTACTAATATTATAAAGGCGAAAGTCAGTGTGTGTGTGTGTGAATGTTTGTTCCCACGTACAGTACGGCCAACGGATCTCAGCGTGCGTGAAGTTAGCCGTTTCGATGCGCAGTGCAACTTTTTCATACAAAATTTTCTACTGCGCAGCGCAGAGCCTGACTTCACATACGCCGAGATCCGCCGGCCCAACTGTATCTCCATAACTACTAAACCGATTTCGATGAAATTTGGAATGTAGATAGATAATGACCGGGAATAGGACATAACTATTTTTATCCCGAAAAAAATTCACTGTTCCCGTGAGACAAAAAAAATAGTAGTGCACGCGGGCGAAGCCGCGGGCGTCCGCTAGTTTATAATAATTTTAATTAAGTCCCGCTCAGTTAAAGGAAAATGGTTAATCCGTGTAAACCAGTTTTACGTTGCAGGCTAATTGAATTTGTGGCTTACTTATTTGAACTGAAACCCCACAATTCTATCCTTTTCTCTCTAATAAATAAAATACATTTTTACTATAAATTCCGGTGTATTTCGAATGAAATATAGTTTCTGTCTCGTTCTTTGATAATATTAGATCTTTATTTATCTTACTTTCTTCTATTACTTATAACTTTTTTTTATTTGTTGTGTTTTTTTCTGTTTATTTATTCGATATTAATTGGTTTGATTGAGAATTTTAATTAAATGTATTTTAAGGTTACTAGCTGCTGCCCGCGGCTTCGCTCGCGTGGTACCAGGATAAAAAGTAACCTATGTTACTCTCCAGCCCTCCAGCTATCTCCACACAAAAAATCACGTCAATCCGTCGCTCTGTTTTGACGTGAAAGCAGGACAAACAAACAAACACACTCACATTTATCATAGGAGTATGGATTTGTATGTACCTACATAGAGCTTAATTGATTTTACTTATAAATATTTGCAAATGCATTTACTCTATCTAAACCGCTCGTGACTTAGAGAAATGGGTGCATGTGTATGAATAAGTGAGTATAGATCGTATTGGCTCGGAACTCAGACTGCAGGAAAATCCGTTGGAGTATTTGGCATGAGTCACTGTTGTTATGTTTGAGTAGGGCTGGGAAAAGTTGACCTGGGGCTCGTTCGTTCGTTCGTTTGTGCGAGCTAGTGGCTATTTCTAGTGACGTAGTTTTTAGGCCCGCCTAAAACCCTCCATCATGGCTTTACGTATTAAAAGCCGGTCCGACAATTTTAGGTGGCATCCAAACCACGAAAGCGCTTAGATGTCAGATGTCAGAAAACGCGGGCTAAAAAAATTAAAGAAGAAGTAAGAAGTAGTCTTGATTTCATATATTTTAAATAGATGAAATCAGTCGGTCTCTATCGCTCTCTATTTGGGCGATAGAGACAGACTGATTTTACCTATTTAATAAATAAAATCGCTTTTTCATATTTCCCTGTTTTTTCCTCCAAATCTAGATCGATTTTAACATTTTTTCAAGAATAATAATATTAAGAAGGGTCTTGGCTATGCCTGTGTGCGTTTCTTTTATATTCGTCAAAGTTTGCGGTAAAATTAGTTTTTACAATAATTAATTTATGGAGAAAAACACAACATAGGGGCGAACGGGGTACTTCTTGAAAAATATATATTCTCAAAGTGGGCGGTGGGCAAAATAAGGTTGAGAAACTATGAGTTAGAAAATCAGCTTGCAGAACGTCGCATAACTTCAACGATCAATCAAGAGCATCTAAGCAAACTTCGCCACGAGCGTTTCTATTGTAATGGTACGAGTACAACACTATCTGATCACCAACTTGTTTTGATTTGAAACATTCCCAATCGTTATTTATATTCCTTTAAATGCTTTTGTAATTTATGTGAATCCAGGTATTTTCATGGCAGCAAAGGCAAATATTACTCATGTTCGAAAAATTTATATGCGCATTAACACGAGCTCTAAACGGTGAAGGAAAATATTGTGAGGTGTACATTCCATACGGGACAAAGTTAACTGGTTTAGCTTTGTCACGTGGAATGTTAGCTTCTACAAAATAGGGACATGTACTAAAAAAAATATTTAGACAGCTTCTGACTACCCCCTTAGACATCTTCAAAGTATCTAAAATGCCTAAAGATATGAGAGACTGTCTACCATACCTTGGGATCATCCATCCAGTGATCATGTTTCATGTTTTCTGAAAAGAAAACGCCCCAAAACCATCATACAACTGACTTTAATATTTTTTTTTTAAATCGACTTCAATAAATATCAAGCAGAGCCATTATCTGCACTCCCGAGGTGCATTTTTGTTCATAACTCCGAAGATCTTCGACAAATCCTCACCAAATTTTTATTGCACCAATCGGAAAGCCTTTCAAACAAAAACAGAATTTTCTAAATCGGTCCAGGCGTCCTTGAGGTGAACTCAAAGTTAACGCCGAATTGAGAACCTCCTACTTTTTTTTAAGTCGGGTAAAAACAGATTAATTGCATCCAATTGTCACTTAGTTCGGGAAGCTGGTTTGCAGTGATGATTCCAGTGTTTTTTTTTTAATTTAAAACTAAAATTCAAATTATGTGATAACAACAAGAAACAAATAATTGCTTTGATTATAATTTACAGCCCATCACTCTCACAGCTCACAATCAAAACCAATTTAATGACACTTCGTATACGAAGTGTCTTATGGGATTTTAACTTAATATATTAAGTTAAAATCCCATAAGTCATTTAAGAATACAGAGCGTGCCAAATCACTATCACTACATAATATAAAACAAAGTCGCTTCCAGCTATCTGTCCCTATGGGTGCTTAGATCTTTAAAACTACGGAACGGAATTTGATGCGGTTTTTTTTAATAGATAGAATGATTCAAGAGCAAGGTTTATATGTATAATACATGTATATTAGAGAAACACTGATAATTTTAGACGTTTCTAATGTGATGTGTGATGTGACCCGTGCGAAGCCGGGGCGGGTCGCTTGTAGACCTACAAATTATACCTACTTACTTACTACCATACGTACACTTGTCATAATGGATCTAGGCATTCGTTAAGTTAGGCTTTTCGCTGCGTAGTAGAAAATTTTGCATGAAAAAGTTGCACTGCGCATCGAAACGGCTTCACGAATGCCAAGATCCGTTGGAAGAAGTGTACCATACTCGAAAAACATAACCTTCCTTCTGAAACAGTCGGGTAAATAACTGAAGCCTGTCTTTGTTCTTTCGACTTGACATTATTCCTGAGACAACCTTTAACATAAAATAAATAGGTAGGTAAGTATCTATCTATAAAAGTATAGAGCACGTGTTATAATAAAATCAATAACTAAAGCTGGCCTATTCTCAAAATAGCGTCAACGACACGGTTTAGTCACTCAAAATAATTTATGTAAGAATCGATCGTAGTCTATAATTATTGTCTATGGCGGCCAATATCTTTACAGTTCTATCGACGAAGTAGGTCAAGTGATTGATGATAGCAGAAAACTTTGTCTATGGCCCTAAAATATATAAAAATTCTTCTAATGTTCTTGTTTGAGTTTCCACCGTAATGTTTCGGCCTAGATTGCTCAAAAAAAGTCAACCATATTTATTACAAGCTTCCGCCCGTGGCTTCGCTCGCGTTATAAAAAGTAGCGTATAGTAAGTGTTATTCCAGGCTATAAACTATGTATCTTCCAAATTTCATCAAAATTGGTTCAGCCATTTACAGGATATAGGGGTGAAAGTGGGGATGAAAAATCTAATGTTTTCGAATAAGTATACTTACCTAAATGGGGTATCAAATGAAAGGGCAACGATGTGTTCATTACAAAACTGTAAGCTTAATGAAAATTGGTTCAGCCATTTACAAGATATGGGGGTGAAAGTGGGGATGAAAAATCTAATACAACTATTTTTTTCTAATTCTAGTTAATTAAGGGATAATATTGTGGGTTTTTAAACATGTCTACTGTTTTCTTGTTTATCATGCATTTATCTCGCATTCACGACCGCTTTGGGTTATTTTGGGGCAAAATATGAAGTTTTGTGAGCCAAAATCAATAAGTCAAAATTAACACACCCGAAATAGCAAACGATAGTTATAATTACGACAGTGCGAGCGAATGAGGCTAGCTCACGCTACGATGTCATTAGATATAATTATGTCATTAGATATTTAGGAATATACTAGCAGTGCCCTCGCGGCGTTGCCCCCGTAGTGATGGTATTATGGCGAGAATGTGGCTATAAAATTCAGAAATGTTTTTTTAAATCTAACTGGAAGTTCTACAAATTAGCGCGTTCATACAAACAAAAGTAAACAAACTCTTCTATAAACTCCTATAATTATATTATTGGTAGCTACAGTCAGCATCGAAAGTTGACAAGCATTCTAGATTTAAATACTTAATGAACTTTGATGTATCTAATCGTTTTGGGCTATAACTATTTCAAAACAAAAAAAAAAAAAAAACAATTTCGACCCGATAAGCTTTACAAAACTCAAATTTCATAAATTTTCGTTGCTGACTGTTACATTTCACGAAAACTATGCAATGCGTGTACACAGGACATTCCGAGACAAAAAGCTTGCAAAGCAATAATGAATTTTATACCCAGTGATTAAGGGTTATTTTAAATGGATAAGTGATGGAGTCTTGCCTAGTAAGATGGATGGGACAAAAACAGTTCCGCAGAATCTAACAGCAAATTAAGCGGAAAATATCTCTAGAATGAAAATAATTTCTCATAACATTAGCTGCGGAGGCATAATACTCTACAACACTGTAATACACACTATGTATGAACAATATACATAAGGGCTATAAAAGTATGAACGCTTTAATGACAAAAATTTCAGAATTAAATTGATTAGTGGACATTACACAGCGGTCTAAGGCTGGGCCTGTATTCTACTAGATGACAACCGCTTTGGTTTGGTTCGATCTCTTAAATGTCAGCCATTTGGTGAAATAGTAGAATAGCTTTTCAAAAATTTGTTATGCCAAAGTTCAAAACCTCACCACAACTGAGTCGTTTGTTATTAGTAGTCATGGAAACAGTCGCTTTAGTTGAGGTTTTGGTTGAGGTTGATAAAAAGTTCGGTACGAGAATCGACGCCCTGATTGTCTTAACTGGTCTCAAACCTCAAAGTGGTCTCAAACTGTCAAAACGATCGCGCAGATAGGTCGCGTTCGGTCTCGTTGAGATGAGAGTGACAGCTACTTGCGTGGTCACTGAACTGTCATTTTTGAGAGTTTGAGACCGATTTTGGTCGCTATCAAAGATAGACAGGGGGCCAGATTTCTGGTTAATATTTTTTTGCCAAACATAACTGGCTAATAAACGTTGATCATCAGGCACTGAAGAACCTCATGGATTAACGGCTTACGAGTAAAAGCGACAATTTAACGTACCCTCCGAAGCACGGGAGCGCTCTGCGGTCAATGCCACTTGAGGTCACCCATCCAAATCGAGTAGAAAACATTCATTGCTTGAAACAACTTGAAAATTTAAAAACATTTAATGGACAAATTGTGACCGCTTAGAACGTTGCTAAACTTCAACGATCTATCAAGCAACGTCTAAGCGAGCTACGCCATGAGCGCTTCAGTATCTACACCTATCATCATCATCTCAGCCCATTTCCACCCACTGCTGGGTATAGGCCTTTCTTTATCACGCCATTCTCTTCGATCCCTCGCGAGTCTCATCTACTGATTCCCGAACACGTGTACAATATCATTCGACCATCGCTCGGGTAGTCTGCCTCTTGGCCGTTGAGCATCCTTTGTCCATCTTCCATCGTCCCTTCTGACCAAGTGTCCCGCCCATCTCCACTTTAGTCTCGCGATCCGCATACCTACGTCTACAACTGTAATATATTTATTCTCTGTACCGGGCGAACCCATAAATCAATCTACCCCATTTTAGGGAGTCCCGTTCAGCCATCGATAAATCATGGCTCATTGCGTTCTTAAATTCAGAATCATGGAGTAATGGAGTCTTCTCGAGCAGCGATTCAATGCTGCAAATTTAATATTTTGAGCACAGACGCCCCGTACCGAATAATTCAGTTCTGTTAAATTACATAGAAAAATGTTTTTTTTTTTGGAAATGTTATTAGGATTTCTACTTGCCCTTTTCGGATTGGACACGGTTTTTGTACTGTATCTTGCCGGGAATAGAAGCAAAGCACTTGTCCAGGAATGTCAGCCAAAGATATGGCGCAAGTTATGCCTTATAACAGTAAACTAGCCCATTATAATTCAATACTTACAGATTTACAGACCCCTTTCAAAACTTTCGTGAGTTGTACCACAGAATACTAGTACTACGTACAGAAGGGTCACTTCGCGAGTAAATTTGTTTAAATAGAGACTCTCGCGGCGAAGCTTTAAAGTGCAATTCAACTCGCCTATGGGCCTATTACCTATCGAGATATTTGCCTAAACATTCCCATCCTGCTCTAATGCGTAACTGTGTCACTGTCTGGCGCGGTGTGACGCGACTCGTAAGGGTTGTCGAATTTTCGCTTGCGACAACACAAATAAATTAATTTATTTTATCTGTCACAAAAACAGTAGGTACCTACTTAAGTTCTAAAATAAGTAGGCCTAAATATAATTTAATCTACCGTTACCACAGAATAAATAATAGTAAGTAGGTACTACGTATTGTACGTAGGTAGGTGAAGTAGGTAGATACATTATTATCTCGTTCGTTTTGTAAACAATTGCATTTCAAAATATCTATACCTTCATACCTACCTAGACATCGATCAGACACACACAATCATCATCATCACACAACTAGACCGGGAGCCGTTATCCGATAATCACCCTTTTAATGTTAGGTTTGCAATCACATTTGCAATTTAATGCACGGCCAGGACTCGAACCCACGACCTTCGTCTCGAAAGTTGAGGTACTAATCACTTCGACCAACATGGCTCTATGAATGTAATGTAACTTCTAAACACTTACAATTATTATATTAAGTAGGTTAGGTACCTACTTAATGGATAAGTTACAGTTAGGTACATATGTAAATAAACAAAACTGTAGGTACCTACCTACCTACAGTTTTGTAGGTAGGTAGTTTTGTAGGTGTATTATGTTTGTTTATTTGTAAACAGGTACCTATTCAATCAAAAAGGAATCGAATAGGTACCTATAAAATCTCGTTTTCATTATGCACCTACAGTTACAGAGTAAAAGTAAGTACCTACCTAGGTATTTATTGATGATTTATTTAAATAGGTACTTACAACAAATTATAGAAAAGCTTTCAATATCTTCCGGAATTTTGTGGAATGTTAATGTCCATTCATTGCTTTTCCTTTTGTTTAGACACCCGTAGGCACAGCAGTATCTTTTATACGGATTAGATCGTTTAGTCATCGTGCAAAAATCACAAGAAACGATGTATACGAGATCACGATAATTACGCACAATGCGTCTAGTCCGCGAGCCGAGCGAGCGGCAAGTGGCAACCTATGTCGCGCGCCGCCTCAGGCGGCGCGCGTCCGATAAATACCTAAAGTGAGAAGTGAGACAGGCCTGGTTGTACTAGACATTGACACACGGGAATTACTCACGTAAAATATCTTCGATTTTCGAGTGTGAAACCGCGAGGAGTAACCTTTCCACAACTCCCTTTTTACCCAGTGAAGATTCTCCGGATGAATCGAAACGTTGTCGATATTTTTACGTGAGTAATTCCCGTGTGTTAAAATTAAAACAATGTTTATTACAGATCGTTATCAAAACTTGGGTGTTAATTTCGATGTAACAGCCAAAAGAACTTTCAAGTAAGTATATCTACTGGTTCCTTGCCAGATTTGGCTTGTGGATAATTTCTGGAATTATTCCTCATTGATTTGATTCCAAAAATATTTCACTGATTGTAGGTTACAAATTAAACATTCTTGAGCGTTAGAGACATTGTTTATCCTCAAGCGATTGGTTACTGAATGTAAACCTATTTGGGTAAATAAGTAAGTTCGATTAAGACAGTGGCTATCTGGTGGTGACGGAGTTTTTAGACCGCCTGAAGGCCTCCGTCATAGCTTAAAGACTTAAGAGACTGACTGGGACAATTTACTGTGGTCTCCGAAGCACGGAAGCACTCTGTTGCTAGTGCCACTAGTGTACCCATCCAAATTGTGACTGTTCAGAGAACGTCGCTTCACTTGAACGATCTAACAAGAACGACAAAGCAAGCTACCACGAGCGCTTCGTTCATGACCTCGGATCGTAACTTGTCCTAGGCACTACAACATCCCTATAAGTGTAAGTTCTTAACGCTCTATTATCTAGAATAGATACCTAGTTATGGAAGTGTATGTCTACAATGTGCTTTCACTTGTAACTTCATCAAAGCAAAGAGTGTGGAAGCGACTACATCTACTTTAACCAGCGCCAGGCAGTAATTGAGTTAGGAGTTAGTTTAGCTTCCACGAATGTAAACTATAATATTGCTACGACACGGCATTTTCAGATAAATTCTGTTCGTTTAAGGAATTAAGACGTTTTTGGGGAACATGGTGGAATCGTTCCTCAAAGGCAGGAGTCGTCCGAGGTAGTGAACGGCTGATCGCGTTGGGGTCACCAATTTGGGGAACATGGTCGAAAGACCACGGGCAAGTGGGGCAAGTGGGCCAGATGGGCCGGACCGTTGCAGAGAACCACCTACTCTGCCTTTGGGGAACGATTCCACCATGTTCCCCAAACGTTTTTTGTAAGAATCAGGATTTGCCAAATTGCCTTTGGGCATCTTGCCACAAAGCCTAATTTTCTCGGCGTTGGCACATTCTGTTCCCGCCTAAGTCCGGCATTGCTGACAGAGACTGAAGAGACCAATCAGCATTTAGTTAGTTTAGAAAAGAGTAAAAAAAACTGACAAATTGCTGTATTGCTACGGCAATATTGTCGAACGAAAACTTAAAAAAATTGAGAAAGTTGGTCAATTTGTCAGTAGCTAGTGGTACTGACAAATTTTGCGACTTTTTGAAAGAACTGGCCATGGTCTTATTTTAAGGTCTCATGTAGGTCACTGTTTTGTTAAGTTTTTAACCGATAACTAAACCTACCTACAGTGCCCTGCCCTCCGAAACATGTGAGATGTCACGCATCAACGAATTCGATTGAATTGCTATTATTCATACAAAAGAATCAAGGCAATTCATTGCGTCATTTCCACTAAAGCCCTCGCTGGCTGCAGACTTTTTATCGGCCGATAGTTTGGTTATGCTCAATCAGTATGAAAATATGAAAATGTATGCAAGTGCGAACACTACAACGATTCAGGGCCTACTCCCAGCTCTAAAAACGATATATCGTGCCAATTATCATAGTTCAGCTTATGTTGGTAGAATGTTCCGAACTAGGCTTCGACCAGCTTAGGCTGAACTGCGATAATTGGCACGATATATCGTTTTTAGTACAGGAAGTAGGCCTACTGTATCAGCCATGTATGCACTAGCAGGCCTAGCAGCCCAACCCGATCAAATTATTAGCCGACAGAAGTCTGCAGTATGCCAGGGCTCTTACACGTACAATGAAAAGTTATAGAGGCAACAATTTAACAACAAACAGGCAACAATTTAAATTCTGTGGGAATAGTTTATGGAACTACTAAATATTCTAATTCACTGAAGTCATCGCTGGTCTCAGCGGAAGACCAGCGCTTCTGTATGGCAACATACAATAGCATTAAGCTGAGCTGCAGACCAATTCACCACCACACAGTCTCAGTACACAATAATATTTTTATTATTTTACATTTTATTTCCTTCTGTTGTTTTATGTTTTTAGGTTCTTTTATACCTACTCATCATCCAATTCATAGTTTTTTGTAGTTGTGTTATGAATAAATGCTTTTTCTTTCTTTCTTTCTTAATTAAAATTGGTTTCAACGATAGAAACGTAGTCTATTCCTGAATGATATAATCACTGATAAACTTTTGCGGACTTGGGTCATTGACAGAGATGTCTACCAAAGATGTCTACCTTCGAATGTTTACCTTAGCCATGGCAGCAAGAACTGCTGCAGGGAGTCGGTCCAAGCCCAGCATATCGTCTCCGCTCCTGGAGCTCCTGCTCCCCCGCTCGGAGCTCTCATCATCAGAGTCTGAGGTGTGGAAGGAGAGGCTCCCCGGACTCGGGTCGCTGAGCCTCAACTTGAGGCAGTCACGACGCATCTTCACGCACTTTGCATCTTTGGTTTTATCTTTGGGAATGTTGGTTATCACTTTTCACTTAATCATTGGTAACTTTGGTGTTCACTTACTGCCGCGTCTTTTTCTGTGATTTTATTTATTTTATGTGTTTTTTAAAGTGTTTTAGTGCATGGTGGTATTTTTTTAAAATGGAGTTGTAATAAATCACTGTCATCCAGGGGTCGATGAAGCTTCATTTGAATATGCTGCAGTTACTGGGCAACTGGTGATTGTAGTAGAGGCAAATTCGATAAGAGGACAGAGACAACGAAAAGGCGGTAAAAACGGCACTATAATGTGCTCCTAATATGACTTGATATTTGGATGTAAAATGCGTCCAACTACTCACTGGCAGGTGATAGTTGGACAAGTACAAACATCATCATCATCTGACTTCACCCACTGCACGGTTTTCTTTACAATGTTTAGGCCTAATAGTTTTCTAGCTACATATAAACAAAGCTAGAAGGCAAGAGACATAATAACGCAAGGGAATAGCTCGGGTAAAAAAATAGTCAATGTAGATACCGACAATATTACATAAATCCGGAGAATCTTCATTTGTGTAAGAGGAAGCATCAATTCCTACGATCAATATTATTACGTGAGTAATTCCCGTGTGCTCAAGAAAATGAAAAAGGTCTTAATACAGATTTCAAACGATGATGAAACTCAGGCTATATCTAACTCACTAGGGCACTCAAGAAAACGAAAAAGATATAGATTTCAAACGATGATGAAACTTGGGGTCTATCTCACTAGGCTAGGGCATTATACTGGGCAACCAAGTGGGACAGCCCCTGATTGTCTATCTTTGATAGTGACCAAAATCGGCTTCAAACTATCAAATACCACAGTTCAGTGATCAAGTAGATCTGTCACTCTCATCTCAACGAGACCGAACGCGACAATAGATACCTACGCGATCGTTGTGACAGTTTGAGACAAGTAAGACAGTCTGCTGGTACATCTTGTTTGCGGTGGAAAAACCATGACGTCCTAGTGAGATATGGCCCTTAAACGAGGTTGAATGGTCTAAGATGTACCAACATTCATAATAAGGTGAATAAAATAAAACATTTACCTAAATAATGTTGTGAAATCCCACAATTGCGATTACAACACGATCTCGGAAATAAATGAGCCGACAAGGGTGATAGTCAATTTGTAGCTAGCTTTCCGCAAATCAATACACTAGTCCGACGTCCTTCCACCACCACAGTCTATCACGCGCAGCTGGTACAGTCTCAATGTCGTTTATGAAGTAGGTATGAAAAGCTGAAATGGGCTTACGACTGTTACCGGTGCATCTAGGATAGTCAGGCCTTGGATAAGAATGAATGGCAAAACCCGCGTAGCAAAGAAATATCGCAATATTAATTTTTAGTTCAGACTGAAAGTTATTGTAAAACGGGTGGTCAGGGAAAAAAGTTACGTAATCAAATGCACAGTTTTACTAATTTTGAGGTGTTGCCGTGAGATTTCTCGAATTATCATTGGAGTGTTAAATAGCCATGGCACTTTTGTATGGTTGGTGCCTTTTTTTCGGGCAGCCATCAACCAAAGGATTCATTAAAATCGATTACGAGACTTCTAATTTCTTGATTGCTAATAGACTCCTAATTTCAGATTTGGCCTTAGTTCTGACTCGGAATGACTGAAGATTTATACTGTTCTCACAAATATTGTTTGTTATACTCCTAAGAGTTTATATTTTAATGTTTGGCTGATGGCTGCGCGAAAAACCACTGCATGCACAACTGCATACCATTGCTTCGAAAGCCTTCGAGGCTGGCATTAAATAAATTTAACCAGCTATTTCTCACACACTGTGTGAGGAATCGCAATAAAGCCGGTTACACGAGTGCGACAATGGCCGCGTGTAACTGAACCCTTACGGAGGTGTCGGGTTTCAGCCTTCACTGTCCCAACCAAAAACGGTAACACAGTTGCTTTTCACAGACACTAAGGTCAATGGTCATGCTTTTCTTTAGTTATTTGTTCTACTGTAATGTTATTACGAGTACATATTGTTTGTCAAAGTTTACCATCTTGCCCCTTACCTTAGTTTACTTTTGCATGCATGGGGCTAGAGGCCCTTTTGTCCGATTTGCTGATGGAGACACGCAACTATCCCTGTTTAATAATAAAAAAGCACGAACACAAATTTTATAGCCTCTTATGTCTCTGGCAGGACGTCTACCTACTGGGTCACTAAAAATGGGACAAATAAAAATAAATAAGTAAGTAGGTACTTATAGTCTGGCAAAAACGGGTAGTAACGACAACTAAAATTTCATTACAATGGAAAGCCTTTCTCTACTAATCTATGGTAAAGTACAGGTTTCTTGTCTATGGTACAGGTACCGAAGACGTCAGGCAGAAGTAATAATTTCCTCCTAAAAGAGAATTTATCTATTTCGCATTTAGCTTGCACAGTGGCGCTCCCATTTATGCCCATTATTTTTTACCAGACTTCACATGAGAAAAGCTATCGTCAAATGCCGAAGAGAAAGATACAAAGGAACAATTTCAGAATTACCTTATAATTTATCTACGCCCACATAACAACGTATCACTAACATCTCTGGTTTCCTATATTCGAAGGTGGCTTTTTTGAACTCTACTGTTGACCTTTCATCTGAGCCTTTACGGGAAATAAGCCTCGTGCCTATAGTATCAACTGTCGGAAATAATAAATCCATGATGTGCTTCTTCTTGAAAATTTGTTGCCTGTTTCTAGAAATTATTGTAATCGAAGGTGTATTGGCCAGGAATTTCGATCCGAAGGTAGTGGGACCGTACGTGCAACAATTATTTTTTCATTTTCATTTCATTATCATCATCTTCCTGCCCTTGTCCCACATTACTTTTTCCGTAAGTTAATGCGCTATAAATGGTGATGGAAACCCGCAGCTTATGCCTTTACTTTTGTATTTTCTGTATGTTACACTAAGAAGAGATGATTTAGGTGCAGAGCCTACTCCATCTCAAAGCAATGTCTAACAAATGGCTAAATTAAAAATAAAAAAAACC
This sequence comes from Camptogramma bilineatum, assembly GCA_958496255.1. NCBI lineage: Eukaryota > Metazoa > Arthropoda > Insecta > Lepidoptera > Geometridae > Camptogramma > Camptogramma bilineatum. The sequence goes on along the minus strand of OY292468.1, from coordinate 10,161,649 downwards.
GACTTCAATGTTATAAGTTGAGCAATTTTCTGCACTCACGAGGTGCATTTCTGTCCATAACTCCGAAGATCCTCGACAGCTCCTTACCAAATTTTTGTGGCACCAATCGGAAAGTATACCCTTTCAAACAAAAAAGAATTTTCCAATTCGGTTCAGGCATCTTTGAGTAATCGGTGAACATACATAAAAATAAAGCACAAAAAATATTCCGACGAATTGAGAACCTCCTCCTTTTTTTAAAGTTAAAAGTAACCAAAAACTTGAAGTAATAGATAAATTATGCAGTGCCCATTTAAACATTTTAACTGGGTAGGCCTGACCTTTGAAAACTTTATGAATTTTAAGAGCTTTTGTTGATGCTGAAGTTTCCGAAGCTTAGGTTTGGTTCGATCCATCATCATCAGTATCCTTAGCGGTAAGGCAGTCCATCATACATTGTTAATTAATTTCATTTTTTTTTAAATTATTTAAGGTGAGAATGTAAGGTGCAATGAGAATGTTCATTCAAATTCAAATTTAAAAATCATTTATTCAATAGGACCTCAGGGATCACTTTAAAACGTCTTAAGAGCCAAGTGATTCTACTCATGTTCTTTTACGACCAACACCGTGAAGAATCAGAGCAACAAACACGGTTTGGGGCTTTCTTTTCAGTGATCCAGCTTCTTAAATCTAAACAGCCAAGCAATTCAGATACTTTTCACCAACTGATGCAACCATTTCACCAACTGTCTGTATTCTTAGCTGTGACCTACAGTTTCACCCTGTATTAAGATTCTATTATAAAGCGATTATTTTCCGAGATAGAACATTTAGAAATAATGTATCTAAAACGGTATGAAACTTGAACTTAAAATAACATGGGTAACCTTTTTAAAAATGTGTAAGATATTACATTGATTTTAGTTTCCAAACAAATTGATATTACATTTTGTTGCCTAAGGCTGAGACCATACTAAAGGTCGTGGCTTCGAATCTTGGACGTGCATCAATGGATTTTTCGTTTCTAAAAATGTATAAGTATGCGCATTAACATGATCTCCAAATGGTGAAGGAAAACATCGTGAGGAAACCCGCGGCTATCATCTCGTTTTTGTCATGAGATATATATGAATAACGAAATTCTATTGGTTGTTTTAACAAATCGTCTCTCGACTCCACTTTGGCGGAGTTTCAGTCAATTTTACGGCATTGACTTGGTTACTAAGGAACTTAACTGGATTATCCCTCAAGTGGCGATTTAAGATTGTACATTATATGGCTTGATCAAAAAAACTGGCATTTTGTAACTATAGCAGACGTTATAGTTAAAGTCAGTTACAGACTTAGAGCGTTTTCACATTATCCGATCCGATATCGGTATCGGACGCCGACACGATATCAGGGCAAGTAAAATGTAGGAAAGATGTCCGCTCCGACATCCGATATCGGGTCGGACAATGTGAAAGGCAGGTACATATTCTATACATTTTACTTGCCCCGATATCGTGTCGGCGTCCGATACCGATATCGGATCGGATGAAAACGCTCTTAGACGGTGCCAACTGTGCCAGGATACACGGCAAATAACTTGGAAGAACGCAGAATTAACCAGCAGGCTTATTGTCTTACTTGTCTCAAATCTCAAATTGGTCTTAAACTGTCAAAACGATCTCGTAGGTATCTTTTGTCGCGTTCGGTCTCCTTAAGATGAGATGAGATGAGAGTGACAGAGCAATTTGCGTTGTCATTGAACTGACATATTTGACAGTTCGAGCCCGATTTTGGTCTCTGTCAAAGATAGACAATCAAGGAGCTGAACAGGATCAAATATTTTAAAGATTTTTAAGAAATAATGATATCCTATACTCTATCATCATACTCGTAGTTCATAGTTTTTTTTGTAGTGGTGGTATGAATAAATACTTTTTCTTTCTTTCTTTCTTTATCACCAAAGTTACATAACTACTACAGTTTTTACAGGAAGCTAATCATTTTCCATAAAAACCAATCAGTATTTTATCCCTAACTGTAGAAATAAGCTAGATCTACGTTCAATACGAATTGTTTAGCAAATAACAACGGGAAATGAAACACTTCCGTACAAACATACAATCATACAGCTCTGGATCAATAGATTGGCAATTAGTGCATGTAAACAGAGACAGATTGAAATGTAAACCGATCTCACGGGAACGGAAAAAGCTTATTGTTTTAATTTAAATTATCTACTTTAATTGGAAAAAGTCCAGGTCAAGAGTACCTTAAACCGACGAGCCTGCATGAACAATGTGATGAGAGCGAATGAAGCGAAAGAAGTGTGTCAGGATCCTAGCAAATGGAGATCTGTGGGCTGCCCTATGATGAAACATAGGCGTAATTTTATGTATGTATGTACCTATTTTTTTTATGTACGAAACTTTACAAGATACAAAGTAATTCACTTGTCAGAGCTTTACTACGATAAACATAATACCTATATATGTACATAAACTTCAAATAATTTACTCTTTTTTAGTCATCAGTACATAAGAGACATTTGCAATCATAAATACTTTTATCACTAAATAGTGTTCGCCGCGCAAGAACGGCAGTTTTCCACTCATAAAATAATTTTTAAAATCGGATGTGCAGTTTTGAAGATACCTCCTACATCAAAACTTTAAAACTTTACTACTTTCATAATATTAGAGTAGGTGGATGTTATAAACTCGAAAGTTTATCTGTGAGTAGATATCGAGGTCCGTCGTAGCATTCGTAGCAATATCGGTGTCGTAGCCTTTTCGTAGCGACTAAATTCAAAAAGTTCTACGGAATTTGTTCCAAAGTTCTAGCATTCAGATCATAATGTTAGTATAATTAATTATCTAGTCTGATTCATCTTGGCGCAATACTTTGGAAGCGCAGGTGCCAACGTTACTAATAGGTATTGTAAAACTAGCGATACGCCTCGAATTCGTTCGTGTTATAATATAGCCTAAGCTACCCGTATTCTAGCTATGAAACGTGATAAAACTTTTGAAACTATCATGGTTATGAACATTATAAACACTATAAACTTACGTACAATTATCATTTTTAATAAGTTGTAGACTCACCACCCCATAGCATTACCCTACAAACCTCAGTGGTTTTTTAAGTGTTATATTAGTTTCATGTTATTGTTAACTTTTTAAATGATAAATAAATAAAAAAAAAAATTCACTTTCAAAACTATCGTGAGTTGTACTAGACATTATTTAACACACGGGAATTACTCACGTAAAATTATCGTCGATTTAGATACCGACAATGTTTCGATTCATCCGGAGAATCTTCATCTGGGTAAGGAGGGAGTTGCGGCAAGTATCTAAATCGACGATAATTTTACGTGAGTAATTCCCGTGTGTTAAAAAAAAAATCTTCAAAAGATCTAAAAATGCCTAAAGATCTGATTGAATATGTCTGAGAATATGAAGAAACTGTGTGTAGGTATTTCTCATAGTAATTACGAATTCGATTCCTGAAGGAAAAGGAGGCATTTCCGGGAAATGAACTCATCATTCTGTACACAGAGGGTTCCTATCGATTAGCAACAAATAGGAGATTCTTGGAGCAATTTCAGATTGTTTCTCAGAATTTGTTGTCGGTTTTCAAAGGCGATTGTATCTCTGGGTACGTTAGACATTTACTAAACTTTCATTACTCATATTTTAAGACACATCCTGTTCAGTTGTCCAATGATTGTGTATTGACATTTAAGGTCGCTGCATACGTAACGGGATAAAACCTCGGACGGGACGGAGACATCGTCTTTATAACAGAACACTAAGGTCCTTAACGATGTTTTTTCACCTGCCGTCCCGTCCGATTTCTCGTTACGTGTATTTTGTTACTATATTCGATCGAGCGAGCGAAGCGAGCGAAGATCTTAGTGGTAAGTTGGGCGATTTTGCTTTGTATGTTTGTATGTTTGTATGTTTGTATGTTTGTATGTTTGTATGTTTGTATGTTTCACGAATTGTTGTTCGCGCATAACTGTCGAACCGTTCATCCAATCTGCATGAAACTTGGTAGGTCAATAGGTTGTGGTAAGGAAATTTACGGGGGAGCATATGAGCTTAATCGATGAAGGGGTTGTGAAGATATTGGGTTCCCAAGGGGGTAAAAAATTATGAAAGTTACACAAATAAATTGAGTGGGGTGTCATACGAAAGGGCTTATTTTGTACATTCCAAAATGGTTTTTATTTTTAATCTAGGATGTATAGTTTTTGAAATACGACCAAAGACCAAAAACTACGAAACCAGAGCTGCAAGAGCTCCCGTTGCATAGAGTTTCGATGACTTCGTAGCTCATTGACTGGTCGGTCTTAAAAAGAGAGTGGCATCGTTGCGGTTTGGTTTGCAATGATTTTAGATGCTACTTGATTTATTTTCATGATAAAAAAATTTTTGATAAAAATGAAAATAATTGGGGTAAAAAAAGTTAAGCAAACAAATATATTGAGTGGGCTGTCAAATGAAAGGTCTTTATTTGTACATTCCAAAATAGTTATTATTTTTATTCTAGGACGTATACTTTTAGAAATACGACGAGAATTCATAAATATGAAATACCTAAATGAAAAATTAGACACGACATTATGTATTGCATGCATGCCAGTATTTTTTACCCAAAGACTTTTACCTGTAGACATACCCTTGTCTCACGTAACCACGTTCAAAAATATTGACTATAAAAAGTTCTTATTTATTTCTGCTACTTCAGTGTCATCCTGAGATCATGACGTAAGGTTCTCCAGAAAAATGTTTTATCATGCCGGTTTGCGCTGTCCAACTTTGTCGGAACCGCCACGGGAAACCTGGTGTTAATAAAGTCATCACATACCATCGGTAAGTTTTGAAATTACCTATTGCAATTTAGAGAAAAACCGATTTTTAATTTCGATATTTTAGCAGCTTGTTGATTTGAACGGTGTTTCATCATAAAAAGTGGGGTAATTTCCTAAAATTATGGGAAACTTACGTAGGTAATAGTATGAATAGTAGATTGTTATACAAGGGTTGAAAGTAACCTTTAGGCATGAGATGGTTTGGCGCACGAGCGTAGCGAGAGTGCTAATAGTTAGAGTGCCTAAATAGGTATTTGGGGAACAGGGTGGAAGCTTGTAGTGCGTAGCATGTCTATGTAGTTCATCTAGCGACAGGTAGATGTCGCTACAGGTATTTCACCCGAGATAAACACTCTGCTTTTCATTTCGAATATGAAGAAAGTAATTAACAGATTCTTACTTTGACTGCTATAACGCCTGAAACGCGGCTACGTGGCCAAACTGTTCGTATTGAAATGTGTGACAGAATTAGATGTTCCATGATTCTGATTCCTTGATCCTGATCCTGTAATCAGATCCCGTGATCCTGATCCTGTGATCCTGATCCTGCGTGACCCTGATTCTGTTATCCTGATCCCGTGATCCTCATCCCGCTCCTGATTTTTAGATTTCCCGCGGACCCGGTTCTGACAAACCGTTGGGCAGACGTCATAAGGAAAACAAGAGGCGACATTTTGTGGAAACCGCATAAAACCTCAGTAGTTTGTTCCGACCATTTCTCTAATGAAGAAAATATTTCACAAGAAAAGGATTGCGTCAGAGACTTAAAAGTGGAGCTGTACCAAGCAAGGTAAAGGAGGAGGTAATTTAGGTACATAAGTAGGTACCTACTTATTTCTAGTAATTTTTTTTTATATTTTATGCAGGTCAGATAAGTAGGTGTAGGTAGTAAAAAAGTAGGGTATTATTTTTAGGCTAGTTGGTATCCCTAAAAACAGTCATATTGTCAGTTGGTTGTCAGTTTTCAGAGATAGTTTTGCGTCGTTTTTGAGTGATGTGTATTTGACATTACTCTGTCTACAGGTAGGTATATGGTCGAAGTTTTTACCATGAAGAGCTAGCGCAATAGGCATACTCGGCAGTATCAGCAGTAGCACTTGAAATTATAGGGGTAGTCAGAAGAAAGTCCAAATGTAAGCCATCTACGGTGCGCGAGATCTCAGTTCGGGGCGAACTACTAGTTTTATATGAAACGATGTCAAGAAATCGTCACGTTCCGTCCGGGACGAGAAAAATCACGTTACGTATGCAGCGACCTTTACTATGAAAATCTACCTTAAAATCTACTGAATGCAGTTTTGATTCAGTGTTGTCATAAAGTAGGGAAGTGAGGATTTTTTCGTTTGGTAAAAACTTACATTCAATAGAGAAAGGTTACTTGTATCAATTTGAATGGTGCAAACGTAACTAAACAGTTACGCCTGCACCATTAATGGAGCAAATCAAAATGGTGCAAAAGTAACCGTGGGGAAACAAGGACTTCCTGTCGCAATAATTATCATCGATAAATTAGCATAGCTTCCCTCGGGAGTTACTCAAGGACTTTTACTTTTGCATAGATAAGTGGCGCGTGATCAATTTGCGTGCGCCATTTTCATTCGATTATTATTCGCGGTTATTTAAATTTCGAACGGATAGTGAGGGGGTTGAGCTGAAAATCGATATCGATTTAGAATAGATGTAATAGATGTGTTAATTAATTATTGTAAATAAATGTAAATCAAGATGTTTCAGTTTATATAATTCTAGTATTGTTTTAAGTATCCGTGCGTCTGAATTAAAATGACTGTCTACTTTTACTATTGGTCTAATATAACTTTTATGACGAAAACTTCAAAAAATGCCAGACTTAAAAATATATCTGTATTTTTGAACGTAAAAATTTGTTAAAAACATAAAATTCACATCTAAAACTCGAACTAGAAAGTAAATTCATCGCGTCTATTATGTGTGCGAGATTGTTATTGCATACGTTATTTACAACCTTCAGAAGCTCTCGAATTCCTCTACATTTACATGTCACTATTCCCGACAATGTAACAATACTTTTTATAGTTGAACAACACAATAAAAGTGCCAAGGACAAGGCTTTCTAAATATAATAAGCCGTAACGTAAGATTTGTATCTTTACAATGGCCAGCTGAAGACACGAATTACAAAGTGGTTTTCAGTAGTACGGAGTAGCCTAATACTATAATAAATTATTCTATTGTACTGTAGCTACTATGAAATATTAGCAAATTCTCTTATTTTCTTTAAAGGTATTCCGATTTGTAAATTGTAAATGTCTATAAATGAAAATCAAATGGAAGGACTTTAGTTGCGAACGTTTCGGCAGATTTGGTTTTTTTTGTTCGTGAGGACAAGGTTTGTATGAAGGAAAGTTTGGGAAAATCCACCGTATTTTTGTCACCGGGTCGTTTAAAGAAAAATTTGGGATTCCGTCTGTCGTATTGAACATGGAATTTTTTTGGTTTATAATGATAAGTTCTTCATGATTAATAGGGTTATGTTGAATTACCGTTTAATTGAACTATGACGGAGGCCTTCAGGCGGCCTAACAAATCCATCGCCATTTATGACCACTAGCTCATAAAAGCTTTATTTTACAGTGTACCGTAGTATTGTAAGTTTGATATCTATCGTGTGTTATTGATGTTATTATTAGAATCGCATTGCAAAACATTAATCTTTCGGCTGATGGGTAACAAATGGATCTGTGTTTTTAACAAGGTTTTGTTCAATGTTAACATTCTAGAATTACGAAAACAAAATATTATAATGAAAATGTTGAATTGAACGTTACAACAGCCGGGTAAAAAGAAGAGACACGCTTTGGAGGGCGACATTTGTCGAGGAATTAAATTACCATTTTAAAAAAATAAAAAAACTCTAATTCGAATTTTACTTTTACTCTTTTGCTTTGACATTATCAATGGATTTGCTAATTGAATATAGTTAGCATTCAAACGTAAAACTTTTCAGAAATAGAAAGATTTAGTACATAAAACACAACTTTTACAATTTTTAAGTTTAGAAAATCTAAGGATCTTAAATAGAATCATGGCTGTCACAAACTAGTTATTTTGAAAATTTTAGCTTCATAACAAACATAAAAAATTATGTGGATTATCAACATCACATTCAAATGTTTGTTTTGACTCAGGAGAACCCTGGAATATAAAAACGTTGGAGGAATAACCCAATTTTCTTTTCTGTTTAAAAATTAAAATATTTGATTGGCGGAGCAGCAGTGCAAGTACCGTTCTTATTGATCGCTAGACATTTAGAATCGACAAAATTCGATAAAATTTATCAATTAAATATCAATTTTTTCGAATTTTGTCGATTATAAATGTCAAATTTAGCGATCGATAAGAACTCTACTTGCACTGCAGACTTCTTAATCAAGGAATATGAAATGTACTTATCCTTACATTTTTTATTGTGAACAACCTGCGTGTCTGTCGTTTTTGGTCTTGCCTCTGACTTAGACGTTTTCTAATGATTTCAAATTATCTAAGTATCTGAGAGAAAGTCTACCACGCTTGCCGGTGCAGTCGTGATCTTTTTTTTTGTTTTTTTTTTAATTAATAACCTGATTGTTACCATCTACGTGCCTTTGCCACATACCTAGCAGTGGGTGATATCAGACTCTTCATGATGATGAAGCATTACCATAACATAACTGGTAATCATTATTTTAAGCAGAAAATTGATACTGTGTGTATTTTTCTAATTCCTCTAAGATTTATTATTAACAAATTCCTACAGAAATCATTTAGATGATCGATACAAGATGTATGTTTCTGATTCAATTAATTACCTATAGATTTACGATAAATTCGACGATTCTATAAATAAGTCGTACTAGAGTAGTGATAGAAGCGGTAAATATCATAATCATCCAAACATTTCTAACGTTATGTCTACCAGCGTGAGTGGAATTCCTGAAACTGTTTACAATAAACCAATGCAATACTGAATTTCACTCCTTCCAAAATCCAATTACGGATGAATTCCCTGAAAAACAACGCAGTCCTACGCCGTACGCGAAATTACAGACGAAACAGTAATATTCAGTAGGACCACCACGCCGTAAAACACATATAAAACACTATTTTTGTATCGTTATTTGTAAACCGATCGATCACACATAAATGCACCATCGATATTACTATTTTCAACAGCTATCGTTGGTGTGGGCACTTCACTATTTGTTGTTAGATTTTTGAATGTTTTTTTTTTTATTTTCGGCCGAAAACCGCGGTTTTTACAGAGCTACGCGACGCCCACCGACTACAGTGGCGCCGCGCACGGCACTGACTGAAAATCGGGTAGGCAACAGGAGCGCTCCCTATTACATATTTCAGCAACCTTATCCCATTACGATAAGGTATAGATTAGCAATGAAAAAATTTGGATACGCATCAGGATGTCCCTTTTGTTCGGACGTGCTTGTTCCGCTCATTTGAGTGGATTCCGTTTAATTAAGGGTGTAGTCATTAAATGTAAAGATACCTATAATTACTTTAAAATGTCTTGAACTGTTTAATGAGGATATTTTTATCATTAAAATAATAATTTCTACAACGAAAGCGTATTTTAGATTTCAATAGATATTGTATTCAGGACTTTTGAGATTTTTATCCAAATAATTTTCGACAAATTGGTCTAGGAAGAGCAAGTGGTAGGTAGTAAAATTTATTAAAAAACTGTTTTATTAAATAAATAAATTGATTACGTTCTTCTCTAGATCAACATAAATAAAATCACAACATATTTTAGATGGTAGGTACTCACCTTATACAGGGTGGAAAAATTGAATGGGCCCTGGAGGGAAAATACTTTAAAAATAGAGTATTTTACTTAAAGGAAACATTCCTTTATTTTCAAAAAGAAACAAAACTGCATTCAAAGATTTTCTATCAGTCGTATATTTATTTGCTTTAAATAAACCTTTTAAGTAAATGCGATGCCCATGCGTGCTTCGTCGCGGTCTTTAGCCCGGAATCGTTGAATTTATGTAAATGTCACCTATAAAATGAGACAATACTGAGCATTCACTCACATAACTGAAAGGTACCTACTAAGAATTTAAAATTATCTAATTAAATATTTTTCGAGAAAAAGTCAAAATTTTATTTATGTAAAAGTGAACGCGCTAGACACGTCCTGTCTAGACCTAGACCACCTAGACCTCATAAAAAAAACGATTTCGATCACAACGCCATCAAATCCCTTTAATTATTTCCCATTTCGCCATTAAATTCCTTTAATTGTTCCTTTAATTGTTCGCTGATAGCTGCCCCCCTAGCATGGCGATTTCATCTCTTCTCTACACTAGACTAGACAACACATTTTCCTATCTTCCGATTTTGGTCTTTCACGCGAACATAATCATAGCATTATGCTATGACTATGCTCTCACTTATCTTACTTATCTCACTTATCTTACTTATTTCCTTACTTATCTTACTTTTCTTACTTATCATCTTACTTATCTCACTCATCTCATCTTATCTCATCTCATGAGTAAGATAAGTGAAGTAATATTAGTAAGATAAGTAAGAAAAGTAAGATAAGTAAGAAAAGTAAGAAAAGTAAGAAAAGTAAGAAAAGTAAGAAAAGTAAGAAAAGTAAGATAAGTAAGAAAAGTAAGAAAAGTAAGAAAAGTAAGAAAAGTAAGAAAAGTAAGAAAAGTAAGAAAAGTAAGAAAAGTAAGAAAAGTAAGAAAAGTAAGAAAAGTAAGAAAAGTAAGAAAAGTAATAAAAGTAATAAAAGTAAGAAAAGTAAGAAAAGTAAGAAAAGTAAGAAAAGTAAGAAAAGTAAGAAAAGTAAGACAAGTAAGATAAGTAGCAAACTAGCAAACTACAAACGCGAGGCGAACGCGCGTTTGTAACGCATGGAAGACGCTTGTCTAGGTCTCAGGAGGTGTAGACAATTTCGGAAGAAAGTTTCTATTCGGGCTTTTTGGCGGGAATTTGAGAAGTCATGTTTCGTTTTTGTTTTATTTTCCAAAACTTGTGTTTTTTCGAATGTTAATGTGTAATAATGGTGGATTATTAACCGTTAAGTGTTCGTGAACGTGCATAAGTGTGGGGAAGTGAAACAAAATTGGATAACGTTGCTTTTCGAGTTCTCCCAAAAAGTCCGTGTTGATGTTTCAGTAAAGCCCCACATCTTTACTGAGGCACAAGGGGAGGGGTGGGATATAATATTTATGTATTGTAATATGTAATTATATATCATATTATCTACAAACTTGAAGTTTATTAAATACTTGACACTGGCTGAATGCACAAGCCGTGCGAAGCCAAAATAAAGAAAAAAAAAAAAAAAAAAAAAAAGTTTCTATTCTCGAATGTCAAAATCAGATAAAATTGAACGCCATGCTCACATCTGTACACTAATCTCATACAAAATCGGAAGATAAGAAACGATGTTGTCTAGTCTAGTGTAGAGTAGAGAGGAAATCGCCATGCTTGGCCTGCTGGTCCAAAATTTTGACTGAATGTTTGTGTTTTTGTGAGCGTCTCTCTTAACTATGAAGACTATGACATTTGAATTTTATGAATTTCTGTTAATTGTATTATTTGAATTGTATTTGAATTGTGTTTTATAATTTTATTAATAAGTTTTGACATTATTTCTCTCTATACATTATAATAATCTCTTTAATTAGTGTAATTGGTTTTGTGCCGTGTTAATTAAAGTTAATAAATAAATAAAATAAATTAATTAATTACTTTTTACAGAATTTTTTTTTCTGTCCTCTCATTATACCCTCACATCCGCATCGCTTTTTCAGCGTTCATTGTTCCTTAACTTTGGGTTTGCGAAGCGGCGATCCGGTGACGACGTTACGAAGTTGATGTAGTGAGCGTTGGTAAATAATTCCATACCTACAAAGAATACCGAGGCGATGCGGTGAGGTTCGGGTGCGGAAGCGACTGGTCAGCTATAACCTTAAAGCTAGATTCGACCAAACTGGATTAAGTTTTACTCGAGAGTAAACTACTGTTTGTTTGAATATTTTGACATTGGGAGGTTGACACTTTATGGGCTTGAACAATAATAATTATGCTAGCTTGTACGTTCGTTAGCTCTACACACCAGAACAACTGAACGACCTTGAATAGAAGAGCATAATAAAGTAAATAAAACAATTAGTTCCCGCTTTTACCGTAGGACTTGAGTGCTGAATCCTACTCTATGTACATAATAATGTTTAGTTGCGCTTTCTAAACGATTGTATTTCGAATTATGTCGGCTAGTTACTCTGGAGTAAGATGACTTTTGGTCAAATCTAGCCTAAAGCGCATAAAATCTGTTATGCCTTTGTCCATCTTCTGTTTTCCCGTCTAGCCAAATCCCATCTCAACTTCAGCTGGTTGATTCGTTTACCAACGTCTACGACTTCGGTTATTATTATATACATAATAAAAACAAAATAAATAGAGTGTTAATAACACGCGTCAAATGAATATGCAACGGTATCCGTGTTTTGCCGTGACAGGCGGGAAGTGGGTCGAACTATTTATAGCGAACCCTTTCCACAGGCCCTTCGGGTAAGTACGGGGTAGGTAAATAAAAGGTAATTCTAAAACGCTACCTGAAAACGACCTGCACGCTTATTTTGATACCCCATTATCCACTCGTATATAAATAAAAAATATTTTTTTGTTGTTAGTCCTCTATGCGTTCCTAAACCATTGAATAATAAAATTTTATCAAATGTAGATTCTAAATATCGATATCGATAAGAGCGGCCCCCTGATTACGTAAGACTTGCAACAGCAATGCGACAGCAATCACTGCGCGGCCGGTCAAAAAATCACTAAAAATCGTATTTAGAAAGCTAATCGCACGTCTATTGCTCGTCTGTCGCAAAATGCACTTTGGCCATGGTGCATTTTGCGACCGTAATACGATTTTTAGTGATATTTTTCGACCGGTCGCGTAGTGATTGTTGTCGCATTGCTGTTGCAAGCCTTACGTAATCAGGGGACGGTTCTTGCACTGCTGGTGCCAGTCTGCAAGCGTCACCATCTCTTCAAAGTGATGATTTCGTTGCTAGTGCGGGTAATGAAAGACGTGGTGACACCAGCAGGGGGTCTAAAGTGGCCACTTTTAATGAAACATCAGATGTTTAATAAATGCTTCATATATGCTTCATCAACGCTTCATTGATGCAGCATATTTCAAAACACAGTTTTTGACAGTTCTTAGAACATTATTGTGTAGTGAGTAAACTCAGCAGACGTAGCACGTAGTCTGAAACAAGTCCAAATCTAGGCTATCAACGCAACGGTGCGCGAGATCTCAGTTTGGGGCGAACTACTACTCTATTATGGATACCAGAGATAGAATCTAAGTATTATTTGCCTTACCTGTATGAATAGTCGGGAAATGATTATCAAAATAGCAAATACCAAAGCATTAAGACCAAACATTCTCATCCAACAGATACCAGCAGGTAATTAGTGGCGCTGTGACGACAGTACTGACGCTGCAACGACGTCAAACAACGTTGAAAGCCGAAAACTTGCCAAGTGAATGCAGGAATGTTACTACGTAGGATACAGAAGCACTACGTCTTTATAAGGTTAGGAGATGCTCCATTGAGAATTTGGTGGATTATTTGTGGATAAACAATAGGCTCACAACTTTACACTTTCATGGTGATTATCTGGGTTCGTTAATATTGTTATTATCCATACTAAATTACCAATATAATAAAGCGGAAGAGTTTATCTGCTTTTTTGTTTATTAATTTGTTTAAACACACAAATCTCTGAAACATATCAGTCGGATTTAAATAATGATACTCGTAGTTTAATTTATGGGGAAGGTGATAGACTATTTTCCATCATCATCATCATAATACACCATCTCTACGAGGGTAACGCCGAGAGGGCGCAGCTAGTTTCTTTTACGTCGTATATGGAAGCAACATGGGAATCTGTGTCTCAAATAATGTTTTGATGGAATACTGTTAAGGCTCAAACACACGCTGGGCCAGCCTAAGCTAGCGCGAGCGAAGGCGAGTGCTACCGTCCACACGCTTGGCGAGTCTATGCAAACCAATGTAAGTAGGCTAGGCGAGCGATGGCAAGGTGATGCGAAAGGTGTTGGTCACACGTTAGCACTCGCATTCACTCGGCGAGCCTTGGCCAGCGTATGTTTGAGCCTTTTCAGTCACGTATAAGTATGTCTGTCTGAAAACATTCTGGCGAAGAGCAACATCTAAATCTGAGATCGTTTTAAATCGTTCATCATTATTTCATGCACTACATCCGTGACAAGTTTTGACAATTACAAATTATAGGTTAATAATAAACTCGAATGCTCTTCATCATTTGGTTTATGAGGTGATGAGTCAGCGTGTTGAGCGTTTGATTTGTGGTACTAACGTGAGACTTGAGTCTTTGTTTTAGCTGGCGCCATGTCCACAACGAAGGTTTAATGTCTTTCTTAACCGACTTAAAAAAAGGAGGAGGTTATCAATTCGTCGGAATCTTTTTTTATGTATGTTCATCGATTGCTCGAAGACGCCTGGACCAATCTAGATTTTTTTTAGTTTGAAAGGGTTCCAATACTTTCCGATAGGTTCCATAAAGGATCTTTAGAGTTATGAACAAAATGCACATCAAGAGTGCAGAAAATTGCTCAGCTTATAACATAGAAGTCGGTTTTTTTAAAATTTACACAACGCTTTACAGACATCTTCTGTGCCTTCAAAGTGTTGACAACCTTCAGTGTGGACATGTGGACGTGGCCCGGAGAAAACAAATCACAAAGACTAGCAAGTACTACAATTTCAACCGTTTAACCCCGATTTCGTCTCCGCGATAGACGTAATTCAAATCAAAGGTGCTATTGCAATTTCCTCCATTTTACCGTGTCCCATGTGTGTTGCGGAAACTACCAATATTCCGGGAATTTTCCCCTAGGGGTCGTAGTTTCTGGTTTGCGAAATGGTTTGATTTAAGTTACACAATACACGTGGCGTATCATGCATTTATGACGCTATACAATAAATAAGGGAGAAGTAAGATAATATGGGTAAAAAAAGAAAATATTTTGGGGAAACCAGTTAGTAAAGTCCGCGCCACCACTGAAGTTTTACGGCAAAAACGGGAATTACTTGTTTTATTTACTTTATTATGCTGTTTTAGTCAAGGTCGTTGAGTTATTCTGAAACTTGCCTAAATATTCAAGCCTTATTTGGACAATTAGTAATTTCTTACATATCCTAGTTCTGCAATTGCAGCGCCGTGTCTATCGCACTTTAGTGGTGGTGGCGCGTAGGTATTCTATGTCTTGGAAATCATGAGGACCTTTGTCCAGCAAAGAGGAGAGGCTAATAAAAAAATATATAATGGCAACTCAGAATACTTTTTTCTAAGTATGGTAATAAAGCCGACAGGATGGATCGACGACATAGTAAAATCCGCAGGTTGTAAGATTCTAAGATTGGCGCAGGATAGAGGCGAATGGCGAAAGCGAAGAGAGGCCTATGCCCAGCAGTGGAATGTGAAGGGCTAATGATGAAAATGATGATGATGGTAATAAAGATCCTGTTGGATCCGTGAATGTGTTCGTTATTCCCTAATAACCTAATAACCTAAGAACCTATTAAGATTCAGCTCTATGGCAAAGGCTTTCCTTCCTATCCTACATTCGGTTCGATTTTGAGCAAATGGCTACCAATGCTCTAGATGAGCCAGCAAAAAATTATGACTTAAAAAATATCGTCAGCCAAATCGACAGATCAGACAGCGAAACAGCAGCCGACAAGTCTCGAGGTGCTGTTCTATGGAACATCCCACGGCTAGAGTAATAATAGCACAGGGAACGATACTTAAACACAACGGGATAGCGACGTAAATCATTTGCCCCACGCAAATAAATAAACGGAAGTTATCATCTTCTGCCCACTATCGATCGGTTCGGTTGTCATTTACTAAATTCATTGGCACATTTGGGCATAAGAGAGTAATAGCGGTAATAGGCGATGGGCTTGCAACCTGTGGTAAGGATACTTGACATTAGTATAGAATGAATGTCAACAATCGAACCAAAGTAAGCAAAATCGCAAATAGACAGAATATTGAAACTGGACTGGGTTTGATTTAAAACAGAGGTACCGACCTTTTATGTCCAAAAAAATTGACTTCTATTTTGACTAAAGTAACTATAACATATTTAAATAAAGAAGGAGACGCATGAACCTTTTCTGAATCCCGATAGTGTGGCATTACTGAAGTTAAGATGACTAGGTCAATCAGATTATGCAAAGGGCACGGGATGCAAATAGAATAGGTGACTTAGTATCCGCCGTGATTGACCTGACCTCGCCGTCTTGAGGTCAGGTCAATCTAGGGTGTGAAACTATTTAAGTGATCTAAAGATGGGCGTTAGGATAACGCCTAGCTAGGCGTAGTAGGCGTAGTTTGTAGTGACAACCGTCACATACGTAGTATTGACCGCACATTCTTATCCCTTTGATTCCCTGTGTTGTGGGGATCAGAAAATAAGAGTTGCATTACATGGTATTAGAAAGATTACTTTTAACAAGCTTAAAAGGGAAACAGGCGTCTGAAATTCAAGCAGGATAGTCTTATGAAAAAAAAAAGTTAGACCAGCGAGCTCTTTACAACAAAAAAATAAGTATTTACTTTTAAAATTAAGAAAGTAAACCTTTTTGTACCTACCTTCTTAAAAGTAAGTAGTAACTTGTTAAAAACTAAAAACAAAATGAGACAAAAATTTTAGACGTCTCGAAAAACTAAATTCAATCAGAAATATTGACTTAGATCTTACTCAGATAAATTGTAAAATAGTGTGTTTCGCAGATATTTTTCAAGAAAAAATAAGCGCGGAGTTTTGTTTTCAAAATCGAAGATAAAAGTTCAAAGTTTCCTGTTTTCAATGCTCAAGGACAGCATCTTTACAGAAACTCTTATCGAAAACTCTTTACAACATATTTTCCTTGCACGCCCTTAGAAACGTCTGTTTCAGATTATGCAAAGCGAACCGAATAAAAAGCCGACATACACACAGTATCAATGTTTACATTTGAGGATGTTTGAGTGACTGCCAAACATTTTGGGTCACGACCGCGCGGTTAAGGATGACTGAAAGTTTAACGATGTCTGACCCTGTCTGCATTATGTGGATTAAATGAGACTGTTTGTTTTTTTAACAAAACATTAAGTTTGTTAACCTTCATTTCACTATTTTCCATCTGCTTAATATTTTTTTAACTGGGTGATGAGACAACACCGTATCTTTTGAAAAGGAAAAATATTTTCAAAATTTTCAATTCCGACGGGATTTGAACCCGCAATGATACAAGCGATCCTCCTTTAGCCGGAGTACCTTTACCAATTCCGCCACGGAAACTTTAGTCGCCAGAGTTGAAAATCATGATAGGACCATATCTATCGATTATAGCATCGATATTGTGGTAACACTATAACAAATAAAAAAATATAATAAACAACACCGTATCATTCATCATACATTTTTTTTTACGAAACCTATCTCTCCTATTGCTGGGTATAGGTCTCCCCCAACTCCCTCCATCTATCTCGATCACTCATCGTCTCCCACTAGTCACTCAAAGGCATCGATATCGTCGCGCCAACGTTTCCGTGGTCGACCTCGACGCCGCCTTCCTTCTGGCATCCATGGTGTAAGAATGTGGGCCCATTTTACGGGGTCCATCCGGCTCACATGACCCACATACAATTATAAAACAGTATTTAGTTGATGTCTTTACTAGATTAATTTATAGTGCCAGGAGGCAATCTTTGCCTACACTTACACGTAGTGCTTGAGACTTTGTTGAGATGAAGTAGGCTTGCCCAGCACCGAAACCATTATCTCTGCTTAATCGGCCTTATCCTCAAGAAAGACATCATCATTACTAGTATGTATGGGATTGATTTATAATTCAAACCTCTCGATATACCTCACATAAAGTCAAAGTAAGTAAGTTATGAGTGTAAGCATCCTACTAGGTAAGCTAGGTAAGCATATTATCTTAGACCACACCGTTGCTTTACCTACATCAGGCAGAGTGTGGTCAAACGTAAACCTATTTTAATTTAAAAAGAAACATTAAAAAACCCGAAAGGCAGAAGCTTTTAATAAAAAAATTTTAGCAGTAAATATATTTTCAACTGTACTAGTACGTTCTTTATTACCCAGTTTGTATTTTTCCGAAAAATCCAACAATACTGTCATTGGAAAAGTTACGGTGTAGGTCGTAATAACTTATTTTAGGGCGCCGATTTGATGTTTACGATCTAGTTCGTGAGATCACCGATGTAATAAATCATTGCCTCATTGGATCTCCCTTCTATCTTTTTAGTGACGTGTACGATATGAAAGCTATTTTGAAGTTTACGATATGCCCTTGATTTTTGATAGCGACCAAAATCGGTCTCAAACTCTCAAATATTCAGTTCAGTTCAGTTCAGTGACCACGCTTGAAGCTCTGTCACTCTCATCTCAACGAGACCGAACGCGACATAAACCTACGCGATCGTCTTGACAGTTTGAGACTAACTTGAGGTTTGAGACAAGTTAACAATCAGCCTGGTGAAGTTCTATTGTTCTTACAAATAGCGAAGACAAAAAAGAAACATGTAACGACCCTACTAAGAGTGATAAGGACGGGAGATGATAATGATGAAAGCGAAGACAAATATGTCAATGAATATCTAAAAGTTATAATTTACCGATCGTTTTTCTTCGCCAATGGATCACATTCTTAAGACAGCTGGAGACATGCATGTTGAATTAAAATACGCATTAAACAGGCCAATACAGATTTAGTACCGACAATGCTTCATCCTACACATAATCAACCTACGCCATGTTTTTTTAAATATCGTGAGCATATTTAAGAGGTAAATAACACAATGACTCAATGAACATACAAAAACTTATTATTTAACCCGTTGCGTAGTGTCCGTGCGTTCATAAATTCTTTGGCAAACTTTTGTAACAAAATTCCGTTTAGTTTGGCTATTAGTGTCTGTTAGTATCTTGTCTACTTTTTGAACTGCAGAATCGGTTCTTTTTAAATTTATTGAAAAAGATATATCGTGGCGTATAATAGAGTCAGAATTAGAAGTGTTCTTTACAGAGTTTTTTTATAGCTCTGAGATTTTTAAATAAAAATAATTGTTTAAAGTAAGTATTCGATTTGACGCCAGATATATAGATACATAGGACAAGTGAAAATAATAATATAAGATAATAATGTCAAAATGTAATAATATGTAATATGTTATGCGGAGGGATGAAAATCGTATCACCAAAAGAGCGATGAGTATGGGTGTGACTGGATACGCAAGTAGAGGAAGGCCGAAGAAGAAGTGGTTAGATTGTGTGAAAGAGGATATGAATGTGAGAGGAGTGCTCAGAGTTGTCGAATGATGGAGGTGAGTGGAAGAGGAAAACATGTTGTGCCGACCCCGCGTGGGATAAGGGTAGGAGAATGAATAATAATAATATAGAACGTAGCTTCGCGCTCAGATAGAGAAGCTATTTTAGATTCTAGAAAGACATGACCCAGTTCATCAGCCGAGCTCCAGTGACAGATACACAAAGACAAAGCATGCCTATTAAACCTAAGAGTGACAAATAGCAGCAATTTGCGAACTAATTAACCAAACAGTTTAATTTGCCAGAGATAATATTTCACCGACAGATGCAGATTTATCCGGTAACTCATAAACGTATAAATAGATTAGAGGTAAATACGAACTAAGCGTTTCTATTAATAGAGTTTATTTTGACGTGGCTAATGTTGACTTATGGCTGACAGAGCAACATTTTAGTAGATTGCTGGACACGTTCTTTTCAGTCACACAGAAGGAAAGATACAAAATTCTTGTAAAAAAGGGACAAAGCGTAATAATTTTTGTAACTTAGCGCGTGCCGCCTTTTTCTTAGGTCAAACATAAATTTTCGAAACCAAGTACCACGAAACTGTGTGATTCACTTAATTTTTTGTCCCTTTTGGCGGCATGATATCTAGCAGTCTATACATATTTGCTTGGTCTATGCTGTCAGCTGATTTATCAGTTGGTTACATGAGGTCAATAAAGTAAGTAACCTACTTTTATTAGGTCAATTCTGTGGGGCGTCAATTGAGACGATTATGGTGGTTATCCTTTTTAAAAGTTTTTTTTATAACTGGCAATGTTGAAGAGTACGAAAGGGGTGAATGCTGTGATGAAGGCTGATAGAAAAGGAAAGAAGAATACATGTTGTGCCAAGTGCCAACCGACCCCACGTAATGTGGGACAAGGGAAGGGAGATGATGATGATATCACTAGCAATGACCGTTTGTAAACGTGTGACAGACATCATCTGCTCCCTGATTTTTACCGATTTTTAGACCAATTTTGTTCGCTATCAAAGATAGACAATCTTTGTTAGCGAACAAAATCGGTCTCAATATGTCATTTATCTCAAAATATGACACTTCAGTGGCCACGCAAGTAGCTCTATCACTCTCTTCTCAACGAGACCGAACGCGACAAAAGATACCAACCCGATCGTTCTGACAATTTGAGACCAATTTGAGGTTTGAGACAAGTTAGACAAGTTGAGACAAGAGCTGCTCAAGAACTCCCACAGAACACTATTATCCTAAGATCTCCTCAGTAAATTACAGTAACATACTTGTGTTTAGGCTTATTTGAATCAGCTCGTTACATATTAAAAGCTCGTCTTGAAAAGTGTTTCAACAAAAACGTATTAAATTGCCAAAATATTATTTGATACATTTCATCGATCTTTCAATGCGTATATTTTCGTTCAATACTTTCGTCTAAATATTTGTCTAGACGAATTTGTTGGCAAACAAAATGCGGTAGGAATTTTAACAAAGTTGTAAATGGGATATTTCGCTTCTAATAGCCCCTCCAGACTCTCTGCGAGAAGGCTCGGCTGGA
Organism: Camptogramma bilineatum; assembly: GCA_958496255.1. NCBI lineage: Eukaryota > Metazoa > Arthropoda > Insecta > Lepidoptera > Geometridae > Camptogramma > Camptogramma bilineatum. Next base: position 10,140,813 of record OY292468.1, on the reverse strand, counting down.
AGTCTCTCGCCGAGACTTCTCGAAGAACAAACAAGCTATCCACACTCTCAATTTTTCTCAGTCGTGATGTTTGAAATCCTTTGTCTCGGCATAAAATACCGACACCGATCGGAGAACAGGCGAGCCCGAGAACGAGAAGGCGAGAAGCTCCTCACACTCACGCTTCTCGGGTGTTCTCGGGGGTTCTCGCCGAGAGTCTGGAGGCCCTATAATGATTTTAAAATTAAAGAATGACAAATTAATTTATAAAGTGACAAATCCTTTGATATTGTTGGCGTAATAAAACCAAAATTGGCTCGCTGACAGGCGAATAAAATCATAAAGTTTTATGATCAATTCGTTTTCGAAACTCAAGTAGATACTTACACAGATGCAATAAGGGAACAAAATCAAAAGCATTCTTGTTTTTATTGCCTGAACATGAGCACTTAAAACATTGCTCATAAAGTGGTCACATAGCAGCTTTTGTGTTTTAATTTTTTACATATTTTGGCAATAAAAATATGAATGATTGCTCTCCAAGCTTTCTGTGAAAAACAACGCACGCTTACAAAGCCAAAATGAACTTTTAACAGTAATTTATACTTCATGCAGTTCCCCAAAAATCAGGTGAGCCATAAGTACCTTATCATCCCGTGCTACAACAGACAACATCAAAGAGATCGCCGTCATAAGAAGCTTAACGGAAACTTTGACAAAGTATACACCTGAAGCTCTGCAGTAGTTTCGTCACATCCGGAATTATTTCCATGAATTACTTCATCAAAATAGGACGCAATCAAAGAATAAGAATGACACAACTTACCAAACGTACCTAGTTAGTTGTCTGTCATAGACTAGGAGCTGGCTATACAATTTGAACATCAGCTTTATCAGAGTATGTTCACCTTCTTATGGGTTTAAGAAACCTTGCTATTGGGATGACCTACGTATTGCTAGCCTAAATTTTGTTTTAAATATCCTATTGCGGGAAACACAGAACAAAATTCCCAAGAGCTTTCGTAGCTAGTTATGAAAAATATTTATGGAAATGGACTAAAGGGAGAGTTGCTTGTGTAGGTGTAAACAATTTTGGGTTTTTCGTCAAGATGTTCAGACGCGTTTCTCAAAGCATCCGCAGGTCTTATGAAAGGTCCTGGCGCCAGTCAGAGCGGCGATGCGCTAGGTCCCCCTGTCACACGGTATATCGCAAGATGTTAAGTGGCGTTTTAAAATATATCCGTAGCGCCTCGGACTTGCGTTTTCCCTGAGCGGTCTCTGACAAAAAAGATGAACAACTGCTGCTGAGTTTTCGGTACGAGAAGAAAAAGAAGATGAAGCTGTTACGAGGCACGGAAGTATAAATGACGTAGGATCTATGGCATCAGCTCTCGCTCTATTATATGTAAGTCACGATGACCGCACCCACGGCCCGCCCGCTGGCAAAAGCCTAAAATGGCGCACAATAATGTTGAAATAAATTATCTGCATTGATAATGTATTATTGATTGCTTTTTTATAATAATAAGGCTAACTTTCTTCAAATACTGTCGGGGCTTAATCGCGTAATTAAATCTTTTTATTTACCTCGACGTTTCGGGTGACATAACAGTCTCCGCGGTCACGAGTAAACTCTACTCGTGTCTTTTAACTTTCATGGTGCGGTTTTATAATTTCTCGCCATCCTTAACCCACTGTCACACTATTCTTTATTATTATTATCCTATGCTGTCCCACTGCTGGGCCTCCCTTCTCTTCCGCCACTCCAACTTCCGCCACCAACTGTTAGTTTTTAAGATTATTTATTCTGATACTTATTATTAAAAAAACCACCCAAGTGCAAGTCTGACACTCGTGAACCGAGGGTTCCGTGACATAATTTAATGAACAAACTTCTTATTTAGATACCTAATTACAGACTTATTTTCACTTAACCGGCTTTTTCGCTATTTGTTTTACTCATACGGCATACCTACTGTAAAATCGGTTAATGGCCAATACGTTATCTTTCGTACCTGTTTTTCTACCCTCTACTCTACGAGTCGAAGTATAATTTCATGTCATTTGACGTAGAGTTTTGATTATTATTTTCCTACCTATTTTTATTTTATTTTCAAAAGTCTACCTATTTGCTACTACTGAATAAGCATACCTAAGCAAAGAACCATGGGCATCATTGCTTGAACACTGGACCCGCTTCGTCCAACAGCGATGACACATATGTCATATGAAAGCTCTTGGAGTGTACTTTATTTCATTCTATTACAGATAAGTTCAAATCGAGTGCGAACATGGTGTTTTGGTGCAAAAATGGCGCGATAATGGTGGTTTCTTTGAACGAAACTAGAAAGCTTAAACTTGGAAGATAGCTTTCTTTTCTAGTAAAACCACCCACAAAGGCATTTTATTTTCGAATTTCAACCCCTAAAGGGGTGAAAAGTAGTGAAACGTTTGTATGAAACTTATTAACGCGTAGTATGATTTGCTTGAAACTCGGTTTGCATACTTAAAATGCAAAATAAATGGACACGTATTTCAGGATTATTCAAATCAACCCTTAAAAAGGAGTGAAATGGGGTGTCAAAGTTTTTATAGGTACTTTTTAATAGGTTGTGCAATTTGCTTGAGTCTGGGTTTGAATACTATTGATGACAAATAAATGAACACATATTTCAGGATTTTTCGAAACAACCCTTAAAAAGGGGTAAAATGGGGTGTCAGAGTTTGAATTGAAACTTTTTAAGGGCGGTGCAATTGGCTTGAGACTCGGGTTGTATATTATAAATGCAAAATAAACGGACATGGTGTTTCAGGACTTTTCGAAACAACCCTTAAAAAGGGGTGAAATGGTGTGTCGAAGTTTTTGCTGGAACTTTTTAAGAACAGGGTAGGCAAGTACCGGCGTCACTTGCATACACTTCGCCACCGGCTACCCGGCACTGGTTACCCGGTCCTTTAGTCCATTTTCGTAACTATTTTTCACAACCAGTTACGAAAGAAGATTTTTTTTTCACTGATTCTTAACTGGTTATTAAAAAGGAATATTTATTCCATGTACGTAACCATGTTTCATAGCCAGATATGATTTTTTTTTTCATGTTTTGGTAACCAGTGACGATAATGGATGGTTTTTTTTTTCATTTTTCGTAACTAGCTACGAAAATGGAACCTTGTTTTTTTTTTGTAACTGTTATCAAGCTACAAAAATGGATGCTTCTTTTCTTCTTTTTATAACATTTAGGACGATTGATATTATGATGTCGATGTTGAACTGTATCTATTAGTAGGTACTAAATGTACCAATATAATTATATTTTGTTTTTTTTTTTCACTCGATCACCGTCTACGATAATAGAGACGGTTTTGTTTATACTATTCAAATAATTATATGTGGAAACTTGTTATTAGGTGGGTCCACACAGAGCGAGCAGCCTCGCGAAGCATTTGCCGCGCGAAGCAGCTCGGTTAGTGTGGACGTGTGGCTCGGGCACTCGGACGCACGCCTGCGGCAGCGCGCGATTGTTTCGGCCGAGGCATGTCCACACTAACCGAGCTGCTTCGCGCGGCAAATGCCTCGCGAGGCTGCTCGGTCTGTCAGGACCCGCCTATTAGTATCTGTCTTCTTTTAATCTGTTGTCTAGCTGTAAGTTTTCCTAAAATTGAAATACTAAAATAAAATAAATAATGTACCTACTACTTCCAGATAAATAATAGGCATTGGCTAATCTCCATACTACCCATTATTTATACCCATTATTTATCTGGAAGTACTGTATAAAGTTTACTAATAAAATTCGTAGCTGGCTATAAAACATGGTTACGTACCTACAAGGAATAAATATTTCTTTACCAGTTAAGAATCAGTGAAAAAAAATCTTCTTTCGTAACTGGTTGTGAAAATAATTACGAAAATGGACCAAAGGACCGGGTAACCAGTGCCGGGTAGCCGGTGGCGAAGTGTATGCAAGTGACGACGGTACTTGCCTACCCTGTCCTTAAAAAGTTCCAGCACAAACTTCGACACACCATTTCACCCCTTTTTAAGGGTTGTTTCGAAAAGTCCTGAAACATCATGCCCGTTTATTTTGCATTTATAATATACAACCCGAGTCTCAAGCCAATCGCACCGGCCCTTAAAAAGTTTCAATCCAAACTCTGACACCCCATTTTACCCCTTTTTAAGGGTTGTTTCGAAAAATCCTGAAATATGTGTTCATTTATTTGTCATCAATAGTATTCAAACCCAGATTCAAACAAATCGCACAACCTATTAAAAAGTAGGTACCCATAAAAACTTTGACACCCCATTTCACTCCTTTTTAAGGGTTGTTTTGAATAATCCTGAAATACGTGTCCATTCATTTTGCATATTAAGTATGCGAACCGAGTTTCAAGCAAATCATACTACGCGTTAAAAAGTTTCATACAAACGTTTTCACTACTTTTCACCCCTTTAAGGGTTGAAATTCGAAAATAAAATGCCTTAGTGGGTGGTTTTACTAGAAAAGAAAGCTACATTCCAAGTTTCAGCTTTCTAGTTTCGTTCAAGAAACCACAATTATCGCGCCATTTTTGCACCAAAACACCATTTTCGCGCTCGATTTGAACTTAGCTGCAATAGAATGAAATAAAGTACATTCCAAGAGCTTTCATATGACATATGTTTCATCACTGTTGGACAAGGGGGCCCAAAATGTCGCAACGTTCTTTGGTAACATATGTCGTTCTGTCTAATTTTCATCACCAAGTATTTTTACAATATTGTCTCATTCTCCATTTACAAGAAACATCTCACTTCGTATTGTGATTCATTCTGATTTTACCGATTATATTTAAATGCCTATAATTACTTTTATGATTTGCGCCACTAATTTTGTAACTCGTGTTTCATCTTCTTTGGTTTCAATACTAAATAGGTTTCTGCTATTTACACTAGGTGCATTTACATTTTCAAGCTTTGAACTATCTATTACAATCTACATAGGTACTACTTAATTATTTTAAAATCGGTTGCACATTAACTGTAATTATTTTTCCAATGCTTTATAAATAAAATGTTCCTTTCCCACATTTTTAACCAACCTCGAAAAAAGGTGGAGAAGGTTCTCAATAGAATTTCATCGCACATCAGATATTCTCTTATCTAACTTGTCTTAGAAGCACAAAAGTCACGTAAATCTTCACAAGCTTTGACGAGTGACTTTAGGTTTATTGATAAATTGTTTTCGTTAGTTTGCTCCACCCACACATTTCAAGATTACGTGGGCAGTTATTTTTGCTTCATACTCTGTGATAGAAAGGAATATCTATTAATAACCAAACTGTATGGTTATTTCAGCAGATGGAATTGTCGTCATTTCAAGCTTTAGAAGACGTCATTCACATTAGTACATCCTACTACAAACATTGGCATCAAATCTTGAATGGAGCCGATGAAAGGTAGGCGGTGAGTACAAGACGATGAGAGATTATTTGTTTGTGAAAGTCAGCACCTTACTGATGAAACTGTGCCAGAAGCCTTGGCTTTTGCTGTTAAGATTGGCAATTGTCACGGAATGACAAAGAAATAAGATTTGAAGTTAGATTTCCTGCCATAACAAAGTTACAGTTTATAACTCGTGAAAAAATTTGGTATAAATACATTGTAATTTACAAACAAACATACAGACATGGTTCATGTCACAAAATCAACCTTATTTTATTATATTTTAATAGGTAAACCAATTGTTAACAAATTATTTGTGAAAATAGAAGAAAAATTACGATAGATTTTGCAACTGTTTGAGCTATAGGAAGACTACAAATGTAATTAGAATACTATAGGTACTAATCTTTTTATTAAGCATATTTTTTATTTTATGACTGTAACGTTGCCAAATTATGGCTATTATTTCATAAATAAATTATCATACCCAGCAGTTATATTAACACGTGGGCACTATGACCCACACTTAGGTTTCCGGAGTCAATCAGTGATTCCAAGTACGTATACATACCTACCAAAACCCATAAAAAAAACCAAAGCATATTCAATTCAATTCAATTCAAAAATCTTTTTATTTAGTAGGCCCTCTAGGATCACTCTGACACATCATAAAAGCTAGATTTGTCTACTCCTGTTATTAACCGACTTCAAAAAAGGAGGAGGTTCTCAGTTCGTCGGATTTTTTTTTGTGCTTTTTTTTCGCAACCTACACCGTGTAAGCGCCATCTTAGCACCCAATAAACTAGAAACGCAACAACAAAACGGTGAATTGTCGAACAATTATAATTCAAGTTAAATTATTGTTTACTAATGATGTTAAGCGACTTTTGTTCGGGCAATCATATTAGACGTTAATGATCTTTTGTTGTATTGATTACAAGTGTATTCACATGCTCATTAAGTTTTGTGTTTGGAGCTTTATTCATAATGCTTTTCTTTATATTCATACTTAGCTACAGTATTGTTTTAGTGTCTTTTTAAATGTAGGTAAGTAATAGAAATTGTGAAATGAACGGTGACGTTTGCAAAATTGATGTTTTCACAATATTTACACAAGAAAAGAAAATTTTCCGTTCAAAATCTATCGTCGATTTAAACATAGATCCCCCTACTTATGAAATACGTTTAAAGTTGAACACTGGTTAAACAACGTCCTGTCTCTATTCGTCACTATCCATAAATAAAGACAGGACGTTGTTTTTAATCAGTGTTCAACTTTAAACATCATTCATAAGTAAGACCCAGACAGTTTTCGATACATATGAAAAACCTTCAATGCATAAAGAGTTTCACATGATCGAAACATTTTGGCTACTACCTATTTAAATCGACGAAATGTTTTTGTCAACATCTCTCTTGTGTTTTTACAGTACAATTAACAAAAGCTTTCAGTAGGTACGAGTAAGTAAGTTCATATGCGTAAGTGGCCAACTCTGGTGACGGAGTTTTTAGGCCGCCTAAAGGCCTCCCCGTCATGGCTTAACGACTTCAAAGCCGGGAAAGTAATCATCTAATGAAATCTTGCCTTTAATACATTTAAGGGAGCGTACACATTGCGTTTTTTGCAGCGCGTTTGTATCGATACAAACGCGATTCGAACGCGATGCGAACGCGCAGCCCCCCTCCCGGTTCGCTTTTGTATGAAAAAAACGCGTTGCGAACGCGCGTTTGTATCGATGCAAACGCGCAGCTCAAAAACGCGCTGCAGAAAACGCAATGTGTACACTCCCTTAAAGGTAACTTTCAAGTCAATTAAGACGATCATAGCAAAATATTTATTAGCTGGTTCAATTATTTAAATTTTACGTGGCCTATTAGTAAAGTGGTTGTTGTGTGTGTTTTTGTAGGACAATTTAATATTTTTATTGCTTCTAAGTATGTATTTTTGATAAACTATCCTTCTTTTTTCATTTGTAAGACATACCTACATAAACATATATGCATTTAAATAAAGATACTACTAAAAAACTGAAATCTAGGTAAGTAAGTACCTACATACATAAACAATGTGCATGTAAATAAAGATACTAAAAAACTGAAATCTAGATAAAACAAAACTAACAATTTACAGTATAAATTACAATTCAGATTCGCTGTTTATTTTCTCAATGCAAAATAAAAATCCAAACTATTGATCATAAAAAATATCTAAAGATATCTACAAAACGCAATGGAAAGGTAAATATTGAAAACGTTTCCGTAGCAACATCTAAACCATTAAATGCTATAAATACGATCTATAAGTCGTCCAGAAGCCGAGCTGTGAATGTGTCAACGGCGGTCGGTGAATAGATGAGTGTATAAAAATCTATAAATCTAGATAATGTTTTGGGCACAGTGCATTGGTAGGTAAGATTCGTATAAAACACGTGCGCTGAGGAATTTTTGGTTTCAACTGCTTTTAACCGACTTCCAAAAAGGAGGAGGTTCTCAAGTCGACTGTATGTTTTTTTATTTGATAATTTATAAGGAGCTCTATGAAGGATAAAAATGTCCTATTCCCGGTCACTATCTATCTATATTTTAAATTTCAGGCAAATGGGTTCAGTGGTTATCGAGTTATAGAGAAACAAACATACATCCATCCATCCATCCATTCAAACATCCAAACTTTCGCATTTATAATATTAGTGTGGTTCATGTAGGAAACTGTTACTTACTTTACTGAGCATTTACACTCACTCACACCCACAAACAACTTCGTACATCAAGAAAGTACGACTAGGAAAGCTTCACTACATCGAAAATGAAAATTCTTATCTTACGATTCCGTGGGGATTCGAACCCGCATTGATACAAGCGATCCCCCTCAAGCCGGAGTGCATTAACCAACTCGGCCACGGAATTGATGAAGTCATCTAAAAAGAGAAGAAATACGAACAGACGCACACCGGCATTTTGTTTTATAGAAGAATTAAAAGTGCCAGAGACTTCTTTATCTCTCATGATGTGCTGTCCGATAAAGAGAGTCGCAGGGAGATAGAAAGAGATGCTCTATTTTGGAAATAAATTACTAAACAGATATTATTTTCAGCTGATGCGTTCGATGCGATCTTCACAATTTATTGATGTATACGGGAGAGAGTGACAGGGAGTGGGAAAGAGAGACACACTATAGGCTTACACATTTACTATGATTAAACGGATAATGTTTTCAGCTGGTGCGTTCGATGCAACCTTCACAATTTATGCTGATTTACTACTACGGGAGAGAGTGACAGGGAGAGGGAAAGAGAGACACACTATAGGCATACACATTTAGTATGATTAAACGGATAATGTTTTGAGCTGGTGCGTTCGATGCGACTTTCACAATTTATGCTGATGTATACGGGAGAGAGTGACAGGGAGTGAGAAAGAGAGACACACTATAGGCATACACATTTAGTATGATTAAACGGATAATGTTTTGAGCTGGTGCTTTCGATGCGACCTTCACAATATATGCTGATGTATACGGGAGAGAGTGACGGGGAGAGGGAAAGAGAGACACACTATTGGCATACACATTTAGTATCATTAAACGGTGTTTTGATCTGATGCGTTCATGCGGCCTACTTAACTCAGCAGGACAGTACGGGACACTGTCAACGAACAGGCAGATGACGGTTGGCATGCCGCCAAACGCTATCGAGCTGGGCCATCCATGATTTACAAAATGCGACTCGAAATACTGAAAAATGCACTGAACAACATCTAAACAAGTGGCTAAGTTAAAAAAATTAAACCCAACTTCAATGTTATAAACTATTATATTTTTTAAATCATTTCATTCTGTCACACTTAAAAACTTAAAGCGAATATTTGGATGGATGGATGGATCTCTAACTCGACAACCACTGAACCGATTTGGCTGAAATTTAAAATACAGATAGATAATGAGTGGGAATTGGACATAAGCTACTTTTTATCCGGATACCACGCGAACAAAGCCGCTGGTAGAAGCTATACATAGCTATACATGCTAGCAGAAACAGCACAATATTTTAGGGTGTTGTGTCGAGAAGCCCTCTTAAACATAGAAACTCCTATTGCAGTTGTCTGGTTAAATTCACTCTGTAAAGGTTATACAGGGTGAATTTAACCTGACAACTATGTTCTATTCTCCTATATAGTATAGCAAAATAGAACATGTTCCACCTTCCCACATCGTTTAGTTTCAACACAACACATGCAGTTTCCACTTAATTGCACGAAAGTTGCCAATACCAAGACAAATTGTGCCATAAATTGTAGAGCATCTGAGCCACACGAGTAGCTTGCTAACAGACAGATAGCTCAGTAGTAGCAGACAGAATAGATACGAGTATTTCAAATGTATGACATACAATACAATGTATGTCCCTATGAGCTAGTGGCCAATGGAACTCATTTCGCTATTAAACATTTTGCTTTGTTTGAATCCATTCCACATTTTTAACCACAGTCGTTTTTATTTTATTTTTTTGCATAGGGCTACGTTATTTGTTATTTTGATATACCCACGTTTTGCGGCTAAAAATGGAATCATTTTTAACTTAACTGAAAAAAATATTAAAAAAAGGCTTACAGCCGTACCTCTGACGAGTTCCTTGAATATTTTCCAAGGTTTCAGAAAAAGAAAATTCCTGACAAACTTTTTGAATTTCGTGCCGTCGGCGTCGTCACAGGATTCAGGAGGGGATCGCTTTAATCAATGCAAGTTCGAATCCCGCCAGAGTCAAAAATTTTTCGATTAAGTTCTACCTAGGTAAGTGTGGTTTAACAATTTAAAAATATAAAAAACTATTTTGGGGGCATATTTAATTGCACAAAGATCTGAAAGAATGTTTTTGTAGTGATCATAAAGAGCCTTAAACTATCAACTCTAGACTACAAATAAAGTAAACTATACAATAAAGTTCAGCATAAAGAGTTTACCCTACGTCAAAACTGCTCCAACTCTTACTTTTGATCCCGCATATCAATAAAAGTATCGAACCAATAATATTGAAAAAAATATATAGTAAAGTGGAGGATATGCACCGGGCTTCATATGATGTAAAACACGATAACTATAAATTTTCTCTATAGAAAAAATTCAAAAATTCCCACTGAACTTATACTCGTGTGCCCGAGGTGTCGCACTTACACCATATACGGCGAGGGCGTGAAGCGGTCTCGGTAATTTAATAGCACGGATCAGCGAAGTGATGGTTAAGTGAGCGGCAATTATTTTAAGTAAAATAACTCAAAAAAATCTGTATTTTAAGGTACCGCAGGTGGAATAAAAAACCTAGGCCTTTACATCTGTACTAGATGATTTATACAGTGTCAGGAGGCAATCTTTGCCTACACTTAACGGGACACTGTAGTACCTGGGACAATGTTTAGATGGAGTAGGATTGCCCAGCACCTACACCATCCTCTCAGCTTAACCGGCCATATCCACGGGAAAGACATGGTCAATACGTGTGGGGCTGACTAAGCCGCGGGTTTCCTCACGATGTTTTCCTTCACCGTTTAGAGCTCGTGTTAATGCGCATATAAATTTTTCGAAACGAAAAATCCATTGATGCACAGCCAGGTTTCGAACCCACGACCTTCGGATTGAAAGTCGAGGTACTAATCCCTCGGTGGAATAATCACAACGTAATTAATAAGCTTCCAATAACCTACATTTACGGTTTCTTGCACCACGATTCTTTTGTATTTAGCTACCCAAAACTCAGGCACAGAATTTCTTTTAGAAAACAATTTAAATTGTTTTAAAAATATATACAAAGGAAACAATTTGAATTAAATAAAACGGTTCCGGAACATCTTAACCTTGTCTAGAATATTAAAATATAAATAACATCATAAACTTTTATTCTAGACAAAAATAAATTAGGTTTTAACAATGACGCAAGCACTTGTTAAATAATATTCAGTCAAATAAATTATAAAAATTCAAAAGATCAAAATAAAAAAAAATCATGCATCATTTGAGATGTCCTACTTTCAGGAAATAATGCGAGCAAACACTGAAAATAAACTTTATTGCGTAAGCAAAAGGATCATTTTGGGTTGTCACAAATTAGGCCAATTTACGCTAGTGTTTGAGTACTCAGGAAACTCTGAATTATCGTAGTAACTATTTAATACTCTGTGGTAACATACTAACTGTTTAATCCTCTGTGACATTACCATACCAACTGTTTGTTACTCTGTGACATCGCCATACTAACTGTTAACTACTCTGTAATACAAAAGTAGCACACGTTTTACGGGTAGTTAAAAAAATGACGCGCGCGATTAAATATGTTTACAGATTTTAAACGAAAGAGATGACAGGAATCTGCAAAGGAAACGAGATAAATTAATTAAGCGACGAACGAAACACTAATAAATGGAGTGGATTAATTTAAAATAGAAGTTTTGTGAAATAAGTAAGTACCTAATTAATAGGAGGCAATGAACGTAAATGGTACAAGTCCGAAACCGACCGTATAGTCGAATTGCTCATTGTACGAACTAAAAATATATGAAAAATTACATTTTGATCGTCAATTTTAGTGCGTGAGCAATCCGACTATAGACTCCAAAGCCTCTACTTCCGTCATTGTCAAAGTTGCACCACGGATTAAACTATTGCCATCCTTTTTTTGTTAGACAGTGACAAATAAGGATGGCAATAGTTAAATCCTTGGCGCAACTTTGACAGAAGTTAATCCGAGTTTATTAATAGAGGCCTAAAACTTTAGACATTTTGAGGATAGTAGGACTTAATTATCCAAACTCTGCGAAACATTTAAAATGAAAACCTGCTTCCCGTACTGGATAAACCATTACAATCCCGGGCTTACCCAAACAGTTTATGGAACAAAATTCAGGTCAAAATGGCAGAACTTTACTACAAACGTAAATGTACTAAAGCTTAGTAACTGAGCTCTTATGATGGATCACATATTGTTACGATGTTACGGCTTGGTTCGACAAAAAGTATGTTAAGCTTTTTCGTGAAAAAAAAATAAGGTTTCTTTCCTTTTGGGCCCAAAAGCCAAAGTGCATGCCAAAAAAAAGGTATGGCCCAATGAGATTTTACCAAAAGAGCCGTTATATAATGATAATTATTATTACGGGATTATATCGCGTAGGTACCTTTTATTTATTTTCTTTTCCCGACGTTTCGAACACTTTACAGCGTTTGTGGTCACGGGATGACTAACATAATAAAGGGATTTGTTAACATAATTAACATTATGTTAACAAATCACGAAAGTTTAACAAGAGCCGTTATATACTTATTAGATTTTTTTTGAAATCTAATTTCAGTACATTACTTCATTATTTTATTTACAGTTTAGTCTTCAAAAACTGCAATACATTATGCCTTAGCAATTCTAAAATAAGGTTCGAAATGACGAAACAACTTCGATGTACACAAAGTTGTAACCTACAAACAAACGTGCAAGAGTTGCAAAGCTAAATATAAATAGCTAGGTCACTACTTGCAATTGTAGGTAATGATTTTTGTATTCTAGAACACTACTCTACTACCTCTTAAGACGATCAAAGTGATTCCAGTTAACATGTTAAAATTACAAATGTGTGAAAATTATATCGAGTTTAAGTCGATTTAACACCAATTTTTCACATTTTCTAAGTAATACTGAGACTACACAACTAACACATGTTATGTAGACGTGCGTGCCTCTATTCCTTTTAAAAATTTTCAAAGAATCTTGAATACCAAAAGGTCTGAGTCTATGGGGCAGACAGTCAGATGTATTAGCGGCGAGTCTAGGATCAAGACTGCCTGTTACTACTAACTACTTACTACCTAAGCTTATCTCTAAACTTCACATCTACACTTTTGATGTAAAATTTACAACATTTATGTAATGTCTCAGCTGTTTGTCATTGGCTATGTTGGTACCCACTGACCTTCCACTGACCTATATATACCATGATTCATCGGTAGAATCTGTCAAATAGGTGGCCATTGGCTTTTTCTCGAAAGCTACGTTCAGAGCATAATGTGATAATGATTATCGATAAGTTCTTCTCAGGAAAGCCTAAAACATTAGAATAAATAAAAAGCGACAACAGATTTAGCGGCTGTTTAAGATAATAGAACGTCTAATGAGATCTAAATAAGTGATAATAATACTTAATAATTTCTTTTATAAAAACGTTGTAATTTGTTAGTTGTTACACATAAGTACATAGGACAAATAATTAAATTAATTAGGACAAATGATATCAATCAATAAAATTAAATAAAATCAATAACATGTGCAGTGGAACGATCATGGCTGAATGATAATAAATAATAATAATAATAATTAGGGCAAATAATTTACAATGAACCCCGCACTAGGCCAAGCCTGTTTCGCGGGAGTCCGAGACAATATTAAATATCATCATCATCCGCAGCCCGATCTCGTGCAGTGGGGCTGCTGGGTATATGCCTCTCTTTGCTTTTGGCATTCTTTCCTGTCCTGCGTTTGCCTGATCCACTGCCGCCCCGCGACAGTAAATTAGGTAGGTATGCAAGTGGCTGAATTAAAAATTAGAAAAAAACGACTTCAATGTTCTGACTAAACTGAGCAACTGTCTCTCTCTCGAGGTGCATTCCTGTTCATAACTCTGAAGATCCTCGACAGATCCTCACCAAATCTTTGTGGCACCAATCGGAAAGTATAGACTATCAAACAAAAAATAGATTTTTCAAATCGGTTGAGGCGTCTCCGAGTAATCGGTACATCGGAACATACATAAAAAAATAAGATTCCGATGAATTGAGAACCTCCTCCTTTTTTGAAGTCGGTTAAAAACATTTCAAAGGAGAAATAGAGAGCTCTACAAATAGGCTGGTCCAAAAAAATAAGATTCCGATGAATCGAGAACCTCCTCCTTTTTTGAAGTCGGTTAAAAACATTTCAAAGGAGAAATAGAGAGCTCTGCTGGTCCAAGTACAAAGTCCAGTGTATTCTCAACGCTCAGTACGGTATCTTTATTCCAAACATTATTATTGAGTGCGTGAATCGATCAGGAAATCCCTGCGTTACCAATTTTAGATTATACTAGCTGCGCCCGCGGTGCTATCCGCGGTTAAAAAGACAACATGAGACGATATAGGAACATTTACATAAAAGTTTCAAGCCAATCGCACCACCCGGGTGCGATTGCCCGGGTGCACCCGTTAAAAAGTTCACATGCCAGCTTTGACACACCATTTTACCCCATTGAAGGTTATTTTGAAAAACCCTGAAAGTTCAGTTTTGTATTTAAAGTATTCGAACGAAGTTTCAAGTCAATCGCACACGTTAAAAAGTTTCCATACGATTATTCGATCGAAAATTTCCATGAGTGCAAAAAACGGCGGGCACCCATCCTAAAACTGATCACGCCCAGCTTTGCTTAACTATTTTGTTCCCATACAAACTTTCAACCCTTAATTTTCACGCCAACCATGACTATTTTTGAAAAAAGTAGTAATTAGTAGTGAGTAGTTTGCCGTATGTAGTTTTTTCTCAAAAATTGGTTCTTATTGCCTATCTTATACTTTCGGATGGCACAATAATGCAGAAAGTTTTTTTAACCAACAGGTTCGATTCCTGGCCAGGAAATTTATTATTTTTAAAAAACCAATGATGCAGAACAGCGCCAACTAGTTGCGAAAACGTGAAACTTTCGTGCTAGGGCTTGTGATTGGCTGATCCCATACAACGTTTACGGCGTCGATTACAAGAATAGTGAAACAAACTCGTACCTAGAGTCGGCGTCAGCACTGAAGTCCGATAAACGCAGCGCTGCTATCGCAGAACTAGGATAGGTAAAAAGATACTAATTGTCCAAATAAGGCTTAAACAATAATATTTATGCAAGTTTGTATGTTCTTTAATTCTACACACCAGAACTACTGAACGACCGTGAATAAAAGAGCATATTAAAGTAAATAAAACAATTAGTTCCCGCTTTTGCAGTAGGACTTGAGTGCTGACGCCGCCCGACTCTACTCGGTACTCTAGGACGTTAGACACACACGTGAGTAGATTATTAAGATACAATTGAAGTAGGCTTAGGATTTTTTACATTAGCAATTACAAAGGTCTATCATTAACGTTCCTACCTAAATAGATAGGCGTGTCAGCCGGTGTTTATAGTCAGAGAGCTGGCGTTAAATCCATACCCATATTATAAATGTGAAAGTGTTCTTATTTGTTTGTTTATTTGTCCTGCTTTCATGTCAAAACAGGGAGACGTAATGACGTGATTTTTTGTGTGCAGATAGTTGGAGGGCTGGAGAGTGACATAGGCTACTTTTTATCCCGAAAAAATGCGTGGGATTAAAACATGGTAGGTAGTCTACGTGGGCGAAGCCGCGGGCGTCCGCTAGTAATAAATAAATATTGGTGAATATTTCACAGCGCCATCTAGCCCCAAACTAAGCAAAGCTTGAACCAGATAACTGATAGAATACCTACTTATAATTATATTTTGTGAATACATATGTACCTACTTTAATACTTTATAACAAGCAGACACAGAACAAACATCTATGTTGATTACACAAATATTTGTCCTTTGACAGACCCTTTTCCAAAATGTTCGTTTAGGTCTGCCTCTTGTAACATTCATGTGTCATATGACATGTGTCTGAGTGTTATAAAGAATGATAAATATGTATTTACAAATAAATATGTATTATATCAGTTATCTGGTTCCCATAGTACAGCTTTGCTTAGTTTGGGGATAAATGGCGCTGTGTCAAATGTCTAGAAATATTTATTTATTTAAATGTACTCAAAACTAGCGAGCTTGTATAAAATAATATAATGAGTGCGTAAACCGTGGTCTCTGCCTTCCCCTATTTACTTTAATAATAATTTGATATGAAGTTAAATCCATAACACCAGCTCCCGCACTATTTTAGCAAGAAACATCTCAGTACAAACAGTTACAGTTAGATTCTAAATACAGAGAGTATGTTCACCTGGTGACTCACTGATCAATATCTCACCACGGATTTATAGCGTATTTATAAGCTAAGCGCGGTAGACATAGACATCTGCTTAGAGTCTAAGCGGTTGTCTATGTCTAAGGGGCGACATCGTGACAGTTTTGTGTGAGTGTCTATCTATAGCTTAATGTGATTTATACACAGTGTCAGCAGGAGGCAATCTTTGCCTACACTTAACGGGACAATGTAGTGCCTCGACATTGTTTAAGATGGAATAGGCTTGCCCGGCACCTAAACCATCCTTCCCGCTTAACCGGCCATATCCACAGGAAAGACATGGTCAATAGGTGTGGTGTGGACTAAGCCGCAGATTTCCTCACGATGTTTTCCTTCACCGTTTAGAGCTCGTGTTAATGCGCATATACATTTTTTGATACGAAAAATCTATTGATGCACGGCCAGGATTCGATCCCACGACCGAAAGTCGAGGTACTATCCCCCTTCGCCAACATGGCTTTTCTTTGTTGTTGTTTAAGGCTTAGACACATACAAAACCATGACTTTTCATGACCATGTTCGGGTGGAATCTTGGAACTGAATTTTAGGCTGGTTTTAGTGTCACGCGTACCGTCGGCGCTGATAGGCGAGTGATCTTTATTACAATGAAACAAGGATACTGATTGTTTAGCAAAAATGGCAACGCTGATTGCACTCGTCAGTGCTGAACAATCAGTATCCCTATTTCATTGTAATAAAGATCTCTCGCCTATCAGCGCCGACGGTACGCGTGACACTAAAACCAGTCCTAAAGCAGTTATCCTCAACCGATTGAGCTGAAAGGCACACTTTTCTCATTCTAGTTGACAAATTGACAATGCAATAACTATTATTCTGACAACGCGCAGACCTGATGATGGAGTGATGAGCTGTTCAACGGATCTCCTCAGTGAATAAATAAAATACTCATGTATTAGGCTCATTTGAATCAGCTCGCGATAACTTTTTAAAATGCTTGTTATTTGAAAATTATGTTTTTAACAGAAAACTTGTTTTAAAATGCTTGTGATAATGCGGCAAGATGGGCAGACGACATCGACAAAGTCGCGTGCATAAGCTGGATTAGACTGGCGCAGGATCGTGACGAATGGCACAAACTAAGGGAGGCATATACCCAGCAGTGGGGGAAGTCGGGCTGTGGATGATGATGATGATGAATGCGCACAAAAAAATCCAAAATCTATACCTAAATGCACAGCCGAGATTCGATCTCTCGATCTTTAGAACGAAAGTCAAGTACTATCCCATTCGGCCAACACAGCTCGTATCATAACAAATAAGAGTTTTTCCAGATTTAAAACTGATGAATACCAGTCCATACAAAACGGGTAAGGGAATTTAATTGGCGTTTATTTGTAAGGCCCTAAATATTTATGCTGTTTAATTGTTGTTGGCAAAAGCTGGCGAGTTCCAGAAGATTTTGTAACTATTTATAATCATGTTAGGTACGTGGTAGCTGAATTGAGGTTCTTGCAATGAAAGTCAATCATACTAGGTCTGCGGAGCTAAAGTGGCCACTTTAGATGAAACATCAGAATTTTCATCTAATAAAACATCTGATAAAACATCTAATTTTTCATCAAATTTTTCATAGATGCTTCATATATGAAGCTTAAATGAAGCATTTATGGAACATCTAATTTTTCATCAAATGTTTCATAAATGTTTCATAGATGCTTCATTATGAAGCATCTATGAAACATTTGATGAAAAATTAGATGTTTTATTAGACGAAAAATCTGATGTTTCATCAAAAGTGGTCACTTTAGACCCCCAGGTCATACTAGGCCTGGTGATTTTTACCCGACTGCGCAAAGCAAAGGAAGGGTAATGTGTTTATCAGTCTATGTTTGTATGTTTGTATGTATGTTTAGATGTTTCTATGTGGCACTCTAGAGGCCAAACGCGTGGACCGATTTTGATAATTCTTGCGTCAATCGATTCGTCTCAACCTTGGGAGTGTTACTAAAGACATGACAGTTATCAAAATTCACCAGTGCCACAACCAGACGCCATATTGTCAAAATTAAAAAAATCAAAATCGTCACACTATATCAAGTGGGGTATCGTTGAATAGGTATTTCAAAATCAACTTTAGGTTTCTTTTACCATTTTTCATTTTAAGTAATAGTTTAGGAAAAATAACGGTTTAAAGTTGATTAATAATAATTCTCGCTATAGATGTTTCTATGTGGCACTCTAGAGGCCAAACGCGTGGACCGATTTTGATAATTCTTGCGTCAATCGATTCGTCTCAACCTTGGGAGTGTCACTAAAGACATGACAGTTATCAAAATTCACCAGTGCCACAACCAGACGCCATATTGTCAAAATTAAAAAAATCAAAATCGTCACACTATATCAAGTGGGGTATCGTTGAATAGGTATTTCAAAATCAACTTTAGGTTTCTTTAACCATTTTTCATTTTAAGTAATAGTTTAGGAAAAATAACGGTTTAAAGTTGATTAATAATAATTCTCGCTATAGATGTTTCTATGTGGCACTCTAGAGGCCAAACGCGTGGACCGATTTTGATGATTCTTACGTCAATCGATTTGTCTCAACCTTGGGAGTGTCACTAAAGATATGACAGTAATCAAAATTCACCAGGGCTACAACCAGACGCCAATTGTCAAAATTAAAAGAATCAAAATCGTCACACTATATCAAGTGGGGTATCGTTGAATAGGTATTTTAAAATCAACTTTATCATAACTAAAAAGTGTTAAATAAAAACTTATTTAAAAAAAACAAAAACCCGACTGCGTTAAAACTAAAAAGAATAAAACAAGCCTGCAAAGAATTACTCACAGTCGGGCGGGACCCATAACATTGGGAAGATTTGATTGTTAATAAAATGAATGGGGACCGACTGTGAGTCATTCTTTGCAGGCTTGTTTTATTCTTTTTAGTTTTAACGCAGTCGGGTTTTTGTTTTTTTTAATAAGTTTTTATATACATTACATTCGCCAACGGTTTTTGTTGTGTAGTTCCAACGTTTCAAGTAGCCTATGTGACATTATAGAATCTAAGTGATCTTCTCTCATTCCAATTTTCATTTAGGCTTGTTTGAAACACAAACATACAGACTTACAAACTTTCGGATCTACGATATTATAATATTAGTTGAATATAGACGCAATCTAAGCTTAAACTAAATGGGATAAATTCGATGGAGTAGTTCTCTCTATCACTAATAGGGTATTATTTTGAGCATAGTAACAAGAAGACATGTTGAATGTGTGTAACCAACGACCAACTTTGTTTAGAACTGAATTTTGTCCAACAGTTGTATATTTGGATGAATAAAAAGACATTGAACATGATATGAGACAAAAATGCAAAGTAAAACATGTGTTCGCCCTGACATTTCCAGAGCCGAACGATTATTAAATTCTGAAATTATTTTATCAAAACCTCCATAATTGTTCAGCTCCCAAACTTGTTAATGATCTTATCAGCAGAATTTAAACGGTAGCATGATTTCGAGACCCGATTACAGTTGGGCCGACGGATCTAGGAGTTCGTGAAGTTAGGCTTTTCGCTGCGCAGTAGAAAATTTTGTATGAAAAAGTTGCATTGCGCATCGAAACGGCTAACTTCACGAACGCCGAGATCCGCTGGCCGTACTGTACGCGTTATAACATCAATCCTCACCAATTTAGCGACATTTTAAAATAAATCCAATTGCCCTTAAGATTTTTATGGCTCCACAAACAGCTGTTCGTGAGTCATTCGGCATTGGCCCGAGAAATCTCGGGAAACTCGAATATTTAAACGCGACCCTGAATTTGATCGAAACAAAATCGCTAACCAAAATCTCTCACTTACCTACTACCGATGAAGAATACCACCGACAAAAAATTCGTAGCGTATAAACTCAAATAAACTTTGGCAATAACACAAGATCGTTTGTTCTTACTCTATTTTCTGCTAAGATAAACATCATAACTGAATTTTAGTGTTCATTACTTTGTTGCTCTTTTTGCGGATGTGATCGGGGTCAAAAGTAGGAAGCGGTAGTTATAATGTACTCACGTTGTGCTGGTGCAGGGTGAGAACCACGTTGTCGAAGGTGGAGGTGTTGGAGAGAGCCTCGGAGCTTCCTCGGAGCAGCTCGGCCAGTAAGTCAGCGCCAGGCTTGACCCCGGCGAGCTTCGAAGGTGACGATGTCGCGCGCACATGAGTCGGCCCACGACCTCTATTCCCGCTTCCAGTCATCGCCCCAACACTTGTTTTGCGACTCGGCACGGTCGCGTCCGAGAAACTCCTTCTACCCACTTCCACTGACCTACACGTCGGAGCTTCTAAGTTCTTTCCAAACGGCCCTCTGAACTGCTGCCGTCTCCCTTCCACATCGGAGGTGTCTGACGGACTGAGCGGAGACGGCGAGGCGGTTCTGTCTCTAGAGCACGTGTCACTCTCAGCTTCTGAAGGTGAGTCTCTGTATTTTCGTCGCGTTCGCAACGACTCGTCATCTCTTTCATCGGAACTTTGTTGGTAGAACCTGGCTCTTCTAGCGCGCAACTCTTCAGATTTAGGCCAGGTCGGTTGTTGCGCCTCCTGTGGGCTCGGTGGGCCGTTCGTACATGAGTCGTCTGATTTATCACCTAGCAGAGAGGATGTTCGTGTTTCCGCAGAGAGGCGCATATCTTGCAGCGAGGCGTCACTGCTCTCTCGCTTGCACCCGTTTATCGATGGAGGGTCTTCCTCTCCTCCCTCGTCGCTAGGTGTCGTGATGTAAATACCCTTCCTTCGTTTCGTTTTATCGAGGGGTCTCCGTCGTTCTCTAGCACCGATCGGCGCCGGCGTGCAAGGGTTCTGCACGGCGGCCAGCAGGCTGGCCACTTGCTCGCTCGTTATAGTCTCGTCCTCCTTGTCACGGTCCAACGAGCCGTCTGACGCCGCGTCCGACTTGCTCGGCTCCTCCGGCGGTAACTCCTTCGTCCACTGTTTCACTATACACTCATACACGGGCACCGGGATCGTATTGTCGATATCGTCACAGATATCGGGATCGTCGAGCGTCACGGGGAAATGGGAACAATCACAGTCAACGTTGGCGCACACCGGGACGGGGGGATCAGGGAGGGGAGGGAAAGCGAAAGGCTGCGCCGGTTCGAGCGGGGAGGTGCCTTCACTGTGGGCTTGCGCACTGTCGGCTTGCGAGCCGTCACTTTCCTCACGGAGTTCGTGTAACACTCGCGGGGCCATCAAGACCGGTAAGCTGCCGCCGGCATCGGGCAGGCCCTCCTCCCGCACAGGAGGGATGCGGCGCGGCAGCGGGTGCGTCAACGAGCGCGCACCGAGCTGCTTATGTGGCGTATCGGGCGGCGGCGAACGCGGCGCGGGTGACGCGTGTGCCAGCAGGCCCTCGTCGGAGCCCACCGCGGAGTCCACGGACGCGACCGACCCGCCCTCCGTCACGTTCTCATCGGTCGTCGAGAAGAGGTCCACATCCCGCCGCGACACACCGGCCTTCTCCGCCTGCGCCTTGTAAGGTTTCTTTCCGAAGTCGAAGATCGATCTCTTAGGATCACGATAGTGCTTGTTCTGTGCGAAGTCACCCTGAGAGAAAGATGCGCTGCGGTAGGGGATAGTCTTCTGCGCGTAGGAGCCGACTATCGAGCGAGGCTCGACGCGGACCAGGGTGATGTTGTCAGCGTCGAAATCGTCAAAGCGGTCGACGGAGACGCCGCGCGGAGGGCTGTGCCGATGCCGGAGTCTCGGCGGCGGCACCGGCGGTAGCACGGGCGCCGAGTGCGGCGGCGGGGGCGGCGGCGGCGGAGGCGGCGGTGGCGTGGCGCGCTGCAGCAGGCGCTCGGTGAGCGAGGCGAGGCGCTGGTGGCGGCTGGAGGGCGAGGGCCGCTCGTCCCTTGCGCCGCGGCCCAGGCGCCGCTGGATGCGGTCCAGCGTGCGTCGGTCGGGCCGCGCGCGGCCGAGGCACGCCGCGAGCGCCTCCTCGGAGCAGCAGCGGCAGGGGCAGGCGCGCGGCGGCGGAGCGCGGCGCACGCAGTACCGTACGGCGCCCAGCGTCACGTACGGGGACCTGCGCGGGAGACGCCGTTACCGGGAGAGCGACGCGCGCGCTCGCCGAAAAGCTCGGCGGCGAGTGGGACCGATTTAGAGCGGACGAGCTTCGCCGACCACGGATTCCGGGAGGATTCCCCGCGACCCACTCCGCCACGGGTCGGTTATAGCGACGCGGCGAGTGCCGGCGCGAGCGCGCGCGTCTGCGGGGACGGCAGGTGTGGGACAGACGGACGGAAGACGCATCCGCTAAAAATAGTTGGACGTTGGCGATTTGGCGACACTGCGACCTCGTAGCGATGTTTACAATTTTCATACTTAGTTACAGGCCGAGGGAAGAGATAAATTCTAATTAATTAGAGGAGACGCGCGAGAGGCGTGCCTCGCGCGAGTGCTGCGCTCTAACAGGTGCAAACGTTTTGTTTACATACCGTTTTGTGTAACGGATTGCTTGTTTGAAAATAAGAACCATTATCATCATTCATGTTGATTGCAGAATCGATAGATAAGCAGAATGCACTAGTTGAAGTAAATAACTGATTCTGTTTTATAGCTCATCGAGGTCGCATTGCAATACAACACCATTCCCTATTTACACCCTCAGTATCTATTGGACATTATACTACCCTATATACCATCTTCCACTCCATCTTTGAAGTAAAACTTTGAACAACATTTTATACAGTTGGGAGAGGATTATACTTATGGGATTCGTTCGTAATAATATGAGTTGTAAGTACAGTGAACCTGGAGTACTCGCGCCTTCTTCGCGCGCCATCTTGCGGCGATCGGGAGCGCGCTTCGGACGCCATCTGTCACGTGACACCGCGCATGCTTCGTGCGCTGATCTGAAAGTGAAAAAAAAACATTGAAAAATAGATCGAGAGTCTGGCGGATAGGTAGATAGATAGATAACACTTTATTGTTTACCTACCACAAATTAACCTTAAGTATTATAAATTATCACAACATAAGTAAAAACAATTGGCGGCCTTATCGCTTAAAACGATCTCTTCCAGGCAACCTAGATAGGTAGGTCCGTACCTATGTAAGATAGTTTTTGTAAAAGTTAAGCGAGAAATGTTGATTTCTATTCATAAAATGCAAACGCATTACCCAAAAGTTTTATAATTCAATGTGTTTTTTTTTGTCTGTGTCTCAAATGTCCAAAACGCCATCTGTGAAACTTTTCCAGTACTAAAGCGGAAGGGCGGGCGGCGCCTTGGGTTCTCCTGTGGGCGGGCATTAACCGAGGCTAGTTGTAAAGCTGATCAATAGAGGACGTTTTGGAAAAATTTTGGCTGATTTGGTAAAATTAATTACCCTGTAATTAGAAAACCTTTGCTTGAAATTGATAAATGAAAATAATGGGGAACTACTTTAATGGTATTTTTATAAAAAACTAGCAGCGCCCTCGCGGCGTTACCCCCGTAGTGATGGTTTGTGATGGATGAAAAGTAGCCTGTAACCTTCCTCAAGAATTTAGCTATAAAATGCAGAAATAATTTTTCAAATCGAACCGGTAGTTCCTGAGACTAGCGCGTTCAAGCAAACAAACTCTTCCGCCTTATTCTATTAGTACTTATAGATTTCGAAACATATCGATAAACCTTTAGTAAGTACAAAGTATTTGCTAGTTGCTTAAAAAAAATGGATAATCTTATTTCAAACCCACAATCTCAGATCTAAAGTCAAGGCACTAATTATTTATTTATATATTTATTTAACACTTTCACAAATGACAAATTGTGCAAGGAGGACTTAATGCTAAAGCATTATCTACCAGTCAATTATCGTATTTATTTACATCTAACGAAACATAGAAAAAACACTCAGTAAATATTACCACTTCTTATCTAACTTATACAACTAAATTAAAAGGAAATTTGTTTTCTATCTTTAAATGACCAAAGATAAGAAAAAAAAACTCAGTAAATATTACCACTTCTTATCTAACTTAAGCAACTAAATTAAAAGGAACTCTGTTTTCTATCTTAAAATGACTAAAGATAGAAGACAGAGTTCAGATCACCGACAACAGGTTAATTAATGGTTAATTCAACTTAGCTAAGAAAGCTCATTACCACATTAAAAGTGAGAATATTCCAACTACATATATTCAGATTAACCCATAATTTTTTACAACATAAACGCTTCCATACATTTCCATTTGATGACAAAATTAAGTCATTAAACTTACCGAGGTCTCAGGAAATCATTATTCAGCTATATTACGGTTCAACGACTCCCGGGCATCATTTACTTTGTTGAAGATTATAATTTTGAATTACTTATTATTGAGAATGTTAACCTCACTGAATAAATTGGAGGCAATTTGATGTTTTAAGGTCGCTGCATACGTAACGGGATAAAACCTCGGACGGGACGGAGACGTATAACATCGTCATTAACACAGAACACTAAGGTCCATAACGATGTTTTTTCACCTGCCGTCCCGTCCCGTCCCGTCCGATTTCTCGTTACGTGTATTTTGTTACCTACTACCTATTATTTTATATGAAACGATGTCAATAAATCGTCACGTTCCGTCCGGGACGAGAAAAATCACGTTACGTATGCAGCGACCTTAAAATGAACATACGAGCTCATGCCCTGAATGAAGAATTTAAGAAACAGACTAATTTTTCCTGTGACTTGTTCTGTGAAATGACAGAATAATTGAATTAGGTACCTAATTACTTGTCTATTATAATTGAATTTATAATAACAACTGGCTTCCGGTCGCAGCTTAGATAGCTATTGTAGTATACAGGGTGTGGCAAATTCTTGGTCACTGAAGGGTAGTTACTTTGGGAAAAGTGTTTCTGGTGGGAAAGAGAGTCGATTAAGACCAACTTTATTTTTTTGACTAGGTAATGCAATTTTTTAGGCTAACTGTAGGTAGGTACTTTTTTCAAAAATCTAAAAATGTACCTAATTATTTTTTTCTTCGAAATAAAACAATAGTTTCCTAAGAACAAAACTTTCTAACTACAAGAGAAAAGATACCCTTCAGTGACCAAGAATTTGCAACACCCTGTATAGTACCTATAGTCTTATTTAGTTCTAGAACATTCTCCGTATGATATCACTATCTAGTTAAAACCACGTCTCTGTGGCGTAATCGCATTCGATGTGCAAGGACGAACGATGTATCGTGTTACAGTATCGCTAATTCAGTAACTAACGAATCATTCACTGTTATTTGCTTTCTATATAAAATTAAAAAAAACTTAGGCATTTATCTTTACTACCTACATGTACTTACTAATATATCTATTCTAATATAATAAAACGGGAGAGTTTGTTTGTTTGTTTGAACGCGCTAATCTCAGGAACTATCAGTCAGATTTGAAAAATGATATCTGCATGTGATAGCTAAACTCTTGAGGAAGGTTATAAGCAACTTTTCATCATCATCATCACCATGTTCCATCACTACGGGGGCAACGCCGCGAGGGCACTAAACACCATGAAGAACCAGAGCAACGAACACGGTACGGGGCCTAGCTTTCTTTTCGGTGATCAATCCTCTTCTAAATAGTCGAGCTCCAGTCGAGCTAAGTGAAGGGTGTAGCGCTTTGGACATTGTTGAGAATACCTAGGTATAACCAGTACCTAAACCATCTCATCAGCTTAATTGGCTCATTAGCCAATTAATCACTTAATTAAACACTATCCATTGATAGTGTGGACAAGTCCACAGAAAAGACACGGCCAATACGTATGGAATTGACTAAACTGGGATTTCTTTCTTACGCCATTTAGAGCTTTACAAATAAGGTTAACTGTATCAATCTATATGTGTCATCATCATCATCATCTTCCTACTCTTATGCGGGGTCATGACAATAGGTCTGATTTGTTCACTCTGCTTCATCATCACAGTTTTTATTCCTCTCTTATTAAAGTCATCTTTCACAGAGTCAATTCATATTTACTTTTGGTCAGCCACTTCAATCATTCACATTCATACCCAACATTCTTCATTTATTTTTTCTATATCAATCTAAAATAAAGAACTGTATAAAAACAATCTATCTTTACCAAATCTAATTTTAGAGTTCCGTGGCTACTTAGTGGCTACTAAGAATCGTTTCAACACAAACACGCTACCGAAACTTTAAAATTACGAGGTATTTTGTGAATTTTCTTTAATGTTAGAAACGACGAGAGATTTATAAGCTACAATCCGTTTGGTTCCGAAGAGTTAACAAATCTTAAAAAACTAATGGTACCGTTATAAATATAAAACTATTAAGAGCTGATTAGTTAGGGCAATTCTGTTTTTTCTGCTTAAAACTTTGAAGACGAAATATTATTTATGTAGTAGTTTGTTAGTGATGACAATATTGTTGGAATTTCGGCCTTAATACATCGTCACTTTCTTGTATCTATCTAAAAGAAATGAGAACTGTTATAATTTAGGGAGCCACGTTGAGCGTGTGGGTGACCTCGACTTGCACGGCTTGCACTGCTATCTAAGTTTTATACAGTTGTTGTATCATTATTGAATTGAATTTATGTTCTCATGAGCTAATAGCTGATAATGAAGGTTCTAGGCCGCCTGAAGGCCTCTGTTATGGCTTAACAAATTCTGACCGCTCAGAACGTCGCTTAACTTTAACGATCTATCAAGAACGTCTAAGCAAGCTAAGACACGACTGCTAAGTGAATTATGTGGTTTTTAAAACACTGTAAGATTTTTTTTCTAATAATTTAACACATCTAAATATAGTTGTGATTTGATATTCATTTCATGTAATTTTTCAGCCATTACTGTCTCACAGGGCAAGGCTTGCCCTTCTTCCACTCTTCGAGATTTAGCGCCTCTATACAGGACAAGATCTAAAATGGGCATCCAACTCGTCACGCCATTTTCTTCTGGGCCTTGCACATCTCCGTGGTGCGTCGGGTGGGATCCACTCTGTGGCTCTTCTTGCCCACAAGTCTTTTGACATGCAGCAGACGTGTCCAGCCCAGTTCCTTTACCAGTGATTTTATATAAAGTACTTAAAAGCTTTTAAAAAATAAAAAGAATTAATTAAAGAAAAGCTACACACTGCCAAAAAGGAGGGCGTGATGTAATAATGATTGAAAAAATAGAATTAAAGGAAATAAAGATACTAATGAAGACCCCTAAACATTTTTATATCTCCCCGAAAATCACATAAGTTTCGAAGCATTTGTTAAATGAGCACACCTTCGTAAATCCGCTTCATAAAGTCTAACAAAACAATGAATCTATCTAACTACCCACCAGCTGTCATTCAACATTCCGCTCGTTATAGCAGGATTATTCGTAGAAAACATTTTTGTCAATCGGCAAACATACGGAACCAAGAATAGACTGCTGTGACTCGCGCCTTGCGTAATTCCAGACTTCTGAAATGGTTTATGGTTACTTTTGAACTCAGTATAAAGGAAACACTCTTTGATAATGATATATCTTCCTGGATCCTGGAAATGCAGTTTTCCTGACAACATCATTTTGGAACTTCTTAGCCCCCCCTACACGATGGACCATTACGATCTCCATGGCACGAAGTGGCTGCCAATTGTCGTGACATCATCCACACGATGGCTGTGTTCATTCTACTCACATTCTACGTCAACGAGGCAACCACGCGCCATCACTAGCCATCGTGGCGGCCATACGCCACTATGACGATGGGCCAAAGGAATGAAGTAGCCAATTAGTTATGGTCACGAATATTCTGCCTCCATAATCTCCATACGCTTGATAGGTAAAAGGGTTTAGTGGGTTCAGATAACCTCTTAGCATACGCGAATATTAAAAGGAGAGTAACCATCATTGGTCACAGCAAAAACATATTTATCAAGGTATATTTTTGGACCCTTGGTTGACCCTCTCCAGAAAAATTATGATCAAAATATTAGTAAGTAGATTAAAATGATAAATAAATTTATCTTTGGACTTCGTAAATACGATCACGTTTCAGAATTTCGCACTAAACTCAAATGGCTCCCAATCCGTCTTCGTCGAAATTCCCATATCCTCTCTCTCCTTTTCAACATTCTTCGTAATCCCTCCACCCCCCGTTATTTAAAGGAACGCTTTGAGTATCTGCATGAAGGGAATCCCCGTGATCTTCGCTCCTCCGACAACCTTCTCCTCAAAACTCCTGTACACAAAACTGGTTACTATGCAGACTCCTTCACTGTCCAAGCTGTATTACTCTGGAATGATCTGCCGGTATCTGTTAGAAAGTCCTCTTCCCCCACTATTTTTAAATCTAGGTTAAAAGCACATTTCCTTTCAATTTGAGTGTCATCTGGAATTCGTTCTATTAAGTACTGACTTATTTTTGTATACTTATATACTAGTAGTTCGCCCCGAACTGAGATCTCGCGCACCGTAGATGGCTTACATTTGGACTTTCTTCTGACTACCCCTATAATTTCAAGTGCTACTACTGCCGAGTATGCCTATTGCGCTAGCTCTTCATGGTAAAAAATACTAGCATGCATGCAATACATAATGTCGTGTCTAATTTTTTATTTATTTCATATTTATGAATTCTCGTCGTATTTCTAAAGTATACGTCCTAGAATGAAAATAATAACTATTTTGGAATGTACAAATTAAAACCTTTCATTTGACACCCCACTCAATATATTTGTTTATTTAACTTTTTTTACCCCAATTATTTTCATTCTTTATCAAAAATTTTTTTATCATGAAAATAAATCAAGTAGCATCTAAAATCATTGCAAACCAAACCGCAACGATGCCACTCTCTTTTTAAGACCGACCAGTCAATGAGCTACGAAGACATCGAAACTCTATGAAACGGGAGCTCTTGCAGCTCTGGTTTCGTAGTTTTTGTTCTTTGGTCGTATTTCAAAAACTATACATCCTAGATTAAAAATAAAAACCATTTTGGAATGTACTAAATAAGCCCTTTCGTATGACACCCCACTCAATATATTTGGGTAACTTTGAAAAAAATTTACCCCCTTGGGAACCCCATATCTTTACAACCCCTTCATCGATTACGCTCATACGCTCCACAGCAAATTTCCATAGCACTACCTATTGACCTATCAAGTTTCATACAGATTGGATTAGCGGTTCGATAGTTATGCGAGAACATAAAAATGAAACATACAAACATACAAACATACAAACATACAAACATACAACCATACAAAGCAAAATCGCCTAACTTGCCACTAAGATCTTCGCTCGCTTCGCTCGCTCGATCGATTATGTATTTATTTATTCAATATTGTTTAAGTACCTAATAATGTATGTATTTTTATTATTAAATATATTTAGGTTTATGCAGGTTTATATAAATATAATGATTATCGTCTATGTAGTTTATTATTAAGTACCTTTAGGTACGTTAATTCGTTTTATTTTATTCTTTGCAATAATTATTATTCTTTGTGCACCCGGCCAATCTTCCATTATTTAGATTCTTCTCCATCCAAAGGTTGCCTGGTAGAGATCGCTTCCAAGCGATAAGGCCGCCCGTTGTACATTGTTACTTTATTCTGTCATTATTGTATTCTGCTTATTTTAAGGTGTGCAATAAAGAATTTTCATTCATTCATTCAATGATTTGAGTTACCTATGATATACTTAGGTAGGTACTTTCCTTCAAATATGAATTTAGTTCTTTTGTTGACTGTACCTACCAACAAGTAAACGATTGATTTCGATAAAAACATTCGCAAATTCAATCGATTTGAAAGTTTCCGCTTCTGAGAACAGTTATATTACCATTTCATGGTAACTATCAATTTTAGTAATTTTGCATGCCTATAGAGTAGACGCACATTTTTTTTACACGTTCAACATACTAGCACATAGTTTCTCAACCTTATTTTGCCCACCGCCCACTTTGCGAATATATTTTTCAAGAGCCCCCTCTCCCCATATCTTAATGAGCCTCTCAATGCCCCCTAATTTTCTCTGGGTCTTCTATTGCCCCCTGAAAGTCTCAAACGCCCTCAAGCAAGGGGGCGTTATCGCCCACGTTGAGAACCTATGCACTAGCATCAGCGCTATAGACAAGGATATTTCTAAATCCTTGTTATAATTATAACTATTTTATGGATAACAAGATTCCACTTTTAAACAGATTAAAAACATTAGTGAATCATTAATCATGATTTTGAATAATTTAATTTGAAATATTATAACCAACAAACAAACTCGCATTTGTAAAATTATGTAGGAAAATAAATATTTAATTCCACTTTTAATCAGATTAAAAGCATTAGTGAGTCATTAATCAAGATTTTGCATAAATTAATTTGAAATATTAGGTATTTGTGTAAAATAAATTATGAGTGTTTTTATTGATCGATGAGCTCTCGAAAGGTTCTTAAAAGCATAATTTATAAGACAAATGCCTCAGCAGGTTAAGAAACTTAGGTCAAGAACAATGTCAAGATAATTTGAAAACAAACAAAATAAAGTACCTACTTATCTAATTAACATAAGGAACATTTTACCCAAATGAATACCTTGTCTTTTGTCGTAGATTTGAATTCCAGCAGTGCAAAACAATTAAGTAAATTAAAATTCAATGAAAAACCCCCGACACATCCCTTCTTTAACTAGAAAAGAGCTGAATCTTGAAACGGCTGAACCGATTTTGATAAAACATGTCCAAGATCCATCGCTAAAAAACTGCTTTCAAATGAAATAAAAACCGGTCAAGTGCGAGTCGAACTCGTACGCCGAGGGTCCCGTACCTAGCCATGGTGCCAATTAAGCTAGTCCGCTTAATTGTTTGAGCGCCCATACAACTCGGAGGACAATTTTAATTGGCGTCAACTATGTATGTATGGGAACACACTTTAATTTTGAACTTTTTTAACTTTTTGGAATTTTTCCTTTATTTGTGCTATAAGACTTGCTTTTTACCAAATTTCGTTATTCTAGGTCAACGGGAACTACCATTTAGGTTTTCGACCCAAAACCTCTAGGGTACTTCCGGTTGACCTAGAATTGTCAATTTTGGTAACGAGCAAGGTCTTCCAGCACAAGTAAAGGAAAAATTCCGAAAAATAAAAAAAGTTGAAAATTAAGGTAAGTTTTGGTACTCACAAGTTTTCACGAAAACCTAAATTTGCCTACCTATATCTTTTTATAGTGTTGACTACTCAGGACCTTGATTTTTATACTCACAATAGGGACTATAGACCTTAGTATATGGTATAAATTTCAACTTGCTAGCTCTACCCGTTCCTGAGATAATCGATGGTGACACACGGACAGACGGACAGACAGACAGACGGACAGACAGACAGACAGACAGACAGACGGACAAGAAAGTGATCTTATAAGGGTTCCTTTTTTTACCTTTTAAGGTACGGAACCCTAAAAAGACGCATTTAAATCGGATCACCAGTTTAAGAGCTACGCCGTTTAAGAGCTACGGTACCACAGACAGACACACACACGATATTTCTATATACCTAGTTAAACCTTCCTATACCTTTGAATATCTTCGAGAGTACAATTTCTACGATATTACACTATTATCTTAATCTGTGTACTCGTGGGCGACCGACGATGCATTGCTTTTCTTTTTTAAACCCGAATAAAAAAAGAAACTTCTTCACACGCTATTTTCAACCTTAACATTAAAGAAAGAAGGTTACAAGTTGAGCTTTCGCCATAAAAACCAACGTCGACCTACAAAATTGATGTACACTCGTTACTTTTAACTGAAATTATGTGTTTCAGTAAAAAAGCTTCTAAATATAGGGTGTGTCTACTTTTAAATGTCAGATGGCATTTTAAGCTTTCTCTGTAGTAATTCTGTAAATGTTTTGTATTACTAGAGACGGGTACCTAAGTTCGCGTTTTTTAAAACGTTTTTATTACGGTCACTTTCTTGTTTGTCTGTCTGTCAGTCTGTATGTCTTTCCGGATGGAATCATGCAACTCTCGAGCACTTCCCGATTAGCTTTCCGGCTGAAACTTTCAGGGTAGCTTTTCATGGTAGCTCACAACTCGATGACAATGCATTTAAAAAATAAATTTTACAAAAAAATGTTTTAAGTCGACTTCAAATAAAAAAGGAGGTTTACAATTAGTCGGAATCATTTTGTTTTTGTGCTTTTTTATGTATGTTCACCGATTACTCGAAGACGCCTGGACCGATTTTGAAAATATTTTTTTTTGTTTCAAAGTGTATACTTTCCGATTGGTGCCACAAAAAGGTGAGGATCTGTTAGGGATCTTCGGAGTTGTGAAAATAAATGCACCACGAGAGTGCAGAGAATTGCTCAGCCTAATAACATTGAAGTCAGTTTTTTTAATTTAGCCACTTGAAGTATAGATTATTTTTATGTATAACTTGTATAAATTATATCCGTACCCTTATTATACATGTAAAAGTGTGTTTATTTGTTTGTTTATTTGTCCTGCTTTCACGTCAAACAGAGTGACGGATTGACGTGATTTTTTGTGTGGAGATAGTTAAAGAGCTGGAGAGTAACATAGGCTACTTTTTATCCAAGTACCACGCGAGCGAAGCCGCGGGCAGCAGCTAGTAATAAAATAAACCAAACCATAATAAAACACCTCAATAACAACCATAAAGTCTTTTTTACAACATCATTTAAATTAGTTCTAACACTTTTCTGTTCGCCATCGACCGTTTTATTGTTTTACGATGGTCCAAAAGATAATATACAGTAGGTACCCATTAGGTACAGATTTATAGAATAGAACAAAGTTTTTATTTTCGCCACCAACAAACGAAACACAAATCAGAAGTGACAATAAAATAAGGCTACCTATCCGCGGGGCTAATAAGGTCGTTATACCAGAATCATATATTAGAATCATATATCATATAGGTATCATAGAATCATATATCAATAAAATCATTCATAGTATAATTTCAAATTATACTATGAATGATTTTATTGATATAGAAAATAAATTGCTAATACGAACCACTACACGAAACCTACGATGAATTGTCAATTTTGCTATTTCTAATACAAATTATTAATTTGTATTAGAAATAGCAAAATTGACAATTCATCGTAGGTTTCGTGTAGTGGTTCGTATTAGCAATTTATTTTCTTGAAAGCTTTGTGGAAAATCGTAAAATGGCCACAATAGTAGAGGAATTTCTGAAGTATTTAAGCTAATATTTTACGGAAATAAAGAGAAATTGCTAAGGACACTTTAGCAGAATCGGAGTAAGAATCATATTATGACCCTGCTATAACGGCTTTATTAGCCCCGCAGCACTTATTTAGTACCTACCTACCTATTATGTAGGTGTGTCATAAATACCGAAAATACGTGTCTCTTACAGATACATTGTGATTATGTAGGCTTTAAAAGAATTGAATAAACATAGACACCTAGTTTTTTTTTATATTTTCGATAATCACTGTGGAGAGATATAAAAGAAATTATTATTAAATACAACCAATTAAATTATTTTTCGCTTATTAATAAAGTGTTACGGATAAATAAATTAAACAACCGTACGGACAGTTATCATGAATTATTACCTAGTTTTAAAATAAACCAATATAAAATAGATCCAGTTCTAAAAATATTAAACAAAAACAGGTTTGCAATTATCTCCGATTGATTCATACGTGTGAAAATAAGTATCGATTATTTAAAACGATTCGATAATAGATTCTAATGCGGAGATTACGATCGATTTATCGTAAAACCTACTATTACCAGCTAAAACATCTTCATTATGAATGCAAATCTCTTTTAAATGTGGGAGGTCTTTGATATTAACATTTTTCTGTATTTATTTGCTTTTGAAATGGATTTTCCATGATTTATTTATGGATTATTGTAATTATGAGTATTTAGTGATTATGAGGCGGGAAACATGAGAGATGTCAGCTAACATAAGCTGAATTATGGTTTACTAATTCTTTGTAAATATGCGTGTTAAAAATGATTTAGTGACATTTTGCAAATAATCTCAGCTTAGTAGGCGTCTTGCTAATTATATCAAA
This sequence comes from Camptogramma bilineatum, assembly GCA_958496255.1. NCBI lineage: Eukaryota > Metazoa > Arthropoda > Insecta > Lepidoptera > Geometridae > Camptogramma > Camptogramma bilineatum. Next base: position 10,106,358 of record OY292468.1, on the reverse strand, counting down.
ACGACGATGTCTAGAGAGGAAAGTTTTGCTTCTACTAGGTACCTACCTACATTAAATAGGTATAAGTACCTAAGTATTCCACGAAAAAGGATGCAAACCTACTATCACCACCTAATAATTTTATACTACTAGCACAGAATACTAGTACTACCATACTAGTACTACGTAGTTACCGCACTCCTAAAGTGAAGCATAGAATAGATAAAAGTCCGCACGGTTGTTGCAACACATCCGAAAAGTCGGGAATTAGGAGGTAAACCATTTGAGTAATGTAAATCGCTGTGCAAAATATTTTAAGATATTTTGCGGGGTTAAAAAGGCCGTTAAAGCAGAATCACAATAGGAATTGCATTATAAACCGTCTCTTTTAATAGACTGAGAGTGACAAAAACGGCATTTATTGCATTCATATTGTGATTCTGCTATAGCGGCTTTTTTAGCCCCGCTGATCGCAAAAATTCAAGAAATATATTGAAATTATAAGACAAATAGCCCTCCCTGACTTCGCACATAATAATTTACAAACATTTTGAAATTTATAAGACAAATGGCCAGCCCTGACTTCGCCTAGAATAATTTACATACACAGCCTTTGTCCATCTGCCCCTCGATTCTACTAAAAAACTTTTTATCAACCAAAGCAAAACGTCAACTGTTTCGTTGTTCCATAATGACCAATGAGGTTAGGCTACTCTGTTGTGATGACGTTTTCAAACAAATTACCAATGAGGTTTAGCAAATCACTGTCATTTTGGAGAACAAAACAAAACGCAGCGGCAATGATACTTGAATGGTTGACGTTGTAAAATAGAGGAATTGAGACCCTGGAATAAAGTAAGTACCTACCGAAGTCAAATGGTGAAATATTTTTTGAAATCGGATGAGAAGTTTCGAAGTTTATCTGCTTACATAAAAATTACCACCAAAATTAGTATCAGAATCAGAATCATTTACTGCAATACTGTTGTACTTACAAGGGTCTTAGTTTAATTAGGTACAAGTTTGTACAGTATAGTAGATAACGAAGACACAAATAAAACATACTTCATCAACTAAGAACATCGTCCTATCAAGTATAACTGTTACTTCAACACTCCTCGATAAACAAGTAATAAATTATATACCTACCAAGAGATTTCTTCCATCAAAAAGGTTAAGATAAGGTCATTTAACTTTGGAGGCCGAACGATTTGTGGGCATGAGCACTTTGACTCGTAAATTTACTCTCACACACTGTATAAAACCACTCAAGCGATTCTCAATCATATCCCTTTGAAATTAGCCACAACACACGTTTCAACAAAGCAAATCATGCTCACCTCTTGCGATGTACGATACACGTCCCAATACTCAGTAACATAGAGGCGTTAATCATTTGATATGTTCAAAGGTTGCACATTAATATAGTATTAAAACAGTAAAATGGTTAAGTGAAAACTGATAATAAATTACATTCAGTTTGATCAATGCTGATAATGTTAATGCTGACAGTTGGCTACTGGTGAGCTCATGGGAAGGTTAGAAGTCAAAGAAATAATCATAAGTAAGGCTGATTTTAGTCTCACGCTCACCGTCAGCGCTGATAGGCGAGTGATCTTTATTAAAATGAAGTAAGGATACTGATTGTTTAGCAGAAATGGCTACGCTGATTGCTGTCATCAGTGCTGGACAATCAGTATCCTTATTTCATTGTAATAAAGATCACTCGCCTATCAGCGCTGACGGTGAGCGTGAGACTGAAATCAGCCTAATTTTCATGCATGTTTTTAACAAAGACATCCCTGTCAGAATAAAACAACAAATGCAAACACAAAAAAAAATATTGCGTTATCAAAACGTTATCGGCTGTAGGTATTCTAAGAAATAAGTAGTAGACAGACATTCAGATCCTTTGAACATATCTAGGGGATTGTCAGAGGCATGTCCAAAAATACATCTGGCACGAGCTACAGGCTTTCATTTTAGAATAACCATTCAAAGAGTACCTACTACAAAATGAATTGATCAACTTAAAATAAATTGAACACACATTTTACATCACACACAATTAATAAAAAAAGATTTGTTTATGTAGTAATTAATGTAGAAGGAAAACGAAGAGTCGAAGATCTGTAATGTACAGTCAGCAAGAAAAACGTTGAAAACGTTGAAGCTCAGAAAAGAAACCAAAAACTTTTGAAACTTATGCTCTTGCCAGAATTAGGCCTAGATTTGAACTTTCCAATGAATAGACACACGTGAAATAAAATGATTCGTCAATCTAGCTACCGACAATGTTACGATTGTCGGACAACTGCAGGGATTCAAACCCACGACCTTTGGATCGAAAGTACAAGCACTGCCTCACTCGGCCAACACGGCTGGCTAATAAACTATGATTTTCTATTCAATCCAACGTTGCGCAGTTTTTGACAAGATATTTTTTTTTTACAACTAAAAACCGACTTTACTTCCTTGATATTTGTCAATACTAGGACCACCTGAAAAGTAGGTAAGTATAGAAACCCTTTCAAACAAAAAATATTAGAATCGGTCCACAATTTGTTGACGGCGAAATCAGTGAGCTTGCTCAATACTCAATACTCAATACATTTATTGCTGTCACATGGTTGTAGATACATAGTTGTTATAATGTATTAATTAGTTTCACACATGAACCCTGTTAGGGTATAGCAACAGGAAAGCAGACCGAGGTATTTCTAATAGGTATTTAATTTTGATTTACATGCATATCTAAATATTTAATATGTGTCAGAAAATATCACTTAAGTCAGGTTATTGTCACGAAAAATAATAATAATAATAATGTCAATAAATTGCCTATTGATTTTTATATTGTTCTAAGTACCTAGTCTTCTACGTCGTAGTGCTTTCAATCCAGCGGGGGTAAAAAGGCCGTTATAGCAGAATCATAATAGGTAATATTATGATTCATATTATGTTTTGATCTTGTCGCTCTCATGTCCATGAAAAGAGACGTCATTTGGTGCAAATCAGATAATGATTCTGCTATAATGGCCTGTTTAGCCCCGCTGATCTACGGTCGAACACACCTCTTCTTTTTTAGAAGGCGGTGAGAAAACTGAAACTGTTCAACAACTTTAGTCGTTGACTGTACATTCGGTAATGCATTGTGATTTTATCAGATGGAAATGTAATTAAGAATAATTTTGAACGGCATTAGGCTAAGCAGATAGATGGAGCCTACTTAAAAAACTTAGCGCAATCAAAGCCAAACAAATTGATTACAGCGTTTATGGTCAGATTACACAGATCACGATATATAATGATTATGTTAATGACGTTATTATACCTTCTAATGGACTAATAAAACATTTAGAAAAAGTTACGTTAATTTCTTTATTTCAAGAAATAATGAGCATGTACGAAACGATCTAGCATTAACAGGGTTCTGTATAAATATTTTATTCAAAGACAAAGCTTTACACTTAAAACGGTGTGCGTGGTTGTGTAGATCTTTTTATTGTAAACGGCTTTACAGATTTTGATACTTAATGATTTTATTTTTAAGTTCTTATAGGGTCACCCTGGATAGTTCTTAGCTATAATTCCGGTAGATAGCGCTATGTTTTGTCGATACCTAATTTATTTATTTTTTCTGACCAAGCTGGAGAAAAATTGTCCTACTGGCAGAAATTATTTCTGCCTATCGGATTAAAAATTTTAAACAACCGACTTCAATGTTATAAAATCTGAACATATAAAAAAGCAAAAAAAAAATTCGGTGAATTGAGAACCTCCTCCTTTTTTAAAGTCGGTTAAAAATAAAATTGATTATGATTAGCAACTGGCTCGCTTCTAGCTCTGGCTTCTGGTTATACTAACAGCTTCAAAAAACTTTTTGTTTTTCTTAAATCTTTACTTCTATACCCTTATAACCAACAGCGGCACCTAATACAAATATTTGTTATTTGAGCTAATGGTTAACTCTGGTGACGGAGTTTTTTGTTACATTTACATTCTGAGATAAAAATCTACAGAACCCTAAAAATCGGTAATGTAGAGTCACGACGTAAACCGGTTCCAATCGATTCAATCGAAGACTTATTTACATCGAATGATAAATCGATTGTGGCCGAGTGATATTGTATTCAATTCCAGTTCGTTTCCGATATTGGCGCTGTGTAAAATATTGTATTTCCATGTTATTGTGTAGGAAGAAGAATACACTAAGTAGGTATATTCTTCTTCGTAAATTCATAATGCATGCTCTTTAGGAAATTTTATTCTTATTCAAATAGTAGACAGTTTTTTAAAGATTGACAATGATTTTAGTAAAAATCTACTCTCAAAATCAAGTTTTTTACTAAAATCATTACTTTACGTTTTTTACTACCGCTTGGCTAAAATAGCTGATACAACACAAAAGCTAGCGCAATTTTGCTTAAGTATACATACTTACACACATTTCATCCTCATCAGCTTTTAATGACCCACTGCTGGGCATAAGCCTCCTTCCCTACCCGCCATAACGTTCTATTCTGAATCCAGGTCTGTATTATGTATGTATGGGGACTCCCTTTTCCGCAATTGGACTCAAATGCGGTCCTTTTTGCGTGGGGGAATCCAGGTCTTACCCTGTACCTACTGTACGACAACTATATCGACCTAATCGTCCGAAGTTAGCCGTTTCGCTATGCAGTAGAAAATTTTGTACAAAAAGTTGCACTCACATCAAAACGGCTACCTAACTTCACGAATACTAAGATTCATTGGAAGAAGTGTACATAAGAGTAGGTAGGTACTATTTAGTTAAACCACAGATAAGATAATAATTGTACTAGTAAGAATAGTAAAACGAACGTCAACATGTTTTTTTTTTAGAAAAATATTATCGTTTAAAATGGTCATTCTCGATACGTTAAAGTGAAAAATAGCAGTACATTAAGCTTTTATGTAAAACATTATTGGAACTGGTATACCCACTTTACTTAGACGTTTTGATAAATCTCACGTTTATTGATTCGAATGATTTAGAACCACTTGTGTCATAAGTAACTGTTGATTTTGTACGATGTAGGTAATATAAATTAAAAAAAAAATGTTTACGACTGTATCCCCAAGGGGCGGTAGACATTAGGTAAGTACATTATTTATCTCAGAACTTTTTTAGGCATTTTATCCTTTGAAGATTTCTAAGGAGGTAGTCTTTAGGTAAGTACCTATGTTCAAATACAAAGGTACATGCCCACATTTTGCAGAAGTAAGCATACCATACGTGACATGACAGGTTACAAGCCCAAAGGCACTATTAATATATAAAATTAAATTAAAGCACACTATTCAAAACTACAAATTCATTTAGGCCGGGTTCGAACCCACGACTTTCGGATCGATAGTCGAGGCACTAACCCACTCGACCAACACGGCTCACGGCTATAAATAGAGTGTAAAAATAAACACTATTTTATGATCCTATAAATCTTTAAACTTTGATGGATCACCGAAAAGAAACAAACCTTGCCCTGATTCTTCACAGTTTTGAACGCGAAAGAACAAAAATCGGTTCACAATTGACGGAGAAATCGATGAACATACATAAAAAATAAAAAAAAATAAACATACGTACAGCCGAATATAGAACCTCTTCCTTTTTGGAAGTCGGTTAAAAAGTAGTATCACTAGCTCTTATACATTTTAAAATGTTCCTAGTGGTCGTACCATGCCTGTTGACTACACTTTGACTCTCTACTACTATGGCGGGTGGAGTAAACCCATAACTGAATGGTGGCCGAGACAAGGATATAGAAATGTTGGCCGTCCGGCGGCAAGATGGGCAGACTACATTGACAAAGTCGCGGGAAAAAGATGGATTGGACTAGCGCAGGATCGTGACGAATGGCACAAACTAAGGCAGGCCTATACCCAGCAGTGGGTGAAGTCGGGCTGTGGATGATGATGATGATGATGATGACTGTGAGAATCAAAAAATAAATAAAGCAAAAGTCAATGAAATAACTAAAAAATATAAGATAGGACATACGTAGGTACCCATATTATAAATGTGAAAGTGTGTTTATTTGTTTGTTTATTTGTCCTGCTTTCACGTCAAAACAGAGCGACGGATTGACGTGATTTTTTGTGTGGAGATAGTTGGAGAGCTGGAGAGTAACATAGGCTACTTTTTATTCTGGTACCACGCGAGCGAAGCCGCGGGCTGCATCTAGTAATGTTATAAATCTCCAAACAGTAGTTTACGATCATTATTTGCAAGAGATGTGCGCTAAGATAAAATATATTATCATATTTTGTCAACTGCAGGTTTTCGGAGCACGTTTCATCGCGTCCATAAAATTAATTAGACGAAATTGAGTTAAAAGTTTTACGGGCGCACTAAATAAATACGTCATTATCGTAAAATTAATTATCTTTCCCATATGCTGGCTTTTATTGGGGACAATACAGAGATTTATAAACGTCATAATTATATTCATGACTACTAAAACAGTAGGTATGGGTGTGGTGTAAGAGCACAAAACAATAAAATAATAATATGTCGTTTAAGGACTCTCTTTCAAAAACAGATTTGATAAACATTTTAAAACAGCTGTATAGCTGCTAGTGTATCAATAATAATAAGGAAGAAAAGATGTGTTCAAATAAATGACGCGACTTTGAAGAATGAATTGAAATCATGACATTCCTTTTTATCTTTTTCCGTGAATAGGACCAACGTACATAAATGAGCATACTACCACATACATACAAACATAATTCATCATACATAGAATATTTTAATACACACTCCTAATTTCGTCAACAAGAATGCGGTTGCCGGCAGTTGCCAAGTAGTTGTCGTGTAAAATATTATACCACGTTATGGTAACAAGAAATTAACAAATAATTCGTATAATATGCCTTTTGCCGATGATGTGCCAAGTAATTTGTCAATAGGTAGGTATATAATAAATGATCTCATTCATCATGCTAGTTTCAAAATTTCTTTAAACGAAATGGTGTATTTTGTTGGTAAGCGCATACCTATCTTCAGAACGGAGAGACCGATTTGGATAATTTTTTTGTTAAAAAGATCGTTAAGTCAGAACCAGATGTTGAGCAAAAAAGAAATGAAAAAATCGTCCGAAAAACTAAGAAATTCAGGAAAAATTCATTGCTTGTTTGATTTTTTATGGGATTTTCGTATGAGGTCAAAATATGAACAGGACAAAGTCTTCGACAATTTCAAATGCGTTTTCACAATGCGAGTTCGAAACCCATCGGAGCTGAAAATTTTGATAAGAAGGTACAAATGCCATTCAAATATTTCCTTTTCCTCATATTTACCTTGATCTAAAGGTAAATCAAAGAGATAACGGGACGCACTATACCTACTGCCCTGAGACAAGCCCAGGATAGAGCAATGTGGAGATAAATGGTCAACGTTTCCGTAAAGGTGAAACGCACGGGCACGACCTTCAGCAATGAAGTTTACGACGAAGAAGAAGATGGGGTTATGAGCTCTTCAATGTCAAGGTTCCCCTATCACAGGGCACCTTCACGAGGCACTATCAGTAACTGCAATTTAATCTGCGCAATAGCGTGCGCCACTCTTATCAGTCAACAAATTCCGTCGCGCATACCTCACATCTTATATCATTGCAATCTTGTTTAATGTCACGGTGTCATTGTTATTGCGATACCTTTGTTCGATCGCATTCCTTTTCTATTTGCAAACTGATTAAGATGTCAAACAGAACTATTGATATTAAAGTAAGACGCAGAATCTAAACTAACTCTTAGGCCTCTATTAATACACTCCGCTCCACTTGTGTCTAAGTTGCACCACGGATTTAACTATTGCCATCCTTATTTGTCATTGTCTAACAAAAAAGGATGGCAGTAGTTAAATCCGTGTTGCAACTTTGACAGAAACTGAGACGAGTTTATTAATAGAGGCCTTAGTGACGGAGTTTATAGGCCGCCTGAAGGCCTCCGTCATGGTTTAACTACCTCAGCTGTTAATGCCACTCGAGGTCAAGCATCTAAATTGTGACCACTTAGAAGACTAAGCAAGCTACGCCACGAGCGCTTCCTATTAACGTAAGAGGTACCTATTATAGAGGAAGGACATGGAATCGAAATTCACCAAAGTATTGGGAGTTAGCCACTAGCTCATACGAACATACATAATGTATATGTATGTATACCTAGATACACACGTTAAGTTGACATATTATTTTGTTCATTGTCCTACATCTGGGGGTCTAAAATGGCCACTTACACAAAATTAGATGTTTCATCAGATGTTTCATAAATGTTTCACATATGAAGCATATATGAAGCATCTATGAAACATTGGACGAAAAATTTGATGTTTTATCAGATGTTTTATTAGATGCAAAAATCTTACGTTTCATCAAAAGTGGCCACTTTAACTCCGCTGCTCATTGTATCCACTAATTTCTTATTTCTAATCTAGAAAGAGTAGTTAATGGATTTTTATTCAACATCTTTATGAGTCTAAAGCGCCTACCCTGCCGGAACAAGGAATTCAGCACTTTACTTCCAAAAGAAGGTATTTATTACTGAATATTTACCTATAGATCATCGAGCAAATAAGCCTTAACTTTATGGACATGCAAAAACAAATTTGCCGATAGCAAACAAATTCGAAACAAAGAATGTTCTGTCCAGGATGAAGAGACAACTTTGAACTGTAAATAACCGTGCAGAGTTTAAAATTATATTAACAGTTTACGTTTCTGGATGTTTATTATTCGTGGGTGTTTGTTGCCACACGGTATTTGCAGACCTAGTCGTCAAACGTTTATTGGGGATCATTCGTTTTGTAGTCTATGACCACAGAATTATATCTATGACTAAGTGCTCCTACGCATTTCGCAAATGACAAGTACCTAGTTAAATTAAATCGGGACTTCAATGTTATGAGCAATTTTCTGCACTCTCGATGTGCATTTCTGTTCATAACTTCGAAGATCCTAGACCGATCCTCACGAAGTTTTTGTGGCACCAATCGGAAAGCATACCCTTTCAAACAAAAAAAGAATTTTCCAAATCGGTCGAGGCGTCTTCGAGTAATCGGTTAACATACATAAAAAAATATTCCTACGAATTGAGAACCTCCTCTATTTTTGAATTCGGTCAAAAACGTTAATTTTCTTGTGACTTTAATTTCTATCTGCGGTATTTCTTACTGTGTGTAGGCATATAACATATTACACACAATATCTTAGGTATATCTCCGTGGCTTGCGTGAATACGTTGATATGTCGAGATGTCAATTTTTTTTTTATTGGCTTAAACGATATCTACGCCTATGAAGTATCTATAAAAAAATTGACAGCTCCCTAGCTAGACAAGTTTTTGAGTTATGGCCTTGCCAACTCCTCCATTTTTCGTATTTTAGTTGACATAACTACTTGTCAATTTTTCAAGCCACTAACACACACATGTTTTTGTAGATATTTCGATTTATCAACCTACTCATTCGCCAAAATTATATTTGTTACATGATATCTCGACATATACATATGATATTTTTGATTAACTTTTAACAAATTAAAATGTCAGGTTATGGCTAACCAAAGTATTCCGTTTAAATTGTGATACATTGAGTTGTTCAGTTATGCCCGCGCGCTCTCGCGCTGGCATAACCGAACATGTCACTCGTATTGGTAAACAAAACGTCAGTTCAGAAATCTTTTTTTTTTTTAAGTATTGCTTTTACATGGAAAACTGATAGATTTTAATTATTTGTAAAACTATAATGACATTGCTTGATTTTTACAAGCTTTTATTATTAACTTGCGATTTTTGTTCGGGTCTACTTTTGAAAATTAAATTTGACTGACTTCCCAGTGTCTGATTAAGCTGAAATTTGGAATACCTATAGGTTCTTGGTGACAATGCAATATTATTTTAACAACGAGCTGATCTGATGATGGAGCCAGGAGCTGTTCAACAGAACTCACTTTCTTTTTAGTGAAATGTTGCAAGTTCAATTTGACCCACTTTCCAGTGTTTGATTGAGCTAAAATTTGGCACACTTATAGATTCTAGATAACAATGTAATATTATGTTAACAATAAGCTGATCTGATGCTGGAGTCAGGAGCTGTTCAACAAACCTCAATATTTGTTTGGATTAAATCTTGCAAATTCAATTTGACCCACTTCCCAGCATCTGATTGAGCTGAAATTTGGCACACTTATAGATTCTCGATGACGATGCAATACTATTGTAACAGCGACCTGGTCTGATGATGGAGCCAGGAGCTGTTCAACAGAACTCACTTTTTTTTTTGTGAAATCTTGCAAGTTCAATTTGACCCACTTTCCAGTGTTTGATTGAGCTAAAATTTGGCACACTTATAGATTCTAGATAACAATGTAATATTATGTTAACAGTAAGCTGATCTGATGCTGGTGTCAGGAGCTGTTCAACAAAACTCAATATTGTGTTCGGGTCAAATCTTTCAAGTTTAATTTGACCCACTTCCCAGTGTCTGATTGAGCTGAAATTTGGCACACTTATGGATTCTTGGTGACAATGCAATATTATTGTAACAACGAGCTGATCTGATGATGGAGCCAGGACCTGTTCAGCAAAACTCATATTTTTTTAGTGAATTCTTGCAAGTTTAATTTGACCCACTTTCCAGTGTCTCATTGAGCTAAAATTTGGCACACTTATAGACTCTAGATAAGAATGTAATATTATGATAACAACAAGCTGATCTGTTGCTGGAGTCAGGAGTTATTCAACAAAACTCCTCAGTAAATTTTTCGATTGAGGTGAAACTTTGCATTTTTTTCTAGTTCCGAATACATTGTAATAATATGGTGACAATGAGCAGATGTGCTGATAAAATCTGGTTGTATTCCATTCAAATACTCAGTGATTAACAGTAGAGCATCCGTGTTTGGGCTCATTTAAAATCAGCTTACTCTTACTATGTTAAATCTCATTTCTAAACGGTATGAATGGTTCTGAGTAATAAGTAGGTACTTCAGCAACTCAAAAAACTGGTTTTATAGTCTCTATCTGTTTGCAATCCGATAATATAGCATTGTTTACCTACCAATATTCCATACATTAAAGGTGAATAAGTTGATATCTATTGCGGCATAACTGGACATCTCGAGACGTAACCTAAATCTCATCAATTTTTTTGTTGACATGTCTTATATCATGGAAACTATGGGGAATTTTGGTTATTTATTGTCATCATTCGAAAGAGGGCATAAAATAACCATAGAAACAATTAACACAAATACTGTAAACTAATTTACCGAGAAACCAGAAGAGGTCAAACTTTCAAACGGCCGCCCTGAAAAGTTGGTGTTTTATACATGTCAACGTATTCACGCGTGCCACGGATCTAATCACAGTACCTAAGCAAAATACAGATAGATAAGTGTACCTATGTAGAAGTTTGCAGTAAATTGGTTAGGTACCTATCTAAAAGAAGGCGTATAAAATTTTTGTTGCATTAATAATTAGGTGTGTTCGAATAGATACCCAGTCAGATTTTTACCTATCAATATTCAAGATAGCAATCTTAAATGATTGTAATAGCTCATAATTTATTCTTTGTAGGTACAGTTAACGAAAAAAACGCTCGCATTTTATAGAACGTAAATACAGGTAATGAGACTTTTTGTCCGACTCTACCTAACTTGTAAAATTTAATCTACATTGATCGAAGAGTTTCATAGACTTATAAATTGCTTAGATAGTACTGATGATGATCTCATTGGAAAGTAATTTAAAAAACTTATTTGTAGGTACTTCTTCCTCTTCTTCTTATCGTGTCGATGCCACACGGTTAGATTAATTTTGAATAATAGGTTGCCACCTCAACTGCACTTTCTGTGGCAGCGTTGAGGTCTTCGAATCTTCTTTGTAGATACTACGAATCTGTGAATTCGGTTTCTTTCTTATTTTACTAATCTTACCAATATTTTATAATGTAAGCTGTAGTATAATTTGCAAGTTTGTTTTTTGTTTTGTGTTTCAGTAATTACCTTATCCAGAAGACCGATTGCATAATCTTGGATTAGGTGTAAGTAGATTATGCGCTGGAAAAGCGTATAAATGCTATTCAAAATATTGGTACCACACGAGCTTACTTACTTACGGACGAAAGAATAATTTCAGAATACGCGATAAATGCAAAAACATGATGTTAAAAATGGATAGTTCAAATAAAAATGTAGAAAGAGAAATTACTTATCTAAATTGAGTAACCTCTAACTGAGCAATCCTCGCAGTGTCTGAAATGTCACGTTCGTTACCTACATTGTTTATCAACGTATTCATAGTTCCGTAATATCTTTTAAATACGTCTGCTTTGAAATTTCAGCTGTTTCTTATTTTTAATTTCACTTTTTTGCTAAATCTTCTACAAAAGCGTGTTTGTTTTGTTTTTTTATTTTTTTTTATACAAACACCTGCCCCCCTAGCCATATTACACTATCTATCGTCGCTGTAGAATAGAAACACTTCAAAATGTATAGGATTTGACGTTTCAAGTAGATGAGTCACGTGGTCAGAACGTCAATTCCTATACATTTTGAAGTGTTCTATTCTACAGCGACGATAGATCGTTCTACAGCGACGATAGATCGTGTAATATGGCTAGGGGGGCTGGTTATTTACACTTTAGCGTTCCATGTTACGTCCGAGAGCTTTTTGTGTTTACATCCATAAGTATTTTATTATTTTCATCAAGTTAATCTTTTTTAGATTGATTTATTCTATCATTTAAGGAATTAAAATAAACAAATTATGGAATGAAGGATTTAAAAAAAAATGATTTAAAAGTATAGATAAGTAACCCTTTCAAATTAACTTTTGTGTCAACCCTGCGGATATTGTTTTTAACTTTGGTCCAGATGTATGGATACCTATGTTATGAGAAGAGAAAAAGGGCATGTAACTAGAAGAGTAAAGGTAGACCAAAGAAAAGATGGATGGATTGTGTGAAAGTTGACATGAGTAAGAAAGGGGTGAGTGCTGAGATGACGGGTGATAGAGGGAAATGGAAGATGAATATTGTGCCGACCCCACGTAATGTGTGAAAAGGGCAGGCAGATGATGAACTTTGGTCCAGATCCACACAGCAGAAACCTTTAAAATCTTCGCTATAACAAGTACGGATAAAATATTCATGGGACCAGTCTAAACTTTCAACTTTCCTAACTCTATGCCAGTAGAGCTATGCGTTGTATTTAAATCTAGCTGTCAATATCGGATTATTTGTGGTAATTATTTTGACAGTGCCGGCGACTCCTCGGGGGTCCGTGGCACCTCTGCTAAATTTGCTGTTACTTGAGATAAGGTTCTATATAGACACATTCATAAACACTGAGGCAATAACCTCAAAAATCATTTATGAAGTACCCTAGGACCTCTCTCTGGGCTAGGTGTTTCTACTCATGTCCCGTACGACAGTGAGGAGTCAGGGCGACAAACACGGTTTGGAGCCTAGCTTTCTTTTCGGTGATCCATCAGTACTTGGTACTTGGTCGTCCAATTGTCATATTTGAGAGTTTGAGATCAATTTCGGTTGCTATCAAAGTTACGCCAATCAGGGGCAGATCGCACATTGAAGTTTCATTTTTTTACCAAGAGGAAACCTTAAAAATCAGCGATTGGCCAACCAGTACCTACTTGGCGACCGACGTCACAAACTACCAAGTAACAGTGAAAGTACCAAAGAAATGGTAATCTTGATTAAATACCATTGCCGCCTTACTAACTGTGGTATAATCTGTGGCGAGCCATGGGCAGTTTATGGGACATTGTTTACTGTGTCAAACTGCAAGTTTAATATTTTAAATCAAATCTCGTACCTACTTTGGACATAACCCTGACTACCTACCCCTGAGATTGAAATGATCTTGAATACCTAGACCAGTGATACTGGGAGCATACCTACAATGTCTTTGCAATTTTCGAAATAATCCTATTTCATTATCGTACATTACTAAAAACCATTTTCAAAATATTAATCTAAGTACGTACCTACCTAGATTTAAATTGTAATTATAATCATAATAATTAATAAATAAGTACTTATCATAATAATTAAACGTCAGAAATGAAAATACCTTTGGCTTGATATTTCGGTAGGTACCTACATAATTGAAATAAAAAATGTGTGGGTGTAACTTTGTTCACTGGAAATTCGTAGAGCATTTGAAGAATTCTACAATAGAATGTCCACTAAGCATTGCACTCTAAGGCACTTTGTCTTGAAATATTCTTATCAAGCATTTTTAAAGTGCATTCTATAGTCGTATTGCTCATTATACGGACTAAAAATATATGAAAAATGACATTTGTTCCTTCAATTTTAGTCCGATTTTAGTCCGTATAATGAGCAATACGACTATAGTAATACAAAATTCGTAGGCCAAAGAGCGAGACAGAGCCATGATTCCTAGATCAGCTGCGATAAATTGAATAGTGTAATCGCTACTGGAACAATAGCAACTTTGTTTCTGTAGTCAAAATAATTTTGACTTACAACAATGTCGCTAATCTATTTGAGAACTAACACCCGTTCGTTAAAAACAAAACTACCTACGTCTAACCTTAGTCATTTATTTAACTAACCTCGATTATTCTAAGATTAGCAAAACTTCAGATATGCTAGTAGTGGTCGGTGATGAGATGTTCTTAGTCATCAGCCATAGAGTAGTGGAATACCAGATAACGGTAGGTAGTAAAAAGAGTTTCCTTCCTTTGATGTTGGACTCTAGCATCAAAGGTTTCTATCAGACCTCTAATCATCTCTCTCTAGCAGCTAGAGATGATTAGAAGCACAGATTTTAGTAATTTATTGTTTTATTACCATCATTATTTCCTTGCCCTTTTCCCACTAGGTGGGGTCGGGACAACCATGTTCTCCTCTTCCATTCTCTCCGGTAGGAAGAAAGCGTGAAAGGAGTGACTTGACTACTGAGTTGTGTGGTAACACAACTCAGTAGTCAAGTCACTCCTTTCACGCGCATGTCCTCTCTCACACAATCCATCCATCTTTTCTTTGGCCGTCCTCTACCTATGTATCCTTCCACATTCATATCCAACACTTTCCTTGTAATATGACTTTCTTTCCTATACATAATGCTATGGGCATTTTGTATAGGAAAGAAAGTAATATGACTTTCTTTCCTATACATAATGCTATGGGCATTATGTATAGGAAAGAAAGTCATATTACAGTCATATTACCTACCACGTCACCTCTTACTCCTCATTTTTTCTGTCACTGGCGCTACTTTCAAACTTCCTCTGATGTACTCATTCCTAATCTTATCCATTCTTGTCACTCCACACATCCACCTCAACATTCTTGTTTTATTCTAATACAATATCTAAAGTAGAGACCAGTATTTTATTTTGTGTGACTTTAGCATGTGCATTGGCAATATTTTCGCTACCGTTGCTTTGCTGCTATCTTAATTCCATATCTACTGATAATGATAAAGACCTAGATTTGAATTCATAAAATATTATCTAATTTAAGAATTGTGTTTTTTAGAAATTCTAGGTTTCGTTTTTCAATCAAGGAATGGTTTTTGTTGTGGAATCTGTTTTGCAATTTCTCGAATTAGGTAGAAACTGCTAAGTAGGTATTATTATTCTTCGGCTTGGAGTTAGGTACTTGGCGATTGAAAATAGACCCTGAGTATTCTAGTAAGAAGTGATCAAAATAATGCTGGACATTGCGCACAGCATCATCTAGCCCCAAAGCAAGCAGAGCTTGTGTTATGGAAACTACCTACATAACTGATATGCCTACTACCTACTTACATAGGTAGGTAAGTACTTTTTTTTACATAAGAAGATAATACATTATCATACATAGAAAAACACCCAGACCTGATATAAATATTTGCCGAGCATACAAAAAACCTCGCGGCGGAAATCGTACCCGCAACCTGTGTTTCAGGCTAGCCTTCGCCCACTGCGCCACAGATGTCGTCAATTCACAAAGATACCTAGGTAGATAGCTACCTTATCTAGGTAGTTAGGTAGGTACTAAAGACTGGCATTGTAAATGAGCGCTATCTCTGCCTTGTCTAATAAACCTGCCCACGGGAGATAAAAATAATAAAGTCACAAATCCTACCAATACTTATACCGATAGACATCTTTCCTCAGAGCTTATAGCAAGTAGGATAGTTATAATCTGTTTTCCTTACAAGTAAGAGAATACGGACTTATTTAACCGTCCTTTTAGTAGTTTTGTTTAGATGCTACAGTATGTATTTTTTATTTGGCAAGTAATACCAACCAATAACAGCTCAAACTACTGATTAGTCTTTTTCAACGATGGTATACTTAGTTCGCGTCATTCGCGTCAAAAGAACGCTGGAAGAAAGTGGAGGGGTGTGTTTTGTCTCATGTTTGCGAATAGGTAACCCATGCGCAAACATGAGACAAAGATCAATTAACACACCGCTACTTTCTTCCAGCGTTCTTTTTACATGACGCGAATTATAAAAGCCGTTCACAAGGTACCTACTTCTTACTTTATGTGACAGTTAGTTTATTTAGGACTTTACTTAGCGCTGAGATGTCAAAGGGTTTCGTGACCGATTCTGTACCATCTTCTTTACCTTATAGCGGAAGGGAAGAGTTTGTTTGATTGTTTGTTCGTTTGAACGCGCTAATCTCAGGAACTACCAGTCGGATTTGAAAAAATATTTCTGCATTTGATAGCCAAACTTTTGAGGAAGGTTCTTAGGCTACTTTTCATCATCTTCATCATCACCATATACCATTACCACGGGGGCAACGTTGTGAGGGCGCTGCTAGAACCAATACCTATAGGTAGGTATAAAGCGGAAGAGCTTGTTTGATTGTTTGTTTGTTTGGCAAGTTTGGCAACACTTTTTAACGAAGATTTTAAGCCATGATTAAGTAATGATGGCGGCCAAAAACTGCTTTTATGAGACTGCTGAACTAAACTAAGCAGCTTCTTTTAATAAATTAAACCAATAAGAAATTCACGAGTGAAAAAACCATAAAGAAACCAATTGGTATTGTAAAGGAAGGTGATGAAAACCCTCTAACTGCTCCTGTTTTGAAGAAATAGGTATCTGTACCTAAGTATAAAGACCCTATCTACCTAGGTACTTTGGCTCTACCTGACCCCTCGTGATTGGGAAGGTACAGCCTATTAATAGGTACCTATTTACTATGATTATGATCTGAAAATGACGATTATAAAATATGGCAGTTCATTATTTGCAGGCAATTTAAAAGAATTTAAACCTACCTACTTTGGATTCTATCAACACAATTTTAATATATTTATTTACTTACGTAAGTACCTACCTACCTATTTATTTAAAAAAAACTTCACTAGTAAAAAAACTAAGTAGAGTAGGTTAGTACCTACCTAAATAAGAGTCCCTAGGTACCTACATAATGATGTAGGTAGCTCTACTTTATCCAAGCATTGTACATAGGTAAGTCTTACTAAGTGAGTAGGTAGAGCCGTGGTCCAGGCGTGCAGCACACACAACTTATGAAAGTAGGTGCACATGCACCAAAACCAACGAGGCCCAAACCAGTCATAACACAAAAGAAAATGGTAAAACCAGCTCGGTGCATCACGGGACCACAAAAAGAATCAAAACAAAACGAAAAATATCGCATGTCAATTCAGAATCGATTCCTCGATTGAGAAGGCACATGAAAGTTCAACTTACCACACTTATAAAAATCACGATCTTATACGAATTATGGCTCTTGCCAGATCGCACTCTGTTTCCCCCGTTCCAATTCACGAACAATATCACTTCACTTTAATGTTTTGTGTGAAAAAATCGGTCACACAAAGCCGGTATCGGTTTGATCGTCTTGCAACGCGGTGCTCAAGCGCTGCCAAGCCAAAACTGATCCAACCGGTGTGAAGCGCGCGCGCAGCGTGACCGGACCAGATCAAGCGTATGGACGAACTTCACGCTTATCAATACCTACCTAGTGAAGGTAGGTATTTATAGCGCGCATTGTTGTGGAGCTGAGTTTGCATTCTTTTTGCCGACAAGATTGAAGCAAAGTTCATTTGCGTCTTGGTATTTGCAACGACTCTATATTATCCTTCAAGGAATACACCTACTACTTATAAGTATGTCGCTTAGTGGGTTTAGCTGGATGCAATGAGGAAGACTCACGATTTTAGTTGAGTATGCAGATTTGTAGATACAAAAAAAACAAAAAATACTGTGTTTTTGGTTTTTTAATCGGATCAAAAATGACCGAGTTACAGAGATTTTAGTGCACCAATCTAAAAAACGCTCGCGAGAAGGCCGCGACTGGCTGTGACGTCACCAGGCGCCCGCGGCTCGCTCCACTAGTACAAAATCCCTAGTTATTTTCAAACTAATTTCCGACTGCGGCATCGCTCGCGTGGCACCTGGATAAAAATTAGCCTATGTCCTATTCCCGCTCATTACCTAACTATATTTTAAATTTCAGCCAAATCGGTTCAGTAGTTGTCGAGTTATAGAGGAACAAACATACATCCAAACATCCAAACTTTCGAGGTCATTCACGTTTTTTGTTAAGTAAGTACTTATGCAGATTTGTAGATTTAAAAAAGTTATAAATGATTTCATTTTTATTTTTAAATATGATTACGACTGTATTCCCAAGGCGCAGTAGACATATTCTATCAGATCTTTTAGGAATTTTTAGATCCGTTGAAAAAGTCTAAGCGGGTAGTCAGAGGTAGAGAAGCAGTGTTGGCCGAGTGCGCTAGTGCCTCGACTTTCAATCCGAAGGTTGTGGGTTGAAACCCAGCCGTGCATCAATGGATTTTTCGTTTCGAAAAATGTATAAGTAGGTACCTAAGTAGGTATGCGCTTTAACACGAGCTCTAAACGGTAAAGGAAAATATTGTGAAAGTGTGATAGTGTGATTCGAAAACCAAGTTTAGGTAGGTAGGTATGTGATTATTTTGACTCGTACATACAAATTATTAATTTTAGGTATTACGATTAAAAGTATGTATAAAAAATACCTATTCACTAAAAAGTTTAAAGGCGAAAATTATTTTTAAGTAGGTACCTACCTAGGTAAGTAGTAAGTAGGTAGGTACCTACTTAAAAATAATTTATGTAGGTAATAATTTAAGTAGGTAGGTAAATAATTTAGGTAGGTAAAGTTAATATTAGTGTGATTCGACTCCTGATTATTAGTTTTGTTTGTTATTGTTTTCGGTAAGTACCGGTACCTACCTAAAATACCTATTCAGTAAAAAGTTTAAAGGCGAAAATTATTTTTAAGTAGGTACCTACCTAGGTAAGTAGTAAGTAGGTAGGTACCTACTTAAAAATAATTTATGTAGGTAATAATTTAAGTAGGTAGGTAAATAATTTAGGTAGGTAAAGTTAATATTAGTGTGATTCGACTCCTGATTATTAGTTTTGTTTGTTATTGTTTTCGGTAAGTACCGGTACCTACCTAAAATACCTATTCAGTAAAAAGTTTAAAGGCGAAAATTATTTTTAAGTAGGTACCTACCTACCTACTTACTACTTACCTAGGTAGGTACCTACTTAAAAATAATTTTCGACTTTAAACTTTTTACTGAATAGGTATTTTAGGTAATAACCGGTACTTACCGAAAACAATAACAAACAAAACTAACAATCAGGAGTCGAATCACACTAATATTAACTTTACCTACCTAAATTTTTACCTACCTACTTAAATTATTACCTACATAAATTATTTTTAAGTAGGTACTTACCTACTTACTACTTACCTAGGTAGGTACCTACTTAAAAATAATTTTCGCCTTTAAACTTTTTAGTGAATAGGTATTTTTTATACATACTTTTAATCGTAATACCTAATTAATAATTTGTATGTTCGAGTCAAAATAATCACATACATTACCTACCTACCTAAACTTGGTTTTCAAATCACACTATCACACTTTCTCATCACACTAATCATACTATCACACTAATCACACTAATATTATAAATGCGAAAGTTTGGATGTTTGGATGGATGATGTTTGTTCCTCTATAACTCAACAACCACTAAACCAATTTGGTTGAAATTTTAAATATAGATAGATAATGACCAGGAATAGGACATAGGCTACTTTTTATCTGGGTACTACGCGAATAAAGCCGCGGGCGGAAGCTAGTTAATATTAAAAATGCAAAAGTTTGGATATTTGGATTTATGTTTGTTCCTCTATAATTCGACAACCACTGAACTGATTTGGCTGAAATTTAAAACATAGATAGTTCTTGACCTGAAATAGGACATAGGCTACTTTTTATCCAGGTGCCGCGCGAGCGAAGCCGCGGGCGGAAGCTAGTTTGAAATTAACTAGCGATTTTGTACTAGTAGACCGAGCCGCGGGCGCCTGGTGACGTCAGACGCAGCGCGAAGCTCCGAGCGCGCGTTTTGAAATGGCCGAAAAGAAAACTTGAATAACTTCGTCATTTATTGATGGATTTTAATTATTTAACAAGCAATTTATTCAAAAATAAAAAAACCCGGCTGAACTGAAAAGTTGGAAACAGCATTATCTTATCAATAACAAAACAAAATTAAATTACTATTTTATTATTATATAGCTATCTAGGGTTCGATGCCGTGCGCATTTTCCTAAACGTTGTTGTCACAGTTGACACACAGATGGCTCTGTGAGTACCTAAATTAAATGCGTAAGTTATTTCTTAAATATGAGATATCTCCTAAATGGCTAAACCAATTTCGACGCAGTTTGTTCTAAACGTTGCGTGTGACTAAATAGAAAGTTTTAGTATGCGTTTTGGTTAGCAATTCTATTTAGGGCGAAAAATAGATTTTCAAAAATTTTGAGACTCGATTTAGTCTTCGAAGATGTCATGTTAGATTTTAAAAAAAATTATATTTGATATCAGTCCACCAACCTCTTGATTTTGACATGGATTTTGATATGATAGCGAGATTTTCATTTTGAAAATTCACACATTGTTGCATTTTCTAGCCGCACTATTAGATTTATCGAAATAAAAAGTATCCTAGAGCACAATCGAGATGGAGACGATTCTAACGATACCTCATTCATCAAAATCCATCCAGCCGTTTAGGAGCAACGTGGTAATAAAGAATATTACATACATACCCACATAGAAACGCGCGATCTACATAACCCGGGTGACTTGACAGTCAGCCGGGTAAAAAACAGAATGCTCAGAATGCTAAAGAGTATACGCCCTCATACTTAGAAACCCAATATTTCGTTTAGTGATTGATCCCCATTGTGTAGGTAGGTAGGTACCTGCTCGTATAGGTACTTTATGGCTCATCCATTATTCTGGTGGAGGTGTAGGCAATCCATTCATAATAGCAGTTAAGTATAAAATAGCGTTTAAGTATAAAACCTAGACATTATAGCGTTTAATTAACAAAACCAGTGATTAAAACAGGACTCTAGGTAGGTAGGTACTAATGTAGAGCATCAAATGCAATCAATAACTGTGATTGCAGAAGGTAGGTACCTAAGTAACCTAACTTATTTAGAAAATGTGTAGTCGAGAGAGAATGCTTATCCAAACTTATTAAATTGATGTCAAGATTTTGGTATAAGTATTACCTACATCAATAAACAAGTAGGTAGGTGAATCTGCAACTAGAACCTACTTACTTACAATTTTCTTTTCTTCACTGTCCGCGGTTGCTATTTGAGAACCCAAATTCCTCTAGAGCTTTTGGCAAGTTGAATGACATCCTTAAGTCGACCAAGGTCCCACAATGTCTGAAGACCCGCTTGTATAACCAATACGTTCTGCCCACCATAACGTACGGTGCCGAGACATGGGCGCTCACGCAGGAGACTGTAAAGTGTAAATTATTATTATTAAGTATTATTATTGTCTTTATTTCAGACTAGCTAACCAGGCAAACTTCGTATTGCTTCAAGCATACCTAAATGGAGGGAAGCATGTATAAAGAGAAGCAGGAGAAGCTTGGAAGGAGAGAAGCAGAGAAGCTTGGAAGGAGAGAAGCAGGGAAGCATGGAAGAGAGAAAACCCATACCCATATCCATATCACCAAAAAGTTCCATGAAGGTCCTGCCTCCATCATCATACCAGCATTGTGTTTCACTCATTAAGCTCTTTCATTTGATACCCATATCACTAAAAAGTTCCATGGAACAGGTCCTGACTCCATCATCAGATCAGCTTGCTGTCATCATATTATTACATTGTAGTCAAAACTTTACAGATATGTTGAGTTCCTAGTTTCACCTCAATTGGCCTTTTTTATTGAGGAGTTCTGTTGAACAGCTCCTGACTCCATCAGATCATGACCTCGAATTTTTTACGGGACAATATTTAAAGTACCTACTTTCATCATCCTTGAGCTCCTCGTTCACAATATGCCCCAAATACTTAAAACTAGAGACTTCATGTTGAGTAAAGGCTGTGAGTTGCACAGAGAACCATGGAGCGCGCCATGCTCGCCATCAAACTTATCGACCGGGTTCCAAAATGTCGATATCCAACGAAAGTCCAAGATGTCGCAACCAGGATAATGGCTGGACACATCACAAGGCGAGGTGATGACAGGTGGAGCAAAGCCACGACTGAATGGTGGCCGAGAATGGGACAAAGGAGTGTCGGGCGGTGGCGAGATGGGTCGACGACATAGTTCACGTCGCGGGGCGCCAGTGGATGCGACTGGCATAGGATCGTGGTGGATGGCACAAACTTAGGGAGGCCTAATACCCAGCAGTGGTTAAAATCGGGCTGTGGATACCTATGTACCTACTTAGGTATTGTATTGGTATTTACCGCGGAATTTTATTAATTGTAAACAAGTAGTAGGTAGGTACCTAGTGAATGAAGCGAAAGAAGTGTGTCAGGATCGTAGCAAGTGGCGATCTGTGGCCTACCCCTATGATGGGAAACAGGCGTGAGTTTATGTATGTATGTAAGTAGTACCTACTTACCTAGCTATCTATTCCTACCTACAAAAATAAACGCAAGCATCGCTGTCGTGTCAACTAGTCTAGTGATTTAGACTATCTTTATCAAATACCTACCAGCTGCAGTTTAGGATTAATTTATCTATAGGTGGTATAGGTACTCGTACAAAACAATTGTTATCGGTCATTGACTATCTATTTATTGCCTACATGTAGGAGTACCTACCTATGTACCTATAAGTATATAAAAGAAATACCTACCTAGAGCTAGGCTGTTGAGTTAAGCCACACTAGAGATACTTAATCTTTTATTGACTACCTAGGCCAAGCCTTATTTTCATGTTCCATCTGTACCTACCTGTACTAGTAGGTACCTATTAATGTGTGTAATACCTATTATGTGCCTAGGTAGGTAAGTACCTACTAAATCCCAGATTCCTTTTTTTTTCAAACTGATGTTTCTTAACAGAAATAAGGCACTGCCGCGCCATTTCCCGAAAAAACCTAGGTACTTTAGGAGCGGAGTACTAGTGCCTATCCTACATTTAAAAGTAGGAACCTACCTATAGTCGTATTGCTCATTATACGGACTAAAAGTGAAGAAAAAAATGTCATTTTTCCTTCAATTTTGACATAAAACGTATCAAAACTAATCAAAATTAAAGGAAAAATAACATTTTTTCCTTCAATTTTAGTCCGTATAGTGAGCAATACGACTAGGTATATGTGTGAAGATTGCTATAGGTTTTTCGCTCAGAGGAAGAATTTGTCTTTGGGTTTTTCGCTGATTCTGCAAAATTCCACGGGCTTTCCTTTGTAGAAAACACCCTACCTAGCTAAGACTAGATACCTAGGTATGGTAGGTATTTATCTAAACTTTACTAGTCTACGATCTATAACTATAGATAGGTACCTACTAATATAATAAAGTGGAAGAGTTTGTCCCACTTACATATGAAAGATGTTTAAAGTTGAACACTGGTTAAACAGAATCCTGTCTCTATTCGTCACTATCCACAAATAAAGACAGGATGTTGTTTAACCAATGTTCAACTTTAAACATCTTTCATAAGTAAGACCCTGTTTGTTTGAACGTGCTAATCGCAGGAACTACTACTCCTTTCTGCGTTTGATAGCTAAAAAAAATTTCCTCAAGAGTTTAGATACTTATCTAATGCAGAAAAATTTTTTCAAATCGGACTGGTAGTTTCTGAGATTTTATATAAGAAGGTACTTATTGGCAATGATTTTCCACTTAGGGACCTACCACTCACATTAGACGATATTGAATTCAGTGTGCTAACTGCTTGTTCATTCATAAATTAGTACTCAGTCTCGCTCTTTGGCCTAAGAATTGCATATTGTGCATCCTACTTATACTAACTAGTGCTATTATTTATTGTGCTTTTACTGATGCTAACTGTGGCTAACTTCAGTCAGTTAGCGTCGGCAGAGACCAGGCATCGGTAAAAGTAGGATGCACAATATGCAATTCTTAGGCTAAAGTGCGAAACAGCACTAATTTATGAATAAACAAGCAGGTAGTGCACTGAATTTGGCATGGTGTAATCACAGCTTTAACTACTGCGGAGCTAAAAAGGCTGTTACCCATAGCAGTATCGCAATAGGAATAATAATTGAACTAGGTATCAGTCTCTTTTCATAGACTGAGAGTGACAAGAACGGCAAACTTATATTGCAATTCCTACTGATTCGGCTATAGCGGCCTTTTTAGCCCAGGAAATCTTAAGATACCTAATAGGTATTTAGGTAAGTGCATTAATTATTCCGTGAGTTGCATAGATTATGGTGAGAAGGTAGGTAAGTAGGTACCATAGTTAGTTAGGTAGGTAGGTACCTAATACTCTTCTGTCTGAGTTCCGCACCCTTATGTACCTACTGTATTGCCAAGGCATAGTTAAGTAGGTACCTACCTATGGATACACCTAGAGCTAGCAAATGAGCAGGATGACTAGCTAGAAGGACAGGAACAGGAATAAGTACCTACCTAAAGCAAATAATCTGCATAGGTACCTTACCTACCGAGGTACATCATGGTTTTCAGTTGAAGC
The DNA here is from genome assembly GCA_958496255.1 of Camptogramma bilineatum. Classification (NCBI taxonomy): domain Eukaryota; kingdom Metazoa; phylum Arthropoda; class Insecta; order Lepidoptera; family Geometridae; genus Camptogramma; species Camptogramma bilineatum. Next base: position 10,081,345 of record OY292468.1, on the reverse strand, counting down.
CAGTTTACTCACTCGTAGCACCTCAAAAACCATCATAGTTTAATTTATAAGAATGATAATATGGTCAAAGAAATTACAAACTACGTAACGGCTGGCTGGGCCTTTTATTTTGTAACATTTTTAGATTTTTAGTTTTTTCCATAAATTTTTATTAATAACCGCCGCGGCGGCGGATGACTTTGAGTGATTCGTAAAATATTTTTTCAAAATCAAGTCACTGTCAAATGTCACAATACGAAGCGTTCCAACACAATTATTGCTATTTGTTTAGCATTATGTTTTTACTCTGCTTAATTTACTAAATAAACATCAGGGAAACAACAGTAAAATAAAATATTGTTTGCAAAATTTCAGGATTAATAGAGAAAAAGCAAGCAACAAAGAAACAAATTGTGATAATTTTTTAAGCTTATAAATCTCGGAAGATTTTAAAACTTTTTGACAGTGACAGATAAACGTTTGTTTGAAGTTGATTGAATTGAACCTATCTGGATCTGGAACAAAACAAATAAAACAAAGTAAAAATAAAAAGTTTGTGAAGTTTATTGTAATTTCAAAAAGTAATTTCTATCTATTTTTAAATCAAAACAAGGTAAAATAAACTTATCAGAGACTTGAGAAATTTCTCAATACTTTAACTTCTCTGGCAAATAAGCAGTTTTTGCTTTTACCGAAAGGACTTGCAAAAGAAAGGTGTGGCTTTACCGTTGGCTCACGATTTCTTCGGTACAAACTTTTCAGATTGGAGTTCTATGAAATTTTGAAGAACAAAGCTTGAATTAAAAATGCCGTTGTTAGAATCCTGCTGGTCACCATGTATCTGGTCTTCGGACGTGAAGTCAGGCAGTCGGGCGGTCGCGGTGTATACGGCGGCGATGAGTCTGGTTCTCATCATTTTCATCGCGTATCAGATGGATGGAGGAGACTCTACTCAGCTGTGGAACCCGTTGTTTGAAGCCGATGTGAGAGGATGTAAGTAATTGTCTAAACTTTCGCGATCAGAACATAATAAATACATTATGTATCTGGGTATTGAGTATAGAGTGATGAGTATGAGTGTGACTGGGTTACGCAAGTAGAGGAAGGCTGAAGAAAAAGTGGTTGGATTGTGTGAAAGAGGATATGAATGTGAGAGGAGTGGATTCAGAGTTGACGAATGATGTGAGTGAAAGTGGAAAACATGATGTGCCGACCCCACTTAGCATGTGATAAGAGCAGGAGAATGATGATGAATCTGGGTATTTATCACATACCTAAATTACATTTAATTTAGCCCGACGTTTCGATTGTATTGCACCAGCCATGGTAGCGGGAAGACTTGAATAAAAAGGTAGTTTACATGATAAATACCCAGATACATGTATTTATAGTAGGATGTAGGTAAGTAATTTTGTAGGTAGATTAAAATAAATCCTCTCAAAACCCTGGGTAGGTACTCTAAAGTTGCTGTTTGTGGTTTCTATTCATAACTAGCTTCAGGAGTGAACTCTACCCGACACAACACTCACAAACAATTTGCTCATAGTTAAAGAACTGATCGCAGATAAAACTTGGAAAAAAAAATCAATAACTAGCTGAGATGAGATGAGATGTACTATTTGAGATGTTCTTACTCTTCAGAATCTTAAACAACAATAACAGTTATATTAATGTTAAATCACCACTTAAACTAAGCAGTGTTTCAGTGTTCGAGTGTAGTTTGATAAAAGCATTGGCCACTCTGAAACTAAAAACTACTGGAAACTCATTTCGAAGATGAAGTATTATTATATTACCAATGCCCCCTAACATTGTTATGGGTCATAAAATTAGATGTACTTAATTTTTTAATTTTAATTTAACTTTAAAAAAAATGAATTTTTCTCTTGTTTCAGCACTGCAAGTGTTCGGCACAATCTTCATTGTAATATTTCTATTACTAGTTATATTCTCTATTTTAATGGTAAGTCTAACCAAAAGCATTCATGTCAGCTTATCCAGGGACCACGGAAGTACTCCATGACAGGGGGAGGGGCAATCTTCTTTGGTATCATTTTTTATTCAGTAGCACCACTTTGAAATGTTTTAAGAGCTAGGTGATTCTACTCCTGTTCTTTCGCGACCAACACTGTGAAGAATCAGGGCAGCAAACACGGTATGGGGCCTAGCTTCCTTTTCGGTGATCCATCTGCTTAAATCTAAATAGTCAAGCTCCAGTGGGAAGCCAGTTGAACAATGTGAGTCTCGTCAAAGTCGTCAAAAGAAAAAAGAGGATTAATACCTCAACATTAAACAAAGCTATGTGAAGGATAGCACAGATAAACCTTTACCAGTTAGTAAATTTGGAAGGAGCGCGGCCCCCCGTTTCATTTTAGGGGGAAGGCATTTGGCCCCCCCTGACTCCCAGTTCCGCGGTCCCTGAGCTTGCCTGAGCACGTGCTAATTTCAGGAACTACCTACCAGTCGGATTTGAAAAATTATTTCGCATTTGATAGCTTAACTCTCAAGGAAGTTCTTGAGATAGTCTACATCTAATCATCATAATCTTCACCATATACCATCACTATAGGCACATCCTGGACACTCGACGAAATTTCTATGCAAAAGCGGCGTGTAACTACTTATATTTACACTACACAATGTCAGTTTTGTACACAGTAAGCCTCTCGCCAGCTCAAACTCAGTCCATTCTATATGTAGTATTATTATTATTATCTGTTCAGTACTACGGGGTTATTTTTTAGTTATGGGGCTAGTTATTTTTTAAAGCTAATAAATTCCTTGTTTTTCAATTCCAGGTGATCGGAATCAACATCTGGATGCGAGGCCTGATGCTGCCATGGCTTATCACAATGGGCTTAATCATCCTCTTCCAAATGACCTTTGGTCTATGGCTTATTGGAGGGTACTATATCTATGTAAGTAATAACTTATTAATATGTCATAAACCTGTCTCAATTATGATAACTTAAACTTAAATTCATAATCCTACTAAGCTGAGCTAAAAACAATGAAGAAAAACGTTGTGAGGAAACCTGCAGCTTAGTCCGTCTTAGGGAGTGTACACATTGCGTTTTTTGCAGCGCGTTTGTATCGATATATGACATGAAAATTATTGACAATCCTAAAATATTCAAAACGAAATTAAATAAGCTTCTGCTGGAGGGGTGTTTTTATTCATTGGATGATTTTTTATTGACGTTCTAATATAATTATTTTTATTATTTTTTTTTTTCTCTCTATTATTTATTGCTGACATGTATTTTGTGTGATATTGGTTATAATTTAAATTATTATTTATTTTATGTGAGTGTGACATTGTTTATTTGAAATTTTATGTGAATTATTTGTTTTTTATGCACCTATGTAGTTTGCATGCAAAATATTTTAATTTTTAATTTTTAATTATAGTATTAAGTTATAATTCGATAATTTCAAACACGTTTTGTAAAAGAAATGTTTCTGAATAAATGAACTGAACTGAACTGATACAAACGCGATTCGAACGCGATGCGAACGCGCAGCCCCCCGCGCAGCCCCTCCCGGTTCGCTTATGTATGGAAAAAAACGCGTTGCGAACGCGCGTTTGTATCGATACAAAGGCGCAGCTCAAAAACGCGCTGCAGAAAACGCAATGTGTACACTCCCTTAGGCTGGATTCGACCAAACTAGATTAAGTTTTACTCGAGAATAAACTACTGTTTCTTTGATTATTTTGACATTGTAAAGTTGAGTCCTTATAACCAGGATAATTTGTATGCACATAATAATGATCGGTTGCGCTTTTTGGTCGAATCCAGCCTTACACGTATTGACCATGTCTTTGCCGTGGATATGGCCAGCTAAGCTGAGAGAAACGTGTAGGTGCTGGACAAGCCTAATTCATCTCAACATTGTCCTAGGCACTACAGTATCCCGTTAAGTGAAGGAAAAGATTACCTCCTGACACTGTATAAATCGTCTAGTGAAAGATGTAAAAGTCTAAGTTTTTTTTTCTTTTTTTCAGTTGGATGCCACATTTGCTGCTCTCTTTGACTTTCTCTGGATGGCCTATAATGTAAGTATTATGTACCTTATTTATTAAACTCATGTAGGTACCTATATTCATTTAGGAGACTTATAATTATTTTCTCCCCTCCGGGCGGAAAGTGGCATTTTTTGTCCCGCTACGCTAAACGAAGTTGCCACTTTCCGCCTCCGTCGAGGAGAAAAATATACAAAAAGCGTTCTCTCAGTCATCTGGTTTCCATAGTACCTACAAGCTTTGCTCGTTTAGGGCTAGATGGCGTTGTGTGAAATATCCACCAAAAAATATTATTAAATGATTACTATTTATTAATGGATCACCGAAAAAAAAGCTAGGCCCCATACCGTGTTTGTTGCCCTGATTCTTCACGGTGTTGGTCGCGAAAGAACAGGAGTAGAATCACCTAGCTCTGAAGACGTTTCAAAGTGGTCATAACGGTCCTACTGAATAAATGATATTTGATTTTGATTTTGATTTTGATTTTTACCTCTAGAACCAGTGCACTTTTTTGAAAAATTAGTTGACTTTCTGAAGGCCAGTTATTTACATGTAGGTATTAAGCCCGGGTAAATTCGGGGCAGGCCGCTAGTTCAGTAGTAAGTGTAAATTTAAATAGCTGAGTGTATAATATAAATTTTATCTTTTTCAGATTTACTGCTGGCTGTGTGTCTTCTCGCAGTACCAAATAATTTTGGAAATGCAATCACCTAATATTGAGATACTTGTTGATTACTAACACTAACTTACATCATTTTAGACTTCTCTGCATTCAAAGGTAAGATTTTATTTTTAAAATTATCACCAAAAATGCAGTGTATAAAATAATCATAATCATGGTCTAATCCAAATTTTACACTCATTATACTTTATACAATTCCATAATATATTAAGTATGGAATTTAATTTATTTATACAAACATTATTTTTTATATTTGATTGTAATTGAATAGGTAGCTTCAGTGACAGATTTTCAGTGCCTTTTAGTAAAATAATTATTGTTGTGAGACAAACGAATCTTGATACGGTTCAGTTAAGATAATTATGTAAGATAAGATAATGTAAACTTGGTGACATTCAATTGCCTTTTAGTAATAATTGTTGTAAGACAATTGAATCTTGATACGGTTTAGTTAAGATAATTATGTAAGATAAGATAGGTAATTTTTTTAGAAGACCCCTGTGGCGCAGTGGGTGAAGGCCCGCCTGTGACGCAGGAGGTTGCGGGTTCGATCCCCGCCGCGGGACAAATGTTTGTATGATCTGCAGATATTTGTCTCGGGTCTGGGTGTTTTCTATGTATATTATGTATGTATTTACAAAAAAAAATGTATTTAAGTAGTATATCAGTCATTTGGTTCCCATAACACAAGCTCTGCTTAGCTTGGGGCTACTGAATTTAAAAATACTGATGCTGTGTGAAATGTCCAGCATTATTTATATATTTATTTATTTAAACTTGGTGATGTTCAATAGGCATGATGACAGTAATCAAGTATCGCCAAAATATTTATCTGATCTAATGAAATAGGATTCAAAGATTTTGAAAAATGTATTTATTCTCTTATTAATGTCAAGATTACTAATTTATTTGCTAAAATAAATCTACAAAATACAACAATCCGCCATGATAGCCAAAACGCTCGCTGGTGTCATGGCGTCTGTCATTGCGTCTCGTCTCGGTAAACATCCTTTTGTTTCTATAGTAACTATGTAGGCATCACTGGTTGATATACCGATTCGTGACGTAAAAACAGACGCCATGACACCGGCGAGCGTTTTGGCGTGAATTTGAAAATTTATATTTAAATGTACTTTTATTGCACAAAAACCTTAATTTTCTACAGAAATATGATATATTTTAGACATAATAGATCCTTCTGAATATCATAGAAGAGATTTTGAAAATTAGGATTCATGCCTATTATCTTGAACTATCCAAATAAACTTTAGTAAGGTTCAAATAAGATAATTTCTAAGACGATTGAACCTTGTCGAGATCTAAAAATCTTAGAAATTATCTTTAATATTTGTGTTTGTAATTAGTTGTAAGTACAGATGACTGCAGTTTTCCGTCCATTGTTGACTAGCATAAAGTAAATAGAATCTCATAATGAAATAATCGGTCAGTCAGGATTGGTTTGCATTTAATTATGTTAATATTAATTAAAATCAAACAGTTTTTTAATTTGTTTGCTGTATTTATGTATGTTTTCACATGTTTTATGTAATGCATTTCATAATTTTAAATAAAACAAGATAATATTGAAAATTCTTAATTATTTATTCGGAGAAAATAAAAACGTTTCCTTTTTCGTTCATGATAAATTTAAAAAATACATTGCAAGTTTTAAAAAATAATAAAAAAACATAACAGATAATCGAATTACAAGCCTATCCCAATTTATAATTATAATTACAGCTTTATTACAATTTATAATGATAATAATTCTTATAATACGATACATTAACGAAGCCTACTAGATTTCAAATTAATTTCACACGTGTATTGCACAGATAAAATAGCATAAATAGTAATTGTAACACCTAATAGAACTAATAATAAAATATAACTTTTATTATAATAAAAATATTATAAAATAATTGTTTTTTGGCTTGAAGTGATGGAATGTTGAGTATTTTGTCTGTCATGATTAGTTTGACTTGATAACTTCAGAGATGGCGGTAGTGTCGCTAAAGTTCAAGACTTGAGTTGAGAAAATCATAAACAGGACCACAGCTCTACATCTATTTGAAAATATCATTTGAAAGGTATATTATTTCAGAAGGTAGGCTATTTATTCACGGCTAATATGCCCTGTTTCAATGTTCAACATACTGTCGTTAGTACCTACTCAAATTACTACAGTATAGTCCGGCAAAAACGGGTAGACACGGCAACTAAAATTTCAGTACCTACTTTAGAAACCCTTTCTCTACTAATCTATGGTAAAGTACAGGTTTCTTGTCTATGGCACCTATAGGTACCGAAGACGTCAGTCAGAAGTAATAATTTACTTCTAAAAGAGAATTTATCTATTTCGCGTATTTAGCTTGCACAGTGGCGCCCCCATTTATTTCTATTATTTTGTGTCGGACTACGTTGTTATCTGTCATAAACCGACCTACATTTTTTTTACATACATACAAACAAAGTTGCTATGACACAACTCTACGGTCATTTATAAGTTAAATATAGAAACTCTACATAAGTCGGTCCGGGCGCGGCTAGTAGAGTCACCGAGTAGATAACTACAGTCCGTTCACAGTTATTTTACCTCTAGCCGTCATGTTGGCCAACCTGGGCGTAGGAACAAACTTTACAAGGTCATAGCAAATTTGTTCCTACGCCCAGGATGGCCAACATGACGGCTAGAGGTAAAATAACTGTGAACGGACTGTAGTAGAGTAGCATTATAATTTTCTGTGGACATTTAAATTTCATTCACGAATATTTAAATTAAATAGGTAGATTTTTACCTATTTCATTATAATTGTCCCAACTCATGTCTATCGCCTTGACAATTCTCCAGTTAAGGATTCAATATTTGAAAGGGAATCTTTCTTATTTATTTTAATATCCTTTTTCCATGCTTGAATAAGTAAGAAGTTTCAGCTTATTTCACAATGTCCAAGTAAGCTAATTGTCAGTTAAAGTGAGAAGTAGAACTGTATTCACCACCGCTGAGTAGCACTAATCAGCAGATATTTCTATCAGTATTGGAAACTTGGAGATACCTAGTGAAATAAGCCTCTGAATAAGGTACAAAATTATCAGGAATTTTAAATCAAGTTTCATAAATGTCAGGAATTATGCTATTGGAATGTAGAGTGGTATGTACAATGAAATCTTATTTCGAATATTAAATTAATATACACTTAGAATTATAATGTACACTGTCAATGATTTTAAACTAAGTATTCTAAGTACAGTCGTGTCAGATATCTATTGTACAATAATTTACAAAAAGCTTACGTTAAAATGATATGCAATAAGCTAATTGAATAGCCATCGAGTTACTGATCCTAAACTACATTCGCAATTTCTTTATCGATGTTTTTTTATCGATATCGATGAGTACATCACTGGTGAAATCAATTGGCAAAAATAGCTCTTAACGTTACTTTAATACGATTCAATTAAATGCATGTTGTTGCTTTGAACTAAAAAAAGGTGTCATTTTAAGTTTCCACTGAGTATTCTGAAAAGTCTTGACCGTATACAATTTCTTACAAAAACTGAAGCCTTTGCAGGAAAGCAAAAAATGAGCGCCATTTTAACTGATGACAAAAGATGTTTATTTTAAACATTTGGTTATGGTTTTTTGAATAAATTTACTCTGAATGTAGTTTCCTGGTTAGGCCTCAATTTATACAAACTAATTGAGCTATAAAAACATAATTCTGTCCTCAATCCAACGATAACAAAACATGCTAAACTTAACAAGTTTCAAAAAGCTCGCAATATTAAAAACGCCAAACAAAAACTCTAATAAGGCTATGATCCGGACGAATACCAATTCGTGTTTGGTGGGGCGGACTTGTCAACGTGCGAGTGAGACGCATGAGCGGCGTGCGCTTGCGGGTGATAGAGATGGAATGATGACGGCGGATGGAAGAACTGTGATTGGTCGAGCGGCGATGCGTACTCCAGCGTCCCTGGTACGGCGGAGTACGCTTGAGGCTTCAAAGGTAGCGGCGCTTCGGCTAAATAAGAGTGCCGTAACGCTTCGGAATAAGCGCTATTATCGTATGACAACGCGTACTGCTGCTTATCTCTCGGCGAGACAGACCCTGGAGGGGTCATAGCTGTATGGTAGTCAGCATAACCTCCATAAGCTAGCGATCCTATATCAGTCCCTTTGTGCCCTAATTGCTCGCCATAACTAGACCCTTCGCTTCCTGGAGGAGTCGGTAAAGGCCCTGATTGTCCATCACCAGAATAATACCCCCCAGTTCGCCCATCTCCCAAGAAATTACTTCGAATAACGCTTTCTCTGTTCGCGTAAAGTTGCCGCAACAACGCACTAGCTGGCGTCGTGGTGTGGTTCCCTGGGATTTGTCTATTGAGGTGGTTCAGATGGTGGTTCTGCGTTCCTATCCATTGGATCGTAGATTTCTGTTGCTGCTGCTTCAGTAGCGCGTCTGTTGAGAAGTCTGTCGGTCTGTGCGTGATTTCCTTCCCATCTAACGCGGGTAGATGTTTCGACATGGCGTTTTCCAGGTCTCTAACAGAAGTGGCGTCTGTCGCGCCTTCAGGGATTGTTAAGTTGGTTTTGGATAGGTCTCTTTCTGCAGGGGATATGGCTGCTGCTGGGTTTGGGTTGGACTTCCGTCGTTCCTCTTCTCTTTCCTCGTCATCGCAGTCTGCATGCTTCCGTTTCTTCTGTCTCCTAGCTGGCATAGGGGAGGTTCTGTCTGGTGTTGTGTGGGGAGGTAGGGGTTGTGTATCGCTGAGCCTCGTGAGGTGTGTGACGTCAGATGTTGGGACGGGAGCTGAGGAAGTGGAGTCGGTGTTGCTGGGCGGTTCCGTTCGCTCTGGATGACGGTTGGGGGGCGAAGGTCCTCCGGAGTTGTCGGTGTCTGGTGGTCCGTTTTCAGGGTCGCCGGTGCTTTCCTCTCGTTTCACGCCTTGCACGTTGTCCTCTAGTTGGCAGCAGTCCATAACTGTGTTGGGGTATTCACGGCCGCTGCAATCAAACAGTAATCTGATTTAATTTTCTTTTCATAATGCCGGACCAAATTTTTTTATTAGTTTTATATTAGCAGTTGGTGTTCCACAAAGGCCACTCTTTTCAGACACGGTTTTGAATAAGGAGTAGATATTATAAAGGCATTATTAAATCAACCAAGACCGCCATACTCAAGTAACTTATGCTATAAACCTCATCATGTGCCACTAGTCAATCATACAAGGATTCCTTCCATTTCCTTACCTAATAACATAATTGACGCATATAATATTCTGCTCCTCTGCATTCTTGGAGGAGCAGACGACGGTGGCGCACGTCTGCATCCATGTGTAGCCGCCCAGCTTATTCATTATCCTGTAGTAGTGGGTCAGGACCTGTCCCTTGTTCATTACTGGAAGAAAAGAGAGAGAATTCGAGTTATTTTGATGGGACATTTATCGTAACTGATCATAGAGTTTCGATCGGTATGAAGTGAAGTTCTATTCCTCATGTTTGCAGAGAACTTTTTCTACCTAGGTACCTACATAGTAGCCATAATTGTTGGTCACTAGGCAGGACCTGTAGGAAGGAAACCAGTGCGGGCAGATTAGGGTAAAAGCGGGTATTCCCGGTCAGGCGACAATGCCGGTCACCTCATTATCTTCCAAAATATAGCGTATATTCTCACATAAGCATACATAGAGATTGGCGTGAGTATTCCCTGCGCCAACGCTTCTGCCCCCGCTCAGTTCCGAGCACGCGTTTGGGAGTACCATACGTTAGTATGTTTCGCGAAATATCGTTGTAACTTTTTGATCGCGGAAAATAAGAGGTGAGTGTTTTGATTTTCATGTTCCATTTATTTTCAGTAGTGATTATAGCCGAGTAGCTACTTATCTACCCATGTAATCACAAGATTCGAGCACTTTGCACCAGGTTTTCGTTAAAATTATTTTTAATCTGAAAAGTATGCGTGCGGCTAATGCCGGTCAGGCTGACCGGTATTTCCCGCAAGTTAAGTTTGCAAGTATCTAGATGATATTTTCGACTTTTTTATCTGTTGTACCTAATATTATTATTACCCGACTGCCCACAGAAAGGATGGTTATGTTTTTCGAGTGTTTGTATGTATTTAAGTAAGTATGTTCTTAGGTATGTATACATAAATGTCTATTTCTTTGTGCCGCTCTACAGCCTAAACAGTTCAATTTATTTTAACGTATTGAGGTGTCATTAGATTTGGCTTGGTTGTGGGAGTGCTTTAAATAATGTTATTTAGGCTAAAAAAAATACGTCAAATTTTGTGATGTTAGGTTTTTCGTTTCAATTAATAGTTTTTGCTTGTTTTCTTTTACAGGATATCGGGAATTAAAGTAAGACTTAAGTCTCGAAGGGGAAATGGGGCCAAAAAGCACAAAAGTGTGCGATTTGTGCCGCTGAAACCCTTGACCGGCATTGCCAACCTACTGACCGGTATTACCCGCCATGTCGGGCAATGGCGGTCAAAGCCATTTTATTTTGAAAGTGTTTTTTTTTACCAAAATTAGAATAGTTCTGATCTTAATGGTTGTGATTATGTTAGAAGAATACCTAAAGTTATCTCTAATAAAAGTTTTTTTAATAAACATCAATTTTTGAATGAATAGTAGTAATTCTTGCTTAGGTGACCGCCAATACCCGCTCTTACCCTAATAGGTAAAAAATAAAGCTTTTATTTTAATAACTATAAATCTATTTAAATATTTGTATAAGTGTCGTGATTACTAATTAACGATACTGAGTAGAAAAGTTTTATAGACACGGGATTTTATCGCGTAATTTACCTTATTTTACTTAGATACTGAGTAGGTACCTACCTACGTTTTTGTCAACGTAATGACAAGAAAGAAAAAAAATTATTTGATTTATTTTTAGTAGCAAGATCTAAAAATAAGTGTATTCTACAGGAAATACAGAAAATATTTATTTATTTGATTAGCCGCGAACAGAATTTGAAGGTCTGTAATGTCTAGCATAACCTTGAATCTTGACCACCGCATCATAATCAGAACAATACACCAACAATGATGCATTAAACTTTGCAATGTACCTAGCCAGCTGTAGGTACATAGACAGACAATAAAGATGACTCGATTTAACTGTTACTGCTGAACAAAGAAAATGGTGTTTTCTCAAAGTCACCTGTTTTGAAAGAAACTCTTCATTCGAAGTAAATGGAGATTTGAATCCGTGCTTTTGGACGTCAAATTTTCTTACTTGCTATGATATACCTACTTGCCATGTCGTGGTCATGACAGCCTGAAAAGCTCCCTTTACCACTAACTCATACAAAGTTTATTTTAGTTTAGCTTATAGGTACTATTGTGTAATATTGTGGGTATTGATGTGTTTGATCTAATCGCCAAGATATTTAGCTAGTAAAAGGACTATTTACGGTCATAGAGATTATCAATATCAAAAAAATTCTTAGTAGGTAATTCTTGGTCATAGATCTATGATCTGTGTGAAATGTCCAGCAATATTTATTTGTTTTTATTTATGACCAAGAATTACTTAGAAAGCTACGTTACGTTATAGCAGAATCTCAATAGGAATTGAACTATTGGCCGTCTCTTTTTATAGACTAACGCCTTTAGTACACCGACGCATTCGCATGCGGCAGCGAATCGACGAAAAAACTGTAAGTTGTATGGCAATGTTTTGCATGTGTTATGTCTCGCTCTATCATATAGCTAGATGAAATAGTTGCATCCTTGTCTGTATTGTTTCGCAAGCAACTGCGAAATGGCTGTTACACCGACGCAGCCGATTCGCATTGGAGTTTCGCATCGCAATGCGATGCGAACGCGATCTGTCGGTGAGGACAGAATTTCGCACAATGGAAGCCGAAAATATTGAAATATTATTGAATTTGGTTCGAAATTATCCCGAACTATATTTAGTTGGGCATGTTGATTACAAAAATGCATACAAAAAAGAGGTTGCATGGAGGAAAACTCAAGAAAAAACGAAAATTACAATGACATTTCCTTACGAATAAACTGCAGTGTACTAACGTTCCGCAGATGTTTCGCACCGCAATGATTTCGCAACGACTCGCTGCCGCATGCGAATGCGTCGGTGTACTAAAGGCGTAAAAGTGACAAGATCGGCGTATATTGCAATTCCTGTTGTGATTCTGCTGAGAGCTTTTAGAGATGCAGCTCATTGTTATGTAGGTAGATGTTTCTTTATCGATCAAAGTTACTTTGGCTTTGTATCCTTGGATGATAATATGATAAGTGATAACGCTTTTGCTAAAATAAACATTGGTTTTATGATATACCTACGATCTACAAAGGGTAACACTTGTAAGTGTAACATAGTATGTTATTTAGTAATTGGATAAAGCTTAGGTATGCTACATACCTAAGCCTTAGTCCTACTCGCTGTAACATATACACCAGTTGGTAGGTAGGTAGGTTTTAGAAGTCATTGTGAACACAAAAGACGGAGTGACAAACACGTGTTCTTTATACGTGATTCATTAGCAGATTTTGGTTTGTTGATGTATTGTTCATCGGCATAGCTTTATAAGTATTGGTCGAGTGCCAAATCGTTGTTGTAAGGACTGCGATTTTATAAGACAACCGTTACCTGACAGATCCTCTAACTAAATCATAAGAAAGATTAGTTAAAATTGAAAACTCTTCAATTTTTGAAGTCATATTAACAAAGACAAAGAGCTCAGTAATAGAATGGAAGAAATCTGTACCTTATAAAGTACCTACAACCAGTTAAATTTATATGTAGGTCACACAGGACCTACCTATACATCCGACTCTAATAAAAAGCAGGAAGCACCTGATATACAAATATTCCCGAAAAAAAAAACGATTAAAAAATTCAAAAGAGAAAGGTAAGGTCAAGATTGCAGAAGAAAACTCTGGAAAAATAGAAGACGAAAGACGAGTCTGATGAGTGCATGTATCAGAACATTTTTTTCATATAGTAACCGATTAAACCATAGTTTATAAGAACTACCATCAACTGTTTGAATTCATACTGAAAAACTTTAAGCCGACGATCACTAGAATCAAGAAGAACCAAGTATTATAAAACCAGAAGAACTATGATCATTTCAAACTGTTGCTATCAAAGCACAAAAATAAATCCAAACAGCCTGTTAAAAATAACCATTGTCGCAAGCACGGGGTTGTTATTCAATCCACACCTGAACACGATCGTGTCGGAGTTAGCGATGACCCAATCATTATCACGGTCACGGAATATGACGTGTGATACCATTGACTTCAGACGGCAATCAATGGAGAAAACGCAATTGAACTCTGCAGCTTGGTAGACCAAACAGTTGCAAGGAGATTTGGAAAATTAAAATAGTGTAGATATTTTGCACGATAATTTTGGTAAAGGCATGAGATCAGTCAGTGCTGTTTCGGCAATAAGTTTCTTTTGTATGTAATATATCGTTCCCTCCTTGGAATTTTAAAAACTACAATTATATTTTAGGATGTGAAGTAGGTATTTTTGAGTGAAGTCTACCTACTGTTCTTAATATTTAAATCTTTATCTTGTATGATTTCGATGCTATACCAAAGTAAAATTCATGTATATGTTTAAGGACAATTATTGTATTAGGTATTGACCATCGATCGGCGTTGTAAATTCAAATTATAGTAGGTATTTTCAAAGGTCTCTGTTGTTCATACGAATGAATTGATTTATCAGCATTAACAATAAAATGCCCAAGTGTTTTATTTAGTAAGTACCTGATTATTTTTTATTAACGTTTAAATTTAAATTTACCATTATAGCGTCCATTAAGGCAAGGTTTCAGTCGTTGTCGGAAGTCCTTAACATAATCATTGGACTTTATAGCCTTATGCACAAAATAACGTCAATATCATCATCTAGTAACCAAAACACATACGCAGTTGTAACCAAATCACCCGCTTTCTAACAAACACCCGGACTTTTATGTAAATAGAACAATTGGTATGCAGCAGTGGGGATGTCCACATTTGACCGGCATCTACATAGATGTTGATTTTAAATTCAAATTCATGGTCTCTTAAAGCTATCAAATGGTAAGGTGCTAGCATGTGACGCTAACGCCTAGCCGTGATTGGCATTCGGATCGGCCATCTTGTCATGTACGTATACGCCGTTTGATTGGTCGGCATATGGTATTACGTCTGGATTATGATTCCTTCCATTCATAATGCCAACTGGCAAAAGGACAACAATATAAGCTTCGTGGATGAGTTGGTTTCCTGCCAAAAACCGAAATTTATTCAAGGTACTCAAAATCCTGCTATAAATAAGCGTTGGGATTGAGACAAACAAATAAAGGAAGGGTGACATCATCGCATTGGTAATCAGTACTTTAGAATCAGTCCGTACCTGCATGCCAAGTGCTAACGGGTTACATAACGGAATCTAATAACAATCATTGATAGCAATCTTTTTCTACAAATTCAAATGATATAAGAAACAGTTAAAAAGGAACAAGATAAAACTAAATTCCCCAACGGGTAAAAAGGTATGATAGATGATGTAGAGTCAAACCTCAAACCTCCGCAATCCCAAAAGACACGTACATAAAATAGTAGGCACAGTCAGAACAGCCATCTCAAAGGACATTACGAGACATTTCCCACGTATACGTCAAGGGAAAGGAAACTAAAATGATGATATAAAAATTATTATTCAAATCACAACTTGTGTCGGACCGGCGCATAGCGCAAGCCTAAATTGTATTCCACTGACGGATGCGAAGGAAAGTAATAATATCATATAGGTAGGTATTGTACATTATTCATGGAATCTGGAATCATGAAAAATAAAAAAGCTATAAGGATGTGGATAATGATGGCGATAAAACTAATATGACGGACGAAATATATGGGATTTAAAGCTTATTTGACGTTGTTTTGCTGAAAGTTATATTGTTTACTTAATAAAGTATAATAGCAGCACTAGTAAATAAAATGCGTTTAGAACAAATGAGAATTAGGTAGGTAAATGCGCGTATTATAAGCGAGAAAATGGTACCTACATATTATGTTTCTTTTAAAAGGACATCTGACAACAAATTCTAGTAGGTATTCGCAAGTAAGGCAAACAACACAAGCAAACTAAATTCCAACAAATCGAATCACAAGTCGTAAATTTTCCTCCAATCGCGCCTTGGACTGCCAGTCTACTTGACATGGATTTCTATACGGCACTGTCTGAATACAAATCGAACCTTACAACATGGATTTCACCACATTATTGGGTCATGGATGGACATACTATTGTAAGCAAGGATAATTAAAACGAAGACGAAGGTGACACAAATGATGGACTGATCGATGAAGGAAGTGCAATAGAAAATGATACAAAGATATATGATTTATGAGCACAGGAAGCTGATTTTACGATTGGCGTATATGGTGCAGCAAACAAACGAATCCTTATAAGGTGTGGCTGTTAGATTTCCACTGTGAATCTATCGATACCATATAAATGGGTATGAATTCCATTTTTAACTGTCTTCAGATTTTTATAGGCATGCGATTCCATTATAAATTGGGATAACGACAGCTTGATTTTTCAAATACCTATTGTAAAATTAACCTAAAACTGCATTCAAAGTGGTCAAATTAGGAGGAGTCAAACATTGTTTCGAAAAAATCATAGTTTTAAAAATAATAATAAAATATACTTAGGTAGGTAGGTACTACAAAGTTTTTTGTTTTTTAAAGTGTTGCTGATAGTAGCAAAATATGTGGTTTATTGTGGGCACAATGTCGTATCGTATAGGTATAGGTACTTGCAAAAAAATAAAAAAACTGCTTAGGGAAACATAATTCAAAATTTAAAGCGATACGATCTATCTTGTGTTTCTACAACTTCAATTGATTCTATTATCTACTATCGCACCTAGATAGAAACACTAAAAGAGATTCTAATGCAAGTGAAATCGGATTTCGCAGAAGACTGCGTGTATTGAAATGATCCGGCGAATAGGAATAATCAGCCAATTTAGACAACAGAGCTTTCTCTTGATGGTGTGATTGATTAGCCTTGGGAAATCCTTTTACATCTCATCGGACGTTGAAAGTCTTGTTATGTGAAAATTCATATCGAAATAATGGTGTGGGAGAAATGCATGTCTCAATTTTCAGAGCTATGTTTGGTAGCCACAAATTCTATAGAGGATTTTGAATTAATTCGTGTTTTGTGCTCGGTCGATTTGTTTCTTATATCCTTAAGTTTCTTCGATAAAATTTCAATATCATACACATTTGGGCATGAAATGTCGCAAGTTTGGGGAGTCTGGCCGAGTGGCTAAAAAAGAAGAAGAGCTAAAATTGCTGCTTGTTTAAAAAACATAGTTTCATCTTCAACAAAACTACTTTATAATGTACGGTAGTCTTGTTAGATTTTAATGAATTTTGACGAGCCAGTTGAAGTTACAGTTAATGTTACCTACACTATTAAATCGGTGGCTAATCAATTCTAACATATTCAATTTCTTGTATTGAAAAGCTGTGTAACATTTAAATTTATTTTTAGCCTATAATGTTCTGCTGCAAAGCAAAAGTCTTTCCTCCTTTTCCAGACCTTTCTGTTCTTAGCTATAATATTATTGTCTAGTAGATGTGTGTCCAGCTCTTCCCGCCATCCCTGTGGTATCCCCATTACTTATGTATAGTAAAATAAATACTTACAATCTACATGGCATTTCCTAAGTTTGTTGGCGTCCTCGCCATGACAGAGGGCGTACAGGTTCTTCCCCGTCAGCTCCTCCGCCGTGTACCCGAGTAGTTCCGATACCCTGCTGTGAGATAAGTTAAAATGTCACCATTCTTCAAGTCAATTATTATCGTCACCAGAATATTGACCACTAGCTCTTACGAACTTACTAACTCCACAAAAACAATACCTGAAATATTCTTGTAGTGTTTATCAAACGGGTCCTCCTATAAAATTGAGTTCCTTATTATCTCGTCATACCAGAAAACATTAAATTTAAAATGTGTCGGTACTCGGCTAATAAACAATTCAGAATAAAAAAAATCTGATTCTAATACCAAGTAAGTATCAAAAACAGTAGATACCTGGGTTCGCAGTGCGCTATCGTAAAATCAAAGTTGATTCTTGTGACGAACATATCCGACTCTAATCTGATCTCGTGCACCGAAGGGGGTGGTAACGCGATGGCCAGAGCCACCATCCCAAGTAACACTGTAGGGGACTTCCGACTATGTGAGAAGGAGTACTGCGGTCGTAGTCTGCAGAGCATTAGGACTACCTGAAAAGATGGAGAAGGCACTTTAGGTCTAGAACACAGGAGTCTTTGAGAGATGGACATATCGATAATATTTATACATATTGAGAGCAATCCTAACAATAATCCTATTAGCTTTTAAAACTTGTGTGATTTTCGTTAAGGAAGTACCTTTAGATCTTAAAAACGTAAATACTACCTACTTTTTGTCATTAAAATCTAAAGAAGTTCAAAAGAGATTGGTGAATTTTTATTTATAACACTTTTAGACATAAAGAGAAAAAAATCTTAGAAAGATCCTATTAGCTTTTGTCTAAACTTTTAAAACTCCTAATGAGAGTGGTCGTAACGTAAAGCAAATATAATCAAAGTTACATCGCAATAAAGTACCTTCTCTAAAACAATTCAAAACTCAAACGCATTGCAAAGAGACGAACATAAAAAACCTCATCAAAACTTCGCAAACACATTTCCAGTTCCGCTAACAAGATACGAGTTTCATACAATAATAAACTTCACATAAACTGAAAAGTTATTTGCTCGGGAGCCACGTACTCCATACATTACCTGCTAATCGAATAAGATCAAGGATTAACTAATTTGCAATTTTGCCAATAAAACGCTGCCTCTGGCGTTACCCATGCTCATAATAAACGATCTATACTAATTGCTCCACCGAAACCTTTAAGTTACAAGCCGTTTAGATCACAGATACTGAACATAACTCTCTAAACGATCCTGCAGCATCCTTCAAAAAGAATAAAACGGATAGGTACTCGTGAAAGAAAATCAGCTGTAAATAAAGGAAATGTCCGCGAAGCGGTTATGAAAATAAAACGAAAAATTTACACCCCGAAAACAATCTACGGACAATTTTACGTACCTAGCCGATATTCGCGGGTCGCTTGAGATATAATCACATTTTATGACCTAACACCGAGTTAAGGCAAAAATTATGGGCCCATATAACCTTGCCTTGAGGCACCCCTACAACAATAATTCTAACCAATAATATTTGCGATCTGCGGCGGATAAAGAGCTCTTGCGACACCATTTATTACAGTGAAGCAGAAATATAGCCGCATTGCTACTTTTCGACAAATTGAAATAGTTGAGACTGAATTTACATCCAAAGCTTTAACCAAATCTAAAAATTCAAAACATGTGGATTTGTAGGTAATCTACATTGGCACACAGCATCCCACAGTAAAATGATTATTGTCACATAATTTCTATAGGTTTTCCTATAATTATAATAACAAAGTAACCATCTCGCTATAAGATACCCACCCGCCAGCTACCACCCTCCGCATATCTTGATGCTTCACCCTCGCCTCTTCCGACCTAGATTAAAAATGAAAATTCAGCGTCTATTTTCTCATTCTAAATAGGTCTTTACGCGCCATGTAACTTTGCGATCCTCACACTTCTCTTGAGCACACTAGTGTAAAACCTTAAAAAATTGACCCGAAACCCCTTTAAAGGCCGCAAAGTTATTTGGCGCGTAGTTTACTAGATAAGAATAAAAATGACTATAAATTTTCATACTCCTCGGTTACTAATGAGTTGGAAGTAAGTAAATCATTCGATAAGACGTTTCGCAAAGATTCAAATGAATGAGAAACCTTACTCGGAAGTCCAACATTTTCTGATAACATTTGTAAATCAGCAAACTCGTGAAAATTTAGAAAATTCTCATTTAGAACTTACCTATAAATCTTAGCTCCTAAAATACAGCAGACCGTTGCAGGTTTTTTCATGCTGTAGATATTATTTGTATGTATGCTGACGTCCTTACCCGATATCCTGAAGACTTGAAGTGACATCCTCGTTTCGTTAGCGTACTCTTCATCCTCACGCAGAAAGCTCGATCCATACCTCGGTACAACGAGCCGCTAGCAGCGAGGGTCATTGACGATGATACTGTCGACAAGATTCACATTTTGATAACTGCGGCATGAATGAGCAACATTGTTATGTTTAAAGTGGACGATAACATCGAGGAAATAAAACTTGTGATGGGGGAAGTAATAAAAAATGTTAATGATGTTTTCAATAACAATGATGAACGTAAAGATCTCAATTTAGCTCAACAAAGAAAGCAATCCCTGTCCGAAGGGCGATCGAGGTGATTGGGAAAGCGAGTAGCTAATTAAAAGATTCACGGAGGACCGTTGGGACGGGATAGAGAGCATGGATTAATTGATTTCGTCTTGATTTTCTTGCATTTTTGGGCTGTGTTTCTAAAAGTTTAGAAGCCTTCTTTATAATAGTAATTCTATTCCTTATGCTGAATTTTATTATACTTAAGTAGCGAGGTGTCTACAAAAAACCTATGTGGATAAATTGGAAATTGAGATTGCATATCCGTAGTTCTTAAAAAGTAGGTACTCACTACTATTACTGTATCAATGATACCTAAATAATACTCGTATCTATACTCGTATTCATTTCTCTCGCAGGTCCAATCAGTAGAGTGAAAAAGTTTACTAACCCTGGTAAAAAGTTTTTGTAACCTAAGGTGATTTTTTTAAGTGCTTATTTTATACATGTTTGTATTTTTTTCCATTTTGTCTTTGCGGAAAAAATAAAATAATTAAAAAAAAAGTTCAATAGCATTTCTCCATCTCAATAAACATTTTACACTTTGGCAATCCAGCGCAGCGGCAAGTGAATAATGTACCTACCTACTCGTAGAATAGATTTGAATTTACCTTTGTTGTACCAAATATGTAACGAGATTGAGTCAGTGCACAACTATTACAGTAGGTAACCTTGGTATGTGCCTCTAATGTCACCAAGGCTTTATTTTATTTACGATCATCTTATTAGATATATGATTCCCTTCCCAGTATTTATG
Organism: Camptogramma bilineatum; assembly: GCA_958496255.1. Lineage (NCBI taxonomy): Eukaryota > Metazoa > Arthropoda > Insecta > Lepidoptera > Geometridae > Camptogramma > Camptogramma bilineatum. Next base: position 10,060,532 of record OY292468.1, on the reverse strand, counting down.
ATGGTATACCTGTATCATCATTAGTTTTACCTTGATGTACCTACTAGGAAGGCTTGTTTTTATTTTTAATATCAAATTGCATCATCACACGTGCCTCTGACTACCCCATCTGATATTCGTAATGGATCTCGAATGGTTAAAGAACTGAGAGAATGTCTACCACGTCTAATAGATACAGTCGTGACAATTTTTCTTTTCGTTTTCTCATCATCATCTTTGCATTTGCATAGTTTTGTTACTTACACTAACTATACACAGTAACTTATAGGTCTTAGAAAAACTGATGCTAATTTTAGAACCACTTGCACCTGTCCATCTTCTGGCACCATCACACGAATTTTCAACCACAGTTCCATGCTCATCAGTTGACAATGTGGCACTTTCTTCACGCCCTCTGTCTCCCGACTTCGTTTCATCACGGCCATCACCCAACAATAGAACACTGACAAGTACGATCCTGATAGATTTTTTACAACATTTCTTTGTATCGGAAAGTAAATTGAAATTGATTCTAAGCCCTTAAATGTGGGCTAAATTGAAATTGGAGTTTATCCGTTAGGTTGAGAAAAAATTGGGTCGAGTATGTTCCGTCATGGTTTGATTGGACGTGTAATGAAGTCTGCCTTATGAAGTGGAATTATTGTTATGCAAGATTTTAAAATAAATATTGTATACTCAAATAAGAATTATATTTAGAATTTTATACTACCTACAGTCACTTTTGATATTTGTAGCAAATTTTTAGTTCCTATTATGTTTGCTAAGTTCCGTGTGGTTTCAGTCTCAAAATCTCAAAGTAGGTAGGTAACCTCACCTATAGGTACTCGTAGTTGAAAAAAACCATAAAGTCATCAAATTCAAATTGCATTCCTACCTCCTTACTTATAGGTAATAAGCATTCAGACCACGTTTTTTTCTCACATCGAGATAACCACAACAATGGTAAAAACATCAAACTCAGTGAAGCGGGCAACAGACTATTTGATACTAAAAATTATTGTACCAACGACTTTTTTGCTAATTTAGTCGTTTAATTGAGAATTGGAACATAGATTTTTGAATGTAATGGCTTTCTGATTTCGAAGGTTGCGTCAGGGGGAGCACAGAGGCTTGAATTATAGATGCTTTGAAGGTTCCCATAGAATCGAAATATTAATTTATGGCATAAAGATGCCCACTGACTTCCCATTGACCGTTTCATAAGCTCAAATTCACCGTGAAGACTTCATAATCTAATTTCAATTTGATACAAACTTGACAAAATGGGTGATTCGTAGATTCCAGTATTGTCGCTGGTTGAAGGTGCAATAGCCTCGAGTATAATGTTTAATTGAATTCTGTACACACTTTTTCCGAGTTTTTTTACCTCGGTTTTATCGTTGTCGCTTTTACCTTATTGTATGTCTTTAAATCTGACACCTACTTTAACAGAATGAGTAACGGTGCAGAAAGTGGTTTGATGGCTGTTTTATGTGCAATTTTGATTTCGACTTTTATTATAATTTACCTAAATCATTTTACAAGCTTATAATATGTACCTATCGCTTATGTGGTACCTACGTACTTTTATTGAGTTGTAATTTTGTTAAAACTTTTGATTTCTAAATTAACTTTCATTTATTTTTGAGCTGACAAAACTAGTATATTTTTATTTAGCCTTTTGAGTCCTTTAGTTTCCAATTTCAATAGATTTTATTTTAGCCTTTTTTGTGATCTTTCAAACTGTAAGAACACAATTGAACTTTTAAGCTCGCTACAGTCGCTACCAATAGACTAATAGACAACTTCAACTGCTGCTAAATCGGTTGCTAACTCTTTTCAAGGTAAGTCTTCAAACTTACCATCAGGATTATTCGTTCCATGTTGACTTCCTTCTTCACTCCCTGATGCTGGACTGTTCAGGCCGGCGCCTCCTCTCCCCGCCAACGATAGTCCGAGGTGCTCGGCTATCTCAGCATGGTCTTGTTGGTGGATGTAGTCAAATATACTGCTACCTGTCATTTCTACCTGTAGAAGATTGAATCGTGTTAATTTATAAACATTTTCCAATAAAATAAACTTTAGTTTTCTTAGTTTCTTTTAGACAGTTTAATTACAAGATAGACGTGTCCATTTTTAGTTCTGAAGATTGTTTTGATCAAACTAAAATATTCTTCGCTCTCCTAAATTATTCCAATTGCTTATTTTAATTTTGAGCAGTATGACACGCTTTAAAGTTCCTTTTTGCAATATACCTAACTATCTTTATGTTCAAATATAAAATAATTCCATGCTGTTTTTTCGAGGCTCCATTAAGGTAAGCACCAACACGAACATCAAACCTCAAGTCTTAACCACTCCCATACTACCCGAGCCTAATTACAACCATAAACAAAAGTTGAAGAAGCCAAACCAGTTGAAGGCTTGAATGGTCACGTACCAGCTTTATGAATGGACCAACTGTTATCACGCATCGCAGCAGGTGGCCAATGTCATAGACATCTGCTAACAACTATGTATGAAGTGGCGACAATTATAATGAAGAAAATGATAAGGAAGATGAAGTGAATTCAAGTAATGATAACTTGGACATGATTGTGGTCGTTAATTTGGCTGTAGAACACAAAAAAACTCAGTAAGTCTTTTTAAATTCGAAGATGAATAAACGCAAGAAGGATTATTTTATAATATTTATTGAGAGAGAGAGTGAGAGAGAAGACCAGTCATAGATTGATTTGTAAACCATAGATAATGTAGGCGGAAGTGTCCGTGACGAGCATTTGGCGGACAAATATGAATCATTTCATTCATTTGAGATCGATAGACTTTCACAATATGCAAATCTTTAAATAAATTTATCAAATATAATTGTGGGATCCTATTACACATTCAGAAGTCGTGTATCCGTAGTGAGGTCCTGCATATGAATTCTATTAAACAATGGTGACGATATGGTGGTCGGTTCTTGGAAAATACCTTAGGATTTTATGGATATTCGCCGATTGGACAAATCGCTTCGGCAATAACGTATTAAATGTTCAAACCCTGCCAAAGAATGTCGTGGGTAAGCTCTTCAGATCAAATGAGGAAAGAAAGTTTTGAAAGATGATATCCAAAAGAAAATGCTTAGGGATAACTTAGTCTTCTATTCAAAGATCTATAAAATCTAGTGCAACAAATTAGCAAACAGTTTCGACTTTGAAAAAACGTAGGTAGATACTCAACTTAGGTACCTACTGATAGAACTTAAACAACTTTAGAACAAGACTTACGTTACCTACTGTCTTTGATAGGGTCTGGGTTTATTTTTGATGTGTTGTAGTTTTCTTCAGCTAAGTCAGTATCACCAACTATCTCACAAAATAAGATGTCCATTACGTATTTCCGACAAGCAATAAACAATTTTAAAAGTAAACAAAAAGCGACTGTTTTCCCTTACCTCGAAAGAAAACATGATTTCCTATTGTCGACGCTATCGTCAGTCTTTATACGAAAAAAATACAGAATTTAATATACCCGAATCGTCTACCGTGTAAGAAAGTATAGGTAGGTACGTTTATTTACCAGGAAGTTGATATGTTTTATTTCTACACACACATGTGTGTGTGGCTAGGGTTGCCAGTGTCTTATTAGTTTTGGTTTATCTCTAGGTTCATTCGTTTATAATGTCATGTCACTAATTACATTTTTTAAATCAGAATGGGATCAATTTTCAACGCCAGCCGTTCATAGATAGGTACTTACCTATTTCAACTTTACGTTTTAAGTTTTTTTCTTGTAATTTTTCAACTTTTCTGTGCATGTGCAACATGAACTTATTAAACTATTCTTCGTAATTTACTTTGAGTACTGCTGTGGCATTTTCAAATTCCTATGTAGACAAAGTAGAGTCAACAATGAGTTTGTTTATCAGCTCATCAATTGATTCCGACAACCCTATCCCACACTTTTGTGTGAAAGGTGTTGTGACATTATAAGTGTGCGTGTTTTGGGGGTGTGTGTGTGGTAAGGTTCGCTTCAGCATTAGAATGAGGAGCACGCGCCTGCCTTGCCCAGAACGTGACTGGCATATCGCATCGTCCCTTTCCCCCCATACAGCCGTCTCGCTCGCACCACCCCCGAAGCCATGTTGGCTCGTATTTCCCTGTTTTTGGATTCTTTTAATTTTGTTTAATTTTATACATTTTTCGTAGTCTTTTATATTTATTTCTGAGCTGTGTACGTCTGTTAAAACGTGTCGTTACTCAGTGAGAATTTAATTTCTCGGGTGCCATAGTTTATTACTTTTTGCATTAGCATTGTATTATTCGTTCATTTCATATTGTAGGTATTTATATTTTCCTTAATAACGAAACTACGCAGAATCTTCAATCTTCTATTTATATCAGACCAAAATTATGCCCTAAAATTTTAGTGTCGACGATATCAAATTTCAAAACAACTTTTCCCGAAAGGTTCGACTAAAAAATCTTCACAGAATCATAGACCCAAAAAAAATCGGACTAAAAAAATAGGCCCACGTACGCATCATAACGTAACACGTGTACAATTTATCTGATATCAAATGCATTACCGCCGGATGTCTTGCCGACGAATTTCCAGATTTTATCTTTCAACTGTAGTCATTCCTTGATGGTGTTGTTTAAGATTATTCTGTCTATGGTTGAGCTTCAAATATCTGAAAACTTCTCAAGACTGGGCCATAGACACTATAAAAAAAAAATGGGAAGACTAATGGACATGGGAAACTACAATTCTGATCCTTTAGCATGCTCCTTCCCAATTACCAAAGAATTGCTAGGTAAATCATATTTTAATGTAAAATTCAGAAAAGACTAGCTTAACTAAATGCTTGTTATACTTATCATTGAAGTAGGTACATAGGGGTCATTCCCAGTCGGTAACACCCGATTGGAAAAATAGCAGGATTCCAAATTTGAAATCAGTCACATGAACATTTGGATGTTGCTCACATCCGTTCATCAACTATGTATCAGTTGATGATCTATCGCCTGAACAGGTTTTCTTGAATCATATATTTTTTGTTGTTAGGTAGGTACAAGGGCGGATCCAGGGGGGGGGGGTCATGGGGGTCATGACCCCCCCCTGGGCCGGGTTGGGCCGGGTCCAGGACCATGTACTTCAGGATTTTGAATACTAGGTACCTCCAAACGCGGTGCTAGGATTGTAAAAGTTTGTATTGGAACTTTATAATGCGTATTGTGATTTTCTTGAAACTCTGTTAAAATACTGTGAATGCAAAATAATGGACACGTGTTTCAGGATTTTCTTTAAGAACATAAAAAAATTCGTTTCGCTTCATAAGTATTTTGCGAACAAAGTAAGTTATGTCTAACTAAAGAATAAGAACCGACAAGCAGCCAGCCTTTTCATTGAGCACCGTTAGCAAAATCAAGTGTCACATGTTGAGTTTGTCTACAAAAATCGCCAGAGAATTGGAAGCGACAAGCAGCTAGCCTTTTCTAAGACCCATAATAGCAAAATCAAGTGTCATAATGTATTTGTATTTGTCTAAAAAAAAATCGGCTCGCTTCGCTCGCTTTTTAGCGTCATGAGTATTAAATGCGCAAAGTGAGCTACGTCTGACCTTTTCGTTGGACACCGTATAGTCCAGTCAGCTTAGCATAAAAATGGGCTCAACCTCGGAATGACAGATAATAAGCTGAATTTTCGTATGTAGCTTCATTTAGGCGTCCTAAAAGTTGTCTCAAAAGTCTCATAAAATCTCGTGTCTGCGTCTTAAGTTATTCAAGGTCAAAGGTAAAAAATAGTTTTTCGCGAATATCTTGGTTGCTATTGGTCCAATGATGTTAACATCTATTATAAAGTTGTAGAGCATACAATTTGCGACATATTTTGTTTGTAACATTCTTTCATGCGCTCAACCGTTTTCGCGATAGAGGAGGATGAGTGCGCAGCGCTCAGCCATACGCGTAGGTACTGTAACGGAAAGTCAAACGTGAATATCTGTGAATACCTTGAATTTTGAATAATTTGTTTTATTTGTCAGTTAATTATCGACCAAGCGAGCAAAGCGAGCTAAGATCTTACGATTTTGCTTTGTATGATTGTATGTGTAATTTTTATGTTATCGCATAACTATCGAACCGTTAATCCAATCTGCATGAAACTTGGTAGATAACTAGGTTGTGCTATGGAAATTTTATATATGACATATGAGCGTAATCGATGGAGGGGTTGTAAAGATATTGGGATCTAAAGGGGGTAAAAAAGATAAAAGTTACACAGATATATTGAGTGGGGTGTCATATGAAAGGACTTAATTTGTACATTCCGAAATAGTTTTTATTTTTGTTCTAGGAAGTATAGTTTTTGAAATACACATGCTGAACGCTTTGCGCTCACGGCCCTGTATCGTAAAAACGGTTGAGCGCATGGAATTTTTTTTTCAATGAATTGGTCGCAAATTTTAAGCTCTACAACTTCATAATAGATGTTAACATCACTGGACCAATAGCAACCGAGATATTTGCGAAAAACTATTTTTTTTACCTTTGACCTTGAATAACTTAAGACGCAGACACGAGATTTTATGAGACTTTTGAGACATTTTTTAGGGCGCCTAAATGAAGGTATATACGAAAATTCAGCTTATTATCTCTCATTCCGAGGTTAATTCCTAATTTGACTGGGCTAGTAGTAGCAAAATCAAGTGTCTCAACATGTTGTATTTGTCTAAAAAAATCGGCCATTTTCGCTCGCTTTTTAGCTTCATGAGTATTTAATGCGCAAAGTGAGTTATGTCTGACCAGAAAATTGGAACCGACAAGCAGCCAGCCTTTTCGTTGAGCACCGTAATAGCAAAATCAAGTGTCACATCATGTTGTATTTGTCTAAAAAAATCGGCTCGCTTCGCTCGCTTTTTAGCTTCATGAGTATTTAATGCGCAAAGTGAGTTGAGTCTGACCAGAGAATTGGAAACGACAAGCAGCCAGCCTTTTCGTTAAGCACCGTAATAGCAAAATCAAGTGTCAATGTTGTATTTGTCTAAAAAAAATCGGCTCGCTTCGCTCGCTTTTTAGCTTCATGAATATTTAATGCGCAAAGTGAATTATGTCTGACCCGAGAATTGGAACCGACAAGCAGCCAGCCTTTTCGTTGAGCACCGTAATAGCAAAATCAAGTGTCAATGTTGTATTTGTCTAAAAAAATCGGCTCGCTTCGCTCGCTTTTTAGCTTCATGAGTATTAAATACGCAAAGTGAGTTATGTCTGACCAGAAAATTGGAACAGACAAGCAGCCAGCTTTTTCGTTGAGCACCGTAATAGGAAAATCAAGTGTCAATGTTGTATTTGTCTAAAAAAAATCGGCTCGCTTCGCTCGCTTTTTAGCTTTATGAGTATTTAATGCGCAAAGTGAGTTGAGTCTGACCAGAGAATTGGAACCGACAAGCAGCCAGCCTTTTCGTTGAGCACCGTAATAGCAAAATCAAGTGTCAATGTTGTATTTGTCTAAAAAAAATCGGCTCGCTTCGCTCGATTTTTAGCTTCATGAGTATTTGATGCGCAAAGTAAGTTATGTCTGACCAGAGAATTGGAACTGACATGCAGCCAGCCTTTTCTTTGAGCACCGTTAGCGACATCAAGTGTCACACAGTGTTACATGCATTTGTTTTAAAAAAACGGCTCGCTTCTCTAAAATAGTTACTTACTGGCAGTAAGTTACTGCATTACGTAGGTACTTACTTATGAAAGTAATCTAACACGTACGAAGTCGCGGGTAACGGCTAGTTAAATTATAACTTCTTGTGACTTGACCACGACTATGTGACCCCCCCCTGGCACCAAAGCTGGATCCGCCCTTGGGTAGGTACTTACTTGTGATAACCCTAAATATATAGAAACCGTTTCAGATATGTACAGGAACCTTCCATCAGCGGCTACGGATAACGCGAACCCGTCTAATGACTGAAACAAAAGAAAAACACTGTTAAAATACAGGGTGGAAAAAATGAATGGGCCCCGGAGAGAAACTACTTTAAATCCTTAAGATACAGTATTTTACTTAAAGGAAACATTCCTTTATTTTTAAAAAGAATCAAAACTGCATTCATAGATTTTCTAAAATTTGCTTGCCTCACCCGGAATCGAACCAGCTAAAAATTAAAAAACAAACCTCGCTCTATTTAATACCACTAATCGATAGGATTAATGTCAGGATAAAATCTTTTTAACACACATTTGGTTTTAGAAATAAAAAAGATCATGAAATCTAACATTAATTTTCACAATTTTTTTCAATAATTTTTATTATTCCACCATTCGCGACAAAACTTTTCTAGACGGTGTTTGTCTATCTGAGGTGAGATTCAGACTTCCGAAAATGCATCCGATTCGATAATTTTCTTCGAAAAGTTGACGGTTTTTCAGCGAAGAAATGTTATTTTTCGATAAGTTTTAATTTTATAGTGTTAAACCACACTTTGGTATTATTTCATTAGAAATGAAAAAATTAGGTCTTTTTCGAATTCGGAATACATTCCAAGAAGGTCTGAATCACACTACTGGATACCTTTCACCATTCCACTGTAGAGCTAAATTGCAATTAGGTAAAGCTCTTATGTACTAAATATTAGATTTCTCATGTTCCTTTGAGAAGTTTTATCTTTAGTATTGAATGTATCGACTAGTGGAATAAAATAGGGAGTAGGTAGTTAATTTTTGAATTTTTAGCTGGTTCGATTCCTGGGTGAAGCAAACGAATTTTAGAAAATCTTTGAATGCAGTTATGTTTCTTTTTAAAAATAAAGGAATGTTTCCTTTAAGTAAACTACTGTATCTTAAGCATTTAAGGTAGTTTCCCTCCAGGGCCCATTCATTTTTTCCACCCTGTATACTCGTAGTGTTGGCAGAATGAGATAAAAAACTTAGGCACTTGCTTTACTAGGTAAATTGAGACGGTTTAAAGGTAAATTGAGACGAATAGTTCTTACAACTTTTCAGTCAAGCTAAAAGCTTTAAAATCTCTTCAAAAATGTTCTACAAACTCATCTCATCTCATAATAAGCTCATTCACAACTAACGTGGAACTAATAGCAAGATATCGAACAGTTTTCTAACACAAAAAACCTAAACAACTGGTGATGAAATTGATGAAAAACTACCAACACGGGCCAAATCATTTACATCGCTCTAGGGAAGTGCTGGATGAGGCTTTGAATAGCAATGCTTTTTGGACACTTTCATGCTCTAGATGCGATGGACCTATATCTGTTGCATATTAAAAGTTTATACTTAATAACTACTGTAAAAAGTGGGTTGGACGTGCCTCTGACTTTCCCCTTAGATGTCATCTTCAAAGGATTTTAAAAGCCTATATTGCTCAAAGTCATTCTTCATGCATGACAAAGTTATGTTATACAATGTTTATCAAGCTCTTTTCAATTACCAGTTATGAATAGAAAGTTGTCACTCAAACGTGCTTATTCTAATCTAAACCAATTTTTTTGTTTATTAATTTGTTTATGTATAAAAGTATTCTTCCAATGACTTATAAATTATTTCAGCAATATATTCAGTATTTACTCAATATTCTCATTATCAAAATATATTTCTTTCAATAATTTAATACTCGCGAGACTCTTTTAAACTATGGGTAGTGTTAGGTACATAGTAGACTTTCGTTAGAGCGCTTCTAGTAACTTCTAGCAAGTTCTATCTCCATAACCTCATTTCGAACTGTAATGAGATGCACGGTTGACAAAATAAGTTCATCTTGATGAATAGTTTTTGTGTCAAATCTGCGTTTAAACGCCTCACGATGATTGTCGAAAATATAAAAGATTATGACTGTTATAGACCATTGTTGATTTGCACTCTCGTTTTTATTACAAGACGTGTTTCTAGTTTACGAAGAGGATTTTTTTGGTCATCTTTGATGTTCAGGGAATGCTTGAATCTTAAAAAGATACGAGACGGTGACCGAGAAAGAGTAAAGTTAGGTTTATAAGCACTCTTATGATGAGAAAGATTATACAAACCTACTCCTACCTATATATTTAGCTTTATTGAAATGAAATCAACATTTTTCTAGCCTTCAGGCGTTTAAAAGTTACCTTTATGACCATCGTCAGCCTTATGAAGATCATTGCTGGACATCGAGCTGGACATACACCACCCAATTTTTTTGAAGACAAAGTTTTGTTGCGAATTTTTTAAAGTGCCTATAATATGAAGCCCTCAAATATTTTAGACATATTGTGTTTGACCTAGACCTAATAAACTCTTCGGCGTAATTACGGTCAAGATTAGACAAATGTTGCAAACTGTGCACGTACAATTCACAAAACGTACGACCAGTCCAGCAAAACTGCATTTCCACAAAAAATAAATAGAATCTAGGAATCACGTACTCTACCCAACCTCGGAGAAAACCGCAGCACCCACATTTATAATCACAGAATCGATTGCAATGCTATTTACACTAGCTACACAACAGATAATAGATTTTTTCACAACAGTGAGCAGTGTCCCAGAAAACGTGTGTAAATTAATTTTGTTTTGAAATTCGGCGAAATCTGTGAAATATTGTATTAGAATTTTGTAATATCAAATTCCAACTTTATAATGAGTATTGTCAGCTTTGTGTGTTTTGTCCGCAAAAGCGTGAAGTCGGTCATTGTCATGACAGTTTATGTGGTGTCGAAAGTAAAACTAATAGGTTTCTTCATGGTTTGTGTCATTGGTCACTTTATTTAGCATATTGGTGTCTGAGTCATGGGTTAGACGCGTTGAATAATTGGTGTCGATGACTACTCGGTGAATTACTCTATCCTTACTATACCTACTTAACTTTGTTCTTCAATTGCTTGTACTGCATCTTTATTTGAAATCATTAGTACCATAACATTATAGTTAATAGTTTCTAGTAGGTCTCCTTCGACAAGCAGAGCCCTGAATTCATTTTCCCGGCTTCTAAAGTTCTAAAGGCTGTAGCTATTATAGTCTCTATGAAATTTACAATAAGAGCTAGTTTACCTGGAGTATGTGTGTGCCCTGATGCTGCTCGAACAGCTCCATGGCTAGGCCAACCGGCGTTCTTCTACTTTGCCCTCCTGTAACAAACAGAATAACATTTCAAAAACTGATCTATGACATTTTTAAGAATGCAATGAGACCACTCCTAAAATTTAAAAACTGCATTCAGCAGATCATGCTTTTTCGACCCTTTATCGAAACAATCGATCGGTCATTCTTCGTTTTATTAACTTTAAAAAAACGAACATCTAAGTGTTATAGGTAGGTAGGTAGGTACAATTTTTTTAGTAGGTATCATAGCTAGCAGAGAAAATCTTAACAAGAGTCTAGAACAGTTTTCCGCAAAGGGTGTGCCGCGGCACACTGGTGTACCTACCGTAGTCATTAGTTGGTGTGTCTCGGAAAAATAAGGTTAGGTACCTACCTATCTCAGTTAAGCTACTCCAGATTTGGACCGCATATGCTCAACTAAACAAGCTCATGTTTCGCATAAAAAATGATTTTTCATTTAAGGTGTACCTACCTCCAAAATTATCCGATTTCCTAGATGTAGGTTTTTCCTACCTTGAACATAAAAAGTTTGCGGAAGACTGGTCTATAACACAGAAAAAAATATAACTATTGCGCCCACCACAAATACCTATAATAGCTTTTAGACAGGAGCACTTGGACCTACTGTTTCTTTGTTACCAGTGTTCTTTCTGTACAGGCTGCCTACCATGAGCTTTATATGCGATCCAGTTTAGGTCCTAAACTGAACTGCTTCGCTTGACGTATGATATGACGCTGACGAAATATCAGAACCTAAACATGACTTAAACTGAATTGTTTGATAAGGTTTCGTTCACTCAATTCGTACCATGACCGCGTTGAGTTGGTTCACTTTTGTGTCAAAACTGTCACTTTTAAAACAGATCATGGTACGAATAGTTTGCGATCCAGATTAGGAACCTAAACTGGATAGCTCCTAAACTGAATTGTTTACTAAAAGTCATGGTACGGCTGCATCGGAACTGAGCCAACATAACTTACTGGAAGAGCTACCGCCAGTCGGCGTCACGATACTATCTCCGGTGTCGGGTTGCATGACTTAGTGGGACTACCTCCCTTTACATTGTGTTTATTTGCTTATGTTTTTGAAGTGACACGGATGCAGTTTTTTTGTCTGCAAGTTGTGGACTCTAATTCCGTTGTAAAATACTAATATTGTAAAGAAATTATAATAATTTGTGTTTACGAGACAGTTGGTACCTACAGTACGGCCAATGGATCTCGGCGTGCGTGAAGTTAGCCGTTTCGATGCGCAGTGCAACTTTTTTATACAAAATTTTCTACTGCGCAGCGCAGAGTCTAACTTCACGTACGCCTAGATCCATTGGCCGTACTGTACCTTATCTTTGAAATCCAATCCAATCGAATCCAATTTCTATATAGACCTTACAGTATGTTTTTTTTTTGCTCTCAAAAACATGTTATAGGTAGTACCTAAAGTTTAAAGATAGTATACTTAAATGTTATTAAATTATGTTGGTTTATATAATCTGTAAGCAACTATTACTCGGAAGAAAGTGACGACAAAGCGAGTACAAGACAAGGACACGATCGTGACGATCGTGAGCGGCGCGGACAGACAGACGGACACGACCACTGTGTAATGTAGTGAACTATTCTCTTGACTTCTAGTTCTAGCTTAGCCACTGCTAATCCAAAGATTTTATAGCTTTTCAGCGCATATAGAATCTTAGTAAAGAGAGCCGGAATGGCCAAGTACCTAGGTTGTTTAGGCTACTCGTGACAACCAATGCAATCGTAAAAAGGCCGCTAGAGCAGAATCACAGTATTAATTGCAATATTATGCCGTTCTTATCACTCTCAGTCTATGAAAAACCGACTTCCAAAAAGGAGGAGGTTCTATGTTCGGCTCTACAGCCGAACATAGAGCCTCCTCCTTTTTGGAAGTCGGAAAAAATAAATAAAAAAAAACATACATACCTACGTATGTATGTTTTTTTTTTATTTATTTTTTTAACCCTGCTGCTGTCGATTGGAATAAACTCCCATAGACTGAGTTTCCGTCTACTTGTGACCCGTTTCTAAGGAAGCTCGCTCCATCGTCGACTTCATCCTTGCCAGCAAGGAGCAAAGTCAAGAGCGAATCTATCTTAAATATAAAAAAATGCATTAAAAAATAATGTTTTTTAGAAATGCAAATTAAATAAAGAGTAGCAGGACGAGCTAGACGCCTACGAGAGGGACTGACGGAAAAGGGAACCATCATACTGACTGGCGAAAGTGTGGGGAGGCCTTTGCTCAACAATGGGACAGTATGGTCTAGTAACCTACTGTTAAAACGAGCTCTGAGGAAAAATATCGTGAGAAAACCCGGCTAAATTTACCCTATACGTATTGACGATGTCTTTCCTGTAGATAAGACCATAAATAAAGAATCTTCGTTCCTCCTGGATAAGGCTGACAGCTTTGTCGCAAATAAAAACGCAAAAGACTATGATTTTTTCACAATAAATACGCGCTTCTAACTAAGCTTTCCAGCCTTGAACTTTCAGTGCCAGTTTATACAACTAAAAGAGTTAAAAGCCAATATTAAAACTGCATAGAGAACAATAAAAAGTAATATTATTGCGGTATCAAGACATCGCGATGCTTTTCAAAATAGTACAAAACGACTGTGCTGTGCTATGACTTTATCTGAAGGCGACTAGTGACGCCACACTTTACTTGATTATAGAGACTTTTTCCTTATTTTTGTTACTGATTAGCTGATTACCGTTATTTGGGGTTTTGATAAAGGTTTCAGTTTCACCACATGGTAATCGACTAATAAGTAAAAACGTTTTTTTTTTACTAGCCTAAACTGTCCCACTGCTGGGCAAAGGCCTCCCCCGTTACCTTCCTCTCATCGCGATCTTGTGCGATGAGTAAATTATCTAAGTAAAAACTTAGTTATTATTTCCAAAATCTCTTTTGCCAAGCTTAAATATTGCTAGTTCATTATTTTACTAACAGTACAATATTTTAATCAAATCAAACTTCAATTAATTAATTCTTGCTATCTTCTTTTGCGGAAGAACGCAAGACAATCTTATTACCGGTATTAAATAATTAGTTTGATCTAAGTTAAGTTAATAATTTAGTTATTGGATTAAGTACTTCAAATTATAGGTACATTTAACTTAAAGTTAATTTTTTTAACCATGTTCCATGTTTAACCCATTCGGCGATAGCATTGGCAAGGCAAGGCGGTGCCTAGCCCGTTACTTCTTTAACAATTAGTTAAGTACCTATGTTGTTTCTTTCCTTTATTTAGGTACCTACTTAAGATTGTTTACAACTTTCATTAGTTAATAGGTGTTGATAATATAAACTGTACTTTTTTATTTAGTTAGATTTATGCAAGTGTTCACACGTTCAATACAAAACTACAATATGTCTATCAGCGAGAACCTGTAATTGGCTTTCTGAATCTAATCAAAGTGTTTATTGATATTTACTTTAGCTGTTAGTTTTCCATAAGATAAATAAATAAATAAATGTTTTGTAAGATTGTTAGGACCGCAACTCATGCGCACCCCACCCGCCATGCAAGTCGGCATATCAAAGCGGGTTTCCTCTCTGCTTTGTTGAATTAAATCGTAATAAAGCACGCTGGTACTATCTGCGCATCTCGTTGTTAAATATGGCCTAACCGAATCATGTGAACTTATCCTGCGGATTGTCGCTGTGTCTTGACCTTCTATTTTACAAGTAAACACGGGGTTTTACTCAGAGTATCACTTTTGGCAGTAAAAAGTAAGTTCGTATGAGCAAGTGGCCAACTCTGGTGACGGAGTTTTTAGGCTGCCTAAAGGCCTCGCATCATGGCTTAACGATTTTAAAGCCGGGACCGACAATTTAACGTGCCCTCAGAAGCACGGAAGCGCTCAGTTCGTAATACCACTTGCCATCCCATCCAAATTGTGATCGCGCACAACGTTGCTTAACTTCAACGATCAATCAAGAACGTCTCAGCAAGCTAAACTACGAGCGCTTCGTAATAAAGTAACTTGTTGTTTTCTTGCGGTGAGTAAGATTGTAATAACTCTGCGAGGAAACGCTGCGGTGACAACTGGTGGACTACCGCTGTGTTTTGTGTCTATTTTGTTCTCCAAAATGACAGTAATTTTTTTTTTGAAAACGTCACACAGTGTTTAGAAGGTTAGGGTTAGGAAACAAAACGAAATCTAAGGTTGAAGTGGTTAAAATAGTCCATCCCGGCTTGGTCATGTCGGAGGCCTTCAGGCGGCCGTGTGACAAATTCTTATGAAATCTCTTACTTAAAAATCAGTAGGTAAACCTAAAGGTACCCTGAATTTGACAATAATGTTCTCAAAAATGTCTCAATAACTGTGGCTCAATAATTGAGAGATAAAGTTTCATTTTATAAATCATTGATACGAAAGCAAAGACTAAAAATCTACAATCATTGTTCTCAAAACCAACAAACCGAGTCAGGCCATCGATCTCCCAGCATCAAGTAAACACTCCCATTTATTTCTACATCAGCCCCAACAAATTTTTATTAAGGCGCTAAGACTTCGTATAATTTTCTCATTTCGGTAATGTTGGCAATGTTGGCATCCATGATAAAGCTGTAATTGGTGTTAGCTGAACTTAATGAAGTCTGCCAACATAATGGCGTTAAAAGAAATGTATTAGTACGTTAAAAGTTGCGTTGATTGTCATTTTACAAAGGTCAGTGCGACTTCGTTGTCTGGTTGTGTGACTGTTTTTGATAAAAAAAAGTTTAGGGGTCTAGTGTCTTATCATCTCCAAGTAAAGTACCAAGGGCTATCAGTTAAAGTGAGAAGTAACCAGTGATGAATCAGATTAACTTGTCGAGTAATCAACAGATTACTTGGAGGTTGTAAGAGAAGTCCTTTTTTATCCCACGGGAACCATGAATTTTTCCGGGATAAAAAGTAGCCTATGTGTTATTCCAGAACCTAAACGATCTACACCAAATTTCATCAAAATCGGTTTAGTACTTATGGAGACTACCTAGTAACGCTCAAATTTAGTAATTTTCAGCAACAACACTTTCCATCTAACAAAGATTTTAATGTAGGTACTTAGGTAACTTTATTTAGTACAAAAATCCGTTTATTGCCCATGGTCCGATCACGGAGTTCTACGAACAAAAATCTATAGTAGGTAACTTCAGACTTCCGAAAATGCATCCGATTCGATGATTTTCTTCGGAAAGTTGACGTTTTTTTAGCGAAGAAACGTCACATTCCGAATTCGGAATACATTCCGAGCAGTTCAGAATCGCACTGCAGATTCTCCAAAACCATCGAAAACTTCTTCTTCTAAAACTTAAAAGTTACAATACTACTGGCCAGCTTTCAAAAGCTTTCATTAAGTAAATCCTCTTTTATCCAAGAACGAAAGCAAAAGAAGAGCTTCATTACCTCCCCTTTAAACTGGCGATTGGCAAATTTAATAAAGCACCCCAGGAGTGACCACTAAACGAACACTGCGACCACCAGATCGATTTGACACCGAACTAAAGACAGACACAATTACACCGAATTGAACATAAGTAATCAAAAGATAGATTGGACTGGCGCAGGATCGTGACGAATGGCACAAACTAAGGGAAGCCTATACCCAGCAGTAGGTAAAGTCGGGCTGTGGATGATGATGATAATGATGATGTATCAAAAGAAGAGGGAAAAATATGAAATTAAATATTATCGTAACTACAGTTACGATATTACAATAGCCAAGGCACGGTGGTCATTCTCTCAGACCTTTTGGCATTGAAGACCTTTAAAGATGTGATGAGGATGAGGATTGAGGATGTGATGAGGAAATCAGCCTTTATTTGTAGAAAATTACATTCATATTCATCATCACCGCTAAGAAAATAAAGAGTGGGGAAATTAAAATAGAGTCACGACTTTTTTCCTAAAGCTGCTACATTATCTGTATGGTTATTCAAAGGTTATTCATAGGTACTCTTATGGGTTATGTTTTCAAAACAGAAAATTTGACGATAATGACTTAGTTATAGTCATTCAATGAAATAAGAAATTTTTCATACGTTCACACAAAAAAAATACTTACCTACTTACAAAGGTCTTAAAATGCACACATGGTAGCAATGCTACTTTAAAAATTACGAGTTGCAATTTGGTGCAGCTTCATAAGCCAGTTTTTATATAAATTAGATGCGCACATACTTACATTTGTTACAATACTGTGTAACTGCAGCCCCAATCCGAAAGTCTACCTATTTATATCGAGAGAAGCAATAATTTACTCGTATTTGTCCATTTCGGCATGTCGCTGTCGGCCGAGCTAACATTGAGGGATGTTTTCTCAAGGCGAAATTAAATAAAACGCGCCTAATAGAGGGGCGATTGTGTTTAGAGAGGCACCACAAAATCAGCAATAGACGTAAATTGGCCTCTTATATGTTATTCTATTCTATATAAGATTGTCTGGAAGAGATCGCTTCAAAGCGATAAGACCGCCCATTGTACTATTCACTATGTTTACTCTTTCATATGTTTTTTAAGACGTGTACAATAAAGAGTTTTCATTCTTTCATTCATTCAATACCAATAAGTTCGTCTAAAAAAACGTATGAGCTTGTACCCAACTCTTATAAAGGTTAGACCACAGATGTCATACCTACAACAATACCAAAAAGTTCAATAAGTAATAATAAATTTAAAAAAACTCAAAAACCGACTTCATAGTTATAAGCTGAGCAATTTTCTGCTCTCTTGAGGGCATTTCTGTTCATAACTCCGAAGATCCTCGACAGATCCTCACCAAATTTTTATGGAACCACATCTTCGAGACGAGAAACTTGCACCATGTAAACTCGCTTCAACCAGACAATTGCTTGATAATCTGTAGAAATATGGGAAAGCTCATACAAGCCATGATGAAGAGTGCAAAGATCAAAAGTCAGAGAAATTGCGCGTGAGATTTTACATTTCATCTTACAACTGTCACTTTCATATCAAATTCTGTTGCTGGAATTACAGGCAAATCAAAAATTCTACTATGGGTAATCTTTGGGTAATCTTTGGGTAATATACTTAGTATCTTCTTACTTAATACAGAATAAAAAAAAAAAACGAAACATGATCACGAATCCCCAAGATGTGCTAGACATCTCAGATCTTTAGATATTTAAGATTCCTTGTTTTTAATTAGAATAAACTGTCCCACTGCTGGGCAAAGGCCTCCCCCGCTACCTTCCACTGATCGTGATCTTGTGCAGTTTCTCTCCAGTTTTCTTGGTCATCACGCGCCAGCGCTTTTTAGGCCTGCCCCGAAGTCGCCTGCCATCCACCGGGATCCAACCAGTCACCACTCCGGCCCACCTATCTGGGTGCATACGGTTGACATGACCCGCCCAATCCCAAATCAGCTTGGCAACCTCGCCCACGTCAGCAATGTACATTGTACAAATTAACATAGGAAACTATAAATAATTTAACACACGGGAATTACTCACGTAAAAATATCGTCGATTTAGATACCGACAATGTTTGTGAGACGCTCGCGCGAGGAGTAACCTTGCCGCAACTGCCTCCTTACCCAGATGAAGATTCTCCGGATGAATCGAAACATTGTCGGTATCTAAATCGACGATATTGTTACGTAAGTATTTCCCGTGTGTTAAATAATGTCTAGTACAACTCACGAAAGTTTTGAAAGTGAAATATAAATAATTTTCCTTCAAAACATGTTTTCTTTCATCTCAAACTCAAGTTAACTTTCCCTTGCCCCTGAAGAATAACAGCCGTTGATTGGCATCCCCAGAGGGCGCCACTTGACCGGAACTGCGGACCCTAATGAAGAATTACCGCCCTTTGGAACTTAAGAGACAATTTCTCTTCAAATTTTGTATAGTAGGTATTTTAACTTGACCAAAATCATCCTTAGGTAGGTACCTAATAGATGTTAAAGACTAATGATGATAATGATAGTCCCTATTTTGTAACCTACTGTTGTTGGAAAAACATTCACCTTGGAATTCGTCTTCGTAATTTTGCAAGGTGAGAGAATGTTTCTTTCTTGTCACTTTCATGACAATTAATAGAGATAGCTATAGATTTGGCAATCGTTAATAGCGTAAAGCCATATATGTGAAAAAATTCAACCCTAGATAAAATTTAATATTGATAACCCTAGCTAGAGTCTACCTAATAGACTCCAAAATGTACATCATTATTTTTCGTCAACTGCGAAAATCACGATGAAACGGAATAATGAATTGTAACTGACCAATTACACGGCCGGACAACCCTTCAATCGCGGGCGGGGTCGAAAGGACCGGTCCGAAAATCGATACCGAATAAAAATACGAAATCCCGGAAAATGATCCGCATTCCGAACACGTAGTGTCAATATAGAATCGCATAGGGCGATTATTGTGATGCACCGGCATCCGAACGAACAAAAATGGCACGGACGGATTGAAAATAAGCAATGTAATACAATCGCTGCGTATTTTCGCGAAGCGTTCCTTTTTGGCAAATGGTTTGGACTGAAGTTTATAGCGAAATTCAAAAATCGAAGCAACTGATAAGTCGTTTGAATATACGCAGTATTTAAAACTTGCATTTCATGACATTTCCTAAGTTTTAAAGGTCTACATATTTTATATCCCTACAAATTTGTCAAAAACATCATAGGTATGTTATGAAAGAACTTTATTCAGAACCCACACTCACGAGCGAAGAAAGTGGGAACATAATACCCTCCTTTATCCCGGTTCATTATAGCCCGGATTAGAAGGGTTAGCCTTATTGCGGGAATTCCGGGGTATTAAAGGATGGAAGAATTCCAAGGTAAGAAGTATGAACTTGTGAGTATTTTGTGGATTTCAAAGTTGAAGCTCGAACTTTTAATAGGTTAGAAGTTTAAATTACGTAAATATCTTGCTACCTGGTTATTTTCAACCACTATACCTGGTTATATTCAACGATTACCTTTTATTTCTTCTTTCAAAATACACCAAACTTACGCCTTTGCCTCATTTTCAGATGATTTGAAAAGCGCCCTTTTATGTGACTTGTTAAGTGAGTATGTTGGTTACCTACATCCCCAGATTGTATTTGAAATCGTACATTTTTCACACGCAGCAGGTATAACTTTCCCTGTAAACAAGCAGGCGAACATAACTCAAGAATCGCAATATTTCTCAATCCCGCCCAAGACAAGCAGATAAATTCGACAAATTAACTCCTACGTAAACACATGTTTCCACATATTGCCGTTTGGCGGCAGCACTCGTGATTTATGGCAGTAGGGCGCGAGATTCCGCGGCGAGCGATCGTGTTTATATTTTATAAGTTTTTCTTTAAAGTTTGTTTTATTTAAACTTTATTTTCTACAGTATGAAATAAATATTATATGGATAATTATACTTAGTTGACTTATAAAATACAGCATAATGCTAAAGTATGCCTATCAATAGTACCTACCTACTTACATGATTTTAAAAATGCTACCGCAATTTAAGCTATTCTTTATTGTTCAAAATCAAGAAAATGATCAGTTATTCAAGATTATTTTGTCATCGGTGCATACCTAAACTATTTTAAATCCAGATACCTAAATTAAAAATAAAGTCCATTATAATTTGTAGATTGTAGAGTATTTTATTCGTGTACAGTATTGTTTAAAACGAGTGAGATACTCCCTCGACTTTTGATCCAAAGATCGTAGGTTTGGATCTCGGCCATGCTTTCACAGATTTTTCATTACTGTCCTCAGGGATTTCTGACCCTGTTTTCGTTTCCTTTAGGTACTGTTATTTAAAAGCCAGAGCAAAATATTTCCTGACCAACGAGAAAACAGTTATAATTCACGTTCCTAATACAGAGACCCGTAAATCATAGAGCACATCTGCCGACGAAATAGAAAAATAACAATAAATAAAGGGCACGTTGGACCGACGAGCGAGCGCGGGTTAACGCGATATATTGGATGTTTGGGAACTTCTTGTCAATTTATTTGTGTTTAGCTTTACTCTCAGTTTTTGGTTGCGGGAATAGTTTTGGGACTTTTCGGAGTTACAATTTATGGGTATCTTAGACCGATGACGGAACGGGTTACGCAATATTGAATCTTGAATTGTTTTGTTTTTGTAGGCTGGCCGTTTTGGTAGATAAACTAGTTTTTCACTAGTGTGTAACTATAGATACTTCTTTTAAGTTTTTAACAAACTTAAAAAATAAAAATTTTGATACCCTTATTATTAAAACACAGCTTCTTTTAATTAGGTGTAAAAAATTAAGAAAAGAAGACTGTTAGTATTTACTGGACATAAATTAGTCGATTATTTTACACCTCATAAACAAACACCCATAAATTCCTTTCACCACCTATCAACATGTTAGTTCATAATTTTATCATTCAGTTATTCCCCCATTATGGTAATACCTAAACGTCACTAATTTAATATCTCAGTGGACACCGCCAACTAGATTATAAATGCATATAATATGCAGTGTGCAACTTCAATTATCTCAATAATTAATATTATTTTACATTTTTTATTATGTAAGATTATTTCCCAATCGCAGTTTAAATAATTTTAAATTTAAGTACTTAAACTGTATTTTTTATTTTTGCATCATAACAGTTATGGTGAATTAAGGATAAATCTATGTATGAAACGTACATTTAAACAAATAAACAAATAAAAAAATTAAGATTATGACAATATTAAGATTAACATGAGTGTAAAGTACGAATCAACGAAAAGTGGTGATAAAAATGATCTAGTTATGTAATGAATTTTATCTGTGAAAAGACAATAGATCGTTGCATCACTTAATTTGTTTAGTCAATGAGCCTTTCTAATTGAAAACAGCGAAAGCTAATTCGAAAATCAACCACGCTCCAAATATTAAATCAATCGTAATATCGAAGTTGGCAAATAAACAGAAGGTTGTAACTAATTTGACAACGCACACTGGCAACACCAATTAAACCAGCCAGACAAATCATCAAACGAACCCCACACTTTGAATACTTTGAATAACCGAGTCACGTTCGCCAAATAAGCAGCGCTAACAAGCGGTGTATCGCTTGCACTGATTGTTAATTGATTAGATTAAAAATTTTGGCCAAATTCAGCGGAGTATTGTTACACTGGGGCCGCCCTAGTGAATTAATTAGTTTTTTAATAGCCAGTGTCTTTTACAATTTAATTTTGTTTGTTGACAGTTGTAAAGATCTTGATTTTATTAACACTTTTTTCTTTTAGTAACACCTGTATCTTTGTAACGGAATCTTTGAACGTGATTTTGATTCACTTCAAAACGTCGGATTAAATTCAAACTTTAACTTAACTGCTGTATTAACGGTGAAGTATGTGACACCAAAGACTTATTTTACCTACCCTATGACCATGCTTCTGGCAAAATAAATATTTCATTTCATTTCATTTACAAACTTATCAACTATGATAATAAATTACAAAATGGTAATCAAACATTGATCATATTATCAAGCGAAATAGAGCATAAAATCTTCGAAGGTTCTCAATATTGCGTATGTAGAGTCGTTTTAAATTCAAAACAAGCACGTAGCAAATTCAAAATGCCAATTTCACAATATATCGATACATTCTCCTAAGTTTCCCACTAAATCTTTATTGCCTACGCGACTATATTCGAAAATCTAAATGATGTTCCCCAAAAGGCATTTTGTAAGACAATTTTGACACCCTAAACGCTATGTTTTATTGTCGAATATTTTATTTGAATAGTAGGTGTGTTGGAAGGTTTGAAAATTGAGTTAAAATGACAGTGGCATACGTAGTGATTCGCTCCGTGGTCGCATTAGTAGCATTAGGGGCTAAAATTGGATTTGTAGGGGCGTTTTATTGGTACACTTGTTACGAATTTAGGAACAGTGCGAGTTAAAAAAGCTCTTTGTCAAGGTGTAAGGGGATGCAGAAAAATAGGAGTAATTTAAATGGATCAGGAATTATTTATGGTTTCTTACGTATGTGTTTTCGTTATAAAAGAATGATTAAGGGACCGGCGAACGTATCTACGTACCTAGGAACGTAATACCAAAATAATTTAAAATTTGAGCATATTTGTATCACTTTATGTTATTATTTGGATAAAGGCAGTATTTATCTAGGTTCCTGTTACACTTTTGTTCCAAAAAACTTACTATTGAACAAATGAAAAGAAAAAATGCCGTTTTTGGAGTACCTACAAAGATTTCAATTCAATTTGCTTACATTTCTTTTTAGGTAAGTTTTTCGGAACAAAAGTTTAACAGGAACCTAGATTAATACCTACTCTCCTAATCTAACAACATAAACTGATAAAAATATGCTTAAATTTTAAATGATTTCGGTATTACGTTTTTATGGGAATTCGCCGGTCGCAGGCCTCTTAAGTAAAATTATGGATTTTGGTTTATTTTCGAAATGTAAAGTTTAGGCCGAAACTGACTACGAAACTAAGAAAGATCCTTTCTTTCCTAAGAAAGATATTTTCTAAGTACTTAAGTATACTTTGTTACAAATACTTGACGATCGAGCGAGCGAAGCGAGCGAAGATCTTAGTGGTAAGTTGGGCGATTTTGCTTTGTATGTTTGTATGTTTCACGAATTGTTGTTCGCGCATAACTGTCGAACCGTTCATCCAATCTGCATGAAACTTGGTAGGTCAATAGGTTGTGGTAAGGAAATTTACGGTGGAGCATATGAGCTTAATCGATGAAGGGGTTGTGAAGATATTAGGTTCCCAAGGGGGTAATTTTTTTTTTAAGTTATACAAATATATTGAGTGGGGTGTCATATGAAAGGGCTTATTTTGTACATTCCAAATTGGTTTTTATTTTTGCTCTAGGATGTATAGTTTTTGAAATACGACCAAGGAACAAAAACTACGAAACCAGAGCTGCAAGAGCTCCCGTTTCATAGAGTTTCGATGTCTTCGTAGCTCATTGACTGGTCGGTCTTAGAAAGAGAGTGGCATCGTTGCGGTTCGGTTTGCAATGATTTTAGTTGCTACTTGATTTATTTTCTTGAAAAAAAAATCTTGGTAATGAATGAAAATAATTGTCCGGGAACCTGAAAATAAATTACGTACGTAGGTTACGTTAGGTAGGCTAAACTTGGTAGGTCAATAGGTTGTGCTATGAAAATTTAAGGTGGAGCATAATGAGCTCAATCAATAAAGGGGTTGTCAAGATATTGGGTTCCGAAGGGGGTAAAAAAAAATTTAAACAAATATATTGAGTGGGGTGTTTAGTTGTACATTCCAAAATAGTTATTGTTTTTATTCTAGGACGTATAGGTACCTAGGTACTTTTTGAAATACGACGAGAATTATATAGGTACCTATTAAATTAATGAAAAATTAGACCCGACATTATGTATGGCATGCATGCCAGTACTTTTTACCATGACGAGCTAGCGCAATAGGCATACTGGGCAGTAATAGCACTTGAAAGTATAGGTGTAGTCAGAAGAAAGTCCAAATGTAAGCCATCTACGGTGCGCGAGATCTCAGTTCGGGGCGAACTACTAGTTATACACATTATAATGCATTGATATTTTAAAGATACCTAATCAAGAGCGTCTTAGAAAAACATCCCTAAATCACCCCAAAAATAAATAAAAGTCGCATAAAACATTTCAAACAAAGCACCATGTGTGATGTTGACTCACTTAAGACTTTGTATTCGAAGGTGCCTACCGAATATTTATTTATTTTATTTGTGGTGAATCAGTCCCCAAGGCGCATTTATTTGCGTATATGGCTCGCTTCACAATTTTATGTGATTTATCAAAAATAATGCTCATTTTTTGCCCACAAAATACAGAATAAACCACTTTACTAGTTTAAATGATGCATCAATTACGCGGCTATGTAAAATAATGTTTAGTGCGGCACTTTTTATAAATTGTTACTCAAGTACAATAGAGACAATTTAAACTCTATCCCCCTTACTTAGAAAGATGTTTAAAGTTGAACACTGGTTGAACAACGTCCTGTCTCTGTTTGTCACTATCCAAAAATAAAGACTGGACGTTGTTTAACCAGTGTTTCACTTTAAACATCTTTCATAAGTAAGGCCCTATACACTTAAACTATGCTTGAGCTTTGAATCTAGTCTTAAGCATCTTTTTTAAAACTTTTCTTAAATTTTTTTGTGAATCCGTCTGTCCAAGCCTTCAATTTTGAGTTAAGTTTAAACTGTGATCAGTTTTGATTATTGGATTTTGAACAAAATTTAAAATTAAAACACTAGTTTATTTTTTTATCTATGAAGATAAACATAAAAGCTTAAAATAAAAGTATTTCTTAGTTCCATAAGCTTTTGTCTGACCATACCTAGAGATTTTTGTGCTATCGGTACAAGGGCGAGGTAACACTGTTAGCGTTCACAATGACTTGACGAAGGCAAATCTGATTTGCCAACCCTCCTCAGTTATTTTAAACCGACAAGCAGACATTTTGCATAGTTCTGCAGGGGTGCTTTGGTGTACTTAATATATATATTTATTTTAAGTTTTATTTTTGATAACGTTATTTTTATCTTTTGAAAATTATTAAATCAACCATATTTTGCTTTTGTGCTTATAAATATTGTTCTAAAAAAAAAGAAGCTTGTTGTGCTCACCGGTTCAATAATCATTCTATTTTCCGTTAGAAAAATAATGGGGCTACTTTTTATCGTCATAACTTAATACCTGTGTTTGTGTTCCAAATAAATAAATTTGATTTGATTTTGACCTCTCTCACTCTCTCTCTTTATCTGAAAAACCTGAACATTACTTTCTATACTTACTTAAAAAAAAACTGAAATTAGATAAAAGTTAAGTTTACAATTACCTAATGAAAAAACACGTAAGGGAGTGTACACATTGCGTTTTTTGCAGCGCGTTGTATCGATACAAACGCGATTCGAACGCGATGCGAACGCGCAGCCCCCCTCCCGGTTCGCTTTTGTATGGAAAAAAACGCGTTGCGAACGCGCGTTTGTATCGATACAAACGCGCAGCTCAAAAACGCGCTGCAGAAAACGCAATGTGAGCATACACAGGTAGCTTGAAGTAATCAGGATCGACTGCTTCGCTACGACTGCAATGTGAACTATGGAACCACCCGAGTAGTTGCGACTGTTTTGGACTGTCAGCAGCTTGATCCTGACTGCTTTAAGCAGGCCGTGTATGCCCGCCCTAAAAAGTTAAATTATAAGTCATAGTAAAAAAACCTTCATGATCATGTCTTCGTCAAGTCTTTGTAAAGTCAGTCAATTTGTTTTGTTAGAAACTACTCTACAAAAGATAAAAATTGAAAGACAACACGTCACCTTTCAAAGTCTTACTTGACGGCGGCGCATCGCGGCTCCACGGAGGATCCCCATGTCCTGAGAAGTCGCGCAGCTTCAGGTAGCTGATGGTCAGCCTGATGATGGAGGCCTTGTCCAGCTGGCTGGTGATGGCGGCGGGGAGGGGCAGCATCTTGGCCAGCTCGTAGAACTCGTAGTTTTCCTTCCCTCGTCTCGAGCGGGCCGCGTCCCTGCTTTTTTCTTTTCGAAGCTCGAGGATGCTGTTGGGATAGTACGGAAATTAAACTGACAGTCGATGTATCTTGTCTTAATTGTAGGTATAGTAATCATAAGCAAACCCCCTTACTTATGGAAGATGTTTAAAGTTGAACACTGGTTAAACAACGTCCTGTCTCTATTCGTCACTATCCACAAATAAAGACAGGACGTTGTTAAGCCAGTGTTTAACTTTAAACATCTTTCATAAGTAAGATCCAAAGTGTCCACTGGCAAGTAACTTCCGCAACTTTTTGCAGAAGTCAATTGACGACTAGTTTCCACTGACTGCAATTTTTCTATTTGCATACACATGGGACTTGCAGCAAGTTCGAAAAGTCACTAAAACTTGCAGAAGTCCACTTGCGCGAGCGTTTACACGTTGAAAATCGCTTGCGCAAGGTAACTTATGCAAGATTTATTGCCAGTGGACACTGTGGTATACATACAGCCACATTAGTCGATTAATGGTTTAAACGTTTTGAAGAAGTTTTACCCTTAGACCCTTCGCAGATTGCAAACTTTTCAATCGGCCAATAGTTTGGTCGCCGCAAGTGGAACTGGATCGGCCAAACGCTCCGAAGGTGTCCCGACCATACAAACATGCTCTGGATTGTAATCCCTAAGGAAAGCGAAAACGTGGTCGTCCCAAACAAACTTGGTGGCGCACGGTGCTAGACGAGGCGAAGAAAATCGGGAAGTCTTGGAGTGAAATCAAGTGCAAAGCTTAAGACAGAACGAGATGGAGAGTCACTGTGGACGCCCTCTGCCCCATCGAGGGCACATAGGAACTTAAGCCAAGTAAGTCAATAGTTTGATCGGGTTGCTGGTAGTAATATGGCCGATACTGAATCGTTGTATAGTGTGTGCACTTGCATCAATCTTTATACTGATTAAGAGTCCGATAAAACTATCGGCCGATAGAAAAGTTTGCAGTCTGCAAGGGGTCCTAAAGCCGTATCGGGTATTATTATGTAGTTTTTTAAGAAAATACCCGAAATGTTGTACCTAGTGTTTTAGAATTTCACAAATTATTCGCGACAGGGGCTACAGGATATCTCCGCCTTATGACATTTTCGATTTCGATGGTTATTTTTTGTTTAAAAGGTTGTAACTTTAAGTTGGTCTCAAAAAAATTAGGTGAAGATCTGATGAGGATCTTCAGCGTGATGCGCAGAATAGATCCTCAAAATGCAGTAAATTGCTCACTTTTAGATTTCTACCAGCGGAATCGTCCTTTTAACTACTAGGTAGGGATTGATGGACCACCTTCTCATCACAAAACTAGATAATTGTTAATATTTATTCTATACCAACGTCTACAGCTCACAGACCCACAGGTAGTAAAAAAGGATCAACAACTTTTCTGGCTTTTCTGTACCATAAAACTTAACCTAGGACAAATATACACCCAAAAAGACATTCATCCGATATTTTCGTACGGAAATCTCGTAAAGGTTATTTTTATCCTTCGTCCGGGTAGGTGTGCCGGCCCCTCCCCCGCCACACCCACCGCTAATGAGGACAGCCTTATGCCGGTTTAATGTCATTTGCATCGAAAACAGGATAAAGTGCTTTACGACATTTTTATAAGTATGAACATTTTTTAAAAGGCTTAAGGTTTGTTTCATCAGTTGTGTTAGTTTTTCACCGCGCTTCTTTAGCTTACACCTGAATACTGAAAAACGACAATTGATGTCAATGATTAGCTAACTACTAACTAGCCACTAGCTAAGTAGAGAGCTTTAGTGGTGATCATCATTGACATTAATTCCACTTGGCAGATCATCTAAAACCCTGCAATTTTAATAAGTCTTATTTAAATAACAATTATTAGTTCAACCATATTGAAACAGCATCATTGAGCCGTCCACATCAGCGGAAACTTTACAGCCAGGGGTGCTAAACCGTCGCCCGGTAAGCGATCCCAAGATGTCCCGTTTTACGACCCGGCCCGATTACTTGTCCCATTCCAGCACCGAGTTTATGCCACCTGAGTAAGACTATTTGAAATGGACGCCTTTACTGCACCTTAAGGTTTTAAAATGCAGAAAATAAAAGTTTTAGGTTAGACACACGTATACCATTAGGTTTATTGTGTTTTCTTTTAGTATAAAGTTTAATGAGTGAGAGATAAACCGCGCTAGGTAAAACTGGCTAGCCCTGAGATTGTCATTAGCTAGAGATCCGCTTTGACTTCGCCCGGGTATAGCCTACGTCTATCTACCTATACCTAATAATGTAGTTTTTTTCATCTTTTTCATGTGGTCTAGAGTTTTCAGTTTTCGCAGGTGAAGTCAAAGTAAAAAGTAAAAAATCATTTATTCAGTAGGATCGCTGGGATCATATTGAAATGCGAAGGAACAGGAGTAGAGCTAGGTGATTCTACTCCTGTTCCTTCGCGACCAACACCACGAAGAACCAGGGCAACAAACACGCTTTGGGCTAGCTTCATTTTCGGTGATCCTTCTTCTTCTTACATCTAAAGTAATTGATCCAAATTGCCCGAATACTGAAACGCTACTTAAATATATGAGACGTACTTAATTATTTGAGACACACACAAATCTGACAATTAATGTCAGTGATAAGCACCACTTAAACAAAGTAGCGTTTCGGTATTCAGGTGTAAGTGCCTCATTCAGCGAAAGCTAATACGATTCGCGTTATAAACCAGTTAACTTAAAGTATAAATGGTCCAAAACGTAAAAAGGTCCTTAAAAAAGCAATAAATTGGATCTAGAATGACAACAATACTCTTATCAAAACCAACTGTACCCCTGGGTCTAATAACGTTTAAAATATAAAGAAAGTCCAAAAACCCTTTAAAGATTTGATTTCAAGATAAACGCCCTTAAATTGCGTAAATATAAAACAGTAGTTGATTTAATGTAAGGGTTGGTCAGTTGGGGTAGTTTAAATAAGTTTAAATTTAGGGTTGAGCACCCCTGGGTAATCTTGACCGCTCTTTAGATTACAATAATCTCAGTCATAAACTTTAGATAAACTAAACTAAATCATCTATTGATATCGATCGAGAATCCGAATCAAAATAAATAAATAAATAATGCTGGACATTTCACGCAGCATCATCTAGCCTCGTAAGCATCAGAGCAGAGCTTGTGTTATGGGAACTACATGACTGACATACAGTAACCGCTTACCATCAGGTAGGCATACGGCCTAGTAGCTCGTCTGCCGTAGTAGTATAAAAAAAAATACTACAAAAACATTTAGATAAGTACAAACTACAAATAAAACGTACTTACTATTAATTTATCTATGGGTACGAATACGAAAAAGTATGTAAGTAACAGATATAATTCAGTCACAGTGGTTCCCATAACACAAGCTCTGCTTACTTTGGGGCTATGTGATGCTGTGTGAAATGTCCAGCATTAGGTATTTATTGTTTACTAGTTAGGTAGGCATAGGTATATACTTTTTTTTATAAGTAATACATACGAGTACTTATTATAAACTAGTTGTCTTTACAACGTATGTTGCGAAGATGGCTCTGGAGTAGCCGATTTCGACGCTAGAGGTTCATGAAATCTGGTTTTGGTTTTCTAAATGGATTTTCTTTTTTTATATACTTACTTGAATAAATTGTTTCTAAAACTTTAAATTGTGATAAGTACCTAATCATAATTTAATCTGGCCAAAGCTCGTTACTAAACAAATAGTTTGTAAATCTTTCATGTAAAATATATTCTAGGTACCTATCTGTTTGAAAAAGTCTCCCTAACAAAACAAAACGTCTCCATATCTTCCTGTCCTGTCCAATTTTTATGACGAACCTCCCTTTAGAAGTGGCCGTCTTAAGTGTCCTACGTGTCCCGACACCCTGCACACCTGGGAATCGAACCCGCAATACTGCACTAACGCCTTGACCCTCTGTCTAAACTAAACTATCGACATGCCTTCCGAAAATACACCCAAAACCTCAACATCTAAGGTCCAAGTTTGAATTGTTCATAGTTTCAACAGCGGTCAGTAATAATTGGTAACTGTTGGACCCAAACAGTCATATATTCCATCCTTTGCAGGCCAAAATAAACCTTGATATCAAGAAATGCGGGATAGAATCGGATGCATAGGGTTGTATAAAAAGAAATTCCTTGCAAATTGAAATAGTAGAAGCGCGGAGGCAAAGAATCGAAGCTGAGTAAAGTCGTAAAAACGCGCCTAGTGCGCAACCGTGTCGCATAGTTATCGTTAATGTGTTCCGGACAAATTGAGTTGTGCCCGGGTAGGAAAATTAGACATCCCTAGGGAAGACAAGGACAGGACTTGAGTGCTGATGGATTTGATTAGACAAAGCTAAATGGGCGAGCTACAAATTGGACAATGTCGTATTTGATTGTTGAGAATGTTTAGTTTTGGATGTATCAAAGAAGTACCTAAACTTGCTGTTTTGATCCACCAAAAGATTAATTCTTTCATACTACTTATCATTTTTTTATTTAAAATAGTATTATTATGGTAATAAGGCTTATTATTATGGACGTGTCTTAGACGACCTTCAAATGAGCTTATTTGTCTCAAGACTTGATTATTGGTCTAATATCGTTACGTTTAGGGTTCGTTTGTAAATACTCCTTTGATTCTTTGATGAACAGATAAATTACATATAAAAACTAAACCTATATGTATAAAAATAATAAAATAAGTTAAGTTGCCTTCATTAAGTAAATACATGGTTGTGATTTTGAATTTTTGATTCCTGAGTGTAGATCCTTTCAATTTTGAATTTTTTCTGTACCTCATTATCACATCACGCATCACTACATCAATTTGATCCCCAAAACCGAGATTAAGCCATAACAAGCTTTTATGTCAACATCACAATGTCATCCAAAGATCACACCTCACCCATTAACCTTTTAAACCAGGGGTCTTAATCTCCTTGCACTTTCGTCTTCAACATCTATTGATTTGGTGTTTTCACCCTTTTTATTACCAATACCTTTACCATGGGAATTTGTATTTTCTCGTTCAATGGCCACAAGTCTAAACATTCTGTGGTTACCAGTGATTGAACTAACGGTTTCTATTCCTTTACTATCAGTATCTTTATTCTGTTCTATTTCTATACGAACTGTTGTTGCATCTGTGTCTTTTCTAAACTAACTGTTAGTGGTTCTGTGTTCCATGGGAGCTTCCTTATTGTGTTTAGGTTTTTGAGGTGTAAATCCATTGTTGCTTGGATCATTTGTCAATAAAATAACAGATTAATCTGGTTGAATTAAAATGCTTCCGTAGCATCTCGTCGTTATAGCATCTCGTCTCTTATAGTTTTATATTTTTAGACAAATTTCTTAATTTTATTTCCGTTCTTTTATCATTAGGGTTCCGTACCTTAAAAGGTAAAAAAAGGAACCCTTATAAGATCACTTTCTTGTCCGTCTGTCTGTCTGTCCGTCT
This sequence comes from Camptogramma bilineatum, assembly GCA_958496255.1. Lineage (NCBI taxonomy): Eukaryota > Metazoa > Arthropoda > Insecta > Lepidoptera > Geometridae > Camptogramma > Camptogramma bilineatum. Next base: position 10,028,496 of record OY292468.1, on the reverse strand, counting down.
GTCTATCTGTCCGTCCGTCTGTCTATCTGTCCGTCCGTCTGTCTGTCCGTCTGTCCGTGTGTCACCATCGATTATCTCAGAAACGGGTAGAGCTAGCAAGTTGAAATTTATACCATATACTGAGGTCTATAGTCCCTATTGTGACTATAAAAATCAAGGTCCTGAGTCAACACTATAAAAAGATATAGGCAAATTTAGGTTTTCGTGAAAACTTGTGAGTACCAAAACTTACCTTCATTATCAACTTTTTTTATATTTCGGAATTTTTCCTTTACTTGTGCTGGAAGACCTTGCTTGTAACCAAAATTGACAATTCTAGGTCAACCGGAAGTACCCTAGAGGTTTTGGGTCGAAAACCTAAATGGTAGTTCCCGTTGACCTAGAATAACGAAATTTTGGCAAAAAGCAAGGTCTTATAGCACAAATAAAGGAAAAATTCCAAAAAGTTAAAAAAGTTGAAAATTAAAGGGTGTTCCCATACATACATAGTTGACGCCAATTAAAATTGTCCTCCGAGTTGTATGGGCGCTCATATAATTAAGCGGACTAGCTTAATTGGCACCATGGCTAGGTACGGAACCCTCGGCGTACGAGTTCGACTCGCACTTGACCGGTTTTATTTTCCTTGGTGTGGATAGTAGGTAGGTTCAATATTTTTTAGGGTTCCGTACCTTAAAAGGTAAAAAAAGGAACCCTTATAAGATCACTTTCTTGTCCGTCTGTCCGTCTGTCGGTCTGTCCGTCTGTCCGTCTGTCCGTCTGTCCGTCTGTCCGTCTGTCCGTCCGTGTGTCACCATCGATTATCTCAGGAACGGGTAGAGCTAGCAAGTTGAAATTTATACCATATACTTAGGTCTATAGTCCCTATTGTGACTATAAAAATCAAGGTCAAGAGTCAAAACTATAAAAAGATATAGGCAAATTTAGGTTTTCGTGAAAACTTGTGAGTACCAAAACTTACCTTAATTTTCAACTTTTTTTATTTTTCAGAATTTTTCCTTTACTTGTGCTGTAAGACATTGCTTGTAACCAAAATTGACAATTCTAGGTCAACCGGAAGTACCCTAGAGGTTTTGGGTCGAAAACCTAAATGGTAGTTCCCGTTGACCTAGAATAATGAAATTTGGCAAAAAGTAAGGTCTTATAGCACAAATAAAGGAAAAATTCCAAAAAGTTAAAAAAGTTGAAAATTAAAGGGTGTTCCCATACATACATAGTTGACGCCAATTAAAATTGTCCTCCGAGTTGTATGGGCGCTCATACAATCAAGCGGACTAGCTTAATTGGCACCATGGCTAGGTACGGAACCCTCGGCGTACGAGTTCGACTCGCACTTGACCGGTTTTTTTTTTTACTCAATACCTATCTTTTCAATTCTTAAAATATTTTTGGCTCTTTATTTCAAACATTTGTATCATAATCAAAAATAATAGTCTCTAAGTTATTAAAAATACGTCCCTAGGACACCGTGTGACAAAATCTTAAAATCTCAGTAAAAATTTCGAATGATTAAAAGACAACCCTTAGAAGTTCTTCAGATCTTAAGAAGCCCCCTACTGTGTATCAAATATGACACATTTCATTGTGTACTTCAAGTGGTACAATCTTTCAATAGCGTTATTATGGGTTATTATATTTTATATCTTTCAGTAAAGTAGGTACCTACTTGAGTTTAAGTTTGTTAAAGACTTGCTTTATTGTTGTTCAGTAACCGCTTTTTAACACCTGTGAAAACATATTTATAGTCCTTACTTAGTACTAAACTTCATTTAGGTAGGTATTAAGTTTTTTTGAAAAGGCCTAATTTCAATCGTCAGATATTTTTATTTGAATTAGAATCAATGTAGCGGTTATCTTAAAAAATGTAAGTTCTCCTTGATTTTTCTTAAGATTAAAATAATTTGCAGGTAGAAAAATCATTTCTATGTAGTAGCTATAACATTTTTAAATGGCTATGTGATTTACCTATCTGAATACGTTATTAATAAATCAATTTATATCTTGAACTTGTATTTGCCTGAATTTAAAACTAATCTCTTTATCATTAGCTTCAAACAGTTCTTCAAAATATAAACTCAATTTATTTGATGTCAAATATTTGGCAGGTATTAAATAAGATATCAACATTAATCCAAGTAATCTAACGCCTACATCTCAATCTAATATCACACATACAATATCAATAATCCCAGGCCGTAATAAGTCTATGACATTTTCATTTCCGATGTCAAATATTGAATGGAGTCACCCCTCTATTGTATTCATTTCATTCCCTTCTCGTGTAGCATCATTAGAGCGTTTAGTGACACTAATTTAGGCAAAGAAATAGGTACTCATCATAACACATCTACCAATATCAAAAATACTAGTGGATTTTTTTGAGTACCTATGTGAGTGACAAAGCATTAATTTTTGCGAAACAAAAAACCAATGATGCACAACCGGGCATTCGAACTGATTCAATAAATCCTGTAATTGGATAAAACACATATATTTATTTCAGAAACTTATTACTTGCACTATGTTAAGTAATGTATTGACGTCATAAATACAATTATTTTTAACCGACTTCATAAAAGAAGGAGGTCATTATAAGTACCTACCTAGTCAATAAAAAGATTCTCAATTCGTCGAAATCTTTTTTGTGCTTTTTTTATGTAGGTATGTGTGTTCACCGATTACTCAAAGACGCCTACGCGATTTGGAAAATTTTTTTTTGGTTTGAAAAGGCATAGGTAAGGTACTTTCCAATTGGTGCCACATAAATTTAGTGAGGATTTGTCAAGTATCTTCAGAGTTGTGAGCAGAAAAGCACCTCGAGAGTGCAGAAAATTACTCAGCTTATTTAAGTCGGTTTTTATTTGTTTTAATTTGGCACTTGTTTGACTGAAACTTTCAGCTGAGATAACTAGAATCTCTAAAGATATCACTGGTATTTTCACTGTTTTGATTCGCTACTATCAATCTGTGTAAGTCACGTGATAGATTTTTTACTTCTTCTCCTAAAAGTTTCAACTTGAAACTTTCAATAAGATCTACAATCTCCAGAGAGATAGTTCTTTCGCACGTAGGATGTTGATTGACAAAGAGTTGATTCTCAAAGATATTCACACCCCGAGGGTGACCCTGGACCCTCGGTGAAGTCATCCGGTGTTCCCCGGGGTCTTTAGATACGGTCAGTGGCATTCAAATGTACCTACTTTTGTGGAAATTCCTCTGAAAAATTGTTCAAACTAGATACTTCAGATAAATTAACATACGTGCTACTAGTTTATTGGTGGTCACATTCATTTACTTGGTGATATCATTATTTAAATCTGTACCTATAGTGTATAGTATTCTAGACATAATTAGAAATATAAATAGGTAGTTTATTTATATGACCAAAAACGTCGGTATGTTTTATTCATTTGCGAGAGCCACTGGCTCCTAAAATATACTTTATAACTATGTATTTCGGGAGCCTATAGATTCAATGTTTTTAGGTACCGTAAAATACGCCAACATTGCCACCAAGGGTAATTTTGCCCGAAGATCAATTTTTAAGCAAATCTTTAAATTGCAAAAATATTTGAATAATATGTTAACATTTTTTGAATTTGATAGAAAATAGGTTATGTGTCTAGCAACACTGTCTATCTGGTGTGTCGCTAGCTTCACTCAGTAACTTGTTGGAACTCTTCGAGTACGGTGCGTATTTTCGCGGGCAAATTTTGGTGCAAATTCATAAGTGAATTGTGAGTGATGGCGAAAACACAGGTTAGTTTTATTAATATTATGATATGTAAGAACATTTTAGGAGTATTAATATGTTGTTATCGTTGCTGAATGTCTTTTCAAACAAGAGTTATAGCGGTGGGCAAAGTTATCCAGCAATGTAGCGATCTACTATTGACAACATTGCCCGCCATCAAAATAAGCTTAGGGTTGGCACTTCAGAAACTTGTTTTTTTTAAAGCTTTTAATTAACTTGCAATGTTTGTATGTTTGTAAGTTCCTATGTTTGTAAGTATGTTTGTCCGGGTCAATTCTTGCAAGCTTAATTTGACCTACTTCCCGGTGTCAAATTGAGCTGAATTTAGGTAAAATTATGAGTCTTCGGTGACAATGCAATAATAATAGTGACAGTTAGCTGAAAATGTCTAATAGTTTAGTAATTATTTTAATTTAGCTCCTAACATCATTTGATCTCAATTAGTATTTCATTTTCATTTGGGTAGGTACCTATATAAATATGTTGATTAAAGTTTATTAAATAAATACCTGAATGAAAAATAACCAGTTTTTTTATACCTACAACAACTACGATCACAAGATCAGTTAACTAAGAAGTGCCAACCCTAGCACTTTTAATTTGTGAAATGCGGTTTGTATGAAAAAGACAAAAAATGTCAGGGTAACTTTGCCCAGCCACTTTGCTAGGAAACCTTCTATAGTATCGTTTTAAAACCTAAAGTAAACGCCATTTTTGCCTAAATTCTTGTATTGGCTTTTTATTTCATCTCTCTAGAGGCTATATTTGCGTCAAAAATCAACGTGGGCAATGTTGGCTAAAAGTCCAGATAACTTTGCCCGCCATCAAAATGTATAAAATACTTAATTAAATATTGACGCATCATAAAATCTGATAAAGTAATACATGCACATAATCTTATTATAGCAGATGATAAAAGAAAATACTTACGTTCCCATAGAAATTTTTTACAAAAATTGAAATTATTCGAAAAAAGCGGGCAATGTTGGCGTATTTTACGGTACTACACTGTTTTGTAATTTTTTTTTATTTTACTTTAAAACTAATGCTGTTATTCGCAGGCAATGCTACTTCATTTACCCATTAATTTGTTGACCACGGTGCACATCGTTCATTAACTATAATTAAAATTAATTCTCGACGAAATCTAGAGTGTAAAATTACATGCATCTGTACCCGGGGTTTCAATCGTGAGCATGGTTACTGATTTTACATTAAAAATATTAAGGCTGATGCTGAGCGTGTCCAAGCAGAGGTCACGCTGGGAGTTCTCGTGTCAAAGGTGCTTTATGTAGCATGATCAACTCGTTTTGATACTTCAAAATTGCATTACACCTTTTACTACCCCTTGTAAAACTAATTCATGTAGCTAATATCTGTCTATGAAATTATTACGAGTATACTAATTTTGAGGTTTTACTAGAGCATTTTATTTTAAGTGGTTTTTGTGGATCCAATCGTGAGCCTGATATGAATGGATAAATTAATTAATTAATGAGCCTCTTTTATTTTACTAGACTCATGTTTAAGAATCGTCAGACAAATAAATTGCTTACATTTCTAACTGATTTTGTAGAGCTGTCATTTTGAATCATACCTATAAAACATTAGTTTACATTATAGTCTTATTTGTGAGTAACTCATAAACATCCAGACACAACGAAATTCGAAGGCCCGAAGTTATTATTTAGTAAAAAAAAACAACTAGGAACGAAATATATCGTCTGAGTATAAAATTGTAGTATATAAATTGCAAGTATCAAAACTCTTCTATCTATTACAGAAATAATCACAAGGGCAGTTGGACAAGATGAGACTAATATGACTCGACAAATTTCCACAATACCTTGCACTTTATCCTCTTGAAATAAGGGACAGAATCGCATACAAAGTCGCAAGATGTCAAGCGAAAGTGAAGCTTCATATTAAAAAATCTCTCTCCTTGAAATAAGACCTATAATTGCATGACAGGGTTGAGTTGAGCTTGTATTTTCATACAAGCTTAAACTTTAGCTTCTTGGAAAAGGGTGGAGAATCGCATAACGGGATAGTAAGTTGCTATTAGTATAGGTGACAAGTATTTTTAAAATAGCGTTAAAGGACTATTTGGCTATTCAGTGCACTCAACTACGGAGCCGGAAGGGAAACGGTTAAATGATATTAGTATTAGCTGTGACTTTGAAAAACGATGAAGGAAAACATCGTGTGGCTTCGCTTATATTGACAAGGTCTTTTTGATGGGTAAAAGTTGAAAGGACAAGTCTATTTATTATAATACCAGCGAACGCCCGCGGCTTCGCTAGGAGTTGTGATCAGCAGTTCGATTCAGATCTTCACGAAATGTGTTCCGAATTCGGATAATGACGTTTCTTCGCTAAAAAACGTCAACTTTCCGAAGAAAATCGTCGAATCGGATGCATTTTCGGAAGTCAAAATCGCACAGCAGAGCAGCTAAGTGGTTAGGGTCGCCTTCAACGCCGAAGGCTGCGAGTTCGAATCTCAGCCATTGTTAGATTTTTTTGTTTTACAAGTTTTTTTTTGTTCTCTTTTCGGATAAAATTTTTTTTTTTTTTTTTGCGTCATAGTAGTCGGAAACCCATATATTTCTACTGAAACTGGTAGAGTGCTTGGAAGAGTATTTTTTTTAAATCTAGATAAGTAGACCTTTGTTAAGCCACAATCTCACCTGATGGTAAGTGACGATGTGGCTGACGATGGATCACAAAGGTCTAGAAGACAATAATTCACTCTTGACTTGAAGAGACCCAGGTTATAGTTTTCGGGGAAAACAGAAGCCGGCAGCGAGTTCCAGACCATAGCAGTGCGGGTGATGATGAAGAAGTGGATGGAATGTCCACAAGAAAAGGATGCTAGCTAGTTGACTCTACTGTCTACTCTACCCGTGTACCCATTAGTTTTGAAAATAAGACGACTTAAGTTAACCATATCTTCGTTCAGTTAAAGAAGACAAGATAAACGATAACTAATGAGAGAAAACATTGATATTCCTTTGAGCAGACCATTCCCAATGTACAGCGAATGCCTGGACAAAAATAAATAAAGCCCCTTGTCCCAACGGGCCGGCGATTTGTGCGCCGGTCAAATTGCACTCTTTAGGCCTTCAATAATCACGCCATAACCAATTTTCCCTTACGACTGAGGAATAATAATGCAGGTGTTGATTGAAAGCAGAACTGTGTACGAAGAAAAAGATTTACATTTTTGTAAAGTGTGATTCTGGCTTAGGCAGTTTCAATAGCGAAAAAACAAAAGCCAAAAGACAATGTGCCTAAATGGATACTAGCGCAAATTCTAGATAAGTATGTTATTTTTACAAAATAATTCAGAAATATAAATAAAATAATGGAAGCGAGCCCAAGACACTAATAAGTAATAATACATCTAAATATTTATAAACATACCTAATAACCTACCTATTTAAAAACAAAATAACTCAAAAACCATTAGGTAGGTACTTACGTAAAAACGAAAACATAAAAACGAAACTAACTAAGATTCATCCCGAAACAAGACAAAAGCATTACCAAGCAATATAGACAGAGAAAAATAGCAAAACTGATACCATCGCAGCGGTTCCCTTACTCAATCCCGGAAAAAAATGACCAATAAGCCTGACGCGTCCATACGCGTATGACTAATAGTTGTCTGTCAGTTAGCAAATCGGGCCAAAATTGCTGTGAAACTAGAGAAAAAATCATGGAAAGGGATTTAGAGAACGGATTTCTGATGAATAAAATGGCGATTTGGGGATTTACCGGCCCCATGTGAGGTTTATGGAAATATTGGACGGATGTTTGTGTTTATGCGGTGAAATGCGGTCAATTTGTCGGGAGATGAGGAAAGTGTCAGTAGTTTTTTCAAAGATGTGTTTTTTTTCTCATGATGCATGTGCTCTATGCTATTGTTACGGATCTTAGAGAGTTATAAGATCTTTTGTGTCATATTTGGTACAATTTGCAGATGTTATCATAGTTGCAAGCCTATCACCGTTATTAATAAGTTTTTCCTGGTTTCCTCATGATATTTTCCTTCTCCGTTTATTTCTTCTGTTTCTTCTCCGTTCATTAATAATATTAAAGAATTTTGTATGCTTTAACAGAATCCCAAAGTTTTATATTAAAGTGATTTTTATTAATTACCTAAACACGCATTTTTTATTTATGTTTTTAAACCAACCAAAACTATGAAATATAACACAATTAGCATTTTATTAGCTACTCTAGTTCCTGAGTATTATTTTCTAAACTTGAAACCACCATAATCCAGCTAAATCGAGCCATTCAAGAAAATTGCAACTACCGTCAGAATTAGCAATACAAAGACTGCACTGGCAATTGAAAGGCGAAGGAAATAATAGTTATTTGCAATAATCGACTAAGGGACGGTTGATTGCGCGCGGGGTTCGCTGTATTTTTGTCTAGCTGTTCCCTATTTTGGTGCAGTTTTGCCATTTTGTCGCAAATACCGGTTGGAAGTTTAGATTTTCTTTTAATTTCATAGGAAGACTGTTAACCCATTTCCTGCCCTGGCTCTGCAGTTGGAGCACATGTGCATCATAGGCACTGAACGCGTTAAGGTATACATTAATCCGCTTCTGCCACTTTCGAAACTAGTTTTGAAAACAGAATAAAAGTAAGTAAGTTCCTATGAGCAAGTGGCCTACTCTGGAGACGGAGTATTTAGGCCGCATAAAGGCCTCCAAAATTAACAAAACGGAATTATTATTATTTTTTGATGATTTCCTAAAAATAAAACACATCATCTGTTATTTATTACCACAACTACATATATGTACTATTATATTTGAAATTCACTTTTCTGCTTATTACTTTCTATGTTTTCTTCAATGTCCCAACTTTGATACCGTGTCAAAATAAAACAATGCATGGTCCTTCAATACCTAATCAATGGGGTAGCAAGTCAACCCCATAAGGAGGTATTAGGGGGAATACTTGCTGATGAGGGAAAGGGATGTAATGGATCATTTTCGGCACACTTGTCCAGTTAATCGAGACCAGTAGACACTGATCCGGGACCAGAGGATTCGGCTAATATTTTGGTTCAGCAGGAACTACATCATGTTTACCTGCTCAGAGCGTTTTTAGAGTTCAGTGATGCCTTTGCCAAGATACAAGCTAGAAATAAATAATTTCTTTTGATTTTAACGATAGTTTTGAATGCCTTAGTTTTCAGTGGGCCATTATGGCAAGTAATGTACCGTCGGGCTTAGAAAATAAATTATGCCCAATTTTCAATCAGAACAGCTTTAGTGTTCTATCTCACTAGGACACCAACCGAACACCGCTTGGTTGCGCAACCAAGCGCAACAAATCGTGACACCAGGTGTCATTTTCGTACATTTTGTTTGTGGTGGCGCAACCATGGTGTCCTAGTGAGATAGATAGGCCCTTAGACCGAATATGCATGTAAAAATGAGAATACCTACTTAGGACAAAATCTGTGAAACCAAAAACTATCAAATCAGCTTTATTTATTTATTTAGGTAAGTATTTATTTATTTTAGATTTTTTTTTATTTAGATATTTTTAGGAGTTAAGAGAAAAACTACTAGTTGTTGAAGGTGCCGAATCGAACGGTCTCTTATCGAGTGCAAGGAATAATCGAGTGACCAAGAGTGATCGATGTTAAGTCGGTATGTCCATGGAATTCGGATCACACGGTTCATCTGTCACCTAGCTTTAGAAAAGAGTTTCACTATCGTCTGTATTCTTGGACACAAGTAATAGGGTGACTTCAAAATACTTATGCGTTAAGTATAGAAAAAATAGGTATATATTCACATAACGCCATTTAACCTGAAGCTAAGCAAATCTAAGCCTAATAAACCGGTTTATTTAGAAACACTTAGATTTTTTTTTTATATTTTGTTGTGTGTTTTTTGATATAGGCACGACCACGCAATGTAATAGCGTTAAAAGCCCAGCGCTTCCGTGCTTCGAAAGTCACGTGTCATCTTTGGCTATTATACCATATTGACCTTTAGTCGCCCTTAAATTTCCGTCACCAGTTATGGCCACTATTTCATATAAATAAAAAATAAAGGCTGGTTGAAAAACGAACGTTTAGGATACGGCGTAAAAGGTAGAGTTATATTATTATCATTTTGATGTTAGAAAACAGAGATACTGAGCTGATAGGCTAGTTGATCACACTATCACATCACACTATGAACACTATCACACTTCACACTGATGTTATAAATGCAAAAGGTTGGATGTTTGAATGGATGTATGTTTGTTCCTCTATAACTCGAAAACCACTGAACCGATTTGGCTGAAATTTAAAATATAGACTTACAATGACCTAGACATAGGCTACTTTTTATCCGGGTACCACGCGAGTGACTCCGCGGAAGCTAGTTATTACATAAATCAAACACACATCTGCCTCATTTCAATAAAAAAACTATCGTCACCATAAAACCATAATCGAAATGAATCTGCCGTGGCGTCCGCATCGCCATTATCCGTCATTATAATCGGATTGATGTTAAAAATCGATTTTTCAAAAAACACAGATCGATTTATGTCTGCGGTTGGTTTTATTGGTGTTTTGTTGCGCGGCTTCGGTTCAAACGGTTTTGGAAAGTTCATGTTTTAGGTTTTTGGGAAAGAACAAAAGAAAAACAGTGCGCAAACTCACCTGTCATAGTATGAAAAAGTAAAGGCCTTACTTATGAATCTCTCAACTTGAACACTAGCTAAACAATGCTCAAGATTCGCCCTGTCACTATTTGTCACTATCTAACAATAACCTTGTGGCATCCAAAGGTGGCTCCGTTAGCGCGATCTGGCATTGGGTCATTTTAAGTCGCGCCATCTATTTTGTTTTTTCTGGCTCTCTTTCTTTTTGTCCGCTTTTAAGGGTATTTTCGTGATGTTGAATAACCCATACCTATGGCCTATACCTTCCTCAAGAAATTAGCTATCCAATCAGATTTTTTTTCAAATCCGACTGTTACTTCCAGAGATTAGCGCGTTCAAACAAACAAACTCTTCCACTTTATCATATTGATATAGTATAGATGCAGAAATATGTCGAGGGTTTTAATTTTTTTTAATAATTGCTTGTTAACACTTATTCCACATTTCTGTTTGCTAGCATCAGAATATAAACTGGTTTCCTGAGTTTAAAAGAATAAATATGAGATCTCTTTCACTAGCGGGTGTAGAATGAGTGTCTGTCTGTAAAAACTCGGATGCGAGACGAATTGACGTGAATCAGCACCAGAATCACCAGATTGAAGCTAGCTTCTGTACAGGGTGTTATGTTACCGATAGCGTGACTTGACAATCTGAGACTCGCTAGAGTAGACGTGCTTGTGGCGTAGTTAGCGACTTTCTTGATAGATCGCTGAAGCGACGCACCGAGCGGTCATTATTTAGATGGATGAGTGCAGCTAGTTATAAAAATAGTTATGAAAACGGACCAAATAAATATTTACATAAACATAATTCTAAAGCAATAATGTTTATAAAAAATGGTTTTAACCCTTTTTTTAATCAGACGCATATTCCCTATTGCTAAAAAAATTAGGGTTTTTGAAGTTGAAATTGAAACACCCTATTGACTTATAATAAAAAGCAACAAGACAATTTACAATAGATCCTACACTCAAAGGAACGGCTTAGATTAATCTTTGGAATATTGACTGAAATTTCAAATGTAAGATAATTAAAAAATAATTTAATAATTCAATGTTCTAGATCAGCAGGGCTATTTTAACTCACACGTAAAGGCGCTAACTCGGATTACTTCCGTCAAAAATTGTTTTTTTTACGATGAATAGGTACTTTGAAATTGTAAAACATGGTTGAAAAAAGTAAAATATTCAAAGTAATTCTGCATTATATCTTTAATATTGTTCGTAAAAAATCATTTTGTGGAAAAAATCTGAGTTAGCGACTTTACGTGAGTCAAATAGCCCTGCAGATTTAATTTTGAGGACCAAAAATGTCACTCAACGGATTTGTATTTACTTATACTTAAATGCTAATTATAACCGGTGGATAAGAAATCTCGATTTGTTTTAATTTTAAATTAATTAATTTTTTCAACGATTGATTGAAGTTTTTGGGATGTAGGTGCAGTGAAATGGTTTATAGCAATAATGGATGGATATGGGATTTGTTAATGTTTCATGATTATGTTTTTTTTTGTTTTAGTATCGATTATAATAAGTAGTTAGTGATGAATATTTTGAAAAACTTATTAACAAAATTACAACAGACAAAACGCATTCACAGAAAGACGACAATTAAATAAAAACATTATTAGGTACTTAACTTGACTTATTTTAATAATTAAAATGATTAAAACAACCCAATTTGTACATTTAATGCTTTTGATATTTTTATTTACTCTTGTAATTGTTTTTAAGTGTTTGAACATTTTAATGGTTTTTTTTTATCGCAACAGTTGCTGTTCCTAAAACAGCTTTCATACAAGCGTGTTACATCACTTTAGTTCCACTCTTTATTTTTCAATCAACATATTTTCAATGCGGATGCCAGTTTTTGTTTTCGAACTTTGATTTTTTGTACCCTTTACAAGTTTTGATTAGGTGTGAAAGGGTTCTTGTCTATCGAGCCTTTTTTTGTCCCGAAGTGTAACAGTTTTGAGAGTTTTCATACTAATTTTAAACAAATCGCTTCAATTTTGAAATGCAAAATTCAAAAGAGTTTATAAATCTTAATCTTTAATAATTTGCGAGAGAATTCGATTGTGTGTGTGTGTATGAATTTTGAATGGGTAAAACTTAGTAAGTTTTTTTAGATTTGAAAGGTAAATACATTGTCCCAGACAGGCTTAGGCTATAATATTGACCCGATTGAAGTCAGGGCGGGCGCTAGTAATGAATATTAGTAACGATAGTGACTGAACAGTAGTTCTCTTACTATTAAATACTTGTGAAATTTGCGTATTATTTAGCTCGAATGAAACCATTTAAACATGCTATGGGCTGAACAGTTTTTGATGTGCAAGACCCAGTGTTCACTGTGTTAGTAAAATGTTTGTGCGTTTTAGAACAACATAAATTTTATAAAGTGTTTTTAAATATTATATAATATTAAATATTATATAATATAAATTATATAAATAATAATGATTTGCCGCTTACCCTTCGAATGGGCCGTCTGCCAGTTCGCCACTGTTCCAAAAAGAAATAAAATCCATTAAAAAATTGTACAACAGTGTCATTTTCATTAAAAAGTAAAGTTACTATTTAGATATTAAAATTCTACGTCTACTCATAGTTTTTATTAAAAAAAAACTAGATAAGTAAGTAATTTTTTTTTGTACCTTCATAACCTTCACAGATTATGTTGTAGAATAAAAAAAACATCTATCGAGAGCTACCGAATCGATTTATTGAAAAGGGTTAGAGTTTGAAGATGAGCAAGTGGCCAACTCTGGTGACGGAGTTTTTAGGCCGCCTAAAGGCCTCCGTCAAGGCGTCACGACTTAAAAGCCGGGACCGACAATTTAACGTGCCCTCCGAAGCACGGAAGCGCTCAGCTCGTAATGCCACTTGCGGTCACCCATCAAAATTGTGACCGCGCACGTTGCTTAACTTCAAAGATTAATCAAGAAAAGAAGATGAGTTGAAGTAGACAAACATCAGTCGATAATATTTAAAAAAAAATGTTTGTTTTTCAAGTCAAGTCAAAAAATGTTTTCATTCGTGTCTCAAAAAGTATTTAAACGCGTATTATTTTCCGTTGTTTATTGAGATTTTTTTTTTCATTATTTGTGACGAGATAGATGCCCATTTAAATTATCGGTCCACATGGCCCAAAAAAGAGGTAACTGGAGAGAATAAAATAAGGCATTTGCCCTGTGGGACACTATAGGCTTTTATAACCATTATTATTTGGTAACGAAAGTGTAACAAATATACGAGTACGTTCACCATTCAAGGTCCGACGTTGCGTACAATTTGAGTTTATTACCACTTACATCGGTAATGTGGCAGTCAATGAAACCGGACTTTGTAGAAACAATCTGTTTTGTTTCAAATCCTGCTTTTTGTTGTGTTTTGCGGCTGATATGATTTGATACTTGAATAAATTTCTATTCACATAAAATATGCCTTAACTTTTTTGTTTTAATTTTATGAAATTTTCTTTATAGTCCAACTTGATTTTGATACTTGAAATAAAAAATGGATAAGTTTGTATTAATTGCATTTTGTTTCATAAATAGCCTAACAAAAGACTGATTTAAATAAAACAAAAATATTTATTTATTTATTTATTTAAGTCGAAATAAAGAAAAACTTGTCAAGTACCTACCTACTTAAATATTGTCAAATGTATAAGAATAAGTATCTATCAAATTATAAATAAACTGGCTACGTGCAAGACCCTAATTTTCTTATAAGTAAAAGTCTTATGAGCATTGTTATGTTCCAATTAGGATTTGTCATAAACATAACAGTCGTGGGAACACCGCAAATTATAAAATAGAGATCCGTAAACAAATAACCAATTAGGTTTTGACTTAAAACGCCATAGCAACGGAACTATAAACCTCATTATAATACGCCGACCTCTTTCCGAGAAACAAATTATGAAGGTGAACTTGTTATGCTGTAATGTAGTTTAAGCGATAGAGTTATTAAGATTTCATCTTTTTGTTGTGAAAAAACAGAATGCCGTTTCGGTGAGAGTGCAGTTTTTGTTATTGTGTGTATTAATAGAATATATCTATGTATATGGTTTATGCCATATTTTAGTATACTTAAGAATAGATTGCATAGAATAATTGTAGGTATGTTAAAAGGAGTACCTAAGTGGTAAGAATTTTTATAGTTTGCTCTCTTAGTCTAAAGTATTTTTTCTTAAATTTGGCATAAGTACCTACCTACATAGGTTCATAATATTTTTGCTAGAAATAGTTCAGATTTGTTCATATATTTAAACAAAATTAAACGAAATGGCTGCAGTCTCATTAAACGTAGGTATCGTATTTGGAATGTTTAGTAAGAATAATTATATTTTCTTTGTACAAAATATTCTTCAGTATTTTTATATTTATTATTTTGTACAACAAAAGACCCGGCGTCATGACTTGATAAAAATCTTAATTTGTTAGTTAACCTGCCCTGACGTTGACTCCAGATACTGTTTAACCCAGCAAAGTATCACTTTAGTTGCATATTTAAGATATTCTAGATTAATGTTTTTTGTTTTTGCATTCCTACAATTTCAAGGATTTTTTTACCAACATCTAACATCGTGGCTGTTATATTTTTGGGTCAAGAAATTATACAATAAAAGGTTATTACTTCCTGTTAGCATCTAAGCTAAGGTAATGCGACGGCACATGTCAAAATATCTAACAAACCTGTACGACAATGACTCTAGATACGGATCAGGAAATATTCGACAGTAATTTCGCTTTAACGCGTGGACATTTAAATTTTTATTGTCATGTTTTTGTTTTATTTCGTACCGCTATAAAACACGCAACAGTTTATAAAACTGCCAAAAGTATTTCAATGTCAACTCTCAAATTAAGTAACACTTATACAACATTCAAGTAGGTAATACTTTAAGCACTTGTCAAAAAGCACTTAACCAAATTGCAACTTAAATTAATGCAATTAAGAGGATTAATAAAAAAGATTTGGCTCCTTGCTAATATAAGCCAGCAAGCTGCCAGATCTAAAAATAAATAACTTAAAATTAAAAAAATAGAAAAAATGAAACGTGCCCAGGTTCGAGATGCGATTGGTTGGATGCTTGTTGCTGCCGACAGATATCCGGGCTTGTCTGTACGAACCAGGAATGCGTGAAGGCCGGGTTCAGGCCAGGGTTGGGCCCCGGGAGCCCCATGACCCCCGGCAGCCCGCCCGGCCGCTGGTGGTGGTGGAACCCTGAGGCCACTGCGTAGTCCATTGCTGCCACCGCTTGGTACGGCAACATTATCACTTGCACTTCAGTACTTTACTCAAACTAGTCCAATTTGACAGCTTTGCGCGAAACCCGCACTGTATCACACGTCATTTTAATCCAAGGATCAAAACACATTGATCGCAGTTTATTGTCCTATTCCAAATTGTCCCATAGTTATACTTCAGCAGAGTTCGGTAATTGTCGGATTTGCCAAAGTTTCGAAGATTCAAGAAGCTGAGGTTCTGCTATTCCGGGCGCAGCTCTTCAGTTATCAAACAAGCACCCGCTCTATTTTCGTGGCCGATCATTTACGGGGCTAGCTATTCACAGGGGAAAAGTCACGCACAGCCACCCACTTAATAAATATTCCGGGCATATATCCGTTTTTACGCGGACGTGACCGGCGGGGTACTGTCCGATTTTCACGTACGGAACGCGCGGCCGATTATCGAAAACAGTTGCATGCGTCCCCCTCCTACGACCTCGGACGTGCAACTGAGCGCAGGCACGCGCGCCAAACGCGACTCTATCACACCAGGCTAGACGCCGCGGTGCTCGACCCGCTCGGCTATTAGAGGAAGATGGAGCTATACACGCGAAAAGGATGCGGATCGATCGGACGTCATCGCGAAGTTAAAAGCCTGCGTCGTTACACGGGCCGTAATAGGCGGTTACGTGATAGGGCGTGGCCTAACCTATTAAGTTGAATTGTCGCACCCTGATTGGTTGAAATTGCTAGTAGTCGCCTACGTGATATGTTCAGGAATACGTTTATAGCTGGCGCTCATAGAATATAATAAGTAAGTTGTAGGTTGGATGTGCGCCAGTGGCGTGGATGCTGCTGTGCTCGGGCTCGATCCTCCTGCTTTTAATTATAACATCGAGGATCGTTAATGGGTTAACACGCAATGCTTAGCTCGATGAATATAAACCGGTGAATGAACGCGGGAGGGGCGGGGCGCTTTGTCTTTAAGTATCGATTGAGCGAACGGGATTTCACTTGATACGTTCTAAATATCAAGTCACAATAGGAGGTACCTATCAAATACATCCAATCAAAGACACTAATCAAATACCAATAGAACGAAAGCAAAGTATCAAAATTTTATTTCCTCTAATTGCACACGTAGGTAAATTTCGAAGCGTAAATGTTGCTTTGACATTTTTTTTATAATATCATTAAGCTGCGCCCTCGCGGCGTTACCAGCATAGTGTTTGTATTGTATACGGTGATGATGATGATGAAAGTACCTAGCCTAAACCATTACCGAAGGAAAGCTAGGCCATACCGTGTTTGTTGCCCTGATTCTTCACGGTATTGGTCGCGAAAGAACAAGAGTAGAATCATCTAGCTTAAGACGATTCAAAGTACCTAATCCTAGTGGTCCTAGCTAGTTCCTCAGATTAGCGCGTTATAAAAACAAACAAACAAACTCTTCCGCTTTCTAAAATTGGTAAGATATAGATTATACCTACCTACTTACTTACCTAAGTGTAAGGTAACTTGACCTTGAAGGGTCCAAACAACCAACTCTACACGCAACCATGATATCCTATTTGACCTTTGCCCAAAGTCCACCAGCGGGGCTAAACAGGTCGTTATAGCAGAATCATAAATGATTCACAGCGAGATTCTCGTATTAGAAATCACAAAATTGACAATTCCTTCATCAAATTGGGGTAGGTACCTAACCTATGTGTAAACCTTGATCAAGTAGGTACATTTTAGAGATAAAGATAGATAGCACATAAATAAATAAATATTGGTGGACATTTTCACACGGGGCGCCGAAATACCCAGTTTTGTCTAATGTATTTTTTTTTTTCTTAACCTGTTTCGTCCCACTGCTGGGCAAAGGTCTCCCCCAAACTCTTCCAACCTTCCCTATCCTAATGTATTACAATATTTATTTCTTCTAATATTTTTTTATTTTTAGAGCATAATGATATCAAGTCAGGTCAGGTGAAGAGTCAGGTCAAGAGTGAATAAGTGTCTTCTAGACCTTTGTGATCCATCGTCGGCTACATCGTCACTTACCATCAGGTGAGATTGTGGCTTAACAAAGGTCTATCTACATTAAAAAAAAAATGATGAAGAAAGGACCAGTAACAAGGCCGGACGAGTTGAAAGCATCACAATCAATAGTTGAGGTTCAAGTTCGATCACGTGCAGGCAGTTAGTATGCCACCCTGCGCCCTGTAATGGCCAGGCTGGCTCAGCTGTTCCTCTTTCTAAACAAAAACATAGGCCTTTCAACTGAATCTGGGTTCGAATTCCATAAAAAGATTTGTTGATAAAAAATTTAAGCTAATTTTTTTCCTGGCGAAAGTTAGCAGAGGCCTTTGGCCAACAATGGGACAGTATGGGCTAGTAGAATTAGAATTAGAATTGTCTATGTGGGAATGTACCAATAAATGTGTTTGGACATAGAGACCTCTGACTACCCCCAAAGCATCTTCAAAGGATCTGAAAATGCCTAAAAGATCTGAAAGAATATGTCTACCGCACCTTGGGAACAGTACCTAGTGATCATATTCCTTTTTTTTTTCATAAAACATAGTTTTTTTTTTGAAGCTTTGTAGGTAGGTACTTTGTATAACTTTAGTACCACACAGGCCTGAAAACCTTCTGGCTCAACGACTTTACTGCCGGGATCGACATGAGCACGGAAGCGCTCAGTTATTGCCGCTAGCGGTGACCGCGAGAACATCGCTTAATTTCAATGATCAAGAACAACTGAGCAAGCTACACCAGGAATATTTCTAATTCCTGTCAATTTCTGATCCGAAGGATGCGAGTTCAAATCGGGTAGTTCCCAAGTGTTCTATAGAACATGACGTCATCGGACAGAATTTTTTTTTTTTCTTATTTTGTACATTAATACTTTTATTTCTCAAATTGTTCTATAGGACAAGGTAAATAAAACCTCTTTACGATTTTCATAACATATATACTAGCCTCTACAAATCCTCGCCGTTCTTCGATAGAAATCTTCATGGTTTCAGAAAATTTATTTTGTGTGTTTGAAAATTCGAAGAAACCAAGTCCGTTCAAGCATAGATATCAGCGAGAAATGGTAACAAATACCTACATAGAGAGAGCTATTATAGTTAGACTAAACACATTTATAATATTAGTATAATGGTACTAGCTGATTCAAAATCAACCACAGGTTATTGATTAGAAAATAGCCAGTAATGGAGTCCAGTTGGACCACACCGGAAGTAGGCAGTGTTGTGGCTTCCGGTGCCCGGTATTGTTGGCAGCATTGCGTTTAGATTGCTATGTTGGCAACATGGAAACAGATCTCATTGTTGGTAGGATAGTAAGGATTGGTTGATAATCTTACTATTTTCTTCTATCATGCTTAGTACATCTACCTACTATGAAAATCTGAAAGTTTGTGAGTGTGTTTGGATGTTTGGTTTCAATCACGGCTTATCCAATGAACAGTTTTGAATGAAACTAAGAATATTGTGTAGATCACGTCACATTATGTATTACCTAGGTACTCCAAGGTGGATGTAGGTCTTCTTCTTCTGCAATTTAAGGCGCTGCACAGACAGAAAAGACGTAAGACGCAGACGGGGCGCAGACATTTGTATCTTCCGCGTCCCTTTTATAAGTAGGTATAAAATGTATAGAGGCGTCGCGACGCAAAACATACAGAAGAGACGGGGCGTCTCGTCTCTTCTGTATGTTTTGCGTCGCGATGCTTTGCGCCCCGTCTGCTTCTTACGTCTTTTCTTTCTGGCCCGCTCCGAAGGGATTGCTGCTTGTGGGCATAGCTGATGCATCCTTCTCCACGAAGTTCTTTCCAGGGCAGCTTCCTTGACCTCCTTATACTACATGACAGCAACCTTCTCTTTCACTTGGTTCATTTAGTCCATCCTCGGTCTTCTTCTTCCTCTCCTTCCACTTTCCCTTTAATGATGGAAGTACCTAGGTATAAATTCTTATTAGCCCATTCCTTGCCTCAACGCCGCGGTGTTCTTCGAAAGAGAGGACTGCGGGACAGCACGCACCCAGAGCACAAGTGCGTCATTGACACTAAACGCGTTAAAATGTTACTTTCCTTGCGGTTCTGGCCTACTGAAAGTTTCTTTCAAAAGTTCAAACAAAGTGAAGAAGACATTCAAACTTAGCTTCATTACGCCTCTCAAACTTTTAAGTTTTTTTACTGGAATTGCCATCGAGAAATAGCCACTATTACCTTAAAATAGAGCCCTTTAACTTTTCTAGGTAATTCTCTAATGCCAGTGCAATTTGGCTTTTAATGTAATGGAATAGAGTTGTGAATAGTGTATTGTTAGTTGATTGTTTTGGTAACTGTGAAGCTGGGTAAAATAGTGGCGAT
Organism: Camptogramma bilineatum; assembly: GCA_958496255.1. NCBI lineage: Eukaryota > Metazoa > Arthropoda > Insecta > Lepidoptera > Geometridae > Camptogramma > Camptogramma bilineatum. The sequence goes on along the minus strand of OY292468.1, from coordinate 10,008,442 downwards.
AATCAATAAAGAGATCGTTCAATGGACACGGTCACGAGAGAAGACGCGTTGGTACGCGGGGTGTGTGCATGGGGCATAAGTGGAAGCGGGGCGGGTAAATGAACAAGCAAGATACAATTATGGTGCTCCATAAATAGGCTTTGAACGGGTTGCAAGAGGTCGTTGGGCAGGGTAAATAAAAAAGTAGAAACTTTGCCACTGGATATCTCCGCCTTATGACATTTAATTTCGGTGTTGCTTTTATGTTTGAAAGTTTGTAAAGTTACAAGTAAGTCTCATAAAAAATTTGGTGAAAATCAGATGAGGATCTTCATCGTGATGAGCAGAAAATTACCACAAAATGCAGTAAATTAGATTTCTACCAGTGGAATCGGCCCGGCCTACTAGGTAGGGTTTGATGGAGCACCTGGGACCACCTTCTCATCATAAAACTAGATAATTTTGAACATTTATTCGGTTTTAAGCTATTGCAAAGACAGACTCGCGAGGTGTAGGTACAGCTCACAGAGCCAGTGGTTATTATTATTATTCAATCCTCTTACTCCTTATATTCGTACAAACTCTTGCTACGTCACAACTTCATCACCGCTTCTTCAACCGCTTATTTCATATCACTAAGCCTATATCCTAAACAGTGAGCCACGTCCAAGGTTTGTCACAAGACTTCTTATTGGATAATTCGTGATTTAGATTTTTTCTGTCACTGACAGGTGCTTGAACCTGTCAATTAGATTTGACATTGAATTGCAGAACCTACCGAGTTCAATAAACTCTAAATTCGGTCATAGAGTTTCAAAAAATAAGTCCCTTCGCTGCGCTAGCGTTCGAACTGATTTGAACACAATAATTGTTACGGTTGTTATGTTACGGGTAAACGGTTTTTTTTTTAATTCTAGATAGACCTTTGTTTAGCCACAATCTCACCTGATGGTAAGCGACGATGTGGCTGACGATGGATCACAAAGGTCTAGAAGACACTTAGTCACTCTTGACTTGAAGAGACCCAAGTTAAACATCGGTGAAGGAAAAAATCGTTAGGAAACCCGCGGCTTAGTCAGCCCCACACGTATCGACCAGTCATTCCTGTGGATATGTCCGGTTAAGCTGAGAGGATGGTCTAGGTGCTGGGCAAGTCTACTCCATCTCAATACTGTCTAAAGCACTACAGTGTACCGTATTTTAATTCCTACCGTCTTTCCTGTGGATATAAGGTCGATTTAGCTGGGAGGTTGATTTAGGTGGAGGGCAAACCTACATCCAATGTCCCGGGCACCAGTGTCCTGTTAAGTGTTGGCATAGGTTGTCTCTTGTCCTACAGGCAGGAGTCCTGCAGCTGTACAAATCATCTAGAAAAGCCCTAAGTTTTTACTATTAGATGTCAAAATAAATTCGGGGACAAACAATCAAAATTCCTGCCTGTCCCCGAAGAATTTTGATTCCTGTTTGTCCCCTCGTCGGGACAGGACAAGGTGACAGACAGGAATAACCCAAAATTGTCGCTCTTCTCTCTTTATATCAGCTTAAGCACTGTTAAATATCCCACTGGGTAGTACTGGGTAGTTCATCGAACTCGATTCCGACAATCGATTATACAGTTAAAGGTAAATCGATTACTAAAATAGCGAATAATGTGCAGGTAGAGGTTTTCGGTTTTTTTCTTAAACCGCAACATACCGAATGGAAATAAGACGTCAAATGTTGTTTTTAGAATACCTACCATTAAATAATTCTTTTACTTTGGTTTTTTATTCAGTAGGTACTTACCTACTTTTAAATATTTCTTTACATACTAAGTATCTTCCATAGCAATTTATACCTGAAGCTGAAGAGTTTGTTTGATTGTATGTTTTAACTTGTTAATTTCAGGAACTACCCTTCGGATTTGAAAAATTATTTCAGCATTTGATAGCTAAACTTTAGAGGAAGGTTATAGGCAACTTTTCATCATCATCATCACCATATACCATCACTACGGGGGCAAAGCCGCGAGGGCTTATTTTATTACCCGACTGTGGCGAAGCCCAAAATGAGGTTTACGAGAAATTCGGCTTTCTTGAGGCTCCTCCTATCCGTACCCATATGAATGTGAAAGTGTGTTTATTTGTCCTGCTTTCACGTCAAAACAGAGCGACGGATTGTCGTGTTTTTTTGTGTGGAGATAGTTGAAGGGCTGGAGAGTAACATAGGCTACTTTTTATCCGGGTACCACGCGAGTGAAGCCGCGGGCAGCAGCTAGTTTGTAATATTGTAAACTTTGACAAAATTTTGGTCTACACCGTTTTTATGAATGAAGGAACTTATTAAGATGACCATCAAACTAGTAGACGTGTAAACAGCCTCAACTAGTCTAGTACGTACGAACCCACGCCGATGTAGAATATTAAGTAGCATCGATCGCCCTACATCGGGGAGCGACCACCCTTCGAGTTCATCCTTCATCGTACTACCCTTACAACTATCGAGGAATTAACACTACCTACTAAACGAGCGTAATTTTTTGAGTCGCGAAAAATGAGTCGCGTAATCTACTTTCAACAAAAACTGACAACTCATTTTGCGTCGCCGCGCGCCGTGTGAATCAAACAGGAGTTTTCTATGAAAACAAATGCAGCAGAAATTACGCGACCGAGAGTACGCGACTCACAACTCAAAAAAATACGCTCGCTTGGCCTCAGTCTTATATGGATATTGAACATTTTGGCACCTACCAAAGGTTGCCTGTAAGAGATCGCTTATAGTGATAAGACCGTCCACTGTTTTTAATTCCGTGTCTTCTGTTTTTACCCGACTGCGCAAAGCAAAGGAAGGGTAATGTGTTTATCATTACCCGACTGCGCAAAGCAAAGGAAGGGTAAAGTGTTTATCAGTCTATGTATGTTTGGATGTTTCTATGTGGCACTCTAGAGGCCAAACGCGTGGACCGATTTTGATAATTCTTACGTCAATCGATTCGTCTTAACCTTGGGAGTGCTACTAAAGACATGACAGTAAACAAAATTCACCAGTGCCACAACCAGACGCCATATTGTCAAAATTCAAAAATTCAAAATCGTCATACCATGTCAAGTGGGGTATCGTTGAATAGGTATTTTAAAATCAACTTTAGGTTTCTTTTACCATTTTCCATTTTAATTAATAGTTTAGGAAAAATAACGGTTTAAAGTTGATTAATAATAATGCTCGCTATGGATGTTTCTATGTGGCACTCTAGAGGCCAAACGCGTAAACCGATTTTGATGATTCTTACGTCAATCGATTTGTCTCAACCTTGCGAGTGTCACTAAAGACATGAAAGTAATCAAAATTCAGTAGTGCCGCAACCAGACGCCATATTGTCAAAATTCAAAAATTCAAAATCGTCACACCATGTCAAGTGGGGTATCGTTGAATAGGTATTTTAAAATCAACTTTAGGTTTCTTTTACCATTTTTCATTTAAAATAATAGTTTAGGAAATATAACGGTTTAAAGTTAATTAATAATCATTCTCGCTAATTTACGTACCAAACTTTAAGAAAAAATAAACAAATCTTAATAATCATCATAACTAAAAAGTGTAAAATAAAAAAATATTTCAAAAAAACAAAAAACCCGACTGCGTTAAAACTAAAAAGAAAAAAAACAAGCCTGCAAAGAATTACTCACAGTCGGGACCCAAAACATTGGGAAGATTTGATTTATAATCAAATAAATGGGTACCGACTGTGAGTCATTCTTTGCAGGCTTGTTTTTTTTTCTTTTTAGTTTTAACGCAGTCGGGTTTTTTGTTTTTTTGAAATATTTTTTTATTAATTTAAAGCCTACCTATGTCTTATTTTCAGTCATTATCTATCTAGATTTTAAATTTCAGCCAAATCAGTTCAGTGGTTGTCGAGTTATAAAGGAACCAACAAATATCCATCCAAACATCCAAACTTTCGCACTTATAGTTATAATAATTAGTGTGAAGTGTGATTACATAATTCCGGGATATACAAAACAAGCAACAAAGATACAAGTAAAGTTAAATAAAGTCTTTTAAAATGTAAAAGCATAATAACTTTTGTTTAGTTATGTATTTGCTCGATTTTCGCATGTCATAATATCGAGTACAACATAAACCTTACTCTAAACATTCACTTAAGCTCATATAAACATGCACGACTCACGAGGGTTATCTTTACCCTACTTACCCCAGAATTACGGTATACACACATTAAGATGGCAACCCTGATACTTTGATATGAATTAAGATATTCTAATTTTAATTGTTCCAGCGAGATGTGTGTAAAAATGTTGAGTTTAATTATTTTTGTACATTGTTGAAAATATATCGTATGCAAGCTTATGTACCTATTCATTTATTTTTATAAATTGACCATTTGTCTTTTTTATTTGAAGACATTTCTGTTTGAGACTAGTTTTCGCTTGTGGATTTGCTTATTTGAAGACTCAGGACAAATTGTCACTTTTATAAGCAACTACCTAGTAGTTTATGATAGTCTGACATACCGGTCACAGATCTAATTAGAAAAAAAAATAATTTCTACAACAGTGATGCCACTAACAGAGTCCAACTATAATAAAAAGAACTATCCAGTTATCGCATTGTTTCAAAAAAACATCAAAAACGGTCAAGCCGTTTAGGAAAAAAATTAGAAAACCAGCACACCGGAATTTCAGCCGTTCCCAGTGTCTTACTATTAGGAGTTTTTTTTTTACTTTACAAGTAGAACTACTGGGAAATATGATCCCAGTAGAATCACCAGTAAAGAGACTACCAATAGAGTTTAATATTAATTCAAAATCAAAATCAAGAATGTTTGAAATGTATAAAGATCGATTGATCGAAGTTTATAAAGACGATAGGTACTTGGAAGGTAGAATGCTTAAAATGTCGAAAATACCGGAGTATAATATATTGTATTCTTTATGAATTAGATTTCTGTCGCTTCGGCGGCCACTGCCACGGCACGCTCGCCACGCTCGCTTACCTCGCGCGTAGTTATTTCATAATCTAACCTAACCTAACCTAAACTGTTGGTTAGTTGTAAAATCCGTGGCTGAGTTAGTAAATTTGATGGCGAAGTATAAATCAGTACCTAGGTCAAGTAAAAATAATTGTTGTTATTTACTTGACGCTTTCTTTGGAATATTTAGTTGATGCTGTAAAAAAGACGAGTTAGTTTATTAGAAGGTTTCTTATTTTCCCGTTGCTTAGTTATAAAATCAGAAGGTAGGTTCCGTGGCCAAAAAATAATTCTGCGGCTCGACTTATTATTCCTCATATTAATTTAGCGAATGGCATAATAAAATGGTCCAAGAATGTCACTAGAATCACTTTGCTTAAGACATTCAAGAATCAGGAATACCAAAACAGACAGATAACATCAAATTGCTACTAAACATTACATATGGGGCCAATTACGTCGGAATTTGTATAATAATGCTGATATACTTGTAAATAAATTAATAAAACCACCCCTGAGGGGTAAGATTTGAAGACTGATATGGCAACCCTTTCTGTTTAGCGAGATAATCTAAGTGGCTGTTTGAGGGATGGTGATACGATTTTTGAACTTGGAATTTTCTTGAAAAAGTTTTTAAGTTATAACTAAGAGTATAAAACTTTTTTATGAGTGTGAGACACAAACGCAAAAGTGACTGTACCGCGATAATGGTTTTTTCTACCCAATTTTTGAAGCATTTTTTGTAGTCATGATCACTTAACTAGGTAACACTTCTTAAAAAGGTATATCTCTCTCTCCCATTATGTCTCGTATTATAGAGACTCCCTTTTTCGCATTTAGACTCAAAGGTGATCCCTTATGCGTGAAGATGACCTGGCTCACTAGTTGTGGAACCAGCCTTGCACCTCCCAGAGGCACTGAAATTTCCTGGGGTCTTCACAGGCTCCGAGGAGCGACCTCGGGAACGCGAGCTCTAAACGGTAAAGGAAAACATCGTGAGGAAACCCGCGGCTCGGTCAGCCCTCACGTATTGAGCATGTCTTTCCTGTGGATATGGCTAAGAGGATGGTTTAGGTGTTGGGCAAGCCTACTCTATCTCAAACAACGTCTCAGGCACTACAGTGTCCTGTTAAGTGTAGGCAAAAATTGCCTCCTGACACTGTATAAATCATTTAATAAAGATGTAGAGGCCTAAGTTTTTATAGTTTCTGGACTTTCTGGCCACTGTACCTATACTTTTATTCAACTTTCATACTTCAACTTACATACTTCTGGTGAAATTAAGCCTACACACAAATGCCAGTTTAAGGTACTTACCTCAATATTTTTACGAACATGCATACAAAATATGTTCACACATAAGTACAATATCGTAGTTTCGTTTTGTTTAACATACTACAAACCAGGCACAAATGTAGGTATACCTAAGTACAAAATAAACCTACAAACCGTAGACTGTCGTACAAACAGATAAATTGTTTTATTTACAACACAGGTAGGACCTTACATACATACTTAGGACAATGTCAACCGTAATTTCCTTTTGTTTAATGATAGATTTACATTGGAATGGCCAAAGGTTTGGTTTCTTGTGAAACGGTGAGCGTATTATTATCGACGTAAAAGCAGGTCTTTGAATGCGATGGTCATGATCGTCAAAGAACAGGAGTAGATTCACCTAGCTCATAAGACAATTCAAAGTGATCCTACTTTTAACTCCTACCTATTATTATTTATCCTACATAATTAATAAATGATAGGAATTTGAATTTTGAATTTTCGTCACTTTGCCCTCATAGAAAATTAAGAACCCTTTTCCAGGATAAAATGCATGTCCTTCTCCAAGGTCCAATCTATCTCTATTCCAAAATTAATCAAAGTTGGTTTAGTGGTTTAGGCGTGAAACGTTAGGTAACAGACAGACAAACAGAGTTACTTTTGCATTTATAATATTAGTAGGTATGGACATTAGCTACGATTCTGCACGCTAGGGGTTCCCTTAAGAAACAATCAATTTTCTGGATAAAAAAATAAAGGAATGAAAAAATAACGGAGCTTGGATCCATGCTTATTTTTTTATTTTATTAGTGGTATAGAGATTAAAATCTCAATAACGATTCCAAGAGATAAAATTATATTACACGTAATATAAATGCGAAAGTTTGGATGTTTGTATGGATGTCTATGTCTGTTCCTCTATAACTCAACAACCACTGAACCGATTTGGCTGAAATTTAAGATATGGATAGATAATGACCGGGATAAGGACGTAGGCTACTTTTTATCAGAGTATGACGCGAGTGAAGCCTCGGGCGGAAGCTAGTATAAATAATGCTTTTATCAAGTCGGCCGTAATATGTCGATTGCAGCTTTTCAAAATAAATGAAGACGATTTTAATTTTTACGACAAACTATTTCATTTACATATAGATTTTACGACACAGTTTCTTTGTGCTCGTGGCTTCAGTAAACTGATTAGTGCAAGACGGAATTGAATAATTAAGGTAAAGTTTAATTATGGTCCTTTCTTGGTCACTCGGTCACTAAAGTAGATTTTTTTAAACTTGATTTATTCAAATTAACTCGACTTTTAAATCAATTAACATTAACAAAAAGTTGATTTAAAAATTTATTGCAAATAAATTTATGTTTCGAATTTGAAATGCAGGAGCGAAGAAGTTTTCTCTAGTAGGTACCTAATCGACAAACATTGAAAATAATCTTTATAATAGTGCAGTAGTTCCAGAAATTACCAAAATTCCTAATCGACAAAATTCACACTCTCTTTTTATAGTAACAAAAGTACCTAGAAAATGTTGGCAAAATGACCCTGTCACCTTTCAGGAAGGCTGGTTGGACATAGCAAAGAATCAATAAAGTTGGAAATTATTGGAGTAGGTAGATGTTTGACCCAACACTGAGAAAATAAAGCACTTAGTACCTACAATAAGGTAGTAAAATAAGGTAGTAGGTACCTAAACTCCTAGTAATATCAAGCAATTTTACCTTCTTCTTTTTTGAGAACTTATTTTACTTTTGGGCCTTTCTTCAATAAAGAAAACTTTTCTTTTGTCGTAAAGCGAATCAAAAGTCCAAAGGTTGCAAACATTAAACTCGAGACATTAACTAATTCTCCCAAATTGCCGACTGCCACTTTAAACCAGATTACATTAACACCTCCCCTACTTTAACATTTTTCTCGCTCCGCCGACTGTGACATAGACTATTACTACATAACTGGTTCAGTGTTACTGCAAAATAGCGATATCGAAGAGAACTAGCTGATTAAACTATATTGATAGTTTTTATATCTTTAAACAATAATCAAATAAAAAAAAGTTTACATACAGGTTCATTGTATGTAGTTTGTTTACATTTTTCATTTTTATTAAGATTAAAGATTTAATTGAATTGAACTTGGCTTACTTATAACTACTTTTTCATTTTTCAATTTCTAAAACCAATATCTGAATTTTCAATATGAGTACTAACAG